>CM057455.1:879647500-880897500 GCA_016271365.2 Neoceratodus forsteri | reverse complement strand
GGTGTGTGGCGTTTCCCACATGGGCATCATGTTATGGCTATGCAGATATGTGTATCTGCCAGCCAGCTCCACGGCGGGTACCTCTGTGGCAGCCTTCCCCCTGCCGTAGATATCGCGCCTGCCACCACACAGCTGGTGGTCATTACATGGTTTTGTGTGGAAACGCGATGTGTCTGTTCGCCGCGGGCACTACATGGACATTCCCCACGTACATGCCACGTGTTGCGGCCACAGAGCTGTGCACGGTTGGGCTACGCCGGCCCCCTACACGCACCACATTGGCTTCGTGCATAGGGCCCAATATTAGCGCAAATATCCACTGAATAAGAGGTTAGAAGATACTATATATTTAAGGCATGTAGGTGTCCCCAGCTGCTTAGCCTACTGTGCATGTCATAGGGCTGGTAGTGGGGGTTCTGGGAGCATTGGGTGCTGGTAATGGCTGACTGGGGGTCACAGGATCAACCAGATAAATATGTATACAGCAGACTAGTAAGAAGCTTAAAAACTGGCATCTACAGATCTGATATCGAGGGTATCTCTTGCAGCAGGCCAGACCTATAGAACTACTGCCGTCAGGCACTAGGACCAGCCGGAGACTTTTCTAGCTAGCAATCCATCTGTGGGTCTGCGCACTCCATCATCTTCTGACATCAGCCAACCCTGTAAGAGTGGGCAGCTACTGCTCCCTCCTCAGTTCTTTTCCTGCCTTCGACCAACACATGACGGACCCCCAGAGACCGCCGCAAGCTTCAGTCAACCATTTTCTTTGAATTTTCTTTTATTTCACATCCTAGTTTGTCGAATTGTCATCGATTCTTTCGGTATGTCAGACCAGTCTTCTTCTGATCGGGCCTCCAGGACAAAGTATGCTTGTGGGAAGCAGCACCTGGAGAAAGATGGCCTTTCTGCCTGTGTCCGCTGCCTTGGGCCTACCCACAAAACTCAGGCCTGCGACATCTGTAAAGGCTTCAACCAGGCCACTCAACGCCGTCACCAGCGGACCCTGGAAGAATTCCTCTTGTAGCAAAATGTCACCAACATGGAGCGGGAGCAGCAAGCCAGAAGTTCTTCCTCTTCTCTGGCCCTGTTTTTGGGGTCGCAACCCTTCTCCTCCATGCAGGGGGGAATCTGGTGGCAAGCACAAACACCAGGACAAGGACCACGAAACACACTGGTCACTCCTCCGCTTGCAGTCCCACACAAGTCCAAGGCCGTGAGTGGGGTTGGCCGCCTCCTCAGGGGTGGCCTCTTCTGCCTCAGACGCCCTATTTCTGGCTAAGGGCTACTGCTGGCAGCGCTGCCTGACAACCCCTATCGCCAGGCTCTTCAGTGGCCGGATCCTCCCGGTCCCTGTAGCCCCTGCTGTTCAGACCCCTTCTAGTGGCAAGGCCACAGTCAGGAGGCTCCACCGGTTCCGATCAGGCCTGCGTCAGTTCGGTGGGTTCCGGCTCTTCTCCTACTACCCATCTACCACTCTCCTCCACACAGGCAACCTCCTCCACGGCCACTGACCCTACACCTTCCCCGGTATCTCCTCCAGCCGTCCTTAGGTCGCCTGCACCCTCTCTGGAGGTGCCAGTCGCTAACATCACTCTCCAAGTGACACTGGTTTTTCCTCATTTGGCATCAGAGCCAACCAGGCCTCTCCCTCCTCCACCTGTTTGGCTGCAACCAGCATCGATGCCGACCCCTCATCTCCCCCCACCAACAGTGGCACTAGTCCCTCAACAGATACTGCTGGACAACCCAACGTTGGGGACAATGGACTTTCGTCTGTCATGCAACGTCTCCTCTGGGATTTTATGCAGGCCTGACTTATTCCTCCACAGAACCCAAGCAGGTCTAGGTCTCTAACCCGTGTCATTCCTAGGACCCACTCCCTGCCCCACATCAGCCACTGCTCTTACGCCTCCCATTCGCCTGCTGGAAGAGAAGAGTATCACCTGGATTTTCAACCCCGACTGAGTACGAGCAGTCTGGTGGACGGGATGAGGGACCTTCCCCTCCCTCGACTGTGTCTTTGGATGGGGAAGAGACCCCTAAATACATCCCCGGTCTCCCCCAGATGACCCATCCTTTTGTGGGGTCATGTGTCAGATCCAGTCAGCCATGGGATTCGAAACCGAGAAGCTGGACCCCTCCCAACGTCGGCTATCTACTTATCTTAAGCTGCTGGGCTCTTCCCCTCTGGTGACTCCCCTGTTAAGACACATTTGAGTATGCCACCATGGCTGCCTGACATGACTCGGACCTCACACTAGCTATGCCTAGGAAGGCAGATAAACTATACAAGGTGCCCGTGGGCAAGCCTTTCTTTGGGGGAACAGCAGCAGGTGGACTCTATAGTCATTAATGCAGTGCACGACCGCACTAAGAGACCAAAACACCAAAGTTCCCTTCCTCCCAACAGGGAATCCCAGAGATTGGACCTCTTTAGCAAATGCGCTTTTGCCTCTGCCACCTTGGCCATCAGGATTCTTAACTATAAGGCCCACATGATCCAATTCCAAGAAGACCTGTGGGAACAAACCATGTACATGGTCAAATTGTTGCCTGAAGGTCCGGCCATGCAACAGCTTCTCCAGGCTCTCAAATCTGGGTTGGGCGTCAGCCAACACCTCCTATGCCCAGCCTGTGATGTGGTAGATGCCTTGGCGGGTGGTGGAGTGGGCTGTGCATTAGTCGGCACTCTTGGCTGCGGGTGTTGGGGTTTGCTCAGAATGTTCAGATGTCCATCCTGAATGCTCCCTTTAGGGGGTATAAACTTTTCGGGGCTGATGTTCATTACATGTTGTCCAACCTGCAAGCCTGCAGACACATCCTAAGGTAGATACATTCGCTGAACCATACTCAACAAAAGAGTGCCCTTTCATCGGGCAATCCACAGGCCCTGACCCACCTTCAAGTCAGCCAAATGTAAGGCTACCTCAGCCCTGCCCACCTCCTCCTCCTCCAGCAAGGGCTCTCGAAGAGGAGGGGCAGCACCACCCCTGCCTGACCGCCCCCACTCATAGAAACATAGAATTTGACAGCAGATAAGGACCACTTGGCCCACCCAGTCTGCCCATTTCCTACCTACTTGATAAGCTGCAGATCCTAGTTAACCAGCAGCCTACTTCTTCCTACCAACACCCCCAGAATGGCCTTATGACTATCCCATGCATGCTTGAATTCCACCACTGTTTTTGACTCCAGAAGGCGTTCCATGCATCCACAACCCTCTGTGAAAAATGCTTCCTTCAAATTACCTCTGAGCCCCCCATCTTCAAATTGTGCCTTGTTCTTGCACACCTCTTTTTTGAAAGATGCTACCCTCTTGGACTTTGTTGATTCCTTGAGGTACTTGAAAGTTTCTATCATGTCCCCTCTCCTCCTTTCCTCGAGGCTATACATATTAAGCTCCTTTAATCTCTCTTCATATGTCTTCCAGTGCAGACCCTGCACCATTTTATTGCCCTCCCGGACAGCTTCCATCCTGTCTATGTTTTTATGAGACTGGGTCTCCATCCATGAAACAGATGTGATCCTGACCAGTTGCCAGTACAGATGGACACATCTCCTGCTATCGAGATGCTCTCCTTATGCATCTCAGTATCTCAGTCGCCACTTCTCTGCATTGCTTGCCCAACCTTAGGTCATCAACAATGTGAGAGGCAGCAAGGAGGGCTGGGGATACTGGGATACATAGGAGAGGCACCCCAGTAGAAAACAGGAAGTTATTATCCTCTGTACAGACAGCTGGTCAGACCCCATCTGGAGTACTCCAGGGACTTCTGAGATGGTAGGGGTTGGTTCTCCCCACAGTGAGACAGGGGGTGGAGATCACAAGTGACATCTGGGTGCTACAGCTCATAAGCCATGGACACTCTGGAGCTCACAGAGTGGCCCCCAGAGAGACACCCCCAACCCCCATCTCCATTCTCTGGGAGGAGATCCAGTCCCTGTTCCAGAAAAGTGTGACAGAACCTGTGCCAGATGCCCAGCAGGGCAGAGGGTTCCACTTCCATTTCTTTCTGGTCCCAAAATGCACAGGCAACCTCTGGCCCATTCTGGACCTCAAAGAGTTAAATCTCCTCATCCAGTACAACAAGTTCCAGATGATAACCCTTCAGGCACTGCTGCCCCTCCTGCGCAAAGGGGATTGGATATGCTCCCTTGACATGCAGGATGCATATCTGCATATCGAAATGTGTGCCCCACACAGGCAATACCTCCAATTTCAGTTTCAGGAGGCACACATCCAGTTCCAGGTCTTGCTCTTTGGCTTGTCCACAGCTCCTTGGGTGTTTATCAAGTGCCTGGCAGTGGTCACGGCTGCCCTCAGGAGACAGGGATTCTACGTCTTTCCCTACCTGGACGATTGGCTACTCAGAGCTTTGTCCAGCGACAGCCTCATCCGCACTCTGGAACACGCCATCCATCTGTTCTAGGACCTGGGCATTACAGTCAATTTCCCCAAGTCCATCTTAATAGCCGGTCAATGACTCCACTACATTGGGGCAGTCTTGCACATGGCACAGGGCATGATCTTTCTTCCCCAGGACAGGGCGGACCATCTCATAGCCCAAGTTAGACTGATGTTCCACAGCTACTACATCTCCGCCAGAGTTTTTCTACAGCTCCTGGGCATGATGGCAGTGGCCACAGTCATGGTGCAAGTGGCCAGAAAGCATATGAGGATCCCCCAATGGATGTTGAGAGTCCAGTGGGACCAACATACAGACGACCTGGAACAAGAGGTCCTGGTCTCCTCCCTGGTAAATAAAGTTCTACTTTGGTGGATGGAGCCACCAGTCTTCTCGGGGGCCTTTGCTATTCTCTCTCCAACAGATCCTCACCACAGGTGCCTCAGGGATGGGCTGGGGAGCTCATCTGGACCCACACCAACACAAGGGACATGATCCCAACTGGAGTCTTCTCTCCATACCAGTGTCCTGGAGAGGAAGGCGATGCTGTATGCCCTCTACAGGCCTTTCAGACCCAGCTATCCCAGGGCCTTCTGCTGGTGCAGAAAATATGACTGTTGTTCACTACATCAACAAGCAGGGAGGCACTCCCTCATATCCCCTCTGCAGGGAAACAATGAGAGTATGGTATTGGGCTCTGGACCATGGCCTGGAACTGTCAGCCGTTCATGTCCCAGGCACCCAAAATGTCCTTGCGGACAACCTAAGCCAGTCAAAGACCTTTTTTGAAAGACGGGGTCATCCAGAGTTGGACCTTTTTGAGTCCCCACTCAATGCAAAACTGCCACATTTTTTGCTTGTTAGATCCAGGGCCTGGAGTTTTCTGGTGAGATGCATTGTCCCTCTCCTGCAAAGGAAGGTTTCAGTATGCCTTCCCTCCCTTCCGGCTGCTTCAGAGTGTGCTAATCAAGTTACAGATGGAGCAGGCCATGATGATTCTCACTTCCCCCTTTTGGCCTTATCAGATCTGGTTCCCCTTACTCCAGCAACTAGCAGTGGAACCGTCAGTATCTCTGCCTCTGTGCACTGGCTTGCTCTCCCTGAACCAGGGCACCCTGGTCCATCCAGACCTCAAGACCCTGCACCTGCCGACACTTGATGCTTAAGTGTCGACTGTTGTCTGGCTGGGTTTTACCATCTCTGGAACATTACCTAATTAAGTCCTTTATTTCCCCCCCGACCTGGCCATTCAGGTACATGCCTTCGTCATCTTGAGGCTTGACTACTGTAATGCACTCTATCTTGGGGTCAGAGGAGGTGCACTGCAGCGCCTGCAGCTTTTGCACAATGCTGTAGCCCGGTTTTTGGACAGTCAAGGTTCAGTCACATTACACTGGTGCTGCACGAACTGCATTGACTGTCGGTGCACTGGCGCATGACCTTTAAAGTACGTCTTTTGGCCTACAAGGCCCTACACAGGTTAGGACTTGGCTATCTTAAGGAGCTCCTGCATCCCTACACCCTGTCTCACTCTCCCAGGTCAGCTGGAGAGGCCCTCCTGGAGGTCCCCTGAACGAGGTTAAAATCTTCTGGGGACCAGGCATTTGAAGTAGCAGCCCCAGTCCTCTGGAATTCATTGCTGGGGTACCTCCAGGAGGCACCTTCTGTAGAGATCTTTAAGAAACATATGAAGATCTTCCTGTCTGAGCAGGCATTTGGGACCTGGTGTAATCACTGGAACTATCGAATTGTTTAGAAATCAGTCTGTTTTTAGATTTTTAGTGGGTTTATGAACATTTTTATGTACTTCATGTTGATTGTCCTGCATTGTTCTTGTATATCTGTATTTTTCGTTGTAAGGGCACCCTGCGCCTGTGGGGAAGGGCGTCCTATATAAATAAACTCTACTACTACTACCTTCACGCCTGGCTCCTGGGAACATAGCTATGGTTTGGTTCGGGGTGTCCCCTAAAGTGGCTGCTGTCCAGCCGCCTCAGTGGCACTGAGGACTGAAGCGCTGGATGTCTTACCTTGCGCTGCGCCTGGGCGACCTGGGTTTGGGAATGACCTCAGCTCACTGGGGTGCCAGCACGGGGTGGGGTGGGGTGGGAGCACAATTGAGCAATTGCTCTCTCTCCGGGTGGGGGCTGCTCACGTAGTCCCGCTGTCATCTAATGGAGGTTTAGTGACTAGCGCAGGTGGTAACCGGGTGACCGTAGGTGGGCATCCTGCAAGACGTGTCACAGCGTACGTGACGTCAGGGACATGCAGGAGGACAGGAGAAACCGGAAAACTCCAGAAAATATTAATTATAGTGGCTGATGTCCTGGTGGTAGCCAGAAAGCCTTCCACCAGGACCACTTATTCCATGAAGTGGAAGCATTTCATGCTATGGACTGCTTCACACCAGCTGGACCCTTTCACGTGTCCTGTGACTCAGATCTTGGGAGTACCTGCTGTTCCTTTCAGACTCTGGTCTGGGGTACTCCTCTCTAACTGTGCATGTCTGCCATCTCTGCTTTCCATGTGCCCACTGATGGCCGTACGGTGGCACAATTGGAAGTGGTGTATTTTTTTTGAGAGGCATCCTTTCACCTGAAGCTTCCTATCCGCAATCCCATCCCCTTACATGGGACCTGAATTTTGTGTTGGAAAAACCTGCTTTGACTCCTTTTGAGCCTGCTGTGACTTGCGAGCCGTGCAAAGCAAACTGTTCAGGTGCGTCACAGGTAATTCCAGGGTGCTGTAAAACGGGAAGGCAAATCCTACAATGTACATGTGAATTGAGTTTGTAGCACTCCATGTCAAAAAACGGACACTCCAAAGCAGAGTCAGGCACTCAGGACAATCAAGCAACTGAAGCACAAGCAGCTCACCCGAGTAGCTGAGGAAGCCAAATCTCCAGCCTGATAACTTTCGAGGCAGCTCCCCAGCTAGGCACTCGGGACAATCAAGCAACTGAAGCACAAGCAGCTCACCTGAGTAGCTGAGGAAGCCAAATCTCCAGCCTGATAACTTTCGAGGCAGCTCCCCAAGCTAGGCACTCGGGACAATCAAGCAACTGAAGCACAAGCAGCTCACCTGAGTAGCTGAGGAAGCCAAATCTCCAGCCTGATAACTTTCGAGGCAGCTCCCCCCCAAGCTAGGCACTCGGGACAATCAAGCAACTGAAGCACAAGCAGCTCACCTGAGTAGCTGAGGAAGCCAAATCTCCAGCCTGATAACTTTCGAGGTAAAGAGCCTCTTCTGCCTGATCGCCCAGCAGGGTAGCAGCCTCGACGGCGCTTTTGCGCTGCCTGCCCTGCCCGCCTCTAACCACCCTCCCACCCAGGGGCGGCTGTCAATTTATGATCCACCCCTGGTGACATCACATCCGGTGATATCACGCCCTGTTGCTCCAGAACCTATCTCCCACTTTCCCATTTGCAGGTTATACCTGTTGGCCACTAGAGGGACCTATGCTCCCTCACTACTTCCTCTCCTACCTGTACAGCACTACTTCCCTGGGATCTTGCTCACCACAATGTATTGGCCCTGCCTCACGCTCTGCCTGTGCCTATCCCCACTAGCAGTGCACTTACTACTTACCCATCTGCTAGTCCACACTGTGCCTGGCACCCTCCCTCCCTTGCTCCTGAACCTCCTCTCCTGCCCCTTGGGACCTCTGTGTGTCCCCGTCCCCCTGCCCTCCCCTAGCTTTTCTTCACCTCAGGCACATCTGGGTGTCTTCTTATTCTTGCTTTCCCTCCTGTACCTCCCTGCCCACCCCCTGCTCCTTAGCCTCCCTCCTCCTCTCATGTCAATCGTAGGAAAACCTCTCACCATCTCCCAGCCAGGGTGTTAGTCATGCTACTACTCCTGTCAGGGAACATTCATCCAAACCTGGCCGGTTCCCAGGAGCTCCCCAACTCGCACCACAGGCCTATGCATGGTCTCCATGAATATCTGTAGCCTCCTAAAAAGTTTGACTCACTACAATGCCTGGTCACATCAATTAACCCTGATGTCATCACCCTTGTTGAGACTTGGCTGTCGAATCCTCCCCGACTCCCTAGTCTCCCTTCCTGGTTTCACCTTTTCCGGTCCGACCGTGTTGGGAGGCAGGCGGCGGCCTGCGCTATTTATGTCAAGGTCTCTCCCGTACTAGCCCCGCCCACTCCTATCCTTGACTCCAGGGCCCAGGCGCTACGCTGAAACTAACCCCTGACCCTTTAAAGGGACCCCTTTATCTGACTACTGCATACGCGTTCTCTAGGGACCAAACGAGGCCATTGCCTCTTACAGAATACCTACCTCTCTACCTCCTTCCGCTGATCAAATTCTGGTGGGTGACTTAAATGTCAACTGGCTCAGCCCCTCCTCCTCCTTTACCCGAGACTCCTTTTCTGCAATAGACCTACGCAACTAGTTACCCAGCCTACCAGGACTAACCCCAAGAGGCTCAGTACCCTGCTTGATGTGGTACTCACCAACGCCTAATCGGATCCCCAATGTACAAGTCCTCCCAGACTCTCTCAGCGATCACTCCCCATTCTATTCCACTGGTCAACCTCAGTCCCCAAACCCATAGCACAGTCCACATGCCGCGCGCCTAATACCTGGTGGACTGATAAAACTTAAGGAACTTCTGTCCCAAATTGACTGGTCTCCATACAGGCAACCTGACATTGACACAGCTCCTCCTTCTTTACCCAAACTTTTAATAATGCCTGTGATATCTTTGCCCCAGTGTTGACCCACCGTTCTAAAAGGAAGAATGCCCCTGGGTTACCCCAGCTTTGATCCACCAGCTCAAACATAGCGACAACCTATGGCACCGTCCATTGAGACTGGCCAGCCCAATGACAGGCGGTTATATGCCGTCACCAAACAAGTGCACTGGCCATCAGAAAGGCCAAGTCTGAGCACTATTGGGCCTCACTCACTGCCTCATGGGGAATCCCAGAACCTTCTGGGATAACATTAAACAGTTAACTGGGAGTGCACACTCCCACCCACCCAGATCAACATTAATGGTGTGATCTCCTCAGACCCAGCCCTCATAGCCAACCACCTCAACACCTCATTCACTGACCTTAGCCCTATCCTCCCTACAAATTTTTTGACCTCCTCCCCCCAGCACCCGCCGTAAATCTTTCTAAGCCCTTATTTTCTCCTCCGCCCGTGTTTCTGCCCAAGAACTTAGGCGCGCCTTGTCACTGCCCTCAAGAGTAATAGTACAGGCAGTGACACCTGAATCCGGTGTATCCTACGGCTGGTCTTAGACACAGTCCCACCGATCACATGCCTCATCAACCACTCTCTTGCCTGGGAAGGTTCCAACTGCCTGGAAAGTCACCACTGTCACCCCTATCTTTAAAGGTGGTGATAGGACTGTGGCTGGAAACATCGACCGATCTCCATCTCTCTCTCTCTCTCCAAGGCCTTGGAAAAAGTGGTGGCCTCTCAAATCTCTGACTACCTCTCCACCTACAATGTCCTTTGTCCTGAGCAGCATGGCTTCCGGCGGGCCACAGTACCAACACAGCCCTCCTAGAGTTCTCCAACTTTCTCCACTCCTCCTTAGACACTGGTTCTCTGCTGGTGCTGTCTCATTGACCTCTCGAAAGCTTTCGACACTGTCTCCCACCCCTCCTTCTTGATGCCCTTAGTCTCTCTGGTTTTGCTGCTGGGCCTATCTCCTGGTGCACCAGTTATCTGTCTGATCCTCACAGCGTGTAAAATTAATGGGACCTACTCAGACATCTGTCCCATCTTTTCTGGGGTTCCCCAGGACTCCATTCTGGGCCTTACTATTCTCCCTTTACCTTAACACCTTCCACGCTCTTGCTCGGGAACATTCTATTGTACGCTGATGATGCAGTCATCTTTGCCTCAAATCGTAACCCTACTGCCCTCCAGGACTCGCTGCAGAAGTTCTTCACTGAAGCCGAGGGCTGGTTCTAAGGAACATAGATTGCAGATAAATCTCAAAAACAAAACCATGTTCTTTCACTCATCCCCAAAACAAGTCCTGCAACTTCAAACTCCTCATTCACTCTGGGTCCTCATTCCCACTCAACAAGTTTGCTCCTATAAATACCTAGGGATCCATTTTGACCCCTCCCTCTCCTTCCATGGACACATCGCTGCCCTAGCCACTGCCACTAATATCCGATTGGGCATCTTACATTGGTATAAACACTGCCTCCCCAGAGGCTCTTCGACTTGCAGTCACCTCTCTATCCTGTCCCTAGTGGACTATGGACTGCCGTGTATGGTGCTGCTGATCAGACCGCACTCCATAAAATTGCACTACTCTGAATAAGGCCTGCAGGTTAATTACTGGAGCACCTAGGATGACACACACCTGTCTACTGTATGCTAAAGCTGGTACTTGATCTCGACGGCCTCAAATATCTTACCTGTACCCTTACAAAAGACCCTCCTTGGGCTTTCCCCACCAGGATTGACCACCACCATCGCGCTCTGTCCCACTAGTTCATACTGGACCTCTGGGAAAACCTCTCGTTATCCCTAGAGCTAGGACTTCTCACGCCAAAGAGCCTTCAGCTTTGGGGCCCCTCCTGGTTCAACACACTGCCCCCTCCATCTCCGAGCTCCAACTATATCGTGCTTCAAAACTTCCTTACGTAACCACCTTATTAACACCCGATGCTGTAACTGCTACTAGTCAAAGCCGCACTAATACTTATGACAAAGCTTATTACTAGCTGCTAAGGACCATATAACTCTGGTATTGTTTGCATCCATCCTACCTGTACCAGCTTGTTTGTATCTATGTCTTAATTTTACTGTTATACTTATGTGTTGTACTGCTATACTGTGTATTTTGGTTTGTCTTACTGTGACAAGGTACCTTTGTAAATGAGCCTATGGCTCAAAGATTTTCAAACTGCTGTTTAAATAAAAAAAAAATAAAGTGACTTATTTCCTTATGCCACAACAATCGTTGCTACCCTAGTGCTTCAGCTCAAAAAAAGGCCTAACTGTGGGGCCGAAGTGCTAGGGTAGCAATAACTGTTGTGGCATAAGGAAAGAAATCGCTTATTTGCTTGATTCTGCTTTGGAGTGTCCATTTTTGACCTGGAGTACTATAAACTACAATTCAAGTGACTTGCAAGCTACAGTTTCTGTTGTGGAAAGTGTTATTTTTAGTTGATATTATTTCTGCTAGAAGGAGTTCTGTGCTTCGAGCGCTCATGTGTAAGCACCATTATTTTGCCTTCCACAAAGAGTGTCTTCGCGTACTAACCCTAAGTTTCCTCCTAAGGTGGTGTCTGAGTTTACCGAGTCAATCCATCCACCTGCCGGTTTATTTTACACAGCGTGCCAATCAAGGGGAAGCATTGCTCCACACTTTAGATGTGCACAGAATTTTGCGTTGCTATATACACCGCACCAAGAACTGCAAGAAATCCAAACAGTTGTCGTTTCTCTCACCCCTGGAAAAGAGGGCGCCCTTGTTTCTAAGCAGTGTTTGTCCAAATGGTTGGCCAACTGCATTATGTATTATAACCGGAAGTACGGTAAGGAACTTCCTGGAGACATTAAGGTCTATTCCATCAGGGGTATGGCCACTTCAGCTGCCTGTTTCAGGAACATTCAGCTGCAGAGATTCGTGCAGCAGCTACCTGGAGTTCTGTCCACACCTTTACCAAGCACTACAGACTAGACAATGCCTCTAGGTGCAGGGCCAGTTTCAGCCTGGCTGTTCTTCAGGGCCTACTTTCTTAGGCTCTTGGTTCCTACCACCCAGACTGACTTCCTGATGTTAGAACTGCTTGGGACTCATTCTATAGGTGTGGCCTGCTGCAAGAGATACCCACAACATCAGATAGTACAATTATGTAAGATCTTACTGTAACAGCAGATCTGTGAAGGGATCTCTTGCAGTAGACCATGCTGTCCCTCCCTCCTTCCCCCTAGCTTTGTTGGATCTTTCTGTTGCTTGTAGATTCCTCTCTCCTTCCGTGTTGGCAGGAACCTTCAATACCTCCTCGGTTCCTAAGCAGAAGGCTTTTTGCTCTGGTCTCAGGCAGGAGAACTGAGGAGGGAGAGGGGGCCACCCACTCTATAGGGTTGATCAACATCAGAGGGTGACGTCGGAGTGGGCGGCCCCCCAGATAGACTGCCAGCTAGAAAAGTTTCCGTCTGGTCCTAGTGCCTGACGGCAGTAGTTCTATAGGTGTGACCTGTTGCAAGAGATCCTTTTGCAGATCTATTATTACGGTTAGTCATTACGTGAACGGTACTGTCCCTATTGCTGTCTAGTTCATGAGCTCAGAGTTCCCTTTAATATTAAGAAAATGGAAGAGCTGCAAAAAAAAAAAACAAAAAACAAAAAAAAAAATTAAAATGAAATATACACAACGCACATGTGCACCTCCCCTCCCCAAGGAATAACACTTGCTGAGGTGTGCAGGCGTGCTGTGATATGTGGATGCCTCAGGTGCGTTATGAGGCATATGCTGAGTGCCTTCAACCACCTGAGAAGTCGGTACATTAAAGCACACCTAGACACCTCGAAGTGCATTATTTCTCTTATAAAACAGGTCCTAAATTGATTTGTTTAAGTATAAACTGTCATTTCATTTTGAATTGTCCAGGCATGTTCCAATAACCAGTCAATCATAGGATGCTCTCGGCAAACCAGAGCACTAGGATGTTATTACCTATAGGTATTCCAGAACACACTGATAAAAGAAAGGATCTGTTTTATAAGGGTGAACTGCTATATCAAATATTTTAATAGTACAAATAATTTTTCAAATATACAAAACTTTTTTTAATTTTTACAAACAAATAAAAATTCTAGTGAGAGTTTCTTTTCACAGTAACAAAAACACACTGTAGGAATGTAGCACTGAAATCAGGTACAGCATGGTGTCTTGTAAGAAAGTAAGAAACCAATGAAATCAGAAGTGGAGCAAGTGCTCATTTATGCTGCAGGCACCAGTGTCCCTTGGGGCCCTGAAAAGGCCTCTGATCCTTGTACCCCAGCACTTTAGAATGGAGTGCTGGGGAGATGTGGCAAGTGTCATTTACTTTTTCTTCTAAAGTGGTGTTCAAAATTGTAGTGGGGAATAAGGCAGTCCAGGTGTACCACAATCAACTTCTTGTGTGGAGCAAGAGATCCAGTCGGTAGCTAACTTGGGCTTCTGATTGGATTCTGTACAGCATGCATGCCAGCCCGACACTGGATCGTGGTCTTCATGTTGTATTTCTATTGCGAAAGAAAAAAAAGTGACCTTCTGAAAGACACTGTCTTCAAATCACCAGTGCTCAAAAACCAAAACCGTAGACAGGCAGAGGGTAGGCACTTTACTATGAAACCTGCTACAGGAACGTTTAGTTAACTCAGCTGAACTATGCACTTGCCACTTTTAAAAACAGTAGTACTAGTTATTTTTTTTAAATAATCCAGTTGGCAGCCGAAAGAAAAACATCAACATAACTCTCTCTCTCTCTTTTACTGCATGGGAAAGGTGAAATAAGAGTTTCTGAGTTTTCTTTTTTAAATCTCCTTTTCCGGCCCACCAGCGGGGATGTAAGTGGACCAGGGTGGTGCTACGATGACTCCCTTCAGGAACTTGTCATCATGCCCCAACACTGCCATAATAGGAATATAGCACACACCTTGAAGAGCTAATGGATTCAAAACAGGTAGACAGGAATATAATGCAAATTTTAAGAAGCAGTCAATTGTAACTTTTAATTTCTGAAATATGTTTTCTTTTGCTCATTTGAAAGTCTTCTATGTGACAATATTCTGCTGGATGTGCGGAAGAGATTTCCACCTGGCAGCTGACATATCTAGCTCTGTTCCCCCCACTACACCATCAGTATTGTGATGTTACGGACGATGACCTCACAGGCGACTGACCTGGCAGCCACTGAGTGGCTGTTCCTAAGCAGCAGTGATGTCACAGTAACTGAGGTCACAATGCTGGTGATGTAGTGGGGATTAGTAGAGCTAGATATGTCCGCTGCCAGGCAAAGTGCTGTTCCATACATCACCCCTACTAACTTCAGGTAAACAATCTTCTAATTAAACAAAGGGAAAAGAAAAAGTACCTCAGATATGAAAGGCAATGGTTGACTGCTTTTAAAAACTAGTATTAGTACACTAGCTCTTTAAGTGACTTTAGGTGATGAGACTGATATAAACTGTTGGGAGGACCGCCCTGATGGCACAACGGCTGCTGTACACATGACCCAAGTTCAGAACTGAACTTGGGTGACTGCATCAGGAGGCAAGTCAGGCTGAAGGTAACTGCCATGTGGCAAAGCACCTGTCTGAAAGGGCTGGAGGCAGGTTCTCGCGACACAGCAACCCCTGTCATTGGGCCAAGGACCTTGCTCTCATCACAGGAGCACTGTCCGTACACAAGGCCAACAGTAGCTGTGCCCACGCCAAAGTATGAAGGGAAGGACCACGAGTTAAGGGAGAAAACCAGGGCAGAAAGCATGTCCACTGAGTCATGTAAATGACAGTCACCAGCACCCTTGGGCCCTACTTTGTGTCAATCCACACTTGCCATGACAATGTGTGTGAGGGGAGGGAAAGCTGGAGACAGGGCTACTGGCATCACAGACTCAAACAAGAGGTGTAGGTGGCAGACTGTAGGCCAAGCAAGTATAGTTAAAAAAACAGCATAAAACCTTGTTGTGTGGTTGCTTTGATGACATGATAGTGACGCGGTGTCAATTGTTATCCAGGCTTACTTCCCAAGGCTAAGGCCACTGGGGAGGATGGAGTATCCCACTGTTTGTGCTCCAATTCTGGGTTGGGCAGACAACGTATCCTACGGCAAGACTGCCAAGTGATGACCACAAGGAGCAGCGCGGCTGATGGGTGTATGCATGTGAAAAGGGTCCATATGTACATGATGCCGCCACACCAAATGACCACCATGTTGGGACACTCTGCCTCTCCTATTGTTCTGCCAATGCCAACGCCTCCAAAAGGGGCATGGAAGCCTGCCTAGTGGCACTGGAGGTTGAGGTGCTGGTTGCTACACCTCGCACCACACAGCTGACGCGGGTTCGAGAATGAGCGCAGACCGTCGGGGATTTGCAGGAGTGAGAGAGGCTTGAGCATCTGGAGGACTGCTCTCCTCTCTGGGGGGAGGGAGGTCCTGTCATCCTGCTTGTTGACTGCCCTCTGGCTGTGGCTGGAGGGCAGTACGGGTTGGGAGGCACATACCAGTGTCCTTGCGTCGGTGGGAGGGGTGGACGGGAGAACATGTGGAAAGGGAGCTAGCAGACTCCATGATAGCCTGTCGCGTCCCTGGACGCACCTGGCTTCTGGATAATGCTGGGGGGGATGGGGGGAACCTGGCACTCTCCTCCCTGGCCCGCAGCAGAGGGGGTGTAAGCCGTGGGGGAATTACTGGGGGTCGGTCTGAGCAGGGGAGGCATGGAGGATAAGTCCCTCTGAGGGAGGGCCATAGCTGCCTGCCAGGCTCCAAGGGAGAAAAACAAACAACAGAAAAAGAAAAAGGAAAAAGAGGGGAGGGGGCACAAAGTAAACAAAACAAAAAAAAAGGCAGGCCCAGAAGAAAGCTTCTCCAATTAGTGATCAGAAGCCCTACCTGGGTAGAGAAATCTCCAGGGGTTTTGAGGAGGGGGTAAGGTGGGTTTAGCAGTGACCCTTCCAGAACATGCTGGAGGCAGTGCTTTGTGCAAAGTTCAACAGGTTTGCTTGATTTATTGCAGCCCTATTTCAGCAGACACAAGTACCTTATGTGTCTTCTTCCTTAAGAATAGAAAAAAATGACAAAGCATGTTAACCCAGCATGGCACAGATGATGATGAACCTAACTCAAGTTTTTAAAAAGGGAACGGAAATATAAGCAATTAGTGTGTGGGGTGGTACTCCAGTTATTCAACACTTTTTACTTCATATGATGTCACCAAGATGGTTTTGAAAGCTCGTGAATTGCTGGTCTGACAAAACATATTACTACTAACGTTGTTGAATCAATAAACCTATTAATAAGAGCTGGTAAATTAGCACTCTGCTTGACCAAGACCACTTTTTAAATCTATTTCACTTATAGGTACACCATTTGAATATACTGCTTCAAAATAAATGTATTTATTCAAATACTTATTATGTTAGTTGCACTCACCCTCCCAGATGATCCTGCATGTAGGTCCCACTGCTTGCAAGGGAGGCAAGTTACTATACATTAATACGTAGAGGGGCAGATGTCTCTTAGGGGATAGGAAGGTTATCTCATGCTGTTTTGGGCGTGAAGACTGTGAAGCAAAGTGGAGTGGTTCTGTCAGCCCAAAACAACATGAGATAACCTTTTTGTCCTGTAAGAGACACCCCTCAGTATACATATTAATATATTATGAAGCAGTGGAACTGCCTCCAGCCCAAAAGAAACAGTTAATCCAATTTTAGGTGAGAATGTGCGCTTTCGTATTGCTGGTCTCCCCTGCTATTGAAATACGTTGTGGTGTATTCCAAGAGTGGAGATTATCTACACGGCATATAATGGTCTGTAGGGCTATGTGCGCCTAAAACATCTGGATTTATTTTATACTTTTTATTTCCATTTTACACTTTTGCCAACATAGTTCACCTTTAGCATCAACTTTATTGTGGCAGCAGTGATACACGCCGTGTAATGGCCGAGGGGGCTAACTGTGACTAAAAGATTTGAATCCGTTCACAATTGCCCCATAACTTTTGAAGATAAACACCTGTTCATTTGGGAGAGACTGCTGACAGTTGCTGGTAAAGTTTTGTGCCTAAAGAAACTTAAAAAAAAAAAATTCCTTACACAGCTGATTCCACCACGGCGATTCTCACATGAACTGTGTGACAAGTCAGCATCACCATGGTGGGAATCAGCTGTGCGGAAAAGCACGAGGTAGCAACTGTACGCGGAATAAGAGGTACAGTAGTGCTGGCCTCCGATTGGTGGAGGCAGTTTGACTGCTATATAATGCCCTATACACCCTAGCATACTATGGCAGGGGTCTATTTCTAACATGAGTTTACTTGTTTGGGGCATAGTGCAAATTGCCTTGGACTAATGGGAGTTACCCCCATACCAGTTTGTGCCGTCTGGTGTGAAGAATTGTGCCAAAGGTACTGTGCTTCACTTTTGGGAAGAGACAGTCGTTTCTAAAACAGGCAGGTTTTAAGTGATTAAAATAAGACTACTTGAGTTTCTTATGCAAATATTATGCTTACATTTGTACCTGCTGACTGTAATGTCAAATCCTCTGTTGGCTGTGATTGTGGACTACTGCAGTTTTTTTTTTTTTTGTATACTCTTTTTACCTCCCCTCACACTCCTGCGTCCACTTCTCCTTCGGGCCCCCTAGTGCTTCCATGCCTCGGCTGTCCTCTTCTGGAGCTCCACCCACACACACATCACAGCCGACCCCCGATTTGTCCCAACGTATCCCATTGCCAGGCGGGTCCCCCTCCTCCGAGGGGGAAGGCACCAGGTGGCAGGGGACCTCGGCACACTATTTTTTTTTTCCTACGGTCCGGAGGTGCTGCTGTGGTGAAGGATGCTCCCGGAGGTTCCGAGGGACATGGAGCACGAAGGCAGTCATCCAGTGGCACCGGAGCTGTTTTCCGGCTTTCTGGTTGTCCCTCCTGTGCCGCTGTATGCAGTACCCCCAGTCTCCACCGGGGGCCACTACTAGAGCGGGGCTTCCCATCCACCCTCCCCAAGAGAGGAGAGGAGAGCAGTCCTCCGGACGCTCAATCCTCTCCTTCCCCTGCCAGCCCCCAATGACCTGAGACCGTTCCCCGAACCCGGGTCGCCGGCGTAGTTCAAGGTGTGGCGTCCAGCACCTCAACCCTCTGCGCCACCAGACCGGCTACTACAGTTCTTAATTTACTTGTCCTGCTGCTTAGTGGAAAAACAAACTTAAAGCATTAGTACACCAAAACTGGGCAAACATTTGAGATTGTTTTTGCTAAAACAGATTCCAGTCATCTTCCATAGCATAGTGGTTAGTGTACTGAGCTTCAAACCTGGAGAACTGTGTTTGAATCACACAGCCACCACCTGCGTACTGTGAGACCATGAGCAAGTCACTTAACTTTCCTGTGCTCCCAGGATGCCCCTGGAAACAAGGCTTGGTTTAGTGAGTCTTTCCTGGCCAAAATTATAAAATAAAATATAAAATGTTTTAGTTCCAGCAAAACTGGAGTACTTTATTAATGTTTTAATTCAGCCCCCCCTCCCCCCACACACACACACAAAGATGGGCACCACATTTGGCTTATACTGTACATAGCACAGTAGAACTGGCACAGGGTTGGGATCAAGGAAGAAGGGAAAAAAAAAAAAACACTCATGGTGCTCCGCATAGGAGGTACCTAGCAAAATAGATTTGTAAGTATGCTGGACACATTTTTTTCCTGCATTGCATCTATTGTGGTATACTGTTTTAAAGAGGTTTCTCTTTTAAAAGCCAATAAAAAGCATTAACTAGAAAAGGAGATTTGAACGGTATGCTATTTTTCTTTAAGTAGCTGAAGCTAGCTTATTGGAAAAACATTTTTCATTGCAATGCTGCTTAATTACAGGAGACTTTTTTTTTTTACATTTTCAGTATAACTGGAAATGTGGAGAAGTATGAGGTCTGTGTATTATTTCACGTGTGTGTTTTGAAAGATTTGCTTCAGTTACAAAATGTAGGTTGCAGAAGTAGAAACACAAAGGTTAACAGGAACACATACCTCTTTTTTGTAACACTTATTTATGGCTCTCTTGTTAATGCTGCCCTTTCCCCACCCAGTATTCCATCCTAGGGGGTAACTGAACTGTTACTCTAACTACTGATCATCCCTTATTTCTTAAATATTGGACAAGAAAAGGCGGTATTAACAAGGGACACAAAATAAGAAAACAAACCCACAGCACCCACTTGCAGATTGTGTGACCCTGAGCAAGTCACTTAACTTCCTTGTGCTCCCATGTACGCACCTGTAAACAAGCTTTCAGCTTAGTGCGTCTCTCCTGGTTTAAAAAAAAAAAAAAGTGTTTTCTGTTCTATCTGTGTCAATTTGGGTTTGCTGCTGGCATCTACCTCTGGTCAGGCTAGCAGCCACCTTCACAGACAACGCTCGATTCTCAGTCAGTCAGAAGGGGATGCACAAAGCCAGGGTGGACCACCCCTCCCTCCGTAACAGCAGAGTGCCTCACCTCAGTCTCTCTCATCTCCCAGCTGGAACCAGAATGGGATTCAGGGGCTTGCATAGACAGCCCTGTTTCTCAGCTGACAGCGCAACAAGTCTGTGCCACTGGGCCAGCCCATAATACAGTAACATACACCAGCTGCCAGGGCCACAAATTCAAAGTAGTTTTTCTCATTCCTGACTAATCAACAACTTCTCTTCCATTTACTCAAATGTCTACATGTATATAGGAACATACGGCTACTAAAAACCGGAATTGGCAGAAAAGATAAGTGCTAGAGAGGGAGAAGAGCTCGATGGATCAAAGGACTTTTTTTTTGATGTTAAAAAAAAAAAGTGTCTTTATTGTCGATGTGTTATTTACTGTATATTTTAAGGGAAGGGATGAGAATAATGAGTAGCTGATCATGTTTGTCCAGTCTGGGTTCAGATACAGACACCCCACACTTAACTGTGACCCCAGGATACCCACTGATGCAGGGCACAAAACAGTCACTATCACACTGGCCAAACATTGGTAGTCTGTACAGGAGACAAAATATTCTGTTAAAAGGCTTGCTGGTGCACTCTGGACAAGGCATTCCCACATGGCTTTTAGCACTGAAAACAGAATAAGAGTGTCCAGACTATTTTGTGAATATGCATGCATCTCATAACAGGAACCTGCAAAGTGCTATCCTGTGCTAGAGTGTAAGAAAATCCTAAGGTCTCACTTATTATTGTACCTATGAGGACACAGAAATACACTACTGAGTAAACACGTCATGTCCCTATTGGCTACAGAGGAAATCTCAGTTCCATCTCATCAGTACCTGGGTTACTATTCTAAATTAGTGAAGGGTCTGTAGGTATAGTGGATTTTCAGTAAATCGTCTTGCTGACTTGTGGCTGAATAGAAAAAAATACTCACCATAGTAATATTGTTTCTTCCAAGGTGTCCTTCAGTATGCTTGACAAATGCAGTATGCGGGCTGGGTTCAGCTGCCCCAGAGGTGGAGACGATGCTAATGAACTTATTAGAATTAGCCAATCAGAGCACAGGAGAGCTTGTGCTGTCTGTAGCTGAGCCAGACAGCAGTCAGATTCACTTTGAAGTTGCAAAAGGGCAAAAACACCCCAAAAATCTGCTCTATCAAAAAAAAACAGAAATCTCATAGCCAGAAACAAGTTCCCCAAATTATAAACACACATAACTGAAAACCCTAGGTCTATCAAAAGAAACCGATAAAAATTTGGCAGAGGACTGCAGGACCATATTTAGGTTATGTAAGAGGAGGACAGGGGAGGTCAGCATACTGAAGGACACCTTGGAAGAAACAACATTACTATGGTGAGTAATTTTTTCTTCTTACCCCAGGGTCCTTTAGTATGCTTCACTAATGCAGACTACAAAGCAGTGCAGTTGGGAGGAGGGTACAGAATGTACTTTGGAAAGAGGTTCTGCCGACTGTTGCCAAATTTGGCATCTGTTCTGAACTGTACATCCAAGCAATAGTTTTGTAATGGTGTGAAGGTGTACAGTCTTCCAGGTAGCCGCTTTGCAGATATCGAGCAAGGATGTCTCTTGCAGCTTCCACTGAAGCAGCAGTGCCCCTAATGGAGTGGGCTCTGAGGCCCTGAGGGGGCGGCTTGAGCCTTACTGTAACAGACCTGAACACAGGAGACTATCCAGTGGGAGACAGTTCTCTTAGAGGCTGGTCTGCCCCTGCTCACCTTGCCATAGGCGAGGAAGAGCTGGGTGTGAGAGATTTTTTTTTCCCCCCTATATTGCTTTTTACCTTCAGGCTGGCAGGTAGGATATGGCCCCCCCGTAGAGGGCTCAGTTCCTCTTCCACGGCTCTGCTTCTGGACCTAGACTTCCCCCAGTATTCCCCCACAGATTTCCCCTCCATGGCAGGGTTGGAGGGGGAGGGCCATCCTACCCCCCCCCCGAAGCACAATCCAGATATCTGGGGTCACCAGAGTCAGTCACGGTGCCATGGAGCCCGACAGCTCCTTTTCCTGTTTTCTCCCTACACCCCCCTCCCGCGCATGAATGTTGTGTGTGGAGGCACATGCACGCCATGTCTCCGCTCCTGTGTCTCCCAGCCTCCTGTGATGCCCTCCGGCCTCCACTGCTGGGACAACCAAGGAAGTAGGACGACAATACTCCCCTTCCCCGGGAGACGAGAGCAGTTCATTGGACGCTCTATCCTCTCCCTCCCCTACTGACCCCTGGCAACCCGAGGTCTCTCCTGACCCCGGGTCACTAGCGTGGCGTGAGGTGTGGCGTCCAGTGCCTCAACCCTCAGTGCCACCATTCCAGCAGGTGTGAGAGGTTCTGAGCTGCATGGTGTGTTCCAGGTAGTAGGTCAGTGCTCTTTTAACATCCAAACTGTAGAGGTTATGCTCCCCAAGAGTGGATTAGTCTTTAAAAAAGACAGGGAGTGTCAGACTGGTTGAGATGAAATTCAGAGACTACCTTAGGAAGGAATTTCCTGCTAGTTCTGAGAACTACTTTATCCTTGTGGGAGATAATGTAATTAAGTTTACTACAAAGAACTTGCAGCTCAGAAATCCTTTTGGCTGAAGTGAGAGCTACTAGGAAAACAGTTTTCCAAGTGACATGTTGCAGTAGTCATAGGCTCAAGAGGAGGGCCATGATCCTAGCTATACAGAGGTTCAAATCCCAGGAAGGGACAGACTCCCTAAGTGGGGGTTGAAGGAGGCCTTGAAAACTTTTTAAAAATGGAATGGGAAATTATAGATTTTCCTTGCCAGTAGAAAGGTAAGCTGAGATGGCTGCTAGGTGAACCTTGAGGGATGAGGCCATATGGCCTGCAAATGCACTAGGTAGTCTAGAGCAGGAGGCAGGCCGGCTCTCAGAGGGTCAATCTGCCTGTCTCTGCACCACAGAGAAAATCGTTTGCATTTAGAGGCATAGATCTTGTTAGTGCTGGGCTTCTTAGCCAGACGAAGGATTTTTAGGATTTGTTCCGAGTACTGAGAATCTGGATATTCTAGCTCTTCACGTACCAAGCTTTGAGGTGAAGAGACTCAAGGCTTGGGTATGTTCGAGGCAGGGTCAGGAGACTGTGGCTCAGGGGTAGGTGAATGGGTCACTTGACTGACAGGGTAAGGAACAGTGTGTACCAGGTTTGCTTTGCACAGTCTGGGGCCACCAGAATGATGGTGGCTGGTTGATCCCTGAGCTTTAGAACTCTAAGGATTAAGCAAAATGGATGGAAGGCATACAGGAACTTCCCTGTCAGTCCAGGGCTAAAAGCATCCACTGGCACTGTGCCTCAGTGCTGGAGGCCTGCAACAGTAAAGAGGAAGTGGGCGGTTGAAGTTGGGGGCACAGAGAGCTATCTCTGGGGTGTACCACCCTCTAAATACTGTGTCCAGCACTTGTATGCTTAGGGTCTACTCGTGAGTGGCCTCTAACTGATGCTGCTCAGGGCATCCGCTAGTACATTGTCCTTGCCTGGGAGATGGATGGCAGACAGCTGTATGTCCAAAGAGTAAGCCAGAGACCAAATCCTCATGGCCTCTGTGCAAAGTTTGGTGGACGTTGTGCTCCCTTGCTTGTTGATACAGAACATGGCAGTGGTATTGTTTGTTCTGATCTGAACAGACTGACCTTTCAGCTGGGGGGAAAAAGGCTTTGATAGCCAAGCACACAGCTCTGAGTTCTAGAAAGTTTATGTGGTAACTGGATTCCCTGGGGGACCAAGTCCCATTTATGGACTGATCAGCCAGATGAGCACCCCATCCTAGGAGGGAGGCATCTATGGTAAGGACCTTGAAGGGCTGCGTTTGCTGAAGGGAACTCCTTCCCTGAGGTTTTCCTTGTCCTTCTCCCAATCCAGGGCCTGTAGAAAGGTCCTTGTGACTGGAATGAGCTTTGACAGAGAGTCTCTTTTCTGCGATCAGTGAGTTCTTAGGCGATACTGAATGTCTCTCATCTGAAATCTGGCGCATGGAACTACGGCTGTAGTGGAGGTCATGGGGCCCAGGAGACTGAGAAAGGGTCTGGCATGCCTTGGCTGGCCCAGGACAAAGGAGTTTGCCAGGCCAAGAAGGCTGTGCACCCTGTCCCAAGGGAGCAGGGCTTTTCCTTGTTGGGTGTCCAATTCTGCCTCAATGAACTCTAGTAATTGAACTGGTTCGAGGTGGGACTTCTCTTTACTGATGATAAAACCCAGGGACTCCAGAGTATTTTGTGTAAGGCTGAGCGAGTCTCTGACCTTCTGTAGAGACTTGCCCACTACTAGCCAGTCATCCAGGTATAGAAAGACAGACACCTGTTGTCTTCTGAGGTGAGCTGCCACCACTGCCAGGCACTTTGTGAAGACCTTGGGGGCTGAAGTAAGGCCGAAAGGCAGAGCTGCAAACAGGTAGTGGCCAGAGGGAAGCCTAAATTGGAGGTACTTTCTGTGGGATGGCCTGAATAGTATGTGAAAACAGGTGTCCCTGAGGTCTAGGGAGGTTAGCCAGTCTCCCTGTCGCAAGGATGGGATCATCACTGCCAGGGAGACCATCTAGAATTTGGGATTGAGCAAATGTTTATTGAGGTACCTTAGATCTAGACTGGGCCGCCAATCCCCATTTTTCTTCTGTGTGAGAAAATACCTGGAATAGAGGCCTTCTCCCCCACTGGGGGAAGAGAACTCTTTCCACTGCTTTTGCAGACAGAAGAGCCTTTACCGCTAGCTCCAACAATAGTTTTTCTGTTGGGGATAGAGGTTTCAGAGGTTGTGGCTCTGTAGGGAGGGAAACTTTTTGAACTGCAGAGTAAGTCCCTGACCGACCACCTCTAGCACCCATTTGTCTGTGGTAAGAAGGTGCCAGTGGTGTAGGTAATTGTCAGCCTTCCTCCTACTGGGAGAGGGGAGGCGACCTGGACGTTGCAGTCAGGAGGTTTGCTTAGTTTGAGCCCTTGGGGAAGGTAAGGGGTCAGTCCTTCTCTGTGCCCGCCTTCCTCTTCCCCTAAACTAACCTCTGATCTGAGAGTAGTCCAGGGGCATAGGCAATGGCATAGGGTAAAAGGCTCTTGGGTAGTAACCTCTGCCTCTGTTTCCCTACTCTGCAGTCTCTGGGAAGTAGAAGCTTTCTCTTTTGCTGCAGTGATATGATACATAGATACATAGACAGCGTCGGCAGATAAGGGCCTATGGCCCACCCAGTCTGCCCATTTGAGCCTGTAAGTTCAGTTTATGTTTTCCTGAAGTCTGTTGCCCTTACACCCCTGACCTCCAGAATTCCTTTATGTCTATCCCATGCATTCTTAAATCCCTGATTGTTTCAGCCCCACCACTTCCTCTGGCAGGGTGTTCCACTTGTCCACCACCCATTCTGTGAAGAAATTCTTCCTCACGTTCCCTCTGAATCGTCCTCCCTCCAACTTAATCCCATGCCCTCCAGTCCTGGAACATCTTTTTCGCTTAAAAATAGTGTATTCCTGCACCCTGTAATATACTTGTATGTCTCTATCATATCCCCTCTCTCCCTCCTCTCCTCCAGTGAG
The DNA here is from genome assembly GCA_016271365.2 of Neoceratodus forsteri. Classification (NCBI taxonomy): domain Eukaryota; kingdom Metazoa; phylum Chordata; order Ceratodontiformes; family Ceratodontidae; genus Neoceratodus; species Neoceratodus forsteri. Next base: position 880,872,398 of record CM057455.1, on the reverse strand, counting down.
TACATGTTCAGTTCCTTCAACCTGTCCTCATAGGACTTGTGATGCAATCCATGCACCATCTTTGTTGCCCTCCTCTGAACCTTCTCTACCCTATGTCCTTACGTAGGTAAGGTCTCCAGAACTGTACCCTGTACTCCAGGTGGGGCCTCACTAGTGTCTTGTATAGTGGAATTATGACCTCCCTTTTCCTGCTGGTGATGCCCCTGCCTATGCATCCCAGCATCCTATTTGCTTTACCTGCTGCCTTGTCACACAGTTTCCCTACCTTGAGGTCATCAGAGATGATAACCCCAAGATCCCTTTCCTGCTTGGTGCATGCTATATCCTCACCCCCCAACTGATATATTGTGCCAGGGTTTTTGTGCCCCATATGCATTATCTTGCAGTTCTTTGCATTAAATTTCAACTGCCAAACCCCTGACCATTCTTCAAGTTTCTGCAGGTCCCTTCTCATTCAGTCTATACCCTCTGGTGTGTCTATTCTGTTACAGAGCTTTGTGTCATCAGCAAACAGTGAAATTCTGCCTTCTAGGTCCTGCGCAATGTCACTGATGAAGATGTTGAATAGGACCGGTCCCAGCACAGATCCCTGTGGTACCCCACTGGTCACTCTTCCCTCTGTGGAGTGACAGCCATTTACCACCACCCTCTGTGTCCTGCCCACACCCATATTCCCCAGTTTGTGTAATAGTCTTCTATGTGGCACAGTGTCAAAGGCCTTGCTGAAGTCCAGATAGGCCATGTCCACTGCCCTCCCCTGATCCACCTCCCTAGTCATCCAGTCAAAAAATTCAACGAGGCTGGTCTGACATGACCTACCCTGGTGAAACCATGCTGCCTTGGGTCCTGCAGTCCATTGTCAACCAGATGTTCCACCAATCTCTCCTTCAGTAGTGCTTCCATGATCTTCCCCACTACCGAGGTGAGGCTGACTGGTCTGTAGTTCCCCGCTTCTTCTTTGTTCCCACTTTTGTATAAGGGGACTACATCTGCTATCCTCCAGTCTTTGGGTACCTCCCTGTTTCCAGTGATCAGCTAAACAGGACAGCCAGAAGTTCAGCCACCACCTCTCTTAGTTCTTTAAGGACCCTGGGTGCACCCATCTGGCCCCAATGCTTTATCAACTCTTATTACTTTCAGTTCCTTCAGGACCCTTTCTTGTGTAAAGGGACTTGTGTCCATTTCTGCACCATTCTCACCCTTGTACTCCCTTCAGACCCATTACCCTCCTCTTCCTCAGTAAAGACTGAGCAGAAATACCTGTTCAATATGTCAGCTTTATTGTCGTCATCCTCCATGCGGCCCCCATCCTCCCTCTTCAGTCTCACTATCCCTCCCTTTGCCTTATTTTTTTCACATATGTACCTGTAAAAGGTTTTGTCCCCTCTACCCACTGATTTTGCAATGTGTTCTTCTGTCTGAGCTTTGGCTTCCCTTACTGACCTCCCTGCCTCCCTTTGCTTCTCCTGGTACTTCTCCCTATCCCTTCTGCCTGTGTCTTTTTGTATTGCCTGAATGCAATCTTTTGGCTTTCACTTTCTTTGCTACCTCTTTGGAAAACCATAATGGTCTCTCTTCTTTTCCTCTTGCTAACCTGCTTAATGCATAATTCTGTTGCTCTTGTAATCCCCATTTTAAATACTGCCCACTGTTCCTCAACCCCTGATTCCTGATACATTCCCCTTAATGCCTCTTTCAAGTATCTCCCCATTTTCCCAAGGTCTGCCCCCCTAAAATCCAGGATACGTGTTTTTGTGTGGTTTGGTTCTGCTCTTTCTGTGATTTCAAACCACAATGACTGGTGGTCACTGTTCCCCAGGTGATTTTATATTCCTCTACCTTCTTCATATAAGCTTCTGTTTTATCCCCAAAGATAGTTATTCTCACAGGGGAAATCCATAGCTTTAGTTTGAGTGTCCTGAGAGAGGCTGGTTGTCCACAGCCAGGAATGGCATCAGAGAGATAGCCTGGGCCATGGCTCTGGAGGCAGTGTCATTAGTGTCCACAGTCATATGGAACTGGCATTTTGTGGCTTCTAAGGCAGCTTAACAGTTTCCTGCCAAATCCTGAGCTATCCTCTCTGGGGCCTGTTGGCTAATTAGCTAGCACAGAGCTCCAGAGAGCTTTTGGTACTGTGCTGCATAAGCCATGTAAGTAGAGAGGTGAAGCAAGGAGACTGTGGTGTAAGATTTTTTACCCACCAAATCCAGTTTCCTAGATTCCTTTCAGGAGGCTGGGAAGATAGGGGCACTTTAGCTTTGTCACAAGTTGCAGCTTGCCACTCGCTCATGATCTGGGATCGTGTAAAGAAATTCAGGGTTAGTCTTTTCTAATTGATATTTCTTTTCAATTTTCTTGTCCACCATAGGATTAGATGTATCCCAACCTGCTTCTAGAAAACAGTTAACTCACTATTAAAACCATCAGTCCCCTAGCCACTCCACCCTTAAGGTCGATGGTTCCTCATCTCAGACACTCACTAGGTATGTGAAATCTAAACAAATTTTTAAATTAATTTATTTATTGAAATGTTTCACCAGGAAGGTACGCTGAGCAACAAGTCGCTCGTCTCTCAGTGCGACTGGAAGTACAAATGGGAGCGAGACATTAAGCATTCAAGTTACAAGATCAACATTAAAATACAGGTGTTACAAAACAGTGTTACAAAAGTGTTGCACATAACATGTAGAAAGAGTGGACAATAATAAGTGCCGGGTTAATAAGAAAACAAGTGCTTACATGAAAGAAAAAGGGGAAAAGGGAGGGTGGGGAGAGTCATGTTCCTGGAGACCCCTACAGGATCGAGGAACACTGCAAAGGGGACTGGGGGGACCAGAGAGAGGGATAAGGCAGTGTTCCAGAGAGACCCCTTTAAGTTGGTGGGGACAGGAGTAGATGAGAGATACAAGCCCCTTGAGGGTAGGAGAAGGACTCATGGAGGGTATCGGGGTCCTCTACGTTCTGTGAGAGATCAAGGGAAGTCAGTAAGGGAGCAATTTGGGGGAAGGGGAGGAATGCTAGGGATTTGGGTTGTGTGTCCACAGGGTAAAATGAAGGTGAGGGTAGAGAGGTAGGGTTTGTCCAGGGCGTAGAGGAGGGAATTACGGAGGGACATGGCAGGAGCAGCTAGATGCAAGGTAATTATTGAAGGCAGAGCTGATGGAGTAGGTGGAGGATGAGTGCTGGATCTGAAGGGGGAAGGAATACCAAATTTTTGGGAGGCAGTGAGAGTAACCAGATTGGCCAATTTGGGTGGATCTGCAGGGGACAAGCAAAGGCACGGAGTTGACTGACCTAAGGGAATGGGAGGGAGGGTGGGGTGTTATAAAGGAGAAGGTGAGGTAGGAAGGAACTCACCCAACCAGTGCTTGGAGGTGAATTTAGCACAGTGGGAGAGTCTCCTATTTGTAAGTAGTGGAAGGATAGACACGATAAAAGATCACAGTGATGGGTGGAGGGGCAGCAGGGGCAAAGCAGCAGAAGGAACTGAAGAGGGTGTCCAGTCTGGCCAGGGAGAACTTCATGGCAGCATCATAGACTATGTCACAGTAGTCGAAAATAGGCAGTATCATCTTCTGAACAAGTTCATGTCTAGCCATAGGAGGGATGCAACTATGATTCCTGAACAGGGTACCAAGCTTGGGGCTCAGTTTTTTCTGGATGGCGTCAGTATGTCCAGAGAAATTTAGGTATTGGTCCAACCAAACACCTAAGCACCCTGAAGGAGGATGTGTCCTCAAGTAAGTCCCCTCAAGGGTGTGAAAAGTGGGTAGGGAGGGAAGCCTAGAGAGTCTCTGCCTTGTGTCAAAGGTCATGGAGACAGTCTTCTTGGCATTGAGGAAAAGCTTACGATTAGCAAACCAGAGCTGAAACTTGCTGAAGTCTTGCTGTAAGCTGGTTGTAACCTCATCAGGACAGGAGCCAGGTGCATATAGGACTATATCATTGGCATACATATGTATAGCGGAGGATGGGGAGCAAACAGAGGGAAGGTCATTTAAGAAGATGGAGAATGGGGGACCCCAATACCGAGCCCTGGGGGATGCCAGTGCTAATCGGGAGGGGAAGTAGCATCCAAGATCTTAACTAGATTGGGTTGTATCAATAAGGCAGGCCTTGAACCAGTTTGTGGCAGAGGGAGATAGGCCAGCTGCTGGGAGTGAGTTGAGGAGAAGGGAGTGAGAGACGGTGTCAAAGGCCTTGGCCAGGTTGACAAAAATGGCAGAGGTAATTTGGCCATTGTCCATCCCAGTTAGGATTTAGTCTGTGAGCTGTAGAAGAAAGGTGGTGGTTGAGTGTTTTTTTCTGAAACCAGACTGGAAAGGAGAGAAGGAGGTGTCAGATAGAAAAGAGGTGAGCTGGGAAGAGGACAATGTGTTCTTGAAGCTTGGCAAGGATAGGGAGGAGAGAAATGGGGCAATAGTTGCCAGGGGATGAGGGGTCACCCCTTTGGGTACAGGGAGGACCACAGCATGTTCCCATGAAGAGGGGACTGAGGCAGTAGAGAATGAGAGATTTAGGATTATTGAGGGGGGTAGGCAATGGCCGAAGCGGAGAGGGAGAGGAGTTTTGGGTCAAGGCCATCAGAGGAGGCCCTTTTAGAAGGGTTGATGGTGAGGAGGACACTTAGGGCATCATTTGGGGTTACAGTAGCAAAAGAGAAGGGAAGGTGGGAGGGTGGTGCCTTCTAGTCCCCTGCACCCACCCACAGCGCCACCCTTAACCCCTCTGTCTCACCACAAAAGTTTACCTTCTCCCTATTACTCAGGCTGAAGTTCTCACTGCCCTTAACTCGCTTAACCCCGACGGTCTCCACCTATGCCTACTCCTTATCACAGCTCCAGCCATAGTCCCCCTTACCCACATTCCTTTTTTTTAAATTTTATTTAATGTTTATCCTCCTCAGCCTGCCGGCAGGCATCTGTTCTCCTCCAGTCTCCGATCACCGCCTCACCCCCGGCATTACCCCCCCCCCACACCGTGGTGGGGCAGAAGGGAGGAGGGCCGTCCTCTTCCCCCTCCCGAGTACCTATCCGGAGCGGGTCTGGGAGATCCTAAGACAGTGGCGCTGGAGTACTGAAGGGGCTTCCATACAGCCGGCAGCCGTGTTTTCACTTTTTGCTTGGTCCCTCCCCCTAATGGCCATGAACATGTGCATGTCACTAGCCATTACTTGTCTCCCTAGCTCTGGCGCTAACACCCATTCTCCACTAGAGCAGCAAAGGGTGGGAAAACATTCCTACATCCCGGAGAGGACAGCAGTCATGGACGCCGATCCTCTCCTCCCTGCTGACCCCGGCGGCCCGTGCTCGCCTCCCCGAACATGGGTCGCTGGTGTGGTGTCCATCGCCTCAACCCTCAGCGCCACCAGGCTGGCCCCCTTACACACATTCTAAATCTATCCTTCCAGTCTAGTACTGTCTCCCGCGCATGGAAAACTGCCCATCTAATCCCTCTTCACAAGGGCGGCAGACCCCTCGAACCTGGTAACTACCATCCAATCTCCTTACTATCTTCAATGCCGAAGCTCCAAGAATCACTCGCCCACAAAAGGCTCCAGCATTTTTTTGACTCTGCAGTGGCACTCATCTCTTATCAATCTGGATTTTGAAAACATCACTCGACAGTCTCCTCTTTACTTAGAGTAACTAACTAACTCAATCCACGTATCAATTGATCACAGCCACATCCAAGGTGCAATTTTTATTGATTTAGCCAAGGCTTTTCAATCTGTGTGTGCCATCACCTATTACTTCAGAAGCTCTGTGCTCTAGGTCTAGCAAATTCTACACTAGCGTGGTTTCAATCATATCTTCTAAACAGAACACAATGTGTTCACATTGGAAACTCCTCCTCTCCTTTCCTCCCCATCCTGTCTGGTGTACATCAGGGTTCAATTCTGGGCCCCCTACTCTTTTCTGTCTTTATTAATGAACTCCCAACAGTCTGCAATTCTAATATTCACCTCTGTGCCGACGCTGCTATTCTGTTCACTTTTGGCCCCTCCCTCACTGCTGTCCAAGACCCTTTACAGTCTGATCTAAACGCTGTGCTTGGCTGGTTCCATAAAAATCTTCTTAGGGTAAATATCAAAAAGACTGTGTCGATGACTTTCAGGATCCTCCAAAAATTAGCCTTCATCCACACTCCTTTCATCTTTTATACACTTGACAGCACCCCTCTAGAGTAGGTAACCACCTTCAAATATGTAGGGGTCTGGTTAGACCAGTATCTATCCTTTTCCTCTCACACTGAAGCCCTATGCACTAAATCTCACCCCAAACTAGGTTTCCTGTACAGGCATAAGGACTCTCTCTCCCTCTCTAAGAAAATTTATAAAATACCTCCAAAAACACTAAAGACAGCACAAAATGGAGAAAAATTATTGACTTTAATCAAAAGAAACTTCTTCAAGCGAAGTCTGAAGAGACAGCTACGGGGCAGTGTTGCTTCAGTCAGTGGAGAAATGAATCTGACTGCCCTCTGGTTCAGTTACAGACACAGCACAACCTTTCCTGCACTCTGATTGGCTGATTCTAATAAGTTTATTAGCATTATCTTCACCTCCGGAACAGCTGAACCCAGCTGGCATACTGCATTAGTCAAGCATACTGAAGGACCCCTGGGGTGAGAAAGAAATTACCACAGTAATGATGATTTTCTAAGGGGTTTACTAGTGATTTATACAACCTGCAATCATCTCATACTGGAGTTACTGCCCTGGAGATGGAATTTAGAATACACACAAATACAAACTCTACACTGTAATTGCTCACTCTAGCATTCCAATGGCAGATTTATTGCTCAAGAGCCAGAGGGTGACCACCTATCTAGACCATCCTTGTATTCTTACTAGCCAAACTATTAAGAATGCTACTACTCTCACTTTTAACCTTGTGGAGAAACAAACAAAAAAAAACCCAACAAATATGTTGCAGGTAATACCTTTTATTGGACTAAAAATTATTTCTGAGACTAACTTTCAAGAGATAATTCCCTCTCTTGGTCAGGTCAGTGAAAAACAGAGCTGAATAGCATGACAGATACAGAGATTGGATGTGGATTTATTGATATCTTTATGATATGGACAGCAGGAGAGGAAAACTTACAACAATCTTTGACAGCTTCAATAAATTCCATCCTTCCATAAAATTCCAAATAAATTACTCAAAATGTGTGCATTTCCTGGATACCACAGTCATACTAAAAAACGGAACACTGCAAACATCTGTGCACAGAAACCTACCGACACATGCAGTTACCCTCACAGCTCGAGCTACTATCCCTCACACACCAAAACATCCATTATACACAGCCAGGCCATCAGGTACCACCGCATTCATTTAAACCAAGAGGACAGGGACAGAGATCTTAGTACACTAAAATATTTTTTTAGGCAGAGGGGATATAAAACCAGCACCACTGAGAGGAATATCCATTCTCCACTCTGTAAGTTTAGAGAACTACTATTAGGGACCAAGTGAATGATGACGACTATTGTGACTGCAAGGACGACTCTGATGAACCAGGGACAGCTGCATGTCATAATGGAAGGTTCCACTGTAGCAAACCTGGCTAAAACCCCAGTTATACTCTCCTCACTGGTCAATGATGGCATCTGTGATTGCTGTGACACCACTGACGAGTACAACAGCGGCATCGTTTGTGAGAACAAATCCAGGAGATGGGCCTACAGGAGCAGGAGGCTCTCCTGAGGTGGCTGAGATTGCCAAGGAGGGTTTGCATCAAGCAGCAGCTGATTGACGTGAAGAATGTCAAGGAGGAGAACCAGACCAAGCTGGTTGAGTTACAGAGAGTAAGACAGGTCAACCTCTTGAAGGAGTAGAATCCTTCAAATATCTGGGTATGATTCTTGATGAACACCTATCCTTTAATATACATGCCAACTGCATCATCAAAACCACAAACTCAGCCTCCTCCACCGTACTTCCCCCTACCTTACTCCGTGTGCTAGAAAAATTGTTGCCTCAGCCACCCTCCTCCCGCCTTATTCTATGGTGCGCCCATAACTCATGCAAACTTCCCACAGAGCTCCAGCTAGGCACAAAACCATGCAAAGCACCTCGCTGCAAACTATGTACACATCTCTCTCCTGAGACGTGTCATTTGTAATGGAAAAATATTTAAAATCCAAAACTCATATTCCTGTTTATCTAACAACGTAGTATAAATGATACAATGTAGGAAGTGTGAGGATAGCTGCTATATTGGCGAAACTGAACAGAAGCTCAAAACAAGAATGGATCACCACAGATTCACAGTCACCCACAAAGATGAAAATACACCAGTAGGGGAATATTTCCCAAGACCAGGCCACTCCATCAGTGATTTTACTGTTAGGGTGTTAAAAGGTAACTTCAATAACAGTCAGGCACAACAAACATTTTGAACTAAAAATTATAAAAAAATGTTGACACTAAAGAAAAATTACTTAATGATGATGTTTTTTTTAGCACATTACCAGCGACAATGCCCAAAACAATGCTTCAGAATTTCTCCTTTCATATTTGAACCATCACATCAGCACCCTCCCCTGGACTAAAATGCAACTATCATTACTTTTATCCTAAGGTTGGCTCTTTCAACAGGTACCTTCCAATGACGGTGGTAATTTTTCTGTCTTGATTTTTTAGAAATGTGAATTGATGGTCCAGACTAAAATGCAACTGCCCTTTGATCTTGTAAGTTGAGCTCCTCAACAGACACACTCCAATGACAAGTAGATTCTGTGATGAGCTAGCCAACTGCCAGTCATTATTTGCAGATATATCTGTCATTTTTTTTTATGTGATTTTGTGTATGTTAAATGCCACAAGAAAATGCCCAGTGTTACTGAAAGATCACAAGAAGACAGAAACGGTTTTGCAAAATATGTGACATCCCTATGTGACCATGGAAAACAGCTACTAGCCAAGAAGTTGAAAATTACATTTTCAAAGGGGATGGAAGTCCCTGGTTAGCTAATTGGAGTAGTAAAGTCTCAGGATGAAAGAAGCTATCTCCCCTGTCGTAAACCTTTAAGATCAAAAGGAGGAATGGTTTTAGGCAGGAGGTGTCAGCAAGGTTCCCACATTCTGATAACATTTTTTTTTTTTTTTGCTAGTGCCAGGAAGTGGTGATATGAGAACCCAAATAAGGAAATAAATAATTCCTTAAAATCTGGAAAGAGCAAGAGAGACACCTGCTGGCCTACAAAGGAGGCCACCAGCTATAAACCAGAAAGGTTTTTTTGCAGACTGCCAGAGGGATGATAAATACCCCCTGTAAACAGAAGGCCATTGCAATGCACTTTGGACACTCTCCTGACAAGACACAGAACAACCTGCCAGTGGCTGAAAAGGAAGAAAGGATTCTTCAAACTTCACTTATTCTTCCAGACTACAATTTACTATGAACTTAAGGTAGAACTTTAGATAACAATTATAGTGCATTTTTCATGTATATTTTCCACTTTTATTTGTGTTCTTCTGTGACCAAAATTTTCTAAATCTTTTAGTTGTAACTGTATGATTATTAATTATTTTAGTAAAAACATTTGTTTTGAAGAAATCTGCAAGATTTTTCATGTTGTGTGTGGTTGTGGGACGTTTAATAATAATCTGTGACTAAACTGCTATTGTTAAGGGGTGTCACCATAAGCTACCAATCGAACAAGGGTCTGTACAGGGAAATCTGGGTAAAGATAGGGAGAATATGGAAGTCTCAAGGAAGTGTCTGTGGGGATTTGAACCAGGTTATTGCATGCCCGTGTGAGAAGACAAAATCAGGGTTACAACGCTACCCCGAAGAGACTGTAATGCCTGGATCTTCCCCCTTTGTGTAACAATCAAGAAAGGGTTCTCACAGTTTGGCTACAAGACTTGAGAGTGGTATTGTACCCTTATACAGAGTTAAGAGGGATCCCTGGGGCCTCCTGGCAGGTGTTCAGTCGGTGAGCATTCTAGAAGGACACGGGGAGGGTATCCCTGTTTTCCCCCTTCCTGGCATGGACTGCACTTAATGGTGGGCACTGTGAGCTCAATGGACCTGACCCCCAGGAGTGGGTTCGTGACAGATTCTTCCTGCCTGTTTGTTAAGAATGTGAATTGACTGTAAAGCTTTGATGTGTAAACTGCTGCTCTACGTCTGTTGCTTTTGCATTGTTGTTACTTTTTTATGTACACTTGTCCAGGTCCATCTTGGAACCGAGTTTACCTCAATGATGTTTCGCCTGGTAAAATAAATATTGACTGATTGAATCCACATCCAACCTACATCTGTCATGCTATTCAGCTGTTTTTCATTGACCTGACCTGAAGAAGAGAGTATTATCTCTCAAAAGCTAGTCTCAGAAATAATTTTGTTAGTCCAATAAAAGGTATCACCTGGAACATATTTTTTTTCTCTCTACATTGTTGACTGGACTAACACGACTACCACATTTCTTTTTTTAACCTTGTGAAAACTGTAAATTTGCAATAATAAAATGCTCAAGTGATAAAGTACAACTCGTTAAATGAGAACCTTGCATAACCCTATTTAGTAAAGTTCAAAAAGGGAGGTAGGGTAGGGGTTGTAAAAATCACAAGTAAACCCCTTAAAAGAAACATCATTACTAAGGTAATTTTTTTCTTCTGACAACAGGCGTTTACTGGTGAAGTCATACAAGTCTGCAGACCTAGCAGCATCTTGGGAGGTATGGTCTACATCCTATTGAGGAAAAAAGGTTCTACAGTACCGCAGTCCCGAACCTGGCATCCTTTCTGGACTAGAAGTTCAGGCAGCAGTGCTCTGTAAAGATGTGTACTGTAGAACAGGCAACTGATTTACAAATCTTGTAGGGGAATGCCCCTCATAGCTGCCACAGTGGAAAAAGTTGTTCTTGTAGAGTATTACCACAGGTCCTTAGGTGGTCGCTTACCAGCCTTTTTATAGCAGATGCAAGAAACTATCCAAAGTGAGATAGTCTTCTCAGCTACTGGTTTGCTTAACAGCTGTGTGCCGTTAGTTCCAGCCCATTTCATTCTATCCATATAGAAAAAGAACAGTGCACTTTTTACATCCAGGCTATCAAGCATCTCTTCACCTATATTTTTTTTTTTACAACATTTTATTGGGAAAGTGAGCAGCATATACAAGGATTACTCGTGCATAACATATAAGCCACAGTATGAGTAACATAAAAGAGAACATAATCTTATGCCAGTATCTTCTTCCCAGTTTTAACAAGAACCGCTGTGGACAAAACTATTTGAGAAATCGAATTACAACCTTTGAGTCACAGACTTTTGCAAAAGCTAGGGCAATATGCGACTCCTGGAACACCACCAGTAAAGAAACCGATAAATTTAGCTGAAAATCTGACATAACTTTAGTGTGGAACTGTATGTTCTCAACGCCACTTTCTCTTTATGTGAGATAATGAAGTCTGGTTCTACACAGAGGACTTCTGCACAGAGAGCTTGCAGTTCACGGACTCTCCCAGCTAAAGTCATAGCTATCAAGAAAAAACTGTTTTTCATGTTGCATACCTGAGAACTGCTGAGGCCACTGGCTCAAAAAGAGGTACACTAACTGTGCCAGTCATAAGTTCAAATCCCATGGTGGGACTGGCTCCCTTGCTGGGGGATATACGTGATTTAGGCCCTTAAAAAAATCTTTTAAACACTAATTCTGAAGCAAGTGACTTTCATATGCCTGTAAACTTACAGGCTGACACTGCTGCTAAATGCACTTTCAGAGTGAAGGACTTTAGTCCAAGAGACTGCAAGTGAACCAAATAATCAAGAACCACACATAAGTCAGACTCCAATGGGTAGACTTTACGTGAAGTACATCAAACTGCAAACTTTTTCCATGTTTAGGAATGTGTTTTCCTTGTTGTTGGTTTTCTGGACATCTTCAAAACTTGACTGGATGGCTTTAAATAAAAAATTACTCACCATAGTAATCTTGTTTCTTCCAAGGGACTCTTACTGTATTCTGACTTATGCAGTATGGTCTTACCATAAGACTGCCCGGAGCCGAAATGGTTAATAGAACCTATGCAAATGATGGAATGCTACGCTCGAGCTCAGTTTTCAAACCACTGTCGCTGGTAAACAGTTCTAGACCATCAGATTCTTACAAAGCATGCACCAAAACATATCTAAATACTACTAGCAACTAATCCCTATTTTTATAACTAAACATTTTTTTGTCCCCTTAAAGGTCTGAACTGGCACCAGTAAGGCTCAAGTCACAGATGCCCAAGAGAAAGAACATACCCACAGGTTTGCCACATGCTAGTACAGCTGCAGTGCAGTGACCCTAGGTTCACAGAAGGGGAGGAAGGGAGGGTGCTCAGAATACAGTAAGACTCCCTTGGAAGAAACAAGATTACTATGGTAATTTTCTTCTTCAAACCCCAGGAAATCTTACTGTATTCTGACTTATGCAGACTACTCAAGCAGTACATTTGGAGGTGGGCTAGAACCTACCTAGGAAACAAGCTCTGCAGGACTGCTGTGTCAAACCTGGCATCCCCTCTGGCCTGAACATCCAAACAATAATGTTTGGTGAAGGTATGGACCGTTTTCCAAGTAGCTGCTTTGCATACATCAGTTAGGGGGATATCCCTAGCAGCTGCGGAAGAGGCTGCTGTGTCCCTAGTGGAATGGACCTTGAGGCCTGCAGGTGGCTACTTGCCCAATTTGCTGTAGCAGAACTGAATACAGACTACAATCCATCTTGCAATGGACCTTTTTGTGGCTGGTTTCCCTTTTCCCACCTCTACATAGGTGAAGAAGAGCTGAGATTGATCCTGTCTACAAGTCTTTGTGTGGTCAAGATAATAGCCAATTGCCCTTTTTACATCTAGGCTATGCAATCCACGTTCACCTGGAGTAGAGTGTTCAGTGAAAAAGACAGGTAGTGTGATGGACTGGTTAAGGTGGAACTCTGATATCACCTTAGGTAGGACATTTTTTTATTTTTTTTTATTTCGTTGTTTAACCAGGTATAGCACACTAAGCTGAAAGCTTTTTTTTTTTTTACAGGAGCGACCTGGGAGCACAAGGAGGTTAAGTGACTTGCTCAGGGTCACACAGTATGCAAGTGGAAGCTGTGGGATTCAAACCCAGGTCTGGTCTGCTGGATGTCACCAGATTTGCAGCTCAGAGCCTTAGACCACTGCGCTATACTGCCTGCAATGCCTGCCGCCATTTCTATTAGTCCTCAGGACAACTTTGTCACTAAGGATGGCAATGTAACCAGGCTTTGTAGACAAGGCCTGAAGTTCACTGACCCTTCTGGTAGAAGTCATGGCAACTAGGAATACTGTCTTCCAAGTCACATACTTGAGGCCTGCTGAAGACATGGGTTTGAAAGTAGGCTGCATGAGCTGGGCAATGCAAATATTGAGGTCCCACATAGGGGTTGGTTGCCTATGTGGAGGATGCAAATGCAGCAATCCTTAAAAACTTTGTACATACTGGGATAGAAGCTAGGAAAACCTCTTATCTGAAGATAAATTAGCTGAGACAGCTGCCAAATGCACTCTCAAAGTAGAGACCCTTAAGCCAGAGGAATAGAGATGCTAAATAATCCAGAACTGCAGGCAAACTGCCTTGGCTGTGATCCAGTCCCTTGCCTTGGCACCAAATGAAGAATCTTTTCCATTTGGAAGAATAAATCTTTCTAGTGGAATGCTTTCTGGAAACCCTGAGTATTTCCATGACCCCTTCTGACAAATGCAAGTCTGCATATTCTAAGTCTTCAACAGCCAGGCCTTGAGCCTGTGGGATTGCAGGTTGGGGTACATGATCCTGCCCCGAGAGGAAGACAGCAGATTGTTTCTCCTGGGGAGGCTGATTGGTTTGACTACTGACATTGATAATACCATGGGATACCAGGGCTGCCTGATCCAATCTGGTGCAATGAGAATCATTGTTATTGACTGGGTTCTGAGTTTTTTCAAGAAACTTAGCAATAGGAGAAAAGGAGGGACTCAAGGTACAGAAACCTCCTGTCTAGTCCAGTAGCAGTACATCCAGGGAACTGTGCCCTGATGGGGTCTGCAGCAGAACTGTGGTAACTGACGATTGCTCGGGCTGTGAACAAATCCACTTCTGGGGTGCCCCATCTCCTGAAGATGGTCTCTAGGACCTGCCTGCTCAGTAACCACTCGTGGTGACTCTGATTTATTCTGCTGAGGGCATCCGCCAGGATATTGTCCTTTCCTGGAAGATGGACAGCTGAGATGGAGTCTTCCAGGGAATATGCCAAGGTCCAAATTTTCATAGCTTCTGTGCACGGAAGAGTCGACCTTGTGCCCCCTTGCTTGTTTATGTAGTACATGGTGGTTGTGTCTGTTCTGACCTGAACCACCTTGCCCTTTACTTGAGTTGCGAATGATTGGAGACCCAGAAGAACCGCCCTGAATTCCAATAAGTTGATATGCAGGAATGATTCCTGCTTTGTCCATGTGCCATGTGCTGTGTGATACCCCAGATGTGCCCCCCACCCCAGGAGGGATGCATCTGTGGTCAGAACCACTGAAGGGGCTTGTTGCAAGAATGGAACCCCTTGCCCAAGGTTGGCCTCGTCTTGCCACCACTGCAGAGCTTGGAGAAATGTTACTGTGACTGGCACTAGCTTTGACAGGGAATCTTATTGAAGCCAGTGAGCCCTCAGTTGGAACTGAATGCCTCATTTGTAACCTGGCTCCTGACACTGTTGCTTGGATGCTGCCACATGGCCTAGCAGCTGCAGAAATGCCTTGCCTGACCTTGGGGTGTGCAGTGTGAAGGAATTTACTACCTGAATCAGGTTGTCCACTCTGTCTTGAGGGAGGAAAGCCCTACCCTCGAGTGTGTCCAACTCTGCTCCTATGAATTTGAGCAGCTCAGCTGGTTCCAGCACAGACTTTTTTAAATTCACCAGAAACCCCAATGAATGCAGGGTACACCGTGTGAGTGCCAGTGCCTCTTTCACCTGCCGAGTTGATTGACCCACTATCAGCCAGCCGTTCAGGTAGGGAAATACTGTTATTCCTTGCCTCCTTAGGTGTGCCACGATCACAGCTAGGCATTTTGTGAACACCCCCTGTAGCAGAAGTTAGGCCGAAGGGCATTGCCTTGAATTGGTAATGACCTGATGGCAGTCTGAACCCGAGGTACTTTTTGTGTGACCGCCTTATAGGGATGTGAAAGCAGGTATCCTTTAGGTCTAGGGATGCTAGCCAGTCTCCCTGCCTTAGGATTGGTAGAATGGTAGTCAGAGTCACCATCTCGAATTCTGGTTTTGACAAATGTTTGTTTAGGTGTCTGAGATCCATAATAGAAACATAGAAGTTGACGGCAGATAATGACTGCAAGGCCCATCCAGTCTGCCCATTTCTTTTTCTACCTTATAAATGTGCCATCGGCCATTGCTCTGTCAGTGGCCTATCTATTCATACTCATTTGTATTGCTCCCTTATGCCTATCCCATGCCTGTTTGAAGCCCTGCACTATATTCAAGCCACCACTTCTTGAGGTAAGCCATTCCATGCATCCAACACCCTTTCTGTGAAAAAGAATTTCCTCACATTCCCCCTTAATCGGCCCCCCTCTTAATCTCATGCTGTGTCCTCTTGTCTTGCTATTTTTCTTATATTTAAACATGTTAGACTCTTTCACCTTGTTAATGCCCTTAAGGTGTTTGAATACCTCGATCATATCACCTCTCTCCCTCCGTTGCTCAAGGGTATACATATTGAGCTCTGTTAATCTGTCCTCATATGTCTTCTGATGCAGTCCCTGCACCATTTTGGTTGCCCTTCTCTGGACTGCCTCAATTTGGTTAATGTCCTTGTGAAGGTGTGGCCTCCAATACTGCCGCAGTACTCCAGATGGGCCTAACCAGTGTCTTGTAAAGAGGATTATTACCTCCTCTCTACGACTTGTGATACCCCTACTAATACACCCTAACACCCCTAGCCTTACCTACTGCTTTAGAGGTCTGCTTGGATGATTTCAGGTCATCAGTGATGATGATGCCCAAGTCTCTTTCTTCCTTTGTGACTGCTAGCAACTCCCCTCCCAGCCTACAGGTGGCTTCAGGGTTTCTCTTCCCTATGTGCATGATCTTGCACTTCTTTGCATTAAATCCCAGTTGCCACTCTTCTGACCATTTTGCTAGTTTATCCAGATCTCTTCTCATTCTGCCCACCCCATTTGGATCATCTACTCTGTTGCAGATCTTGGTGTCATCTGCAAAGAGACAAGCCTTACCCTCTAGTCCATCTGCAAGGTCACTAATGAAGATGTTGAAGAGGACAGGCCCCAGGACTGATCCCTGAGGTACCCCACTTGTGACTTGCATCTCTTCTGACTGTATACCATTTACCACCACTCTCTGTTTTTGCCCGTCAACCAGTTTGCCACCCAGTTGACCAACTTCTGACCCACCCTGGGCCTGCAACATTTATCAATCTTCTATGTGGAACAGTGTCAAAAGCTTTGCTGAAGTCAAGGTAGGCAACATCAACTGCTCCCCTTGGTCCACCATTCTGGTTACCCAGTCAAAGAAATCTATGAGATTAGTTTGACAGGACCTTCCTTTGTCAACCCATGCTGTCTTGGATCCTGTGCCCTATGGATTCAGGTGTTGCACTATCCTTTCCTTAAGGTGTGCCTCCATAATCTTGCCCACTACTGAGGTAAGACTGACTGGTCTGTAGTTCCCGCCTCCTCCCTGCTACCACTCTTGTGGAGCGGGATCACATGAGCCCTTCTCCAGTCTTCTGGGACCTCTCCTGTGCTCAGAGACTCACTAAACAGTTCTGCTAATCGCTCTGCTAGTTCCACCTTTAGCTCCTTAAGTACTCTGGGATGTATGCCATCAGGTCCCATTGCCTTATCCACCCTGAGCTTAGCGAGCTCTTGTAGGACCCTTTCTTTTGTGAAAGGAGTAGTGCTCACCTCCCTCCCCCCTGTGTCCATGATGCTGAGCTGTGGGCCCAGCCCTACCTTCTCTTCAGTAAATACTGAGCAAAGTATCTATTTAGGATAGATGCCTTACAGGTCCTCCTCCTCACATGCTCACTTTTCTCCATTAAGCTTAGCAATATCCCTCTGGACTGTCTCCTTTCACTAATTTATCTATAGAAAGTCTTGTCACCTTTTTTACTGTTACGTGCTAGTGTTTCCTCAGTTTGGGACTTTGCCTGCCTTACTGCCTTCCCTGCTTCCCTTAGGGCAGTTTGGTATGCCTCCTATCTTCATCCCGCTGTGTTCCCTTATATTTCCTGAAGGCCAGCCTCTTGGCCTGACCTTTTCTGCTACTGTATTTGAGAACCAAAGTGGTTTCTTCTTCTTTTGCACTTCCTTTTCTGTCTAACACAATGGGATGTTGCTTCAAGTATTGCATCCTTAATGCTTGCCCACTTTGCCTGTACCCCCCACCTGTGTTTCTTTTTACCAGGGCTAGCTTAACTCTGTTGGCCATCTTATCAAAGTCTGCTCCTCTGAAGTCCCATATTTTCGCCTTGGAATTGGATGATTTAGATGTAGCAGCCAAATTGAACCATACCATATGATGGTCACTGGCCCCCAGGTGACCTTTTACCTGGAGATCTGTGATCCCTTCCCTGTTAGTCAGTACTAGATCTAGGATAGCCCTGTCTCTTGTGGGTTGCTGTACCAGTTGTTTGAGGCCCTCCCCCTGCAGGGAATCCACTATGTGTCTAGTTCTGGCAGATGTTCCTGCTGGTATTGACCAATCTGTATCCGGCATGTTGAAGTCTCCCATTATCAGAACCTCCCCTTTAGCTGTCATGTTTTGTATATCTTCTAACAGTAATGTGTCTATTCCCCCCCCCCTGGTCTGGGGGCCTGTAGACAACCCCAGTTCTTATGGCTGTCCCAGTTCCTGTTTCCAGGGTGACCCACAGTTCTTCTGGCCCCTTATGTGTATTCTGAATTTCTGTAGATTTGATATTTTCATTGACATACAGGGCCCTCCCCCCCTTTTGCCTTGGTCTCTTCTAGACAATACACAGCCAGGTACTGAAGCCTTCCGAGTGTCTCGTTACTGGTAAACCACGTCTCACTAATTGCTACTATGTCCAGTTTAGCCTCAGACATTATTGCCGTAGGTCTGGGATCTTATTTCCCAGGCTGTGAGCATTTGTGTACATGATTTTCCATTGGCCAGATTTGGTGTGTTAGTTGTTGGGTGAGGTTTGGCATTACCCCTGTGCGTCGTATGGGGAGACAAACCTTTTTTCTTACCTGGTGATGCAAATGAACTGCAAACATGCTGAATCCCTGTTTGACCACTAGCTGAGGGGGGAAGGGTGTTCTTCCCATTCGACGTATAGGGTGCTGCACCCCTCTCCCCATTTGCTAGTTTAAATATTCTGCAAAGACGTCAAACTTCTGCCCCAATGCACTGACTCCCTCCTTAGTCAGATGCAGTCCATCAAATTTAAAGAACTTTCGCTCCCAGAACTGTTGCCAGTTCCCTACAAATCTGTGTCCTTTTTCCTGGCACCAGCCCTTGAGCCAGTGTTAGCTCCCCTATCTCCCCTTCTCTGACCTTCCATCCATCTGCCCCCCTCTCCCAGACTGGCAGGATCTCAGAGAAGGAGATGTCGGACGAAATGGATGATAGTTTGTCACCCAGCCTGGTCAGGCGTTCCTTGGTCTCCACAACTGACCGGCTGGTGAGATCATTAGTCCCTATGTGTACTAGGACATCAATGTTTTCTCCTGCTTTGTGAACAATTTTAGCAATGCGGTCAGTGTCTCTCCTCGAGGAGAAAAGGAACCTCAATTAAATAAAACTTATTTTATACTTCTAAAGATGCGGACAAGCTGCATAATGCAAGGCACAGCACAGCAGTCACCAGCCATGGGTGGTCCTCCAGACATCATAGACAAAGCACCCAAGTAATATTCCCTGGTAGTCCAGTGGTATCCCTTTCCTGCAAGCACCTTCCTGCTTCCAGGGTGACCCACAGTTCTTCTGGCTCCTTATGTGTATTCTGAATTTCTGTAGCTTTGATATTTTCATTGACATACAGGGCCATCCCCCCCTTTACACTTCGGTCTCTTCTGAACAATACATAGCCAGGTACTGAAGTCTCCCAAGTGTGGTTACTGGTAAACCATGTCTCACTAATTGCTACTATGTCCAGTTTAGCCTCTGACATTGTGCCTGCAGCTCTGGGATCTTATTTCCCAGGCTGTGAGCATTTTACATGATTTTCCATTGGCCAGATTTCGGTGTGTTAGTGGTTGGGTGAAGGTTTGGCATTACCCCAGTCGCGTCGTGTGGGGAGACAAACCTTTTTCTTACCTGGTGATGCAAATCGGTAGCCACCCCTGTTTTCTTTATATTGTGAGGAAGTATCTTGAGTATAGGCCTTTCCCCTCAAGTCTAGAAGGACTGGCTCTAGTGCCTCCTGCAACAGGAGACTTGAAACTTCCTCTTCCAGCAAGATTGTTTCTGATGGGGAGGATGGTTTGAAGGCCTTTGACCTCAGCCTTGGCATGAGCTTGAAGCTGAGTACAAGACCCTGGCCCACTATACCTCCAGGACCCACTTGTCTGTGGTGACATTTTCCCACTCCTGGAGGCAGTGGGCCAGCCTGCCCCTACTGGTACTGGGGAGGCGACCTGAGCAGGCACCTCAGGGTGTCTGCTTAGTCTGTGCTGCTGGCTCGATGCTGGGGCTAGTACGGCCACTGCCCCTTCTGCCCCTGACTCTACAGTATCCCCTCTGCTGCTGGAACTGGGGGAACGCTTGAGGCTGGAAGAAAGGCCTATAGTGAGTTCTGCCCTGCAACCTCTAGTCTGGTGCTTTTGGGAGTAGATGCTCTTTCTTTAGCTACAGCACTCTTTTAGGCCGACTTATATTCGTCCATCTTCTTCATGTATGCCTCTGTTCACTCACCAAACAGAGACATGGGGTCAAAGGAAGTCCATAGCTTTGTCTGTGTATTCTGGGTCACGCTGGTAATTCTGAGCCAGGCAAACCTCCTTAGGGACACTGATGCTGCCATCTGTCTGGATGCAGTATCATTTGAGTCCACTGCTATTCTGAACTGCGTTTTTGCAGCTTCAGTCTCTGTCTTTGTAGCTTCCTCTAGGTCAGCTGCCATGGGAGATGGAACTGATTTAGTTATTTCCATCACTGTGGACCAAAGGTTTTTTTTTTTTCTCCTCCAATTATTTAACCAGGTGAGACACACACTAAGCTGAAAGCTTGTTTGCAGGTGCAACCTGGGAGCATGAGGAAGTTAAGTGACTTGCTCAGGGTCACACAGTATGCAGGTGGGGGCTGTGGGATTCAAACCCAGGTCTCCAGATTTGCAGCTCAGAGCCTTAAACCACTGCACCATACTGCCTCCTGTTCTTCTGGTACCTGGCCACATACGACATATAGGTAGCCTGCCTAACAGCCAGGGAAGATGCCAGGTACACTTTCTTTGCAATGGAGTCCACCCTCCTGGAATCTTTGTCCGGAAGGTGAGAGGCTAGGGGGATGCCAGCTTTGTCACAAGCTGCAGCCTGCACTACACCCCCTCATGACTAGGGTGCCCAAAAAGGAACTCAGCGCCACTTTTGGCAACCCAGTATTTCTTGACCACCTTCTTTTCAGTAGGGGGCACAGAAATGGGCGTCTGCAAGACTTTAAGTGTCCATTTCCTAAGGGATTTATGGAGTGGCAGCAATAACCTCTTTGATGCTGGCACGTCCATCATTTCCCTGTAATCCTCTTCCTCCACATCCTCTGTGGATTCCTGAGTAGGGAGGTCCAGGGTCTGAGCTATTTGCTTCATAAAAGAAAAATATGAAGTGAAATCTTCAGTTCCCTTATTAGGGGAATCTAGTCTATGAGGATCTGGGGAAACCTCTAGATCAACTGGTTCCTCAAAGTCGTCTTCCTCTTCTTCTGCAAAGCATTCCCACTAAGGTCTGTTAAACCGGGGACCTGGGTTAACCCAGGAGTGTGAACTGTTACTGGTTGCAGGTACTTTCAAACCGGAACCGGGGCTTGCAGAGACTGCAGAATACGAATCACGTTAGCGATATCTTCTGCAGAAGGAGTAAGCTGTTTGTTTTCGGATTCTGCTTGCTGATGCTTCTCTGTTTTTTCTACCTGCAATGGCCGGTTCAGCAGCCGTGTCTCGCGGTCCTTTTCTTAGTTGAAGAGCTATCGCCTTTTCAGAGGGCAGCTCCTCCGGTTCGCTCTGAGGAGGAACCTATTTTTCAATGGCTGGGTCAGCAGCCTTTTCAGACATTTTTTCTGCAGTCTCTTCAACCGCCTCTTGACCATAGACTGAGGAAATTGTTCAGATCTCAATCTGTCTTGAGGTGTTCAAACCCCGACAGAAGACAGACTAAATGTGGATCTGCTTTAGCAAAAGGTTCCCACACTGTACAGTGCTGGAAATCTGTAGGTCCTATTCTCTTGGCTTCTGTGACATAACCCAGAAGAAAACACTCTAAATTTAAACTTTTTTTTGGTTACGCAAACCACTAGAAATCAGGAGTTACCCCAGTTATAAAAAAAGAATCAAAAACTGACTATACCCGAGTCAGTATAATACAATTTAAATCAGGTAACAAACTAAGGAAATATAAGGGGAAAAACCAAAGGAGATCCCGGTTTCCTTTTGGTTAACAACCGAAAGGAAAAAACAGTTACTTACCCCTCCAACACTAAAATCTAAACAAATTCTACCTGAAAACCAAGGACAGTGCTCTAAATACCAAATAAAACAATACTTTACTCAGTAAAACCGAGAAAAAATTAAGAATTTCAAGTGATGAAAGGAGAGCCCTTTGGAGACGTCATACTGAGGCAAGTGGAGTAAAGAATCTGATGGTTTAGAACTGTTTTACCAGGGACAGTGGTTTGAAAACCAAGCTTGAGCCTAGCATTCCATCATTTGCATAGGTTGTATTAACCATTTTGGCTCTGGGGCAGTCCTATGATGAAACCATACTGCATAAGTCAGAAGAAAAAATTACTCACCTTAGTAATTGCTTTTCTTCTCATGGAGTCTTGCTATATTATAACATTAGCAGTCAGCCACTGCAGCTGAACTGCCCCGGAGAGGAAGGAGTTAACTCCAGAGGATCTGGAGTTCTACAGCGCGAGGGCGCTGTGCCCAAAGCTCTATTTGGCAGTTTCAAATGAAACTGTCAGATCTTTTACGAAGCTAACATCAAAGAACAGAAAGTCTGTGTGGAAAAACTACACTAGCCCATGGCTACCTACTAGTAGTAGTAACAACAATATAAACAACAAAGAAACACCCAGAACCATAATAACAAAATTGATGGTATTATGGTTGGTTTTACCACCCTTGACAAGCACATTATGAACCCTCCTTCCCCAAGACTCAAGTCCAGGAAGGGGCAATATAAATAACCTAAATGAAAGCAACCAGATCCTTAACCCAAAGGAAAGAGGGTAAAGGGATAACTACAATGGCATGACACAGTGCTTGCACTAATTGCCACCCTACCCAAGTAGAGGTTCTGAGAGGGGCAGGAGGGAGAGGAAGAGATATAGCAAGACTCCATGAGAAAAAAGCAATTACTAAGGTGAGTAATTTTTCTTCAAACACCATGAAGTCTTGCTATATTATAACATTAGCAGATTACACAGCAGTACCTCCATGGAGGAGGGTCAGAACCTACTTAGGAAATAGGCTCTGAAGCACAGCTGTGCCAAACCGAGCATCTCTCCTGGACTGGACATCCAGGGAATAATGCTTGGTAAAGGTGTGAACTGTCCTTCCAGGTAGCAGCTTGACAAATCTCCAGAATGGGAATGTCCCAGCAGCCGCTAGAGACGAGCTGTACCCCCTGGTGGAGTGGGTCTCAATCCTGAGGGGGTACTCTACCTAGTTTCTGATAACAGAATTGGATACAAGAAACAATCCACCTTGCAATTGTTCTCTTAGTGGCAGGTTTTCCTTTGCCAACCTCGCCATAGGTAAGAAACAGTTGGAGGGATTCGAACCTATGACCTCTGGTGCGCTCTAAATAGTAGCTTAAGGCTCTTTTGACATCCAAGCTGTGCAGTCTCCTCTCACCTGAGGAAGAATGCTCAGTGAAAAATACTGGGAGAGAGATAGATTGATTCAGGTGGAAATCAGAAACCACCTTAGGCAAAAACTTTCTATTAGTCCTAAGGACTACCTTATCTCTGTGGAAAGAGATAAAATCTTCTTCCACTGACAGGGCCTGTAACTCACTTATGCGTCTGGCAGAGGTGATAGCTACTAGGAAAACGGTTTTCCAAGTTAAATACTTGAGCTCTGCTGAAGACAGAGGCTCAAAGGGGGGTTGCATTAACTGAGCAATGCAAATATTCAGGTCCCAGGCGGGAGCTGGTTCCCTAAAAAGGAGGGTTAGTATGAAGTAACCTTTAAAAACTTGGAGAACACAGGGTGAGAAGAAAGGAGGCAGGCTTCCTGCTGACACAAAAGCAGAGACAGCTGCCAGATGAACCTTCAGGGTAGCTGGTCTAAGGCCTAGGGAATTCAGATGGACCAAATATTCCAGAAGAATGGGAAGATCAGCAGATTCTGGGATAATCTGCCTCTCAGAGCACCAGATGGAAAACCTCTTCCACTTAGAATTATAAGTGGCCTTCAGTGGAGGCTTCCTAGAAGCCTTTAAATATCCATGACACCTTGAGAAAGGTGTAAGTCAGCAATTTCTAGCTCCTCAAGAGCCAAGCCTTGAGGTGGAGGGATTTGAGGTCCGGATACCACACTCCCCTGTGCACAGGCCAGTAAGTCGTGGACTCTGTAGGCTCAGGGCAGGGTGGACTGCCAAGGACAGAAGCAGAGGGTACCAGGGCTGTCTGGCCCAATCTGGGGCAATCAGAATCACTCTGCAAGGTTGAGATCTGATTTTTACTAGTACCCTGAAAAGAGAGAGGAAAGGGAGGAAAGGCATACAGGAACTTCCCTTTCCAGTCCAACAGAAAGGCATCCAGAGGACTGAGCCCAGTACTGGAGGCCTGCAACAGAAAAGAGGAAGTTGATGGTTGTCTGGGGCTGCGAAAGATCTATCTGAGGAGTGCCCCATCTGGCAAAGACGGACCCCAGCACTTGTGGATTCAGAGCCCATCGTGATGGCCCTGAGAAATTCTGCTGAGGCGTCCTCAGACATTGTCCTTCCTGGGAGGTGAACCGCTATCAGGAAGGTGTTCAGGAGTAGGCCAGAGACCACAACTTCATTGCTTCGTGCACAAGGCTGAAGACCGAGTGCCCCTTTGCTTGTTGATACCACATTGTGGTGGTATTGTCTGTCCTGACTTGAACCACTTTGTTCTGGACAGAATCTGAAAACACCAAGAGCTAAAAAGACAGCTCTGAGTTCCAACAGATTGATGTGGAGCAGAGATTCCTGAGGAGACCACACCCCTGGGTGGCAAGATCGCCCAGGTGAGCCCCCACCCTAACAGGGAGGCATCCGTGGTGAGGGTGAGGAGTGAGAAATGGGAATGAAGGAACCCCTGTCTTAAATTGCTCTGGACCTGCCACCAGTGGAGGCTAGGATCAGAGTTTGATAACTGGAACCAACTTGGTAGGGGGTCCTTCCTTTGAGACCAATAGGCCCTCAAATGGAACTGAATGTCCCTCATCTGAATCTTGCTCCTGCACGACAGCTGTGGAAGCAGCCATGTGCCCAAGGAGTTGCAGAAAATGCCTTGCTGGTCGAGAGACCCGCAGAGGGTAAAGGAGGATGCCAGGGCGATGAGTCTGTCCACCCTTTCCGAGGGAAGAAAAGCCCTGGCTAACTTTGTGTTCAATTCTCGCCTATGAAAGTTAGGACCTGAACCGGTTCCAGAACTGACTTTGGTAAGTTTAGCAGGAATCCCAGGGAAGTGAGAAGCTGCTGGGTGACTTGCAAATGGGTTTTACCTGACCTGGAGACTGACCCACAATGAGCCAGTCGTCCAGGTAGGGAAACACAGCAACCCTTGCCTTCTTAAGTGAGCCACTACTACAGCGAGACATTTTGTGAATACCTCAGCGCAGGTCAGGCCAAGGGCATTGCCCTGAACTGGTAGTGGCCTGAGGGCAGTTCAACCTGAGGTACTTGCTGTGAAAGGCCTGATCAGAACATGAAAATAGGCATCCTTGAGGTCCAGGGAAGCTAGCCAGTCCCTGGCTCTTAGGGAAGGCAATATCATTGCCAGAGTCAACATTTTGAACTTTGGTTTCAAAAGATGCTTGTTCAGGTACCTTAAATCTAGAATGGGCCGCCATTCTCCTGTCTTTTGGGGTAAGAAAGTATCTTGAATAAAGCCCCTTGCCCTGATGGCAAGGAGGAACCTTTCCACTGCTTTGCAGTCCAGAAGAGAAGAAACCTCTGCTTCCAAAGCAAGGGCTTCTGAAGGATTTGTAGGTGGAAAATGTCTGACTTCATCTTTGAAAGTGTTTGAAGCTGAGAATCAGACCCTGGCCTATTACCTCCAGAACCCATCTGTCCAGAGTTAGGGACAGCCAGTTCCGCTGAAATAGGCCAACCTGCCCCCACTGGTACAGGAGAATGCCCTGGGCACCCTATCAGGGTGCCTGCTTAGCAGCAGCCTTAGGCTGAGGGAGGAGGACGGTCTGCTTGTGCCTCGCCTACCCCTGCCTCTGAAGAAACCTCTCAAGTAGACAGCAGAGGAGGCTTGAAATTGGTAAAAGGGCCTGAAAAAGGCCTGCCCTACCTCTGGGAGCATGCCTTGTGGCATGGCATGCTTCTCCTTAGCCTGGGCACTTTTGTAGGTAGTTCTGTATTCATCCATCTTTTTTCATATAGTTTTCTGTTTGCTCCTCAAACAGAGAATTTCCCACTACAGGAAAATCCATAGCCTTTGACTGGGTATCTTGGGACAGATTAGTGCATCTGAGCCATGCCAACCTCACGAAAGCTACAGAAGTGGCCATGACCCTAGAGGAAACATCATTAACATCAACAGCAGTATGAAATTAAACTTTAGAGGCTTCAATGCCATCAGCAGCCACCTGTTCCAACTCACTAGCCAGCTGGCCATGGGCCTGCTTATAACTGCAATACTGTGTCCCACCTAGATTTCTGATATCTAGCCACATAAGCCATATAATTTGCCTGCCTGAGTCCCAAAGAAGCTGCCATATACTGTTTTCTTCGCCATGGCATCAATCTTCCTGGAATCCTTATCAGGAGGATGTGAGGCCAGAGGAATATTAGCCTTGTCACAGGCTGCAGCTTGTACCACACCTACATGACTACACTGTTCAGTAAGGAAGTCTGTATCTGAGCCTGACAAAGTATACCTTCTGTCCATTTTTTATCTACAGGAGGGACAGAATGAGGATTTTTTAAAATCTTTGTTGTTTGCTTCCTAAATGACTATGCAAAGGAATAGACAACCTCCTAGACTCTGGAATATCCATCATTTCCACATAATCAGGCTCCTCTTGCTCATCCACAGCCTCCTCTAAAGGAAGCTGGAGGGTTTCTGCAACCTTTTGTAAAAATAAAGAAAGAAGGGACTCAGACAGAATAGGAGGAGATTCTAAAGGTCTGTCTGGAGAAATGTCCGTTCAATGGGCAAGTCCAGAGCCCCCAGCCACACATATATTGGATCAAATTCCTCCCCCTCCTGTGGTTCATAAAATCCTCAACTTCAAAATCCTGAACCACTGGGACTGAACGAACAACCTTTACCAACTGTTGGTGGTTCTACAGATCCCTGAGACAGTGACTGGACAATCTGAATGGCTTTAGCTATCTCTGCAGCAGTTGGAGACACAATTTTGGACCCCAAACCTACTGATTTCCTTGTCTTTTACTCGGACTGGTTCCTCTGAACCACCTTCCTTTTGCCGAGGAAGTCTCGCCCTGGTCAGAGGGCACTCCCTCTGGTCCAGTGGGTACTGGACCGGGCTGGCCATCCGGTCAGCGGACTTTTGGTTCCTCGCTCCTGAGCCGCCCAATCTCTTTCCAGGGTGGCTGCAGGGAAATTTTTACACACCTGGCAGTCTGACAGGAGGTGGTCAGCCCCAGACAATAAACACAAGTGGTGTGGGTCAGCCTTGGCAAAGGCCTCCTCACAGACATCACAGTGTTGAAACCCAGTGGGCCCGGTTTTTTTGGGTTTCTCAGACATAATGCCAGCCTAACCAAAACTTGCCCTTTTGATGGCAGTGCTAGGCAAAGACACCTTTATCGGTTCCTAACCGTGTCACGGTATTTGAAAACCGTTATAATTCTGTTTTTTTAGAACCGATAGGAACCGGAACCGCACTCTAAACCCACTGTACACTTTTAAAATGTAGAAATAATAAAGCGATCGGTTCAAAACCGAACCGATAATTAATTTTCCACAGACTTAAAATTTAGTACTACGGTTTACCAGATAGAGCTTTAAAACCAATCCGCGGTAAAAATAATGACTTTTGCCGTTCAAATGAACTCTAAAATACCGCTTGAACCGAGAATGAACCGAGCTGAAGGAGCTGATCTCCGAGCGACTGTTCAGTGAAGCGGAGTAAAGAATCCGACAGTTTCATTTGAAACTGCCAGATAGAGCTGGGCACAGCGCTCACAGCTGTAGAACTCAGATCCTCTGAGTTAACTCTTCCTTCCGCAGTTCAGCTGCAGTGGCTGACTGCTAATGTTATAATATAGCAAGACTTCATGGTGTTTGAATACAGTAAGATTTCCTGGGTTTGAACAAGTGTACTCTAGTTTGTTGAGAACCAAGCCTTGAGGCAAAGTGTTCAAGATCTGGCTGAGTCGCCCTGCCCTGTGACAGTGTCAGCAGTGTCTCTCTCAGGGGCAGTGAGACGGGTTCAGCGTGATAACGTCAGCAGAAGTGAGTACCGGGTCTGCCTGGTCCAGTCTTACACTATCAAGATCACTGTTACGGACTCCCTTCTCTGTTTCAGCAATACCCTCTGTATCAGTGGGAATGAATGCAAGGCATATACAAACTTTTTTTCAGGACAGGGACAGTGCATCCTCTGGGACTGTCCCTCTAGAGGTGGTCTGCAACAGAACTTGGGTAACTTTCTGTTAATCCATGAGGCAAACAGATCCATTTCTGGAACCCCACCTTTGAAAACAGAGTCCAGCACTTGCTGATCTAGAGCTAGTGTTTGTTCATGGTTACTCTGACTCATTTTGTTTAAGGAATATGCCAGCACTGTCTTTGCCTGGTAAATGCCTACAGTTATCTTAGCTTATTTTATTTTAGAAGGGGCGGTTGATGGGTGGAAAGGGGCAGAGCAGGCAGAAGTACTCAACGAGTACTTTGTTCAGTTTTACCAGGGAGAGAAGGTCCATACCTAAGGGAAAGGGTGGGGTGGGAGTGGGGAGGGGGAGGTTATGGATGGGGAGATTGCCTGATGGAGGGCCTTAGGTCCCTGAAGGTGGATAAGGTGCCTGGGCCAGTCAGGGTTCACTCTAGAGTCCTGAGAGAGTTGGCAGACATCCTGGTGGGGCCGCTGGCAGACTTGTTCCGCACCTTCCTGGATACTGGGTACGTACTAGGGACTGGAGGATGGTGCATGTAGTGCCCCCCTAAGAGTGGGCCCAGGGACCCAAACCAGGGAACTACAGACCAGTGAGCCTCACTGCTATTGTGGGAAAGTTAACGGAGATCATCCTCAAGGAGAGCTAGTGAAATGTCTGGAGAATAATGGTCTCCAGTACGGAAAGCAACATGGGTTTGTCTTGGGCAGATCCTGCCAGACAAACCTGGTTGATGTTTTGATTGGGTGACGCGGGCACTGGACAAGAGCCATGCAATGGACGTCCTTTACCTGGACTTCAGCAAGGCCTTTGACTTGGTGCCCCGTGGAAAGCTGACCAGCAATTTGGATAACCTGGGAGCAGGGAGGAAACTTGTTAGATGGGCCAAGAGCTGGCTACAGGATAGGCAGCAGAAAGTAATTATGGGGGGTGAACTAGCAGAGTCCGAAGCTGTAACAAGTGGGGTCCCACAGGGCTTGGTGCTGGGACCAGTGCTGTTTATCATTTTCATTGCCGACATTTAGGACAGGATAAAAAGCAAGATCAGCCTCTTTGCAGCCGACACTAAGATCTATGTGGAAGTAGATGGAGGGGAAGGCGGTAGGGTACTCCAGAAGGATTTTGCAGGACTTGAGGGCTGGTTGAACACATGGCAATTGGTATGCATTTGGGGACCAGAAATCCCAGAAATAGTTACTGGTGGGGGGAAGTGTTATCAACGTCAATGGAGGAGAAGGATCTGGGAGTACTAGTAACAGGAAAAATGAACCACATAGCACAGTGCAGGAGGGCAGCGGCAAAGGCCAATAGAATGCTGGGGTGCATCGCAATGGGAATCACCTTTAGGAGAGAGTAAGTCATCCTGCTCCAGTACAGGTCCTTGGTGAGGCCACACTTGGAGTACTGTGTGCAGTACTAGTGTCGCTACTTGAAAAAGGACATCAAGCTACTGGAGGGGTTACAGCGTAGGGCAACGAAAATGATCCTGGGATTGGGAAATAAACAGTATGAGCATTCCCTGGAGGATAGAAGGGAGAGAGAGGAGATATGACCGAGACCTTCAAGTACCTGAAGGGTATAAAACAGAGCTAGCACAGAGAGTATGTTCAGATTAAAAGGTGGGAGGGAAACCAGGGGACACAGTCTGAAATTGGAAGGAGGTAGATTCAGGAAGGAAATGAGAAGGCACTATTTCATGAAAAGGGTGGAATGCACTGTTGGAGGAGGTGGTATCCTTGAGGTCAGTAAGCAGCTTCAATAAGGAGTGGGATAGGAACAAAGTGATGGTCCAAACGAAGGGTGGACATAAGAGTGTGGCAAGGAAGCACGAAGAAATACGGGGGGGGCAGCTGCAGTCTAAATGACTGAAGTGCTACACACTCGAGCAGACAGACAGACTAAGGCCTGTATCTGCTGGCAGTTTTGTACGTTTTTAACCATAGCCATCAGGCACTAGGACCACACAGAAAGTTTTTAGCTAGCAGTCTACTGGGGCCACCCTCCATGACAACATCAGCTAACATCGCCATTCCTGCACCCTCCTCAGTTTCCCCACCGGAGACCAGACATGAAGAATGTCTGCTGAGGCCCGGTGGCATGGACAGTTGAGGCGCTGGATGCCACACCTCGCGCCATGCCGGTGACCCAGGTTCGGTAGCGAACTCGGGTGCTGGGGGTTGGCAGGGGAGGGAGAGGATTGAGCGCCTGGTAGACGTCTCCTCTCGGAGGCTGAAGTCCGCATCCTGGTGACCCCTGGATGGAGATCGGGGTACTACAGGATGCAGACTTGCAGGACAGGGTGTGAGCGTGGGCGGATGCTGGCAGGGTCGCCATACACCATGGCGCCATTGCATGCCACGCCGCGGGGATCTGGGAAGCAAAATCCTCCCTTGGACTGCAAAGATGAACAGGCACCAGTGGTCCCGCCCACATCCCACCGCCAGCACCCTCATATCGAACTCCTCCTCAGGCGCCCACCCGTGCTCAGGTAGGCCTTTGAGTTTGTAAGGTCGCCGAGGGTGAGCCTTCCCTCTGGGGCGGGCTGCCAGGGGACTGACCTGCCTGGGGTCGGAGTTCCAACCAGGGGGAGTTCAGGCAGGGCGTGAGAGGCTTGACCGAGAGTGCACCTCGGAAGGATGCCCAGTCCATGGGGTGCAATAAATAGAGTTTAAAAAAAGAATGTCCGCTGAAGGAACCAAGGCAGGGCAGAGGTTCCTGCCACTGGAAAATAGACAGCAATCATAGTACTCTGGAGGAGGAGACAGACACAGAGGCCCAAGGGGGATGGAGGAGGGATGGCATGGCTTGCTGCAAGAGATTCTTTCGAAGATCTACTGTTACGGTAAGTTCTTTCATAACTGCACTGTCTTCATCGAGGATATCTTTTGCAGCAAACCACACCTATGGAACAAGTCCCAAACAGTACTGACACAGAGACAGTCAGGGTGGCTGGAAACAACAGGCCAAAGACAGGCCGTGTAGCACAGCTAGGCTGAAATCTGCCCTCCTTCTGGAAGCAATATCCAGACTGTAGTGTCTAGTGAAAGTGTGGACTGTACTCCAGGTAGCAGTTGCAAATCTCAGCAGCTGAAACATTCCTGAAACAAGTAGCATGCACCAAGCAGGAAAGGGATCTTGGGGTAATCATCTCTGATGACCTCAAGGCAGGGAAACAGTGTGACAAGGCAGCAGGTAAAGCAATAGGATGCTGGGATGCATAGGCAGGGCATCACCAGCAGTGAAAAGGGAGGTCATAATTCCACTATACAAGACACTAGTGAGGCCGCACCTGGACTACACTGTGCAGTTCTGAGACCTTACCTACGTAAGGACATAGACAGGGTAGAGAAGGTTCAGAGGAGGGCAACAAAGATGGTGCATGGATTGCATCACAAGTCCTATGAGGACAGGTTGAAGGCACTGAACATGTACTCCCTGGGAGGAAGGGAGGAGAGGGGATATGATAGAGACATACAAGTATCTTACAGGGAGGAACAGGGTGCAGGAATGCACTATTTTTAAGCGAAAAAGATGTTCCAGGACTAGAGGGCATGGGATGAAGTTGGAGGGAGGACGATTCAGAGGAAACATGAGGAAGAATTTCTTCACAGAACGGGTGGTGGACAAGTGGAACACCCTGCCAGAGGAAGTGGTGGGGGCTGAAACAATCATGGGATTTAAGAATGCATGGGATAGACATAAAGGAATTCTGGAGGTCAGGGGTAAGGGGCAACAGACTTCTTGGAAAACATAAACTGAACTTAGAAACTTAAATGGGCAGACTGGGTGGGCCATAGGCCCTTATCTGCCGACACTGACACTGTCTATGTAAGTGATAGAAGTAGCCACACCCCGAGATGAGTGGTCATGCACAGTGCCAGGAAGCTCCATGCTGTACTTCCTGTAATAAAAAGTAATGTAGTTGGCCAACCATTTGGACAAACACCACTTTGAAACCGGAATGCCCTCTTTCCCAGGTGCGAAAGAAACAAACTAATGTGAGGACTTAACGTCCTTTATACGGTGAACATAATACCCGAGTATTCTATGTACATCTAATTGTCTTTGTTGTCTCCTCTAATTCAATTCAAATGTTCTATTTTGCAACCTCTGTAGTACTTTGTAACATGTGACGTGGAACCTTTGTAATCCTAGACCCAAATAGATAAAAATAAATAAATAAAA
Organism: Neoceratodus forsteri; assembly: GCA_016271365.2. Classification (NCBI taxonomy): domain Eukaryota; kingdom Metazoa; phylum Chordata; order Ceratodontiformes; family Ceratodontidae; genus Neoceratodus; species Neoceratodus forsteri. The sequence goes on along the minus strand of CM057455.1, from coordinate 880,840,206 downwards.
GGTATGGAGCAATGCTTCCTTGAATTGGCATGCTGCAGATAAAACACAGGCAGGTGGGTGGATTGATTTAAAGCAAACGTAGACACCACCTTAGGCAAAATCTTAGGACTAGTACTCAAAGACACCCTGTCTTTGTGGAAATTCAAATAAGCTGGCTCATACACGATACCCTGAAGCTCAGAAATCATCCAAGCAAAAGTAATAGCAACTAAAAATAACGCTTTCCATGACAGAAAGCGCAACTCGCAAGTTGTGACTGGCTCAAACGGAGCCAAAGTAAGCTTCTCCAACACAAAATTCAGATCCCACAGAGGGGCTGGATTGCAGATGAGAGGCTTCAAGTGTAGGATGCTTCTCAAAAATGTATGGGACACATCCAACTGGGTCACTGTATGGCCATCGACAGGCGATGGAAGGCCGAAATGGCCAACAGGTGAATCATAATGGAGAAGTAGTGCAGTCCGGCATCGAAGAGGGAGCGCAGGTACTCTAGAATCTGATTCACTAGGCAAGAGAAAGGATGCAGGTGATAGGAAGCAGCCCACAGAGCAAAGCACTTCCACTTCATGGAATAAATGGCCCTGGCGGATGGTTTTCGGGCAGCCACCAGGACATCAGTCACCTTCTGGGAAACTCCAAACCTAGCAATGGCTATGTCTTCAGGAGCCACGTATGAATACGAAGAGACTACAGGTCCAGATGGACTAGAGTGCCCTGCTGCTCCTGTGAGAGCAAGCCAGGGCAAAGAGGCAGAGAAACAGGGGGTTCCACTGCCAATTGCTATATAGAAAGGAGAACCAGATCTGACAAGGCCAGAAGTGGGCTACTAGGGTCAGAGTGGCCCCTTTTATCCCAAGCTTGATCAGAACCCTCTGAATTAGGGGGAATGGAGGGAAGGCATGCAGGAACCTCCCTTTCCAGGAGAGGGACAATGCATCTCACCAGGAAACTCCAAGCCCTGGAGTGAGCAAGCCGAAAAGCTGCAGTTTTGCGTTGAGTGGGGAAGCAAAAAGGTCCAACTTTGGACGCCACCAACTGTCAAACAGGTCTTCTGTGACTGAGGTCAGCAGCTCCAATTCATGCATCCTGGAATGTGAGCGGCTGAGACTGTCCGCCATGGCGTTTTGCAAACCTGGAACATGGATCATTGATAATTCTAAGTCGTGTTCTTGAGCCCAATACCAGACCCTCATCGTCTCTCATCAGAGGGAGTACCAGTGAGTGCCCCCTTGTTTGCTGATGTAATGGACAACACTGGTGCTGTCTGTCTGGACCAGCAGATGTCCCGGGGGCAAGTGGGTCTGGAAGGCCTGAAGGCATACAGAACTGCCTTCATCTCCAGGACGCTGATGTGGAGACTAGGCTCCACTGAAGACCAAATCCCTTGAGTCTGATGGGATCGATCCAGCACCCTGCCTGATCCTGGGCGTCCATCGTGAGGAGCTGCTGAGGGAAGGAAAGAGAAGGAACCCATTTCAATGGGTTTCTAGGTTCCATCCACCACTGCAGTACCTTTTTGACCGGGAGGAGACTAGAATTGACTGTTCAAGATCGTGAGGGTGTTGATCCCATTGGACCCAAGAAAAATCCACTGGAAACTTCATGCAACCTTGCGAGAGGCACAGTAAAAACAAGTTACTCCTCTGCAACTGTAGTTCTAGGAGTGGTATATGGTGTATATCCATACTAGCAGAATCCTTTCCCTTTTAAGAAGAGGCCAGAAGGTCTTCAAGCTGGCTTCTCCCATCCACCCGGGTGGTATCCTCCTCGGCACTACCCCATAATGTCAGATCTTGCACGCTGGAAGCAAGATAGGTGTGCTACTTGCTTGGAGAGGTCGGGTGGGTTGTGTGGATGTACACCATATACCACTCCTAAAAAGTAGTTACGAAGAACTTACTGTAACAGCAGATCTTCAAAAGAAGCTCTTGCAGCGGGTAACCCATATAGGACTGTAGCCAGCAGGCATCAGGACCCCAAGGAATACATCTAGTTAGCAGTCTATAGCGGTGACCACCCCCAGTGTTGGTCTGCCCCTGACGTCACGTATGTTATAAAGGGAAGGCGGTACCCAACGTCCCTCAGTTCTCCCACTGGAGACTCCGGCATCAAGAATGGAAGGTGATCAGGAACAGAGAACCGAGGCCAGAACCACACAGAGCAATCATAGCGTTGCCACTGCAAATGAAGTGCAGAAGAGAGTCCCCTAAGGGGAAGATGGGCGGGAAGCCATACCTGCTACAAGAGCTTCTCTCGAAGATCTACTGTTACAGTAAGGTCTTATATAACTGTACGATCTTACAGTGAGAGTCAGCTCTTGTAGCAGGTAACACATATAGGACCGAATCCCAAGCAGTAAAGGAGACCCAGACTAGTCTCGGGTGGAGGAAGCAGAAAGATATGCATAGGGAAGTGCCCTCAGGAGAGGAGTCCCTGCAAAACCACAAAGCCGAAGCCCGCTCTGCGCCTGGAGGCAATGTTGAGACTGTAGTGTCTGATAAAGGTATGAACAGAATTCCATGTGGCTGCCGCACAAATGTCAGCTGCAGACACGTTTCTAAGGGAGGCAAAAGAGGCTGCTACTTCCCTTGTGGAGTGACCCTTCACCGAACTTGTTAGTGTTTGTCATACTTTTGGTAACTAAATGAAATGCAGTTAACAAGCCATTTAGAAAGTCTGTTTGGCTACAGGAGCCCCCTGGATCCTGGGGGCAAAGGAAACAAAAAGCTGATCAGGACGTCTAAAATTCTCTTGTTCTGAAGAGATAGAAACGTAAAATGTGACTAACATCTAGCGTGTGGAGAACAGCCTCCCCCCGGTTTGAGTGTTTGGGATAATACACTGGGAGGTGTATGTCCTGATTCAGAGTCAACTTGGACACCACCTTTGGTAAGAACTTAGCACTGGTCCTCAAGGCCACCCGGTCCTTGTGGAACACCAAATAAGGCTCCTTACACATCAGTGCCTGAAGTTCAGAAATTCTTTGAGCAGAAGTAACAGCAATCAAAAATAACGCTTTTCAGGAAAGAAAGTGAAGCTCGGAATCCGCGGCTGGTTGGGGAGCTTTTTCAACATGAAAAGCATGTCCCAAGGAGGGATGGGGTCCCTGATGGGGCTTCATATGGAGAATGCCCCGCAGAAAGGTGCAGGCTACATCCAACTGTGACAAAGTTCTGCCTTGAGCTGGGGCATGGTAGGCAGAAATTGCACACAAATGCACTTTGATTGACGAGTAGCTCAACTCTGAGTGAGAGATCGACAACAGATACTCGAGGATCGAGCTCACTGGACAGGCCAAGGGATCAAAATGGTGGGCAGTAGCCCACAGGTAAAAGCGCTTCCATTTCATGATGTATATGGCTCTGGTGTAGGGTTTCCTGGCAGCCACCAGAATGTTTGCAACCCTGTCTGAGACCGCAAAGCGTGACTTAGCTAGGTCCTCAGGAGCCACGCATGCAGATGCAGCGACAAAAGGTTCGGACAAACCAAGGTCCCGTTGTCCTGGGATAGTAGGTGAGTGCAACGTGGCAGGGGAATTAGTTCAGCAGCCTGTTGCAGTAATGGATACCAAATCTGTCGTGGCCACTTAGGCGCCACAAAGATCATCACTGCTCCTTCCGTTTGCAACTTGAGAAGAACCTTCTGAAGGAGCGGGAAGGGGGAAGAGGCATAAAGGAACCTCCCTCTCCAGGAGAACAACAAAGCGTCTCACCATAAAACTCCAGGCCCTGGATCTAGTGAGCAAAAACTGGGCAACTTCACGTTGGTAGGGGATGCAAAGAGGTCCAGCTCCAGTCTGCCCAATCTGTCGAAGAGATCATCTACGACAGACTGTAGAAGAGCACATTCATGCACTCTGGACAGAGTTCGGCTGAGAGTGTCTGCCAGGGTGTTTTGAACCCCTGGAACATGAACCACAAAAACTTCTAGGTGGTGGGATATGGCCTAGTTCCAGACCCGCACTGCCTCCGACAAAGTGGGTAACAGTGACTGCCACCTTGCTTGATGAGGTAAACATCACTGCCATGTTGTCCGTCTGGATAAGGAGGTGTCCTGGGAAGTACGCTCAGACCCTGTAGGGCATAGAGGACTGTTCTCATTTCCAGAATATTTATGTGGAGAGACTCCTCGGCCGCAGACCAGGTGCCTAGAGTCCTGTGGATACCCACATGTGCACCCCAATCTATGCCTGAGGCATCTGATGTCAAGACTTGATCTGGAACGGTTTTCTAAAAGGGCATCCCCTCTGTGAGGGAGGAAGATGTCATCCACCAGCTGAGTTCTCAATGGACCAGTTCTGTAGTAGAGACCAGCTGGTCCAGATCGTCCCATCTTTGATCCCATTGGACTCTCAAGAGTCCACTGAACCATCCTCATATGCAGTCTGGCAAGAGGGACTGTTATGATGGATGTGGCTATATGGCCTAAAAGCTGGAGCAGCATCCTGGCTGGTACCACTGGGGAGGGACGAGATGTGGTGTGCCAAGCCTTGAAGGCGAAATGCCCTGTCCTGTGGCAAGAAGGCCTTCCCTCGAGAGGTATCGAGCAGTGCTCCTTTGAACTGGAGTGATTGGGTCAGGACCAAGGAGGACTTTGGAGAGTTGATGGCGATACCCAGATCTCCGAAGAGAGAACAGGTGTCCAGAATCTTGTGTCACAGCTTCTTGCTGGACAGAGCCGTTAAGAACCAGTCATCCAGCTAAGAAAAAAACGTAGTGTTTTTTCCTTCAGAGGGCCGCTGAGACCACCACCAGGCATTTGGTAAAAACCCTTGCGGCCAAGGCTAGGCCGAAGGGTAGCGCCTTGAACTGGTAATGACTCCTTTAGAACTGGAATCTGCAAAACCTCCTGTAAGGCTTGGCCACTAGGATGTGAAGACAGGCATCCTGCATGTCCGGTAATGCCAGCCAATCCACCTGATGGATCATAGGTGGCAAACCCTGCAGAGTGACCATCTAGAACAGTTTGAATTCCACAAACTGGTTGAGGTTGCTGAGGTCCAAAATGGGGTGCAGGTCTCTGGTCTTTTTGGGGATGATGAAAAAATGTGACTAGAAGCCCGTGCCCTTCTGGGATGGGGGGTACAGACTCTATAGCTCGTTTGAGCAAGACTGCCAAAATCTCTGCTTGGATGAGTCCGGCATGAGCTGGGGAACAATTGGAGGGAAGGGGAGCCTGTCCGGTGGCATGTGGATGAACTCTATTGTGTGTGTGTGTGTCTGTTGTCTATCACTTGTAGGACCCACTGGTCTGAGGTGATCTCTCACCAGCCCTTGGCGTAGAGAGAAAAGCTGCCTCCCGTCAGGGTCACGGAAGGGGGTGAGTCCAACAAGGAGTCAGACAGTTGTGGGAGGGGGGGAAGCAGCCTAGGCTGATTTGGCGGCCCAAGAGGCGGGCCCTGCGATGCCTCTGGAGGGGCCCTTATGGCCGTAACCACCTCACTGTTGCTGCTGAGGCTGAAAGCGAGCATGTTGTCGCCCTCTCCTCAAAAAGCGAGTCTTCACAAAGGCCTTTGCTTCCGGTTTATATATGGGAGTGCACTGACCGAATAGCCTTACCAGAGTCCTGCAGTTTGGTGATGATCTTTTCAGAGTCCTCACCAAAGAGGATGGAACCCTGGAAGGGTGCATCTAGGATGTTATTTTGCACATCCTGTGCGAAATCCGAGACCCAGAGCCATGAATGCCTGTGGATATACACTCCTGTGGCCGAGGCCCTTGCTGCTGTGTCCGCCGAATTGTAGGCTGACCAGAGGACATATGTGCCCATGTCCTAACCAGTTTGCAGAAGTTTTTAAGCTCTGCTTTCTGTGGGTAATCTGGGATCTCTTTCACAATATCAATCCCTTGTACCCACAGGGCATTCTGGAACTGTACCATATGGGTAAGGAAGTTCAGGCTCCACATGGTACAGATGGCGGAAGAGTAATCTTTCCACCCAATGGAATCTAGTTGCTTAGATTCTTTGTCTGGTGGATGGGTGCTGAGGTGTCTCGGTCTCTGGGACCTATCGTGGGCGGCTGAGATAACCACAGAGTCTGCCAAGGGTTGTTCTCTCAAAAAGGGTTGCTCTTTAGGAGACCTGTAAAGATGGTCCGCCTTCCTGGGTATGGAAGCGGACATATGGGAGTGCTTCCAAACTGCCCTGGTGACATTAGCGAAGGTATCCACCGGGGGTGGGATGACCAATGGTTTCGGGTCCTTAGGCACAAATATTTCACCAAGCAGTCTCTCTGGGTACAGGTCCGCCATCTCCCATCCCATACTGGTTTGGATATGCCGATGATCTCCATGAAGGAAGGGTCATCTAAGGATTTGAAGCATCTCTTGGGTCTAAGGTGGACAAGTCCCTAACAGACGATACATCAGAGGAGGAGGTGTCTGAGGAACAGTCAGAACCCACTGATGAGGAGGAGGACCAAGACCTGTTGCGCAGTCGCCAGTGCCTGTGGCAGTCTGGGAGATGGAGGAACTTGGCTCCTGGACAGAGATCTGGAGCAGTGCTTACGAGGAGCCTTACCTTGTCTTTGCCCAAGGAGGGGTAGGTTCTGTGCCCATACCTTGCCCAAAGGTGGGTCGGGATTCGCAGGAGGAGGGGCCCTGTATCTGGAGGGGGAACCTCACTCGGAAGTTTTGGTGGGAGGAGATCCGCCCAGATGGTCTCCCACCAGTATCAAAAAGGTCCTTAACCTGGGACAAATTCAGCTTTGGGTCTGAGTCGGTCGTCAGACCAGGCGATGGTCCAGCGCCTTTATCCGCATAATGCCATGGTCTGGCGATGGTGGGCGGACAGGAGGCAACATCTGGAGTCACATTCATAGCGCAACAGCGGTGGTGATGCTGGATTCGAGGCAGTCGTTTGGCGGTCCTCAGAAGGGTTATTGCCTGGCCGATCGCCCACTGGTGGTGGTGGAGAAACGGTGACGCTAGGGGCAGCTGAACCGTCAAGCAGCAATGTCGCTTGCTTGACATCGGTGGGAATCACCACTCAACGAATGCTGCATTGACAGACACCTGTCCAACAGCAGCTTAGTGGGCCTCGTGGTTGAGAGGTAGATCTCCTGGAGTGCCTGAGGCCTTTCACCTGTTCCGGAGTCAGTGCCAGAGACAGAGGCTGACTAGGAGTGGGCTGACGCCAGCCCTTTACCGACGGCCAGTGAGCCTGCCTGAGGTTGATCAGGCGGCCGATCCTTCAGCGACTACAGGGTGGGGCCGGAGGATCCGGAGCTGCGGTCCGTAGTACCAGACACCCAGACCAGGGCAGGTGGTTTGACAACCATGAGCCTGGAAGGAGAACGGGTCACCTGAGAGGCTGAGTCCAAACTGCCCCTGGAGGTAGAGTAGGAGCCTGAAGATTTAGATCTGGAGGGGCACCTCTCCTTTTTCTCCTTGTGCTACCCCGAAGATTTATGGTGGGAAGAACTCCTCCCTGAAGAGGAGTCTCTCTGCATGGCGACCAAACGCTGCTCGGTGAGGTAGGCTTTCAGGGTCTTCTGGTGGCAGATCCTCATCCTGCTGTTAAATTTCTGACAGTGCTGGCAGGCCTGGGTGTCATGGTCAGGGCCTAGGCACAGCAAGCAGGCCAAGTGCCCATCCTTGGACAGTATCTGTTTGCCGCAGGCACATTTAGAGGGCTGCCTTTCAATGGAGGATGTCGGAGAAGATGACATACAGAAACAATTTCGATGAAAAAGCAAACTTTTGAGGTAAAATAAGAAAAGGAATCTTTAGTCAAAATGGTGGTCAAACTAGCGAGAGGCGATCCGTGGAGCTGATGAACGTGAGTCGATGGTGGGAAAAGAACTGAGGGACACTGGGGACCGCTGTCCCTTTATACCATAGGTGACGTCAGGGGCGGGCCGACATCGGGGGCAGACCACGCTCTAGATTGCTAGATAGAAGTTTTCTGTGGGGTCCTGCCGCCTGCTGGCTACAGTCCTATATGTGTTACTTGCTGCAACAGCTGACTCGAAGTAAGATATGAAAATTACGTGATCACCGTAATTTGGATCTTCTTGGACGAGTCTCCACCACTCATTCACACTAGTGGGATTAGCCGAGGCACTAGGACCCATCGAACAAACTTTGCTGGAGGGTCGGCGCGGAGGCGGCGCCGCGAGGCAGCGGCGCATGAGCAGCGCCTCTCAGCGGCAACGACTATCCCGACGACGACCTCCAACCGCCTCAGTACCTTTTTACCAGGAGGTGCAGCGCAACTAACGAAAGCGAATCCAACCTTAAAAAGCGGATATAAGATAGTCCGTATGACCCGGTAAGAAGGGTCAGCAAAGAAGTCCTCACGGCCTAAAGATTTGAGGGAGTGAAGACCAACACAGCGGTGAGCTCGGGGGATGGAGGGTGGGCGTGTGAATGAGTGGTGAAGACTCGTCCAAGAAGATCAAGAATTACGGTAGGTACGTAATTTTCATATCTTCCTGGACATAAGTCTCCACCACTCATTCACACTAGTGGAGAGTACCAAGCTGATAATCCCCAAAGGGCAGCAGGAGAGCCAGAGCTCACGCGCCTAAGATAGAAGCCTATTAAGGATAGTTCTGCCGAATGCGGATTGTCACCTGGCATGAAATATCCAGTGCATAATGCTTAACGAATGTATGCACTGAGCTCCAGGTGGCGGCGCGGCAGATATCTGCACTTGGAACATCAAGTAATCTCCGCTAAAGATGCCGCGACCGCCCTAGTAGAGTGAGCGTAAACTCTACCCTCCAATTTAACTTGAGCCATGGAGTAGCAATGTCGAAGGCATGCCACTAACCATGATGAAATGCATCTGATAGCGACAGGTTGACCCAGCCAGGTGTCGCTGAAAGAAACAAACAGTTGCTGAGTCTTGCGAAAATTCTTGGTTCTATCTAAATAGAACCGCAAGGTTCTCTTAACATCCAAGGAATGAAGAGATCGTTCCCCTTCATTTTGGAAATTAGCGAAGTAAGAGGGAAGTACCAGAGGTTGGTTTAGATGGAATTCTGACACAACCTTGGGAAGAAATTTAGGATGAGTAAGGAGAACTACCTTGTCTTTATGGAATACAGTATACGGAGGGTCCGTCACCAAGGCATGAATCTCCGAGACCCTGCGGGCTGAGGTAATGGCCACCCGGAAGGCATTCTTCCAGGTAAGAAATTTTAGCTCACAGGTAGCTAGGGGCTCGAAAGGCTTCCGAGTGAGCATGTCCAGCACCAGGTTAATGTCCCAGGCTGCAACTGGACGCTTAACAGGGGGTCTGGTATGAAGAATCCCCTTAAGAAATCTCTTCACCATAGGAAGCTGAGCCAGAGTCAAGGAAGAAACCGGCTCATGGAACGCTGAGATGGCACTAAGGTGAACTTTAACTGTGGAGTACTGGAGACCCGAGTTTGATAGGTCCAAAAGATACTCCAGAACTTTGTCAGGAGGACAGGAAAAGGGATTCCAAGAGGACTTTGCACACCAGAGAGAAAAGCGTTTCCATTTGGAAGCGTACGTTTTTCCGGTGGCTGGCTTCCGCGCAGTCAGAAGGATGTCCGAGACTCTACGAGAGACGTTGAACCGATTCACTTCTACCTCTTCAGGAGCCAAGCATGAAGGTGAAGTGATTTCAGGTTGGATGGACCAACGAACCCTGAGTCAAAAGACTGATTTGCAAGGGAAGTGGTCTCGGAGAGGCTGCCAACATACTGTTGAGCAGAGAAACATAGTTGCCGAGGCCAGGAGGGAGCAATGAGAATCATTTTGGTCCCTGAGACTCGAACTTGAGGAGAACTCTCTGGATTAGAGGAAGCGGTGGAAAGGCGAAGAAAGCGTTTGTCCACCGCAGCCTGAACGCATCCTGACAGAAAATGCCAGGCCCTGGATTTCTGGAGCAGAAGAGAGGCAGTTTTATGCTGAGTGGGGATGCAAAAAGGTCCAGGTCTGGAGTCCCCACTCTTCAAATAGTGACCGAGCTACGGCTGGATCGAGAGACCACTGTGAGGGTCTGCCTCCATTCTGCTGAGGTGGTCTGCTAGATGTTTGTATACCTGGCAGATAAACCGCCTGAATCAGAGACTTGTGCTCCAAGCACCACTCCACACCCTCATTGCTTCCCTGCAAAGGGGTAAGAATGAGCACCTGCTTGTTGATGTAATACATCACAGCTTTGTTGTCCGCTTGAAGGAGAATGTTCTTGTGACAAAGGATATCCTTCAGAGCTCGGATCGCGTAGAGGACCGCCTCTCATCTCCAGGACATTTATGTGGAGATGAGTTTCAACTGAGTCCATACACCTTGAGTGTGAAGGAGGTGACAGTGAGCTCCCCATCCCATTAGCGGTGCGCCTGTGGTGATGGAGATCTGATGATCCGGGGAGCAAAGGGAACCCTTCCAGGAGATTGCTTTGAGTCCACCAGGTGAGAGACCTTGAAGGCTCCGTCACCTTGATGGGATAAGACTGGGGTGAGAGGTCGGAGACCACTGAGTGAAAGCATCCATTGGGTGGTTCTCATGTGCAACCGGCCAGGGTACAGTGAACACCGAGGAAGCCATGAGACCAACATGCGTTGTATCGAGAGAGCTGTAACCGATTGGTTCTCCCCGATGTAACGGGCCATCCGAAGGATGTCGAGTCTTCTGTCCTCTGGAAGGAAAGCCTTCATGAAGAGGTGTCTAGGAGCGTCCCTATGAAAGGAGCCTCTGGGAGGGCTGCAGTTGTGATTTTTCAAATTCAGCAGAATTCCATGGACGTAGAAGACGAGAGGTCGTTTGCACGCTTCCAAAGTCCCTTGGCTGGAAGGGCTTACTGAAGCCAATCGTCCAGGTAGGAAACACTCGGAGTCCTATCTTCCTGAGATGCGCTGCAGAACTGCACAACACTTTGTAAAACTTGCGGGGTTAGGATGAGATACCAAAAGGCAGGACTCTGAACTGATAATGCCGACCCAGAGCTACAAACCTGAGGAACTCTATGTGGGTCGGGTGGATGGGGATATGCTGGTAGTTATCCTGCATATCCAGGAGGCCAGCCAGTCGTGCTGATGCAGCAGGGGTAACAGGGTACCTAGGGAACATTTTGAATTTCTCCTGGGGAGAAATTTGTTTAACTTTCTGAGGTCTAGAATGGGCGCATTCCCCAGATTTCTTTGGAACCAGGAAGTAATGGGGTAGAACCTGTGCTTTGAGATGAGGGGCACTAGTTCTAGTGCCCTGTTGCTTAGAAGGCCTTGGATCTCGGCGGTGAGGAGGTCTGACTGAGAGGCCGACAACCTGGGTTGTCGTCTGGGAGGACAATTGGGGTTTCAAAAATTGAGAGAATAACCTGCGAATTATCCGAAGGACCCATTTGTCCGGGTTATGGACTTCCACTGGTTGTAGAAGTACATCAGACGACCTCCCACGAGGAGAAAGTTCCACCCGGGCAATGTGGATGGAACTTGGGCCAGCAATTCATAAGGTGGCGCTGGGGCTTTAGGCTCCTCGCTTTCTTTTTGAGGTTGGGCAGGTTGGCTTTTATGGAAGCTTCCCTGCCTCTGCCTCGAAAGGACTGACGACTATGAAACTGACGCCTGTTCACATGCCCCGAGAGGGAGCGATGGAGGTCTGGCCAACTTAATGGCCGACTCTAGTCTTCTGAGTGGCCTCTAAGGCTTGTTCCACCTGAGGGCCGAAAAGAAAGGAGCCGTCAAAGGCAGCGCCATTACCTGCTGCTGAGCATCATTCGTGAAGCCAGAAGCACGAGCCAGGAATTGGCGAGAGTACAAATACCTCGCGGCTGCTGAGCGAGAAGCAGTGTCGAAAGCGCCCATAGCGGCTTTGACCTGTTGGTTACTGGACTCAATACTCTAGTAACGGTGAGAAGAAGCTCTGACTTGGAGTCCGATCCGGAAGAGCTTCGACCATTCTTTTCAAAGAGTGCCACAGGATATACTCATACTGAGAAAAATAGCCTTGATAACTGGCAATACGCATACTTAGAGTGGAGGCAGCAAAGACTCTCTTACCTAATGTATCAGTCTTACAAGACTCTTTGTTAATAGGTCGAGCTGTAGTAGTTTGAGGAAGAACGACCTTATCATTCTCTGCCAGGACTACAATAGGATCCGCAAAGGCTTGGGATGCCAAAATGGGACGATCCTTGGGAGCTGAATACTTCTTATCAATGGATTTAGCCACTGAGGGAATAAGAGCAGGATTATTCCATACCATTTGAGACAGCGTCTCAAAGGAAGGCTGGATCGGAGGAGTCAAATCCGTAGGGATCTCCGAGGCATGAAGGTACTGGAGTCTTTAATATCTTCCCAGGATCGATGTCTGTAGTCTGGAGAAAGAGTGGATCTCAGGTTCTTCAACAGAGACTTAAAGGACACGCCCTCAACCACAGGCTCTGTAGCAAAGAAAGATCCTGTTTCTCCACTTCATCACCCAACCAGGTCTGGGTCAGGCTCAACATCATCTCCTGATGGTCCAGGAAGGACTGTTTGGATAGGAAAGGAGTGAAAATTAGGAGAGGAGGAAATAGCAGAGAAACAAGGAGAGTCACCAGGGCCCCAGTGCCGAGAAGGCAAATGGGTTGGAAACGGCACCGCAGAAGGGCACGGCGCCAAGAGGCACGCAGCATCGTCAAGCGTGTCACGTAACCAAGCGGGCGCCACTAGACCAAGCGGCGCACCAACGGCGCCGACAACCGGGTGGCGCCCGCCAAACCAAGCGGCACTGTTAACTGCCGGCACCACCGATGGCGCCACAGACTCAACAGCCGCGAAGACACGGTCGCTGCTGCAGCGCCCAGCGGCACTAAAACGGCGCCCACAAGCCGGCTGACCTCCCGCGGAAGGCGCTGGAACGCCCAGGAAGCTGGAAAGCTAGAGAAGGGAAAAACCAGGAGATACGGGCATCGTGTGGCCCCCGCGCCGCAGCCATGTGAGGGGGGAACACTCAAGGCCGAGTCACCGCACTGCAAGAAGGCGCCAATGCGACTAGGAAGGTCCAACCGCCCTACCCGATCGCCGGAGGAGCCCGGGGCCCGTGGGTAACCGAGCCAGGCAGGAGAACCAACTCTGAGCCCATCGCCCGCAAGAGCGCCCACTGATGAAACTGCTCATCTGGAGCCCTACCTATAGGCGGGAGGGGCTCGATGTCGATCGACGACTTATCACCGCAGTTGGCGACCAAGAAGGAGAACGCAACAGCAACGATAACCGACTGGCCGACGCTGGCAGACATAGCCAGAGGGCTACCTCGAGTGATGCCTTCTTTGACCTGTGGGTCAAGAAGAGCTCGAGGCCGAACGGTGCCGAATGCACTGGGCTTATTTTATGCCAACGGGGACCGCCGATCCCCCGGCATCAGACTGACCGCTGTCGAACCCCGCTGAGGAGAAGGAGGCTGACCGGACCCAGCCCGGCTGACTGAACAGCTTTCACAAGATGCTCCGCACCACCTGACCTGCTCATGGTCGACTGGCCCAGTAGGCCGAGACTTCTTCAAGTAAGTTAAATTTAAAATATTAGAAATATTTAACTAAAATAGAATAAATTAAGCGCTACTACTATCGGATAATGTTACAAAAAATAAACTGAAAACTATGCGCTAGTTTGAAGTTTGACTCGACAGGCGAGCTGACGCCGTCACTGAAGCGCACTCGACGGGCGGGAAAGAACTGAGGCGGTTGAGGGGTCGCCGCCGGATAGTCGCGCTCGCCGAGGCCGCCAGCTCGCGGGCGCCAGGCTCGCGCGCCTGCTCTCCTCGCTACTGCACTCCTCCAGCAAAAGTTTGTTCACTGGGTCCTAGTGCTCCGCGCCTAATCCCACTAGTGTGAATGAGTGGTGGAGACTTATGTCCAGGAAGATCTACAGTTACAGGTGAGTAACTTGTTTTTCTAGGGGCGTGGATATGGTGTACTATCCACACTCTAGCAGACTCCTAGCAGTTCTCCTGGGAGGAGGGGGCAAGGCGCACACCCCCTACTTGGCAAAAAGTGATTGAAGAACCAAGGCTCCAAAACCAGCATCCCGGTGTGATTCGAGGCCGATGTGGTAATAGGAGATGAAGGTGTGTGCTGACTTCCAGGTAGCAACCCTGCAGATCTCCTGGATAGGGCTGTACCTGGAAGCAGTCACCGAGGCAGCAGTGTGTCTGGTGGAATAAACCCTTGTCCCTAAGCCTTACTGGAGGCTCCCCATCAGCCAACCTATAACATAGATTGATGCAGGAGACTATCCATCTGCCAATCGTCTGCTTTGCTGCTGGTCTGCCAGGTGTGGCTTCAGCATAGGTGACAAACAGCTGGCGAACCTCTCCCCAAACTCTAGTCATGCGCTCCTTATAGCAAGCAAGCGCTCATCTCAGGTCCAGAGTATGGAGCCTGTGCTTGGCTTCTGAGGTGTGGTTGGTGAAGTACACAGGGAGATTGATCACCTGGTTAAGGTAAAACTCCGAAACAACCTTCGGAAGGAACTTCGGGATGAGGTGGAGTATAATCTTGTCCCCGTGGAAGATCAAGTAAGGTTACTCCACAGAAAGCACCTGGAGTTCCCTGATCCTTCTGGTGGAGGAGATAGCCACCAGGAATGTGGTCATCCACGGCAGGTATGGCATTTCACATTTGTGCATGGGCTCTAACGGCTTGCCCATGTGCACAGCCAAGACCAACAACAGGTCCCAAGGTGATGGTGGTTCATGCACCAGTAGGGACAAGTGGTCTAGGCCTTTAAAGAAGCACCCGACCACCTTCTCCTGTGCCGTTGGCCTACTGGCCCATGCCCGGTATGCAGAGATGGCGGCCAGGTGACCCTTAAGGATCTTAGAGCGAAGGCCCAACAGAAAGAGGGACCATAGGTATTGCAGGATGCTCACCACTGGACAGGACAAGGAGTCTATCTCCTTGCCCTGGCACCAAATGAAAACCTTTTCCACTTGAAGGCATAGCACTTGCAAGTCGACTCCTTCCGAGATGCCTCAACAATGTGGAGGACCTCATCAGAGAGACTCAGAGCATGGAACTCTTGTCGCTCGAGAACAAGGCTGGGAGGTGCAGGGATTGAAGGTCTTGATGGAGAGCCTTCCCCTTGGAGCAAGAAAGCAGATCTGGGCAGAGAGAAAGATGCCACGGAGGCCTGAAACCAAGGCTGAGGAGATTGGGTACCAGAACTAGTGTAGCCAGTCCGGAACCAGCAGGATCACGTGCAACTTGTCCCTCTGTGCACTGAGCAATACCCTGTGAATCAGGGGAAAGGGAGGGAAGGCATACAGGAGGCCCTGTGTCCCATGAAGGCATCCCCCTGCAATGTCCCGCACTGAGTCGGAGGGGGGGCACAAAACAGACTCAGCTTCGTGTTCTCCCTGAAGGCAAACAGGTCGACCTGGTGAGTGCCCCACTATGCTAAGAGATGGCTGACTACCTCCTGAAGAGACTACTCGTGAGATGCCTCGCCCATCCCGCTGAGGGTGTCCGAAAGTTGGCTGGACACTCCGGCCACATGAAAATCACCAGAAGGTTGGTTTCCAAGCTGCACGAGGGTCCAGATGTGGAGAGCTTCCTGCCAGAGAGGGAGGGAATGCGTTCCGCCCTGTCTGTTGAGACAGGACATGGTCGTCATGTTGTCCGTTTGGACCTGAACGACATGGCCCTGCACATGGAGAGCAAACACGGTCACTGCCAGACACACCGCCCCGAGCTCCAGCAGGCTGATGTGGCAGCAAGACTCCTCAGGGTTCCAGAGCCAGCGGACTCACCCCACAAGGAAGGCATCAGTCATTACGGTGACCATCGGCCCCAGGCAGACGAAGGGGACTCCCTCCTGGAGAAGGCTCGGGACCAGCCACCACTGGATGGCATCCCACATCTTCTCAGTCACCGAGACCAACTAATCAAGGCGACCATGGCACCAAGACCACTGCCTGGCCAGCCCCCACTGCAGGGAGCACATTCGCCAGTGGGCCCAACAGACCACACAGGTGCATGCTGCCATGAGGCCCAGGAAGTCCTGGGCAGGGTGCAATTGCCCAACTCGAAATGAGTGGGCAAAGGAGGCAAGATCCTCTGTCCGGTCTGCCTGTAACCGGGCTACAGACCGGCAGGAGTTGAGCTCTGTGCCAATGAACTGAATCACCTGAAATGGAACGAGTTCTGATTTGGACTCGCTGACCAAGAGGCCGGGAGCCGAGCAGGTCTGAAAGGTCAGATCTCTGGACCTCTCCACCTCCAACCTGGAGGATCCCGCTATCAGCCAGTCATCCAAATAGGGGTATACCCGGACCCCTGGAGCTGCAGGAAGGCTGCCACCACCACAATGCACTTGGTGAAGACCCTGGGCGCCAAGGAGAGGACGAACGGCATGGCCTTGAACTTGTACAGAGTCCCCTCTGAGCAGAACCGGAGGAACGGGTGGATGGGGACGTGGAAGAAGGTGTCCTGGAGGTCCAGAGAGTGGAGCCACATGTTCTGATCGAGGAACGGGAAGATTTGGTTCAGGGTGACCATCCAGAACTTGCGAGAATGCAAGAACCGACTGAAGTCATGCAGCTCCAGAATGGGGGAGGGGTGCCAATCACCTGTCTGCTTTGGGACCAGAAAGTATCTAGACGCGAACCCCAAGCTGGGCACAGCGTCCTGGATACAGACCACCGCCTCCTTGAGGAGGAGGCGAATGTCCTCCCAAAGGGTGGACACCATGTCTGAGGGCACCATGTCTTTCTGTGGGGCTAGGGCTCGGCTGGGCAGAGGAGCTTTGAATTTCAGAGGCAAACCATTACTGACCACCTCAAAGACCCACCTGTAGGTTGTAATGGCAGACCAGGCGGAAGCAAAGTGGCATAGTCGACCCCCCCCCCACAGGAGGGCTTGGGGCAGGCAAGACAGGCAAGGGAAAAGCCACCCCAACCCGTCACTTTGCAGGCTGGGAGACAGAAGGGACCAACCGAGGAAGCCACCAGCCCTCTCCCTGCAGACTGTCTGGCGGCCGAGGACTTTGGCTGGGCTCGCCTGTACTGTTGCCGTTGTTGTTGCCAAGATGCTGGGGAGGTGTAAGATGGCCAGCAGAGACAGAGGAGGACCAAAACTGAAAGGGCTTTTTTTCTGTTTCAGCTCTTTGTCCTTCTGGGTGGAGGTGACAAAGTCCAGAGTAGCACTGGATTTCTCAAGCCTAGTGAGATGGACATCTACCCAGGACTGAACAGGATGGTACTGAAGAAAGTCGCTCCACCAACCTGTGCTGCGTATAGGTAGAGATCTGCAGCCAAGCCCTGAGGCGAACAGCCACAGCAGTGGCCACTGACCGGGTGCACGAGTCAGCGATGCCAAAAGCCGTTTGAGGCTGTTGCTTGGCAACTGCATGGTCTTGGTCCTGCACCAGCTTGACAGGAGTCTGAAGATCAGCCAGAAAACATGGAATAACCTGATCTAAAGTGCCCAACAAGCCATGGACAAAGTTGGCCATTCGTAAGTAGACACTCACCTGCCGAAGGCCCAAGGACAAGGCTGCGTGGACCTTTTTTGGCCGCGTGGTCCTGCTTCTTAGACACTCTGTCAGGAGGCTTATCCACATTGCCCAAACAGTGAAAGACTGAGTCAGTCACCAAACTCTCTGCAGAAAGGTGCTCGGTGAGGCCGAACAATGAACTGGTAGGGACGGCATACTTGCGGACCATACGGGCCAACAGAGTGGAGCATGAGGCAGGACACTGCCAAAGTGATGCCTAAAATGGCCTCCACGGTAGGAAAGGTGACTCCAGAGAAGTCGTCTTTGTCAAGGATCTCTGTGAGAGGGTATCGAGCCCGCTTCTGAACTGGCTCCAGAGGGGTCTGGGTAGATTTGGAGGTCAGGCGGAGAAGAGCTCCATAAGAGGTAGGCCCTTGATCCACCAAACCACCTTCCCCAGAGTCCTGAATCAAAGCCAGGAGTCCGATGAGAGTGCACGAAGAAGTCTCCGATTCCGAGGAGTCTTTGAAGATCGGGTGAGCCCTGGAGTTGCCAGGACCCGACAAGACTCACTGTCCTGAGAAACAGTGACCCGATATGTCGATGGGAAAGCCAGAGGCCAGCTGAGCTGACTCAGAAAGAGCCTCGTCCTTGGGGTGACGGGTGGGGCTCCACCCGACTGGTGGGAACCCGCGGCAGCCGAGCTGGAAGCATCGGCACAGGTCAAGGTGGAGGTGACCATGTGAGTGCTGGAGGGGTCTGAGGCACTACCAGGGGCCTGTTACCCGCACCAAGCAGCAACTTCTGCCAGAAGAACTCCTCACAGCAGCACCGCATTTTGCAGCGGAGCCAATCCTCCTCTGAAGAGGACAAACGTCGAGGTCATTATCTGCCCAAGTGCCGAGAGCCTGACCGGCGGTGCCGGGAGCCGCTCAACCTCGAACTGCAGGACCGAGACCTGTACCTTGACCTTCGAGGAGGAGAAGCCGGGGTCGGTGAAACTTGCTGAGGAAGTTGTTGCAGGTCTGGTTCCGGAAGGGAGGGGCACGGATCAGCAAACTGATCCATCCCCTGGGACACGATGGGCAGGACTGGAGTCCTGGAGAAGGAATCATCCCCTTTGTCTGTGACAACGGGTCAACCTCTTTGAGAAAGATCTTGACTGCCTGGTCAAGCCTGCGTCTCAGACGATGGGCCCTACTGGGAGACTGTGAGGCCAGCGGCCAAAACAGAAGTATTTGCTGAAGCCAATTGTCGAGCAGTGCAGGAACCCGAGGCCAAGAGCTTGTGGTCCCATGACCGACGATGGAACTTTTTGACTTAAAGTCCTGTTTAGAAGATTTGGACCAAGAGAGGGCCCTCCCAAAGGGTAGAAAAGGGACTGCAAAGGTCCCAGAATGCCCGATTGAGCGAGGTGCCAACTGCCTGCGTATGTCGCCGCTGCAGATGGCGCTCCTGCAGCGATCTGACGCCGATTACTCAAGGCGTGATTTATCAACAAGACTGGCTGTCGCCGAGATAGAAGAATTCAATGACGGTCTTCTTCCGAACAAACTGGTTGGTCCCTTCTTCCGGACGCCCAAGTAGGAGGTGCGCTAAGCAGTCTTCCAAGTTGAAGCGGTGGCAAGAGCGACACAGGGCACAAGCCTGCGGGTCATGATCCAACTCCAACATTAGACGCACTAAGTGTACAGACTGGTTCTAGACATCTTCTGGCCGTAATGGCACTTCTTGAAGCCAGGTCCAGATTTTTTTTTTTTTGTAAATTTAATTTTTATTAGAGAAAATTGTTACAGTTTTTACACCATTTGACAGTCAGAGTCCATTATCGCATTAAAAGCGTCCGGGTCCAAATTTTGAGTGCCAGAGTCCATCACTGAAGAAAACAAAGCTCGAAGATGTTCAGAGGAAACAGCCCAGATGTTTTAGGGCCTACACAAGCATGGAGCTGCGATGGAGGAACCTTATGCTTCCCATGAAAGGAAGATCTGATGTCATGGGGGCGGTGTCAAGGAGGATACCTCCCAGGTGGGTAAGAGGAGACAGCTTGAAGACCTTCTGACCTCTTCTTACAGGGAAAGGATTCTGCTACAGTATGGATAGTACACCATATCCACACCTAGAACTGTGGATGCTACCATCAAACCCACAAGCCTGAAAAGGTTCTGGCCATAACATACTGACTGTTGTAGAGCAACTGAGCCTGAGCCCTCAGGTGGTCTTGCCCTGTCCTGTGCCAGAAAAGCAAGGCACTGAGCCGTGTCCAGTATGGCCCCAATATACTGAAGGCTTTGACCAAGGGTCAGGACTGACTTGGGCATGTTGACGATGCCCAGCATCCAGAACTGAAGAGTGTGCTGCAAAGTCTGGATTAACAGGTCCCTGGATGGCTCCTTGAGCAACCAATTGTCCAGGTAAGGAACCACGTACAAGTTCTCCTCCTGAGGGCTGCCACTACTGCTGCCAAACACTTGGTAAAGACCCAGGATGCAGAGGACAAGACAAAGGGCAAGGCTCAAAACTGGTAATGTTCCCCCTGGAAGTGGAACCTGAGGTACTGCTGGTTGGGGGGAAGGGGGGCAAACACCTTGATATGCAGGTACGCATCCTGCATGTCTAGAGAACAGATCCAGCCTCCTTGGTGTAGCAGGGGCAACAGGTCCTGTAGGTTCACCATTCTGAACTTTTTGTGCTGGATGCAGCAACTGAGATTCCTTAGGTCCAGAATGGACTGCAAATCCCCTGTGGATCTGGGGACGAAGAAAAGTGTGAATAACACACCTTTTTTCTCTGATGCACTAGAACAAGTTCAATGGCTCTTTTGTGTAACAAGGTCCGAATTTCCCCCAGCAGCACAGGAATGTGATCTGGTGGGTAATGAGACGGAATTGGAGGACACTCTGGAGGCCAGTCTGGCAGTTCCGGAGTGTGGCCATGATCTATGATTTGTAAGACACTGGCATCTGTTATCTTGTCGCCACTTGTCGAGGTACAGGCAGAACTGGGATCACTCTGTGGGACCTGTGCAGCTCTGCTCTCCTCACTTTGGGGATTTCCACCCAGAGGCACCCACTGGGTTACTCCTCAGATACAGAAGGAAAACCTCCTGGCAACTCTACACACCTTCCCTTGGAGGCCCCTACTCAGTTCTGCAGCCCAGGCCAAGGCCCCCGAGACCAGGAGTCTCAACCTTCACTAGATTGGCCTTACTGCTTCTGCAAGAGGATGCCTTTGTAGGCCCGAGGCCATTACCATGGGATCAACATCAGGACTTTGTCTGTGCCTTACAGTCTTAGCATAGGGAGGCTGACAGGGCCCAGTACAGGCCCTTCCCCAGGCACTCAAAATACCTAGAAGCAGTGATTCATCTCCATCGATATCCTTCTCAGAGGATAATGAATCATCAGACTTCTTTCCTTCTGCTGCTGAGTACACTTTGTACCAGTGATTCATGGCGGAGATGCTCCAGGCGCTTGACCTACATGCTTTTACTGCCACTAGGTCTCCTCAAACTTCCCAGTATTGACACCACTGTCATTCTTCCATGGTCTAGTGCCTTTAAGGAGGAATTCAGGGCAGTGTGGAGGCATCCCCTCTCCAACCCAGTTATCCCCAGGGACCTCCTCACACTGTATCGTGCACTCAGAAGGTCTTATGGTGATGTATCTCACCCCTTCTCAGGAGCTGAAGTACTGCAGACTCCATCAGCGCCATTGCACATCATGTGTACTCAACCTCCAGCGGCAGATGCCACTCAGACGAATGCTCCTGAAAGGAAGACTTTTTCCTCAGCACACGCATTAATGTGCATTTCTGCACACCAGGCACATATGGCAGGTGACCGACAACTGTCATCTATGACTGCAGCTGAACACACTGCACTGTCCCACAGTGAGTCAGTCAGGCCACTGACCTTTCTACCCAGGGCCTGGAGGTAGCTTGGCCACTCAAGGACACTCATAATGATGCCAACAAGGTGGTCTCCATGTTGGCAGGAACTGCATCAGGCAGATGGCAGAGCTTTGCCTCTCTTGATAGGCACCTTTGGCATGGTGTAAGATGCTTAATTCGCAATTCCAGGATGCTCACTTCTCCGCTAGGGTCAGGCAGGGATCCCTCCTGCTCCTGTACCACAGAAACCTCTGCCTGGCCCTGACCAGTCTCAGGTCTTGGCAGTCTATGCAGGGCCCCTGCCCTCAGGTGCGCTCCCATCGAGGAGAGGGATGAGAGTATCTTTTACCCTCAGGGTGACCCAGTTCTTCCCACAGGAAGAAGGGGAAAGCTTGGTAACTCTGACCCAGAAGTGGGAATCAATGGTGAAGATCGATTCTTTGAAGATATTAAAGTTACATACTTACTGTAACTATTGATCTTCCAGAAAATCTACACCATTGAATATCACACCCATCCACCATCCCTAGTGTAGCAGTGCCAAGGCCTCTGGGCAGCTACCCTGTTCACAGTGGTCAGCACCATGTAGTGCCACTAGACTCTCCCCAGTTTTTCCCCTTCCTGTAGGGTAGCTTACTGTTTAAAAAAATCTCATCACACACACAAAAAAAACTTAGCAAAACTGTCCCCGAGAGTCCTGTTCAGGGTCTCCATACCAACCAAAAAAAAAAAGGTAGCTCCCTCCTTTTCCCTCTTCCTATCCCAGGTATATCCTTATTAGTTGCTAAGTGCAACCTGTTCCTCTGGACACTGTCTAAGTCTAACTCCATTGGCAGCAGCACTGTCTGTAAGGGTGCTGTGTACAAGACTGGATCAAGGTTATACCATCCTTACACAAGTACATTCCTGTTGTTGCAGAAGCAGGTCACTTCCGATTGTTTTTCTAGCTATGCCGGATGATTCCTTTATTGGTTGGCATGTGTTTTTCCCTTCCTAGGCATGCTGGGCTATTGGCTTACTACCTTCAGGGGTAACTGGGAGATGGACATATCTTGATTCCCTTGGGCTGTTCAGTCCTGCAGCTTCACATGCACCACAATTCCATCCATCTTTTTCTTCTGGTGGAAAAAGGGGGCATGTTTAACTGATTTAGGTCAGTTCTCCATCTGGCATCATAAGGCTGCCCTTTAAGACTCATGTGTGATTGACGCCAGCCCAGTGGCGTGGAGGGCTGAGGCATCATGCCTTACCTCCTGCCACACCAGCGACCCGTGTTTGCAGTGCGAGTAGGTCACCAGGGGTCGGCTGGGGAGGATCGAGCATCCGAAGGACAGTTTTCCTCTCCCTGGAGGGGTGGGGATGGAGTCCGCTGCTTGACTGGCCCCTAGCGGTGGTTGGGGGCTGGCGCAGTGGTCCCACACAAGGGGGGATGGAGCTGAGCTACTCGCCCGGCGTGCCGCCTACGAAAGTGTGCGCGGTTCGGCCAAGACCCATAAGTGGTACTCAGTGGTGAAGATACTCTGGAAGATCAGCAGTTACAGTAAGTAACTTTCATTTCTTTCCACTCCCTGAAATAGTAGGTCAGATGCCCTCAAAGTGGCAAGGAGTCTTTGACAACCTGAACAAAACTACCAGGGGTATAGCTTTGCTTGTGTCTGAGGAGCTCAAGCAGGCTTCTTTTGTCACAAAATAGGGACTAGCCCTTAAGGGAAATCCATAGCTTAAACCTTGGTGTTCTGACTCAGGGTAGTGACTCTGAGACCAGAGAACCTTCTCAAGGTCAATAAATGTGCCAGTGCACTAGATGCAGTATCAACTGCAACCATGGCCATCTGGAATTGGTATCTAGTTACCTCCAATCTGGTTCAAACTGTGCCACCAGACTAGCATACTCTTCTGTGGACAGATTCTTGCTCAGCGCAGTACTGAATTTCACAGGGCCTGCTGCTAATGCAGTGTAAACCTGATAAGCTGCCTGCTTCAGCTACAAGGTGGCTGGTGTGTAAGCCTTACTTGCCATATGGTCTAGTTTTCTGGAGTCCTTCTATGGGTGAAGGGAGGCCAGTGGGACTTTTGCTTTCTTCGTGGAGCAGATTGCTCTACCTCTTTTGAGAATAAGGTAGTCGTGTAGGTAATCTGACCTGACTATGGTGAGGTGTTGTAGCTCTCTGGCTATGGCCTTTTAAGGATTTCTGTACAGAAACTGACATACTCTTAACATACTCATGAACTCTGCCTTCTCTATGTCCACTACTGTTTCAGTAGATGGGAGGTTCAACGTGTCCACCATTTGGGACACAACGGCAAAGTAGGAGGTAACATCTCCATTAACTTTTTAAAGGGAACCAAAGTCCTATTCAGGGGATACCTCAAGCTCTATCCATTCCTCTTCCTCAACCTCTGTCCAAGCACCTGCTGTGGAATCAGGATCTGAGGAGGGGACGCAATGGCCAGGCTACCCATAGCTTGCATGACTTGGAAGAATTGCCACCACCTTTTCCTATCCTCAAGGGACAGCATAGTCTTTGCGCCACTGGTTGCTCTGCTTCCTTCTCTGGCAGAGCAACCATGTTAGTCCTCATATTTTTCTTTCCAGATGTCAAGGGTAATGGCTGGTTAGTTGTTTAAGTTTTTTTCCATCATTAGCATCAGGGCTCCCCTTATCAGAGGCCCTGTGTGTATGTCTTCTTTGGTAGCGACAACTGTTCAGTGTTTTTCAGTCCCCTTTGAAGTCAGTGAGTGAACTGCTGATGCTTTCCACCATCAGGAATAACCCCCTCTAGGACTCTGCTTTTATTTGGAGAATACTGAGGTGGCACCGAAACAGACTGGGGGTGGGTGAGTGGGTGACAGTGACACCCTCCAAGTAGTCCTTTTTCTGTTTTAGGGCAAAATACTTTACAGAGATCACACTTTAAAAACTGTGCTCTGATCAAACACCCTAAAACAAAGCTCAGTGGCAGTATGTCTTTGCCAGTGGCTTGGCATATGGTTTATCATTTAAATCCTGTAGGCCCCATTTTCTTTTTAGGCTCATCAGTCATGCCAATTTGACTGAAAAGTCTCCAAAATCAAATCACATTTTTAAAATGTTAAATAAGCAAACAGCTTACAAATTTAAGTAATTTTTTTGTCATAAATCAGTTTTAAGGTTCCTAGATAGCCAGGCAGGAACTGCGCTTAACAGAAATTTCTCCAGTTCCAGGAACTGAAAGGGAACAGGAAAAAAAGTGCAAATAATAAATAATCAAAACTGAACCTTAAAACTAATGCAGAGTATCAACTATCTAACTAAAACTGAGTTACTTCTAACGAAAAACAAACAAAAAACTTAAGACACTCAAGACTGGAACAGGATTCTGGGGCATCTGAACTCTTTAATGGAGAAACAAATCTGCCATTGTAACGCTAGAAGAAACAAAACCATACTGCAGAATCTGCATGTATTCCAAATTCTGTCTCCAGCGCAACAACTCAGGCATGAGATAACTGCAGACTTGTATGACATCACCAGTGGAACTCCTTTTGGAAAGTTCATTTTCATCCCTGCCGTTGGTTTTAAGCACTCCCTGGGAAAAGCAGTGTGGTCTTGTGGTAAGAGTACAAGACTGTAAACAGAAGACTCCAGATGCGAATCCTGTTACAAGTTAACAGGGCCTTTGAGGTGTCCCTTTAGAGTATAAGAGAATCCAAGCACGATGTTAGGGCAAGACAAGAGACCCATGAAGTGAAGCTGAGCAGTTCCATCTCCCCAGATTTCATAAGAGTAGTCTCAGGCACCCATCAGAGCCCCTAGTAACTTATTATAAATCCCTCAAGTTAGCTATAGTGATTTACACATTTGAAAGACTTTCTTTACATTTCAAAAGTTTCTTTCACAGCCCTCTTCACTGCTAATGTTCCTGCATAAGACCCCACTGTACAAAGGAAAAGAGATACAGTGGGCATCTGCAAATGATGTTCACAGCTGAATGCTGCAAAACAAAAGCTTTAGTTAACAATGAATCCACTCGATCAGATGAACAGCTTATATCTAGAAAGTATCAAAACAAAAAAGACATCAAATTCTTCCCCATACGGTTCAGACCCAATTCAACAGTGATTTTTCCCTTCAAAACTAGGGACAGGCACACAGCTTTCTCAGCATCCCACAGAGCTGACCACACTTTCTGAGAAGAGGTGATGGGTGGTTGGTGCCTCTGCAAAGATCAACATAAAGTCTATATGTCGAAATACGTCCCCAGAGCCACTAAATTTGCTGTATAAAGTGGTTTCGCGTGCCTTAGGCTGGAATGAGGAAAGCGAAGTGAAACTGTTTTGGCTCAAGCTGAATGCAAGTGAAACTACTCATATACAGCAACAAGTGGCGGTGGGGACGTAATAATACATTACTGATTGAGCATGATCAATAACAGATTTAAAAAAACCTGGTCCCGGAACGTGCTCGTTTCCAGGGCATCTGCGTGTGAGACGCTGTGCAGGGGGAAAAAAGTGCTCAGATTGGTCAGAAGCGTTCCCTCGATCTACAATAAGTAAAAGTAAGTCCTTCTCCCGATGCAACACTGCACTCTATTGATATACTCTGGTTTGGGAGAAGAGCTACTGGACTTGGTACTGAAGTACATTTGTCCTGGGTCAACCACAACCTACAGTGTGGCAGCTTTGTCTTTGTGCATTATTGTCACTGTCAACTGTTCAATAAAAAGGAATGATTACAAGAGAGTACCCAGCTCCCTCTGGTACCATTATTAGTTGTATGAATGTACTAATAACAGTACTGTCTGTCCATCCCTGAAATTATGTGACTGAGGGCTAGCTGATCTAATTTTCTGCGGGCTAAGGATTGAAACAGCCAAACCAGGCACTCAAGCAGAGTGGACTACAGCAGCCACACCAGGCACTCCAGCTGCAACAGACTGTAGTAGACAAGAGTCTGGAAAAGGCGTGCCCAAGACTTCTCTCACACTGTTACAATCTGTCCCAGCTATCGGGACAACAGCCCATACCAACTGCCTGCTTATAGAAGCTGACACACAATGTACTATTAACAGTACTGTCTGTCCATCCTTGACATTACGTGATCGAGGGTTTGCTGAAAGTTTACTCATTCACGTCGTAGTCTTCGTCATCGTCATCATCATCCTCTTCGTCTTCCTCCTCATCATCCTCCTCATCATCTTCCTCCTCGTCTTCATCCTCATCATCATCATAATCATCACCACCACCTTCCTCTTTTAAGAAGCTTAAAGTATTCACGTACAAAATCTTTTTAGGCAATATATCTGCAAAAAAAAAGGAATAAGTGCAATTAACTGAGTGCTCTTTTGTAATATATACTGCAATTTCAACATTAGTGGCAATATAATAGGTCATTTATTTTGTTTTTCAAAGAATGTGGAACTGTACTTTTTGTCACTGCAGTCTTTGCTCTGAGCTGTCAGCACTGCTACATTCTGTGCCATGTAGCATATTATTTCTTGACTGCCGTTAGCTTATATCTCACTTTTTTTTTGTTTTGTTAATCAAGCTTTTGGTCTGCTCAGTCCAACTCACAGGATTCCAGGCAGTGTATGGCCTGAGAGTGACAACAGCCATCATCCCAGTGGCTGGGGGTGTTTGTTCCATGTTTTCTCACCTGTTGTCCTGTGGTGGTGTGCACAGTCTCTTGTCGGCCTTGCAGCAGCCCCCAATGGGAGTGCACATTCCCTAGGGCTCACCAAAGGTCCCAGGTGTAGTGGAACATGCTGCCTTCCATACCTTGGTCACCCAAATGCAAGCACACAAGTCCACTTATGAACCTGGGCTGCCAGCACAGCACTGGCCACTGAAACCCTAATATGTAACATTTAAAAAAAAAAAAAAGAAAAGAAAAAAAATTTTCCATAGCGCTGAGCAACAGGGCATTGCTCCTGCAAGCTGGAGATATGGGTTTGCATCTTGAGCCCAGGACTTCAGAGCTGAGGAATGCATTCAGAATGTCCTCTGGATGCTTCCCTCCTGGAGAAAGGGTGATGCAGCTCTACTTGTCTAGTGGCTCCTCATGGCAGCACTGCAGTGGTGCTCTTCATGGTGTGGGTGACCACACATTGTCGAGCATCTCCTCCTCCTCCTCCTCCAAGACACTGCATTATAGCATGAAAATGGGTGGGGCCCCACAAATGGAAAGTTCCAGGCTACCAGATGACAGCCCCTCCCCCAACCCCCTGTTGGCAGGCTGAGCAAGGTAAGT
Source organism: Neoceratodus forsteri (assembly GCA_016271365.2). Taxonomy (NCBI): domain Eukaryota; kingdom Metazoa; phylum Chordata; order Ceratodontiformes; family Ceratodontidae; genus Neoceratodus; species Neoceratodus forsteri. The sequence goes on along the minus strand of CM057455.1, from coordinate 880,812,694 downwards.
CACTCCTGGTGGCAGAAGGAAGGCCACCCGACAGAGATAAGTCTGAGTCTCCAGTTGATGGGGGATTAAGGGGATTGGTGGCTGGTCCAGGAATGCAGGGTTACTCTGGCGGGCAGCTGAGGATGTGCCTTGTGGGGTACCTGAAGGATTGGATTCTTGGGCCATGTAAGCAAAAAAAAAAAAAAAAAAGACAGTTAGGGAGAAGAAATAATATTGCGTGAATAAAATGACGACATCCAAATGGTGTGCATCAGAAAAGTCTGGAAAGAGGAAGCAAAGATCTCACATTGGCACAACCCATTTGATAAAAATATTACTTTAGTGTGAAGCCAGCAGTGCTGGGAGCCATATTTTGGATGGTGAGGAGGTTTCGCTGCCTGCACTTAGTAACCCCCCATTGTAAAGAGACAAACATATCCATTACAAATACAGCCCATGCAGCTGCCCCAAAGAAAGAGAACAGTTCCTGTTCACCACTGGGCGTTGTGCAGTGGAACGTGCCACCAAACATGCTGCTGTCTATAATGCCCCTTCATAGTGAGCCATTAGACTATCAATGTCCCAGTCTACTCCTGAACAAGGGACAGTGGAACAGCATGAACTGCTGCCCTTCATCTGTAAGTACATTCCTAAACATTTCAGATGGTTTTCAAGTCTAAATTATTCATTGCTGAAAATAACCCTGGTTTAACCAAAAAAAAAAAACACAATAATGTTGACTATTATTAAAATACAAAAATCTGAGCAGTAGAACTTCCGGTGACGTCACCGACTGGCATGGCGCCTTAAACGAGGAGCTCCTCAACCCCACTAAATATAATCTAGTGTAATCGCATCTCTAACAATGACATCTCCAGCAAAACAGAAGAGAAACAGACCAGGAAAGCCTCTAAATACTCCTATGCAAAAACTGAAAGAGATGATACAAGCTGATATAGAAGCGATGCTGGAGACTAGCGGATCGCGGTCAGACTTGCTGCAGGCCTCTCCACAACACGAGCCGTCACAAGAAGATATAATAACAATGAACAAACAAACAGCGAAGATGGTCACAAAAATCGACCACACACTCACGGATCTCAGAGCGGATATAAATCGAATAGATCATAAAACAGAACAACTAGAGTTGGGATTCACGCAAGCAACAGAACAGTCGGATAGACAAGATCGTCTCGTCCTTTACCTCTTAGCTAGAGACCGAGAGCTCAACCGTCGAATAGATGATCTGGAGGGGAGATCAAGACGACAAAAAATTCGCATCTATGGGATTCCAGAGGGCTTAGAAGAGAAAGAATCAGACACTATCACCTTCATCCAGTTGCTACTATGTGAGACGCTTAAACTCCCGCAGGAATTGGACCTTGAAATAGATCGAGCCCACCGATCCCTTGTCCCGTGCCCGTGGAACCCAGAAGCGAGGCCCCGGTCATTTGTAGTGAGGCTTTCGTCATACAGAAGATATCCTCAGACGGGCCTGGATGCAAAATAACCTCCTTTTCAAGGGCCACAGAATTTCGCTTGATAATGATAATACTGCGGAGGTGCAAAGGACCCTCTGGCCCATAATTAAACAACTGAGAGCTAAGGGCCATAAAGCACAAATCTTGTATCCTGCCAAACTTAAAATAAGCACCCAACAAGGAAATAAAGTCTTCAAGGATCTGCTTACAGCGACACCCTACCTGGAGGGGCTCGGTATTTCCACACCTCCACTGCCGAAAGAAAAGTTGGAGAAAGACCTCCTCACATCAGCTTGGACAGTAGCACAGAAGGGTATGGCAAGAAAAGGATCTACATCGCAAAACCCACAAACAAATCTTCGTACAGACCTTGCAATGATGATCAAAAGATACGCAGATGTTGCAACCGTGAACAAAGCTGCCGGACACCTTCACCACACTGACCGAATGGAGGAAGAGGTGTCTGATGCTGAGAAGCTACAGACGGAGCAACAGAGGAGCCCCGAATGACTCAAAAATGGTCTTAAACTTAGCTGAACCCCTGATGCACATATCTCCACTAGAACCTTCTCCGATGACGACACCCCTGCTTCCCCCCATAAGGGTGAAGATATCGGAGCTCATCTGAGCAGTGAGTATCGCTCAACGGGACTCGAACTTGTCACAATCAAGGACTCTAGCCACCTGAAAATAGCTTATTTAAAACTAGGTGGAAACTAGGGTTATTACAGTAAATTGTAAAGCCCAAGAGGGCGGAGGGTGGGGATCCGAACTAAAAGCGAGCGGATTACCCTGGCTGCTATGGGAGAGTTTCCAAGTCTCTCGCCCCTGAGAACCCCATCCTAAAGCAGGCTGAAACTGCAGGAGAACTCCCGGACTCTTAGAACTTTTATTACCGATACAAAGGTTTGGTTCTACTTTACAATCGCTGGTTACCTTGACTGTTCCGGGATGGAGAATTAGGCAGTAGTAAAGACCTAATATATCAGGCAAATTAATAATCGCACAATGGAGGTTGTGAGGTGGTGCGTTATGACTTAATGGTGTGTCCGAAGTCGGGCTCTCTGGGGCTCTTCTCAGAAGTGCGAACAGAGACACTTAATGAAACAGAGGAAAAAAGGAAAAGGAGAGAGGGGGAAGGGAAAGGGAAGAAAAGGAAAAAAAAACACGTTTGCACAGCGGTGAGAAGTGAAAGGGGCTGTAGATCATGGCCGGTTATGGGGTTGGAATAGACACCGGATCTGGCATACCCCTGAGTCTTTGAAATGCCCACAATCCCACGCTGACGTGGTGGATTAGGGGAAGTGCGTTAGAGAAGCTAGTCAATTGAATTTGTTCTGATGTACTAGGCAACAGCTAACATATTTCCATAGGACTTCAAATGTGCTATAAAGTGATTCCTGATTAGAGGGTAGACAACAGCCAGAAGTTGAGGAGAGAAGATTGGTCTAGAAATGCTCTATGTTGAAAAAGCAGGACCCGAGGGTGACTCCCGAATTAGGAGAAGGGAGGAAGGAAAAATAAAAAAAAAAAGGCGAGGAGAGGGAGCCTGCCTGACATAAACAGGCAACTTGTAGGCGGGGGGCGCAGGGTGATCTCGACGTGAGACTGAGATTCTTCCTATGAGTAGGATTTGAAGAGTCTAACCTAAAGCAGGGAGGCTAAGGAAACGGGGTGGGCCAACCTGAAATCGGGACTTGGGGGATGAAGTGGATGGCTCTTAGAGAATACGAGAGGTGCTGCATCAGGTTAAACAGAATAATATCCAGCCAGAGAGCGAATCATATTATTCTCGCCTCCCTACTTCTTCCTGGCCCCACTAGATCAGGGAGCGGGTGGGCGGTGGGGGTGGGGGAAGAGTGTGTGTGTGGGGGGAATAATGCCTGGCATGGTGCTATGTCAGAGCAATGACGAGCAGGAGGATGGCCAAACCAGGGACTCTCTGACAGGGCCATGGGGAGATCTCATTGCACTCTCGAGCTCCCTTAAAAGTCCAATTTGGACAATTCCTCCTATAATGAGATACACCACTCAATCTCACCTAGGAAGTACGACTGAAAAGAATAAAGTCTCATGGTCCCATGGTCTGGAGACCAGAGGCATTAATTCACTGCTACAGCTTAAGGCTCGATTTTGTATGAGGCCTAAGCAAAAGTTTAACCGTTTAAAGTTTAACTGTTTGATGCCAGTTTTGTTAATGTTCATAGTAAAATTGTTAAGTATTGTTGTTTGTTGGCTTAAACTGGGGCAAGGTACCTATACTGTTCAAAAATGTCCATACATATATGCAGAGTCTCTGAGATCAATAGTTAAGACAAGGGTATATTTAAATGATTAATCAACTATCAAAGGTAGTCTCCTTTAATATAAATGGATGTCGAGCCCCATTAAGAGGAAAAGATTGCAAAAATATTTATCTGAGCAAAAATGTAAAGTAGCGTTCTTGCAAGAAACGCATCTCACCCCCGCAGAAGCCCAGAAATTGAAATGCAAGGCGTTACCCCACTTGTACCATTCCTCTCTCACGGGAGGCAGGAACAGAGGGGTGGCTATTCTATTCTCACCCACACTGCCTTTCCAGATGCAGGAGGTGATTGGGGACCTTAGGCTAGATACATTATAGTAACAGGTGCAATACAGGACCACTTGGTCACTTTTGTTAATGTATATGTCCCCGGTCTCCCTATCGGGATGTACTACAATTAGTGGCGGAAAAGCAAGGGTACCTTGGTTATGGGTGGGGACTGGAACATAATTCTCAATAGAGAAATGGATACAACGTCCGAATACCTGAACTGGTCGCCATAGAGCTAAAGCATTTAAGCTATTAGCCCAACAACTGGGTATGGTAGACATATGGAGGGAAAATATCCCATTAACAAAGAGTACACATGCTACTCCCAAGGTTTGCTATTTACTCGAGGTTAGATATATTTTTACTTTTACAAGGGACCTTCCACCTTCTCATCAATGTGGTGGAACTACAGTTCTGTCGGATCACAGCCCACTCTACCTAGAGTTAAATCTAGGCCAACCAAGAAAAGACCTCTGGAGGTTGAATACCTCTCTCTCCAGGACAAAGATATAGTCAAGGAACTTAAACAGTTTATTAAAAGATCCTTGGAAGAGAACGTCACACCGGGAATTTCTCCCCAAATAATATGGGACTCCCTTAAAGCGATGGTTAGGGGCAAACTTATTCAGTTAGACACTCATAAGAAGAGGCAGACAGCCCAGAAACAACAGGAGCCGACTCTTCAAATTAAAGAATGGGAAAGGGAACAGAAAGCTAAGTGGGACACAGGAAGGGAAAGGAAACTAAATGAAAGCAGACAACGACTACAAAATATACAGAAAACAGAGATAGAGAAAGCTTTATTTTATTTAAAGCAAAAATATTATGAAGGCAGGCCCAGGGGAATCAAAATACTAGCTTACAGGCTCAGACAAAACATGGCTAGGTGACTATCACGACAATTACTCTCTGATAATAAGCGCAAGTTTGTACATGCTTCACAATAGCTTAAAGTGTGGATTACTACACGAAACTGTATTCCTCCCAAGAAATAACTTCTCCACAACAGATAAAGACATATTTGAATTCCATCCCCCAGCAGCAGCACAAACCCTAACAAGACCCATTACCTGCTAGAACTTAAACACACAATAAAAGTTTAAAATGGCCAAATGCCCAGGCCCGATGGGCTGAGTGCAGAATTTTATAAGGCTTTCAAGTAGAGGTTTCCGGTCCTTATGGATGTGTTCGCTGCGGATGGACCGGAACAGAGTGTTATCTCCTCCGCCCTGGCAATATGCCACAATTTGAGTTATCCCTAAGGAAGGGAAAGACCAACTCAATGTGAATCTTATCGCCCTATATCTTTGCTCAACACGGACTATAAGATTTTCACGGCGATAACAGCCTCTAGATTGAACCCCATACTACCTAACCTTATACATATAGACCAAACGGGCTTTATCTCCGACGTCAGGCTCGGATAGTGTCAGATCTCATATAAATATAATAGACACCATCCAAAGAACAAGGGTACCCGCTTGTTTATTGAGCTTAGACGCCGAAAAAGCCTTCACAAAGTGTCCTGGAGTTTCTTATTTGCCATATTAGAACATAGGGCTTTCCCTATCATAAATGTTATTCGGGCGATATACTCAAACCCACAGGCCTACGCTTGAGTAAACGGAGGCATCTCAGAGAGGTTTAACTTGAGCAGAGGCACACGCCAAGGTTGTCCTTGTCTCCGCTACTATTCGTGATTATACATCGAGCCATTAGCAGAAGTAGTGAGGGAAGCAGAGGAAGTAAGAGAAGTGGTAATGGGCGACCTCCAAAAGAAAATCTCACTTTATGCGGATGACGTTCTCCTGACCCTTACACACCCTCAACAATCCATACAAGTATGGACAATTCTGATGGAATTTGGTAGGCATGCGGGGTACTGCCTTAACAAAAATAAGACAGAGGTGCTCACTTTCTTTTATAATCCTAGCGCAGAGATAGGTAACCTCCTCCCATTAAACTGGAAGGCATCCAAAATGAAATATTTAGGGGTATATATTACAAAACAATACTCCCAATTATTCCCGACAAACTATCTTCCCTTAATAACGAATTTACAAAAAGACCTCCAATGGTGGTCCCTGCTGAATTTCCCAATGTACACTAAAATACATACCCTGAGAATGAATGCACTACCTAGATTCTTATATTTGTTCCAATGTATCCCAATTCATATACACAAACAGACGTTTCAAACTTGGAACAAAATGTTAACTAAGTTCATCTGGGGCTCCAAGAAACCTAGAATCAACTTAAAAATTCTTCAAACGCAGAGGGAGAAAGGAGGTCAGTCCTCCCAGACTTGGAGGATTACTTGGCGACTCAATTAAAGACGGCTTTGAGGTGGTCCAACCCTGGCACCCCCACTGGTTGGCAAATCATGGAGAGAGAGGATGAGAAGGAGTTGGGGTCTTATCCTTTAGAATTTAGACTTCTGGCGCCCAATGTTAATAGATAGCCCTACCCGAAATTATCCTCAATCAGGGATACCACCAGATCCGTCCATAGAATATGGCAGAAATATAAAATTAGGAACTCCACTTGGCCACTAAGGAGACTAGCGTGGGACCCAGACTTCCATGCTGGACGTCTGGATAACAGATTTCACATAGGGGAGGGGAAGGGCTTGAGATATCTCTCGTAGTTTTGGCGGGGAGAGACCCTCCTAGATTTCGAATCTCTTAAAAATACCTACCACCTGTAAAATTCAGATCACTTCAGATATTTGCAGGCCAGGAATTATATATGTAAGTTAAAAAAGATGGACATAGAGGCAACTAGGGCCCAACAGTTCCTAGGAGCCTTTCAGCAGTGTAAGGGTGCTGACACCCAAAAGGATGATCTCCTTCCTTTACAAAGCTTTAATATCATTGAAAGAGGATTCGCTAATAATATAAAAAAAAAAAAAAAAAAATGGTCTGAGGGGACTCCTGGGAACTAAGGGAACTTAATTGGGACCAATATTTTCCTCACCAAAAAATGACACAATCACCATATTGGCAGGAATTTTCCTGGCAAATTAAAGTCCGATACTTTTTAACCCCACATGTAATCAACAAAAGAAACCCAGAGTCCTCAGCTCATTGCTGGAGGGAATGTGGCTCAGTAGATGCTGACCAACTTCATATTTTCTGGTCCTGTGGTGACCTCCGGACTTTTTGGAATGACGTCATCAAGGCATTTAGGGAGATTTTTCCAGTGCCCAGTCCGCTGGACTGGCCCGCAATGATCCTGGGGCTCCCAACGGAGGACATAAAGGACCCGCACTCAATATACCTTTGGACCATACTGGTAACAGCAGCACATAAAGCCATTACAGAGATGGCTTGCCCTAATCCCCACTATTTCTGATTGGATAAAATAATCATCTCCATTTCGGAGCTTGAAGAGCTAACTTATAAAATCAACAACAGAACCCCTACTTATCTAAGAAGGTGGACCAGATGGGAAATCTGGCGATCCTCCAGAGAGATAAACATAGAGTAACAATTCCTTATTTAAAGAGCAGAAAAGAACAGAACCATTTTTTAAGGGAGGCTTCACTAGGGAGGCTGACAGACTGTGGCTGAGTTCTTGGAGAGGGCTGTGGTCCCATATATATATAAGGAGTAAGTGAACAAATAACTGGATACTTAAGAGACAAAGATGTTTTGTTTGTACAGGGCCAAACTGCCTTAATATTAAATGTTGTACTGTATCAGAGACAGAATACATAAGACAGTGAATGAAATTTCTAGTTTTTGTAAAAGACATGTATGGATACAAATCTAATGTATTAAAATGATGTACCTGAATAATTTATTTATTTATTAGCTTTTGGTAACTGGGTAAGTGCGCTAGGCAACAGACCTGCCTATTTTCAGGCACGACCCAGGAGAGCACAGGACATTGGTTACAATATGCAGAAATGTACAGACATAATATAGGTGTACAGGAGCAAAACAAGATATACATTGGGTAGCACAGTAATAGTTACACAAGGGTACATTTTAGGCATAGATCATAATAAGGATGTAAAATAAAGCAATTAGGGGTAACCATAAGACAGCTGAGGACAGTAAAGACATCAAGGTTCATAGCCACCTAGACAAGCATATTGCATGGGAGAACATTAGTGTAGTACTCAGGGTCAGACCCGACAGCCTGCAGTGGGACAAAGCAAATTAAGAGCATTTGCATTGGCCAGAGGCTAGAAGGTGGGTGAACAGCTAGTTTTGAATTCTCGATGGGAGGCTGAAGTTTTCACCATAAGGGGGAGTGAGTTCCAGAATTTGGGAGCAAAATGGGCAAATGACTGTTCACCCATTTTTGTCATGCAAGGTCTAGTGGAGAGCATGGGGACAGAGGAAGACCTGAGGGTACGGGTGTGTGAGGCAGGAGTCAGGAGGTTGGCAAGATAGGCAGGGCAGGGAGGTCTAGACAGGGGGTCAATAAAGCAGCCCAGGGAGTAGGCTCGAATATCCTTAGGTGACAGCCAATTTAAGCCAGCGTAAAGGAGACAATGATGGGTAAGACGGTAAGCAGTTAAGGCTGATCTACAGATGTTGTTGTAGACAGTGTCCCATTTGTGGAGTGTAGCAGAGTTTGCAGCAAAGAGGAGGGCAGAGCATGTTGAGCTGGGGTAGAGAATACCTCTCGCAACAGAAAGTCTAGCCCGGAAGCTAGTGAGGGAGTGGCGCGCGATAAGCTCCGCCAATTTTAGCATTGACAGCACGCACACCATATTGACATGTTGAGACAGGTCAAGTGTGGGATCCAAAGTGACCCCAAGGTACTTGAAGGACTCAGTGTTTAAGATGAGGAGCCTTCAAGGCATTGAACCCGAGCCTGTTCGCAGGGGCAGACAGTTTCTTAGAGGATCCGAATAGCATAGCACAGGTTTTTCTAGGTTCAGGACTTGGTGGTTGCTAGACAGCCAGGTCTGCAGGAATTGGAAGTCATTAGTGAGAGGGAGTTGATGGCAGCAACCGATTTTGACACCAGAGTAGAGAACAAGGTCATCTGCGATACATAAGAGTGCAGCTATGCCGGACATGGTGGGAATATCATTAGGAAGAGGGAGAAGAGTAGAGGTTCAAGAGTGGATCCCTGGGAAACTCCATGGGAGATGTTTAGGGGAGGAAAGGGCCTTGTGAAATGCTACTGCCTGAGTCCGATTGTCAAGATAGCTATGGAACCAGGAGAGGGTTTGGTCAGATGCTCCAATGGATTGGAGTTTCTTTAGCATGAGAGGATGGTGTACCATGTCAAGGCTTTAGACAGGTCGATAAAGACGGCCCAGTGAGTAGGCCATGGTCCATATTATTTTGATGTCATTTGTAAGTTGTGTAAGTGCAGAGGTGGTACTGTGACCGGGCCGAAACCATGTTGGCACGGGTTTGAAGATTAAACATGTCATGTGAGCAGCAAGCTGGCGGTGGACTATTTTTTCAAGCAGCTTACTGAGAGTGGGCAGAAGAGATATGAGGTGTAGTTGGACACGAGTTTGACATCGCCCTTTTTGTGTATAGGGATGGTTCTGGCAGTTTTCCAGGTGGATGGGACAGTAGACGTACGAATCGAGAGGTTAAAAAGCCAGGTGATAGGTCTGGTCAGCCAAGGTGCATACTGCTTAAGTATGCAAGGATGGATGCCCTCAGGCCCTTGACCCCCGCGTGCCGGAAGGGAGTTAAGTAGCTTGCGAACTTCAAGGTATGTGGTTGGAGCCAGAACGAAAGGGAGGGGTGGGAGGGGCGAGGGAGGAGAAGAGGGACAGTCAGGTTGTGGGCTAGTTAGAATAGCGACTGGTGGAGAAGAAAAAGGGCATTGAGGCGTTGCTAATGGTGTCATGGTTGGTGCACTGAACACCTTGAATGTTCATGTCAGCTGGATTCTGTTGCTTGTCGCTGCGAGAATGTCCTTAATTTTGGACCAGTACCTGCGCCGGATTTGTAGAGGATGTTATTAGTAGGTTCCTATAGTAGGTGCTTTGGCAATAATGAATTTGTCTTTTGCAGTTGTTACGTAATGCACAATAGTCTTCAAAGTCTGCACAGAGGTGGGAGATCTTCCACCTGGACCAAAGTTTGTCCCTAGATTTGAGAAGTTGAAGCAGGGGGCGTGTTAGCCACTTGGTTACTTTCCCTGCCATCCTACGTGTGGTGACCGGGATGTGAAGGTTTTGAAGAGAGAGGAGGACGGAGTTGAAATATTCTGCCAATAAAGCTGAATTAAAAAAAAAAAAAATCTGAGCAGTAGAAATTAAATGGCAAATTGGACCACACATCTTATAAACAGATTATTACCCTATTAGTATCAGCCCATAAATCTATAATCAGACTCTGGATGACCAAGAACATTCCAACTAAGACCTCCTGGGTGAAAACAGAGAAAAATATACAGAATGGAAAGGCTGTCAGCCAGCTTCCTAGACAGAAGGAAACCTTGAACTTAGATGGAGGAAATGGGTAATGTACCATCAAGACAAATATGAGGATTTTGTCCCAATACAAGAAATGACTAAGGAATCTTAGAGTACATAAGGAAGAGGAGGTAAGATGAACCAGTCAGAGGAGGGTGATGGGAATTGAGAGAAAGAAGTTGTTTACTAATAGATCTGTCCAAAATAATAAAAACAGAACTGGTAGATAGTACAAAGACTCACATTAAGAATTTATTGGCCTAAGTGTTTCAGTTAACAAATAGGATACTTGAATGTATAATGTAATATTAAGATGAAATGTACTGTATGAATTTATGTTTACTCCGATTGACTAAGTACTTTTTCCTGGAATAAAAATAATAAAAAAAAAAAAGAAATTAAATGGCAAGAACAGCTCCTACCAGCTGCATAACTACAAGACAAAGCCAAAGGTAACATTAATTCCTGGCTCCTTCATACCTGGAATGCTCTATTAGGCCAAATAACTCATTACAAGTAATCCTGGTTTACTCTATCGTGTCGGGCAGCCTGCACCTTGCTTGCCTTGGGCAGAGTAAGACACCTGATTTAGATGCCTTCTACTTTGGGAGGTAGTCTCTGCTACTGCAGTGGTGACCCAGGAGAAGGGGAACCGCGTAAGAATCTGATGCCCAAGGTGCTCGCTAACATTTATTTCTCTCTCCTCTTGTAACCGGGTAGGCCCACTAGAACCAATAATTTTCAGCAATGACCCGGAATTAGTTACAATAAAGAGATACATACAATAATCACATGTTGAGGTGCGTAGTACAGACATTTAGGATGCAAAGTGCAAGTAGAAAGGGATGCATATTTACAAAATGTAGCAGGTTACAACAAACTGACAAGATATTCCTAAATATCAAATCAAAACATTACTAAGAAAACGGAGGACATAGTAGGGGGAGCTAAATTAGCTTATGGGTCTGAACAGGGTCCTCATGTCAAGCACAGGTCAACGTGAAGGTGGGTTCATTGTCCAGTGCACTGGCCAGTGCCGTTTCACTAGACTTGAAGGGCAGGTCTTGTCACAGTTTGCCTGGTTATCCAGATAGCTGCTAGATGCCACCCCCCCCCAAGGGAGGGGTGGGTTTTGAGGAGTTAGAAAATAAAATTGTCAGTTCAATCATTACATCCAGCAAGGGACAAGAAAACTACACCCTTCCTAATTTTTGGCTCCTTCCCAAGCCTTTCCAGACTTCACCGTTTCCTCAGGAGTCTCCCCCCCACCTGAGCTCCCATAGTGGAGAATGGGGGGGGGGGACAGAGATTAGGCTGAATATGGATTGCAGTGAAGGAGAACAGGTGGAACTATAGCAAAGATGGATGGGTAAGTGGGAGTATGGAACAAGAATACTCACTGGGCTACGCTTGGGTGTAAGACAGACACCTCATGGCCAGAGGGGGAAATGGATAAAATGATCATTGTTGTTTTCTGGTACATCCGCATGTACCTGTTGCAAACACCCTAAACCAGAGGGACTTGTCTGAGATTTGGATGTCTTTGCAGGAGGGCCCTACAGTTCTTGATTATGAAATATCTCATTCAGAGATGAAGTAAGGATTTGTGTAACTCAAGTTTGCCACTGCCAAGTAATAATCGAGGTGTCACTTTCCCTGCAACACAAGCGTTCTGAGTGTTGGGGCTTGGTGTTAGCTTTGCTGATGTAAAATGGGCAGAAGGTACTGTAGGAAACTGCCTCATTGTGACAGGGTTTGGTAGGACCCTGTCCCATTTGTTATGCAGACAGAGCTAAAAGCAAGGATCCAATTTTTTTTAATACTAAATCTTTTACTAAGTTTCTTAGATATGATACACAGTTTCCATTTCACCAAAAATAATATAGCAACACACAAATTGTTTAATCTACGACAGTACTATTTTCCTACAACATATAGAAAATATAGTATGGGCTTCAAATGGTTTAGGTACTGTGCAGGTCATAATCAACTACATGATAACCATTCTTTTTTCTTTTGGCTCCCGTTTTGACCGCCCGCAGGGGATCTCCGCTCAGCTCACTGCCTCCCCATGCTGAGCTTACCCCAGAACTGAGGCCATTACCCCAGGGTGGGGAGCCACAGGGCGGTACCCACCGGCAGATAGTACTGCAGCGGAGGCGGTGGAGAAGGGCTCCATGCTTGGTGCTGGTATTGTGTGTGCTGTAAGGGGTTGGGGACGTGCAATGACGGCCCGGCATCCACTCACTTAACTCAAACTAGTATGGCTGCATTGTGGATTCCCCAGCCTCCACTAGGGGTCCATAGCATGCCGGACACAGTAGCCCCCCCCCAGGGCGCTCAATCCTTCTCCCCCCGGCTGGCCCTCCGACATCCTGAGTCTGTTCCTGAACCCAGGTCATCGGTGTCGCAGACGGACGCACTAACTCTGGACATATAACCATTCTAGGTACATTTGTTTTCAACCAGGTTGCTTCACAGTAATAAGTATTTACAGCTAAATCATTCCATTAGGTGGAAATTACATGTTTAGGTATTTTCTATAACAACATTTAAATATACTATCGCTTAATCAAAAGTATCTGGTAAGATTGTGGTTTCTGCACAGGGTTATTCTGAATGTGAAATGGAAGAAAGTACTTAGAAAAGAAAGAAGAGGGGGAAAAAAATAAATAGTAAAGGTTAATAATGTGGAAAATTGACATCTCCTATTGGGTTAACTTGATGTATGATGAGATCTATAAGAGTGATAGATAGAGAGGTATTTAAAGTTTTTTTTTTTTTTTTTGAGGGGGGGAGATCTGACTTTATGGTACGAAGTCTAGGTACTTGTCCAATTGATACATAACTTACTTTCTCCATTTGTTTTCAAATGAGGAAATCTGATTGATGGGCCTTACTGACACTCTCTATAGTGTATATATCTCGAAGCGCCAGGGCCCTCCACACACTGTGGCTGGGAAGTTCTCTGTACGCCAGTCAGACTATGGCCTTTTCAGCCACTGGTATCAAAAAGTCCATGATTTTTATGGTGGCAAGAATCAATGTCAAGTATGCTGGCGGAATAGCTGCTAATATGAATGCAGGGGTTATCATGCCTGCGCAATCGAAGATGTTTTCAATTTCCTGGATAACCTCCCACCATTAGGCCTGCAAGGAGGGGCATGTCAACAGTATACAAGTCTGGTCTGCTGGCATTGTGCCGCAGTTGCGCTAACATCCTGCAGCCTGGGGGGCCCATATACTTTGCAGTTACCGCTGGGATGCATAAGTATCTCAGGAAGCACTTTCATGCATATTCCATCCAACAGGAGTCTACCGTTACCCTATGTTCAGGGGGAGTATACTTATACCATTGTTCAATACTGTGAGCAGTGCCTAGCTCCAAATACCACCTATTAAGAACAGAGCTGGATGATATCGTAGTGTTAGCTTGCATGGCCTTATACGACCTGCTAATTAAATGAGCCTCAATAGTGCCTGATACATGTGTTTAAGAAGATGGATCACAGGGGAAGGTTTTTCCAGCCGCATCATGAGGGTCTCTTCCTCGTCAAGGTATGAATGCAGTTACCATTTGAAAATTCAAGTGAGGCCATATTTATGAAAAGCTTGAAAGGCTCTGTCAACTTTGTTCGGAGGAAAGGTTTATTCATAGGCTACTGCCCTCAGGTAGAGTTGATCAACAGGAGTGAGGAAATGCTCCTGGATAAATAGCCATTGCTGGTATGTTTCTTCTATGAATCGGTAGAATTTTCAGGTAGGAATGTAAGCTGGTGGGTTCCCAAATATATATCGGGCATGATCTTGTGTATCATTTAAGATGAGTTCCATTATCTTCCGGTATGACTGATACGATGTGGTAATCCAGGGGCATATTATTCAAGGTGTGTTGCAAGTGCATACCAGGTTAGATTTGGAAGATTGGCTCCTCTGTCCCTAGGCAATTGTAAAATGGAGTGAATCCTTCAGGGTTTGCCCTGTCAAACAAATCGACACTGCTTTATCCCAGGCTTTAATATACATTTTACCTGGACGAGTGGAAGGGTTTGAAGGAAGTATAGTACTGGGCAAAATGTTTTGTTGAATGACTTCTATTCTATTGAAAATCCTAAATGCAGGGATGTCCATCTGGATAGATCAACCAAGATTTGTTGGTCAGGGTTCAATATTAAGAAGTTCCATATGGTCTAAATTTTTCATAAGTCTAATACCCAGAGACCTAATGGTTTGTTTATGCCATTTAAAAGGGAACTCACTTTTCAACCGTGTGATGGTAAGTAGTTATATGGCAATACTTCCATTTTAAGCTTAAGTTTATTTTGTTATTTAATTTGAATTTTGAATTACAATACCTTTGAGACAAACGCTTTACAATGGTTCACGTCAAAGAAACGCTAACAGACATATAATAATAATAATAATTAAAAAACTTAACAGGACAGAGTGGTATTATGCATTTAATAGGCTTTCAGAAATAAGCCGGCATTGAAGTTGACAATTAGAAAGATAATTCCGCTAACATAAAAAACAAAGTAGGTATGTACATTAAAACATTATAAGACAATAACAAATCAGACAAATGTTGACCTTGTCAGGTTGTAGGGCGAGTGAGAGGAGGGGTGGATAAGAAGGCAAGGAGGAGGTAGTGGGGGAAGGGGGTACAGTAATGATGTGGGGGGGAAGAGGAGAGCTGTTTCTTGAGGAAAGCAAACACTACTGCTAAGTGCGGAGGCGGAGTTTGCTCTTGTAACAGGGAAGTTTCCTGCTTAGGGAGGGCAGTGACAGCTGCTAAGTGCGGTAAGGTGTTGGCGTAGTTTACTCTAGAATGGACCAAGTTTAGGTTCAGCCAGGATGTTCCGGGGGAGGGCATTTAGCCAACTGGGGACGCGGTACGCATAGGACTGTTGTCCTTGACAGCTATGACAGAAAGGGACCTAGTGGGACTGTCTAGTAGTGCCTGGGGGGTAGGCCTAGGTAGGTTTTCTTAGCTAGGAGAAAGGTCTGGTATTTCATCCTGCCCTTTAAGTGTAGCCAGTTAGAGGATACAAGTCGCATGTATGGGTGAGTATTTTATACTGCCTACCCCCAGGGAATCCCTTCCACTGCAGGATCTCAATGAATTGCTTTTGCCAGGGTTCTAGGTAAAGAGCAAACAAAGTGGAGACAGTGGGCAACCCTGGGGTGCCTTTAAAGAGAGGGAAAGGATCAGAGAAAGGAGCCATTTAATTTTAAGTATGCTTGGCTGAACCATAGTTGTCCCGTGAATTTAACATGAATTTCTATGGTAATCCAAAATGGGACAGAGCACTCCAAAATATGGCCAGGCCACCTGATCAAACGCCTTTTATGTGTCTAGGCTGAGTAATGTGAGGGGAAACTGCCAGGTGGTCACATAATCAATTAAAAGAAGGTTTCGGCGAACACGGTCATGTACTGGTCTATGATGTATAAATCTCACTTGGTCAGGATTGATTAAATTGGGTAGGAGGCGTTCAAGTTGCCTGGCCATGATGGACATGAACAAGTCTACAGTTGCAATTAAGCATGGATACAGGCCTACAGGAGGGATAACAAGAGTCCTTCTGGGGTTTCAAAAATGCTGTAAAGGTTGCGATTTCCAAGAGTGTGTGTGTGTGTGTGTGTGTGTGTGTGATGGTGGGGGTAGGGTCACCTTCCTGTATTCCTCAGAGTACTGAAAGTAGATGCGGTATGAGAGGGTCCCAAATGTCCTATAGGATTCAACAGGGTAGCTTTCAGGACCTGGGGCTTTTCGAAGTTTTGAGTTTCATAGCACTGGTTTAAACTCGAAAAGCATAATAGGAACAAGTCAACTGCTGGCCTGAGATTTAGTTAGTCGTGGAAGGGGATCCAGTTTAAGTAGGATTCTATTTGATCAGAAGAGGCCTGAATATCTCATGTGTATAACTGCTGGTAAAATTTTACCATTGCCTTACTTATTTTTGATGGTCTAGTTAAGGTATTACTGGAGGCTAGATCAATGATCTATGTTATCAGTGTTCCCATTCATTGTTTTAGGGCGGGGCCACCACCTTATATTTTTTTTCACCGCTTTTATGTTTTTTACCACCACTTCTATATTTTTATCCATTTTTTTTTATAAAACTCCAAAACTGTCTTTACTGACATCCTTTATTGCAATACTACCCATTTAATACCAGCACACTATATGTTACTTAAAATCTACTTATGCACATGTACAGTGCATGTAGGAGGTCCTGAAAATAACACACCATTTGACCCGACCACCACTGCCACTGCCCTATATTTTCAGAAAGTGGAACCCTGGTTATGCAAGCTTAAATTCTACGGGTAGGTTACGGCACCTCTGGGGCCTCCCTCATAATGATAGTGCTTTAGGTATAAATGTTGTTCTAGTTTTTGGTCTTGGATTGTTGGAAGGTCTTAGAAACATAGAAAAATACAGTTACGTAAGAACTTACCATAACAGTAGATCTTCGAGAGAGGCTCTTGCAGTAGGTAATTACATATAGGACTGACGTCAGCAGGACCCCACGGAAAAATTTCTAGCTAGCAGTCCCTGGCGGGGACCGCCCCCACGTCAGGTGACCGGCGTCAGACGATGTTGGTATACAGGGGCGGTCCCAGACGCCCGCCTTCCAGTTCTTTTTCCACTGTCAGCTCGCAGCGCCGCGGTGAAGTTCAAAGCTCAGTCCTGTTGCTTTGTTGGTTTTCCGAAGTATCAGTATTCTGTATTTTATTTGTCAGGTGAACGCCGGTTTATGTCGTCCTCTTCAAAAATAATTGCGACTAGATGGCCAACTGCCTCACAAGATGGTCCTCCCTCTGCCTTTTTGTTTAGGCTCCGACCACGCTGGTCGGCTGGGCCCCGTGCATTGCCTGCATTTCAACGCGCCACCCGCAGACTGACGCCAGCAGTCTCTAGAAGCCCATCTCCTTAAAAGAAGATGTCCGCAATGGAGAAGGAGTTGAAGAAGCTTCGGCAGGCGTCGACCTCCCCTGAAGGACACAAGAAGCGGGACAAAGAAAGGCACTGGGAGAAGGCCTCCTCTTCCGCGACTCCGGCTGGAGCCGTGGCTAAGGTAACGTCCCCTCCGGGGATCACCTGACGGCAGCCTCCAAGGCTTTGGAGGAGGCATCGGCCTGCCCGCCGGGTTCAAGGCTCGGCACTCGGTGCCTCCGGGCAAAGGAGGCTTGCCTCAGTACTGCCGCAGGCTTGGCGGCCTACTGGTGCAGGCACCTCCCATAAGCTGGACGCCGGGTCCTCTGACATCCGCCGGAGAAGGCCGCTAAGATGCCCGACCTTCGGGCGGCGGCACGGCAGTGTCCCTCGACTGGCTCTTCACCTTTGGCCTGGCCCGACGAGGGACTCCAGTCGGACTCCAGCTCCTCTGGCGTCCGCCAGGATTCGGCCCCTAAGTCGCACTTGGGAGGAGACAGTGATACTGAGGAAGGGGGGACCCTTACCGATCGGCGGGTCTGGGGAGAGGGGGAGGCATCACTAGTAGGAGGTAGGAAGGCTAAGCAGGGAGAAGAGGTAGCGGAGGTGGAAATTACAGCAGAGAGTGTGAGGGAAGCCCTCAGGTCCCTTAAGATGGAGAAAGCACCAGGGCCGGCAGTTGTGAGAGTGGTTTCACGCTTATCCTTAGGGCATGTGAACCACAAACAGAAGGTGAGCAGTTCTGATGCCCTAAGGGCCTGATCCTCGAAAAGGTTCTACACACGTGTGGTGGCAGGGGGCTTGCGCAGGCTTGTAGTGCATGGAGGCCGTGCTTTGCATGTGCAGGGACCTCAGTGCATCCATGGCCCCTTGGTGAGTGCCCCTACTGCACATGAAAGGTGTTGCCCACAGACAATGGCCCATTTCTTGTTCAGACCATGGCACACTAGCAAGCCACCAAATAGTATCAGTGTGAACACTCAGCATAAGGAATCTGTGGGGCCTACACATCCTTTGCCAGACATCTGGCATTCCTTTTCAGCCCGCATGACTTGCTGGGCATAATCACACCACTCTCTCAATATGTACCTGGGAGTACCCTACACCGTACAGGGAGGCATTCCAGCGCAGCCTATAGGCAATTCAAGTGCTCAAGGAGTGAAAGGGATCGGGGGGAGTACGAGCTGATGGCTAGAAGGGCCACTAGGGTGGTGAGGGTGGCTAAGGCAAGAAAGGAGCAGAACCTGGCCAGGGAAATTAGGAGAGGGAACAAGGGGGTTCTTTAGATACATTGGGGAAAAACAAAGGGTGAAAGGGCAGATTAGCAGGATTAAAACAGGAGAGAGATGGGCACAAGACCCAGGGGAGCAGGCTAAGGTATTAAATGAGTACTTCACCTCAGTTTACACCAAGGAAAATGGGGGTGCTGCATCATACATGGGAGGAGACAGTGATACTGAGGAGGGGGGACCCTTACGATCGGGCAGGTCTGAGGAGAGGGGGAGGCATCACTGGCAGGAGGTGGATAGGTTAAGCAGGGAGAAGAGGTAGCGGAGGTGGAAATTACAGCAGAGAGAGTGAGAGAAGCCCTCAGGTCCCTTAAGATGGAGAAAGCACCAGGGCCGGACAAATTACATCCCAGGGTGCTGATGGAACTTGCGGATGTCCTGGCGAAACCCCTGGTGGAGCTTTTCACCATCTCTCTGAGGACAGGGTGGGTGCCCCAGGACTGGAGGGTGGCGCATATAGTGCCTGTCCACAAAGGGGGGGGGAGATCAAGGGAGGTGGCAGGGAACTACAGGCCTGTCAGCCTGACATCGGTGCTGGGCAATATGATGGAGGGCATTGCCAAGGAGAGGCTGGGGGGGGACCTGGAAAAGTCAGGGTGCCTGGACAATGGACAGCATGGATTCATCCCGGGGAAATAGTGCCAGACAAACCTTGTGGAGTTCTATGACTGGGTGACGAGTGCCTTGGACCTGAGACCAGGGACGCCCTCTTTCTAGACTTCAGCAAGGTATTTGACTCTGTTCCTCACGAGAGCCTGTTGGATAAGCTGGGAGAAATGGGGGTGGGGAAACAGATGATCAGATGGATACGCAATTGGCGGGATAGTCTTATCCCCAAGGAGGGTCATTAGTGGTGTCCCACAGGCATCAGTCCTTGGGCCCCTCCTGTTCAACGCCTACATCTCTGACATAAGGACAGGTATCAGGAGTGAGATGAGTCTCTTTGAGGATGACTCAAAACTAGGGGCGGTGGTGGATGGGGAAGAGGGGAGGGTGGCCCTACAGGGGGACCTGGAGGCTCTGGAAAGGTGGTCTATAAAGTGGAAGCTGAGGTTCAATGCAAGGAAATGAAAGGTACTGCACCTGGGGGCCAGAAACTCGAGCCAAGTGTGCACCCTTGGGGGGGTGCTACAAGTCTCGATGGCTGAGAGGGACCTGGGGGTGGTGGTGGATGTCAAGATGAACAACTCGGAGACTTGTAGGAGGGCAGCAGCCAAGGCCAACAGGATACTGGGATGCATCGCTAGGGGGATCTCCTCCAGAAGGAGCGAAGTGATACTCCCTCTGTATAACTGCTTGGTGAGGCCGCACCTGGAGTACTGCGTGCAGTTTTGCAGGCCACACTTAAAGAGGGACATTAAACTCCTGGGGAGGATCCAGAGGGCAACCAAAATGATTTGGGGCCTAGGGGACAGGACCTATGGGGAGAGGCTTGAAGAGCTAAATATGTACACATTGGAAGAGAGAAGGGACCAGGGGGACATAATAGAGGTCTTCAGGTACATGAAGGGGGTAAATAGGGGAGAAGCAGTCAGGTGCTTCAAAGGAAGAAGGAGGAGCAACTAGAGGGCATGGGTGGAAGCTGGAGGGGGGAAGATTCAGGGGAGAAAGGAGGAGGTGCTACTTCACTGAGAGGGTGGTGAAGCCATGGAATGCGCTGCCCAGGGGGCTGGTGGAGGGGTTCAAGACGGGGTGGGACAGGTACAGGGGAAGGGTTCTGGAAGCAAAATCCAATACAGCGAGAATATCCGGAACTGGGAAGGGAGAAGCCAGAGAAGGCGAGGGGGCAGCAAGGTCAGCTCCCAGGGTGGGGGCTGACCAAACGTGCAGACGTGAAAGACCACTAGGCCTATTCTGCTGGCATTTTAGTATGTTAGTATATTTTTTTTATAAGTATTATTCAGTCTCTAAAGTGTTCCTTCTATCTGGGTAATTCAAAAAACTGTCTCTCTTGTGGAACCGTGAAGCGAGAGAAATAGAGTACAAGTGTAGAAGGCAGAAACTCACACGACTGACAGAAAACAAGCAGCACTTTACCGAGAAATGTTAGCCCTAGTCAAAGTCACTCTCCCTCCAATTCTTCCTCTTCCAAGGAGCACTCCTCTCACTACCGTTTAGCGCTATGCATTCATGCAGGCCTACTTCTTCCGGGTCGGTGAAGCGTCTGTCGACCCACAGTGAAGCAAAGATGCGCCGGGAAAGCAAAAAAAAAAAAGTCCAGCTCACAGAGGCGATTTATTACTCCATCAGATGCCTTTCTTCGCATATGGGTGGCGTATGAAATGTCCAGAAAGGATAAAATGCGATTTTCCTCCAGGCGAATCAGACCTCTGCTTCGCAATGCTCCAAGTAACATGTCCCTTTCTCCAGGTGATCTCAATGTTAAGAGAGCTGTTCTTGGATTAGTAAATCCCCCTGATGGTCTTCTCTGTGTAATCTTGTAGACCTTTACTCTTTTAAAGTCCAGGCAGTCAGATAATCCTTCCAGCCAGGTCTGTAAGTAAGTTACTAGCGAGGCACCCTCCGTTTCCTCTGGGAGACCAAGGATCTGTACATTAGCCGCTCGAACAGAGTTTTCAAGCTGTTCCACGTGACTTCTCAGGGCAGCCTGCTCTTTCAATGATGTGGCTGTAGCAGCCAAGACCTTTCCTGCTGTGGCCTCGGTGGACTTTGTAATTTCCCCACTCGTCAAGCCTGCTTTCCATAGAGAAATTTCTCTGAGAACCCGTCCAGCTTTTTATCCATTTGTTGAACTGTTTTCATTAGGGTATTTACTGCAATGTGCAGAGTAGAAAGGTTGCTTCCATGGAAGTCAGGCTCATGGATGGAGTTTGGTCTGATGCTTCTGGTGGTTTAGCTGTAGTGGGCGCAGAGGAAAGAAGTCCTGCTTTGTTGACTTCGTGCAGCCCATTTGCAATTTTAAAATAACTTCTCTGGTGCAGTATTGTTCCTATTATCAGTCTCCGTTAAACAGAGTATTTTCAGTAGTCAAGTACTTTTTCTAGAAGAATTAAGATTCTGTATAAGGAGCTCCAGGCGATTGCTGCTGCTGGCTCCGCCCCTCAGTTTTCCACTTTATTTGTGTTATTCTGTGACCAAAAGTTTCAACACTTTTTGTTGTAAATGTATGATACTTATTTAGTAAAACATTTGTTTTAAGAAACCTGCCTATAACCGGTTGTTATATTGATGTGCGACTGTGGGATGTTTCAGTAATCATATGGGACTAAAACTGCTATTGCTAAGGGGTGCCATCATAAGCTACCAAATTGAACAAGGGTCTGAAAAGGGAAAGTCTGGGTAAAGATAAGGGGAATACCAAAGTCTCAAGCAAGGGTCTGTGGGGATTTGAACCATGTTATAGCATGCCATTTGGGAGAAGACAGAATCAGGGTTACAACGCTAACCCGAAGAAGTTGTAAGGCCTGGATCTTCCCCCTTTGTGTAACAACCAAGACAGGTTCATATCTGGCTACAAGACTCAAGACTAGTATTGTACCCTGATCCAGAGTCAACAGGGGACCCTGGGACTTCGTGGCGAGTGTTCAGTTGTGAACTCAGTGAGCACTACAGAAGGACATGAAGAGGGTATCCCCTGTTTCCCCCTCCCTGTCACGGATTGCATTTAGGGGTGGGCAGTGTGAGCTCAGTGGACCTGACCCTCAGGAGTGGGTTCACGACACAGGCTACTGGATCTTTACCTATGGGTTACTGTAGGATTTAACCATGGGTAGAGACCCTCAGTAGCCAATCGGATTATAGGAAAACAGACCCCACTGTATAATCATCAAGAGTGTGTTTTAAACTGTCCCCCCACTCTATTCACTCACAGGGAGTCTGTTTCTCGCTAAAGACACTTCAGCATCAATACTGCCATAAGGGACTGATGTACTGTGTTTTACACTGTGCTGCAGAGTGTGCACTGAAGTAATTTGGCTTTATACCCAAAAGTCAATTCTGTTGAGCACTATAGTCTTTGACATGCACAGCACTTGCTGCATATTAGCTACAGCTAGTCCTG
This sequence comes from Neoceratodus forsteri, assembly GCA_016271365.2. Taxonomy (NCBI): domain Eukaryota; kingdom Metazoa; phylum Chordata; order Ceratodontiformes; family Ceratodontidae; genus Neoceratodus; species Neoceratodus forsteri. The sequence continues at coordinate 880,790,003 of CM057455.1, read as the reverse complement.
CTGACTTAGCACCCGGCTGACCAACGATGGATGGTAGCAGCCCTGTAGGAAGGTCAGTCCAGTTGCTTAAAAGGTAGGTGAGCAAGATGTGCAGCGTCTGATGCAGCGGTAGTGTGGCTAAGTGTGGACAAGTGTGATCAGAGTCAACCGGAGTCGGGCCAAGAACCCTACTTGTCATTATTGTTTAGAAGGTTTGGAATAACACACTGCAAAATGAAATTAGTAACAGAATTGATCAGTTTGTTGATGTTAGAATATATTTACGTAATCAGGAGCCAAACAATTCAGGGAAATATTGTAAACAATCAGGAAAAAGGCATCAGGCTACTCTCCATATGTAATATAACACAGAGCAATTGGGGAGTATTTATGCATCAGAGGAATGGGCCTACTAATGAGTGGAAAAGGTATGCGAGACGGCCAGCCTGCATTATATCTGGTTTTACAAGCGGGCGGCTTAGGAACCACGCCAAGTGTTGGCTCTGTTACCATCATGAAGGGGAGATGCAAAATTAAATCCAGGACCCAAACCATCTATAGGTTTGGTAATAATTCATGAAAATGAACATAGTCTTATTAGAAAAATGGACATGTTCAGAGCTTGAGTGGGGGAGGTTCAACCAAGTTTATTAGGTATTTCTGAGACATGGATGCATGATGGTACTGTGGATACTAAAGTGCAGGTCGGAGGATATGGCCTTGCTAGACAGGACAGTTGCCAAGGGGGGAGTCAAGTTATTTATTAATAATAGTTTAGGTCCCTTTAAAATTGTCTCATCAGAAAATGTTGAGGGAATAGATTACTTGTTAGTGGAGATTTTATTTATTAAAATAATACTGTACTAGGTGTAGTTTATGCTTCATCATGGACATAAACAGCCTGTTTCGATTTGTTGGCAAGCCAGATATTGGAGGTAGTAAAAACTGGATATAGTCTTAACAGATGATTTTAACGCAGACTGGACCCAGAGAAGGGGGGAAAGCTAGGAGAAAGTTTAGATATTGAGTTTGAGGCAAGTAATTCAAGAACCAACTAGATGTACAAAAGCTATAAATCAGGGTTCAATACTAGATTTATTGTTTGTTTCCCACGGGTTAAAAGCACACCAGTCAGAAATGTTGCCTTTGAAGTTAGGTGATCATTACCCTATTGTCATAAACAACTGATGAAACCAAGCAGGTTGCCTACTTACTGGGTAGCTTATAAGAAAAATGTCAATTTAAATTCATTTAGACATAGTTTACAAACTATAAAGTGGGAAGAATAAAAATGATTTAAGACTTAGATTTAGCTATTCAGGACTTTACTCAAACTTTTATTACTATGTGCAATCTACATGCACCTAGGATAAAGAAAACTCATAGTAAAAATAATTTACCCTGGATAACAGAAAAAATTAGGACTCCACTCAGAATAAGGAATAGAGTACGGAAGAAAGCTAGAAAGACCAAAAGGCAAGATTTTTTTAAAATGGTACCTTGGGTGGAGAGTAGTGTGGCAAGAAGGACAATGTCCAGACCTCTATTTAGGTTTAGGAAGATCACTACTAAAGTAGTAATGAAAGAGCTGAATAGCTTGAAGGTTAACAAGGCAGGGGACAAGATGGGATTCAAGCAAGATCTTTTTCTTTCTTCATCCTTTCCTTATGCTCCCCTGGCAGGTTGGGCGGCTGTATCAGCCCATACCTTTCGACATCCACGGCAATCCAGGGTCTCAGACTCCTCGACCCTCTGAGCCCCGAGGCGAGCCACTGGTGCCAGCTTGGGGGGGCCTTCATTAAGCCCTAATCCCAATTTTTTCCACCAATTCCTCCCTTAATCCCCAGCCAAGGTCATGCGTGCCAGTGGAGGCACCTTGTCCCAAGATGACTCGCTCCTCCCACCCTTGGCCAGCGTCCATCTCCCCGCCCGACTCCTGCACCACCAGCATCCCTCCACAAGGTAGCGGTCAAAGGCGGAGAGTCAACTTCCCCAATCTATGGCAGGAAAACTGCCCGGCAGCCACTCGATCCTCACCTAGCCCCAACTCCCGGGTGACCCCCAGTGACCCATGCTTGTTACTGACTACAAGTCACCAGTGTAGCTGGAGGTAAGGCGCAAAGCTTCAGCCTTCTACGCCACTGGCCCAGCTTTAAGCTAAATTTTTAAAAGATGGGGCCAGATATTGTGGCTCCAATTGTAACCTACTTGTTAACTGGAGCTTGTGCTCCTCTACTTTCCCTGATTCTTGAAAAACAGGGAAAATTCTCCCAATTTTTTTTTAAACTTTTGTATTTATGCCCCTGATCTGCCCCTCACTCCCTCTCCGTGAGTAGTCTGTGGACCCCCCCAGACCCCGTCGTGATCTGCCCCTAGAGTGCCTTGTCCACACACAATCCCCAGTATACCCCCTGGGTTGGGGTGGAGAGGGTACCCCTTAGCGCTTACCTCTCTCCAAACCAGAACTCTGTATGCGTGCATAGATCTGGCACAGCGGAGTCTGTCCAATGGAGGTGTCTTCACCTAGGATGGAGCGAGATGTTTTTCCCCCCGATTCCTTCCCCCTCTGACGTCGGCGTGCAATGAGGGGTTATGAGCTAAGAGGCACGCTGAGATGTACCTCCTGCTCCGCCCCTCTGCCGACCGTCACCCAATCTACTTGCTGCTTCTCCACCTACCGCGCCATCCACCCGGGCTCCCCCAGGTGGCGGCATTGCAGCGGAAGCCTGCAGTTACCCTCCCCTGGAGAAGGAGAGCTGCCGTTGGACGCTCTATTCTTCTCTGCCCCGACGACCCGTGCTCGTTCCTGAACCCGGGTTGCTGGCGTGGTGCGAGGTGTGGCATCCAGCGTCTCAACCCTCAACACCACCGGGCCAGCACCTCCCAATTTTCAAGGAGGTACTTCAATACCGACACACTTCAGATCCACTGCCTACTGTAAAAGATTCTGGAGAGCATTTTTCATATACAACTTTATCACTATCGGGACATGATTTGTTGACTAGATACCAGTATGGATTTTGGGCAGGTAGGTCCAAGGACACAGCCCTCATGGATTTTAACAACTTTATAGCCACATCTCTGGATGCAGGGCACACGGGGCTGTGTTCAGGACCTCAGTAAGGCATTAGATTTGGTGAACCATCAGAGTTTACCAAGAGGATGCATAAAATGAGAGTATATGAGGAACCCTTGCAATGATTTAAATCGAGATTTATCAAACAGAAGGCAATGTGTTGCTCAGGGACAAACTATGTCTGCTACAAGGGAAGTCAGAAGTCCCAAAGGGTTTAATTTTGGGGCCCAATGCTCTTTAATATTTATGTAAACTATTTACCAAATGTACTGGAAAACCGTGAGGTCCGCTTGTACGGAATGACACCATTTTGGTGGCATCCGCTGGCAATAGCACTGAGCTGCAACATAAACTTCAAACTGATCTTTTGCTTACTGAGTCAGGTCTTTTGTGGCATGGAAAGGAAAAGTACAGCTACGTAAGAACTTACCGTAACAGTAGATCTTCGAGAGAGGCTCTTGTAGTAGGTAATTACACAGAGGACTGACGCCGGCAGGCGGCAGGAACCCACGTAAAAATTTCTAGCTAGCAGTCCCTGGCAAGGGACCACCCCCATGTCAGCTGACCAGCGTCAGGAGACGCTGGTATAAAGGGGCGGTCCCGGACGCCCGCCTTCCAGTTATTTCCTGCCACAGACCAAAAGACGCCAGACAAGAGAGAAGCGGATATTTCCTTCAAAGGAAAAGGAGCTGAAAAAGCTCTGGTTGTGCAAGTCTCAAGATAGGAGGCCTTGCAAAACAGCCAGCCCGAAGCCTGCTCTACGGCAAGAGGCAACATCCAAACTGTAGAGTTTAGTAAAGGTATGGACGGAAGTCCAGGTGGTGGCAGCGCAGATGTCTGCGGCAGACATATTCTTGAAACAAGCCGCTGAGGCAGCTACTCCTCTTGTGGAGTGGCCTCTGACTTGACCCGGGAGGGTCTTGTTGTATTTTGTCATAACAGAAAGTGATGCAATGAGCCAACTACTTAGATAGGCATTGCTTGGAAACAGCATTGCCTTCCCTTTTGTGAGCAAAAGAGATGAACAATTGATCAGTCTTTCTGAGATCTTTCGTCCTGTTGGTGTCGTATCTCAGAATCCGGTGAACATCCATAATATGGAGTAAATACTCCCCTTGATTACAGTACTGTGTAAAAAAGGCAGGTAACTCTATGGACAGATTTAGAGTAGACTCAGCTACTACTTGAGGGAGAAACTTAGGATTCGTGCGAAGAGAAACATGTTCCTTGTGAAAAATCAAGTACGGGATTTTACACATCAGGGACTGGAGCTCAGAGATTCTCCGAGCAGAAGTAATGGCCACCAAGAAGAGAGTCTTCCACGAAAGGAATTTCAAATCTGCAGAAGCTGCAGGTTCGAAGGGGGGGAGAGTAAGTTTCTCGAGAACAAAATTCAAGTCCCAAGGGGGAGCAGGAGTACGGATGGGTGGCCTCAGATGGAGGACCCCTCTGAGAAAGGTCTTAGAGACCTCCAGTTGAGCAAAAGCCTAGTCTGCGAAGGGAACATGATAGGCCGAAATGGCCGCCATGTGTACCTCAGAGAAGAATGGCTGAGACCCAGGTCAAACAGATGACGTAGATACTCCAGCAGAAGCCCCACTGAACAGGAGAAAGGTTCCACGTTCTTGGAAGTGGCCCAGATAGTGAATCTTTTCCACTTCATGGCATAAGTGGATCTGGTGGAGGGTTTTCTGGCCTCCACCAAAATCTCCGCCACTTTGGGAGACACTCCAAAATGGGACTGGGCCAAGTCTGCAGGAGCCATGCATGCAGCTGAAGGGACCTAAGGCCTGGATGGACCAGGGTCCCCTGATCCTGGGTCAACAAACCTCGAGATACAGGAAGAGGAAGAGGAGGATCCTCTGAATATTGTTGTAGAAGAGAGAACCAAACTTGCCTGGGCTAGAAAGGAGCGATCAGAATAATTCGCGCTCCTTCTGAAGCTAGTTTCTGCAAGACTCATGGGATAAGTGGAATTGGGGGAAAGGCATAGATGAATCTGTCCTTCCAGTCTAGAGACAGAGCGTCACTCCAAAAAGCGTCTAGCTCTGGAACGAGCGAGCAGAAGATGGGAAGTTTTGTGTTTAGGTGGGATGCGAACACGTCGACCTGTGGTGTTCCCCAAAGTTGGAAGATATTGTCTAGGACCCGTTGGTCCAGTTCCCACTCATGAGTCAGGGCAGAAGAGCGACTTAGCTCGTCTGCCAGGGTGTTTTCGACTCCCGGAACATGAATTGCCGTGAGGTGAAGGTCGTATTGTGTTGCCCAATCCCAAACCCTCATTGCCTCCCTGCATAGAGGGTAGGACTGAGTCCCTCCCTGTTTGCTGATGTACCACACCACGCACATGTTGTCCGTCTGGACGGCTAGGTGGCTGGAAAGGATGTATTGGTGAAGGGCTTGAGAGCTGACAACACTGCCCGAGCTCGAGCACACTGATGTGAAGAGCTTGTTCTAGCTTGGACCAGAGCCCTGGGTCCCGATGAGGGCCTAGATGGGCTCCCCAACCTTCGCCTGAGGTGTCTGTGGTTAGAGTCTGGGAGAGGGAGGATGAACCATCCACCATTGCAAGTCTCGAATCACTGGTGAGGATATCAGAGCTGGGTGATCTAGGTCGTCCATATCTGATCCCATTGAGACCGTAGAGTCCACTGAGAAATCCTCATGTGGAGTCAAGCACGAGGCACCATCGGGATAGCAGCCGCCATAAGCCCGAGAAGGCGAAGGATCGACCTCGCAGAGACCATCCTGTGGTCGGACAACAGACTTATTTGGGTCTGAAGGGTGTACGCCCTGTCCGGAGGCAGGAAGGCCTTGCCCGTGGTCGTATCGAGAATCACCCCAATAAACTGTAGCCTCTGGGATGGGTCCAGATGAGACTTGGAATGGCTGATGGTAATACCCAGGCAGGCAAAAACCTGCTGGGTAAGAGAGAGGTAACGCAGGAGATCCTCCCTGGACAAGGCCACCAGGAGTCAGTCGTCCAGGTACGGGAAAACCTACACTCCCCTGGTTTGCAGGTGGGCTGCCACCACTGCCAGGCATTTGGTAAACACTCGGGGGGCCGAGGATGACCAAGCGGGAGGCCTTGAACTGGTAGTGGTCCCCTGGAACATAAAGCGAAGGTATTTGCGATGAGATGGGCGAATGCGAATGTGCAGATAAGCATCCTGCATATCCAGAGCACAAAGCCATTGACCCGGCCGGAGGAGGGCAGAAGGCTCTGCAAAGAGAGCATCCTGAACCTTTTGTATTCTACGTAAAGATTCAGGGAACTGAGGTCCAAAATTGGTCCGAGATCTCCCATCTTCTTTGGGACCAGGAAGAAATAGGAATAGTAACCCGTCCCTTGCAGATGAAGGGGGACGGGCTCTATTGCTTGTTTCAGCAGGAGAGCCAAATTCTCCCGGACCAAGAGAAGATGTTCCCATGAATACGCATCGACTCAGAGGGGTGGCGGGTGGTTTCTGAAGAAACTCATCGAAGTGTCCTTCTGCTGAGCTGAAGCATCCAAGAATTTGTGGTTATCCTCCCATCCCGGAAGGTGGAGGGAAAACCTCCCTCCTACTGGTCCCTCCGGGAGTCCGGAGGCAGTGGGAGAGGAAAGGGTCAGGTGGTGGGGCAGGCGCAGCTGAAGCAACCGCTGCTTTTTTGGCGGGGGGTTTGGCAGCTGGGGGCTCAGCGGTCTGGGCCTGCCTTTCCCTGGGGTTTCGCTTTTGGCTTATTCCTGTCTCAAGTGAAGGACAGCGCTGATGCTGTTGGAGTGACGTTACATAGAATCAACTGACTTCAGTGCCATCCCTTCTTGCAATCGGTGATGATGTCCTCGACATCACCCCAAAAGCACCCGACCGAAAGGTGCTTCCTGGATAGCAGATTGCACCTCCAGGACCAACCCTGACACATAGAGCCAAGCATGACACCGTAGGCCTACAGCGAAAGCTGAGCTCCACCCAGCAGTGTCCACCGCGCTTTATGCTCACGTAGTATGTGTCAACTGGCCGAATGAGCACAGCGGATGAGATCAGCCAACCCCTGCTTGGACTTGGGAGTCAGGCAAGGAGTCCAATTTGCTTCCGCTTGAGTCAGGATGGTGGCCTTCTGGTAGTCCTCATATGGTCGACACAGTTCAGGCCCTGATCCCCAGGAAGGTCATGTCAGACGAATCTAATTGATTTCTTTGACTGGGTGACCAAAAGTACAGACCAGGAGGGGCTGTGGATATGGTCACCAGACTTTAGCAAGGCATTTGACACAGTCCCGCACAAAAGATTAATAATCAGGTTAGCCAGCCTGGCAGTGGGTCCCAGGGTGGTAGCCTGGGTAGCAAACTGGCTGCACAACAGGACACAAAGTAATAGTGAATGGAACACATTCTGAAGAAAGGGGTTACTAGTGGAGTACCTCAGGGGCTCCAATGCCGGTTCAGTCCTCCAACGCCTTTATAGGTGACATTGCGGAGGGTCTGAAGGAAAGGTATGTCTTTGTGGATGACACAAAGATATTCGGTAAACAGAGTTGATACACAAGAGGGTAGAAAGGATGAGAAGGGACTTGGCAAGGTTGGAGGAATGGTCAGACATATGGAATCTTAGATTCAATGCAAAGAAGTGCAAAGTAATGCACCTGGGAAATAAAAATCCAAGAGAAGAGTACACAATAGCAGGGGAGGTACTAACGACAATAATGATAATGGAAAGGGATCTGGGTGTAGTCATATCAGATGACCCAAAGGTGGGTAAGCAATGTGAGAAGTCAGTAAGGAGAGCGAGGGGGATACTGGGATGCATAGGGAGGGGCGTAACAAGTAGAAAAAGGGAAGTAGTTATCCCTCTGTACAGACAGTTGGTGAGCCCCCATCTGGAGTACTGCGTGCAATTTTGGAGACCTCATCTACTCAAGGACATAGACAGGATGGAAGCAGTCGAGAAGAGGGCAACTAAAATGGTGTAGGGTCTACATCAGAAACCATATGAAGAGAGACCGAGAGAGCTCAATATGTATACCCTTGATGAAAGGAGGGACAGGGGGGACATGATAGAAACTTTAGCACTCAAGGAATCAACAAAGTCCAGCGGGTAGCATCTTTCAGAAAAGAGATGTATGAGAACAAGAGGCACATTTAAAGTTAGAGGGGACGGCTCGGGGTAATGTAGAAACTTTTTCACGGAGAGAGTGGTGGATGCATGGAACCGCTTCCTGGAGAGATGGTAGGGGTCTAAAACAGTGGGGAATTCAAACATGCATGGGACAGACATAAACAATTATAGTGGGGTTGCAGGAAGTAGGCTGTTGGTTAACTAGAATCTGCAGCTTATCCAATAGGCCAGGAAATGGGCAGACTGGGTGGGCCAAGTGTTGTATCTGCCATCAAAGTCTGTGTGTCTGTGTGGAGGAAGCATAAATCTTCCTCCCATACTGGTGCAGAAGGCGTGATTCCTTATCAGGTGGTGATGAGCTAAGATGTTTGGGGTTCGCCGACTGGCCGTGAGCAGCGCTAATCACAACCGAGTCGGCACGAGGGTAAGAATCCAGAAAAGCAACACCCTCTGGAGCCTGATATATAGCCTATTAGACTTCCTAGGAAGTGGGGCTAAGGCAGACGGCTGTTTCCATATTGTGATAACGAGGCTGGCGTGAGGCTCTATCCAGGGTGGCACCAAGGTAGGAGCTGTCACGGGCAGATCCAGATGTTCAGCGAGTGTCAGACGCTGAGGATCTGGTTCCAGGGAGTGCCACTGATGAACCTCCTGGATGTTCCTAAGCAACTCCGTAAAAGAAGGATCCTCCAGAGGACACTTTGGAGAAGTCCTTGGCCTGGGCTTCAATTTAGAGCGTGGCTCGTCGTCTCTCTCGGAGCAACCGTCGGAAGAGTCCGAGGAGTCTGAGGGTGAAGAGGAGGATGAAGAGGAGAAAGACTCCCTTTCCTGACCCGGGGGCAGAACGGACCCCTTGGGAAGTCCCCGGGGAAGCATGTCCTGTCCTTCTCTGGATCCAGACGGAAGAACCCTGGAGTCCGGAGGTGGTGAGGGAGTGTGCCTCCTCAGACATACGGGAACCTGGGACGGCACCATAGCTGGAAGGCGGCTCTCGACATCTTTGGTGAGCTGAGCCTTGGCCTCAGCCCACCAGGAAGCCAGAGTCTCCTGCAGGTCCACCTGGCGGCAGCAAGGGCTGTGGAGGAGGAGGAGGCGGTGGATAAGGATATGGGTTGTAACCGTATGGAGCGTATCCAAAACCCGGCTGCGGGTAGCCCGGCGTCGGGTATTGTGGCGCCGAGTACCGCGCGCCGGGTACTGTGGTGCCAGATACTGTGGTCTCGTACGCCGGCGCCAGATAGGACGGAGGGTACCCGGAGCCGGGGCTTCGAGCAGACGGCTGCCGGTGGCCTCGCTGGCGCGGTCTGACAGTGGAGAGCCCGGAGGGCCCGATGGGAGCAGAATGTCACCGGAGTCGGTAAGGCCGGCGTCAGGGCACTGGCGGAGGCCTGCAGCCAGAGGTACCAACGCCGGAGGAGCCAAGGCCGAACTGGCATCCGGGGAGCTCTACTCAGTCCGTGCACCAGGTAGAGGAAGGTACTGACGGAGGGCAAAGATCCTCAGCTTCGCTTCAGGGACAGAGGGAAAAGTCCCCGGGCCGAGTGCCAGAGACTCTGGTTCCCCAGACGGCAGCAAAGGCTGCGGGAAACCGGGCACGACGGACATGGAGGGGTCCGTCGTCGATCTCCTTCGCCAGTCGGACTGGACGAGCCGACATGAGGCTTAGGGTGAGCCTCGCGGCCGCCGGAGGAGCCGGCATCCAACTTATGAGAGCCATCACCGAGGCGGGCCGAGTAGAGTGATCAGCCTGGTCTGGTGGAGTGGAGGCCGCGTGTCGGCCCGGAAGGTCAGATGTCTTACCGGCCCTCTCCGGGCGGACATCAGAGGAGCCGACGCCTGGCTTACCGGAGTCGCCCACAGTGGTAGGCCACGAGCCTGTGGCCGGACCAGGGGCAGAGGCCTCCAACTGCCCAGAGGCGCCTGCAAGGCCCAAGCGTGAACCAGGTGGGCGGGCCGACACCCCTCGGAAACCTCCGAGGCGGCAGTCGAGGAACGATCCCCCGGAGGGGATGTTACCATCCCAGCGACTCCCGAGGGAGACGCGGTGGAGGAGCTCCTTGTCCTGGTGCCTCCTTTCCTTTTTCTTCCGATGGCCTTCAGGGAAGTGGACACCTGCCTCAGTTTTTGAGCTCCTTCTCCATAGAACTGATTTCTTCTTCAGAATATGGGCTTCCAGGATTGCTGCCGCTTTTCCGGTAGCTGTGTTGAAACTGAGGCAGTGCTGGCACCTCTCAGCCGGGTGATCGGGACCTAGGCAGAACAGGCACTGGGAGTGGCTGTCCTTGAGCGGTAGTTGGTTGTCGCACTCAATCGCACTTATTCTTGTGCTCGGAGGGTGTAGGGGCGACATCACACTGATGACTGTACTCGGTCGTGCATTCTAAAAACTATTTTCGGTAAAACCCATTTGCTGTAGGGCTGACCTACACAAACTTTTTCATGAGCACTGCACGAGCTAACGGCAGGAAAGAACTGGAAGGCGGGCGTCCGGGACGGCCTTTATACCGATTTCCTGACGCCGGTCGCCTGATATGGGGGCAGTCCTCACCAGGACTGCTAGCTAGAAATGTTTATTGGTCCTGCGCCGCCGGCGCTGAAACCTATATAATTACCTACTGCAAGAGCCCTCGAAGTAATATCTCATCCTCCACCCGGTAAAAAAAAAAAAAAAAAGGCATCAAACGGGCCTTGGGTACTAAATCTAAGAATGGGCATAATGTGATCATTGTACAACGCTACCAATCTCTAGGCGTCAATGTTGACAACAGATTGAACTTTGCTTAACATGTAAATTTGCTGGTCAAGAAAGAAATGTGGTAGCCGTGTTAGTCCAGTCAACAATGTAGAGGAAAAAAAATACAACAAATATGTTACAGGTGATACCTTTTATTGGACTAACAAAATAATTTTTAAGACTAGCTTTCAAGAGATAATACTCTCTTCCTCAGGTCAAAGTGAAAAGAGCCGAGCAGTATGACAGATATAAAGGTTGTAAGTGGATTCAAAACCTAGACTAGCAGTTTACAGATCAAAGCATTGCAGTCAATTTGCACCTCTTACAAACAGGAAGACTAATTTTCACTGAAGTGTGTCTGTTGGAGTTTTCAACTTGTAAGATCAAAGGGCTACCTAATTTTACTCAGACTCTGGACCGTTAACATTTTTAAAAAGTCAAGACAGAAAGAAAATACATACCATTGTCTTAAGAAGGTACCTGTTAAAACAACCAGAGAGTGATGATGTGAGGGTTTAAAAAGAAACTCTGAAGCATTGCTTTAAGCATAATCACTGGTAGTGTATTAAAAAACCAACATCTTTATTAAGTCATTTTTCTTTAGTGTCAAAATATTGTATTATTTTTATTTCAAATGTTTGCCGAACCTGGCTGTTTCTGAAGTTCCCTTTTAACACTCTGACAGTAAAATCACTGGTGGCGTGATCTGGTCTAGAAAAATGTTCCCTACTGCTATTTTCGTTTTTATCGGTAACTATGAATCTGTGGTGATTCATTCTTATTTTGAGTTCCTGTCCGTTTCCACCAATATAGCAGCCTTCCTCACATTTTCTGCATTGTATCATGTATACTACGTTGCTAGAAGAACAGGTATACAAGTTTTGGATTGTAAATGTTTTCCATTGTGACTGACATGTCTCAGGAGAGAGAGATGTGTACATAATTTGCAGCAAGGTGCTTTGCATGGTTTTGTACCTTTGACACCTAGTTAGAGCTCAGAAGGATCTTACAAGTTGACCTCTCCAACAGACGCACTCCAGTGAAAAATTAATCTTCCTGTTTGTAAGAGTTGCAAATTGACTGCAATGCTTTGATCTGTAAACTGCTAGCCTAGGTTTTGAATCCACATCCAACCTTCATATCTGTCATACTGCTCAACTGTTTTCACTTTGACCTGAGGAAGAGACTTTTACCTCTCGGAAGCTAGTCTTAAAAATAATTTTGTTAGACCAATAAAAGATATCACCTGCAACATACTTCTTGTATTTTTTTCTCTACTGGTCAAGAAGACAAATTAAAAACTGGGTGCTCTGCGAAGGGTGTTATGTTTGTCAAAGGAGACTAAAGAGAAGCTAGTTAAACAACTATTAATCCCAGTCTTGGAATATGGTAGTTTTATACCGGAATTCAACCAAAACAGTACTAAAGTAAACTGACAAAATGTACTATGCATTGGCAAGATTTGCCAATCTAAGTAAGGCTGGTACCCATCACTGTGCAGTTTACTTGGCCCTAAACTGGTTGGGGGTCAGAGGATAAAAGAGAATAAATGCAACTGGTTAACATGGTGTTACAAACTACTGAAATCAAAAGTTGTTCACTCCTAAGATATTTGGTAACGCCATAGGGACAGAAAGTATCAACGGAGGATAAATAACTGGAATTTACCTTATATTCATGTATACAACAAATACAGGAATATGACCTCACATGTGCATTGCTAAATCATGGAACCCACTGTCAATCGATCCAAGAGCAAAGAATTCCCTGCATGAATTAGAGTTTGAATTAAGAAAAATTTTGAACAAAACTTGTGAGTGCTACACTTGACGATAATTGGGCTGTTCTATGATGTAGTGTTTGATGTATTTTTATACTTTCTTTTATACTGTATGTGATTCATGTTTTTATTATAAGGTTATAATTGTACAGAGTGTATTTGTTGTAAATAGGGATATATTCTGTCCCTAATGGTTGTTCCTGTATAAAAATAACATTTTATCTAGCTATATCTAACAGAGAGGATTATGATCAGTTATAAAAACACAAATTGAGCTCCTAACAAATAAAACTCAAGTGACTCCATGTCCCAATTTGCAACAAGGCACTCTTTTTCAATGGTGGCGTACCTTTTCTCCCTGTTGTGCAATTTCCTACTGATATATAGAATGGATGTTTTTTCCCCATCTATATGCTGACTAAGGACAGCACCTAGGCCTATCTCTGATGCATCTGTCTGCAAAAAAAATGTTTCTCAAAGTCTGGGCTTCTTAAATCAGGGGATGAACATAATGCAGCCTTGATGGTCCGAAAAGCCTCATCACACTCTGGAGTTCATGCCACATTATTCAGGCACCATTTCTTCGTGAGATCAGTGAGGAGAGTAGCTAATTGGGCAAAGTTGGGAACAGATCTTCGGTAGTAATCAACCAGCCCTAAAATGGTGGCAAGTTTTTTTTTGTTTTAGGGACAGGACTGTTAACTACAGCTTCTGTCTTGGAAATCTCTGGTTTTACTTCTCCATTTCCCAAAATATAACCCCAACATCTGGTTTCCTGCATACGAAATGCACACTTGGTAGGATTAATGGTGAGACCTACATTTTTGATAGATTGGACAACTGCTCGTAGGTGTTCCAGGTGGCTTTTCCAGTCTGGACTGTACATCACGACATTATCCAGGTACGTAGCAGAATAACCAGTAAGGGGGGGGGGCTAGAATTATATTCATGTGCTGCTGGAATGTAGTGGTGCACCATGTAAACCAAACAGCACGGTTTGAACCGACAGAATCCAATAGGAGTGGCAAATACAGTTTTGTCTCTGGCTTCTTTAGCTGAGGGAATTTGTCAGTAACCCTTGGTGAGATCAAGGGTACTGATGTAACTGGCACTTCCCAATCTGTCCACCATATCATCTATCCTGAGCATAAGACAGCTGTCAAATCTGGACACTTACTAACGTACTAAAATGCCAGCAGAATAGGCCTAACGGTCTTTCGCGTCTGCTCGTCTGGTCAGCCCCCACCCTGGGAGCTGACCTTGCTGCCCCCCTTCTCTGGCTTCTCCCTTCCCAGTTCTGGATATTCTCGCTGCATTGGATTTTGCTTTCAGAACCCTTCCCCTGTATCTGTCCCATCCCCTCTTGAACCCCTCCACTGTCTCTGCCTCCACCACCCCCCTGGGCAACACATTCCATGGCTCCACCACCCTCTCAGTGAAGCAGCACCTCCTCCTTTCTCCCCTGAATCTTCCCCTCCATTTCCACCCATGCCCTCTAGTGGCCCCTCCTCCTTCCTTCAAGCACCCTGACTGCTCCTCCCTATTTACCCCCTTCATGTACCTGAAGACTTCTATCATGTTCCCCCAGTCCCTTCTCTCTTCCAACGTGTACATATTTAGCTCTTCGAGCCTCTCCCCATAGGTCCTGTCCCTCAAGCCCCAAATCATTTTGGCTGCCCTCCTCTGGACCCTCTCCAGGAGTTTAATGTCCCTCTAAGTGTGGCCTCCAAAACTGCACGCAGTACTCAAGGTGCGGCCTCACCAAACAGTTATACAGAGGGAGTATCAATCACTTCCCTCCTTCTGGAGGTGATCCCCCTAGTGATGCATCCCAGCATCCTGTTGGCCTTGGCTGCTGCCCTCAAGTGTCAGAGTTGTTCATCTTGACATCCACCACCACCACCCCCAGGTCCCTCTCAGCCATCGAGACTTGTAGCATTCCCCGGGTGTACACTTGGCCAGGGTTTCTGTCCCCCAGGTGCAGTACCTTGCATTTCCCTGCACATTGAACCTCAGCTTCTAACTTTCAGACCATCTTTCCAGAGCCTCCAGGTCCCCTGTGGGCCACCCTCCTCCCTCATCCACCACGCACCCAGTTTTGAGTCATCCATAAAGAGACTCATCTCACTCCTAATACCTGTCCTTATGTCAGAGACTTAGGCGTTGAACAGGAGGGGCCCAAGGACTGATCCCTGTGGGACTCCACTAATGACCTCCTGGGGATGAGACTATTCCACCAACTCACGACCCTCTGGGTCCGTCCTGGAGCCAACTGCCTATCCATCTGATCATCTGGTTCCCCACCCCCATTTCTCCCAGCTTATCCAACAGGCCCTCATGAGGAACAGAGTCAAATACCTTGCTGAAGTCTAGAAAGAGGACGTCCACTGGTCTACCTTGGTCCAAGGCACTCATCACCCAGTCATAGAACTCCACAAGGTTTGTCTGACATGATTTCCCCAGGACGAATCCATGCTGTCTATCGTCCAGGTACCCGAACTTTTCCAGGTCCCCCCCAGCCTCTCCTTGACAATGCCCTCCATCACCTTGCCCACCACCGATGTCAGGCTGATAGGCCTGTAGTTCCCTGCCACCTCCCTTAATCCCCCCTTGTGGATAGACACTACATGCGTCACCTTCCAGTCCTGGGGCACCCACCCTGTCCTCAGAGAGATGGTGAAAAGCGTCGGCAAGGGTTTCGCCAGGACATCCGCAAACTTGATTAAGTTTCCTAAAATCAATGCAGATCCTTACACCCTGTTCTTTTATTACAGCCACCATTGCTGATGATCAAGCACTTTCGATTCTTCAATGATACCAACTCTTTCATGTTCTGTATTTCCTTAACCACGCCTGCTCTTAACTGCTCTTGTAATCTGTATGTCTTTTGTCCGAGGGTGAAATTCCTGTCACTATTATGTGCTTGAACCCTTCTGCCTTGGTCCTGGCACTGTGGTAAAAGTACTGTTAAATGTCTTTACCAAGTTATGAATTTGCATGTCTGTTCTGTGGTTAAGGAAACATTCACCTTTACAGCATCAGAAGTTATATTAATCTTTTCTTTACCAGTTTCTAGTAATACATGTATTAACAAGCCAGCCTTTGAGTTTTTTTCAACCCATTTCTTCAGCATTTTAGCTGGGTACATCTTGGTAGGATTTTCCTATCAGGGGTCTCAATCTCTTAGTTAACTGTACCAGTACATCTAACCACTTTATGAGACCCTTGTCGCTTCATTAACAGTTTTCTGTGGTAACAAGACCTTTTTACTTGGCTCAAAAAGCGGTTTATTTTACTCCATAGTCATAATACCCTTCTGCTGTTTTGGTCTCTCTTCCTGATTACTATGGGCTATTTCAACATATTTTGCCAGTTTTTTTCTTTACACATTTAAGATGTAATAGATTGTTTTGTAGTGGGGATGTCTTCCATGCTTCTTTTACAACACCTAATTGCCCTCTAGGATGTCTACTATATAGCATTTAAAAGGGTGAAAACATGTTGATGCTGTGGCACTGCTCTATATGCAAAAAGCAGGTAAGGTAAGTATTGGTCCCAACCTTTCTCTTCACAAACCTTTCTAACATGTGTTTGAGAGTTTCATTAAAACGCTCAATAAATGCTGATGACCCGGGTTTGGGAACAGACTCTGGTCGGCAGGGGAATGGGAGGACTGAGCGTCCGTAGGACTGCTCTCCTCTCCTGGGCTGAGTAACAGGGCAGCTTCGCTCTGCAGCAGCCCCCGGTGGAGACCAGGAGCTCTGCAGAAGCATCACAACGTGGAAAGTACTAGAAAAATGGAAAACACCGCTCTGGATTGGTCGGATGATGGCATCCGGTCCACTGACACCCCAGACACTTCTGCGAGCTAGTCCACCTCAGCAGCACCCCGAGGCCGAGGAGAAAAAAACAAAGTGTGTGTGTGTGTGTGTGTGTGTGTGTGTGTGTGTGCTGGCAGCCCCCACGCTGCCTTCCCTCTCGGAGGAGGAGGGACCCCTTTCAGCCAGAAGGGTAGCGTAAGCTGCCTTAGGGTCAGCTGCAATATGAGACTAGGAGGCTCGGGAGATTCATGGGGGATGCCAGTGACCTCGGATGCCTGAAGGAGTGGCGGGTCCAGAGCACAGAGGAGAAAATAGATTACACAAAAAAAAAAAAACAACACATGCTCAACAAGACCGTCTGTCTGAGGGTGATAAGGGAGGTTTTATGGCAGTATTCTGCTGCCACTTTTGGGGCTGTGATGCTATGCACTGGAACTGCCTCTGGACGAGTGACACAGTCATTTGCTACAAAATTAATTGATTACCCTGTTTACTTTTGTCTAGGGGCCAATCACATCCATTGCAATTCTCAGAAAGGCACATCTATCAGAGTAGTGGCTCCAGGAGCACCTTTTTCTTTTTTTTTTTTTTTAGTTACTCAAGCTACTTTCTAACATTCAGCACAAGAACTGCAACAGGTAGCAACATCCTCATGAATCCCAGGCTAGTAAAATCTGTACAACAATCTGACAAGAGTGTGATCTCTCCCCAAGAGACCAGCCACAGGACTATCATGTGCTATATGTAACAACTCAGTTCTATACTTCTTTGGTATGACCAATTGTTCTATTTGTTCCTGCATCTGAGGGTTAACTCATATTCTGTGCAGTGGCCCATTATATTTTTTTTCAAACATTGGTTCACCCTGTTTTTGTTTCACCCACAGCTGCTTAAAATAACCTCAGAGAGAAAAATTGTTAGTCTGCACAGAAACAATATCACAATCAGTTATCAGATTTTGCTTCAGCATTTTCATATATCAACCCCTTAGGTCTGTCAGTCTTTTGTTGCCATTGTTTTTGCACGCATTTTCTTTCCTGGCCTTCCAAATCTTGGACCTGGGCTCAAACGAGTCAATCAAAATCACCAAAAGGAAAAGCACATGCAGAATGAATGTACCATTCTCCAAATTCCAATCTGAACCACCACCATTTTTCTCCTCAAAAGTGTGCATGCCCCCCTGTTTTGCCATCTGTGCACTATTTGCAATATCAACACCAGTATTTACATTTTCCCTCTTACGTCAGTCTCGTACCATCTTTTTACAAAGTACTTCTGCTTCTTTTCCTTACCATTTTGCTGTCAATCAAGCCTGCCATGCCACCCACATCAACATTCCTGCCACCTGCATCAATATTCTTGACACCGCGCCCCACCAACCACAACCCGCGTGCAGTCCTCAAC
This sequence comes from Neoceratodus forsteri, assembly GCA_016271365.2. Classification (NCBI taxonomy): domain Eukaryota; kingdom Metazoa; phylum Chordata; order Ceratodontiformes; family Ceratodontidae; genus Neoceratodus; species Neoceratodus forsteri. The sequence continues at coordinate 880,772,110 of CM057455.1, read as the reverse complement.
AACTACTGGTACGAAAAAAACAAACAAAGAACCAGTACTGTAAAGTAGGAGAAGGAGAACAATTAAACTTCTCTTCAAACTGTGCTTGTGGAAGTTCAAAAAGACTTTATTGATCAGCAAAAGCCGTTACAACATGCTATAAATACAGTGATTACATAAAAGGCACTCAAATGCCATCTAATAGGCATAAATCGTTAATTTCAAAATACAAATAAAATTTCAGATAATTTCCTAAAATGTTTGAAGTAAATATAAGAGTTTTCATAGACCAAGTTTAAAGAATTAACACATCATGTCTTTACTTCTGCAATTTAAGGCAAATCCAAATTATAGTCATCTTATAATTGTGTAGTTATCAGGAATTTGGCTACCTTCTCTTGTACAATAAAAGACAAATTATTATTTCATCAGGAGGGAAACTGAGGTTTCCTAGCAACCCATCCAGGTATTTCCTTCTGTTAACCTCATAAAGATGACACAGTAAAACAATATGTTTCAAGTTGTCAGCAGTACTAGCCCCACAGTTACAAAAAGAGGAGGTAGTATTGGATCTTGCCTGCCTAAAATGGATATATTGCGCACTGCAGGTTTCTGTTCTGAATCTAGTGAATATTCTTCTAGGTTTGGGGCATGTCAAATGCATTAGGTATGATTCGAGTCCCCAATTAATCTTGAATTGTTTGTACCAATCATGAAGTTTTAGAGTAGATAGTTGAGCAAATAAATCATTGATATCCAAGTCCATCAGCATTGTTTTAACATCTAAACTAACTTCCTCCCATGTGCTGGCATATATAGAATAAAGTAAATGTCCAAGGCCAGAGGGCATTATTCTTTTTTTGATTAACTGAATAAGTGGATGTGGATATCCCAAAATAGCCAACTTAATCTCTTCTTCCAAACACATTCTAGGATAGTGATGGTCTAGAAGTAGAAATTCTTTGAGTAAAAACATAATTTGTCTTTCTTTGACTAAAGAGGTTAATGATTGTTGTCCTAACTCTAGCTTGGGGATGCAACTGGGGGTTCCCTGAGGTACCATTAAGAGATGTCTATACAGTTTATTACGGATAATTTCCAAGGGACTTAGACTTGTATAGCCCCATACCTCTGCCGAGTAGATTATACTAGCTCTGATTTTAGCACCGATGACCATTAATATCCCCTTTGACCAAGGATTTGCCCATTTTGGCGTTGAATATTTTAAGGGCATTAGTAGCGGTAGACCTTTTGTTCTGGATTAACTCCATGTGGTTTTTCCATGGCAGGTTATATGCAAATCTCACCCCTAGGTAACCATAGCTGCTTACCATTTCAATGGTTTTCCAGTCTATTTTAAACTTCGGGATAGTCCTAATTGGGTTTCCAAAGATTAGTACATTTGTTTTATCTGGGTTAATCCTTAATTTATTTTGCTTACGTAGTATCTCAAATAGCTTTAGCTTCCTTCTGGGGCACAAGGCTGAAGAGAAAAGAAGTACTAGATCGTCTGCGTAAGCTAAACTGTCAATTCTGTTTTCATTAATTTTTGGAGCATGAAAATCCAGGTCCGTAATATGCTGTAAGGTGCTACTGATGTAGATATTTAAAAGTGTAGGGGCCAGTAAGTATCCCTGTCTGACCCCTACATTAGTTTTAAATGAATCAGTGAGATGTCCATGTTGGTTGTATTGTATTTTTGCCCATGTATGCTCATGCAGTCTGATTAGAATATCTAGGAGTGCTTTTTCTAGATTCAGATTCTTTAGTCTTCCATATCTTTCTAGTTATGCTGTCAAAGCAGCTGTAAAGTCTACGAAACAGCAGTACAGTCTACCTTTTCTAATTTTGGTATACTTCCAAATCATGTGTTGGAGAACACTGCAGTGTTGTACTGTGGATCTAAAACTTCCTAAAGCCATTCTGAGCTTCATTAATAACAGAATGTTCCTCCAACCAGTTAGTTTACCAAGTGTTATTCTTGAGAAAACTTTTTGTGAAAGATCAATCAAACTAATAGGTCGATACATTTTAGGATTATAGAGGGTCTTTTTCATGAATTGGAAATACGATGCTACCCGACCAGCTAGCAGGGAAATCTAGATTTTGAAAGAAGGTTTTGAATATCCTGAAGAAAAATGGTGTCCACCAATCTGAAAAAGTTTTGAACACAGCACTTATAATTCTGTCAGGTCCTGGGGAAACTGCACTTGTGGCAAACAGCACCAGTCTCCCGACCACACTCCAAACTAGCACAGCAATCCATGGTGTGTGTGTGTGTGTGTATTCGCAATATTGAACAATGCTCTCACCACCGCCATGTAAAGCAGCAGCAGTCCCTCTCGGCTGGAAGCCAGTCTCCACTGCTACTCCAAGAGAACCCTCCACTTCCACTCAAGACTTGTGCTTGGTCCACCGTTCGGATATTCCTGATTACTTACGCCGACCACTACTCTCAACAAGTGTGGCCACCTCTCTACACTGTACCACCTTGCAGTCCATATGGGATACCGCCTGGAACCTTGCAACCTCTACTCCCAGAAACAATGATCAAAACTATCTCTCAAAGAGCTGCGACTCTGCTCCTTAAAACTCCTACTCCTCCTCCTCATCTCAGGTAGCGTCCATCCCAATCCTAGCCCTAGAAGCTCAGGCCACACACAAACGACAGGTGCCCTTATCCTTGCAACCATTAATATCTGCAGCCTACTACCAAAGCTGGATGCACTCCAAGCCTTCGTACGCCAACACAACCCTGACATCCTTGCAGTGGTGGAAACTTGGCTGACACTTAAAGTTCCTGACTTGCAGTAACAATACAGGGCTACAATGTCCACAGGCTGCACCGAATATCCAAAAAAAGGGGGTGGTTGTGCAGTCTATATCAAAGACACCCTGTCATGGCACCCTGTAGGAACTCCATCACTTTCTGCCTCGGCGCCGATTCTGCCAATAAAAATCGTCCTAGGTCCCAACCATAAAGCCCTGACTATTGTTTCCATATACATCCCACCCAGAGACCCTAAACATGGCTTCAATGATGTCCTAAACTTTATCAACTCTCATCCTCCTGAAGCTGAACTTATTCTACTAGGGGATTTCAACATAAACTGATTAGCATCGGGCACCAGTGCCTATAAAGACTCCATCTCAGCTGCTAACCTCACGCAAATGGTAAACTCCCCTACTAGGATTAACTACAAGATTGGCACCAGTACCCTCCTGGACTGGGTCCTCACCACTCACCCCACAAGGATTTCTCATACGACCGTTCTCCCAGACTCTCTCAGTGACCACTCCCCGGTCATATGTGCATTGTCTAACAAATTCCTCAAGCCCCCTCCCAAAATTATCGCTAGCAGAGTTCTTCTTCGTGGAAAACTTCCACATCTCAAACAATACCTGCTTCTACAAGACTGGCTACCCGTCTACGAAGCAAAAGATGTTAACTTGGTTCTTGATCACTTCATCTCAATTTTCAACAAAGCCTGCGACCTCTTTGCCCCTGCTAAAAGGTGCAAAACAAAATCTCTCTCTAATCCATGGCTCACCACGGCTCTTCTCTCACAGCTGAAACTAAGGGAACACCTCTGGGCAGTTGCCAGGGCCACTGGCAAACAACTGGACATCCAAAATTACAAACAAGCACGAAATGCCTGCATAAAAGCCATCTAGCTCACGAAATCCACCTATTACAAAGACACTCTCACCAATACATAGGGAAATGGTCGTGCTTTCTGGGACAATATCAAGGATGTCATGGGGAAGCAGCCAAAAACCTCTCCGGCCATGTTAATGGTTGATGGATCCTCAACCCTCGACCCCAAGGTGATGGCAAATATCTATAACACAGCTTTTACAGACCTTAGTGCTGTCCTACCCCATGACTTTTTCTAAAACAGGGCCTACTCCCCAAATACCTCAGCCCCACAGTCTAACCATCCCCTCTTCTACTTCAGAGAGGTAAGGCTGAATGAAGCTCGACGCTATATTACTGCAGCTATCTCCAAATCTAGATCTAGTAGCGACAGCATGGACCTTAAGCTTCTGTTGCTCACCCTCGATGAGGTAATTCATCCATTAACAAAAATCCTAAACCTCTCCCTCAGCTGTGGAAAATTCCCAGACTTATGGAAAACAGCCACCGTGACACCTGTCCATAAAAGTGGGGATAAGACGAATCACTCAAATTATCGCCCTATCTCCACACTGCCCCCCACTCTCTAAGGCACTAGAGTGCATTGTGGCTGATCAACTTACCGACCACTTGGATAAATACAATATACCTTGTCCACAACAACACGGTTTCCGGAAAGGTCACAGCACCACCACAGCCCTTCTTGAGTTCACTGGAGCTCTGCACAAATCACTTGACAATGGCCTTATCACAGGGGCCGTTTTTGTCGAACTCTCCAAGGTCTTCAATACAGTACACTATGGACTTCTAACTGACCAACTACTGAATGCCGGGCTATCACCTGACTCTTCTCTCTGGTTTAAAAGCTACTGAGAAAACCGGTTGCAGAGAGTAAAACTTGCTGACGCTCTTTCTGACACCCTGCCTGTTCGCTCGGGTGTCCCACAGGGATCCATACTGGGCCCCCTCCTTTTTAGCCTTTTCTTAACCTCCCTCCCTTACCACTGCTCTGAGCAGATCATACTATATGCCGATGATGCTGCTGTATTCTCCACTCACAAAGATCCTGCAACTCTTCAACACAACCTTCAACGGTTTCAGTTCTGTAGAGACATGGTTTCTTGATCAAAAACTGGTCCTCAATGACAAGAAAACCAAATCTATGCTCTTCTGCAGCTCTCATAACCCACACAAGCTACATCACTTGGCCATCTCCACCACCCAGGGGAACACTCTAGATCAGGTGGGGTCCTTCAAATACTTAGGGATACAGCTTGACCCTAATCTCTCCTATGGACCTCATGTAGATAATGTAGCTAGAGCTGCTAATACACAGCTTGGTCTCCTCTACAAACACAGACAACACCTCACGCCAGAAGCTTTGAAGGTTGCAGTCCTGAGCTCTGTAACAGACTATGGTCTCATCATTTATGACTTGGCCACAACCCTTAGACGCCTCTCAACTGCCTTAAATAAGGCATGTCGGATCATCATTGGCGCTCACCGTCTCACCCACACGTGACCTGTACACCCAGACCGGCTGGCTTCAACTATCAAACCGCATAAAGTTTCTCACCTGCTCCGTGGCGATAAAAAATCTACCTTGGCCTTGCACCTTCTGGGGTCTCAACTCTGTTACAACACCGAACCAACAAACGGTGCCTTCGGAGATCCATGCTACAGCTACTGAAATTCCCCCACTGTCACACTTCACAGGGACAACGGTCTTTTGCTTATCGAGCGCCACTCTGGTTTAATGGCCCCAGCGCCACCATCTCCTCCGCCCCAACAATTGGTATGTTTAAAATTAGGCTCCGGGACTATCTCACTACCAACAGCTCCTGTGACTGCCCAACTTAACCTTGTTTCTCCATATCCCTGCCTGTTCTAGTGGTCCCCCCCCCCTCCCCTCCTCACTGGATCCTACCCTCACATCTTGGTATACCCAGTGCTGCACTTTTCACCATCTTCCCACCCTACCTACATTCCTTCTCCCCCCCCTCCTCCCTCCCTATGACTCTGGCACTTCTTATCTCTTGTCTGTTTTCTCTGACAAATGCCACTGGCTGCCTTGTTTACAATGTTACCCTTGAATTGTATTAATCTGTAATCTGTTTGCAATGTCCACATTGTTGTAATGGCTGTCTTGATGTTCCCCATAATTTGAATTTCTCTGATGTGGAACCTTTGTAAAAGAGCCTTGGCTCAAAGGTATTTGTAATCCTAGACTTGATATATAAATGAATAAAATAGACGCTAGTTTTACAAGGACCAATACAGCTACCAACTTCCATTTCCATGAAAACCTCATGAAACAGAACAAAAGTACGCCTGGACCAAGTGTGATCACATCTGTGACTGACTCAGAGGTGTGGGAGTTTGCCAGCCACCCTGAAATTCTGCACTGCAGTTAGCTGGGGGTCGGGTACATTACTGAAGTGAAGAGCTTGGCTCCCAAGGAGGAAGGGTGTGGGCTGCCCGGTGTTTGCACGCAATCTGTTTGCTGACCTAGGATGGGCACTGGTGTTTACTGTGAAGACAGCCATTAGCCTACCCACCCAACTAAAGGAGTAGTACAGCCGCAGCAGCCCCAGTAATTGGGATGAGGGGATAGGAAGAGCCAAAGGGGAAAAGCAAAATAATAAAAGTAAGGGGTTGATCACATTTTGGATAATTAGTTCTGAAGGTACAGCCCAAAATGCAATTGGTCATTACATGTCAAAACTCATGTAGAATTAATGACAGTGATTCTGAGCAGATGTCTATACCAGGTCTGACCACAACTGCAAGGTGGAGAACAAAGATCCAGTGTCAAGGTGCTGAGGGCCTGGGGAGCTGCCAGCACCTTCATGGAGACCAGTTTTTTATTTTGTTTTTGGTTTTAATTCCTGTAGTCCTGCCCCACCTTCCTGAACTGCTGCAGTAACCTTGTCACTGTGAGAATGGCAGCTCAAAAAAGCCACAATGCACTCTGTGCCACCCTTTCAACCAGAGACTGTACCACTCCCTGCCTGCTTACGGCTCAAGTTCAGACATAATTTCTGAACCCAGGTCTCTCTCATGGAGTGCTAAGCAGTAACCACTAGGCAATCATCCTAGCCTCATTTATACTGTACTTGACAGGGGACCTTAAAATAGCTGAATCCAGCTCCTGTGTAGGCTTTTCAACATACCAGCAAGGAACTGAAATCTGTCCGACTGCGCCACGGTGTTCGACAGGTCACTGTACACAAGTTCCTTCTTCTCTTTACCACTTCCATTCTTGTAGGAATATCTGGCCAAATACTGGACAAACAATTCCTAACACACAAAAAGCAAAAACAAGGATTTGTTAATCTTCTTTTCTTTTTATTCAATATTTTATTCAAGAAAGATTTTTTTTTTTTTTTTACAGAGCATGCATAACAAATACAAAGATTTGCAATACAGTCAGAATTACTGTTACCCAGATCAATTCAGTACCGAGCTTCACATATACCATAATTAGTCAAATCCATTTCGTAGGATACAGTATTACCCCTTATTCTTTTATTTCTCTGATGGAACAAATGTACCTCTAAAAGCACATGCCCAGGCCTTGGAAACTGATTAACCTGCTGTAGTCCCTGTGAACCAGTCCCACTGTAGGGGTGTATGGGATAAATTCCGGATCCAGCTGAAATTGAAAGACCAACTCATCTATGCCAAAACTCCTCATTCTTTACCTGGTTGCCCTGAATACAGGCAGTCAAAGTTTCCATTCTGTATATGCTGTTAATCACTGATGTTCATTTTAATTTTGGAAAGTTTTTCAATAACCATAGATACTGTTGGCAGATAAGGGCCTATGGCCCACCCAGTCTGCCCATTTGAGCTTGTAAGATCACTAAGTTTTTTTCTAGAAGTCTGCTACCCTTTGCCCCTGACCTCCAGGATTCCCTTATGTCTATCCCATGCATTTTTAAATCCCGTGATTGTTTCAGCCCCCACCACTTCCTCAGGCATGGTGTTCCACTTGTCCACCACACTTTCTATGAAGAAATTCTTCCTCACATTTATTCTGAATCGCCCTTCCTCCAACTTCATCCCATGCCTTCTAGTCCTGGAACATCTTTTTCGCTGGAAAATAGTGTTTTCCTGCACCTTGTTCCTCCCTGTAGTAAAGTACTTGTATGTCTCCATCATATCCCCTCTTTCACTTCTCTTCTCCTGGGAGCACATATTCAAAGTCCTTCAGCCTGTTCTCATAGGACTTGTGATGCAATCCCTGTACCATCTTTATTGCTCTCCTCTGAACCTTCTCCACACAGTCTATGTCCTTACGTAGGTAAGGTCTCCAGGACTGGACACTGTACTCCAGGTGGGACCTCACTAGTGTCTTGCATAGTGGAATTATGACCTCCCTTTTCCTGCTGGTGATGCCCCTGCCTATGCATCCCAGCATCCTATTTGCTTTACCTGCCGCCCTGTTGCATGGTTTCCCTACCTTGAGGTCATCAGAGATGATAGCCCCAAGGTCCCTTTCCTGCTTGGTGCATGCTATATTCTCACCCCCCAACTGATATGTTCTTCCAAGGTTTTTGTGCCCCATATGCATTATTTTGAACTTTTTTTGCATTAAATTTCAACTGCTAAACCCTTGACCATTCTTCAAGTTTTTGCAGGTTCCTCCTCATTCTGTCTACACGCTCTGGTGAGTCCACTCTGTTACAGAGCTTGTGTAGTCAGCAAACAGGGAAATTCTGCCTTCTAGCTCCTGCACAATGTCACCAATGAAGATGTTGAATAGGATCGGTCACAGCACTGATTCCTGCGGCACCCCAATGGTCACTCTTCCCTTTGTGGAGTAACAGCCTTTCACCACCACCCTCTGTGTCTTGCCACCCAGCCAGTTACCCACCCACTGCACTACTGTCCTGCCCACTCCCATATTCCCCAGTTTGTTTAACAGCCTTCTATGCGGCACAGTGTCAAAGGCCTTGCTGAAGTCCAGATAGGCCATGTCCACTGCCTTCCCCTGATCCACCTCCCTTGTCACCCAGCTGAAAAGTTCAATGATGTTGGTCTGGCATGACCACCCCTGTGAAACCATGCTGCATTGGGTCCCGTAGTCTGTTGGCAACCAGACGTTCCACCAATCTCTCCTTCAGTAGTGCTTCCATGATCTTCCCCACTACCAAGGTCAGGCTGACTGGTCTGTAGTTCCTCGCTTGCTCTTTCTTCCTGCTTTTGTACAAGGGGATTACATCTGCTGTCCTCTAGTCTTTGGGTACCTCCCGCTTCCAGTGATTGGCTAAACAAGATTGACAGAAACCAAAGTCTAGTTATAACTTTACTGGCTGCTAATAATAATATTTAATAGCAATTTCAATGTCTGACCCCTTATTTCTTCCCACAGAATTGACTGAAGAACCAATGAAGGGGCAAGCAAGTCCAACAAAAAAACAACCAAAACAAACAAACACTGCCCTGCCAGTATGTAGTGAGTTCAGGGCAGGCCTAAAAATATAGGTTCATAGGAGTTGTACGGGTTCAGTAGGCAACAAGGCTCTTTACTTAACTCATGTGCCTCATGAGTGGACTTCATACTTTTTGTTTCCCATATATTGATCCAATCTATGTTTAAATATTGTTATATTACCACTATTAACAACATACTGGGTAGTTTACTCCACATTCCAACCACTCGAGTACAAAAATCTACTCCTTTTGATCATTAAGTTTTTATCACCTAAGAGTTTAAGTTATTACTTCTTGTTGATATAAAGCCTTTGAACCCAGTTAGTCCTACTGTTTCTCTTATATGCTCATCTTTAACAGTTTTATAGACCAGACATAAATCACCTATCAGCCTATATTTTGTGCAGAATAGTTTTCATTGTTTTATCCTATTATTGTAGGTATGGTGTTTGACAAGATATAATTGTCTTAGTTAATCTTAGTTGTACACCCTCAACTAATTTTTGAGTTCTTGCAGTATAGGTTGCACTGAACTGGGAACATTATTCCAAATGTGGGTGTACCAAACTGGTGTAGAATGGAAGAATTACCATAAGGTCTCTACTTTTGATGTTTCTAAGTACTGATCCAGCAATTTTATGACATTGTTTAAACATGATGGCAGTATTTCTATCAAAGGACATATTGTTAGAGATTATGACACCCAGGTCCTTCTCCTCAACTGTAGTTTTTAAAGTAATGTTATTCAATTTATAGTCAAAAAGTGGGTTATTCCTCCCTAGGTGCATAAGTTTGCATTTCACGTCATTAAACAGCTTTTCGGTTTTTTAGCCCAATGTGATAGTCTGTCGAGTTGGTTTTGGAAAAGTAATCCTTCAGACGCCATGCTTACAAGACCTCCAATCTTGCAATCATCTGCATATTTGCATATCCAGTACAGGAGGCCAGATCATTTGAGTTTACCGTAGTAGTAGGTGTGGGCTACAGGATCATTCTCATCTACCGTCCACCTGGGGGGGATAAGAAATTGTTCCTGCAGTAAGTGGCAGACTTCATCGTCGATGTGGCATTGGAGTCGCCCAGGCTGATGGTCCTGGGCGACTTCAATGCCTGGGTCAACGAACTCTCGCAGTTTGGTCAAGACTTCCTCCAGCTTATGTTGTCATTGGGGTTCACACAGGTAGTTGCCTGAGCTGCTCACAATCAGGGTCATTCACTTGACCTGGTCTCCCCTCCTGGAGATCAAGTCCTCCAACTTGGTGGTGGAACCAGTCATATGGTCCAATCACTACACAGTGAGATTCAATCTCCAGCCCCTCACTTATAGGCCTGCCCCTGTGGAGATGGTCGGATAGCACCCATTGAGGGGTGTAACCCCAGAGGGTCTCTTGGCAGTATTAGACCTAAGAGGAGTTCGGAGGACGGGTGAGGATCCAGATAATCTAGTTTTGGCCTATAATAAGGCTATCACTAAGGCTCTGGATGCTATCACCCCAATCTGTGTTCCCCCCTCTCTCTCTGCCCTCGGTCCCCTTAGTTCGATGGGACCTTGAAGGAGTTGAGACGGGTGGGACGAAGGCTAGAGCGTTGCTGGTGAAGAACAGCCCTTGCTATCGACCACCTTAGATTGATGGATCATTATCAAAGCTATCAATCAGCATTCTCACGTAAGAAGGCAGAGTTCCTGTCTGGTGAGACAGCAGCTGCTCAAAACCAACCGGCTCAGCTCTTTATAACCGTGGACAGGCTGTGCAACCCAGCCTGTCTACTGGTTCGAGGAGCATTTTCACAAGACAAGTGTGATGAGTTTGCTTGATTTTTCGCACATAAGGTGGCCGACATCAGGGCTCAAATCTGTCCAGCACCTTCTATGGGGGTTAGTGGTGGTCAGTGTATGGTCACTTTCCCTCGGTCTTCTTGGATATCTTTCAACCGACCAGAGATGGGAGATGTCATGCGGATTGTCCAGAAATTCCGGCCAACTTGCTGTAGTTTGGATCCGGGCCATACACGCCTAGTATTAGGGTGTTTGGAGATCACTGGCCCGGTCCTTGCAGAGATTGATTGGTGCTCTTTAGATTTCAGTTCCCTACCTCCCTGAAAGAGGTGGTGGTGACACTGCTTCTTAAGAAAGCTTCTTTAGACCGAAGCATCTGTGTAAACTACAGTCCTATCTCTAACCTTCCCTTTGTTGGGAAGGTGATTGAGAAAGTAGTTGCGCTGCAACTGGAGAAACATCTTACCATCCATGACATCTTCGATGCTCTCCAGTCAAGTTTCCGGAAGAGACATAATACTGAGACCACTCTGGTTCGGGTGCTCAATGATCTCTTGATGGCAAGACAGCAGAAGCACCGTTCCATCTTGGTGCTTCTGGATCTCTCCTCAGCATTTGACACTGTGGACTATGGGGTTCTGCTCGAGCATCTGAGGGTCATCTGTGGACTGGATGGTGCAGTTCTTAGATGGTTTCATTCTTTCCTAGCCGGCAGGTCTCAGAGGGTGGTTTCATTTTGTTTTCCCCCTCTGAACCATTCCTTCAGCTGTGTGGGGTACCTCAGGGCTCGGTGCTGTCCCCCATGTTGTTTGCAGTGTATCTGCTGCCCCTCTGAGACATTGTAAGATGATATGGGCTGAGTTTTCACTGCTATGCAGATGACACACAGTGCTGTCTGTCTTTTGCATCCGACCAGGATAGTGCGGTCTCGATGTTGAACAGCTGTCTGGCGGAAATCCATGACTGGATCAAGTCCAGTTGGTTGAAACTGAATTCTGGGAAGACTGAGGTGTTAGTTGTGGATCCGGGGCACCGGATAGAGAGGTCAATGGTGGGGTTACCTTCTGGGCTGTGGCTAGATGGTGTACAGCTACCCACCTCTGAATGGGTGCGTAATCTGGGGGTTGAAATCTGATGATGGACCGACGGTGCAGGTGTCGGCAGTAGACAAATCTTCCTTTTGCCATCTTAGGAACATCGTCAGAATTAAGCACCTTGTTCCGTCCGATGCTTTTTCCCACGTTGATCCATGCTTTTATGACCTCATGCCTTGACTACTGCAACTCCCTATACCTAGGGCTTCTGGGGCTTGATGTCTGCCGCTTGCAGCTGGTGCAGAATGCTGCAGCATGATTATTGACTGGGACTTCACGCACCAGTCATATTACTCCCGTGCTGCGTGATCTGCACTGGCTGCCTATATAGTGGCGGACCACCTTCAAGGTCGGTCTTCGGACCTATAAAGCCCTACACGGACTGGGACTGGGTTACCTGCAAGAGCTCCTTGTTCCTTACAGCCCTGGCCAACCTCTCCGCTCAACTGATGAGGGGTTGTTAGAGGTTCCCAGAGTGTGGTTGAAGACATCTGGTGCCAGGGATTTTATGTTGGTGGCGCCATCCCTATGGAACTCTCTACCACGTCAGATTAGAGAGTGCAGGACCGTGGAGAGCTTCAAGACCAGTCTAAAAACCTATTTATTCAAACAGGCTTTTAATATTTGAAGTTTTAGAAATTCTGAGGATTTTTAATTGAAATTGTTGTTTTTATGTGATTTTAGTGAACTGCCTTTTGATGTCCTGTATGTAAAGCACTTTGATGTCTGAACTGCGCTAGACAAATAAAATTATTATTATCCATGCACTATCAATTACAGACATTGTGGACGCCACCACATTGAAAAGGGTGGGGCTAGCCAGCGCAGCAGTAGGGTTACCGCTCGCGGTGCCAGCAACCCGGGTTCAGGAACGGACTTGGGTGGCTGGAGGGTTGGCAGGAGGAGGAGGAGGAGGATTAAGCACCCATAGGCCGCTCTCCTTCTCCAGGGGCGGGTGGGTTGCCTGCTCCACTACTCTACCGCCACCTGGGTGACCACGAGAGGCGGTGCAGCAGGACAGTCTGTAAGGGAGGGAAGGACATCAGCCAGGAGTCGGAGTGTCGGCACGTCATGACATGCTCCGCCCCTAGGCTCCCCGTGCGTGCCGATGCCCGTGGGGATGGCACCAAAAACAAGGAAAATGGACCCTTGAATGCCGGGCGAGACGGGGAACTAGCTCCCAGACACCGTAACCCGGCTCCCCGTGGAGACCGCAGACCGACACACACACTAATGGACTGAGGGGAAGTCTGGAACCTCTTCTCATTGGGGTTGAGACAGAATGGGGGTTGGTCCTAGTGACTTCGAGAGGTACCAAGGGAGGGAAGAGAGAACACTGGATCGTCAGAAGAGAGCAGCAACTAAGGTGAGAAGGGGGCATATTAAAGAGAAAAGAAAAAAAAAAAAGGGCGGGGCCCCAACACTGAGCCCTCAGGCACACCACTAGTAACCCTACCCCATTCTGACATATGTCCTTTCAAATACGTGCATGGTTGGCTTTTCTCTCCCCCCACACCCTCTCCAACAGCTCACCATATGGGGACCCATATACGTGGCCTGATCTGCGGGTGTACTAAAGTAGTACATCTGACATATCCAGGACAAATCTCTCGATTGAGGATGGCCCAGTGGCATGGAGGGCTGAGGCACTAGACACCTTACCTCCTGCCACACTGGCAACCTGTGTTCAGTGATGAGCACGGGTTACTGGGGGTCAGCTGGGGAGGGCTGGGACAGGACTGAGCAGCCACCAGGAAACTCTCCTCTCCCGGACTGAGAGGCTGGCTCTCTTGTCCTTTTTTTTAACCAGTCTTTTTCGCTCCGGTCACGGCCTGCGGAGCCTCTCTCGGGCATCCTGCCTGTTCCTGCCCTGTTTGAGGTCCTCTCGACCCTAAGTCTCCTCTCTTCCCCCCCCCCACAGCCAGTACTCCCAGCTTAACCTCCGGGGTTGGGCCGCCTCTCCTCTTTGGGCACTCTTCATAGTCAGACCCTGGCTGCAGATGAGGGCCCAGGTGAAGGAATTAAGAGGCCGGGTGAGACGGATCTGGCAGTGGGCATGGGGGTCAGGTGCCATAGCCTACAGCATAGAGCCTGGTTTTTCCATTTTGTGGTGCGTTCCACCCGCCCCCCCATTGCATAGGGACCCCAACCCCATGCGCACGGCAACCCTGCTTGCGTCAGCCACACTACTTGTGCTGTCTACATACTGCAGCACCCCCGATCTCCACTAGGAGCCGCTGGTACATCGGACAATCCCTGGCCTTCCCCCCAGGAGAGGAGAACTGTCTGTCGGACTCTCAATCCTTTCCCTCCCCTGCTGACCCCCTTCGGCCCAGGCTCGCTCCTGAACCCGGGTTAGCATGGCGCGAAGAGTGGCGTCCAGTGCCTCAACCCTCAGTGCCACCGGGCTGGCCAGCTCTCCTGGCCTTTGATTGCCACCACGTGGAGGCATGGTGGGGGTGCGGGTGATGGAGGTGGGGTCAGGCGCTAGGCCAGAGGTGGGATGAGCAGAGTTGTTTCAGGCCAAGGCGTGCATGCGAAGCTCCATACTGTCACCAGACCCTGTCTGGTGCTCCGGAGAGAAAATAGGTGGAAAAACTGGCGGTTGGAACTTAATGAAGCCGCCACCTAGTCAGCACCAATGGCCCCCCAGGCTCGGAGGAAGAAAAGAGTAGGAGCCTTGGACAGCCGAAGTGCCAGAAGGGACAGGCTGATACAGGAGTTCAGCCTGCCAGAAGAACATGAAGGATGAAAAAAATAAAACATTTCTCCATTGTGTTGAAGTGATGAGTCTGTAATTAGCTGATGCATATTCATTTCATGTTTCAAAAGTGAGATCTTTCTTGAGTTCTGAGTTCCAACTACCAAGAACCATCACCTTGGAGACAGGCAGCACTTTTTTTTTTTTTGGTTATATATTTCTATTTATCCCCTAGCCCAATCCCCTGCTTGCACACTTCTTCAGGAGTTGCCAAGGCACCCAACTGCTGCTACTGTCCCCCATACTTGCACTTCAGTGCTTGGCTCATCCTCCATCGAACTGTGGCTTACTCCCCAGACAGGTACGAGGTGGGGGCAACTCCTGAAATCTTGCAGGCATCGGGCGGCCGGAGCAGCGGGGCAGGCAGGATCTGGAGCAGTGCAGGGTGCTCTGTCATCCATGCGAGCAGAAGCCATTTTCCGCTTTTCTTCCCAAGAATGTCGACATGCTGTGAGAGCATAAGGTAGCAAGCGCATGCATGGACGTGCTGCTCTTGGAAACCAGCCAACATCCATCCCTTTTCCCTGGTGCCTCCAACTGTACTGCCAACTGTTGCTTCCCCAGGTGGAAGTACTGCAGCAGTGACAGCAACCCTCCCTCCTCAGATGAGGCGAGAGTCCTGCGGGATGCTCAATCCTCTTCCCCCTGGCTGCCCCCCCCAGATGACCCAGAGGTCGCTCCTGAACTCGGGTCACCAGTGTCACGAGTGGTAGTGCTACCGCTGCACCAACAGGCTGCCCAACATGTAGCACTTCTATTAAACTCTTACATAAATTGCCAATTAAGTGGGACCATAACGTACCTTGTTGGTGGTCTTTCAAAATGACATGTATAGAAGGTGTCTTTTCTGGCAATTGTTTATAGCTGGGACCATCCTATTTGATAAGATAGCATTTTTAAGTAACTATATTGGGCTGTTTTGGGGAGGCCAAACTCCCTTTGTAGATCCTGGAAAGGTTGGAATCCTTGCGCTGTATAAAACTGATGCAAATATTTCAGGCCTCTAACCCCCAATTATGAAGTATGGAATCAACAGAGTTGAGTGGGGAAGCTTTATCACATTCCACTGAGCTCAGCCAAATCACTATATGATTTGATATTAAAACAAACACAAGGAGATGGAGAGAGGCGGCAGTTGGGGCTACAGCACAAGTTTAGGAAACTGTGAATGTAGGTTTGAATCCCTCCAGAGCCACTTACACACTGTATGACCAGAGCTGTGGTTCAATCCACTCTGCTGTAGCTGGGCTGTCTTGGGAAGTAACAGTAAAAAATGCAGCTCTCCAGAGATTATAACAGGACATTCATCAGGGCCTGTATAAACACCAGCCTATCCCGAATGGTTACAAAAAAAATTAAGCTTTTTAGCTCTCAGAAATATGTCTCATCTTTTGATTGATCAATCCATAACCAGGTAGAGTTGGCTAGTTTAAGCCTATGGTGATCATTGCCAAAACAGCCAGTCTCCAGGTTTGATGGCTTGAATCCCTGTTCCTGCTCCACAGCCTTCCAATTCACTAGCGATCCCCCTCAAAGTCACTAGAACTACAGCTGGTTTGAAAAAAAAAAAATTTTTTTAAATAAAAGGGAGAGAGCGCGAGGTAGCCCTACTATATTCCGGGATGCAGAGGGTCATTCCAGCGCAGTGGCTGCCAAGAATAGAAAAACAGCTGCCAGATGATCCTCCTGCCTGCCACCGTCAGCTACCCCCTCCCCCCAAAAAATCTCTCTATGCATCATTCTACAGTATGGAGTAGAGATCCGTCCCCCACCACTACCACTAACAAACAAATAAATGAATGTAGCTACCTACAGCAAACAACTCGGCATTGCCAAGGGGGTGCGTCCCCTCGCAATACAAACCCAAACAGTATACACACACATCAACCTAAACACCAAAGATCCCCCACACTAGTTATGTACCAGACAAATGCGTCAATCCGCTGTCCAAAATATGACACACACAAAAAAATACTCCCAAAGAACACAAACACATACTCCCCTGCTGCATTTCACTTATTTTCACAAAGCGTAACAACTGTATGTTTCTAGTCTAAATCCGAACCATACAATTACAGACACTCCAAGAGAAAAAGAATGCCCCTTGAAGTCTCCCTTGGCAGCAACTCCTATACTTTTTATTTTAGTTTTTGTTGACTGGATAAGAGCACTAGACAAATTCTGCCTATTTTCAGGCATGAACCGGAGGAGGGGGATACAGATGAATGTCAACCGACCTTGAACCAGATTAAGCTGTTGTTGGTATTTTTAGTGAATAGTCATTAAACTGTGCAAGTTACAGTATCTGCTGCAAACAAAATATGCACATTATGTCCCAATAAACCCCTAGTAAACAGAGGGTGCAGACCTACAATGCACTGGACACTGTTGGTGCGACATGCTAAGTCCTGCACAACTTGTATGCCAGCAGCTAAAGACTTGCATGCATGCGGGCCGAGGCTACTAAATGTCCGAAACTGAAATATCAACAGAACAGAGTCTGTTATCAGCAGGGCAGCCACTCACCTTCTGTTTTCGATCCACGATAACTTATGGTTACACTTGGCTCCCTCTTGATGCAACCTGCTGTACTGTGTGATGTGGGGATGACAATGCCAATGGTTAGGCTATTGGCTCTTCTGTTGCCTCACACCCTGTAGCTAGCGGTTCACTACTCCACTCTCTCAGACTGTTGAGTCCTGACTGCTTGCCCTGTCCCGTGGCCATCGTCACCTCATTGCCCACCTCAAGTCCTCGCTGCTGCCCAATGAAATTATCCACACTCATTGCGTGCATGCGCACTTAATTTTCTACAAAGGCACCAATTTCAAAAAACGTAGCCTCCAACAGATGGGGCCGGGGGGGTGCAGCAGGTGAGGCCAAGAAGGTACACCCAGGTCACCGGGGGGAAAGTGTCAAAAAGTCAAACTTTATGTTAAAATTATTGGTGGGGCTGCGCCGGCTTCACAAAATATTGCTGGAGCCCATGCCCCACAGGCCCATATAACCCGGCACCTATGGCTTCAACCCAGCTGAGCTGGGCCGTTATCCCACCATAATGCCCCCCTTGTGCCTCATTGCTCACGTCATGTGCTGTGTTGTATCCAACTAGGGACCCCAATTTCCACCGATTTTTCATACTCATTTTAGAAATACACACAAACACACACACACACCAGGAGTGGGGATTAAAATAAGATAAGAAATGGATATTTTACCATTACTGTAATCACAGATCACAAGGGAATCAACCCACTGCATATTCTCTATATATTATAGTGGCATGGTAGCACCACTAGAGTTAGGGTTGAAAAGGGTGTTCTATGTTAAATGCCTAACTTAGTTTGCACATTTATATCTTTGGCACAGTTTGATGAAATGGGCTAAACTTTGCATGTGTTGTCTGGGAGGCAAGGTCTTGATCTGTGGAAAGTTTTGTGATGACTTGTGCAAATTCTGAGATCCGCATATGTCATTTGTATGTTGATTGCGCGCATGCGCAAGAAACATGTTGCGGCAGATTTCTGCAGAAGCAGGTTGTGGAGGCGTGGCACTGTTGTGCCCAGTGCCCCCACAGCCTGCAAAGGCTTGTCCCCCGCCCCCAATGCCCCGGCACGCTGCTGCTGACACTAGTTCAGCTAGCAGTGCCACAACTTTAAAACAAATAGCCGCTGCAATCAGGGGCCCCTTTGTCATTGCAGCGTCAGCCATCCGCTGCAATGAGGGAGCGACCCGTCATTGCAGGGCGGGATGTAGCAGCTGTGATATTGTTTGTGAACATGGCGGCAGCTTGCCGCCATTTTCACAAACAATATGGACCCCCCAATGTTTATTTGCTGACGGGAGCCCACTCCCCGTCGGCAGAAAGGAATCCCCTTTGTTGTTTGGTCGACGGGTGCCCAATCCCCGCCGGCAGAAAGAACCCCTGCCCTTTGTTGTTTGCGACGGGGTGCCCAATCCTGCCAGCAGAAATAAACTCCCTTTTGTTGTTTGCCGATGGGGGTGCCCAATCCCCTGTCGGCCATAGCTGCCCCTGAGATTTGTAGTGGCACGCTGGGAGCCCAATTCCCCAGCCGTGCCCCATGCCCCGAAATATGGAAAGCGCCCCACAACATTTTCTTGTATCTGAAAGAAAGGAACGTCCCTCGTAGTCTCCCACCCCCCACAACCCGCACCCACCCATTGCACACCCAGCCTCCCACACCCCCACCCCATACTTACCTCCAGAGCACGGCGCGACGATCTTCGCTGGACCGGGAACACATCTGCACACTTCAAAGCCGACCAGGAACTGAGGAAATGCCGGTAAGCTGTATAATATAATGAATAGGGATTTTTCAACTTTAGTGCATATCTCGGGCATTTTTGGGAATTTTTTCACCAAATTTTCAACATGGGGTTTTTGGGACCCCTCCTCATGAACTCTTGAACTGTCATGGCGTTAATCGGCCCCGAAAGATGGTTTCGCGGTCACTGTGCGGAATCACCCCGGCCGATTAACGAAACGACAGTGCCAGTGTTCATGAGGTGGGCTCTTAAAAAGCCTATGTTGCAAATTTGGTGGAAGAAATCCAAAAAATGACTGTTTTACGAGCGTGCATTGCGCAGTTGCTACGTACGCTCGTAACTTCATGAATGTACAATATTTTCATGCCAGATTTTCAACATTGGCATTTTGTCACACCTCCTTGTGAGCAGTACAGCTGTCACTGTTCACATCCTGGCCGAAATGTGTTTTCGCACTTCCGGCGGAGAACAGCGCGGTCGCTGAGAGTAATCAGTGTTCAGGACAGAGTAAGAAAATAACAGTGACACTGTTCATGAGTAGAGGTCCTAAAATGCCTATGTTGAAAATTTGGTAACGATACTCCATAAAATGACTGTTACGAGCGTGCATTGCGCAGTTGGCACGCACGCTCATAACTTCGCAAATTTCTAATATTTTCACTCCAGATTTGCAACATTTCCATTTTCCCAGACCTTCTTATGAACAGTACAGCTGCCATTTTTCCCATCCTGGCCAAAATGTGTTTTCACACTTCTGGCGCAGAATAGAGCGGTCGCTGTGGGAAATCACTGTTCGGGACAGATTAAGAAAATGACAATGGTACTGTTCACGAGCAGAGGTCCTAAAATGGCTATGTTGAAAATTTGGTGATGATACCCCATCAATGGACTGTGTTACAAGTGTGCGTTGCACACTTTCCACACACCCTTGTAACTTCGCAGATTTGTAATATTGTCACACCACATTTCCAACAGTGCCATTTTTTCACACCTCCTTATAAGCAGTACAGCTGTCATTTTTCACATCCTGACCGAAATGTGTTTTCACAGATCTGGCACAGAATAACATGGTCACTGTGGGAAATCAGTGTTCGGGACAGATTAAGAACATGACAGTGGTACTGTTCATGAGCAGAGGTCCAAAAATCCCTATGTTGAAAATCTGGTGACGAAACTCCATAACATGAGTGCATTACAAGCGTGCGTTGAACTGTTTCCATGCACCCTTGTAACTTCGCAAATTTGTAATACTGTCACGCCACATTTTCAACAGTGGCATTTTTTTCAACTTCTTATGAACACTGCAGCTGTCATTTTTCACATCCTGGCTACAATATGTTTTTATACTCCTGCAGACAACAGCACGGTCACTGTAGGAAATCAGTGTTTGGGACAGACTAAGATCAACCGAGTGAGGGGGGGAGTGACCGAGCTCAACTGAGCTCTGTCAAGACTGCTGCGGATTTGTTTGTGGCAGACAAAGGTCCCAACACAAGAGCCCAGAACAAAACGGCAGCCTGCAGCACTGGGAGAAACAGAATGAGAGAGCGAGTGAAGGAGGGGGAGTGAGCGAACTCACCGAAGCGCTGTCAGGACTGCTGCAGATTTCTTTGTGGGCAGAAAAAGGCGTCGATACAGGCATAGGGGCCCAGTACAAAAAGCCAGCCTGCAGCAGTGGGAGAAACAGTATGAGCGAGTGAGACAAGGGGACTTAGTGAGCTCAACGGAGCTCTGTCAGAGCTGCTGGGATTTCTTCGAGGGCAGAAAAAGGCGCCAATGCAGGCAGGAGCCCCATATAGGGCAGCTTGCAGCGCCAGGACAAACAGAATGAGCGATGAAAGCTCTGTCGGGACAGCTGCGGATTTCTTTGTGGACAGACAAAGTTGCCAACACAGCCAGGAACTCCATGCAAAAGCGCAGTCTGTGGCACCAAGAGAAACAGAACAAGCGATTAACAGAGCGGTAGTGAGTGAGCTCAACGGGGCTGTAGTGTGACTGCTGCAGATTTCTTTGTGGGCAGAAAATGCGGCAACGTAGGCAGAAGCCCAGTACAAAAGGCCAGCTTGCAGCGCCGGCAGAAACGGAATGCAAGAGTGACAGAGGGGGGAGTGAGCGAGCTCAGTGGAGCTGTGTCGGGACTGCTTCAGATTTCCTTCTGGCCAGAAAAAGCCACCAATGCAGGCAGGAGCCCAGTACAAGAGGGTAGCCTGCAGTTCCAGGAGACACAGAACGACCACGTGAGGGAGGGGGAGTCGGTGAGCTCAACGGGGCTTTGTTGGGACTGCTGCAGATTTGTTTGTGGGCAGGAAAAAGCAGCAATGCATGCAGGGACCCAGTACAGAAGGGCAGCCTGCAGTGGCAGGAAAGCCAGAATGAGCGTGTGAGTGAGCTCAACAGGGCTGTATTGTAACTGCTGCAAAGTTCTTAGTGGGCATAAGAAGGCAGCAATGCAGGCAGGAGCCCAGTAGAAAAGGGCAGCCTGCAGTGCCGGCACAACAGAATCAGCGAGTGAGAGAAGCGGAGTGAGCGAGCTCAACGGAGCTCTGTTGGGACTGCCATAACATGATCAGTGTATAAGCGCAGCGTTGAACTGTTTCACGCACCCTTTCCACTTTCGCAAATTTGTATAGTGTCACGCCATACTTTTCAACAGTGGCATTTTTTCACAACTCCTTATGAACACTACAGCTGTCATTTTGCACATCCTGGCTAAAATATGTTTCTGCACTCCTGTCAAGACAATAGCACAGTCACTCTGGGAAATCAGTGTTTGGGACAGATTAAGATCGACCGAGTGACAGGGGAGTGAACGAGCTCAACTGAGCTCTGTCGGGACTGCTGTGGATTTGTTTGTGGGCAGACAAAGGCCCCAACACAAGAGCCCAGTACAAAAGGGCAGCCTGCAGCACTGGAAGAAACAGAATGAGAGAGCGAGTGAGGGAGGGGGAGTGAGCGAACTCACCAAAGCGCTGTCAGGACTGCTGCAGATTTCTTTGTGGGCAGAAAAAGGCATCAATACAGGCAGGGACCCAGTACAAAAGGGCATCCTGCAGCGGTGGGACAAACAGTGCGAGTGAGTGAGACAAGGGGACTTGGTGAGCTCAACGGAGCTCTGTCAGGACTGCTGGGATTGCTTTGTGGGCAGAAAAAGGGGCCAGTGCAGACAGGAACCCCGTACAAAAGGGCAGCTTGCAGCGCCAGGACAAACAGAATGAGCGATGAGAGAGGGAGACTGAGCGACCTCAACGCAGCTCTGTCAGGACAGCTGCGGATTTCTTTGTGGATAAACAAAAGTGCCAATGTAGCCATGAGCCCCATACAAAAGCGCTGTCTGCAGCGCCAAGACAAACAACGAGCGAGTGACAGAGCGATACTGAGCGAGCTCAACGGAGCTGTAGTGTGAATGCTGCAGATTTCTTTGTGGGCAGAAAATGTGTCAACGCAGACAGGAGCCCAGTACAAAAGGCCAGCTTGCAGCGCCGGCAGAAACGGAATGCAAGAGTGACAGACGGGCAGTGAGCGAGCTCAGTGGAGCTGTGTCAGGACTGCTTCAGATTTCTTTCTGGCCAGAAAAAGCCGCCACTGCAGGCAGGAGCCCAGTACAAAAGGGCAGCCTGCAGCGCCAGGAGACACAGAATGAGCAAGTGAGGGAGGGGGAGTCAGTGAGCTCAACAGGGCTTTGTTGGGACTGCTGCAGATTTGTTTGTGGGCAGAAAAAGGCAGCAATGCATGCAGGGGCCCAGTACAAAAGGGCAGCCTGCAGTGGCAGGAAAACCAGAATGAGCGAGTGAGTGAGCTCAACAGAGCTGTATTGTAACTGCTACAAATTTCTTTACAGGCATAGAAGGCAGCAACACAGGCAGGAGCCCAGTAGAAAGGCGGCGCCTGCAGCGCGGCAGAACAGAATGAGCTGAGTGAGAAGGGGGAGTAAGCAGCTCAACGGAGCTTTGTCGGGACTGCTGCAGATTTCTTTGTGGGCAGAAAAGGCGCCACAGAGACAGGAGCCCAGTACAAAAGGGCAGCCTGCAGCCAGGAGAACCGGAATGAGTGAGTGAGACAGGCGGACTGAGCGACCTCAACGGACTTCTGCCGGGACAGCTGTGGATTTCTTCATGGGTAGAAAAAGCCAACAACACAGGCAGGAGCCCAGTACAAAAAGGCAGCCTGCAGTGCCAGGAGACACAGAATGAGTGAGTGACACAGGGGGAGTGAGCCACCCCAATGGAGCTCTCTCGGGACAGCTGCGTATTCCTTCCTCGGCAGAACAAGGTGCCAACGCATGCACCAGCCCAGTACAAAAGAGCAGCCTGCAGCACTGGGACTAACAGACTGAGCCACTGACAGAGGCCCACTGCGCGAGCTCAACAGACCAACGCAATCAACATTCGGCATTGATAAATGCTTGTTCTGTATAGGACTAGTTTTCTGCATATACTGAACATGTGTTTTTTTTGCTCTCACCTACAACCTACATGGAATGGAATTTTCCCCAAACTTGCAGGGGACATACGTCATGTCCTAAAGAAATGTATTTGAGAGGTCTGGTGAAAAAATATGAAACGGTTTCAGAGCTATAAGGCTTTAAAGCTTTGTGTTTTCCATTCTGAGTATGCACAGCAGTTTTTTCAAGTTAACGTTCTGGTGAGAAATTAAAAAAAAAAAAAATAGGATGTCACAGGACCCTTTTTTCCGCTTCTCGCCACCTGCTTGGCATGGCACCAAACATTTTTTTGTGTCCTGACAACCGCCATCTTGTTGATTTTTTCCATGAACTAACAAGCGTGGAAAATATATAAATATGCTGTTATTTTAAAAAACAAAACACCAGAACCTAGCTTAATGGGCCTGGTTTAGCTAGATTCTGATGTTTGTTTTTCAAAATGAAGGGCAGAAGGCCGGCCCAAAGGCATGGAGGGCTGAGGCATCCGTGCCTTACCTCCTGCCACGCCAGCGACCCATATTTGCGGTGCAATTGGGTCATCAGGGTCGGCTGGGGAGGGAGAGGATCACCTGTCCGAAGGACTGCTCTCCTCTCCTGGGGTGGCTGGTGCGTCGCTCCTGCCGAACGACTGCCACCAGATGGAGGCCCAGTGGTAGTGCAGGACAGACAGCGACGAGGGAGGCTGCTGCAGGGCTGCAGTGTGCCTCCATGGACGCATGCTAACAGGCGCGTGAGCAAGGGTGAGGGAGAAAAGTGGGAAAAAGTGAAGCCAGGAAGCTCCATGAAGGCGTGGCCGCGCAGCTCTGAACCTGGCGATCCCAGGCAATCTGGATTGTGCTCGGGGGGGATGCCCCTCCCCTTCCTGGCCTCACCACAGGGGGAAATACATGGGGGAACCTGCCCGAAGAGGCTGGGTCAGAGGGCGAGCCAGGAACAAACTGAGCCCTCAGAGAGGACCAGAGCCCTCCTGCTAGCTCCATGGTGGGGGGGGGGAATGCTTTTTCTGGGCACCCAAAATCCTAGGTGCCCCACTTAGCCAGAGAAGACCTTCACCCATGTTCTCTGTATGAGAACAGCGGGAATTTCTTGACTTCTGCAGCTGCAGCTGGAACTCGTGCTTCGGGCTGCTGTTTCCCTGGTGTCCAGTGGCACCCCCTCCCCTATCACCGTCCCTGTAAATATGTAATATTACCCTGGTATATAATGTACCCCCACCCTCTGATGTCTGTCCCCATAAGAAGACTAACTTTCCCTGGTGTCTAGTGGCACCCCCCAACCTTCAGATTGCCATCCCCATAATCAGATCATCTTTTCCAGGTGTCTAGTGGCACTCCCCACCTGTTGAATGCAATCCCCATAATAATAGTGTTACGGCTGAAAACTTGGTCGCATCAGACGCTCTGCCAAAGACAAAGTGCGGGCAGCCAGTCAGCAGCTCTGGCCGCTGCTTTCAATTATTTTTTTTTTAATTACTTATTAAAAATTACATTGTTGATTGCCTGACTCTCAATATGCCTGGAACCTATGCCCCAAGAAGCTGTTCACTGATTTCTCTGAAAGTGCCTGAAGCCCTAACACATTTTGGGAGAGCTGCCATAAGATTCGTTCTACTGTCACTCTGGAATGTGCTACAGAAATCACTGAAACTGAGGACTCCTGTTAGTATTACTGTGTTAAGTGCTTATACTCAAAATACATTACAGAAGCCTGCAACTGCTTCCAATGATCATAGCTTACTTACACCCCCTTCCACATCCTCCCTGCTTTTGCCATCCTCCTTCCTTCGTGTATCAGTGCATAACTTGTCCCTAAGCCACCAACTTATCTACCGCCCTAAATCTCACCCTCACCCACCTATTCCTTGTATACCCACAGCATCTCATTCCTTCGCTCCTAGTATTATCCCAGTCCCAGACCCCCCAAAACTGGCTGCCCACTTCTCCCACATGTCTCCCCCTTGATACTCCTGGGTCTTTTTAAACTGACTATGTCTCTTCGCTTGTAGCATCCACTTCGACTAATCTCTTCGCTGGACTATAATGCCTTTACCTTACAGGAATACTAACCCATGTATGTCGTTGTAGCTGGTATAAATTTTTACTGACTTGTTACCCTATTGTTATGTATATCCTTACCGACTGTCTTTTACCCGAACCCAAATGTATTTTTACTTATCCTGTCTATTGCAGGCCTACCTGTACTGTTGTACTCTTGCACCTACTGTCTACTTGACTTGTGTAATGCAGGTCCACCTTGTAAATGAGCTTGCTCAATGGTGTTCGCCTGGATAAATAAAGAATTTGATTGATTGATTAAAGAAATAGATGTGTGGCTGATTAAAGGGGGTCGGGAAGGATTGTCTTTATCTTCCCCTACCTTCCTACTCTGTTACTTGAAAGTGAAAGTGCCGTCCGCAGGAGTCCCAATCTAGCAGCTCCTTCGGTGGCTTATCAAAGGCTCCTTCTGTCAGTGATTTAAAAGGAAAACGAGTGTTAACATCATTGGGGTAGCTCGTGCTGGGGAGGCAGCGCATAGGCTGAGTAGCAATTCTTGATGCTGATTGGTTATGCAAATCAAGGGCTTGACTGCAAAACCAATCAGCATCGCTCCTTTAGCCTTCCAGTCAGGGGATCCCCCTGGGAAGCCACGCCCCCTGCCATAAGCATAAAAGAAGACTGCCAAGAGGGTTTAAGGCAGTCTGAAAGGGGAGTCCAGAGGAGGAACCCCAGGAGGAGTGCTCCCAGGATGGGGGGGAGCTCACTGGAGAAGAGCTCCTGGTGAACGAGCTTGATGGAGAAGAGCTTCTGGAGAAGGAGTTCGGAAGGAGAATTTGAGTGAGGGGTTCAGGAGGGACCCTGAAGAAAAATCCCAGGAAGGAGCCTCGTGGGACCAGCAGGGGCAGCTGGGAGAGCCCTGGCAGCCTTTCTTTCTTAAGGGGCTTAAGAGCTGTGTCACCCAGACTTGGCAGCTGATTGTGGCATCCAGCAGCAGAGGAGGCTTGGGAAGCCAGACAGCCTTCCCCAAACCCTCACAGGTACCTTTTGGAACCCTCTGCTAGCGGCACAGCACCCTGGAAGACTCGCTAGCAGAGCGGCTAATGGCATAGCATCTTTGGAAGACTCAGCTAGTGGCATAGCACCTTTGGGACACTGGGCTAGCAAGGCGACTAGCAATGCAGCACCTTGGAATACTCTGCTAGCAGGGTGGCTAGTGGCCCAGCACCTTCGGACACTTGGCTAGCAAGGCGGCTAGCAGCAGACCTCAGCTTCAAAGGCCTGTATCTTTTGCAATTCTTGCAGCAGTCCTTGGGGGAGGTCCGGCACCCGAGTAGGGAACCCTGTGGTGGTGGTATGATAAAGTTGTCACTAAAGTTACAGTGATAAGCCCTTTTTAATTACCAAAGTTAGTGATGAGCCTTTTTTGTTCTGTTTCTATATTAGTGTGATAAGATTTTTCACCGTTTATGACACACTAATAAGCTTAATTGTAATGAAAATGTATAGCACTGCAGTTTATCTTCTAATAGTAAATAATTTATTTTTCCAAATTCTGTCTGGATGGTTATTCTTAGCAGATCTTGGTGCCCCTTTTTAGTCTTGCTCTGGGTGGTGGTAGAGGTTATCTTTTCTGGGCTAATAGTGTCTCCCCCTTATTAAGGTACTTTTTCACTCATGCCCTGGGGTGGTGGCTCTGCACCATGGTTTGGGCGTCCAGCTGTCGGGCCGAACAATCCAACACTGTCACCTCAGTCAGTTTAAGCCTGCTACCTTTGGCTGAGAGCACTGTCACCAAGAAAACATCTTGGTGACGGCAGCAGACAGGTAAAGCAAAATATTTGTTACAATATATTTCCCTGGTGTCTAGTGGCAAATAAAGAAAACGGTCCATCTATGTTGTGTGTTTTTTTTTTTTTTAACCTACTAAAAAGGAAACGATCCCTCACCAATCTGAACCCCCCCCCCCCACCATCAACTCCCAATCGGCACCTGCCACCCCAGTACACCCCCACATGCCTTCACTCACCTGAACAGGTCACAGGGTAAAGATCCACTCTCTGATCAACTACATGTTTTGCTGCTGGAACCACTGACTCGACTATGAGAAACTAAGGTGAATGCTAAAAAAGATTTTGTATTTCAAAGGGGTTTTCAACTTTGTGGTACTGCTTTGCCATTTCTGTATATTTTGAGCCCAAATTTTAAGCATGGCCTTTTTGAGCCCCCACGTCATGAACAATGACAGTGGAATTACCCAAATCTGGCCCAAAAAGTGATTTTGCTGTAGCTTGGCGAAATATCCTTTCGAGTGGGATGTGAAACTTTTCACCACCCTTGTTCATGAGTTCTGCTCATCCATTGGAAATGTTACTGCACTCGCCTGTAACTTTGGTAAATGTAAATATTTTGACCCAAAATTTTCAGCATAGCCATTTTTTTTTTTTAAACACCACCTCATGAACGTGACAGCTGACCATATTTGTGGTGCAGAATTACATTCCGTAAGGGATTTGAAAACATTAAACTACTGGGTTCATGAGATGGGGTAATAAGACGGCTATGCTGACAATTTGGTTGCTGTTTCGCTATTAATGCAAGCGCAGGGCCCTCCACAGCAATGTAAACATATGCATCTATGAAGGGATGGGAGCGCAGGGCCCCGCAGGCAGATGAGGATTCAATTATACTATCCCAAAAAGTAAAGGAAATTCATTGCAAAAAACTTTATTAATATACCAGTTAGGGTAACAACACCACAAAAGTAGGGAAATGTGGCATCAGAGTTTTCAACCCTAGTTCCCCACCCCCACAGCAACAAAAAGAAAAAAACATTAGGTTTTTGGGTCTCCAGAGTCCTATCAAATCAGTGGTGGGGTCTTCCTTGGAGGCTGTCAAACCTAATGCTCCCCCTCCCGTGTAAAGAAAGGTCAGATGGAGATAGTGGAGAGTATCAGACCAGCAACGGACCTACGCTATTAGAGTGGGAGCAAATTACACTACTGTCTTAAATCAGTCGGGTTACTTTTACTAGTTTATTTGAGTTGGTGGTCTTCAGTCCCAACAATCCCCCGTTTATCAAAAAAAAAAAAAAAGTGGGGCAGAGCCCCCCAACTCAAACAAAATGACACAACAACATAAACAGTAAGTGCAAGCATGCGCTGTATTCACGAAAGTTTTATGCTGCTGATAACTCTTCAATATCGCTGGTCAGATCATGTTATGTTTACTCACTGAATGGGGTGGGCAATAGGGTTGACAACCCCCAAGGAAGACCCGCCACTGATTCGCCAAGACTCCAGAGACCCAAAATCAAACTTTTTTCCTTGCAGCTTTTGGGGTTAGATTTCTACTTATGTGGCGCTAGGTTACCTTAACTGGTGCATTAACTAAGTTTTCTGCCATGAATTTACACACACAACAAGGCTCCCCCAGACCAATCTCTGTAGCTTTTTTGAAAACAAAAAGGGGGGTTGGGGGACAGTAACAGCAGCAATATGCCCTTTTCCCTATTCAACATACTGAGAGACAGGGACGACGGCTCATCATCAATTCTGCCCCCAGTGGCAGACAATGCTTTGTAGCATGTAAACAAGCCCATGTAACCACACATATCTCGAGACATAACTCTGCGTTCCCTTTCAAAAAGCTAAATAGGTACTGTACCTTTCAACCTCTTGCCTTACAAATCAGGTACAAAGTTTGAGAAAATCAAGGGCAGCTCAGCCACATCAGGGGCACAGCTTTTAAAATGGTTATCAGCTCAGGAAACTTACAGAATACATGGCTTACTGTAAAATGCCTTTTCTAAAACAGAACTAACCTGTAATTTTAATACTTGACATTATAATGTGTTTTGGATCTTTAGACTTTTTGACCGGAACTCCAAAATCAGGAAGAACAAACCAAAGACTCACCATCCTAGAAGGACAAGAGTAGCTCTCCGCGCCCCCAGCTGCTGGAGGTCTGCCTCTGAGCAAGTAAGGGGACTACTGAGAAATATAGGATCTTCTTGTCTCAGAACAGGAAGATCAGGTGCTTAAAGGGCACAGAGGGAGTAACTAAGTAGGGAGAAAAAATAAACATAGGAAAGAGCAAGTATTTCAAACAACAGTGACGGGGCCAGAAATAAGACATGATCAGAGTGGTGCATTGCAGTGGCTGTGGAGCAGCAGTCTTCCGGGAGACGTTCTTTTTTTTTGTAATTCTTCTTTTTATTAAGTTTAACATATATACACTTAGGTCACCATTAATTAGACATTTATGTAATCTTCAGATATTGCAGATATTACAGTCAGGTAGTACTAGTGTTATAACATTCATTCTGAGTTATCTCCTGCGTGGTTCTATTTCTGGATTACAATTATATTCTTAATACATTGTGATTGAATAACCAGTTGCTTCACCCAACTCAAGGCCTAGACAACCAGGGCATCTCCTCTGTATGGGTGTTTCTGCCCCCATGGGGGACCGGGAAGGCCAGGTGGGGCACAGCCGGCATAATAATCTGCCCCCCCTCCACCCAGAGGCCACAGCTAGTTGTCCCTCTCAGGTACACTAGGGTACGAAAGTGGGGTCCTTCAGCATATATCTGCCACCGTGTCCATCTATCCTTAAACTTCTCCCCCTGTTCATTCAGGTTGTGCGTGCTTTTTTCCATATTATAAATCTGCAGTGTAATGTCCCACCAATCTTGGACTGTGGGGACCTTTGTAGTTAACCACTGCCTAGTGATCGCCTTCTTTGCAGCAGTTATTAGTAAAACAAGCAGGTATCTGGTAATAGGTCCTCTAAACGCTCTGGGGAGATCCAGATATAAAAACAACTCCAGGGTTAGCCGGAGTTGTGTATCAAACAGTTCCTGCAGCTGGGACTCAAGCTGTGCCAGGAAACCTCGCAGAACCGGGCATGTCCACAATACATGTGTTAAAGTGGCACATGGTTCCCCACACTGTCTCCAGCACTCTGCTGTATAACTGGACGAGTAGTGCCGTGTAACCACAGGGGGGCGACAATAACGAACTAGGACTTTCCAGGCAAATTCTCGCCATTGGTGCGAGCTGGTAGCTCGGCTAGACAAAATGCATGCTTGTCTCCAATCTTCCAGGGAGAACTGGTGTCCCGTTTCCTGCGACCATAGGGAGCGAATGCCCTCAGTGCGGGCACCTCCTTGTGTGTTAAGTGCCTGATAATAACGTGAGATCAGGTGCTCTTGGGCCCTTATAGCATTTAACTGTATCTGGCAGTGGATCAGCGCTGGGTATCCCTCAGGGTCCCACAACGTTCGCGGCAAGCTCTCTATGTAGTGTCGCAGTTGAAGATAACGAAAAAAGTCCCCATGTGGGAAGTGAAACTTTCTCTGGATCTCTGCTTATGACCAGGTATTCCCCTGAGTCATTATCTGCACCAGGTATTTTAACCCTTGTTTTTCCCAGTGAGAGAAACCATTATCCAAGTTATTAGGGGTAAAGTCTGTTAAGCTTGTTATCGGGCAGATAAGTGCCTGATAGGGCGCTAAATGCTGCGCCTTTTTTATAATGGCCCAGATCTTGAACTGCGCTTCAAGCCAGGGATCAGGAATCCCTATACTTCCTTCCCCCTGATCCTGTCGGTATAGGATCCCGAGGTACGCTCGATCGCTGATTAGGGTCCTTTCTATCTCAAGCCAATGCGGTGCAGGTATTCCCTCTGCCTGGTCATTATGTGTGCGGGTGGCTGCTTGTTGGTATAGCCTCAGGTCCGGGAGAGCTAAGCCCCCTTCCCGGGCCGGGAGAGAGAGTATCCCCAGCCGAATTCGGGGTCTCCGAGAGGCCCATACGAAGTTCCATATAAGACGATTTATATCCTTAAAAGTTTTTAATGGTACATTGAGAGGGATATTTTGAAATAGGTACAGAGCCCTCGGAAGGACTGTCATTCTAATCAGGTCTACTCTCCTATAGAGGCCAAGGGGCAGGGTGGCCCAGGCTTGTAATTCTTGTTTTAACTGGGAAATAAATGGCGTATAGTTATGTTTATAATAATTTGTGGGGTCTTTTGGGATATGCACACCGAGATATTTCAGTTTTTGCAGATCCCACCTACCCGGAATGATATCCCGAGTGTCCTGTGTGGGGGTGTAGTTAAAGGTAAGGGTCTCCGTTTTGGCGAAGTTGAGTTTGTATCCGGAAACCGTACCATATGCGTCCAGTAACTGTCTCACAGCTGGGATAGTGCTATCGGGGTCTCGAAGATATAAGAGTATATCGTCCACGTACAGAGCTACACGGTGTTCAGTGTCTCCTATCTTGATCCCCCGGAAACTACGCGATTCCCTGATATGTTGTGCCAGTGGCTCGATGACTATGGCGAACAGCAGGGGTGACAATGGGCATCCCTGTTGGGTGCCCCTCTCGAGTTGAAAAAACTCAAGAGTGGTGCCCGTTCACCTTAACGCACGCCCTGGGGGTGGAGTATGTGTTTTGAAGGGTTTGAACAAACAGGGGAGGAAATCCAAATTTGCTTAGAGTGTGATATAGGTAGGGCCAAGAGACCCTATCAAAGGCCTTCTCTGCGTCCAGACTGATTAGGGCTACCACCTCTCCAGTCTCCTGCATCCGCTGTACCACATACAGAGAACGTTTAATACTGTCCCGGGAGACGTTCTGGAGGTTGCGGTGTTGTCCCATCTGCAGGAACCTCTCGGGGCTGAGGGAGGACGTTGCTCATCTCCAGGCTGAGTTGGCCAGCATTTGTGGGACCTCCTCTCCCATCCAGGGACCACCAGCTTCACTGCGACTGCCTCAGAGGTTGACAAGAAAGAGAACTGGTTGGACCACAGTGGGCTCAGGGAGGGTGAGGGTGATAGAACAGAGCTGCATCCCTCCAGTTGTACCTCCCCACAATTCATATGCCAGTATGACAAAGTATGGTTCCTCTATGGAGGCACCCGCAGTGGAGACCGAGGAGGATGCTGGCAACCTCCACAAAGGAGACCCACAGGGTGGCATGGGACCCCACAGGGGAAGGAACCAACTCCTAGTGGGGGACTCCATTGTTAGGAAGGTAGAACCGGGGAGGAAGGGGGGGGAAGAGGGAGGTAAGGTGCCTGCCTGGCACCATGGCTTGGAGGGACAGGGAGCGAATCCTCAGGATCGCTGGAGCAGCTGCACAGGGGAGGGAGCTGGATGTCATAGTCCGAGGGACAAATGACCTGGCTAAGAAAGGGATCAGAGCAGTGCAAGAAAAGTTTGTGGAGTTGGGGAGGGGCCTTAGACAAGTAGCCATGCACGGTAACCTTTTTGGAGGTGCTGCCTGTCTATGGCGTAGGTGAGGCTAGGGTGCTCCACACCATGGGATTCAATCAGTGGTTGAAAAACTGGTGCAGAGCTCAGGGATTTGGCTTCACTGGGGGACTGGGGTCCACCTGGAGTGATGCAGGCCTATACTGGAGTGATGGCCTGCATCTGTCCAGGAGGGGAACCAGGATTCCAGGTGATAGGTTTAAATGATTCATTGGCAAGCATTTAAACTAGCCAAGGGGAGAGGTACTGGAAAGGAGGAGGGAAATCCTAGCCCCCCCCCCCAAAAAAAAGTCAGGGTAGTAAGTAAGGTAAACACCAAGTTAGAGATGTCGATAGGGAGAAGGGCAGGGTAAATGGAGAAAAGGCAATAAGGACAGGGATGGGGTAAAGCCATCAAGAAATGGAGGGTAATGAGTACCAACGCCCGTAGTCTGGGCAACAAGCTCCCTGAACTGGTGGCCTTGATGAAAGAGGGGATGCCTGGATATCGTAGCAGTCACAGAAACATGGTACACAGAGAACCATGACTGGGATGTTAACATACTAGGATACACAACCTACAGGAGAGACAGGGAGGGAAGAAGAGAGGGAGAAGTAGCTCTCTATGTAAGGGAAGGGATAAAAGCAACTGAACAAAAGAGTAAACAGGGGAAAAGCTCTGTTCCTCCTAAGGTTTCAAAATGATTAGCCACTGTGGCTAAACAGACCCCATATTTTTTAGCCACTGCAAGAGGCCCTTAGCCACTACATCGCATAATGGTAAAAATTCCAACAGAGAGGTTTTATTTAAGTGCAGATCACATTATTTTTTATATACCAACATGTTTAGAACACTTTTAGTGTTTTTAAACACAAATTGACATGGGTGTGAATGTGTGGGTGTGGTGGGACACTTTTATGCGCAAAGAAAAATGTTATTGGTAGCTTACGTACTAGGTGGGAGACAGTTATGGGTATGATTATTATGTGCTTCAGTAGTTAGTTTTTTTTCCTTTTACAAGATTCACAGCAGTCTCTGTTTTATATATAAATAAAGCATCTTGCAGCAGATGCCTGGTACTGTTTCTTTTTTATTTTCACACTAACAGCACTAAGTTAGTACACACAACACTGGAGACTGTACTTGTTGCCCTTTACTTTCTTTCTGTCGTTGCTTAGCAGCTCATACTGTTGCACATTTTTTTTTCCTTTTCAGCCCCAGTGCTGCCTATAAGTCTCCTCTTGCTTACCCTGCCTGTCCTCCTGTTCTGTTTATAATTCTCCTGTAAAGCAGCAGCTCCTTCCACATTTCATTTTTCACACTGACTCTGCTTCTCAGCTTTAACCTGGCTTGTGCTGCGCTGTTCACTTTCACTCAACTTGTCTGCTCTATGTTAATGTTCGAGATTCCTTTTTTTTTTCTTCACAATAATAATAAAAGCACCCATGCACTTTCAATCTATGCAGTGCCCTTTTTGATATCCATTCTCTCCTGGCTGCTTCTCCGTATATGTTTTTTGCTCACTGAGTCATTTTTCTTACTTTTATTTCAGTAGCTTGCTTATCTCTCACATATTCAAACAGTTTGTGTCTTTTATATCCTCTGTTTCTCCTTGTCACACAATCCTTCAGTATTTGCACAATTAAGAGCCCCGTTTTTTATCTCTCAACCCCAGGCTGCTTTTCTCCTTATACATTTCAATCATTTTTCTTTCAGTGCCCATTCTTTCATATTCTTTTAGTTAGTCTGTGTTGCACAATAAATATGTGCCTTTTTATTCTCCCTGCTTCTATCTGTGTTTCAGTACTTGAATTCAGTCATTTTAAATACTCTTTCAAGCTTCTATTCTTTCAGTCTGTTGCACAATGTGCCCATTTTTATACCCCCCTCCTGCTTCTCTTTACTATTTTATCCTGATTTTTTTTCTTTCAAGAGCTTCTCCAAGTTCTTTGCATATTTTTCCCCTTGTCTCTCCTGCTTTCCCCATCTCTCACTCACCGACTTCGTATTTGTTCCACTGTTTCCTTGTGGCCCAGTTTGTTTAATCTGATTCTTTGCCATTTTTTCCATCTTCTCCTGCAAAATGTGCTTCCCTGCCTACAGTAAACACTCAAGTTAAATATTTCAAGTATGATGATCGTGATCACTGAACTGCTCACCCATCTGCTCCACATCACCGCCGCAGCCCAAGGATTGTTTTCCCACTGCAAGCCCTCCCAACACTCGAGAACAGCTGCACTGCTTGGTCGAAGGAGAGTGTCTGTAAATTGCTGCAGTCAGAGATGACTCTTCTCCACACCAAGACTGAGGTCATGAGGGTGACAGTGACATGCGCTTTACAGCGGTCGCAGTACTTAAGAGACTCACGCAAACGCAAGAGATCTACTATGGCACCGAAAACAGTAGTTTTTTTGCCACTCTCCCAGCTGTTGAGTTCTTTTGCCTCCGTGGCGCAGGGGGGCTCAAAATTTTTAGCCATACGGCTTGTGGCTTCGCCAGTGGCAAAGTGGCGAGCGGCCAGCGGGAACACAGAGGAGAGGAGGCACTGTGGGTCACCTTCGAGACTGGAAATTGCATCACAATCCACACAAGGGTTGTATATAGACCCCCATGTCGGGGGGGAAGAGTGGACAAGGATATGATAGAAGGCATTCTTAGGATGGCAGAGAAAGGGGAGATACTGTTGATGGGAGATCTGAATATGCCAGATGTTAACTGGAGCACATTTGCTGCAGCCACATCCAAGAGCAGGACCATTCTCGATGCCCTACAGGTGGCATGCCTCAGACAGCTAGTTTGGGAACCCACTCATGACAGAGCAATCTTAGACCTTGTACTCTCAAAAGGAGACAGTGAGAGGATCTCAGGTCTAGAAGTGGGTAGCCATCTGGGAACAAGTGACCAATCAGTGTGGTTCACGATAAACTCAGTTACAGAGTCAAGCCATACAAAAGCGAGGGTACTGGACTTCAGGAGGCTGACTTTGGCAAGATGGGAGAGTGCCTTAGAAAAGCACTGGCACATAGGCTAGAAGGAGAGGTGGAGCAACAATGGGGAAACATCAAAACTGCCATCACAGAGGCAATAAGCCTTTGTGTGAAGCAAAGAAATCAAAAACAAAAGAAAAGCACCACTATGGTTCTCAAAAGAGGTGGCGGGGAAGATCAGGGAGAAAAAGATAGCATTCAGGAAGTATAAGGAAACACAGATAGAGCAGAACAGAGAGCTGTACCAGTTAAGGCAGAAGGAAGCAGGGAGGGAAGTCAGAATAGCAAAGGTCCAAACTGAGGAAAGGATAGCCAACTCAGTTAAGAAGGGGGAGTCCCCATCTCCACAAGGACAGACAAGAATGGACAAGGAAATGATAGAAAGTATACTTAGAATGGCAGATAAAGGGGAGATATTGCTGATGGGTGATCTGAATATGCCAGATGTTAACTGGAGTGCAGTTGCAGCAGCCACTTCTAAGAGTGGGGTTATTCTAGATGCCCTACAGGGAGCATGCCTTAGACAACTAGTATTGGAGCCCACTCGAGAGGGAGCAATCTTAGACCTGGTTCTCTCAAATGGAGATGAAGAGAGGATCACAGATGTAGAAGTGGGTAGCCATCTGGGAACTAGCGACCATCGAACAGTATGGTTCACAATAAACACAGCAATAGAGTCAAGCCATACAAAGACAAAGGTACTGGATTTTAGGAGGGCTGACTTTGCCAAAATGGGTGAGTGCCTAAGGAATGCACTAGCAAATGGGCAGGAAGGAGGGTGGAAGAACAATGGGGAATAATAAAACTGCCATCACAGAGGTAACAAGCCTTTGGGTAAACAAATAAACAAAGCGAAGCGAGGTAAGAAACCACTATGGTTCTCAAAGGAAGTGGCAGTGAAGGTTCAAGAGAAAAGAAAGTGTTCAGGAAGTACAAGGAATCACAGAAGGAACAGGACAGAGAACTGTATCAGTTAAAGCAAAAGGAAGCTGGAAGGCAGTCAGAACAGCAAAGGCCCAAACCAAGGAAAAGATAGCCAACTCAGTTAAGAAGGGATAAAACCTTTTATAGGTACATCAGGGAGCAAAGGAAGACCAAGGGAGGGATAGTGAGGCTTAATAAAGGGAGGGAGGGTGGGCAGGACGGTGACTGTGAAAGGCAGAGATACTAAACAAATATTTTTGCTCAGTATTTACAAAGGAAGAGGGAGGTACCTAAAACAAACAGTAGAAACACTCTGGATACAGAAGTTGATACCAGCCCATTTACAGAAGAAAGAGTTCTGAAAGACTCTTAAAACTGAAGGTGGACAAAGCAATAGGGCCTGATGGGATTCATCCCAGAATTCTAAAAGAACTAAGGATAGAACTAGTAACACCACTGACTACCCTCTTTAACAAATCATGGGAGGATGGGGTGGTACCTGAGACTGGAGGAGGGCAGATGTGATTCCCTTCACAAAAGTGGGAGCAAGGCAGAAGCAGGAAACTACAGACCTGTTAGTTTAACCTCAGTGGTAGGGAAAATGATGGAATCACTTCTGAAGGAAAGAATTGTTGCGCATCTAGAGGCCAGAGGGCACAGGACCCAAGGCAGCATGGATTCACAGCGGGAAGGTCATGCCAGACAAATCTGATAGATTTCTTGGACTGGGTGACCAAAGTAGTTGATCAGGAGGGGCTGCAGACATGGCCTACCTAGACTTTAGCAAGGCATTTGACACAGTCCCACACAAAAGATTAATATACAAGTTAGCCAGCCTGGGAGTGGGTCCCAAGATGACAGCCTGGGTAAAGAATTGGCTGGAGAATAGGACACAGAGAGTAATAGTAAATGGAGTCCACTCTGAAAAAGGGGGGTTAGCAGTGGGGTACCACAGGGTTCAGTATTAGGACCGGTCCTCTTCAATGTCTTTATAAGCGACATTGCAGAGGGACTGGAAGGAAAAGTATGTCTCTTTGCAGATGACACAAAGATCTGCAACAGAGTTGATGCACAAGGTGGGGTGGAAAGGATGAGAAGGGACTTGGCAAGGTTAGAGGAATGGTCAAATGTATGGCAGCTTAGATTCAATGCTAAAAGTGCAAGGTAATGCACCTGGGAAACAAAACCCAGGGAAGAGTACACAATGGGGGTGAGATACTAACAACAAAAATGGAAAGGGACCTGGGTAGTCATATCAGATGACCTAAAGGTGGGCAAGCAATGTGAGAGGGCAGCAAGGAGGGCTGGGGATACTGGGATGCATAGGGAGGCATCACCAGTAGAAAACAAGAAGTTATTATCCCTCTGTACAGACAGCTGGTGAGACCACATCTGGAGTACTGCGTGCAGTTCTGGAGACCCAATCTCCACAAAGACAGACAGGATGGAAGCTGTCCAGAGGAGGGCAACTAAAATGGTGCAGGGTCTGCACCAGAAGACATATGAAGAGAGACTTAAGGAGCTTAATATGTATAGCCTCGAGGAAAGGAGGGAGAGGGGGGACATGATAGAAACTTTCAAGTACCTCAAGGAATCAACAAAGTCCAAGAGGGTAGCATCTTTCAAAAAGGTGTGTGCAAGAACAAGGGGCACAATTTGAAGATAGAAGAGGCGGCTCAGAGGTAATTTAAGGAGTATTTTTCACAGAGAGGGTTGTGGATGTATGGAATAGCCTTCCAGAGGAGGTTGTGGAGTCAAAACAGTGGTGGAATTCAAGCATGCATGGGACAGTCATAAGGCAATTCTAGGGGGTTGGGGTAGGAAGAAGTAGGCTGCTGGTTAACTAGGATCTACAGCTTATCCATCAGGTAGGGAAATGGGCAGACTGGGTGGGCCAAGCGGTCCTTAACTGCCGTCAAATTCTATGTTTCTATGATAGAAACAGTCCAGATAAGGGCAACTAAAATGGTGCTGGGTCTGCAAAAGAAGCAATACAAGAAGAGACTAAAGGAGCTTAATATGTATACCCTTGAGGAAAGGAGAGAGGGGGGTAACATGATAGAAACTTTTAAGTACCTCAGTGGAATCAACAAAGTCCAAGAGGGTAGCATCTTTCAGAAAAAAGAGATGTGCAAGAACAAAGGGACACCATTTGATGATAGACAGGGGGTCAGGGGTAATGTGAGGACGTATTCTTTCAGAGAGGGTTGTGGATGCATGGAACAACCTTCCCGAGGAGACTGTGGGAGAATGCATGGGACAGACATAAGGCAATTTTTGTGGGGGGGGGAAGGGGGTATGTAAAAATAGGCTGTTGGTTAACTAGGATCTGCAGCTTATCCTGTAGGTAGGGAAATGGGCAGTCTAGGTGGGCCTAACGGTCTTATCTGCCGTCAAAGTTTATGTTTCTAAAATTGAGTTAAAGCAGGGACCTCCGTAACAGTCAGAGAGAGTAGAGAGGTATGATGCCGCTCCCAGAATAGTCCTGAACCCTAACACCTCCTCACCGTTGCTTTGGCCGTTAGGAACAGCGCGTCCTGGTTGATGTTTGACACATCCGAGGAACTCTTCATGATCAACTTCACGCGGGAAAGCGGCAGCAAGACCGGCCGGTGCTCCAAAGGCTTTTCAGACCGCTTCCCATTCGAGTAATCCGCCATTTTCACTGTCCGAGCTTTACTTCCAGGTCAAGAAAAAAAGGTAGTTGCGTTAATGGAAAGTGACGCCGTGTTCATGGGAAATGTAGTTCCGTACCCTTAAACCCTAAGGCTCCTATTAGAGCACTAGTTCTTCTACATGCCTCAAACACTCCAGATAAGCTTTCATGAAAACCTCACTCATTTATACAGAGTATGAGAGAGAACGCACCACAAACATTGTTTTACAGAACTAAGTTTAAGAAATCCAATAAGGGCTACACTGATTTATAAGCAACAGGATATCATACACCACTGACAGTTTAGCTGCCATTTTGCGCGTAAATGCTAACGAGCCCACCGGCGCGAACGGCACCTACCAAATTTCAGTATGTGGGTAAAGTAGTAACCAAGAGGAAACATATTCTGGAGAAAAGTAATAAAAATTTCAGACATGTGCTTTGTTATAAAGTTTTAACTGTTAGTGTTTATAACTAGTATCGATAAAAATATATGTAATACTCTTCCACAATCAACTTGCTTTATTTGTCTCTCCCCATCCTGTAGGATGGGACTTGGACGCCTCCGAATTAGGCACCTGGATTTAAAGGGGCGAAGCACTGTCTTGAGAGGCCAAAAGTGACGCGGGGAAAACCTTTGTACGGTGCAGCTCTCTAGTAAATAAAAACACATAGCACTTAAAGTGCAGGAAGTTCAGCAGTTTAGTAAGGTTATTGTAATATACTATATTTATATTTTTAAAGCTTTAAGGGCATTTTTTTGTGAGTGGCTTTCTATGAAAAGTCTCGCTCCCCCACAGTTTGAAACAGTCTTGATGACCCTATGAAGTAGGAAGTGTTTCCAGTGAAGAAAACCAACACTCTAATAGAAGCTGTACTGCACATATAGACACAGCGATTCTGGGGTAGGTACTTTATCTGTCAGAAACTGTGTCCAACTTATCCCTGCTGCCAGGAGCACTGTGTTTGCAAGGGGTGGCGGTATGATTGTGTTCAGCAGCTAAGTGTGTGCTTTGATAAAGAGTAAGGTCCCAGTCTTTGGTTCCCTGGCTGCTGAGGGTAACAGACGTATCTGAGCTGCATTCTGTACTCTACTTCGCAGTCATTTGAGCTTTTGAGCCCTTTGCTATGTTCAAGTCAGCCGCTGTGAATTTATGATATGCACCCATGTTATCAGCAGGCGAAATGCTGACCCTGTAAGGGGAAGGCAGGGGTGAATATATGGAAAACACGTGCGCTATTATGTGCTGCTTCTTTGTGTAATTTCTTGTTTATTTAGATTTTTTGAGAATAAAAACACTTCACCCAAAAATAACGTTTCAAGAGGTGGCTGTTTCCCCCTGTGTGAGGGCAGTTGTCAGGTTCATCATGTTATTTATTGTTTAGATCATGTATCTGTAATTCATAGTATTTTATTGATATGAGCAGGTTGTTTTTGGTACTGGCATATGTGTGTGTATGTGTGTGTGTGTGTATATATATATATATATATATATATATATATATATATATATATGTGTGTGTGTGTGTACACGTAATACTATATTCTTAAAAAGTCCTATATTTTGGGGGTGCTGCTGAGTCTTTGGTGCATTACTTGTTATAGCATGTGTTACGAACATATGAACTTTTCCAGCAGATAAAGGCCTAGAGGTCTATCAAGTCTGCTCGAATGTGCAGCTAGCACCCCTTATTCTGCAGCTGCCCCTCCCTTCCACCCTTCCCCTTCATTAACCCTCCCCCTTGTCCAGTCCCATCCTCGTTTGAAGCAGTCCACTGTTCTACTGCATACCACTTCAGCAGGTAATGCATTCCACCCAGCCACCACCCTCTCTGTAAAAAAAAAAAAAAAAAAAAAAAAAAAGAAAAAAAAAGTGTCTCTTCATCTCCCTCCTGAACCTTCCTCGCTCCAGTCTCATATCATGGCCCCTGGTGGCCCTCCCCTTCCTTACTTTGAACAACCCCTCTGTACCCGTCTTGTTTATTCCTTTCATGTATTTAAAGGTTTCAATCATGTCACCCCTGTCTCTCCTCCAATGAGTACATGTTCAACTCCTTCAACCTCCTCTCGTATGATAAGTCCCCCAGCCCCTTGATCATCTTTGTCGCTCTGCGCTGCACCCCCTTCAGTAACTCAATGTCCCTCTTCAGATACGGACGCCAGTACTGCACGCGGTACTCCAGGTGTCGTCTAACTAATGACATATACATATATATATATATATGTATGTTGAATGTCTCTTCTTGTTACTGCGACCCACAGTAGTTTGTGAAAATGGTAGTTAGATGTTTTTGGTGCAGTACTACCCACTGCTAAGCAATTTAAATCACAAATTGTAGTGAGAAAGAAATAATGTGACCTACTGGGACTAGAGCCCCTATTTATACTGGTGTGCTGTGCAG
This sequence comes from Neoceratodus forsteri, assembly GCA_016271365.2. Lineage (NCBI taxonomy): Eukaryota > Metazoa > Chordata > Ceratodontiformes > Ceratodontidae > Neoceratodus > Neoceratodus forsteri. Next base: position 880,730,468 of record CM057455.1, on the reverse strand, counting down.
ACCCGCACTGGGAGGATATATAAGGTACTGATGGGAGCCATTGGCAAGATGGCAGAAAAGGGGAAGCACTGCTGGTAGGGGACATCAGTCTGCCGGATGTAGATTGGAGCTTCGCAGTTGCAGCTTGAGCTAGAAGTAGGGACATCCTGGACTCCTTGCAGGGGGTGTTCTTCAGGCAGCTGGTCAATAAACCCACTCGAGATGGGGCAGCACTGGACCTGGTACTCATTAACAGGGACTGTGTTGCAGAAGTCAGGGTGGGAGGCCACCTGAGGACCAGTGATCACTGTATATTGTGGTTCAGTATAAGCACAACTGTGGAATTGAATCACACAGGGCAAGGGTCCTGGACTTCAGAAGGGCAGATTTTATAAAGATGGGTGAATGCCTGGGACGACCTGGGTGGGGTGGAGGAACAGTAGGCAAAGCTAAAAGGGGCCATAGTGAAGGTGACAAACCTCAGCGTCAAATAAGCGAGTAAAAGCAAGAGGAAAAAGAGACCACTATGGTTCTCAAAAGAGGTGGTGGTAAAGGCTAAAAGGGTAGCATTCAAAAGGTACAAGGAGATGCAGAAGTAGGAGGGTAGGGAGGTGTATCAGGGAGACAAAGGGAAGCAGGGGAAAGCAGTAAGGAATGCAGTGGTGCAAACTAAGGAGAGAATAGCCCAGGTGGTAAGAGGGGACAAGACCTTTTTTAGGTTTGTAAGCAAAAAGAGAGGGTGGTGGACGCATGGAACAGCTTTCCTGAGGAGGGTGTGGGGTCTAAAACTGTGGGAGAATTCAAGAATGCATGGGACAGACATAAGGCAATTCTTGTTTGGGTGGGTAAGGAAGAAATAGGCTGTTGGTTAACTAGGATCTGCATCTTATCCTGTAGGTAGGGAAATGGGTAGACTAGGTGGGTCAAGCGGTCCTTATCTGCTGTCAAAGTCTATGTTTCTATGTAAGGGAAGGATTGTGAGGTTAAAAAGGGAATGGGGGGCCAGGAAAAGGCAGACATCCTAAACAAATACTTTTGTTCAGTATTCACAGAGAATGGAGAAGGGGAGGGGCCACAAAAAGTAACAGGAGCTTTGCAGGTGGGGAGGTGGACACTAGTTCATTTTCAGAGGAGTGTCCTGAAGAGGTTTGCTAATCTGAAAATGGACAAAGCAATGGGACTGGACGGGGTGCATCCAAGGATATTGAGGGAGCTCAAGGAGGTACTGGCTGCACCTGTTACAATTCTGTTTAACAGGTCAGTGGAAACGGGAGTGGTTCTGGAGGACTGGAGGAGGCCAGATGTAGTCCCATGTCTCAAAAATGGTAGCTGGGAAGAAGCTGGCAATTATAGGCCAGTCAGCTTGACATCGATGGTGGGAATGTCAGTGAAATTACTGCTGAAGGAAAGGATTGTGGAATATCTCAAATTCAGTGGGTTTCAAGACCAAAGGCAGGATAGTTTCATGGGGTGGTCATGTCAAACGAATCTGATAGATTTTTTTTTGACTGAATGAGCAGGAAATGAAATCGTTGTAGAGTGGTGGGCGTGTCCTATGTAGATTTCATTAAGGCTTTCAACACCATTCCACATAGGAGACTAGTAAGCAAGCTGGATAGCTTAGCAGTGAGTCCAAAGTTGCTAAACTGGGTAAGAAATTAGTTGGGGATAGGTGACAGAGTGTGGTGGTAAGCAGACTTCACTCCAAGAAAGGGAGGGTGACCAGTGGGGCACCTCAGGGATCAGTGCTGGGACTGGTCCTATATAACGTCTTTATATAACTGACATTGCAGAGGAGCTGGAAGGGAAGGTCTGCCTCTTTGTGGATGACACCAAAATCTGCAAAATTGGTGACACTCCAGGGGGAGTGGAAGGATGAGCAGAGACTTGAGAAAACTTGAGGAGTGGTCAAGGGTATGGCAGCTGGATTTGAATGCGGAAAAATGCAAAATATTGCACTTGGAGCACAGAAACCCGGGGCTGGAGTACAAATTGGGTGGAGTGGTATTGACTACTACAGAGCAGAAAAGCGACCTGGGTGTAATCATATCGATTACCTAAAGGTGGCCAGACAGTGGGACAAGGCAGTTGGAGGGCTAGTGGGATGCTGGGATGCATAGGGAGGCATTCCACCAGCAGAAAGAGAGGTGGTGTTGCCCATCTATTGATTGTTTAAGACCCGACCTAGAGTAAAAAAAGGAAAAAAAGTGAGTGCCAACCATAACATGAGGGGGCACAGTCTTAAACTGGAGGGTGGGAGGTTTAGGAGGGAGGTCAGGGCGTACTTCTTCACAGAGAGGGTGGGTGACACTTGGAATGAGCTGCCAGAAGTGGTCATCTCGTTGAAGACAGTGGGCAGCTTTAAGAGAGGCTGGGATAGGCATAGGGGGAAGGTGAGGATCATGGGAAGATGGGATGGGAGGAGTGGGGAGGGAAGGCAGGGACATTAGCTCAAGTTGTGGACCCTGCAATATGAGCAGACTTGATAGACCAAATGGCCTTCTTCTGCTGGCTTCTTCATATGTTCATATGTATGTAATACGCACATCTTGGAAGGAGGGGGATATGATTGAAACCTTTAAATACCTAACAAGGGTAAATAAGGTACTGGAAGAAAGTATTTTTCAGAAAAAAATGCCTAAAAACAAGGGAGCATGCTGTTAAGCTGGAGGGGATAGATTCAGGAGAGATGTGAGAAAGTAGTACTTCGCAGAAAGAGTGGTGGATTCCTGGAACAGTCTTGCAGTGGAGGTAGTGGTGAAAACAGTGGGTGGGGGGGTTCAAGAAGGCATGGGATAGGCATAAGGGAATCGTACTGGAAAGGAAAGGCGAGGGAGAAAGAGATGTAGATCAAGTAGGGTCTGCGGTGATAGTGTAGGTAGAGAAAAATGGGCAGACTGACTGGGCCAAGCAGTTCTTATCTGCTATCAAAATCTATGTTTCTCTGTCTGTGTTTCTTATCTTTATCTGTGGTGCTTGAATATTCCTGTGCACTGAAAATGAGAGCATCATTATCCCTCTCTTGCATTGTAAACTCTTGGGCTACAGAATGAATAAAAAGTGTTATACAGAAATAAATTCCTTCCCTTTTCCTAAAAATCCTCCTATATATCTAACATGAGCTTGTGCTGCCTCTGTTTGACTTATCGATTCCCCCTCTTTTCAGAACTAAACACTTATCTTAATTACTTTGTTATAAGATTTTACTGAAAAGGAAGCATAGGCAGACCAGGAGAAGTCATAAAATGTGTAAGTAGCGTAAAACACAACTTATCAATTACAATAAAATAGAAAAACAAAAACTGGACAGGATAGTTCTTCTTAAAGGTAGTACAAAGAAAAAAAAATCCTTCATCTGAGTCTCTCCCCCCCCCCAATTTAAAATCTCAGTTTCTCTATCTCTAAACAAGACACTGCTCTCTCTGTTTAAGGTGCTGTTTCCATACAGTTTAAACTCTGCATTCTGACATTGTAAGTTGCATCTCCTGTATCTTACAAAATATACCAAAACTTTGTCAGTTTCCTTCCTGAAGCCGGTCTGGAGAGTACATCTAGACTTAACAGGTGTAACAAAATAGAACATTCTGTCTCCAGCTGATCTCCTGTTGAGAGTTCTGTAAAGAAGCCTGAGGAGGTCAAAATGCGTCTGAGTCAATCTCCTTAGTTTCAGATTATTTTTTTAAGAAACCCAAATAACTTTCTGCAATCATTTCAACAACATTAATAATATACATTTGCAAACCAAGGGATCACAGTTTCACATAAAGATTCACAAATTTTGTTTTAACCACAGGGAGGCAGGGAAGCAAGGGGAGAAATGAAGACTAGAAACAGCAAGTGAAGGAAGTGAGATAACAGGGAGAACTTGTGGGACCATCGGAGTGGCAAGTTCCTAGGTGCCACAAGAATATTTGATTCCGCAGTCAGACAAGTGGTAGAAACCGAGAGGACAAAACAGATCCTTGCTTTTAACTCTCTCTGAATAAAAAATGGGACAGGGTCTTACCCAAACCCTGTCACATACCACCCTCTTTAAGAGGGAACCTGTTTTTTTTTTTTTTTTTTAACCGGTTTCCAAAACCTTCCTTTAATTATCTTTAACACCACCTTATAACATTTGCAGTTATATTATTTGCATATGCAGTATCCCTTTTTTTCATAGCAACTTTTAGAGCAAAACTTTCAGTTAAGCACCAACATTTTTTTTTCCCAACCTTCTGAATTCTCAATTTCTGAAGCATATCTTTTTTTTTTTTTCCTCCTTACTTTTTTCTCCTTGTTCCATACTCATAGTACTTTGTTTGGCTTCTTGGATCTCCATCATGTCCTTGATTGTAAAGATGCTCACTTTTGATGTCTGTGCTACATCAGGTGGGAGGGTGCTGGTTCCGGGGGGCGGCCATTTTTGGCTTTGTCTCCCAGATCCACAGATGAAGCTGCACTCGCTAGTTGTTGGCTGCAGGAGATTCTCTAGTCACAAAAGTACTAATACACCAAGTTTGCCTTCAAGCAGGACACCCAGACTACCCCAGTGCTTTGCTTGCAAGAGCTTTGTCAGGGGGCGGAGTCTTTACATAGGAGCCTGCATTAAGTACTCACAATAAAGTGCTATTAGCAGAAAATTACAGTAAACTGTCAAAACAAAGTGCAAATTTTATTTAAAAATATAACTATAGATAGAGATCTAATGATGACAATAGTACAAAAAGCGTTACATATTTTTAAAAGACCAATAGGTGCAAATTGCAAAATATCAGTGGCACAATCTAGTTTAGCATAATCCAGTAGCCAAAATGGCTAGGGAAAATAATTTAATTTACCTTGAAGACTGTGCCAATAAAAGACTGCTTTGGTTAGTTTTATACTAAAAAGAGTACAGTTACACTTTCTAGTGGCACTGTATTTTGGACTCCAAGGGTGGTAGCTCAGCTGGTTGGTAGGCTTATATAGATATTTTGTTTTCCCTGACAAAAACAAAAAATGAGCGAAATGTTTTCCCAACATAACGTGAAAACAGTGGTTGACTATTTATTAAATTTTGTTAACCAGGTAGGCCCACTGAGACCGGGGATCCCTTTTTCAGGGGCGACCCGGACTTAGTAACATATAATCATATGACAGTGCATACAGCAAGCAGAGATCATACAAAGATGCATTCATAGGTAGACAACTTAAGTCAAACAGGACATAGTGCATAAGGACTACACACTATCAGGGATAATTTAGTACAGGGCAGTTAATACAAAATATTGAAAGATATGCATTTTAGAAACACTTAAGTGGGGTTGAGCCCCACCATAAGTATTCAGAGCAGTTAGAAGTAACTGTTGTCACTGCATCATTCTTGTTCAGCCTAGCTTCTTTTCAGGTGCAGGTGCCCTTGCTGCTGTTTAACAGATGTTCTCGGAGCCCTGTGTGGAAAGAGCCCAAGGAGTTGGCTGATTGCAGGGCAGCGGGGAGCTTATTCCAGCGCAACGGTGCAGAGTGGGCGAGGATCTGTAGCGCTGAAAACCTGGTGGCCATCAGGCCAGTGAGTTAGCTAAAATTAATGGCTCACATAAAATTTTGGTGGCCTGCCAGGACAATAGTACTGCCTTACTGTACTCACACTGGCTCAATAACAGGACACAGGACAAATCTGATAATGACATTTATGTTTTTTAAATAAATATTTTTTTTTTGGTGGGGGAGATAGGATAAGTGTAAGTTTCTGAGTATATAAATTGAGCACAGATGTTCATGCCTAGGGAAAGAAAAATTACACAGACTGGTTTTCCAAAGAAGTGATCAAGAAGAGCCCAGCATATAGCACACAGTTACTTATTACAGTATATTAGTGCCTTACTAACAGAGGATCACTCTGAGACTGAGCCTACAATATTTCATGCGCAAAATGTATACTGATAGACTTCACTTAGATTTTTCTAAGGAGAGTTACTATACACAACTACAGTTCAAACACTCAGTAGCATTTATTTATATTGAGAATTTTTGTAGAAAAGAAAGCTCAATTTATTTGAGAGGCTGCAAACTTGCAGCAGTCCCCTTCCCCAGCTATTGAATGAATTCTCACTACTTTTAAAGGGCACCTTTCCCGGATTGTTCTCCTTGCATGCAGAATTGTCTGGAGGCTCCCTTACCTGACTGGGAGCTCCTCCGTAGTAGTTGACATTTTTTCTCTCTATCCCCCTAAGGAAGGGAAGGGAAGGGATCATATTTTGCCCCTGAGGGGGGCCCAGCCACTCAATCCCTTCCACTTCCTGATCGCTGATGCCATCCCCGCACTTCCTTGTTCTGTGATGTAATTATATGTCTAGCCCAGGGACATGCTCTATGCAAGTCTGTGGGTGGCATTTTAAAACTTATTTTTACGATTTTAAGCAGACTTTCAGTACAAATCACAGTCTGTATTCAAGTAACAAGAGCCTTGCTACTTGAATACTGGGGACTCCGATTTGTACTACAAGATGGCTTAAATGTAAAAATAAGTTTTAAATACCCACTCATAGACTGCATGATACGCCCACACGAGGCATATAATTACATCACAAAACAAGGAAACGCTGGGACGACATCGTGATCAGGCGGGAAGGAACTGAGTGGCTATCCCCTTGGGGCAAAATACAATCTCTTCCCTTCCTTGGGGGGGTAAAGTGAACATTTTTCCAACTACCATAGAGGAACTCCCAGTCAGGGACTCCACCAGAGGCCGCTACAGCACCGGGAACCCCCAACAACCCCCTCTTCCCCCGGGGAGAGGAGAGAGCAGTCCTTCAGATGCTCAATCCTCTTCTTCCCCTGCCGACCCCCAATGGTCCAGGTCTGTTCCTGAACCTGGGTTGCTGGCGTGGCGCAAGGTGTGGCGTCCAGCACCTCAACCCTCAGCGCCACTGGGCCGGCTCCTCTATGTATTGTTGTGTTTATCTGTTCACACATGATCGCAGGTTCAATACATCAGTTTGTGCACAAGCATGTAAGTCTCCACAAACAGGAAGTTGGGAGATTCCCAGCACTGGCAACCCTTCATTCCTTAAAGGTGCAGTGCATTATTTACTTTAAAAAGGTGCTGGCCATTTTCAGCCTCCCAGATGAAAGCGCAGTTGTCAGTACTACCAGGCAGCACCATATCGATTTTGGAGGGGTGGAAGAGAGGATATTCCCAGAGGGGCAATGCAACCAGTAAGTGGAAATATCCATGGTTTGTTGCAAATCCAGATTTCTGCCCAGCAGAGGTATCCTCATGGTACAATACCCAAAAGACACTGGGCCTATGGGCACCATGGCAGTTAATGAAACAAAATGCTGTTATTGCTTTTACAGAGGCCCAAATTAAATTTTCTTGGACCCCCAAGGACCTAATTTACTATTTGCAGATCAGGGACTTTATAAACTCCCAACTTAGAATACAGGCTGTTAAAGGCCTTATTCATGAGGATAACTCCCCCTTTATTCAGATATCGACCACTGGGGAAAGTGACCGTGCAGTCTCCAAACTATATAAGTTTTTACTCGTGCAGCAGGCTGATATGTCGGATCCTTTAAAAACTCGATGGGAGAAGGGCCTGGGTACTCCCCTACTACAGACCACCTGGCCCAGAGTGTGGCGTATGACCTGGTCTACAACAATGTCCCCAGGGTGGCAGGACTATGTTTGGAAAGTCCGTACCTGATATTTCTTGGTGCCCCAACTCCTTGCTAGGCGAAATCCAGGAGCTACATCTCATTGCTGGAGACTATGTAACACTAAGGATGCGTCTCATACCCATATTTTTCTAGTATGTCCAAAAATCCAGACCTATTGGCACTCACAGTCCCAGCAAATTGTTACAGTACTTAACATACAGAATCAGCTTAAACCAGAGAATCTCCTGCTGGGTATTCCTCCTGGAGATCTTAGAGGGAAGGACACCCTATATCTATGGTCCATCTTTCTGGTGGCTGCTTATAAGGCTATAATAAAAACATGGCTACAATTCAATCCCCCTGTTGTGGATGATTGCCTAAAGATGATAAATTACATACAAACCTGTAAGCAACTAACACACAACTTGCACAATTAAAGTGCGGCCTACCAGAACTGATGGAACCTGAGAGTTGGCACAATATCTTAAGCTAGACTCCCCCCCCCCCCCAACTAGCCTCCCATAAGGCCCTAAGCAATCAGGGGGACTTGAATAAATTATATAGATAATATATATTACCTAGCTGCTATAAAATACAGTATATACATTGCTCATGAGTTAATAATACACTTTTTTTAACAATAATAAAAGAATAAGCTGACTCAACTTTTATTTTAAAGCACAATTTTGTTTTTGTCTTTTATTTAATACAAAAATTACAGTTTAGTCATAAGTTTATGGTTCCTGTTTTATTGTTAAAGTTCTAGAATTTATTAGCTTTCGAACAATGAACATTGAAATTACTGTAACTTAAAGAGTCAGTTAGACAGACACACATTGACTTCTGCTATGTACAGTATGCAAAGTTTGATATTTTCTTGTAGTATCCATCAGGAGACACCAATGTATGAAGTAGTCAGTCCTTCTAGTGTTGACAATGCAGTGCTGTAAAACAGTATGTATTTTCCATGTTCCTGAAAAACAAAATGTAAAATATGTCAATAAAAATGAAGTGTTAAAAAAAAAAAAAATAAATAAATAAAAAGGTGCTGGCCGATTGAGCCAGCAAAGTAGGACATCCTCTGGCCTGCCTCCAGTTTGGCTATTCTCGGGCCACTGCTAAAGTCGATCCCTGTGAAAATATAGATAGTTGCCTAGTTTCTGGTAACAAAATGTCCAAAATGTGGAGGGCCCATAAAAATATGCCCGGTTTCATAGCCAAATACTGAGAAACTAAAGATAAATGCAGTGTCAGAACAAGGATGCCATGCTCAATATTAATAGTTAATATTTAAGGAGAAGCATTATGAGGAGATGGTGACAGCTGTTAGTGGCTGCACTAGTCACTACGGCTAATCATTCTCTAAATTTCTAAATATATAGATGCGGTAGCTAATAATGCCTGACATGCGACTCAGATTTAGTTTAATTAGCCAGGGGCTAAATGGTCCGTAACACAAAGCAGTCCAAATAGTAAATACCATGGTCAGTCTTTAGAACAGATAAATAGGACAATTACCATATTTGAAGGAGTACCATCCTGTATGTAAAGTGAGACAGGGAGATAAAGATCATAGACGGAGAGTTACCTGCTAAAACCATCCTGAGATCCACCATACAGTCCATTTTTGAATCACACAAGTTTTTGGTGTTCAGATGTTAAAGATAGAAAAATCTGTAAACAAAAAAAAGTTGGACAGAGTCAGATAATCATTAGCAGCCCTGTGAACTGGTCATTCATGAGAGAATTATCACATTAAAACATTCAAAACAATGCTACAATCAACTTGCATAATTCAAAGTTAAGGTCTGAAATCTATTACACTTAGCTCAGCATTTTAGCATCTTGTTGCCTGTGGTCAGATAGTGCAAGGGAGGCCCATTAACACTTCCACAGCTGTGGTCAGGTAGCCTCTGGAAGTGTCGAGGAGGCTACCTGATGGCAGCTAAGTAAAATGGGTCTCAGACATCCATTATAGCAGGTGTCCTTAATCCAATATAACCTAGTGTTTTATTATGGAACCCTATTAGGAATGGCTTTTGGAAACCACAAATTGTCCGTTCTGAGCGACCATCTTGCTTCTACATGGACGGCATAAGTGGCGCAGACTGTATGTCATTGAGTCCCATTGGTTTTAATGTTTTGGCATGTTCAACGTTACATTCACTGTTGTTCTCACGTGCTCCTTTAGTCTAGCTTTTAAATTTCTGATGGTTCTTCCAACATATGAAAGTCCACAGGAGCACTGCAGAAGGCACACAACAAAGCCTGTGTTGTGTATATTATAACATCTCTAACTTCTCCCCCTTTACCATCACTCCCCTTGAATTCTCTACCACAGTAAAAGTACTGACATACATTGCACCTGGAACATTTATGGAAACCTAAGGCTGGATGAGGGGATAAGGTGGTAGACAAGGATGGGCAAAAGGCTGCTGTCCTCGATGATTACTTTTGTTCAGTTTTCACTAGGTAGGATGGTGGGCCCTAGCCAGACAGTGGCATCAAAGCAGCCACTAAGGTGGTCCAGGAGATGAGGCAGTCAAAATTTACAAGTGAAAGGGCCCAGAAAGGGCTGGCAGTCCTAAAGATAGATAAGGCCCTGGGACCAGATGGATTGCATCCAAAGTTACTCAGGGAACTGGCAGAAGAACTGGTCAAACCCCTTGTATGTCTGTTCAACAGCTCACTGGGGATGGGGGGAGGTGGTTCCAAAGGATGGGAGAGTGGCAGGCGTGGTTCCACTTCATAAGGGGAGGGGGGAGATGAGGAACAAGTGGGGAACTACAGACCTGTTAGTCTTATCTCTGTTACAGGGAAGCTGGTGGATTTGCTGGCCAGAGAGGACCTTGTGGATTACTTGGAGAGCAATGGGCTCCAGGATAGTAAATGACATGGATTTGTGGTAGGGAGATCTTATTGGACTAACCTGATGGTTTTCTTTGACTGGGTGATGAAGCAGTTAGATAGGGGCCACTCTGTGGCTTTGCTGTACTTAGACTTCAGCAAGGCTTTTGATTCTGTGCCTTATAGACGCTTGTTGAAGAAGATGGAGAATCTGGGTGTGGCTAAGGTCATAGTATACTGGGTAGGTAACTGGCTGAAGAGTAGGCAGCAGAGGGTTGTGGTCAATGGTATCAAATCGGAAGACAGGGAGGTCACAAACTGAGTATCACAATGATCTGTCCTGGGTCCGGTACTCTTCAGTATGTTCAGCAGCGACATTGATGAAGGAATTCGGGGCAGGTTGTGTCTCTTTGTGGATGACACTAAGCTCTGTGGGACAGTGAGTAGTGACGAGAGAATTGGAGAAAGGCATAGGGACTTATAAAAGGTAGAGGGGTGGTCTAAGGTTTGGCAGTTAAAATTCAGCACCAAGAAGTGCAAGATATTGCACCTAGGGAACAAGAATCCCAGGACAGAGTAGTGGATGGATGGGGTAAGACTCAACTCCAAAGTCCTTTTCCTCAGCTGTAGTGTTGTCATCATCAGTGACTCCTTAAAACAGTCGAGTCAGTGCAACAAGGCATATAGCAAAGCAAGTAGGATGCCAGGTTGTATTAGGAGGGGTACTGATAGCAGAAGGGAAGAGGTAATGCTTCCTCTATCTAGATCCTTACTGAGGCTGCAGCAGATGTACTGCACCCAGTTCTGGAGCTCTCACCTCAGTAAAGATAGGGATTGGCTGGAGACAGTGCAGCGCAGGGTGATGAAAATGATTCGTGGCCAATGGGTCATGTCCTATGAAAAGTGCCTCAAGGCACTGAGCATGTACTCACTGGAGATCGGAAAGGAGAGGGGAGATGAGGTAGAGACCTTCAAGTTCCGAAAAAGAATTGACAAAATGAACTACAGGGAACTATTTAGCTCGCATACTAGCTGGCGGTCATGTGGACATGAGTGGAAACTAACAGGAGGGAGGTTCAGGAGGGACATGAGGAAGTATTGTTTCACAGAAAGGGTGGTAGTGCTGTGGAACTCTACTAGCCGAAGTGGTAAGTGCAAAAAACATTGGTGGTTTCAAGCACAGTGGGGACAGAATGGAGGGTATAGTGAGTGCTTGCTTGGGGTGGCAGAAACTGGGAGAAGAATGGGGCGGGGTTGGGGAGGACTAGGACCCTGGAGGGACATTAGATCCTGTGGGCTAAATAGAGAAGTCTAGCAGACTGGATGGACCATGGGTCCTTTTTCTGCTGTCATTTTCTATGTTTCTGTGTTTTGGGGTAGCCAGTTAAAGGTTAGAAAGCCAGCTATGTACTGAGGTGCCTTTCAGACTTTTAGCTTTTCTGAAGAACACACATGGCCTTTCCCCTACTGCATCACTTACAATGGGTCTGACTGAAATATGGCCCCATTCTTAAAAATGATATTCCCAGCCTGCTAGGGATATCATTGTATTCTGTGGAGCATGTCACTGAGGCCAAAGTCAGTCTTTTTAATTTATGTTCTTTTGTTCAAATTTAGATTTAAGGAGATCTGACCTTTGCTTTTTATCCAGCAACCCCCCCCACCCAGCAAACAAATGTCATACCTTTTTTCTAAGAATCTTCCCTTAAGTCCCTCTGCTTGTAATTAAAAATCTTCTATGTTGGAGCAATTTCTTCTAATGCAGACGAATTGGCTGTAGGGTATTGAGTTTTTAAGTGATGAGAGGTAGGCACTGCCTGCTGTACAGAGTGAGTTTCTGACTTTCTGTTTGCAGTGTCCCTTAGTGGTTACACTGTTGAACCTGTGTGCTGAAAGTGTGAGGTCCCAGAAATCAACTGAAATTTTACTCACTTTATAGATAAATTGAAGGTTATTCAGCCACCTCATGAAATCCTCTGCTTCTTCCAGTGTCCCCCGTGAAACACAGATGGCATGATTGATAAAGCAATGCCAATTTTATATCTTGTCTCTGTACTTGCTGACTGAGGGATTAAATACTCTTCTTTACTCCCAGAGCTCCAGGAACAGATTCACATATGACGGAGACACAGAGGCACCCATCACTGTCCCACAGATTTGCAGATAGTGCTCCCCTTCAAATTCAAAGAAATTGTGGGTTAAGATGAATTCTAACAATGCTTGTAAAAAATAAAATCTGTGGGAATTTGGTCACTATTAGTGTGTGTTGTTTTCTTTTCAATAAATATTTGCTCACTTTGATCCCATCAGCATGGCGTATATAAGTATTCACTGCAAAAGAACTGTTAATGCACTAGTTAGGGTTGCTACCATAGCAGTAAAAGTATGGAAATATAGTGTTAGGGTTTCCAACCCTAACTCCTCATCTTCTCCCCCCCACAACGCACACATGCAGCCAGGGGAAGGCGTGCCTTCCTTTGTGCACTGAGTTTGCAGTGTCTTGTCATATTGCTATGGCATAAATTGTTTAATAATGTCTGTCAAGTACTGGCATCATTACATAAAATGAGGTAACCTCCTCTGCCCCATAATTACCTGAGTAGATATTTTCTCTCTCTAGGCAGTTGTTTTACAGGCACTCCCTCCTGCTCGAACAGACTGGGGCTTTACATTCAAGCAGGCAGCAGCTTTCAGTCTCAGCAATGATCGAAATTCCAGAAAGCTACCCACTCCCCTCCCTGTTTAGGGGTTTGGTGGAATACTGTTTCTGGGAAAGGGGAAGGGCACTATCTCGACTGGCAGCAAATAGGTTAAATACAGTACCTTATAGATTTGAAGTATGGGATTCCACGGTTGATGGCTAGATTTCCGTCGAGGCACAGGCTAGCTGGAAATTCCTCCCTTCGTGATTGGTGGCCACAGGATTGGCTGGTTCTCTAGGAAACAAGTTAGTTAGGCAGAAGCACAGCATAGCAGGTTAAGGACGCCAAATTATTTAGTCCAGAACAGGAATGAGATGCAATCAGGCATTTTTATTTGGTCCAAAAGCTCAAGCTGTATACACACAAAACTCCAAGGAGGTCACTCATTTAATTTTGTTACAGTTCACAAATTTCTATGGCTTAGAGCCGTGGCACAGTCTCTTGTGGGGACCGAGATTTGAACCTGGGCCCTACTCGCTCATTCCTTTCCCCAGTGAGCCAAATGGGCTCCGGTTTTACTTCGGGACATGTTCCCTGACCCCAAAATGGTTGCAGCTTTACATATCCCCACCAGTGGGAGTGGGTGTACACTTTTCTAAATCTTTGGCAACTCTCCTCAAAAAGGATGGAGGGGGTGTTAGTTGTTTTTTTTACACAAGCGTAGTCCTTTCCATAACGGCTCCTGCTCCTGCTGATCCACGAGCAGGGTTTGCCTAGTAGTAGTAGTAGTAGTAACATTTTTATTCATTTCCTACAAATGAATTTGATAACTCAGTTGAGCAAAGCTCATTTTCAGTGAGGTCCTTTTACAAAATTCCAGTTACTCTTACACCAAACACTAGGACATACATAAGACATAAATATCACAATTTAGCTCCAACAGGTGACATGCAAACAGGTATACAGTAGGTGCTCATTCATTGCCGCAGTCTGTGACGGCGCTCATTCAGAGCATAGTCTGTGGCTAGCCGTGGAGGTGAGAGGAGGGCTGTGCTGGTCGCAGACCGGGGATGGGGGGTGGAGCAGGGTGGTCATTAATTACCTAAAAGGGCAGAGGGGTTGGCGGGCCACTAGACCACCAGGAATAGAGATGGTGTTTAGGGGAAGGGGGTCGTGGACAGGGGAGGGAGCAGTAAAGTACAAGGCAACATTTTTTTTTTTTTTTTTTTAAATACTAGGACAGGAATCAAGCATTGGGGAGGGGGTGGAATCGCTAGACTCCAGCGAATTTTTTTTTTTTTTGTTACACTAGAACGGGGCATTGGGGAGGGAGGGAGATAGGACAGTAGGTATGCACTCACTACCGCAGTCTGCGGCGGTGCTCATTCAGAGTGCAGTTTGCGGCCAGCCGTGGAGGTGAGAGGAGGCCTGTGCTGGTCACAGACTGGGATGGAGGGGAGTGGGGTGGTAATATGTTTTTGTTTGTTTGTGTATATACTGGGATGGGGATCGGGCATCGGGGAGGGAGCAGTAGACTACAGGGTCCCTTCCCAATACTGGGTACAGAGTATGGGGATCGTAGGGTGGGGTGTCAAAGTAAACACATTTACACAATACAAAACAAGAACAGCTGTAAGAGCTGGAGGGAGGGAAGGGGATATCAACAGGGTAAATGCATGCAGATGTGGAAGGAGGCAGCTTGGCAAACAGTGACCAATAAGCTGCAAAACCACGGCCACAATGAAAAGGATTACAGCAGAACCCTTTGTGCGAAAAAGGATTCCCTCCTGTACATAGAACGTCTTCCATGACATAAAATCCTTCTTTGCACTGTGCCTTCTCTTGTAAACATAGCTGCAATGTTCACATATTAAAAATTCATTCATACAACACATTTCAGCAAAGAATCTAGGTTACTATATTGATTTCTTGCACACTCTTTCATTGTTTCTCTTTTACATCTTTTGTTTCTGTCGCCTACTGCCCAAACAAATGGTGTATACTCCGGCACAGGAGAACACTTTTTGTGCAAAAAAGGGATTACCTCCTACGACACAGAATCCATTTTCACATGGCGAGTCCGACATACAATCCATTTTCGTGGGGGACATCTATTTTTTCCCCATAGGAAATAGTGGGAAATTCAACATTTTATAACTTCAGAAGAGGGCACATCTGCGAGACCAAGGCTTTCTACCCTGAAAATTTCAGTGGACCAAAAAAAAAACAGCTAAAAACACAAAACATTCTGTATTTTCAGCACTCTGTATCTCGAAAATGACAAAAGCAATTCAAATAAAATTTGACACATAAACAGACCTACCCCTCAACAATTTTATATCCCAAATTTCATGCAAATCTGTTAAACCATTACAAAGTTGTTATGCTGCAAAAATTGGCCTTTAATTATTAATTAATATTGAACATCCTCATCAACCCTAACTATGCTGGCACTACCGTGCCAGTATAATACAGTGCTTCAACATTTATACTAAGCCAGATGTAATCACTTTGCTATTTCAGATTTTCTAGTTTTCGTGGTACATCACCTGTGTCTTTCAGGTAAAAGGGTAACTGTTTCACACAGTCTTGGTGGAAACAAATCTAGGAATTTGCCAGCTTTGTCTGAAATGGAGTTAATGCCTGATTGTTATTGTTGGATGGCCTGGAGGGTTACTTAGGTTTTTGTGGCTCTTAGACAAAATATAAAAGGTCATAACGGGCTGCTCGTGCAACAGTCAGTCTGTCTATATTTATACTTGTAAATGAAACTTGTACTTTGTTTTGATGGTTTACAGTAATGTTTCTACTATCAGCACTTTGTTGTGGGTACTTAAGGCAGGCTGCCATGTATAGACTCTGCCCCCTGACAAAGATCTGGGGTAGTCTGGGTGTCCTGCTTAAGAGCAGACTTGGTGTATTAACACTTGTGAATAAAGAATCATTTGCAGCCAACAACTAGCGAGTGTGGCTTCATTTGAAAGTCTCTCCTTGATTGTATTCTACCAGGTCATCGCTGAAAATAGGCATTTTATTGTCTAGTGCGCCTACCTAGTAAACAACAAATTAACAAAAATAAACTTGTTGTGGCAGAAGATGACCGGTTCAACTGGATACTTTTAAAGCAGCTGCTCGTTTAAAAAAAAAAAAAAAAAAAAAAAAAAAAAAATTAATCCAGGTGCCAGTTAGAACAAACAAAAATTCTAATTTATTTCAAACGTTTTACCAGGCGAGACATATTGAGCTAGTAACAACTTATTTCCAGATGCATCCTGGGTGAAGGGGAAAGATGCCAGATATAAAAAATACAAAAATATATAATACAGAGAATGGAATAAATATAAAAAATAAATGGGACATTTGTGCCCAACAATAAATTGACAGAAATAAGTTACCAAGAAATAAACTGTGGAACCAAACAAAAGAACAATGAAATAGTTATCAACTTAATAAAATAAAAACTGTGGGAAATGACTGATACTGGGGAAGTGTTGAAGGACAGGGAATGAGGTAAGCTGTACATAAGAAGTGAGCACAATATCACAGGCAACTGCAGGAGTGAGTAGAGAACTCACTGAGAAGAACTTCAAGACCAAGAAAAGAAGGAGCAAAGTGAATAGAAGGGTGAATGGGAACCCCAGAGTTTAAGGAAACAAAATGAGAAGGCAGCCTGGCCAGAAGTAGATTTCACTTGAGGGAGAGAAAAAGAGTGAGAACAAGCATTATGAGAGAGAGAGAGAGAGAGAGAGAGAGAGAGAGAGAGAGAGAGAGAGATAGTAGGAGGATGAAGGGTGAGGGAGGGGAGAGGAGAGGAGAGAGGTTAGGTATGAGGGGAGAGAGCCAAACCAAAATTTGGAGATAAAGGAGACACAGTGACTGAAGCACCTGGCTTCAAGAGAGGGAAGAATACAAGGTACAGTGATGAGTACGTATGGGTTTATCAAGAGCAAAGTGACAGAAGGAGTGAAAGGATCCAGTTTAGCTAAAGTAGACTTTGGAGCAGCACTGTAAGCAATGTCTGCATAGTCAAAAATGGGCAAAATCATCCTTAGTGAGGATTTCTCTGAGTAGGAAGTGGAATGCTTCTCTTATTTCTGTAAAGCACTCCAAGCTTGGGGTGAAGCTTGTTGTGAACAGCATCCACATAAACTGAGAAATTGAGATGACTATATAATCGAACCTCAAGGTACTTGAAGGAGAAGACATCTTCAATAATCACACCATCAAGGGTAAGGAAGGAAGGAAAGAAGTGGAAGGACACTAGCAAGTCTCTGCCTGGTCCCAAAAGTCATGGAGACTGTTTTCTTGGCTTGGAGGGATAACTGACTAACATGGAACCAATGCTGGATGTTTTTAAAGTTCAGCTGGATTAAGTTTATGAGATTGAGGCAGAGGAGCAAAGGACTGTCATTTGCATACATATAAATTGACACAGAGGAACAGGCCTTCAGGAGATAATTTAGAAAAACAGAGAAAAGAATTGTGCCCAAGACAGACCCTTGAGATGCCTGAGCTGATTTGGAGTGGAGGGGAAAGGGCGTCTGCAGTACAGACAGCTTGCGATCTGCCCTCAAAGTAGGAGCGGAACCACTCAACCAAAGGAACTGAGTTCAGCTGCTTTAAGCATGTCCAAGTGAAGAGAGAATGAAAACTCAATCTACTGATTTGTTCTCTTTGTACTTTATTTAACTCCTGAGGCAAAATAGGTGGGTTTGAAGTTTTTAAAGTTATTATTGTTTAGCTGGGTCCAGAGACAGCGCTAGATAGGGCAAAAAGGGGAAAAAGTTGCAGCTTGCCCAGAAATTACCCACTTTCCACAGGACAGTGGGTCCAAAGTGGTGCACCTGTCTCTAACAATAGCTGAAAGATGGAAAACTAAACAATAGAAAAGTATTTTCACTCAACAAATTTAAGCTTCTGTACTAGTGAAATTTCTACTTACGATTAGGTTTGGACCCAGTTGTTTCTCATTTTGACCCACATTTTTTTTTTACACCCATGGGTCTAATTTGACCCATGTTTTAAAACCCCTAGCGCTGTCACTGGCTGGGTCCCCAGGTCCATCATCTTGGATATATGTAGTTCAGGGTGGTGCAGTTCTGCCGGCTGTCAGAAACATGCCAGCAATATCCTTATATATGTACATTATGAAAACAGTATGTGCAGTTGACCTGAATTATCTCCCTATACTTAGGAGCATAGAGGATGACTTAAGGCGGTGGGTGGTGCTGCCGATTTCCCTGACTTGGCCAAATGAATTTGATCAAAATGAACATCCTTCCAAGACTGGTATACATTATACAGATGTTAAGTGTGGGGATTTCTAAGAGGGATGTCAGGAGACTGGAGGGCATGTTTTCCTCATTTATATGGAAGGGGAAACGCCTGAGGGTCAGCCCACAACATCTTAACCCATTAGCGCCATATGACGTTGGAACCATCCATTGCTTAACCTGACCCAAAATGGAGGCATCAGATAGAATGGGTTAAGGTAGACACAGAGAGGCGGGGGACTCAGTTTTCCGGATATCGGGACCTATTACTTGGCAGTGCAACAGAAGGTATATACGTGATTGGATACATATGCCCTGGGCGGTGCAGTGGTTGGACCTGGAGCAGTGGGGATGTAAGGTGAGGCTCTCTGCATATTTAGAGAAATGGGGCCTTGGGGCATACAGAGAGCAGGACACTAGGAATCCAGTGGTCCTGGCAGTCCTGGATAGTTGGAGTAAAATATTAAGGTGGAGGGGGGCAGTAGCAGTGGATACATATATGGTGCTGGTTGCCGGCAATCCCTGTTTTTTTTTTTTTTACCTGGTTTCAAGGATTCTGGGTTTAAGACATGGGAGAACAGGGGGATAAGAGATCTGGAGGATCTCTGTAGTAGGGGAGGGCTTTGCTGTTTTCCAGACTTAGAGACTACATCTGGGAGAGGGGCACCTATTTAGGTACTTCCAAGTTAGGGCCTACATGGCAGGGTTGACTAGAGAAGGGCCTGGAATGGTGGAAATGAAGAAGATAGAATTACTTATTCAAGGTTCAAAGCTGGAAGGAAAAGGTTTATAGGGAGAGCTGTCAAGGACTTCAGGCACTGTATGCCGGATCTTTCATTCCAGACCCGGAAACTCTGGGAGAGGGATCTTGGTGTTCAGATACAAGAGCGGGAATGGGCGGTACTGCTCTCTATGGATATGGGGCTTCTACTTTGTAACAAATTTAAAGAGGCTTTTATAAATTTATACATAGAATATATACTCCCCCATCGATGGTTCATAAATATTATTCTACTACATTCCCGATGTGTGGAAGATGTGGCCGGGAAGTGGGTACATATATCCATTGCTTTTGGACCTGCCCTGTATTACAACGGTTTTGGAGAGCAGTGGCCCTGGAAGTGGGGAGGATAGGGGGCAGGGTGATTACGCTGGACCCACTGACATGCCTGTTCAGTGTGAACTCGGGAGAAGGGGAGGAGTGGGAGCCACTGTTGAGGTGGGTGAGGATTCTTTTAATCCTGGCTAGACACGGCATCCAAAATAGTGGGTGTCCTGTGCCCCACTTACAATACAAAGCTGGCACACAGTGGCAGTCCACACCCTGGCTTTGGAGAGATTAACCCTGCTTGTTAAGGACAGGCTCAACCACTTCACTAGAGGATGGGCCCCTTCCTCGCGGATTTAACCCCACAAAGTGTAGTCCTCTGGAGTAGTATGGCTATGTAAGAGAGTGGGTTACACTGCTGTAACACCTGAGCACCTTAGTTCTGTGTACATCTTATCAGCTTATAGCTGCAAGTTGTGGAAGAGACACCTTAGAAAAATTAATTGCTATGTGACTGTAATTAACTGTGACATACTGTCATTGATTTGTGCTAATGGATTTTCTGTAACTGACTGTGAATGTATGTGTGTGCTTTTGTTTTGAATAAAATTTTTATGCAAAAAGAAAAGTGTATGCAGTTAATCAGCAAACTCAGGGGAGAAGAGTTTTCAAAGTTGTTGGGGCTGACATTTTTATTGTAGATCCACACAAACTACATTATTTCTGGTTAACCGCTGTCTTAAAGATAGCTCAGTTTAAAATGCCATAGTGAATAATTTAGGATAGGATGACATTTTTGTTTGCAGACCAACTGGTACTGCTGCTTTAAAGTTCTAATAGCTGTAAAAGAAAAAAATATTTTTAGACACAAATTCTGATAAGGGGGTGCACCTCCACACATAGGTGTGGAGGTGCATAGATGACAGTTGGCCCTTAATCCCAGGTAAAATACTGTGTTTTGTAGTTAAAATTCTGACTGTCCTGTTGTACATGAGAGTTCCCAGTTATAAAAGGTGTTGGCAGAAAAAGAATTCTAGTCCATTTTGCCCACTGTCATACCCGACCTGTATTCATCAACCCTTGGTCGTGCCTAGGCTGAATGTGCATTGGTAGTTTATTCACCCCACTGTCTGCCACTTTTCTGTCTTGGTTTTTATTAACCTCTTAAAGCTGCCCTATGATCTCTTGAAACCTGACACCATCTTGATATTTACCACCTACCTTGGCAAACCATTACATCGATCAGCCTCCCTTTCTGTGAAGAAGTACTTTTCTTACATCCTTCCTGAATCTATCAGAACATGAAATCAGTATTAGTCTACACATCGGGATGGTGACTGGGATTGAAGGGACTGCTAGACTACCAAGGCATGCACTTTGCATTAAACTACACGTCAGGATGGCAACCAGGGGATGGTGACTGGGGGAATACCAGCAGTACTAAAAGCCCTTGCTGTCGGTGGGCTACTTATGGTGGTGGGCAGGGCTCTTCACATTTGTGCATGGTGACTTTGTGTGAGATGCCACTGGATGCAAAATGATATGTTAACGGAGCCTCAGGGCCGTGCATGCCATATGTGTTCATTAGCATGCCACTGCTGAATATGGCTCACAGTAGCAAAGGCGCTATCTCGTTTGGGATGCACTAGCTCCCTTTGCTCCTGTGAATATTTTTCCAGCAGGGGACTGTGTTACCACTGTGCATAGTCACTGTATGTGGTAACACAGACCCATATTCAAATAGGCATCATGCACCGCTTGGCGTGCACCACCTCTCTAAATATGACCTCCAGGCCAGCTGTGCAGTAACTCACATGCACCGGTAAAGGGTGCGTGATGCAAGTGGCTGGTTATGAAAATGGGGCCCACTATGTAATGTAGGCTTGCTGCTCTGTTCTTTCCAGGCTTTCTGGTCTCCCAGAACAGCGCCCCCAACAGACTAACCCGTAAATTTCTTGTGTTCTGTAAGCCTGATTCAGCTCTTTCCCCAGTCATACACCTGTTTCACAGGTCGTAACTAACCACTCATCCCTTAAGATTGGACTGCAATATTCTACCCAGCTAGTTTCCCCACACTGACTTCTAAAAGTTGCTGAAATTTACAGAACTGCTGCAAAACACACTGACTGAAAAATACTTAGATACTCGCCCATACTGCCACATTCAGTGTAGGCTAGCTGCTCTGTTCTCACCTCTGTTTCAGGTCATCCAGCACCACCTACAATAACTGGTAGACCCAAGCTGCTGTAATATTATCTTACACAGAATCTGATGGCAGATAAGGGCTACTTGGTTCACCCAGTCTGCTCTTTTTTCCCCTACCTTTATTCTCACTGCAGACCCTGCTTGATCTATAGCTCTTTCTCCCTCCACCTCATCCTTTCCACCATGATTCTCTTATGCTTGTCCGATGCACTCCTTAATCCCACCACTGTTTTCGCCCCACCACTTCTGCTGGAAGGCTGTTCTGCAATCCATCACTCTTTCTGTGAAGAAGTTCTTCCTCACATACAAAGGCATGGAACCGCATTCTGCTGTATAATCAGTAGGTGGCTACATATGACATCTCCATTACCACACATGAAGCTCTTTGAGTTGGTGAGTATTAGCTGTCCTTTCCTGGTGACTGATAAGAATGCAGTTTCATGGAGTTTTACCTTTGCTCTGGCTTGTTTGATAGAGGTATTGGTATGGTGTTTTGGGGTTACAGTCCTGACACTGACAGCTAAGTAATTCAGTCACAGGTTGCCAGATGGTGCAGTAGGCAGTCTTTATAGGGGACAACCACATCCAACTGTAGTCCTGCCAACGAACTGCAAGTCCAGGACTCCAGGTATCAGCTGCTGTCGAAGTTGTGTGTTTTTTTTTTTAAATCTTTCTGCATTGCTCCACGTTGTCAGTGGGGAAGGTTGTTAATACATATGGGTAATGTGCTCCCCTATTTGGGTAGTGATACAGTTCAAAAGCTGTGACCACCGCATAGAACCCTAGGAATGTGGACATTCCAAATACAGCAGTCACCCCAGTTTCTGTTGTACCTCGGTGGGATAGACAGCATAGATAGAGCTCTCTGGAAGACTTGTGCTTCTTCTGGCTGTTTACGTTTAGGAATTGTGCAACTCTAGGGCAGGTTGGGACTTACAGATGTCAGGGAGCACCTCTAAATTTAGAAATCGTGCCTGTTAAGCTGAGGCTTTCATACTGAATAACCTGCTGGTTAGCTCCCATCATCCATATCTACAGTGCCTGAATTGGGGATCACATACCCATATGTGTTGGCTCCAGCATTGTCAACGAAGAAGGCAGTTAACAGAAAAGGAAATTACGGTAAGTATGAAGGAATTTCTCTCTTTTACTCAGTCAGTCCCATGCCTACCTTTCTGTTAAGGGGAGACCTCCAGCCCTGTCATCACCTGACTTGGTTGTTCCCTAGACCCCATGGTTGTACCTACCCAGTGTTGGGGCTAAATCTGTTTGGAAGGCATGATCACTGTCACCCCAGGCTACGATGACACAGGGCACAAGAGTGCCTTAAAGTGTTATGCTGCAGCTGCTGGCTATTTTTCGTCTTGTTTTCCTTTCAAGCCACTCTCGTGGCATCAGTAGATGGCTCCTGGCACATGCACGCACGCACACACTCACATGTTCCTGTGCTGAGTCTACGTCCTCCCACCTGCAAGTTGCTGCACTACCATCAGCGGAATGCAAGGTGGCATAAGCAGAGTGGTGTCAGATGCCCATCTTCTATGGAGAAGGCGATCAGCCTCTGGGATGCCCAATCCTCCTGCTTTCCCCCCTTCCCCAACCAATGCAGCTTGTTCCTGAACCCAGGTTACCGGTGTTCATGTAGCAACACTGATGCTACAGCTAGGTAATCTTAGGTCTGCTTGGTGTCTGATATATCTGATTATATTTTAACATTTTGAGTTATGTTGTATCCTGTTCTGCACTTACTGATTTGTTTTATGTACAGCACCCGGAGCCTTCAGGATAGGGTGCTATGTAAATAAAGATCGCCTTGCCTTACGACCATGATTCATGATGGTTGTTTAAAAAAAACACCTCTCAGTCCGCTCCTCTGAAAAAGAAAATGAATCACCAGGGCTGTCCTATCCACACATCCATAGGGCCACTGCTTGTAATGCTCATGATCCAGTTTTGAGACAAGCTTGGTTCATGGGGGTGGCAGTTGGCGAAGGTAGAGGATTAAGTGTCTCGGAGGATGCTTCCCCCCAGGAAGGGGAGGCAGTGTGCTCCACAGCATGATCAGCACCTGGGGATCCCCAGCTGGCATTGTAGTCAGAGCCACTATATTGAGGTGGGGGAACAAAGCTTGTGCCCATGCGCACAGCTGCTTGATTTGTGCCATCCCAGGGGCCTAGAAGAAAATGGAGGACAACCACTGACTGCAGAAGGATGACCTGCAACTCCTCCCATGCCCAGCACTGATGATTAGGCACTCTCCTCAGCTGGATTTGGGCCTGGTGGGACCTTCATATACCCACCAGCCTCACTTCGGGGGCAGTCCGAGGGAGACTGATGTAGGGGCAGATTCCTAGGGAAGTTTGGTGATGGGGCTGGGCGTGGGACAGGTCTGCGACTGGGCACAGAAAACCATGACTAGGGGGGAATTAATTTCTACTCCCCCAGCACCTAGCGCTTATGCCGTCCCTGCACTCCTCTCAGTACCAATACATTAAATGAGCCCTCTAAATATTCCCCATTGTTCCTCAACACAGGGTGTCAGGTAATGTGAGGACAGTGCTCCGCAATCCAGAGGTCAGCTGTACTGGTGTTGTTCCAGCATACATAAACCCTGAAGTGAAAGATGGTAGTGTGGTTGCACAGTTCAAAGAGTGACAGTTTTAGTATATTACACACTGCAGGCCACTGCACTGTTAAAATGAATCATTAACACTTCCTCAATGTCCTTCCCACAAATCGCCATTACTCACCTTTTCAGTAAATACCCCAGTGGTGCTTGGCTCTTGGGGAAGGGTGGTTGCAGCCTACCAGGCATTTGCGTATCCCCTGCCAGGTGACCAAAGGATCATGCTGGCACAGTTTAACTGGAGGAAGGGGGTAGCTATAGTGACTCCATCGGGGGAGGGGGAGGCAGAATCCATGGGGAAATGTAATAAAAAAAAAAATAAATAAATACCCCTCATGGGGTTTAGGGTTCCAAGACTGTACACCATCCTAATACTGTATCTGCAGCCCTTAATAGAGCAGGAGTCCTGCTGCCCCATGGCCAATGTGATTTAACCCAGTAGCTGAAGCATGTTTCTTATTGAATTTCAGTTTTATTTATTAATCCAGGAACTAAATTTATTGAGCTGAGGCTCATTTACAGTGTATTTTATGTTGACCAGGAAAAGAGAGCCGGGCAATTCTGCCTGTTTTCAGTCTCTTCCCCTGGGGTTGGGTGGTGGTGGTAAGTTTCTGTTGGTATTTTTAGTGAAATAAAGCCCTTGTACCAAACCCCAGCAGTTACATCACACTGCACAACATAGATAGCATGCAGTGTGGTACAGATCATTTATTAATTACAAAGTGTACAAAAATTACAAAGTAACCATTTAAACTTTACAAAGGCATAGAAGTATGGAATATGTTACATTATAACGTGGATAGGAGGATTGTTGAAAGCTAACTGGCTGAAGCAGTCTTTGACCCATGACAGCATCTCAGTGTATCATCATGGGTCAGAACACTTTGTGTCATTTTTATAATCACAGTAATACACGCCAGTGTGTGGGACAATATGGGACAATATGGGACATTGTCATTTTTTTTTTGGTGGTTTGAGGCAATTGGCATTGCCTTTTGCTTCATAATGCACTTGAGTCCTGGTTGTATCTCAGGATATACCACACCCTGTTGTGTATTATTGCTTAAGTATGCAAGCAGTACGTTTGGTTACATTAGACCTGATTTCATGTTTTGTTATCCATTTGAAGAGAACCAGATAAGCAGTTTGTTGTTGATATCTCCACATAATAAGTACTGTACTGCTTTCTTTTTTAATAGATTCTAATTAATGGAGAATGAGTGTTCCTGACTACATGCAGTGTGCAGAAGATCACCAGACCCTTCTGGTGGTGGTCCAGCCAGTTGGTATTGTCCCAGATGAGCAGTTCTTCAAGATCTACAAACAGATCTGTGCAGCGAACCAGATCAGTATTCGTGATTCCCAGCGGGTCCTCTACATTCGCTACAGGCACCACTACCCATCAGATAATAATGACTGGGGAGACTTTCAGACCCACCGCAAAGTTGTGGGGCTGATAGCCATAACAGAGTGTCACTCTCCAAAGGACTGGCCTCAGACGTTTGAAAAGTTCCATGTCCAGAAGGAAGTTTATGGCAGCACACTGTACGATTCACGGATGTTTGTGTTTGGGCTGCAGGGGGAGATTACGGATCAGCCCCGAACCGATGTGACTTTCTACCCCAGTTATCATGAGTGTGAGACGATCGTGAAGAAAGTTGAGGATTTTATCGAGTCCCTCTCAATTGTGTTGGAGTCCAAGCGTCTTGATAGAGCAACTGACAAATCGGGAGACAAAATTCCACTGCTTTGTGTGCCATTTGAGAAGAAAGATTTTGTAGGTCTAGATACGGACAGTAGGTGAGTAACTACTTGTGTTCAACTTTGAACTAATAATATTTTTATGGGATGGACTATTGAACTGCTAAATTAGTTTGTGCCTAGCAGAGTATCTGGCTGTAATGGAGTTGGATATAAATACAGGGATCCCTGTTGCCTGAAGATATACTGTAGGTTAGTGGTTGTGGTGAGTGGGGTCAAGGGAACAATATCCCTTGGGGCACCTCTGTGCACTGTAAATGTTGGTATCGACACAGGGTGCTGATAAAATAAAGGATGTGGCAAAAGGCAATTTTGGAGTATTTTTTTAAAAACCGTATAGGGTGACTGATGTCCAGAAATGGTGGTTAAAAAATTAGAGAGCAGGGGTACAAAATACAGAGTGGTGGTAAAATATAGGGTGGTAGTCCACCTCTGTGAATACAGAACACTGATAGCAGACTGCAGTGGCAATGTCTGAGAAACCGGTTACAGCATGAGGAGTGGATTCTCCAGTCCCTTCATTTTGTGCTGGTGTTTTCCCTTTAGATGCGTCACAGCCAAGGGAGGACATCTCCTGCAAGATGTGTACATTCATGTAACACTTGTGCAGCCTTTCCCATAAGATGGAACATTTCCTGTCTGCAGTGCACTGTGCCCCAGATAAGATGACAAAAGCATATTTTACTCATAATTTTTAAAGAACTGTTTTTTGTGTGGTTATTTTTCTTTAAAATCATTTTCTCCATTGTCCATAGCTCCGTTGTTTGGGCTTACCATAACTGTCTCCTCCTCTGTCCTGTAGAACAGGTGAATAGCTGTCTTCACTGTGCATGCTAGTGTTGCTCCTAGGTTGGGATGTGTGTGTGTATATATAAGGATATCACAATATCAAATTTTGAGTAATGTGACATTTGTGTAAAAATAAATAGATGGGTAGACCAGCCCAAAGGCATGGATGGCTGAGGTGCTGTGTGCCTCACCTCCTGCTATACCGATGACCTGGATTCAGGAATGGATGTGTGTCTCTCTGGAGTCAGATGCAGGGAAGGAATGATTGAACATCCCTAGAATAACTCGCTTCCCATGGGGAGGGGGGTGAGGGTTGAGGGTGTCCTGCTGTTCATCTGCCATCTGGAGGTGTCTGGGTGGCAGCACAGTGAGACCACATGGGGAGGGACCCCACACAGAGGTACCAGGAACATTTCCGTGGAGGTGGAGCTCACACATTGCCCCCACTGCATGTGAGGCAGGCCTGTGGTGAAAACAACGTGTAAATAAAATCTTTCCAGCAAGATGAAAGCCTGATCCCTCGCAGGCCGTGCACCAGTGACTATATATATATATATATATATATGTGTGTGTGTGTGTGTGTGTGTGTGTATATGTATGTATATGTATGTGTGTATGTATATATATATACACACACACATATATATATATATATATATATATATATATATATATATATATATATACACATACAAACACGCATATAAGATATATGTGTGTGATATGTATGTATGTATGTATGTATATATATATACACACACACACACACACTGGAGGATGGTGGGGGGAGGCCCAGAGAGACCGGTCTGAAGAGGGCGGTTGAGGCAGACAAGGTTGCAAAAACCGTAAATAAAAAAAGTATAATCCTGATAATTTCCAGTTTTTCTAATTTTAAGGAAAAAATGTGAAAAACAGGACTGGAGGAAGATGGAAAAGTGGGAGTCTTTTTTTTTTTTTTTTTAATCAGAGGTTTTTCTTCCCTGCCATTGCCCAGGGATATACTTTCTTATCCAGGACATACCCTGTTTAGGCAAGTGTATTGCCATGATTCAGACAGCAGGGGATTGTTTTTCCCCCATTTTCTCCCTTGTGGCCTCCCTCCTCCCCCTGACATGGGCTGTGCCAGCCAGCCTAGCCATGACAGCATACCCTTGCAGATGGAGTAAGCTCCCTGGCCCACCTGTTTGGGTCGCTGCCCACCGAAACATGCCGCTGACCCTCCCTGGCCGAGATGTGCTGCCCTCCAGCAGCTGCCTGCAGCCTGGCCTGCCTCCCGATGCAGTGACCAGAGTCCACTCCCAAACATCGGTCGTCTACACAAGAGCATAATGTGCTGCTGCTGGGTCATCTGACCTGGCCCAGAAATTGGAAATATTAGTTGCACCCAGAGGACAATACACTGCAAGAACAGCAGAGATGAGAAAGTGGAGATGGTTTATCATAGTTTAGTGTGCGTGTATAGTGATGTATAATAATTGTGACATTGGTTTGTTTGTAGTGTTAAATTATTGTGTGTTTTTACAGTGATAAATTATTGTCAGTGGAAATTATTATAACATAATAACTGGCTTGTCTTTTTTCCATAGAAAGAGCAGGTTATAATTCGCTGTTATAATCCGTGAGTTATAACGGCGAACACGCGCCACCTACTCCTTCTGTCTGCTCGCGCTATGCCCTCTCACACACTGCTCACTACAAAAATCTCTTCACAGAGCTGAAAACTCCATAGCGGTTGTCAACGAGCGTTAATAAACTTTCTTTCCAGAGAACATCTTTTTTTTTATTTCTGGTTCAGTTGTTATGAAAGGGAAATGGAAATGCGATAAGGGTAAACTCGGTAGAACAGTTAAAAGTAAACTTTGCTTACCTTGTTAGAAAAATGCAGTATAGTGTGTTTAGGAGTCCAGGTTTCATGTTTTTTTTTCTGGTTTTCTTCGTTGCTTTGGTCCGTGTGTTCTGTCCTGGATATGTTAATCGGCATTCTTTTCCTGCGTTGCCACGTCGATATTCCAGTTTCTCTCATCTCCATAGAAACTCAAAGGATCCCAAAGGTCACCAGAGAAATTAGAATATCACCGTGGCAACACAGCAAAAGAATGCTGATTAACATATCCCGGACTGAACGCACAGACCAAAACAACAAAGAAAATCGGAAAAACACGAAACCTGGACTCTTAAACACGCTGTACTACATTTTTCTAACAAGGTACAGCAAAGTTTTCTTTTAACTGTTCTCCCGAGTTTACGCTTACCGTATTTCCGTTTCTCTTTCTGAACAACTGAACCAGAAAAAAAAAAAAAGACAATCTCTTAAAAGAAAGTTTTGTTCTAAAAAGCACAGTTGTTACAGCTGAAACTTAAATAAATTCTGTTTTATTGTTACAGTTCTATTTACATAGCATTTGCTTTATTTTTTTTTATTGTAAAAGCGTGTGATTCCTGTGAAATGTGTGTCACAGAAGCTTCTCATGTGGCAAAAAAAAGGCAAGCCAGCAATTATATCTAACAATGTAAGGGGGTGAGTATATAATGAGAAATAAATTGGCACCCTCGGTGTGGGATGCTTTAACAAACCCCTCATCCCACACCTCTGGTGCCCGTTATTTCTCATTATACAGTGGTGTCTTATATTCCAGCACTTTGATTGGCTAACTGGCACCTTTCAGGCGTTGTAAATTCTAGCATTACCAATGCAAAAGGTGCCAGTCAGGCTGATGTCTGGAATCGGTCCGACCCCCAACCATAGCACTGGAACTCCGCCATCTTGAAGCCCTGGTAAACCCCCGCCGCACTCCAGTTTTTCTGCCCCCCCCCCCAAAACCACAATGTAAATCAAAGCACAGGCTACTAAAATCACGTCAAACATTTCTACTCCTTCCGGCATTGCTTTAAACAAGGGGCAAAGTCTCAAAATACTGCTTAAAAAACTCACCACATGCCGAGACCGCTGTCAGTGTGGTCACGTTTACAGGCCAATGACAAACAGCAGCTTTTCTGCTCTCTCCTTCCCGGATCGCGCTTTCAACATCACCGGTATGCAAGGTAATAACACAGCGTGGCTTTGTATTCTGCCCCTCTCGGCTACGCCACAGATTCTCCCTGCACCAATTTTATCTCCCAGCAAATCAGTAATTAAAAGCTCTATGATCTGTGTGTTTTTTTTTTTAAATCGCCCTTAACCCGCTTTATTCATACATACACACTCTCACCGCCCCTGCCGCCACCTCTGTTTCACTTTACCAACGGAAGTAACAGCACCAACTAACGGTCACAGCCAGCTCACCTATTTACTAAACAGTGCTGATACAGTGCCTCTCACTATCCTGACCGTTCACCTCTGCTCACAAAATTAAAGAAAAAAATAAATAAATAAATTACTATAAATATATGAGTTGCGGGGGGCAAGAGCATACTGACACCATGCCTCTTGCTCTCCCAGCTGCTCATTTCTGCTGCAAATTAAAAAGAAAAACTGGCTAAGATGATGTTTTTTTTTTTTTTTTTATAAACTTTATTTTTTCATTTTGCAGTGCATACAAAAGAAAATATTCCTTGATTCCAGGTTTAGGAATAGGTACACAAAATGTTATGATGAATAATACAGATCCCATCCCTCTCAGTTACAACATGGAGGTGTCAAAATGCATCTTTAAACATATACAGTTGGTAACCAAAATAGACTATATGCAGCAGGACCATGGACATCCCTACCTAAAATAGTTTAACATAAGTCCAGAGAGTTCCTTCTTTTGAGATAGGCCATCGTCAACAAGTGACTTGGCCCAGGGGTCCATGAAATATGAAAGATAGTGTGAATCAGTCCCTTTTACTTATTTAATAAAGATGCCCCTCAAACTTACTCGCAGACATTCCCCTTCATTATTTTATACAGTAATTTGTGTAGTTTTAAGCATTAACAATAAAAGCTCCCAACATTTTTAAGAAGTTCAAACATTTACTCCCTTGTCCGAACTACCACGAGGTGGTAGCTTAGCCCCAAGTAACACTGTATAGGTCCAAAATATGATTGCTTGTTTTAACAAACATACACAAAATGGCATGAGAAAACGTTTAAACCAATTTGTAAGCCTATCTCTAATAGGTATATTTATAGGAAAATGTTCTCAGCAGTAATAAAGAAATTCTAGTATGTTTTTTTTACTAGGAGCAGTTCAATACTGATTAACTCTTATCTGTAGGCCCAAGAGTTCCAGCATCAGGGTTTGCCATCTCCCTCTTCTGAATCAGATTGTCCAGCTTTGGCGAAATCTTCCCGAATCAGCTCCAGCCTGTCTGCTGGGTCATTGTACAAATAAGTTTTCCCAGCATAGATTATTTTCAGCCTTGCCGGCATTTGTAAGGCATGGTTGATCCCGAGTTCTCTAAGGCGCACTCAAACAGAGTCAAATCTGCAGCGCCTCATCCTGGTTGAATAACTTAAATGAGGGAAGCAATGTATGATTGTGCCATCGGTGAGGGTAAGGGCCCCAGGCATTTTGGCCTTCTGCAAAATCATGTCTCGAATATGCATTCCAGTGGTAACCACCAATACAGTCCTAGGGAAGTCGGGGTTATTAGGTTTCCTTCGTGGAGTAATAAGATAGGCCCTTATAATTTGAAAGTCCGCTCTTAATTTTAATGCATTCTGGAGGAACTGGCGCAAAAACTCCACCAAATTGGTTCCTTCGACTCCTTTGGGTATACCCAAAAATTGGAGGTTACAGAACCTTGCTCCATTCTCAAGAAACTCGAGCCTGGTACGTAAGAGTTTGTTTCCTTTTAAAACTCCATTGGTCACTGCAGCGGCTTTTGTTACTGTTGAGTTGAGGATGGAATGATTTGTCTCCAGAGCAGTGATTTTAGATTCTTTTGTCGTTAGTCTGGAATTATAAGTGTTCAACTTGTTGTCCATTTGCTGGATGGTTTAAAGGATGACATTTATTTTGGCCTCCAAATCCCCGGGTTTCTCAATCGGGTGTGCACTAGTCGGAGCACCACTGGAGGATGGTGCAGGGCGTTTCACTTGTCCCGAGTCTTTAAACACTTCGATTTTGGTTCTTCCCATCGTTAGGTCAGCAGATACTTGCTCCACAAGAGGTAGAAACACTTCTTTTCTGTAGACTGGAGTTTAGTGCGAGGAGAGAGTTCGATTTAAAATAAAGATTTTAGGCGTTTATTAATGCTAAAGTCTGGAGCAGCATGAGACATCTACTCCTGTCGGTTGCTAGCCATGCCCCCGCTAAGACAATATTAATACAAACATGCAACAGTATCAGTCAGGGGAGAGCATTTCGATAATCTAGCTACCAACTGGAACTATTTTTTGCAGCGCAACAATGAATTCACTAAAATATGATTTAAACTGGTCAGGAACTCTATTTTTCATGAAACATTTTTTTTTTTTTTTACAATAACTGAAAACTGACATTGTATAATCGCAGTAAACCACGACAGGGTGTGGGTGATGCTGGGATTTACCCACGTCTGGATGGTTTGGTCACTCAGCCTGCGGCCTCGTGACTGAACCATGCCAGTCAGGGGTAAACCTAGTATCACCCACACCCTGTCATGGTTTATTGCTTAAATAACATCACTGTATTGATTTGTTGGATTGTTCTTTGGATCTCTCTTCAGAAATAAAGATATATTGCTACACTAAAAATCTACTAAAACCTTTTTAAAAATGTTTTTTTATTTTGTACAACATAGAGCCATTGTGTAATTGCAGTAAGGCACTCCAAGGTGTGTGTTATTGTGTAATAATGTCACTCCTGGGGTGGTGGAAACGCTCAGCTTCACATCGTACTTCAACCTACCCCAGAAGTGATGTCATTACACAATAACACATACCTTGTCTTGCCTTACTGCTTAATTATACACTCACCCCCATGTATTATTGTGTGTGTGTGTGTGTGTGTGTGTGTGTATGTATGTATGTATGTATGTATGTGTATGTATACTGTGTGTATAGTGTGTGTGTGTGTGTGTGTGTGTGTGTGTGTATATGTGTATATATATATATGTGTGTGTGTGTGTGTGTGTGTGTATATATATATATATATATATATATATATATATATATATATATATATATATATATATATATATATATACACACACACACACACACACATATGTCATATCCTATTATTGTGACATCCCTAGTGTGAATGCTGGGTGGCCTATATACTCCTAATCTGGGAGTTCAGTGCCCAGTTTGCCCCAGTGTGGGACATACCTTAGGTGTAGGTACTGTTTTGTAATTTTCTCTCTTGTCCCCAGCTCCAGTGTTTTGGTTTCACATAACTGCTGCCTCCTCTGTAAGGGAGAACAGGTGAAAAACTGCTTTCACTGTCGGCGTGAGTGTTGCTTCTGGGTTGGCCAGCTGTGTGTGTGTGTGTGTGTGTGACATCACAGTCTCAAATGTGAGTTGTGTGTATCTCGAGACACTGGCGACCCAAGTTTAGGAGTGAGCCTGGGGGATGGTCAGAGGGAAAAGAGAACTGAGCATCCCAGAGGATGCTGTCTCACTTTGGGGAAAGAGGGCAGCAGGTTCTGCTGCACTACTGCCACCAACATGATCACCAGTGTCTGTGTAGTTGAAGCAGCCTGCGAGGAGGGAGGATGCTGCCTGGCGTGATACGTGTGAGCATGCACACGTGGTGCTGTTGCTGCCTGCGTCCTAGAGCAAGATGCAAACAAATGGAAATTCCTCATAGCGTGATGACGCCAGGCACTGCCTGGTCCTGCTTTCCCAACTGGCTGCTCCACCTCCCTCACTAGAGGGCTAGAGGGGGCCACTGAACAATCCACTGAAGAAACCACTATATGGCAGGAACTGCACTGTGAGGTTGGAGGTATGTGCAGAAGAAGGGAAAGAGGCTGTGAATCAGGGCAGATTAGGGCAGCATCAGTAAGGGGATACATAGGATAATAACATTTAAAAAAAAAAAGAATAGAAAAAAAAACCCACCGTTTTTTAAATCAGTTAACATTTCTTAAGCGGCCATTTCAATGAAACTTTTTTTATGAGTATTTTATTGGATAGACCTTGGCATTCTGAAAGTCAGGACTAGCACGCAAACAAAAAAAGTGTTTGGCAGTCATCACACAAGTGCTATTAATTCCTGTGGAAGCTGTTAGTCACATTTTCGGTTTACGTTCTAAGCCTCTCTTTCACTGTGCTCCTGTGATGCCTGGGCAGTCGGGAAGTCAGGCATCCCATTGGGCAATCTGCTGCATGGGGTGGGCAGTGTGCTCCACTGTGCTTCTGCCACTTGGGTGACCACAAGTAGTGAGTGCAAGCAGGAGCCGTATTGGGAAGGGAAGGGACGTTGCAACGTTTATGTGCACGCACGTCTGTGTGTATGTGCCAAGCAGCTCCTCAGTGGCAGCATCCTGGCCGTGCAGAAAGAAGCTAGGTTGGCGGCCCAGTTATGTGTGCAAGCCACGGGGTTCTGGAGGCAGGGGTAAGTTCCTGGAGAAAGGGGGGAGATGGGGCTGAGGAGGAGCCAGCAGAAAGGATCAGGCCAGAGACATAAGAGGCATAAAGAGATGGTTTAAAAAAAAAAAAATACACATACTGAAGATGACAAGAAGTTTAGATATTTTGGACTCTAAATCAGTTGTACTGTAAACCATATGCAATTCAGATATGATATTCTGTACGGTGTACAATGCAGCATGTATAGATTATTCTCAGAATCCATCAATAAAGTGGATTTTAAAAAACTACACATAGACACATACGTGCATACTGTACATACATGCAAAATATAGAAAGTAGATTCAATTTAATATAGCACCCATTCCAGTTGGTTCTGGATGCTTACTATGAGCACCGATCATTCTTTAACAAAACACTGACATAGTTTAATTCTGTTAATCATTAAAGATACGCAAGTGCAAACAGGTGGATTTTCTAGTCGCTCAGGCTGAACATTAATCTGATCAACACATGTAAACTGTTTCATAAGTCAGAAGCTGCCACCTTGAAGAGCTGGCCTGTTGGTGGAGTGGCATGGTTACCCTTGCACAATACTGGTGACCCAGGTTCGAGAACAAGCCTGGGTTGCTGGAAGACCAGAGGGGGAAGAATTTTGAGCATCTCTCACAACGTTCACCTTCTCTGAGTAAGAGACGGACCATTCCTTGTTGGATGAGTGTCACCTGCAGACCCAAAGGTGGTGCCAAGTTAGTGAGGACTGCATAAGGGAGGGGAGATATTCTGGCTTTACAGCGTGGATGCCCTTGTACGATACTTTGCATGTTTATGGCCAGTATTTTGGGGCATGGAGAAGGATGCAGGAAACAGTTCAGCAGGATGATGCTTGGCATGTCAGGACTCTGTTCAACCAGTATTGACCGCATGATGGATCCTTGTCATTTAACCTGAAGTTACCAGAGGGGAGTCTCTCCTTCGAAGGACAGACCATGGGGGAGTTTACATCAGGATAGAGAAGGGACCCCTGGGGTTCAGATTAGGAGATGGGGCTGGGTGGGTGCCTAGGGCTGATAGGACCTGGATTGGGCAGTAGGTGGAAAAAGAATCTAAATCAAAGTACAAGTTATACTAAAAGCGCCAAAGAAGGTCTGTATCAAGTAATTATTTTACCAGAAAGAAGACGGACAGGCTTCCCCCTGGCAATGAAAAGGGAAGTTGCTTGGGGGATAGGTCTTAGACACAGCATCTATGAATTATAGTGAGATGAGAAAGAAAAAAAAATGTTTTGCTCTGGGGATCAAACCAAGGCCCCTTAATCTGTACTGCTTTGTAGCCTGTAACTCTGCTATACTAAGCGTCCTAGACAGGAATGGCATGCTGTGGCAAAGGACATCCAGCACTGAGTGCTGGCCCCTCCCCCCAGTTGTAGTGAGTTTTCATAATGAACAGTCTGTCTGAAGTAATGTTCCCCAAGTTGCATTGAAAACTTTAAAGTCTGAGTTAGAACCTTTCAAATTATCAGCAGTATAGAATGTCAAACCTTGCTGAATGTCTGGTACTAACATCAGCAATGACTTCTACCAATAGCTCTCATAATACATGAACTGTAACAAGAAAAAAATGTTTCCCACTCTAGGGACTGAACCCATGTCCCTGTCCTCTGCTGTTTGGTAGCTTGTAGCTCTACTGCTGTACTAAGCATCCTGTACAGGAGATGCGTGCTGTGACAAAGGACATCCAGTAGTGAGCGCAGAAACAGCTGCAGTGAATTTTTGCAATTAACAGTCCGACTGTTTGAAGTAGTGTGAAAGTCTGAGCTGGAACTTTTCAAATTATCAGTAGTATAATCTTGCTAAAAGTATATCACTGTCATCATCACTGACAACTAACAGTTTTTCTTGTACTACATGAACTGTAATGAGAAAGATAAAATTGTTCCTCACTGGATATAGAACCTTGGCCTCTGTAGGTCTGAAATCCTACAAGACCTAAAAGCCCTATCACGGACATCATCATTGACATCATAAACCTGAATTACTCACACTAAATATACTTTTGAACTTGACTAAATGCAAAAGAGTATGCATGACCGAAATAGGCACTTACAACTACACTGTTGCCACCTAAAGAAAAGTTGCCACCTTGAAGGCCTTCCCCCCTGCTGGTTTAAATCCGTATCTGGGGACCTGCAGCAGTGTAGCCCCAGGGGCATGCAGAGCAGAGGCAGGGGAGTAAGGGAATTGCAGATCAGGGAGGTAGTGTGGACCCAGTTAATGCATCACGTTGTATATCGACACAAACACCTTGAAACAGATGTGCCACTGCACTACAGGGCAGTGTAGGCTGTGCAGTGCAGTGGTAATACGGATTTGTTATCCAAGTGGATGACAGTCTTCCAGCAACATTGTGCAATGGTTTGGGTGTGCTGCAAAGTCTACCAGGAAGTAACAAATTCCAGTAGTCCAGTTGGGAGATTACGAAGGCATGGATCAATGTAGCTTCGGTAGGTCTTCACCCAACAAGAAGTATTTCACCCTGGACAAGTTCTGCAGATAGAATGATCTTCTGTTAACTACTGTTGCTACCTGGGACTCCAGGGACAGCCTGCAGTCATTAGCAACCCCCCTAGGTCTTTAGTTAAGTCCACATGTCCCAACTAAAATGGAGCTGGGTATCATTGGCATTGCAGCGAAAATCCAGCAGAACCTGAAATCAGAAAAAGAAGTGTTGGTAATTATCTTGAGCTATGTGAACTGAAACAATACTGCCAGATTAGGGCCACACTTTTTCCGAGAAGATGGAAAAAATAGGATTAAAGACAGAATTCGACTGTATTGAACACCACTTAATCAGTTTTTCATTAAAAAAATTCCACCACATTTGTAAAAATATTTCATGCCAGATGTGTGTAAACCCCCCATATTGTGCAAAATTTGTGGTATAAAACATGATTTGCCTTCAGTTTTGGGGGGCCAAAATGGCACCCCCCCTCCGGATTTTAAGATTTTATAAAAACAGAACTGCCCATTTTTGAAAACAAAAAATCAGTGGCCCTACAGGACACTGGTGTGTGGTGGTCTTCTCCGGCCAGAGACCATTGTTTATCCAGGTAGGAAATGGTCCTGTGGTAGTGGCTTATGTAAAAAGGAAATGCTGGATCTCCAAATACTACTTTCAAACTAAACAGCTAACTCCTAATTCTTTAGAGCTTTTGCCTTTAATACTACTTCTTTCTCACCCATATCCAAACACTTGCAAGGCCTAGTTTAAGGAGCTGGTGCCCTGCCTGCCCCTGATTCTAAATGAATTCAATCACATTTCCCAAGCAGTCCTCTGGGGAGGCTCTTGTCTACCCTTCGAACTGGAAAGAGCAGTAAGTTCCCTGGGGGTGTCCCTTCTAATCTGTCAGTTGAACTCAACTGGAGATAGGTTGGGAGGGGGAGAATGAATGGCGGGGGCTGGTAGTTGGAGGTGGTATAAATCCACCAGTCTTCCTGTGAAGAAGTACTTCCTCATGTCTCTCCTGATTCTACCCCCTCCTGCTTCATATCATGTCCCCTTGTTCTTGAGCACTTTTTCTTTTGAAAAATACTTTGTTCTAGGGACGTGGATACGTTGTTCAATCCACACTGTCTGGCAGGTTCCTTGCCGCTTTACATCTTGCTGGAAGGTCTTCAAGCTGGCTCCTCCCACCCACCCGGGTGGTTAAAACCCTCGGCTCCACCCCATGACGCCAGATCTTCCTTACCGCTTGGAAGCTCAGGTTCCTCCTTAGCGCCCTGCATTTGTAGGCCTGGATCCTAATACTTGAATTTCAAAAATAATTTTAAAGTTTACTAGACTTAAGTCTTCATCTTCCCTCATTAGCTGCATTGGTTACTAAAAATCTACTCCTGGCTTCCGCGTGCGCCGAACAGAAGATGTCGAACAAACCTGCACTCCACGTGCGTTTATTGCCATGCACTTGCTCATGATCCGCAGGCCTGTGATCTATACAAGTCCTTTGCGCCTTCGGTTCTTGAGGACCGCGATGCCTGACTTCAACTGGGGCACCCCGAGAAACGATTTCTGCCGGTGAAGTCGAAGGAGGCCCATTGGGCAGTGTCTGCGGCTGCAGGCTCCGAGGAGCAGCTGGAGCAGTTGATCGCCCTCGAGGAGGAAGCAGCCTAGGCCGCGTCTTCTTCCTCCTCGGCGTCGGCGTTTATCCCACTCTAGTTGGGCTTCTCCTACACTGCTTCTTTTAAGGAGCTTTGTCAGTCCCTCCCCACCAAGGGAGAAGGGCCCTTGGGGACTCACACATGTAGGTCGAAGAAAAAGGAACCGAAAGGTAAGTCCCACCATCGACTTCCCACCATCGACTTTCGTGGGAGCAGGAGAGATCGCCTTCCCAGGACCGTCGGCTTTCAACTTCGGTCGAGATTGCAGCTAAGGCCGCTGGCTTCTGGGTGTCCCCGTCTAGTCAGCCGGCCGAGACACTGGTTGATATGGTCGAGATTTTTCTCGATCCGTTGGATGGGTTGTTGACTGGAGAAGCAGACAACCGTTCTACACCGGTTCCCCCGGTAGTTACCGAGGACTTGCCTGTGCCTCCTGTGCCGAAGTCTGGTCAAGGACCCTAAACCGTGGGATGAGTGGGTTTCCCCTTCCCCCTCTTTGACCCACCATCAGTGACCCTGAATGTCTCGGTCCTCCTCAGTGTCGTGTAGGTCCCGCCGACATCGGTAGTCTTGGTCCCGGCATCACGGAAAGTGACATCGCTGCTCGTCCTCATCGTCTTCTTCGGAGGACAGGAGAGATCTCCAGCACAAGTTGGGTTGGCGCTATGAGGACATGATCTGGCAGCAACTCTTGCTAGCCAGTAATAAGCCAACTCCATCGTCTTCACCGGCCACTAAGTGGCTGTCACCAGAATGACCGAAGCAACCCCTTGCTAT
The DNA here is from genome assembly GCA_016271365.2 of Neoceratodus forsteri. Lineage (NCBI taxonomy): Eukaryota > Metazoa > Chordata > Ceratodontiformes > Ceratodontidae > Neoceratodus > Neoceratodus forsteri. The sequence continues at coordinate 880,691,297 of CM057455.1, read as the reverse complement.
CGGCGAGGAGCCGACTCCGGTACCGATTGCTTGGCTGAAACCAGCTGCTCCACCCATTGTGATGGAACCACTGCCTCCTCAACCTGAGACTGGGGCCCCGACCAAGGATTCTCGGTCGGGTCAGGGCTTGCTCCACGGGTTGTCGGTCACCCTCACCCCCGATCGGCCTCGGCAGGTGGAGGGTGGCTCAGGTGCTCGGCAGCTGTTCGTGGACTCCTCGGATGACTTCTCCTTGTATTCCAGGCCTCTTGACCTGGAATCTTCCGGGGGTCAGTCTGTGGACGAGAGCCCATCCTCGTTCCTGGGAATTCTTCGGCTCATCTCGGAGTCCACTGGGATGCAGCTCAAACCCGTACAAAAACGGGACAGATATCCCCTCACAGAGATTCTGGACTGAGGGGATTCCCCCAAGGAGGTCTTCCCTGTGGCCGAGGCCATCGTAGGTCTGGCCCTGGAGCTGTAGCAGTGGCCTGCATCCTGTACTGTGCCTTCAGCCAGGATGGCTCGCAAGTACTCAGTCTCCACCGGTTCCCTCTCAGTTTTTTGTTGGAGCACCCCTCTGCTGAGGGGCTGGTAACCGATAGTGTCTTCCGGCGCTCCGGAAACGCTAGGGACGTGGAAAAGCCCCCCCCGGACAAGGAGTCCAAGAAGGTGGACTACTCGGAGCGAAAAGTTTACGCTGCCTCCTCCCTAGGTCTTAGACAGGCTAGCTCGGCCATGCTGATGGGACATTTTTCACATGACCTTGTGGGTTCCCTGGATGAGGTGCTTCCTCATCTCCTGGCTGACCATCAGACGACGGTCAAGCAGGTGCGGGATCGGGGAAGGGTGGTGGCCAAATGTCTCCAAACTGCTTTGGATATTGGAGACTATTGTGCCCGGTCAGTAGCGGCCGCAGTAGTCATGCGCCACAGAGCTTGGCTGTGGATCTCCACTTTCACTGCAGATACCCAGCGCAAGCTGGCAGACATTCCCTTCCTGGGCACCGACTTGTTCGGGCCGGGGGCGGAAGGCCATCGCCAGAGGATTAAGAAGTCCAGTGCCACCTTGGACTCTGTCACATCTGCCCAGAAGGACAAAGGCCGCCAGTAGCAGCGTAAGCCCTTTCGGCCTTCCGCCCCGCTGCACGTCCGGCCCAGCAGCACCAGCAACAGGGCCAGCAGGCTCACGCTTGGTGCCCAAGGCCAGTCTGCTCCTTCCTCCAGTAGTAAACCTGGAGGAAGGGTCCAGGTGGCCCTCGGCTGGCCCTTCCTCCTAGCCTGCCCAGTGACGGGTTGAGGATGCCGCCCAACCTCGTCACTCCTCCCGGTTCCCCATGGGGAACGGCCCGCCACTTCCTTTCCACGTGGTCCGCTATCACCATGGACCGTTGGGTGCTGGAAATGGTCAGCGGGGTCTGCTTCTGGAATTCAAGCAGTCCCTCCTTATCGCAGCTGTCGCCCCACAGGGGCTACAGGTTCTGCAGCCTCGTCGGCTCGTCGAACTGACATTGCTCTGCTCCTCCAGAAGGCGGTGATCAGTGAGGTGGTGGATCCTCCTCCAAACCGGAGTTTGTGTCCAGGTACTTCCTGGTCCCAAAGCGGATGGGGGGGGGGGGCTGGCGCCCCATTCTCGAGCTGCATGACCTGAACAAGTTCCTAAAGCCACGCACCTTCTGGATGGTCACTCTGGCTCAGATCATTCCATCCTTGGAACTAGGCATATGGTTCTGCTCTCTGGATCTCCAGGACACGTTCTTTCACATCCCAATCCATCCGTCTCCTCAGCGATTTCTCTGCTTCAGAGCAGAGGGATCACTTTACGAGTTCCAGGCCATGCCCTTCGGCCTTTCTCCAGCTCCCAGGATCTTCACCAAATGCATGGCAGTGGTGACCGCATTTCTGCGGTGCTGAGGGGTCCGGGTGTACCCTTACCTGGACGACTGGCTGATTGCAGCCCACTCCAGGTTGGAGGTGGAGCGGTCCAGGGATCTGGCCCTCCAGGTCTGCTCTCAAATTGGTCTCCTGATCAACGAGGCCAAATCGGAACTCGTGCCATCGCAGGTGATTCAGTTCATTGGGGCAGAGCTCGACTCTATTCGAGCCAGAGCCTGGCTCCCGGCAGACAGGGCCAAGGTCCTTTCCTCCTTTGCCCAGCCATTTCTGGATGGGCAATTGGGCCCTGCCCAGGACTTCCTACACCTTCTGGGCCTCATGGTGGCCTGCATCAGCGTGGTCCGTTGGGCCCGCTGGCATATGCGCCTCTTCAATGGGGCTGGCCTCGCCAGTGGTCACAGAGCTCCGGTCCTTTGACCAGCTGGTGACCGTGACCCAGAAGATGTGGGATGGCCTGCAGTGGTGGCTCGTCTCAGCTCATCTGCAGGAGGGTATCCAGTTTGTCCACCCCGAGCTGATGGTCACTCTTAAGACCGCCTCTTTGATGGGTTGGGTTGCCAATCTGGGGGAACTCCAGGCCCACGGCCTCTGGTCCCCTCAGGAGTCTCGATGCCACATCAACCTGCTGGAGCTTCGGGCGGTTTGATTAGCCCTCACCGCCTTCGCTCTGTTTGTATGGGGCCAGGTGGTTCAGGGTCGGCCTGACAAACACCACGACCATGTACAATCTCAACCGTCGAGCGGACGCACTCCTTGCCTCTGTACAAGGAAGCTCTCTGCATTTGGTCTCGTGATCAGCCTGGAGGCAGATCTCCTAACCATACATGTGGCAGGAGCCTCGAACAGTCTGGCCAATGCCCTCAGCCGGATAGGCGCTGCACCTTACGAGTGGTCTCTCCTGCCAGAGGTAGTGCAAGATCTGTTCTCCCATTGGAGCACCCCTCAGGTGGACCTGTTCACCTCCAGGGAGAATGCGAAGCTGAGGCTGTTTCATGCCCGGCCCCCTCAGCAGGGCTCACTGCAGGGGGATGTCTTCTCGAGGCCGTGGACCCTGAGCCTCTTCTATGTCTTCCCTCCATTTCCCTTGATCCACAAGGTGCTTCTCAAGGTAAAGAGGGCCAAGCGCAGGTGATTCTGGTAGCCCCAGACTGGCCTCGCAAGTTCTGGTACCCAAATCTCCTCAGCCTCAGCTCCAGACTCTCGAGGCAGCTTCCAGCCCACCCGGACCTGATCCTAGTCAACAAGGGGAAGGTTCTCCATCCGGACCTTCAATCCCTGCACCTGATGGCCTGGTTCCTGAGCGGCTAGAGTTCCAGGCCTTGGGTCTTTCTGAAGAGGTCCTCAACATCGTTGAGGCGTCCCGTAAGGAGTCGACCAGATAATGCTATGCCTTCAAATGGAAGAGATTCTCCATTCGGTGTCAGGACAAAGGGTTGGACCCCTCTTCCTGTCCATTGGCTAGTATTTTGGACTACCTGTGGTCCCTTTCTCAGCTAGGGCTTTGATCAACGACCCATAAGGTGTACCTGGCAGCCATCTCTGCTTACTGGGCGCGGGCCGCAAGTCAGTTAGACAGGAGAAAGTGGTCTGGCTTTTCAAAGGCCTGACCACATATCCCTCCAGTGCGAGAACCTCCACCTCCGTGGATCTACTGCTGGTATTGCTAAGCTCGTGGTTAAGCTTTATTGAACGATGCACAGGTGTGACATCTCTCATCTGTCGTGAAGACCACTTTCTTGGTGGCTATAACGTCGACCAGAAGGATGGGAGAGCTCCAGGCGCTTTCCATCGAGTCTCCTTATCTGGTCTTCCACAGGGACAAGGTTGTCCTTCGCCCCCACCCGACATTCCTTCCGAAGGTGGTGTCGGAGTTTCACCTGAATCAGATGTTGACTCTGCCAGTGTTCTACCCCAATCACACCTCGGAGGCCGAATATGGGCTCCATACTTTGGACCCTAGAACAGCGCTCGATTATTATAAGGAGCGGACGGCTGAAGTTCGGGGAGAGGTTCACCAGCTGTTTGTCACCTACGCTGAAGCTGCACCTGGCCGACCTGCAACCAAGCGGATGATAAGCAGGTGGGTCACCTCCTGCATAGATCTCTGCTATAGGTTGGCGGGCATGGAGCCACCCAAAGGGATAAGAGCTCATTCTACCCGCCATACCGCTGCTTCTAGGGACGTCCCTATCCAGGAAATTTGCAGGGCTGCTACCTGGAAGTCGGCATACACCTTTATTTCCCATTACCACATTGACCTAGAGTCACGCCGGAATGCTGGTTTTGGGATCTCGGTTCACCAGTACTCATTTCCTAAGTAGGGGTGCGCACCTTGCCTCCCTCCTCCCAGAGAACTGCTAGGAGTCTGCCAGACAGTTGGATTGAACAACATATCCACGTCCTTAGAAATATAAGTTACTCACCTGTAACAGGAGTTCTAGGAGTGGTATATGTTGTTCATCCACACGACCCACCCGACCTCCCCCGGCTTCATGAAACCTGGGTTCCAGCAGGCTAGATGTGGTGTCATGGGGCAGAGCTGAGGGTTTTACCACCCAGGTAGGTGGGAGGAGCTAGCTTGAAGACCTTCAGGCAAGATTTAAAGCAGCAAGGAACCTGCCAGACAGTGTGGATGAATAACATATACCACTCCTAGGACTCCTGTTACAGATGAGCAACCTGTATTTCAAACAACATGAAGTCTTGCTGTATTCTGACAATTGCAGTGATTCCCAACCTTTAAACTGCCCCAGAGAACAAAGAGTTAACTTTCTATGCAGGGCATATAATGCTGAGCTCGAGCTCGGTTGAAGTCTCTGTCTGGAGTGTTTCAAACTTAAACCATCATATCCTTTACTCCGCCTCACTGAACGGTCGCTCTGGAGATTTCTCCTTCAGCTCTGTTCGAAAGTCTGTTAAAGTTTCAGTTTTCGTCGTTTTTTTAAACCGAAAAGTTTTCCGTATAGTCGGTTCGGTCTCTGTCTGTGGTGCCATGAGTACTAGATAGGTACTATTCTGTTTTTCTGTGTGGAACTTGTAAAAGTGCGGCTCGGTTTGGCTGAACTGGCCATTTGATAGTGAAATATTGTGTTTTACTTAGTGTGTGGTTACCGGTTCTTATCGGTTCTAAAAAAAAAAAAAAAAAAACGTGTTTTAGTACTTTTTTTTCCAATACCTGTGACACGGTTAGGAACCGATAAGGGAGTCTTGCCTGGCAGTCGCCATAAAAAGGGTAAGTTGGTTAGGTTGGCCATGTCTGAGAAACCCAAGAAAAAAAACGGGCCCACTGGGTTTCAACACTGCAGTGAGTGTGGGGAGGTCTTTGCTAAGGCCGATCCCCACATCACCTGTGTTTATTGTCTGGGGTTTGACCACCTCAACTCAGACTGCCAAATATGTAAAAACTTTCCCAAATCTACCCTTGAGAAGAGATTAAGTAGACTGAGGGAAAAGGAGGCCGAGAAGTCTGCTGACCCAGATGGCCAGCCCGGTTTGGTTCCGACTGAACCAGAAGGAGTACCCTCTGACTAGGGCGCTACTTCGGGCAAAAGGAGAGCCGATTCCAAGGGAGCGGTTCCGACAAAAAGAAAACACAAAGACAAATCGACCAGTTCGGATCCAGAGGTTCATGTTCCGACCGCCAAAGAGATAGCCAAAGTGATTCAGATTGTGGAATCGCTCTGTCCGGTTCCTACCGAGCCACAGAGCTTGGCTGTGGATCTCCACTTTCACTGCAGATACCCAGCACAAGCTGGCAGACATTCCCTTCCTGGGCACTGACTTGTTTGGGCCGGGGGCGGAAGGCCATCGCCAGACGATTGAGAAGTCCAATGCCACTTTGGACTCTGTCACATCTGCCCAGAAGGACAAAGGCCGCCAGTAGCAGCGTAAGCCCTTTCGGCCTTCCGCCCCGCGGCACGTCCGGCCCAGCAGCACCAGCAACAGGGCCAGCAGGCTCACGCTTGGTGCTCCAAGGCCAAGTCTGCTCCTTCCTCCAGTAGTAAACCTGGAGGGAAGGGTCCAGGTGGCCCCTCGGCTGGCCCTTCCTCCTAGCCTGCCCAGTGACGGGTTGAGGGATGTCGCCCCCAACCTCGTCACTCCTCCCCGGGTTCCCCCCATGGGGGAACGGCTCCGCCACTTCCTTTCCACGTGGTCCGCTATCACCATGGACCGTTGGGTGCTGGAAATGGTCAGCGGGGGTCTGCTTCTGGAATTCAAGCAGTCCCCTCCTTATCGAGCTGTCGCCCCACAGGGGGGCTACAGGTTCTGCAGCCTCTCTGTCGGCTCGTCGAACTGACATTGCTCTGCTCCTCCAGAAGGCGGTGATCAGTGAGGTGGTGGATCCTCCTCCAAACCCGGAGTTTGTGTCCAGGTACTTCCTGGTCCCAAAGCGGATGGGGGGCTGGCGCCCCATTCTCGAGCTGCATGACCTGAACAAGTTCCTAAAGCCACGCACCTTCTGGATGGTCACTCTGGCTCAGATCATTCCATCCTTGGAACTAGGCATATGGTTCTGCTCTCTGGATCTCCAGGACACGTTCTTTCACATCCCAATCCATCCGTCTCCTCAGCGATTTCTCTGCTTCAGAGCAGAGGGATCACTTTACGAGTTCCAGGCCATGCCCTTCGGCCTTTCTCCAGCTCCCAGGATCTTCACCAAATGCATGGCAGTGGTGACCGGATTTCTGCGGTGCTGAGGGGTCCGGGTGTACCCTTACCTGGACGACTGGCTGATTGCAGCCCACTCCAGGTTGGAGGTGGAGCGGTCCAGGGATCTGGCCCTCCAGGTCTGCTCTCAAATTGGTCTCCTGATCAACGAGGCCAAATCGGAACTCGTGCCATCGCAGGTGATTCAGTTCATTGGGGCAGAGCTCGACTCTATTCGAGCCAGAGCCTGGCTCCCGGCAGACAGGGCCAAGGTCCTTTCCTCCTTTGCCCAGCCATTTCTGGATGGGCAATTGGGCCCTGCCCAGGACTTCCTACACCTTCTGGGCCTCATGGTGGCCTGCATCAGCGTGGTCCGTTGGGCCCGCTGGCATATGCGTCCTCTTCAATGGGGGCTGGCCCGCCAGTGGTCACAGAGCTCCGGTCCTTTGGACCAGCTGGTGACCGTGACCCAGAAGATGTGGGATGGCCTGCAGTGGTGGCTCGTCTCAGCTCATCTGCAGGAGGGTATCCAGTTTGTCCACCCCGAGCTGATGGTCACTCTTAAGACCGCCTCTTTGATGGGTTGGGTTGCCAATCTGGGGGAACTCCAGGCCCACGGCCTCTGGTCCCCTCAGGAGTCTCGATGCCACATCAACCTGCTGGAGCTTCGAGCGGTTTGATTAGCCCTCACCGCCTTCGCTCTGTTTGTATGGGGCCAGGTGGTTCAGGTCGAGCCTGACAACACCACGACCATGTACAATCTCAACCGTCGGGGCCGGACGCACTCCTTGCCTCTGTACAAGGAAGCTCTCTGCATTTGGTCTCTCGTGATCAGCCTGGAGGCAGATCTCCTAACCATACATGTGGCAGGAGCCTCGAACAGTCTGGCCAATGCCCTCAGCCGGATAGGCGCTGCACCTTACGAGTGGTCTCTCCTGCCAGAGGTAGTGCAAGATCTGTTCTCCCATTGGAGCACCCCTCAGGTGGACCTGTTCACCTCCAGGGAGAATGCGAAGCTGAGGCTGTTTCATGCCCGCCCCCCTCAGCAGGGCTCACTGCAGGGGGATGTCTTCTCGAGGCCGTGGACCCTGAGCCTCTTCTATGTCTTCCCTCCATTTCCCTTGATCCACAAGGTGCTTCTCGAGGTAAAGAGGGCCAAGCGCAGGTGATTCTGGTAGCCCCAGACTGGCCTCGCAAGTTCTGGTACCCAAATCTCCTCAGCCTCAGCTCCAGACTCTCGAGGCAGCTTCCAGCCCACCCGGACCTGATCCTAGTCAACAAGGGGAAGGTTCTCCATCCGGACCTTCAATCCCTGCACCTGATGGCCTGGTTCCTGAGCGGCTAGAGTTCCAGGCCTTGGGTCTTTCTGAAGAGGTCCTCAACATCGTTGAGGCGTCCCGTAAGGAGTCGACCAGATAATGCTATGCCTTCAAATGGAAGAGATTCTCCATTCGGTGTCAGGACAAAGGGTTGGACCCCTCTTCCTGTCCATTGGCTAGTATTTTGGACTACCTGTGGTCCCTTTCTCAGCTAGGGCTTTGATCAACGACCCATAAGGTGTACCTGGCAGCCATCTCTGCTTACTGGGCGCGGGCCGGCAAGCAGTTTGTAGCACAGGAGAAAGTGGTCTGGCGCTTTTTCCAAGGCCTTGACCACATATCCCCTTCAGTGCGAGAACCTCCACCTCCGTGGGATCTACTGCTGGTATTGGCTAAGCTCGTGGCTAAGCCATTTGAACCGATCAACAGGTGTGACATCTCTCATCTGTCATGGAAGACCACTTTCTTGGTGGCTATAACGTCGACCAGAAGGATGGGAGAGCTCCAGGCGCTTTCCATCGAGTCTCCTTATCTGGTCTTCCACAGGGACAAGGTTGTCCTTCGCCCCCACCCGCAATTCCTTCCGAAGGTGGTGTCGGAGTTTCACCTGAATCAGATGTTGACTCTGCCAGTGTTCTACCCCAATCACACCTCGGAGGCCGAATATGGGCTCCATACTTTGGACCCTAGAACAGCGCTCGCTTATTATAAGGAGCGGACGGCTGCAGTTCGGGGAGAGGTTCACCAGCTGTTTGTCACCTACGCTGAAGCTGCACCTGGCCGACCTGCAACCAAGCGGATGATAAGCAGGTGGGTCACCTCCTGCATAGATCTCTGCTATAGGTTGGCGGGCATGGAGCCACCCAAAGGGATAAGAGCTCATTCTACCCGCCATACCGCTGCTTCTAGGGACGTCCCTATCCAGGAAATTTGCAGGGCTGCTACCTGGAAGTCGGCATACACCTTTATTTCCCATTACCACATTGACCTAGAGTCACGCCGGAATGCTGGTTTTGGGATCTCGGTTCACCAGTACTCATTTCCTAAGTAGGGAGTGCGCACCTTGCCTCCCTCCTCCCAGAGAACTGCTAGGAGTCTGCCAGACAGTTGGATTGAACAACATATCCACGTCCTTAGAAATATAAGTTACTCACCTGTAACAGGAGTTCTAGGAGTGGTATATGTTGTTCATCCACACGACCCACCCGACCTCCCCGGCTTCATGAAACCTGGGTTCCAGCAGGCTAGATGTGGTGTCATGGGGCAGAGCTGAGGGTTTTACCACCCAGGTAGGTGGGAGGAGCTAGCTTGAAGACCTTCAGGCAAGATTTAAAGCAGCAAGGAACCTGCCAGACAGTGTGGATGAATAACATATACCACTCCTAGGACTCCTGTTACAGATGAGCAACCTGTATTTCAAACAACATGAAGTCTTGCTGTATTCTGACAATTGCAGTGATTCCCAACCTTTAAACTGCCCCAGAGAACAAAGAGTTAACTTTCTATGCAGGGCATATAATGCTGAGCTCGAGCTCGGTTGAAGTCTCTGTCTGGAGTGTTTCAAACTTAAACCATCATATCCTTTACTCCGCCTCACTGAGCAGTCGCTCTGGAATTTCTCCTTCAGCTCTGTTCAGAAAGTCTATTAAAGTTTCAGTTTTCGTCGTTTTTAAACCGAAAAGTTTTCCGTATAGTCGGTTCGGTCTCTGTCTGTGGTGCCATGAGTACTAGATAGGTACTATTCTGTTTTTCGTGTGGAACTTGTAAAAGTGCGCTCGGTTTGGCTGAACTGGCCATTTGATAGTGAAATATTGTGTTTACTTAGTGTGTGGTTACCGGTTCTTATCGGTTCTAAAAAAAAAAAAAAAAAAACGTGTTTTAGTACTTTTTTCCAATACCTGTGACACGGTTAGGAACCGATAAGGAGTCTTGCCTGGCAGTCGCCATAAAAGGGTAAGTTGGTTAGGTTGGCCATGTCTGAGAAACCCAAGAAAAAAAACGGGCCCACTGGGTTTCAACACTGCAGTGAGTGTGGGGAGGTCTTTGCTAAGGCCGATCCCCACATCACCTGTGTTTATTGTCTGGGGTTTGACCACCTCAACTCAGACTGCCAAATATGTAAAAACTTTCCCAAATCTACCCTTGAGAAGAGATTAAGTAGACTGAGGGAAAAGGAGGCCGAGAAGTCTGCTGACCCAGATGGCCAGCCCGGTTTGGTTCCGACTGAACCAGAAGGAGTACCCTCTGACTAGGGCGCTACTTCGGGCAAAAGGAGAGCCGATTCCAAGGGAGCGGTTCCGACAAAAAGAAAACACAAAGACAAATCGACCAGTTCGGATCCAGAGGTTCATGTTCCGACCGCCAAAGAGATAGCCAAAGTGATTCAGATTGTGGAATCGCTCTGTCCGGTTCCTACCGAGCCACAGAGCTTGGCTGTGGATCTCCACTTTCACTGCAGATACCCAGCACAAGCTGGCAGACATTCCCTTCCTGGGCACTGACTTGTTTGGGCCGGGGCGGAAGGCCATCGCCAGAGGATTGAGAAGTCCAATGCCACTTTGGACTCTGTCACATCTGCCCAGAAGGACAAAGGCCGCCAGTAGCAGTGTAAGCCCTTTCGCTCTTCCGCCCCGCGGCACGTCCGGCCCAGCAGCACCAGCAACAGGGCCAGCAGGCTCATGCTTCATGAACCTCTTTCTGGCCGGGGTTCGGTTCGGTTCGATTATGTAGAGATGATGGAACTCCCAGAGTCCAGGAGACTGTCTATTCCCCTCCACAGATCTTTTGGGGAAACAGACACAAAAAATCCTAAAGTCTCCTAACACTATACCTCTTGTGGATAGAGGAATGGACAAGAGGTATACACTTTCAGGCTCAGACACGGAGTTCTTATATCAGCAATGCAGCCATGTTGGGGTAGTGCAGGCAGCTGCCTGTGACAAGGCAAATATTCCCTTGGCTTCACACCCCCAGACAAGGACTCCAGGAAGATTGATGCCATGGCAAAGAAGCAGTACATGGCATCTTCTTTGGGACTCAGGCAGGTGAATTACATGGCCTATACAGCCAGGTACAAGAAGTCCAGGTGGGACACTGTACTGGCTAATCAGGCCTCCCCCCAGCTAGCCAAGGAGCTGGAGGCGGTGGCTGCAGATGGGATTGAGGCATCTAAGGTTCAGTTTCATGCTGCTGTGGACTCTAATGATGTGTCATCAAGAGTTATGGCTACATCTGTGGCTCTTTGGAGGATGGCTTGGCTCAGATGTAATGCAGGGTTTTAAATAATTGACTAGCAGTTTTTTTTCTTGGGACAATACCAACGGTACAGAAAGTATTTATATAGGTTTTCTAGAAGTGTTATGTTTGTTAAATACAGTGAGGCAAGTGCTGTGCATTTTCACAATGTTTTAAAACTTTTATGAGCAAAACGCTAATCAATTTTTAGAGTTAAATAAAACCCTGTAATAGCCTCTCACAGGACACCCAGGCTAAGGCCATGGATTTCCTGTAGTGGGTAATCCTCTGTTTGGGGAGCAGACAGAGAATTACATGAAGAAAATGGATGAGTACAGGACCACTTACAGGAGTGCTCAGGCCAAGGAGAGGCAGGCAACTCCACAAAGGCAGCAGTCTAGGGGCAGGGGCAGGCCTTTTCAAAGGCCTTTTTATCATGCACAGGCCTCTTTTTCCTTTTCTCAGAGGGCGTTCTCCGGAGGGAGAGGCAGAAGGGGGATGAGCAGGGCTGCATCCATTCCTCAGCCTAAAGCCCCTGCCAAGCAGACACCCTGATGGGTCTGCCCGGGTCGACTATCCTATTCCAGTAGGGGGCAGGCTGGCTTACTTTGTCCAGGACTGGATGTCTATTACATCAGACAAGTGGGTCCTGGAAGTAGTAAGCCAGGGACTGGTTCTCAGCTTCAGAAAATTTCCAAAGATGAGAGCCATATCTTTTCCACCTGCAAATCTCTCGGAAACCCTTGCCCTAGAGGCAGAGGTTTCTTCTCTCCTAGCTTTAAGAGCCATAGAGAGAATACCTACCCTACACTGGGGCAAAGGACTATACTCCAGGTACTTCCTGACCCCCAAAAAGACAGGGGAGTGGCAACCCATCCTAGACCTAAGATATCTAAACAAACATCTCTTAAAACCGAAGTTCAAGATGGTAACTCTGGGAATAATCCTTCCCTCTCTAAGGCCAGGGGACTGGCTAGCCTCTCTGGACCTCAAAGATGCCTACTTTCACATTCCCATCAGGTGCTCCCACAGAAAGTACCTCAGGTTCGAGTTACCCTCAGGCCACTCAGTTCAGAGCAATGCCCTTTGGCCTAACCATAGCCCCAAGTGTTTTCACTAAGTGCCTGGCAGTAGTAGTTGCCTTTCTAAGAAGGCAAAAGATTTCCATTTTTCCATATCTGGATGATTGGCTAATAGTGGGTCAGTCTCCAGACCAAGTCAAGTCTCACCTGCAAGTGACCCAGCAAGTGCTCACTTTTCTAGGATTTCTTCTCAACCTTCCCAAGTCAGTTCTCGAACCAGTCCAGCTGCTTACCTTTATAGGGGCAGAACTGAACACTCTCAGAGCAAGAGCCTTTCTTCCTCTAGAAAGGGCAAGGATTCTTATGGAACTAGCCTCTTCTTTCAGCCTTTAGGTACCTCGGCCAGCAAGGCATTTCCTCCAGCTCTTGGGCCACATGGCAGCTTCAACAGCAGTGGTCCAAGGGGCAAGATTCCAGATGAGGGATATTCAGTTCCAACTGAGAGCTTTTTGGTCTCAGAGGAAGGATTCCCTTACCAAACTGACCCCAGTGACTCTGACCTTAATCCAAGCCCTTCAGTGCTGGCAGGATCAGGACAATTTGAGACAAGGTGTTCCTTTTGTTACTCAGCCTTGTTCAGTGGTCCTTATCACGGACACTTCTCTTCTGGGCTGGGGAGCCCATCTGGGGTCCCTCACTGCCCCAGGGGCTGTGGTCCCCCCAAGAATCCCTTCTCCACATCAATCTCCTAGAGCTCAGGGCAGGTTTTTCTGGCCCTAAAAGCTTTCTCTCAGTCAGTTCAGAACAAGGTGGTTCAAGTCTGAACGGACACCACCACCATGTGGTACATCAACAAGCAGGGAGGCACTCGTACCATGGCCTTGTGCACAGAAGCCATGAAGTTGTGGTCCCTGGCTTATTCTCTGCAGACCTCTCTTGTAGCAGTTCACCTTCCAGGCAGGGACAATGTGCTAGCAGATGCACTGAGCAGGATCTCTCAGGGCCATCACGAATGGTCCCTGGACCCTCCGGTGTTGAAAGTGATTTTTTCAAGGTGGGGCACTCCAGAGATAGATCTCTTTACAGCCCCAGACAATCACCAACTCCCTCTCTTTTGTTGCAGACCTCTAGTCTTGGGCTTAGTCCCCCTGGACGCCCTGATTCTGAATTGGGAAGGGAAGTTTCTGTGTGCCTTTCTCCCTTCCCACTCCTGTTCAAAGTTTTGGTCAAAATAAGATCTCAACCTTGCAAGGTGATTCTGATTGCTCCAGATTGGGCCAGACAGCCCTAGTACCCCCTGTTGCTGTCCCTAGCAGTCCATCTTCCCCTGTCTCTTCCCACAAATTACAACCTGTTAACATCCTCCCAGGGAAGGATTTGGTACCCCAACCTTCAGTCTCTCAATCTCAAGGCATGGCTCTTGAAGAGTTAGAGTTTGCAGATCTGCATCTTTGCCAAGGGGTTCTGGATATCCTCAAGGCTTCTTGAAAGCCCTCCACCAGAAAGACTTATAACTCCAAATGGAAGAGATTCAGCATTTGGTGTTCTGAGAAGCATATTTCTCCAGACACTGCTTGATTGCCTATGGTTCTGGATTATATGTTCCATCTTAATGGCCTAGGCCTCAGACCAGCTACTCTCAAGGTACACGTCAGCTGTTTCTGTGTTTTTGTCTGTAGGGAAGTTTTCCTCACTATCTTCTCATCCTGTGTTCTGTAAATTTTTTAAAGGATTGCTTCACACCAATCCTCCTTTTAGAGACCCTGCCCCTGCCTGGGATTTGAATGTTTGCATTGCTCAACTTATGCAACCCCCTTTTTGAGCCTGTGTCTTCAGCAGAGCTTAAGTACTTGACTTGGAAAACTGTGTTCTTGGTAGCCATTACCTCTGCCAGGCTTATCAGCGAATTGCAAGCCCTGTCAGTGGAACCTGATTTCATCTCATTTCACAGGGATAAAGTGGTCCTTAGAACCAATAGAAGGTTCTTGCCCAAAGTGGTTTCAGACTTCCATTTAAACCAGTCTGTCTCTTCCTGTTTTCTTCACAGATCATTCTTCCTCGGGAGAGAGGAGGCTACACAGTTTAGATGTTAAAAGAGCCCTTAGTTACTACATAGAGTGTACCAAGGGTCACAGGTTTGACTTCCTCCAGTTGTTCCTCACTTATGGAGACATGGGAAAGGGCAAACCTGCCACCAAAAGATCTATTGCCAGGTGGATTGCGTCTTGTATACAATTCTGCTATGAAAAACTGGGAAAAATTCCACCCTCAGGCCTGAGGGCTCATTCCACAAGAGGTACAGCTGCTTCCCTGGCTGCTGCCAGGGATAACCCTCTTAGAAATTTGTCAAGCAGCCACCTGGAAAACAGTCCATACCTTTACCAAGCATTACTCTCTGGATATCCAGGCTAGGAGTGATGCTCGGTTTGGCACAGCAGTACTTCATAGCCTATTCCCAAAGTAGGTTCTGTTCCCTCCTCCTTGGAGGTACTGCTTGGTAGTCTGCAATTGTCAGAATACAGCAAGACTTCATGTTGTTTGAAGAAAAAATTATTCACCTTAGTAATTATGTTTCTTCTAATGGAGTCTTGCTGTATTCTGACCTCCCTTCCTGCCTCCCCTCTCAGAACCTGTTTTTGGGAAGTGGGTGGGCAGGTGCAGTGTTGCACTGGGGTGTTTTTGCTTGCACCCTCCTCCTTTTTGTTTGGGTGCTGATTTATTATTGTTATTTGTATTAGATTGGTTTTGGTTTTGGGTTTCCTGACTTGAGTCTTCCCTGGGAATCCAAAACTTTTTTCAACCAGTTGGCTAGTAGGAATTTTTACAATTTCCACATAGAATTTTTAGTTAGTTGGGCTCGTAAGAATCTGACTGTTTAAGTTTGAAACACTCCAGACAGAGACTTCAACCGAGCTCAAGCTCAGCATTCTATGCCCTGCATAGAAAGTTAACTCTTTGTTCTCTGGGGCAGTTCAAAGGTTGGGAATTACTGCAATTGTCAGAATACAGCAAGACTCCATTAGAAGAAACATAATTACTAAGGTGAGTAATTTTTTCTTTCTGTACCGTACTTACCCCATGAGGCATTTTAAAGATCTGTATCATCCCTGGTATACCTGAGTGTACTTGTAAGTACCAAATTTTAGACTGTCCATTCCAGCCTATGAACTTATGAAACTGCCAGATGAAAAAGGCCCATAGGTCTAGCAAGTCTGCCCGATTTTATGCAGCTCTTAGTTTCGTATCACTACAGCTGCCCCACCCCGCCTAAACCCCTTCCTTCCTCCTCTTTCCCGGTCCTTCCCCCTTTGTGTTTTTGTCTGTACTAAGCCTACCCTTGACTCGATCCCAACCCTGCTTAAAGCTGTCCAGGGTTTGTAATGTGGCTCAGGGGAGACTAGGGAGTGGGGTTGTGGGGACAGTAGATAGAGTGAAACAGGAGGTCAGAGGCAGGACATAGTCCATTGTCAGAAAGGTGGGCAAGGGTCGGCGGGGGTCGGCAGGGGGAGGGAGGATGGAGCATCCCAATGGATGCTCTCTTCCCTCTGGGGAGGGTTACCAGGGGTGCCTTGTGCAGCTGCATCCTGAAAGAGCCGGTGGAAGCACGGGCTCTCCAGGGTTCTGGCGGCTCCGTTCACTGGAGTCGGGGAGGGGGGACGCTGTCAGGCACTTGGGAGAAGGCGTGCATCAGCACGTTGCCTCTCTGGATGTACTTACTTGCGCCGGCATCCTAGGGGACTGGGAACCACAGAAAAGCGGAAGAAGCCTCGGTGAGGCTAGATGATGGACGCTCCAAACAGCCATCCAGGTCCAGAATACACGGGCAGATCTCCGCTGTGCAGCTGCTCCACGAGTAGGAGGAGGAGGTAAGGAGTAACTGGGCACTCTAGGGGACAGACGCCGTGGTAGCGGACCTAGGAGGGACATGAGCAATACCTGAAGGAGTGGAGCACTGAGGGAGTACAGGAGGGGGTATAAATGAGGCAAGGTGTCCCAAAGTTTAAAAAAAAAAAAAAAAAAAAGAGAAAGGTGGGCAAGAGAGAGAGGAGGAGGGGAGGAGGAGATGGCTAGACCTGTCCAGATTTTGGCCAGAGGGAATAAGGCTGGAGGGTAGGACAAATGTCATTGTCATGGGTAGAGAAGTTTGGGACAGGTAGAGGAGTGTGAGGATTGAAAGTGGGAGCGCAGAATGAATTTAAAGTGGCCAAGCTTAGGTTCCTCTGCAGTATGGGGGGAGTGAGTTAAGCCAAGCTGGGGCACGATAGAAAAAGGAGCGTTAGCCCAGTGAGGTTTTTTGCCTTGACACCTGATGAGATGGTTTGAGGGAGCTCCTGGTGAGCCTTGCATGTGCGGTTGGTTGCAGGAGAGTGGAGAGTGGAGAGGCAAGGGACCGTGAGCCCAATGGAGATTTTTTTTGGCTAATAGGCAGGTGTGGTATTGTAGTCTACCATCAAAGTCCAGCCAGTTTGTTTGGTTATAGAGGGAACAGGTGTGGGTGGCACTGGGGCAGCCCAGAGAGAGGCGTCAGGCTTTGTTGAGCAATATTTTGACCCTTTTTAGGGTGGTGGTGTCCTCTGCCCCATAGATAACAGTGCCATAGTCAATCACCGATAGTACTGAGGAGGAGATGGCAAGTTGGAGGGCTTCTGAGGGAAGGCATTGCTGAAGACAGTAGAGGAGCCTGATACAGGAGTTTAGATTTGAACAGAGTTGATGTATGTGGTCGTGGAAGTCAGGGCAGGGTCTAGTGGTGTTATGCCTAGGTATTTAAATGAGTGGACCTGTTCAAGGGGCAGAGCGGTGGATGTGTTGATTTTTAGTGGGGTGTGCTTAAGTTTGTTCTGGTGGTGGGTGAAAAGCATAGTCTTTGATTTTTTTTTTGGTTAAGCACAAGTTTGTGTTTGGAGAACCAGGATTCTGCCTCCGTAAAGGTGGTCTGGAGGAGAGTTCAAGTTGAGAGGGGTTAGGGTGGGATGCATAGAGGACACTGTCATTAGCGTACAGCAGGATCTTTCCGGTGCAGGCTTTGAGGAAAGAATTTAGGAAGAGACTGAAAAGAAGGGGACCTAATATGGAGTCTTGTGGGACTCCAGAGCGGACAGGGAGTGGGTTTGAGGTGGTGGAATTGATTTTCACCTTTTGGGACCGATTGGACAAGTAGTCGGTGAACCAATTCGGGGGGCCCTGGGTGAGGCCGAGTTGAGACAGGGTAGAGAGGAGAAGAGGGTGACTAACGGTGTCAAAGGCCTTTGATAGGTTCAGGAAGACCACACCAGCCAGCTTGCCCTTATCCAGAGCAGAGTGAATGAAACTAATGAAATTGAGGAGGGCTGTAGTTGTACTATGCCTTTGCCTGAAGTCGTGTTGTTAAGGAGTCAGGAGATTGTATTTGGATAGGTATGCAGTGAGCTGATCCGCAACTATACGCTCAAGGGCCTTGGAGAGTGGGGGAAGGATAGATTTGGGACGGTAGTTACTGGGGGAGAGACAGTCACCATATTTGTAGCTGGGGGTTATAAGAGCCGTCTTCCATATTGAGGGGAACTTTCCTATGCAGAGGGAGAGGTTGAGTAGAGCAGTTTGGGGGGAAGAGGACCTCACCAATAGTCAGTCACAGGATTCTAATGTCGATAGTGTCAATACTGAAGCAGGTGTTCTTAAGGGCTTTTATAAGGTAAGGTTTAGCTTCCCGAGGGGTGAGGGTCTGGAAGTGGAAAGGAGGAGAAGTTGGGATTGATGAGGGCCACGGGGTGTTGACTGAAGAAGTTTGGGGGAGTAGTGCTGAGGGCTGAGAAGGTGGAATTCAGCACTTCAGCCACTAGGTGTGGGTTGTTTGAGATTGAGCCATTTATGTTGAGTTGATTGGGGGAGGGTTCACCTTCCACCAAGGGACTTACAGTAGATTGTCCCAGAATTTACACCCATCCCCCCCCATGTAGCGGTTAGGGCGGCTTTGAAGTGGTCAGCTTTAGCTTTTTTAATGGCCCACGTACAGCTGTTTTGAGCAGCATGGTAGAGCTGTCTAATGAGTTGCCAGAGTCAAGGACTTTTTTCCACAATTCATCATGCCGCCTCATGATGTCAAGCATGTGAGATGTGATCCAAGGGGTGTTGTAGGCTCTTACTATCTTTTTTTTTTTTTTTTTTAAAGGCACAAATTTGTTGCAGGCTCCATTGAATGCATCGATGAAGTAGCTAAGAGCTGCGTCTATATTCTGACTGTAGTATAGAGGGGACCAGTCAAGGTGCATTAGGTGGGTTCTCAGATTCCTTAGACAGTTGGGTTTGAGTGGTCTAAAGAAGATTGTCTTAGGGGGTAGTTTGGGTGCATGACAGGACCAATTGAAGAGGATGGGAGAGTGGTCGCTGAGGGCGTTTGAGAGGACGGAGAAGTCAAAGATTTTATGGGGGTGGTTGGAGAGAACTAGGTCAAGTAAGGTGGCTGTACCGGTGTTGTGGTTTACGCACGTCAAGGTGGAGACTAGTTGGGTGATGTCAAGGGCAGTGAGTGCATCCTTGAAGTGGGAGGTGGTGGGAGAGAGCCAGTTCAGGTTGAGGTCGGCGAGTGTGATTAGCTCGTTTTTTGGGCGGAGGGCGGTAAGATAGTCGAGGAGGGATTGGAAAGCAGGTTTCTGTGCACGGGGTGGGATGTAGACTGCAGTGATGATCACGGGGGCTGTAGCGGGGACAGGTGTGATGCTAATGGATAGGGCTTGGGCACCACTAGCCAGTTTGGGGGGCTCGGTCCTGTAGGTGGTCATGGAGGTAGATAACACAGCCCCCTCTGCATTTCCCAACTCTGTCTAGGTGGTGTGTGGTGTAACCAGTTAGGGATGTATGGGCGTCCGGTGTAGATTATGACAACCAAGTCTCAACGAGGGCAAGGATGTTGGGTTGGTGCTGGGTCATCCAGACTTGGAGGTCATTGAGTTTTTTGGTAAGGTTACAGATATTGATGGACGTGATGCGCAATCCAAGGGATTTTGTTTGTGCTTTGGTAAATTGAGGTGGGAGGGCCAGGGTTGGGGTGTATGTTGCCAGAGAGGAGTAGGAGGAGGGAAAGTGTTCTGAGCAGTAGCTGTTTGATGGCTTTTTTGGGGGTAAATCTGCTAGGTCTTGACAAAGTGTGTTGAGTTAGGGAGGAGGGGATAGAAAGAGTAAGGATGGTATGGGAGGCATGCAGCAGGTGCCGGTACCTGGGGCTAGGGTTTTGGGGGCGAGGGTGGGTGGGATGTTGATGGGGGTCTGGGGAGGAGTGACTAGAGGATGTGCTGCTATGAGGACAAGTGCGAGTAGTGTGAAAAGTTGGGGGACTGGTGGTGGTATGGGATGGGGTGGGTGTGGAGACGGTGCTGAAGAGCATGGAGACGCAGACAAGAAGGGTGAGCGGGTTGGCCATGCTAGTGGCAGGTAGTGTAAGAGAGATTAAAAACACCCATCAATAAGGCAGCTGAGATGGTGCAGAGGAAAGGTGCCTGCCTTTGGTGTGAGAGGTACAGGGTTCAAGTCCCACGGGGGGACTGAGGAAAGGGGCTAGAAATACAGTGATAAGAGGGGGGAGAGGGTGTAGAGTGGTAGAGCAGGGGGACAGCTAGTTCGGAGGGCTAGACGGAGGAGCGCAGTACCGCCTCCTAGGGGCCAGATGGCACAGTAGCATGTAAGAAGGTTGGAAGGAGGGAGGGTGGAAATGAGTCGCCGAGAGAGGGATAAGCAGGATCAGAGAGGAAGTGAAAAATAAGAGTGGCCACTAGAGGGAAGAGAATATAAGCTGCTAATGGGAAAGTGAGCACTTAGTCATGTCTTCCAGCAAGTACATGTTGAGCTCCTCCAGCCTTTCCTCATACGGCAACTCCCCTAGTCCCATGATCATTTTTGTAGCCCTACACTGCACCCTCTCCAGTAATCTCCCATCCTTTTTGAGGTATAGGCACCAGTACTGTACACAGGACTCCCAAGTGTGGCCTCACCAGTGATCTATACAATGGTAGGATAACCTCCCCCTTTCTAAAGGTGATCCCTATGGCAATACATCCCATCATCCTATTTGCCCTTGCTGCCGCCCTCCTACACTGTGCTGATACATTCATGTCCCCTGTAACTGTCTGTTACCCCCTCCCCCCCGGGTCTCTCTCTCCTCCTCTGAAGCGGTTGCCTGCACTCCCCCTAGCCAGTAACTGTTCCTGTGATTTCTGGTTCCATGGTGCATGACCTTGCACTTCTTAGCATTAAACCCCAACTGCCACTCCCTAGACCAGTGTTCAAGTTTAGCTAGACCCTCTCTGAGTGCCTGCCTCCCTTTCTCATTGTCCACTTTGCACAAATCTTAGTGTTGTCCACCAACGGGCTGATCTTATTTTTGACCCCCTCTGCAATGTCTCCAGTAAATACATTAAACAAAACAGGGCCCAACACTGAACCTTCTGGTACCCCACTTATTACTGGTCTTGGCTTGGCTGTCTTTCCCCCCCCCCTTACAACTACCCTCTGTTGTCTTCCCTGCAGTCAGCTGTCCACCCACCCATTTTTCCCCCCACCCTCATGTCCCTCAGCTTGCTCATTAACCTCCTTTGTGGCACCAAGTCGAAAGCCTTGCTGAAGTTCCAGGTACAGGACATCCACAGCATGGCCTTAGTCAACTGCCCTAGTGACCCAGTCAAAGAAGTTGATCAGATTAGTTTGGCAAGATCTTCCTGTGACAAGCCCATGCTGTCTCTTGTCCTGCAGACCATTGCTGTTGAGAAAGGTTATCAATCTCTCCTTCAGAATAGTCTCCATCAACTTTCCCACCATGGAAGTCAAGCTCACTGGTCTGTAGTTGCCCGGTTGGTCCTTTGGTCCACTGTTGTGAAGGGGCACCATGTGAGCCATCCTCCAGTCCCTTGGTACATTTCCTGTTCTTATAAGTACCCAGGTACCTAACTGCTGCCACCGTTTATCCACTGTCTATCCACATTTTGTATATTCGTCCTTCTGCTGTTGTTAAATTCTATATACCTTCCTGTAAATTATGTTCATGCCTGCTGCCATTGTATATTCTTTTGTATATGCCTTCCTTTCTGTTCTACCTCTTAATCACTTATTGTATGTATGTTCAGTTGTGTAAATGTATATATGTGTGAAAATGTTTTTATGCTTGTCCCTCTACCCTTCCCCACCAAGACGCATCTTGAAATGAGCTATTATTGCTCAGTATGTTCTCTCTTGGTGAAACTCTTAATAAATAAAATCATATCCCTTCTCTCTCTCTCTCCTCTGTTCCATGATGTACATATTGAGGTCCTTTAGTCTCTCCTTATAGGGTTTTTATTGCAGACCCTGCACCATTTTAGTTCCCCTTCTCTGGACCACTTTCACTCTGTGTCCTTCTGGAGATGTGGTCTCCAGAACTGGACACAGTACTCTGGGAGAGTGTGACAGATGTACCCTTTGGGCTGTACTAGCTTCTGGGATAGTTTGGTCTTATTCACTTCTCCACTGCCACCACCTGGTTATACCAGGCAAACACCTTTGTCCTGCTTAGGGACTTGGAAGGTCACACACAGTAATATTTAACAGAGTGCACTTAGGTGACGGACTTTAAACAGAGAATTCTCATTTTGTCAGAAGAAATATTACATTTACCTTCGCTATAAGAATGTTCAGCCACTATTTCTATAAAAATAGTCTTTACTACTAAATGCTAAAAATATTACAAACGGGATAAGTACAGTAACAAAAAAGATATACACATTCACAGGAAAAGAAAATAACAGTTTTAACTGAGAGAGTACTGATAGAATAAGCTCACAACAGTCTCCCACTAGGATCTATATTTCCCTGCTAGCTAATTTGAAAGAAAACATTCACTAAGATTTCTCTTTCCTTGCCCAAATAAGCTAGCTGTGGAGCAGTACCCTCCATCATCTGGAATCACTCACCAAGAAGGTCCTCTTCAAAGGTTATAGGAAGTCGGAGAGAGCAAGTTGGGGTTCAGCTGTTCTATGTATGTGCTGAAGGCAGTAGGCTAAGCCCTCTCCCTGGAGTGACAACCTGTTAAGTAAACAATCTCAGATAGTAGAGTAAATAATAACACTAATAACACAGATTCTTGTGTCTTCAGAGTCTGCCAAGAAACATTCGTAAACAAGCAAGGAGTACTAATAAAGTTTATTATACTACTTGTGCCAAGCATGTGACAGAGAAAATCACAAGGGAGATGGGTTTCTTACCACTCTCCTGAAGAATGTACATAATCTCCAGTATTAGTGGATCTTAGGTTCTCTAAGATCTTGTTCTCTCTCTGCAATCTGGTTCTCTCTGCCCGCTCTTCTAAAGGAGCTACAGTAGGTTGCAGAAGCCTAAATACTACAGATGACAGTATAGCAACAGAGATTACCTCATAGTTACATATATGAGAAACAATATGTATTGGTCCTAAGTCATTCTCCATTGGATGATGACTTATGATACTCATTAGTAATTTTGTCTCCTATGAGACAGAATATGCTTCCATTTGCATTATAGTTTGGACAAAAGAAATGCTGACTGGGCTCTATTACATGTGGCATTTCTTGCTTATGTATAATGTAAGACATACAAACCTAACAAAGGATTTCTCTCTAAAGAGACAAAGAGAAGTGCTGACAGGGCTCTATTACGTGTGGCATATCTGCCTGAGTGTAAAACACACACTACAAATAATTATATGAGAATATAAGTATACAATAATCACTGATGATCCCTCAGAGTCATCTTATCCGTGATTAGGTAAATTGTATATGGAATATATATGGAAGACAAGCATAATCTAGATAAATGTATTATAGTGAGGTATAATGAATCATGCATGATAAATATTAGCAGCAAAGCACATTCCTAGCACTCATGCTTATATGATGGGTGACTGTATCTATATGCTAGTGCAAAATAGCAGAATCACAGTATAATAGACCAGGAATACAGTGTAAGGTGTATGTGGGACGATAGGGGCATAACCCAGGAGTAACAAGCCCTCTTCAGTATTTCACTCCCACCTGAGTGCATGGTATGTGTGTGTGTGTGTTTGTGTGTGAGACTACATCTGCCATGCCAGGCCTAATTGCCCTTTTCCCACCTAGTAACATCGTCACTGTATGAGCACACCTCTGAAACTATCTTTAAGGTTTATGACATCCTTTATGGTTA
This sequence comes from Neoceratodus forsteri, assembly GCA_016271365.2. NCBI lineage: Eukaryota > Metazoa > Chordata > Ceratodontiformes > Ceratodontidae > Neoceratodus > Neoceratodus forsteri. Next base: position 880,668,038 of record CM057455.1, on the reverse strand, counting down.
TTATTCTGTTTGCATCCTAGTTGCTTAGGATGCCTCTGTGGGAAGAGTCGCACTCTCACACTTGGCAGCTGTTGGGACATGTGACCTGCTCCCTATTTGTTTGCCCTATGCCTTTCCAAACAGAAAGACTTGCATGAAAATAAGTAGAAACAAAATCATTACAGTAACCAAAAAGGAGATTACATGAACATGATCACATTCTCGTCACAGTGGGGTCTTACCAGCGATCTATACAGAGGCATCACCAGCTCCCTCTTTCTGCTGGTGATGCCCCTTCCTGTGCACCCCAGCATCCTACTAGCCCTCCTAACTGCCTTATCACACTACCTGGCCACCTTTAGGTCATCTTATATGATTACCCCCTGGTGTCTTACCTGTGTAACCCCCCTGCAAATGGGGGTTCCCAAAGACTTCCAGGAGCTTGCTTGAATGCTCCAAGCCTGAATGATGTTTGGCATTTAAGCCATTTATCAGTGAGTGTTTTGGAGCCTCTGGTGCTGTCTTTAAGAGCTGTCTGCTTGCAGACATAATTAGTTTGTATGGGGACTGTGTGTTCTTTGATTGAGTACCACTCAAGCTGCTGCCAATTCACTTCATTTTTGCAGTCACTAGGAGTGCAAAGGAACCTATCTGAAAGATGTAACTGTTTGCCAGAAATTATTTAGAGTAATAATGAAATTACAGTTTGTCCAACCTGCTTCTTTGCAGTCAGAACTGTGTCTGCTAGTTCCCCATTCTGGTTTTGAACTGCTGAACTGGACCAATCAGTGTGGGGTAGGCTAGCTCTAAAATGGTGCCTTGGACGAATCAGAACTTGGACTCATAATCTGAGCCAGCCACAAGAGGATTGTATGGGCAGTGACTCTGGGAGATGTAGTTTAGACTTCAGTGCCTTTTGGACCAACAGCAGCAGTCTATTGTGAGTGACAGCCAATCCAGTCAAGAACTGGGAGGAACTCAAAGGAAGTGCCGGTTTTGTCGGTTGGAGTTTCAGTTGAGCTTTGGCAGTGAAGAAGGAAGGAGCCCTGTGCTTTTTCAGTGCGCAGTTTTAGTCAAAAAACGTGTGTAAGGCCCAGAGTTCTGGTCTGCAGCTTGTGTAACAGCTTGTTAGGACTGAATCCATCCTGTGAAAAGAATCAAAGGATCTCTGAAGAGTAGAAACCAGGCTCACCCTGTAGAAGACTGGAGGAATTGCTGAAAATTGCACTCTGTCTGTCAGGAACTGAATCTGCTATGTGTTCTCCGGGTATTGTGCAGTAATTGCGATCGGGATACAGATGCAGCCTGCCTGGTATAGTGCTTTCTTTTATATGGATGTGTGAAGAGGTTGTGTGTACATCAAGTGAGCCCTGCTGACATTGAAGGACCCTATCTTATTTGGAGGTCGTGAGTACTAATTCAGGTCGCTCCCTGTTGAATTGCCACATTAAATCCAAATGGAATTACTGTACTGCTGACTGTTTAATTCTCCTTTCTCTGTGTGAAAGGCCCCTACCAGCTGCCACGGTTTGGACTAGCCACTAGGGCTTGGGTACCCAGGGACAGTAACTGATAGGGATAGCCCTGTGCACAGAGCCATAGGAGATTATTAGAGTGATAAGCTAATTAACCTGATTTCCCCTGTCCTTGTTATATCCCCTAAATAAATCAGAGCTGCTTGTTTCAGCAAAGTTATACTGCCTGAGGTATTTGTCTATGTTAAAGTACTGTACTGTGATTGTTGCACTGTATCTCATTTCACAGGAGGTCCCAGTGCCGGAACCAGACCTGGGGTAAGTGTATACTGTGAAGGTAATTCTGATATATTATGTGGGCCACTAGTGGGAAGAAAGGGGTTGCAGTGTCCCAGAGGGCTGTGACCAAGTTAGTTTAACTATTGCAAACCCTGACCTCTGGGTGGAGGCACCCGCCATTGGATCCAGGCCCCTCAACCTGTTAGTGGCAAATCAGGCAGGGTAGTAGCCCCTGGGATAGCGCCATCTAGGGTTACATCTTGGAGGCTCACCGCTGGGATTGTGTGTCCTCTAGTGGCCATATTCTGAACCACTGTTAAGAAAAAATGGGTACCCGACAGAAGTGGCTGTGCACGGCTGGTGGAGTGGTGTACTGGGAGGAGATCGACCCCAAAATGCTATGCTTATCCTGGACATCCCCCTGGGTATCAATACGGACACTGTGCAGGGAGTACTTTCCAAGGTGGAAGGTTTACAAAACCCTGTGGTGGTGGGTCGGCATGCTAATCTGCTCACCCACACTTTCCTGGCCCTAGTAGAGTTTAAGGATCCCATAGATAGCTCCAAAGTGCCACAGACCATTACCCCAGAGGGAGCCCTCACTGCTTGGAGAGTGATAACTAAGGACAGTAAAGACCCGGGGGGGAATCAGCCCCCACCTATCTGAAACTTTTGAGGAGAAATTTGCTGAATGGTTGCTGGAGAGGGAAAACTGTGGAGGACTTGAAGAAACTATTCTTGCCACCAGGGTGTTCCTCCCCAACACCCTCTCCTGCTCCAGTGCCCGTAATGGTGGCTGAACCAATGCAGACTCCTATTTCTGCACCTGCCATTAGTCACGACTCTCACCGAAGGTTGAGGATCTTCTCTGGCACCTCCCACCCCCCAAGGGAGGATGACTGGGAGACCTGGATAGACTATGTTGCCCCAAGTGCTAGAATGGCAATGCTCGGGAAGGCAGCGAAAGAGGGTTAGTGAGGCCTCCGAGGTCCCTGCCCTGGCTACCATCCGTGCTAAGCAGGCCAGTAACCCTAGGCGACTGCACAGGCCTATCTTGAGGCCTTGGAGAATGTGTATGGGAGCCCAGATTCTGATGAGGACCTATGGTGGAGAGTAAGAAATGCACAACAGTACCAAGGGAGTTGTTGTCTGTGTATGTCTCGGCTGGAAAAATTGTTGCAAGAATGCCTCAGAAAGGTGAGTTTGCCAGCGATTGAACTGGACGAACCAGACTGGACAGAATCCTTAAGTCTGCCCCTTCTCAGAACTGCTGTTGCTTCAATTACGCCTGGCAAATCGACTGGAATCCCCACCCTCCTATGATAGAGTTAATGAGAGAAATTAGAGGAGTTGAGAAAAGGCGACCTCGGGAGGTACCTGCACCAACAGCTGTGGCTACGACCCGAGTGACTGAGGGTGACCCATCAAGTGAAGTTCAGGGGCAGAGGTTGACAGTCAATGAGTGCTCTGACAAGGAAAAAGATATGCCACAATGGGGCGAACTGTTGAGAGAGATCCGGGAATTCAAAACAGTCCTTTATGAAGGCCACGCCTGCAATACAGGCCCTGACCTATATCCGACTGCATCTGCTATGGGGTGGGGTACCCACCCATGTATCTCCTGCTGATAACAGCTCCAAACTCAATTCCTTGACCATGGAAGTGGAGAAACTGACGAGATGACTCCAAATGCTTATCACGCAGCAGACAGAGATGGCACCCAGGTTTCCAGTTAGTAATACCCCCGCCCTGGCTCCCAGTGTGGCCCTCGCCAGCTCAAACTCAGAAAGTATGTTTTGCTATAATTGTGGGAAAGATGGGCACATGAAAGGAATGCCAGTCCCCAAAAGACACTGACAAAGTTGCATATAGGCTACAAGGAGAGCTTCGGAGAAGAAATCAGTGGTTAAGAGGTGCACGACATGATCCCAGTGAGGGCACCAAAAATGCTAATTCACGTCCTTTTGTGGCAAGGTCAGTTGCCCAGGCCCCCACTACCGCCTCTCCAGACTGGTCCAGAATAGTGGGTCCCTCCATGGAGACCACTGTAAAGGTGAATGGAGTGTCTGCAAGAGCTGTATTAGACAGTGGCTCCCAAGTGACAATTATGTTCCAGGATTGGTATCAGAAGCATTTGTCAGACGTGCCCTTACAACCATTAGAAGGACTGCATGTATGGGGGTTAAGTGAGAAGGCCTACCCTATTCGGGTATATCCGAATTTGGCTGTCTTTCCCCACCTCCGTGGCTGGAGTGGCCGAACAAGTAGAGACCCTAGCTTTGTGTGTCCCCCACTGGACTGTATGATGGTGTCCTTTGTTGATTGGAACAAATGCTCATATGTTCGGAAGGCTGGCACAGTTGTGTTATGAAAAACAGGGTCAAAGACTAGTAGAGCTTTAAGAGTTCCGGCTTTAATTAAGAAGGCCTATGAGGCACAAGAGATGCTGAAAAACAGAACCAGAGGAACCGGTCGGAATTGTATGGAAGAAGGATCCTGAGTCTCTGATCCTGGCGCCAAATGCCCAGTGTACCTTACAGGAGAGGTCCGTATCAGAAAGGATGTTAAGAATAAAATATTAATGTTGGATGCACCAGGCGATGGAAAATTGCCAGAGGGACTGCTGGTCAAGCCTAGTATTTTGCCCGCTAGAGCCCATGCTTATGCCAGAGGGGTAATGGTCCAAGTTCATAATGTGTCTGAAAGAGACATTCGAGTAAACAGAGGTTGCATCCTGGCTAATGTGCATTGTGCAGACACTGCAGTGCTACCCAGCAGCAAGAGTTCAAGGAAGAATGACAGAGTAACGCCTGACTTGTTTGATTGGACTCCCGCTGCCAGCTGAATGGAAAGTGAGGATCAGTGAGAAGCTTGCCCAGAGAGACCAGGTGTTTTCTTTAAAGGAATGGGATGTAGGATGCGTGCAAGGAGCTGAGCACAATATCCGCTGCATGACGAAAGACCATTTCGTGAGAGGTCTCGACGCCTGGCACCTGCTGACATAGATGATGTGAGGCGGCATCTGCAAGAGATGTTAGCTGCTGGTGTAATACAAGATCCAGAAGCCTTATGCTTCCCCATTGTGGTAGTGAGGAAAAAGAATGGAACAGTAAGGATGTGTGGATTATCGCACCTTAACCGGGCGGACTATCCCTGATCAGTACACAATGCCCCGCTTCAGGATGCTTGGACTGCCTAAGCGGGAGCAAGTGGTTCTCTGTGCTGGATCTCCACGGTGGGTACTACCAGATCCCGATGGCTCAAGAGGACCGTGAGAAGAGCGGCCTTTATCTGTCCGCTTGGCTTCTATGAATTCATGAGGATGCCTCAGGATTTCAGGTGCCCCAGCCACTTTTCAACGATTGATGGAGCGTGCAGTGGGGACATGAACTTACTAGAGTGCCTGGTATACCTAGATGATGTTATTGTGTTTGGCAGCTCACTGGAGGAACATGAGAGCAGATTATTTAAGGTATTGGACCGACTGGAGGACTTTGGCCTTAAACTGTCCATTGATAAGTGTCAATTCTTTCAAACATCAGTAAAGTATGTGGGACACATAGTATCCACCGAGGGAATAGAGACCACCCAAGTAAAGTTGAGGCCTTGACCACCTGGCCACAGCCAAAATCTAAAAGAACTGCAAAGATTCCTGGGATTCTGTGGTTATTATCGACGCTTCATCAAGGACTATTCAAGAGTGATCCGCCCTTTACTTAACCTTACTCAAGGGTATCCCCAACCCACAAAAAATACCAAAGTCAGCGTCCCTCAAGACTGAAAGAGTGTATTTTCATCCAGTGAAGTATTTGGGGCCCGCTGGACTCCTGATTGTGAGACTGCTTTCATGAGATCATATATCAACTTACCCATGCTCCAGTGCTGGCCTATGCCGATCCAAGAAAACCTTACGTCCTGCACACTGATGCTAGCTTGCAAGGGTGGGCTGTGTTGTACCAAGAGCACAGAATGGCCTGAGACCAGTGGCCTTTGCCAGTAGAAGCCTGACCCCATCCGAAAAGAACTATCCTGTACATAAGTTAGAGTTCCTAGCTTTGAAGTGGGCTATTGTTGACCAATTCCATGAGTACTTGTATGGGGCTAAAATACTAGTAAAACTGACAATAATCCTTTGACCTATGTGCAGACCTCAGCTAAGTTGGATGCCACTGGCCATAGGTGCTTTCTGCATTATCTACATATGACTATGCTCTCGAATACCGAGCAGGTCTGAACCACATAGATGCTGATGCTCTCTCCCGAGGCCTGTTCCCCAGAATGATTGGGTCCGATTGGCAGAACCTGACATTGGGCACTCTGCCGGAAGTTTGACAGGGAGGAACAAATGTCCCGACCAGTGGACTGCATGGTGGATTGCTTGGGACCCTCTGAGAATTGCATTCCTGCTGCTTATTGCCACTTTTCTGCAATAGACATTGGTGCACTGCCTCAGCTGGACAATGACAGTATTGACTGGCTCAATCACATCCCATGATCAAAGCAGGTTTAGAAGCCCTCTATGCAGGAAAAGATGTGTCCAAATTACGCCCACTGATTTGAGAACTGCACTGTTATACAAAGAAGGTCCTAAGTTGAAACTGATCAATAAACTGTTATACAGAGAAACAGTAGACAGAGGGGGACAAGTAGACAAACAACAACTAGTGCTGCCCACTGCCTTTCGAGACTCAGTACTGAGGTCCTTGCACAACCACATGGGGCACCTTGGTATAGACAGAACACTTGACTTGGTGAGATCCAGATTCTATTGGCCTAAGATGGGGGCTGATGTGGAGCAACACATTCGAACTTGTAGTCGCTGCTTACAGAGGAAAGCTTTGCCCCAGAGGGCTGCACCCCTTGTTAACATCACCACCAGTGCACCCATGGAGCTGGTCTGTATTGATTTTCTGAGTTTGGAGTCAGATCAAAGAAATATCAGTAATGTGCTGGTGGTCACTGACCATTTCACGAGATATGCCCAAGCTTTCCCCACCAAAGACCAGAAAGCATCCACTGTGGCCAAAGTACTTGTAGAAAACTTTTGTTCACTATGGGGCTCCACAAAGAATCCATTCTGATCAAGGGAGAGACTTTGAGAGTCGCCTGATCAAAGAGATGCTTTCTCTGTGGGAGTGCGAAGTCCAGAACCACTCCTTACCACCCCAGGGACCCACAGCCTGAACGATTCAACCGCACTTTGCTAGATATGCTAGGCACCTGCACCCAAAGGACAAGCCTAGATGGAGCCAATAAATTAGCACCCTGGTACATGCTTATAACTGCACCAAAAGTGATGCCACTGGATTCTCCCCTACCGCCTGATGTTTTGGAAGAAGCTGCGACTACCAGTAGATGTGTGTTTGGGGTCTCTCCAGTGGGGTTCAAGCTGACAACTATTTACAGTATGTGCAAAGTTGAAGGCCCAGCTAACTCATGCGTACCAACTGGCTCAAACCATGGCTGCCAAAAGAAATCTGGCCAACAAAGAAAGGTATGATAAAAGGTGAAAGCACAGGAACTCCAGGAGGAGATCGGGTATTGCTAAGAAATCTGGGACTGCATGGCAAGCACAAGATTGCTGACAGATGGCACCATCTCCCTCACATTGTAGTGGGCAAACTAGATGATCTGCCAGTGTACAAAGTAAGGCCTGAGAATAATTCAAAGATGTAAAAACAATGCATAGAAATCATTTACTGCCCATTGGACAAATCTTAATTGAGTCTGAGCCCCTAGAAGATGCCCCCTCTGGACCAGTGACTAGAGCTGCTGCTAAGAAAAGATCAAGAAAGTCTGCACCTACAGAAGCAAAGTTAAAGTGTTCCCCTCCACAAGTCCCAGTTGAGCATGACTGTCAGTCCATATCGGAAGAAAGTGAGAGTGACTTTGAATACTATCCTTCTTACGAACTGAGTCAATTGTTTAGGGCAATCCCTAGTCAATACTGGAGATGAAGCTGGGCCTTCTGGACTGTCTAAGCCCCAGCTTCATCCCTGGAGCCAATGCTCCCAGAAAGTGAAGTGCAAGCATCAGATCAGATGAAATGGAATCATTGTGCATGGTTGAACTGTTTGAGCTTTCAGGGGAAAATGATGGATTAGGTCAGACTGGTGATACACCAGAACAAGAAGAGTATTTTGAGTGCCCTGACAGTCCACTGCCAGTGTCCGAAAGCTCTCCATGCAGGCCAAATGTTGTGGACTCAGAAACTGTAACTCCTGGAGCTGAAAGTGCCCCAAGTTCTAGCCTCTCTACCCCCATGGAGACTCCCTGACAAGTGAGGACAATGCTGAAAATGAGGCTCAGTGCAGAGACTATAACAGTTCCCCTAGAAAGACTGGTTGAGCTGTAAAGCCTGTGGTGCACCTCAGTTATGATTCACTTGGGAGGCCTGTGGACTTGCCTCTCAATGTTGTCCATAAAGGAGTGTATGTGTCCCTGAGCTCATTGCCCAAACTGAGCATCAGTGCTAGCTCAAGTTACTTGTGTTGCCCTCTAAGTATGGTGCCCTTGCCCCATCCAGCCCCAAGGTAACTGATAGGAAGGGCCCCTCTCTTCAGGTTTCATGTACAAGAGGTAATAACTTGAGTTATGGTACAATGTGTATGTAATACTGTGTAAAGAGTGACGTACTGCAATGTTTCAGAAATGTGTTCTTGGTAAAATGATATATTGACTGATGATTACATATGCGAGCCTAATGCAAATGTATATGGTTGCAGTTGAAACTTATGGGGTACTTCTTGGCTGAGCGACGTCAAGCTTTCCCAAAGCCAGGAAGAGTGTAACCCCCCTGCAAATGGGGGTTCCCAAAGACTTCCAGGAGCTTGCTTGAATGCTCCAAGCCTGAATGATGTTTGGCATTTAAGCCATTTATCAGTGAGTGTTTTTGGAGCCTCTGGTGCTGTCTCTTTAAGAGCTGTCTGCTTGCAGACATAATTAGTTTGTATGGGGGACTGTGTGTTTCTTTGATTGAGTACCACTCAAGCTGCTGCCAATTCACTTCATTTTTGCAGTCACTAGGAGTGCAAAGGGAACCTATCTGAAAGATGTAACTGTTTGCCAGAAATTATTTAGAGTAATAATGAAATTACAGTTTGTCTAACCTGCTTTCTTTGCAGTCAGAACTGTGTCTGCTAGTTCCCCATTCTGGTTTGAACTGCTGAACTGGACCAATCAGTGTGGGGTAGGCTAGCTCTAAAATGGTGCCTTGGACGAATCAGAACTTGGACTCATAATCTGAGCCAGCCACAAGAGGATTGTATGGGCAGTGACTCTGGGAGATGTAGTTTAGACTTCAGTGCCTTTTGGACCAAACAGCAGCAGTCTATTGTGGTGACAGCCAATCCAGTCAAGAACTGGGAGGAACTCAAAGGAAGTGCCCGGTTTTGTTCGGTTGGAGTTTCAGTTGAGCTTTGGCAGTGAAGAAGGAAGGAGCCCTGTGCTTTTTCAGTGCGCAGTTTTAGTCAAAAAACGTGTGTAAGGCCCAGAGTTCTGGTCTGCAGCTTGTGTAACAGCTTGTTAGGACTGAATCCATCCTGTGAAAAGAATCAAAGGATCTCTGAAGAGTAGAAACCAGGCTCACCCTGTAGAAGACTGGAGGAATTGCTGAAAATTGCACTCTGTCTGTCAGGAACTGAATCTGCTATGTGTTCTCCCGGGTATTGTGCAGTAATTGCGATCGGGATACAGATGCAGCCTGCCTGGTATAGTGCTTTCTTTTATATGGATGTGTGAAGAGGTTTGTGTACATCAAGTGAGCCCTGCTGACATTGAAGGACCCTATCTTATTTGGAGGTCGTGAGTACTAATTCAGGGTCGCCCCTGTTGAATTGCCACATTAAATCCAAATGGAATTACTGTACTGCTGACTGTTTAATTCTCCTTTTCTCTGTGTGAAGGGCCCTACCAGCTGCCACGGTTTGGACTAGCCACTAGGGCTTGGGTACCCAGGGACAGTAACTGATAGGGATAGGCCTGTGCACAGAGCCATAAATGAATTATTAGAGTGATAAGCTAATTAACCTGATTTCCCCCTGTCCTTGTTATATCCCCTAAATAAATCAGAGCTGCTTGTTTCAGCAAAGTTATACTGCCTGAGGTATTTGTCTATGTTAAAGTACTGTACTGTGATTGTTGCACTGTATCTCATTTCACAGGAGGTCCCAGTGCCGGAACCAGACCTGGGGGTAAGTGTATACTGTGAAGGTAATTCTGATATATTATGTGGGCTACTAGTGGGAAGAAAGGGGGGTTGCAGTGTCCCAGAGGGCTGTGACCAAGTTAGTTTAACTATTGCAAACCCTGACCTCTGGGTGGAGGCACCCGCCATTGGATCCAGGCCCCTCAACCTGTTAGTGGCAAATCAGGCAGGGGTAGTAGCCCCTGGGATAGCGCCATCTAGGGGTTACACCTGCTTGGTGGTCATCAGTACCACTCCATCCATTTTGCTCTCTGTCTCTCGGTTTCTGTGCCCTGAGTGCATTATTTTGCACTTTTCAACATTGACATCCAGCTGCCATACCATTGACCACTCCTTGAGTTTTCTCAGGTCTCTGATCATCCTTTCCACCCCCCTCCTCCCGAGTGTCCACTCCATTACAGATTTTGGTGTCCCCCACAAAGAGGCAGACATCCCCTTCCAGCTCCTCTACAGTGTCATTTATAAAAAATCATATCTGATGAATGGCTTTACTGTCTGCACACTTTATTTTGCTTTTTGGTTAACTTTAGTTTATACAACTGCGTGTGTACTGTTTTTAAGTCTCTCAAGTGTTCTTTCTTATGTTTGACTCCTGCTTTGTGATTTATTTTTTCATTTTTAGTTATGTTTCTTCCTTTCTTTCTTTTCTACTGCCCCATGAGGTTATTGTTGGATATAACAAGGTGAGCTGTACTCGACCTGAAAGAAAACAGAATTCCCGTTGAAAGCTTTAATTTGCTGCCACCCTCTCCCCCTTTGTTACACCTGTAGTGCACACCATAGACAACCCCGTTTTGCTAGAATGTGAAGCAACTGCTATTCCTTAACCCAGCTGATTAGTAATTAGTAGTTCCCAGTAATCCCCAGCCCTTTTATTAGAATGGATCCAGAGAAGGATTTAATAAATTAAGAGATGGTAGTGTAGTCGCTAGTACACTGAACTGTAAAGCTGGACATCAGGTTCAAATCCAGCCCCGCCACTCACTCACTCAGCAAGTCACTTAACACTGTCATACTTCAGTTGTCTCAGCTGTACAATAAGAAAGAAGTTAGACTGAATTGAAAAACCATGACTCCGGATAACCCAGTGCGATCATTACAGCAGGATCCAGTTTCTACCCAGTTTGCTTGCTGGCAGCACTGAAGCACTCAGGATGGGGGTTATGTGACCTGCTCTAAGCCATGCAGTGAGCCATTGGCTATGGTATGATTTGAACCTGAGTTTCATGATTTGTAGTTAAATGCTCTAAACAGTAGATCATAGATCACGTTGCCTTTATCAATGAAGGGAGATGTCATGAGGTTTTAACAAGTAAACTTGTCTAGAAAAAAAGAGAACTAAATACAAAAATCCTTCCTCACAGATTTGACTCCTGGAATTTGCAGTTTCGGAACATCAGAATGGTAAAATTGGAAATGGAATAACATGAAATGGTACATTACGTTTGTTAGATAAAACTGCTTTTAGCTCTGGATAAGTGCCCGTAACTCCACGAGTGGTGCAGTCTCAGATTTGCTATAAAGAGCTTATCCTCATTTGTGGGGAGAAATGTGGTTACCTCTCTGCAGACCATTATCTGTGCCATTTCTACTGCAGCATTTTAAAAGGGATACCTTCGTTTTAAGTCAGATTATTAGATGGAAACTGAATTGTTTCTGTTTGAATTCAGCTACTTTTGCGGTGCAGCAGCAGGTGAGTGTGATGTTGCCAAGCATTGCGAAAGCTGTTCTCCCATTGGTTAAATAGGTTATTATTATGAACTCTGGAAATCTGATATTTCAGAAGTTTGTATGTCATCATGTTAATTTGCATTGCATGCGTGCCATAATGGCTGAATATCACTTTATTTTGCAGACTTTATTTCCTCTGGAGTGGTACGAGATAGATCCTTCCCCATTTAACTATAGTCCTATGGCTGTTATCATTGCTGTAACCTTGATACCCATTTATAGTAAACGCAATTATATTTACTACCACTTGTCTTCACTGCCACAAGTAATGTAAAAAGATTAGAAAAACCAAAATACTTGACTACCAGTGACAATTTGCTTAATCCCCCCAGTAAACCAAAGCACATTTCAGGGCATTTCACTAACTGTGTTGTTAATTACAAACACAAATTATCTTTTTATTAATCATGGTGTAAGGTGAGTCCTGCTCCTTCTGTATGTTGTTCCTGCTCCTTCACTTCAGTTTCTGGTTATGCCGGCCTGGCAGCCCTGTCTGTCATTGCGCTGCACTTGCACTGCAGCATGGTGAAACCTGTGATTAATTTCATGGCCTGGGTCATTTTAGCTTTGGACATCTTGTGCTAGTAGCGGGCACAAGCCCTGGGGATGGTTGCAAGTTTCTTGACAAAGTGCAAGTGTAAAATGTTGGAACAGTCAGCTGCACTTTCTGTTTCCACTTGGATGCTGCACTTTTTCAAATAAATGTGAGCACTTTAGCTTGATCTGGGGATCTGTCTCTCTAATGCGTGCACTAACATTTTTCATTTTCCTCTTTAGTTTTATTATTGCTTGACACCTTTACACCCATCAGAGCGACCTTTCTTTGTTTCCTTTTAATAGGTGTGTGGCATGCCCAAACTAGGCAGAGCATCCTGCGGACACCCCCTTCTTGGAACCATGTTGCTCCTATCCGCTTCTGCCGACACCACTTGCTCACTGAATCTGTCCCATCTGGTCTTGAACCCAGCTACAGATTTAGCATACATCACACTGCTAGGCACTGGCTACAGTTTGGGGGTGAATTGCTGCAATTGTGTAATTTTTTCAATTCTGAGAGTTTAGTATTTTTGTTTGAGGCTTTTAATTCATTCTGTTTCATTCTTTAAAAAAAAAAAAAAGTAATAAAAAAGTGAACCACACTGAATAAAAGATGTATTCCATATGTCTTTTAATGCATGTCTTTTCAGAGCTACAGTTGGATGCATAGTTAATGCATCATTCAGTTGAATTTTAGACAAGATGATTGTGTCATTGTGTGTGAAGTAACTAAGGATCTGTTGAGTGCATCAGTACTAAATTAGCTTGTGTTAAGTTGACATAAGATCTATGAAAACTTGTAAATGTCAGAATGAATAAGATGTGGAAGGAGGAAATCTCTCTTCCCGCAGGTAAAACTGGAAAGGTCTCTGTTTTATTAATGCATTTTAATACTAAACTTAAATATGACTGCTCTATATAATGCTGTCATCGTGTCTGAACGTTGAGCAGCAATGTGTTGCTGCCAACACTAGGACAGAAATAACCCTTTTCCTCCAAGCTGAGCAATATAAAAGGCCAGCAGAAGCTAGAAAACACATTTTTTAAATGACTGACATGAAACACCACCTGTGAGAGAAAGTTACAGATGTTTAAACACAACTTAGAAAAAAAGCATCTCGAAAAGAAAGTTATTTCGAGTTAAGTGGGTAATAACATATGATGGGGTGTGTGTCTGTTGGGAGCTAAAGGTACTTCATCAATGTATGCTGAGGCATAAGGCCAAATTTTGACTGCTTCTTAGCATGCACAGGAGGCATGCCCTTATCTATGAACAAACTTGGAGACAGCCTCAGAAACTGCCTCATAGGCGGGATTGCCAGGGAGGGGTAGAGGTACACTGGGGAAAAATAAGGGAAGGAATAATAGAAATATAGAAACATAGACAATAATGGCAGAAAAAGACCAAAGGTCCATCCAGTCTGCCCGAGTTCCATATTTAGCCCTGGAACCTGCTGCCCCTCCAGGGTCTTGTCCCTCCCCATCCTTCCCCTCCCAGTTTCTGCCACCCCAAGCAACCACTACATCTTTCATTCTATCCCAACTGTGCTTGAACCCAGCAACAGTTTTAGCACCCACCATCTTGGCAGGCAGACCACCCCTTCTGTAAAATACTGCATTACTTCATCATGTCCCTTCTGAGCCTTCCCAGTGTCTGGTTCCACTCGTGTCCACATGACCGTGAACTAGTTTTTAATGCTAAATATTTTCCCGCAGTTCACCTTATTAATTCCTTTTAGGAACTTGAAGGACTCTATTGTATCTCCCCCTCCCTTCTGGTCTCCAGCTAATACATGTTCAGTGCCTTGAGGTGTTCTTGATAGGACCTGCTCTGTTGGCCCTGAATTATTTTTGTTTATTTTTTTATTTTAGTCTTTGGTAACCGGGTAAGGCCCACTAAGCACAAGTGCCTGTTTTCAGGGGCAACCTGGGAGCACTGGGTGATTAAGTGACTTGCTCAGAGTCGCACAATATGCAAGTGGAGGTTGTGAGACTCAAACACAGGTCTGGTCTGCTGGATGTACCAAGCCTGTTACTCTAACCTCTAGGCTATACTGCTACCTTGTATACCTTGTGCTGCACTGTCTCCAGCCTATCTCTCTCCTTCTTGAAGTGAGGACTACTGAACTGGGTGCAGTACTCCAGGTGTGGCCTCCCTAAGTATCTGTATAGAGTAAGTATGACCTTTTCCCCTCTGCTATCAGTACCCTCCCAATACATCCTACTCGCTTTGCTATATGCCTTGTTGCACTGGCACGATTGTTTGAGGGAGTCACTGATTATAACTCCAAGGTCCCATTCATCGACTGTAATGCCAACTCTCTCTCTCCCCCCTCTCCCACCCATCCAGTACTGTGTTCAGGGTTTCTTGTTTCCTAGGAGCATTACCTTGCACTTCAGCTATCAAACCTTACACAACCGCCAGACCTTACAAAGGCAGCCATGAAGCAGCACTGGGAAGTGACACGGACAGCAAGGAGCGAGTCACTGATAAAACACGAGCGGTGAGGGTTTGCTGAATTGGTGGGGGAAGACGGACAGTAGTGGGATGGGATATGCAGCCATGAAGCAGCAGTGGGTACTGAATGTATGGCTCTCCCACCAGTCACTTGCTCTCCATCGGGTCCGTGTCTCTGACTGTCATCGACGGCTCATTTTGTCGCTCTCTCTTCTGCGGACTCTGGCTGTGCTGAGCACAACTCCCTTGCCCCGCTGCCCGCAGTTACTCTCTCTCCCTGCTGCTCCCCCCACTGCATTCACCGTGCCTGCTACTTACTCATGGGCATGCACTCCCTCCAATTGTGTTTGCTGTGATCTGCTGCTGCTGCAGCCAGCCCCATTACTCGCTCTGTCTCCACAGTAGCAACCTACACAGTGTCTACGGGATCCCTGTCGCTCGAGTGAGCGAGCCACTACCCTGTACGGCACACTGAGTCATGGGAACACAATGGGGACTGCACTCTGTGAATGTGGCAAGACCTGGAGCTACTCATGCTGCTGTGTGGGTTGCAGTTATTCCACAGCTTCCACAAGACAGGTATTAAAACAACTTGAGGAAGAACTTTTCGGACTGCATCTGGACTGGGGAGCTAGCGACCGCATCGGCAGTTGCTGGGTGGAGCAGTGAATCTGCATATTTCAGCCGCATTTGGCGGTGGGAGGCCCGGCTCGGAAGTTGGGGCAGGCAGGAGACCGCATTGGCAGGGGAGAAGGGACTTGAATTTTCATGGTCGAAATCCGCGACCAGGAGGAGCTGGAGCGTTAGTGCCAGGGGACCTATCAGAAGGCCAGGCACACAATTCAAATTACTTTTCTCGCAGCTGGGCATATAGGGCAGGCCCAGCTGCTTCTTCTAGACTTGAGACTGAACTGTAGGGGAGCTTATTTGTCCTGCCCACCCACCCGGCCCCGATCCCTATTAAATGGGCTGAGGAGGTGTGCCTAGTGCGGTATAAGGGCACCGATTGGTGATTGATTATATGGTATGATAATCTTAAGCAGAGCTGTTCTCTCCTTAAATGTTAACAAAGTCTAACCTGTATAATCAATTGAGGTTTAGTGTCTGTTTAGAGCAGGGCTGGTTTTTTCTACGTCTCTAGTCATCTGCACAGTGGTTCAACTAGTCTTGCATGATTAGTGAACGGGAGGCTGAACATTTTTTAGAAGTGAATAGGACTGATCTAGCACACCCCAGTATAGCCACCTGGAGGGGGGAAGGGTTAGTATTCCTAAGGGAAGGGACCAGGAGGGGCGGTCCCATTATGACTAGAGAGGGAAAAGCAGGGAGGCCTCAATCCACCAAAGCAGGCATCTTCGGAAGGGTTGTAAGCTGCACAGGCTGTGGGGTGGCAATAATTCTAAATTGGGCCTGGAGAGAGGGAGGCTGTCCACTCTGCAGGCAGTTATTTCGGACCAGGAGTGAGGTTTTTTTGGTTAAGGAGAAAGCGGGAGGAGTTGGGGGGTGTGGCAGAGGATAAGGGAAGTGGTTATGGGTGGCAGACGGAAGGGGTAGAGGTGAGGCCGATGCAAGGCTCAGCAATTGGGGGGGCTACGTTTCAGCGAGCAGGAGGGGTGATATTAGGGAATGTGGAATTTTTAGATAGGGATGTTGAAGCCATGGGAAAAACTTATGGGGCAAATGGTCCGATTAAAGAGAGAGGAGGGGGTTAGGTCTGGAAGGACTGTTGTGGGGAAGCCTAGTAGAGCAGACAGAGGGAAGGTAGATCCAAAGGAGGACGGGGTAGGAGGAGTGGAAATGGGGTAGCCTGGAAAGGGCAGTCGGGGGTAACTTGGGTCACTTGATGGGGGCTGGCATAGAGTGTTGAAATAAATTTGAGCTACTAAGCAACCTAGAGGGGGAGGACAGGGTTGGTGGAAACGAGGGAAATGTTATAGAGGCTGGGGGAAGGGAGTTGGATACCCAGAGGGGATCACGGACCTGGAATGGAAAGGCTAGAAATAGTTCCAGAGTGAGAGGAGGTAACTTAAATGTTAACCAGAAGGGGAGGGGCAACATATAGCAGGCAAGTGGGTTGAGAGGATGACTGGAGAGAATCTGGAAGAAAAGGAGGGGGGAGGGGACCCCCTTGAGGAGGATGGATCGTACCATGGAAAGGGGCCCTAGGTAACAGGGACCCACAGGGGCCACTGGAGGTAGGGGTACTATTGCGAGAGGGGAGGACAACAGTGAGGGAATAGGGGGATATGTTCAGGGCCACTGGAGGTAGGGGCACTATTACGAGGGGGGAGGATGACAGTGAGGGAGTAGGGGATATGATTAGGGCCGGGATTAAAGGCTCGGATAAGAGAGGGTTAAAGGGGATACCCATTCGGGAGGGGGGCCGAGGTAAGTGAGCATAATAAGGGAGGCAGTAAAGGGAGGGTGACAAGGGGGTCTCTAATAAGAAGGCAGGAAGACTCCGATGGGAATGAGTAAACGGATAAGGGGGGGAAGGTCGAGAGCTCAAAATGGAGGAAACCATCAGGATGAAGGGGATGTTGCGATTCTGTTACTGAGGGATTCGATGATTAGGGGTATAAACTGGGGGGATGCCACAGTCAGGTTAATGTAGTGAGTATCTCTGGGCTGACGGTGTACAGGGCAAAGTTCATGGTGTATGAACTGGTAAGGGACTGTGGAGGGAAACCGGATTTCCTGGTGCATTTGGGGACTAACGATATAGAGGGAAATAGCATTTTAGAAATCCAAGCAAGGTTCCGAGAACTTGCCAGAGTCTGTTGGGACAATGGATGCAACATCTCCTTTTTGTAAATATTGTCAGTACCAATGAAGATCGTGGAGGTTAATGACTGGCTCAGGAAGTGGGGCGTAGAAAGGGGGTCGGGGTATTAGGGGATTGGGGGGGAGTTTGGGACGATAAGGGACTGTGTGCCAGGGATAGGCTTCATCTTAACCCGATAGGGAAGGAAGTTCTTAAACAGAGGGTGGTGGATTATATTTAAGAGGTGGGGTTTAGATTTGTCAGGGGGAGGGATAAGGGAGGGGCTGACCAGAAGTTATCACCTTTTGATGAGGAGATTAGCCTTCAGCCCATGGGGGGGAGCGGGGCAAGAGACTGGGGGAGGATGCTACAGGAGGGGCAGAGGGAGGATGGAAGCACATGGTACCCGGATGCGGTATGGCAAAGGGGAATAGGTCGGGTCGCAAGGGCAGTGTTCGGAAAGCCCTTCCCAGCCAGCAGCAAGCATCAGGATGCGCCACCCCCCCCCAGCGGCACCGCAAAAGACCCACAAGACGGGTTCACGAGGGCAGTGTTTGGAAAGCCCTCCCCAGCCAGCAGCAAGCACCAGGACACACACCCCCTCCCAACGGCACCACGTAAGACCCACAAGGTACAACGAATGCTCCGCTGCATCGGAGCCTGTGTTTTGGCGCCAAAATCAATTTGAAAAACTGGGACAAAGGATACGGACTGGGCTGGCTGTAGTTTTAATATGTTTTAATTTCTCTCGGCGCAGCACCACTGATAGGTTTATCCAAGGACTTAGTCATTTCAAGCTTAATTTAAAGAACTGCGCTAGGTTTTAACTCGGTCATTTCAAGCTTAATTCAAAGTACTGAACTAGGTTTTATCTCAGTCATTTCAAGCTTAATTTAAAGAAATGCACATGGTTAAAGTCATTCTGATGCTCTTACAGCACACAGCAAGCTTTTATTGAAAGTACTGCACAGTTAGACAATAGTGTTGTCTGTACAGCGCTGCATGTAAATTAAGGGCTACCTGTTATTGCAGCTCCTCCTCCTCTTAAGCCACGGATACTTAAACCCCCCCCCCCCTCTCCACAGTCGGGGTCGCGAGGGCAGTGTTTAGAAAGCCTTCCTCAGCCAGCAGCAAGCATCAGGATGTGCCCCCCCTCCCCAATGACGCTCATGTTCCCATTTGCAGCTTATCAGCTGCTACCACTAGAGGCTGCTTTCTTCAACATAATTCCTTTGCCAATCTGTACCAACTGTGCTACCTCTCCTGCCTCTACTACTTCTCTCTCTCTTGCCCCTCTGGCATCTCTTCCCGCAGCGATCCTCCCAATAAGGGAACCACCCCTGCCTACCACCACCAGTCTCATCCCCAAGCCCACTGATACTTACCCTATCCAGCTACAAAACTACCGTAAAGCTCAAAATTGGCACATTAGCGCCAACATCCTGCCACCCTTTTTTAAACTGGGCCAGGACCGTCTCCGTACCCAAGTTCTCAGCTGCCCACCACCAGCAGCCTCAGCTCCCACCCAATCCCCCAGGCAAAAATACTTTTGGCACAGATGCAAACAGGCCCTCACACTGCTACTCCTCCTGGCAGGTGATACTGAGCCCAACCCTGGACCCATCATTTCAAGCACTCACTCCCCTTTTACATTTCCAAAGGGTCTCAGGCTCCTGCACCTAAACATATGCAGCTTGCTAAACAAAATAACTGTCCTGCAGCCAGTCGCCCTAGCCCATCGCCCGGACATTCTGATCATATCTGAAACCTGGTTAAAACCGCATCACTCTGACGCTGAGGTATCCATCCCTGCCTACACAATTATCAGACATGATCGCCCAGGAAGAAAGAGAGGCGGAGGGACAGCCATGTACATCTCCTCTAAATTACAGTTCACTTTAATTCAAATCCCCGCACTCCTGGCCCACATCAACTCTCTCTCCTAATCAAAGTATCGCTCCCGTGCTCTACCCCTGTGTATGTTGCAGGGTCTTACTGCCCCCCCCCCCGGTACACCCATACCTGACATTCTATCATACCTGGACACGTTAAAGTCATTAACCATGGGTGGCGAGCGTCACGCCATTGGCGATTTCAACATCAACTGGCTAGCCACAGATAAGGCCCACCTTAAGACTAACAAGGCTCTAAATCTCGCTCAACTAATTGAACACCCCACCCGGCTAAACCACAAGACGCATAATCACTCTCTCCTGGATTGGATCCTCTCCTCCCACCCCCACAGGATCCCACTAGCAGGCCTGCTTCCAGACTCCCTAAGTGACCACCACATGATCTTCATGGTCAGGAAAGTGTTCAAGCCCACCGCCGACCCCCCCCCCCAAAGACACTCCGGACAAGGATATACAGTTCCCTGGACCTACCATCGCTCATGCACGACCTCGGCCAAGTAGACTGGTCTTTCATCCCAGCGGGCCACGACTATTGATGCCACTTTCGAAACTTTCAAGGCCAAATTTCTAAGTGTCTGGGACTACCACACCCCCCTGCACACACAAAGGGTCAGTGGCGCCCACCTTCCTTGGATCACCGCAGATATCATCAGCCAATGCCATTCCAGAGACCATGCATGGAAAACCCATAAGAAATTGGACACCCAGGCAACTTTCCAAAATTACAGAACCCTCCGCAACTTCTGCACCAAACTCATTCGAAACTCAAAACAGAACTACTTCCTTTCGGCTTTCAATGCAAACCGTAACCACCCAACAAACTTTTGGAAGTCATTCAAATCCCTCTTCTCCCCCCCACAACCCACCCGCCACCACCGACACTATCACAGCAGGGCACTACCATCACTGATCCCAGTGAGGTAGCGACTACTTTCAATACCTACTTCTCCAGCTGCGCTGACTCGCTCCTATCCACCCTCCAGCATCCACCCACCCCATGCCCCCCCGCCAAGAGCACTCACACTGCCCATATAGCTTCGCCTTTCACCCAGTATCCTCAGATGAAGTTCTCAACTCCCTCCGTTCCCTGAACCCTAACAAAGGTAAATGCCCCACGGCCCTTGATGCCAAGATGCTATTTCTGTCAGCCCCAGCCATAGCCGCCCCGCTAGCCGCACTATTCAACCTCTCTTTCTCTCTAGGAAAGATACCATCTGCATGGAAACTAGCTACCGTCATACCCCTCCCAAAAGGGGGCGACCCCTCCTACCGGGTAACTATCGCCCCATATCCCTACTCCCGATCCTGGCAAAAATACAGGAACGACTTGTCCTCGCCCAACTCTCTCCCTATCTGGACACCTCCTCCTTTTTCACCCCATACCAGTCCGGTTTTCGCAAGTCTCACTCAACTACCACATCTCTGCTGAAACTCACTGATGACATACTCACAGGCATGGACAAAGGCCACATCACCTCTGCCATCTTTATAGACTTAGCTAAGGCTTTCAACACCGTCTCCCATACTCTGCTACTGTCTAAACTAAAAGAAGCCGGTCTTACCAGTCCAGCCTCCACCTGGTTCCACGACTACCTGGTGGGTAGGCTCCAGGCTGTAAAAGTCAGATCACACCTCTCCAACCCTCTACCAGTTACCACAGGTGTCCCCCAAGGCTCAGTCCTGGGCCCACTGCTCTTCTCCATATTTTTAAACAACCTCCCATCAACCTGTCACTACTCATCCATCCAAATGTATGCGGACAATACAGTGTTGTACGCCACGGGCCCCACCTCATGTGGGGTGGCAGACCTGCTGCAAGAGGATTTCAACGCCATCCAACAATGGTTCCGGGCTAACCAACTATTCCTGAATCCAAAGAAAACCATGTCACTAACTTTTGGCTCACAACAAAGACTATCCCGCCAAGCGCCGTGCCCCCCTTTCCAAACCCTAGACGAGACCCCCCTAGAAGTTTGCACTACATTCAGATACCTAGGTCTTTGGCTTGATCAGCACCTTGGTTTCGCCACCCATATTGACTCACTACACAAGAAACTACTCCCTAAACTCGACGCCCTGTACAGGAACAAAAGCTGTCTCCCCCTCCTGCTAGAAAAGCAATTGTTCAAAGGATGATACTCCCTATACTCGACTATGGAGACACAGTCTGTACTCGACTATGGAGACATAGTCTATACTACTGCTCCCTCCTCCACCTTGGCCGGCCTTGACTCCCTTTATCACTCCTTCTGCCGCTTTATCCTGGACTGCCCACAAACAACCCACCACTGCACCGCACCTTATACGACTCCTTAGCCCTGCCGTCGCTCGAAGCCCACAGGCAATCCCATTGTGCTAGGTCTGCAGCCAAATTCTGGTCCCAGTCCCTTCCCCCTTACCTGGCTTCTGTACTCTCCCCACAACCTCCCCCTGCCTACCCCCTCAGAAGCGCGGACCCCAGGCTCCTCTTCCTTGTCCCTTTCATGCGCACATCCAAAGGACAGGCAGCCTTCAGATTTCGCATTCCACACCTATGGAACGCCTTGCCAGTCGGAATAAGACATTTACCCAACCCAAGCCTCCTCAACCGCCTACTTGGCACCCACTTTACCTCAAGCTGCTCATGCTTTTGCTAGATCCCACTATGTATTTAGACTATTCATTGATATGATTTCGTTGTAACACTTTCACCTCTAATTGATCTTGCTTTAGCTAGTATACACTATGTATTAGTTTACTGTTGTTGTGACTTCCCTGTGACACTACCCCCGTGTATGCTCCCCCTTCCTATGTTCCTGTATCTACCTGCCATTTTTGTCTGCAGGCTGGTGGATCCCTCTGTGTTATGACCTGTATTAGAGTTATTGTATTGGGACTTGTCCCCCAGGTCGCATCTGGAATCGAGCATTTCACTGCTCAGTATGCCTTCCTGATTAAACTCATAAATAAATAAATAGGGATAAGGGTTTGGGGTGGTGGTAGTTAATGCCAGGAGCTTGGGAAACAAGTTGCCAGAGTTCCAGGCCATGCTGTTCGAGGGGTGGTCATGGAAATGTGGGCAAACACAAACCAAAATTGGGACCTAACTGTGAGGGGGTACACTATGCTAAGGAAGGTTAGAAAGGAGGGCAGAGGGGGAGGAGTGACTATGTTCATTAGGAATGGCATAAAAATTGCTAGGATAGAAGAGGCAGAGGGAAGTGTGGAGGCTTTATGGGTCACCTTATGAACCCCTGCAGGAGAAAAGGTCAGGCTAGGAGTAGTATATAGGTCCCCCGGGTTGGGGGATGTTCTGGAGGATGGTTTGCTGGACAACATTATCGCCCAGTGCAGACCAAAAGGGGAGGGAGTGGTGTTGATGGGGGACCTTAATATGCCAGGTACAAACTGGGGAACCATGTCCTCTAAGGTGTCCAAAGAGCAGAGGCCGCTGGGTAGCTTTCAGGATGTGTTCTTCTCTCAGCACGTTTTGGAGCCTACGAGGGATGGGCATGTCCTGGACATGGTTCTGGTGGATGGGGATCTGGTAAGGGACCTGGTTGTAGAGGACCCCTAGCTGGGAGTAACCACGACACTGTCTGTTTTCAAATAAATATTTTGGGGGGGGGGGGAGAGCTCTTGGACACTGGCTGTGGATTTCAGGGGGCAGACTTCATGGGCATGGGAAACATTCTTAAGGATCACTTGAAGGGGATTACATCAAAGACAGATGTTGAGGAGAGCTGAGAGGTCTTTAAATGGGGACTTCATGAGTCAGTTAGGACCCGTGCTAAGGTGAAGAGCAAGGGGGCAAGGTCACGTAAACCGTGCTGGGGGTCCAGTGAGGTTCAGGAGGCGGTCAGGGAAAAGAAGGCTGCATACAAAAAATACAAAACAGCGAGAGGGGAAAGGGAAATGGTAATGTACCATCTTGCATCCTGAAAAGTCACCCTGATGGTGATGGGGGCAAAGTCCAGTAAAGAGCAGCGGCTGGCACGGGGGGGGGGGATACGAGGAGGGGAAAAGGGGTTCTTCAGGTACATTGGGGAGTGGAGGAAAACCAAGGACCAGCTCAGCAGATTGAGAACAGAAGGAGGGTGGGTGGAGGAGGCGAGGGTCCAGGCGGAGATACTAAATGAGTACTTTGCCTCTGTTTTCAGTAAGGAGGGGGACAGGATATTTACAAAGCAGGACAGGAGGGAGATAGGAGTAGTGTGTGGGAACGGGGGAGCAGCAGGAATAGATCAGGAGGGAGGGAATGGTACCCCAGGGGTGTCACATCAGGATAAATTGGCCAGTAAGGTGGGGGAGGATGGATGATGCTATCCCCACTGAATGGGTGTGGAAAGCCCTTAAGGCCCTAAAGAAGGAAAAATCTCCAGGGCCAGATGGCATTCATCTGAGAGTACTTTGGGAATTGGCGGATGTGCTGACTGCACCCTTGGTGGAGCTCTTCAACAGGCTGCTTGAGACAGGGAGGGTACCTAAGGATTGGAGAGAGGCACATGTAGTGCCAATCCATAAAGGTGGGTTGAGGAAAGTGCCAAGTAACCATAGACCTGTCCGTTTGACATCCATGGTGGGTAAAATAATGGAGAGTATACTGAAGGAACGTTTGGAGGTGATCTTTCAGGAGGTGGGAGGTCTGGATAGTTGGCAACATGGGTTTGTGCCAGGAAGATCATGTCAAACTAACCTTGTGGAGTTCTACGACTGGGTGACATTGGAACTGGACAGGGGAAAGCCTGTGGCTGTATTATTCTTAGACTTCAGCAAGGTGTTTGACTCTGTCCCCCACAATGGCCTGGTGGAGAAACTGACAGGGATGGGTGAGGGCCAACTGATGGTCGGATGAATAGGAAACTGACTGGCTGGCCATGCTCAGAGAGTAGTGGTCGGTGGGGAGCTCTTGAACCCTAGAGGGGTCAGTAGTGGCATACCACAAGGCTCGGTTCTGGGGCCGATCCTGTTTAATGCATACATATCTGATATTAGGAAGGACATAGGGTGTGAAATGAGTCTCTTTGCTGACGACTCCAAGTTGGAAGCAGTAGTACGGGGGAGGAGGGGTGGTTGGCTCTGCAAGGGGAACGGGAGACCCTGGTTAGGTGAGCTAACACCTGGAAATTAAATTTAAATTCCTCTAAGTGCAAGGTGTTATATCTGGGGCTGGGGAACCCCAAACACGAGTACACCTTGGGAGGGGTGGTGCTGGAGGCCTCAGCAGGGGAAAAAGACCTTGGGGTCCTGGTGGATGCAAGTATGAATAACTCTGAGCAGTGCAGGAGGGTGGCGGTCAAAGCAGACAGGATGTTGGGATGCATCGCAAGGGGGATCACCTCAAGGTGCAGGGAAGTGATTCTGCTGCTGTACAATGGACTGGTTAGACCACAGCTTGAGTACTGTGTGCAGTACTGGAGACTGCACCTGAAGAGAGACATACAGCTCCTGGAGAGGGCTGAGAGGAGGGCAACTAAGATGATACGAGGTCGACAAGATTTGACATATGAGGAGAGACTTGAGGAACTCTGCCTCTTTTCATTGGAGGAGAGGAGAGACTGGGGACATGATCGAGGACTTCAAGTACCTCAAGGGAATTAATTGGGTAAACAAGGAGGGTATCTTTAGACTTAAGGAGGGAGGTATCACCAGAGGGCATGGTTTGAAGGTGGAAGGATGAGGGGGGAAGAGGAGGAGGTTTTTCACTGAGAGGGTGGTGGTACCCTAGAACACACTGCCTGGTGAACTGGTTCAGACTTCTATGATGGAGGGTTTCAAGAGGGGGTGGGACAGATGCAAAAAGGGGAAGAAACAGGGGATGGCCTGGCCCAGGGGGGCTGGGATGGAAGATAGGGGTTTCAGAAAGATGAGGGGGGGAGGCCTCTGTACCCAAATAGGGATCTGCGGCACAAGCAGACTCAATAGACCATAAGGCCTAATCTGCTGGCAATTAGTACATTAGTAAGAAAAAGACAATGGTAGAGGGGGAGAGAAATGTATGTAAAGTGGGAGGTCTTGCTGAAGCGTGGTGCAGAGTGCCATGGCCCCGGCACACAGCGCTCATTCCTGATTGCAGCCATGGATTAACTGAGAATTAATCCAGTCATTAAATTGAAAGAAGGCTATAGTACAGATGAATTTGAACATGTGAGCATACAACTACCTAATAGTAGACAAAGGAACAGCAATACAAAATAAAAGAATAAAACAGAAGAATAGCCAAAAAAATGCCCCAGAAGGCTAAAGCTAGTACTGAAGACTGATCTGCCAGCACTCAAAGAAGGGAAAGCGATGGACCAGCTGCATTCTTGTTATGGTTTGGCAAATCCCCACTTTTAGAAATATTACCCCAAAGTAAAAACTTTAATGGCATTGAACTGGGAAGAGCTTTTCACTGACAATAGATCTTACTATACTTAAGTGGTTTCTCCCAGACACAAGAAAAACAGAATCACAGTCATACTCCATGTTGAATGGGGGCTTGTCCATGCTCCTTTTAGCATGTAGTCAGCCTTGGGACACAGATGGCAGGCATCCTTCTGTTAGATGCTTCTGAACTATAGCTATGGAGCTGGACAAATGAGTAAGAGCATAGGTACTTTTACAAATATAAGAGGTAGGGCCTGCAGGGTATTCCAGATCTTATGCAAATCAATCTTCACCATTCATTACTGATGGGTCCTAGTGGAGGTCAGGACCCTGCATGGAAAAAAGGGCACTGTCTCTTTAAAAATGTTTGTGCTGGGCAGAGATGACATTGGGATGGCGCCACCCTTGAGGCCAGCATTCTACGTGGCACTCACAGGTTGGCCAGTAACCACCAACTTCTCCCAGCCCTCAGTTTTGTCTGCTGTAGAGGAAGGATGCTGCACGGGAATCACTTCAAGCAATTGTGTCACTGTCTAGGCTTCCGTTTTTATAGTACCGTGAGTACCAGTGTCATACGGTACCGAACGGCTTTTTGTTATCCTAAGTTTAATTTCAGTGCTGGGTGTCTCTCTTTCCTTCAGTTTATTTATATTTAAGCTGCAGCAACGATATGTCAGGGTCAGGGTGTCGTTCTGAGCCGAAACGGTCCGGAGTTGCCCCTAAGCACCGGTGCTCCTGTGGTATCTTCATCACAATCACAAACCCCCACGATCATTGCTTTTCTTGCCTGGGTCCCTGCTATTGATGGGCCGAGTGTGACACCTGTTTTCAGTGGACCTCTGTACCTTGGTTGTTAGTGCAGCGTATTGAGGCAGTAGGGAACCCCCAACTGCCAAGGGCATCAACCAACCGGGACACTACTAACTTTGTTCTCCACCTCTGAGCCCCCCAGGCCTGTATGACCCAGCAGTGAGGTACCCCCTCTGCTCCTTGTGCTGGAGCACAGGGTCCCTGCAAGGGGTTGGTGGGGAGGTTGTCTTCCTTTAGGGAGATGACTGGTCACCCCTTGCAGTCCAGCTCCTCCTTGGAGGATCGGATGACCCCCGAGGTGGAGTCAGAGCTATACACAGGCTCTCCTCGGTAGGTCCCCTTGAGACCATGCTCACTGCTGGCTTCAGCTGTCTGCGCCGCCTCCAGTATCGATGAGTGGAGTGGTGGGGGTAGAGTGTTCAAGCCTCCCTCTGATGCCTCTCAATGCGCCGGGGGGTCCAGAGTTTCAGATGTGGCCCAGTTGGAGGTGGCCCTTGTCTCCTCCCCTGCCTTGGGGGATAGTGACAGGAGTGACCCCAATTGGGTCCCTGGCTCTTCGGATTCCTCTCTGACGTCTCAGGAGCTGTTATCCCATCCAGTGGGTGGTGCCACCGGCAGTGTTGCTGTCCCGGACCCTTCTGGAATCTCTTCTGGTTCTGAGGTGCCTTTCTGGCTTTCTTGGAGGGTTCTGGAGAGTGGCAGTGCCATGTCCAGCCATGGTGCCGAGTTTGGCGCCAAGTCAGTGGTCGGTGCCGTGGTTGGTGCTGCCTCTCTTGGCGCCGATGTTGGTTTCGGCTTTTCCTTGGCCACGACCAATCCCTTCTTGAAACCTGACTCCACCTCGTTAGCTAGATCCGTTCCTACAGTAATCTGGATCCTGGCTGACAAGGAGGAGCCTCAGGGAGACCCTCTAACCTCCTCCAGGATGGGGGGAGGTTCTTCTCCTTTGAGGGGGCAAGCCCGGATTCCTCCACTGGGCCTCCTAAGAGGGACAGATCTTCTTCCCCGGAGAAGAGGGCTGGTGGACCTGTCTCTAAACGATGGCCCACGCATCAGGGGGCGGTTGGGGGTTGTCGGAGACTGTACAGTTCAGCCTCTCTTCTGGGGAGGGGCTCTGCAGTGGGTGAGGGCAGGAGCCTCCCGAGAGGCACTGCACGGCTCCAGCCTCACCTTCTGGGGGATTTCCCCCAAGAGCATCCCCCAGCCCACTCCTTAGGGGTTGGGTGAGCTGGGGTATCAGGGTCTACCAGTTCTCCCCCTAATCAAGGCATATCTGGACAAACCCAAGGCTCTGGCAGAGGTACTTCCTGGTCCAACTAGGCTATTCCTCCTCCAGTATCTCTGCCTCCCTACCCCCTTTCCCAGGCTTTCTTGCCCCGAAGGCCCCCTTTCTTAAGAACAATTCAAGGCAGTGGTGGTGCTGTTCCCCAATTACTTCAGGGCCATCTCTGAGGTCATTTTCAGACCTTCAACTCCGGCTCTGCCAAGCTCTGAGTCTGACTCCCTGTCTTCTTTGGCTTCCTCAGTTCAGGAAGAGGATTCTTCATGCCATTTTTCTATTGTGGGGGATCTTGCATCCTACCAACGTTTCCTTTCGGAGATGATGAGGGAGCTCCATATCTCCCACCTAGTCGGACGGAACCCCGATTGTGTGATGCTGTCATTCTTAGGGGAGTACATTGGTGACAGTTTGGTCATCCTTCCTTGGCTGAGGCCTTTATGGGAGGCATCGCACACTGTCTGGCTACATCCCTCAACCCGTTCTCCTGCCGCTAGGGACTGCATGCGCAGATACTGCACAGCAGTGGGGTCTCCGGGTGCCATGCTGCAGCCTCCTTCAGGTCTGGGGTTCCTGGATACTCCTTTGGGGTGGAGTGAAGATTGATTTGGATAAGATATAGAAGTTACGTACTTACCGTAATTGTGATCTTCCCAAATATCTTCACCATTCATTAAACCCTCCCACCCACCACCCTCCCTCCCTATGATCAGACACTGGGCGGCTCAAGTCCTCCGCCCCCCAAAGTCCCGTAGGAATAGGAAAACAGGACTCTGTCTTGGGTGAACCCTGTGTCCAGTCTGGATGCTTTTCTACTGCTGGTGGGCTACAAGGTTGCTCCATCACTCCTGTGGGATACTTCTGGGGTATAACCTCCTTAATTGCTTCTCTCTAACTGAGCAGTTCTCCAGACTTTAAATTCTGCTCTTTTGGAGCAATCTTCTTCTGGTGCTTTATTTTTTGCCTTGTCTGGCGAATTTTAGGAGGACAGTGGGCATTCAGACCAGGAGGGGGAAGGTATGGATGAAGACAGAAGGTAAGGAATGACTCCGTCAATATGAGAGATCAGGCTTTCTCTCTCTCACTACATATATATATATATATATATATATAGAAAAAAAAATGGAAAAAGTGATTTTATTTCTCAGTATGGTTGGGTCCCCAGGCCTCTGGCTCTTCTTACCCTGCAGCTCCCCCATCCCCATTTTTCTTCTTCTCCCTCTTGATCCAGCTTGGGTCTTTCAGTCCTGGGTCATTCCTTTCCCACTTTTAAATGGAATCTAGTCCTCTCCACTTCTTGTGGGAAAGAGAGTCCTGTGGGGTTGTGGGGTGGAGGAGTGTCGAGGGAGAGTTTGGCCATTTTTTCTTCTTCCGTCTGTCTTCCTTCCCTCTCTCTTGTCGCTCAGTTGTTTTACTTTGCCGAGGGCTGCCCAGTGTTCTGGTCACCCCTATCTGTCCATCTTAATTTTCTCGCTGGTCTAACCCTAGTTATCCTTTCTGCCTTATTTTGTTTTATTTCCCACCCTTCTCTATCTTTTGGGCACCCTGGCCCTCTGATAACCCCCCTTTCCTGTTCCTTGCCTGGCAGACAGAACTGAGGGCTGGGAGGAGTCAGTGTTGGTTACTGGCCAGCCCACAAGCGCCATGTAGAATGCTGGCCTCGAAGATGGCACCGTCCCAACGTCGTCTCCATCAAGCACAACAATTTTTAAAGAAACAGTGCTCTTTTTTTTCCGTGCGGGGTCTTGACCTCTGGTAGGACCCATCAGTAATGAATGGTGAAGATATTTGGGAAGATCATAATTACAGTAAGTACGTAATTTCTATTTTTCTTGGTGGAGATGGCAGAAAATAAATAAGGCAAGGATTGCAAAGAGACCTTGGTGTTGGGTACTATACCATGGGGTAGCTTTTTAAGACATCCAGAGGTTGGAGGACATGTCACTTTTGTTGTTTGTGAGAGAGCATGGGGTGCGGCTATCTAACAGTATACTGCAGTTTATTTTTTTATCTGTAACAGACTGTGAGTATCTGCTCTGTAAAACTTGCAGTACCTTTTATTCCATGTTAACCACTCAGGGGAATTTTGAATAGCTGCATTATATTCCAGATAGTAAATGAAGCAGGCAATGCATGAGCATTTCAGGATTACTATGCTAGCTAGGATCCCAAATTTGGAGACATTACCCAGAGAAAAAACATTCAGGTTCACTGACTAAGGGAAGGGTTTCTCAAGCACGCAAATGGCTGACCTCTCCCATGTTATGGAGTCCCACTATTATGATCAGTTCAGCTACCCTGATTACATCATAGCCAGACAGAAAGGGGAGCTCAACAATGGCGGGTAAGCCGTGGTTATATGTTGTACTTGTCCAAGGAGGGGTAGCAGATCAGTACTGGAAAAGCAGCTGAGCTCCGGGACTGAATGAAAGCACAATTCAGGGGCAAAAGGGTAATTAAAAAAAAAAAAAAACTTCTCGCTCATGGCTGTGGAGGATCAATGTAGCTGGGGTTCTGTGTTGGGAGGGCTGTGTGAAGGCCTGTAGGGCAACAGCATGGGCCCTTCTTGATTCTTTTGTCATTCTGGTGTGGGTTGAAGACATCTGCAGAACTCCAGCATTCATTCCGATTGATCCAGCACAGGAAGGACCGTAACGAAAGTTGCACAAAATTAGGGATGTAATTAAAGTATGCAGTACATAAACTGTTTTGAGAAGAAAATGCAAGCACCTCCACAACCTCCATTCACACTGCACACCTCCTAAAACCAGTTGTTCTTACTGCTGGTGCTTTTGCTACCCCCTGGACCCCTCATAACCAACAGGGTAGAGGGGCTTATCCTGGTACCCAAAACATAAAAATAAAGTAATAAAACTCGGTAAATGCAGTTTGCCAAGAGTTTCTCAACAAAGCTTAACGTATGCATTATGATTGAAGTGTTTATACTCCTGCAGTGGACCTAAGGGCTGATACCTGCAGTTTATTTGCAGTTACCAATGCAGAGATGTGCAGCTAGAAGAGCTGGCCTCAACTCCATGCAGTATATATGACTAGAACATTTGTAACAGTGCTCTTCAGTGCTTCCATGTCTCACTTTCTTGCTTTTAGAGTATATCCCAGTTCAGAATGCGTCCTTGTTTCCTTCAAAATTCCCAGAGCCTCACATTTCCTCCCTTGCATTTGTTTGACTGCAAAGAGAAAGGTGGGGGGGGAGACCACCTCCTTACTGGCGTAGCTGGGTTAAATTCAGAGCTGTGCCCTGACCGGATCCCAGCTGTCTGTTTGCCATCTTCAGTTAGTGCAGTCTCGGCCAGCAAAATGCAGCTCTCAATGTCTTATTTTAATCCAGTCTACTTGTCTTTAACTGGGATTGCTTTACTGAACTCAAATGTTTTGGCCTGCCCCCACCCCATCCTTTATTAAATACACCTGTTCTACTGGTGCTCCTCCCCCTTCACAATCAAAATAATTTTCCCTCTTAAAGGAGCTACACACCCCAACTTTATGCAGTTTACTCCGCACTCAGTATTTTGTGCATCTCCCTCCTTTACCCCATCCCCCCTTACTTCTGTTTAGTCTCCTCTAACTCTCCCTAGCAAGCCACTATTGTTCTCTGTCAACATGAAACCTCTGCCGTCTTTCTCTGCTAAATTAGCCACTACTTACTTTCTTCCCCTCTTACTTATTTTCACACTTATCTTGTCCTGTCCACCTCTATGACCTACCAACATTGAAAATAATTCCCCCCCCCCCATTCTGCCTCCCCCTACCTTCATCCTTGCAATCACCCCCTCTCCCCCTCTGGCTCACTGGGATTATTTTCCCCACCTCCCCCCTGTATCTCTTCTTTCTCTCCCTAGCCACTTCGCTTTTCTTCGCCTGCTAATCTCCTTCTCACCATCTCCTCAAAGCTCTCATCACATTCCAAATGCCATGAACTTCTCTTTTTATCACAGGTCTCCTCTTACTTTCATCAGGTAATATTTATCCCAACCCTGGCCCTATCAGTCCAATTTCCCCTTCGGACTCTGCCGCCACATGTTCCTCCACCATCAGTGCCCCCTCTGTCCTACCATAAGGGTTAAAAATCCTGCATCTAAACATCTGCAGCCTCTTACCCAAAACTGACCTTGCACAAACACTGGTGGCATCGATCACACCTGATATTTTAATCCTAACCGAAACATGGCTGAGTCAGGGATGGCATTAAGGTTTTGTTACGGTGTGCTCCTTCGAAATTTAGGAGCACACATTGGCAAAATAAGGGCCCAAAATATGTGCTCCTGCCTGATGAATCTGCGCTTCTACTCACCTGAATGTTTTGTTTTTTTTTTATAGGTAAGTGAATTAAAATAATTTTACCGTGTTTAGGAGTGCCCTACATCCAGCCAGACATCCACGCCTGTCACCTACCCACAAAGGCACAACCTCATGTCAAACTGTGAGACCTGGGACTATAAATAATAATGGCCCACAGGATAACTGGTGCGGTCATGGTGCTATCCCATTTAGATCCCAGTGAGTCCTACTTATATCACCTTTCGGGACCTGTGTGGGCTGTCTTCTGGGTGGGGCTATATCAGCACAGTGCAAAGTTTGTGCTACACCCTCAGAACCCAGCCATATTCAAACAAAAACAGTTAGTGTAGTGAGAACTGCCACTGTTGTGTCAGGGACTTTCGCACCCTGGCACCAACTGCATTGCATGCTTGGGATGGGCTGCCTGGCAGTAAAGTGGTCAGTGAGGCCACCAAAAAAAAGGGATCAGGCTTTACTTTACATTTAGGAACAGACTGGGATTGAGACAGAGTCCTCTCCTCTGTACAGACAAGAAAAGCAGGGATCGAAATTGGCATCATCCCACTAGCCAAATGCTGGTAGATTTGGTATTGGGCTAGTAAGATTTTCCCTCAGCTAGCCCTGGCCTATGGGCTTGTACTAGAGACTGTAACATTTCAGTAAGTATTAGTACACCCAGCTGGGCCAGAGGAAACGATGATAGGGAGGACTAGTTATTTTTCCTGGTCACTAGCCCTGCTGGCTAGTGACTGCAGAACTTAATTTCGACCTCTGGAAAAGCTCATTATCTGCAATACAGAAGGACATTGCTCATGGCACAGCTTTCCTGTTTGGAACGAGAAGGTACACTGAAAAACTAGCCTCCCCTACGCACCCTTGTAAAAGCCTTCTACAGACAGAAACTAGCAATTTTTCAATTAAATGCTGTACTAAAACAGGAATGTCAGCCATGTACAGACACATTCTCAATCTCAATCTCACAACAGTCTGCTCTACCTTTCTGTGCAGCCACATTATTATTTCATGACCAACGACCTGTTAGGGGAAAGGCAAAGGTTAAATGTTTGGGATTTACAGAGAAATAAAAATACTTTGAGGGCACAATTGTGGCTGCAGAGTAGGTGGGGGGGGAAGGGGCTGTCCGCAGCAAATCACATCACCAGCAAGCTCATAACAGATTGTTCCATCTTTCAGTAGTCGGAGGTTAAAAACAACCAGCTTGTCATGCTACCACCATATCAGCTTGATACAAGTCAAGTCAGATGCAGAAAATGAGTCAACAGCTCACAAAATAAATTTGTGTAAGGTACAGTGCAGTCCGTTCATATCCAAGAGGGGTCCAATCAAATGGAATGGAGCAAAGCACCACGTCCCCCCTCCCTCACTGCAAGTACTGAGGTCCCCTGTTTCCTCTGACCAGCGCCAAGAACAGAAATTGAAATAGGGCATAATCATAAATCCTGACTCCCTCCCATTACTATATACAAATATAAGATGACCAGTGCCAGTAATGAAACTTACATGAGGGGTCATCATCTCCTGCGTGCTATGTAGTCTGCTGCGCCGACCCCCGATGGGCCGTTCAGACTGCCACCAGCCTCTTCTCAATCTACACTTGGTAATTTGCTGCCTTGCTGCACGTGTGGTGGAAAGAAATCAGAGTAAGTGATGTCCCAGACCCATGCCATGTCTGCAAACTGCTTGTCACCACCAGCTCCATGTTGCCTGTTCTAGCACTGCCGCAGTGACCAACCAAACCGCTCATGACCCAGTGACTCGAGTTACTACTACTTGATCATGCTGCCTGTTCTCAATGCTGCACTGCTGAAAATTACATTGGGTGCCAATAACCATTGCTAGGCCCACTCGCAGGCAATGCAACAAGATGGCAGAGGTTAGGAGCCTTAAAGAGAGCTTCCGATTGGTGGGTGAGGCACATAAACAAAAAATAAAAATGGAGTACTAAATAGGACAGGCCAAGGTGCAGTTAGCGACCCACCCAGTCCCAGGCACCGATCCTCCCGAGCCAGACCGCCACTGCCGTACAGGCCTCAAGTTTAACATAAGATTACCGAGCATAAGCTATACATACACATTAGAAGGGTTAAAAAAATAAAAAACAGTGCTTTTCTTCCAGCTGTCAAGAATAGGGAACGAGGAGTAGGAATGGAGAACAGATGACTAACCCCCCCCCCCCCGGCTTCAGTATGTTCGCAATTTCAAAAGGAACATTATAGCAAGCCCAATTTCATTCCAATGTCACTGTCACATCAAATATCACAGTGGAGGAGGTCACATCAAGTAATGGAGCAGCAGCATAAAAAGTTGATTTTCATCCACCCTCAGTCACTGCCCGCCATGATGCGAGCATATTCAAATTAACATGCTAGCTACTAGGGCACCACATAAACACAAAATAAATAAAAGCCTCCACCAATTGCTTTTATTTATTTATTTATTTTTTTAACTGCAGACCAGAACCGGAGATGATGAGAATGACTGGAGAACAAGCAGTTACCCCCAATTGGTTTCAGTACCTTCACAGAGCAATTTCAAAATTATTATAAAATATAGCAAGACCACTTTCTTTCTGATCCAACTTCTCTCTCTCGTGCTCTGTTGTCCTCATGCTTGCCGCTCACTTGAGTATTACTAGGAGTTTACAGTCAATGAACAGTTTGCCCAGCCCACACTAGTTTGATTGACATGGAAAAAAGCCAGTCGGTTTCTATAAAACTCCTGACGCAAAAATGCACATGTCCCTCTTCATTTTGTACTCTATACTAATTAAAAAATGCAAATGACTTAGAGAAAACTTTTCCGCTTTATTCTAAAAAAAAAAAAAAAAATGAACCAGGAACCAGTTGCGATGCTCTTTGCCTGCCGTGCTCCTAGTTTACAGTAGGAGCACATATACAAGTGGAAAGGACTTTGAAAATGTGCCCCTCAAAATGCAATCTGTGCTCTGAGAACGGAGCACACCCTTAACGCGACCCCTGGGCTGAGTAGCAAAATACCCGACTACTCCATTACAATCCCTTGGGGGAGGACGATGTACGTCCGGTCATTGATACAATTTACCACCATATGGTCTTCCTCCCTCCCAGCAACCTACGAAGCACTAACTTTACAAATTACCCTACCTTTCACCTGCCCAGTCTTCATAGCCGGCATCTACTGCCGTTCTGATATAAAACAGTCTGAGGCCACAGAACTCTTTACATCCATTATCTCCCGCTGCCACTCAGGGAAACTTTTCATCATGGTTGATATCGCTCTAAACTAGCTGTCCCGTAAGTCGTGCAAAATACGCAATGATGTATCTGCCCTATACCTAACCCAACTTATCCTGGAACCCACACACCTAAATCTGAAATCACAAAATCACTCTCTGATAGACTGGGCTCTCATCTCCCACTCCCATCGAGTCATAAAGTCGGGCATCCTACTTGATGCACTCAGTGACCACCACCATCTTCCTAGTTCATAAAGTCCACCACCCCAAAGCTCCACACAAAACCGTCCACCAGTGTTCCTACAAATCCCTAGATCTCGACCCCCTCCTCCACGAGCTTGCCTCCACTGACTGGACACCCCTTGTCTCCCATCTTACAGTAGGCCATACCCACAAATATTTTACAGAAAAATTTGTCAGCATCTGGAATTCATTTGCTTCGTTCAGATAGTCTAGGGTATGGGGGATCCGTCTTCCATGGATCACCCCTGCACTGCTAGCCTTTCTTAGGGAATGTGACCGGGCTTGGAAAAAGCAAAAATCCACAAAGCTGACCCAGAGACTATGCATCATACTGCATACTCAAACTACTGCACAAAAGCTACCAGATTAGCAAAGTCAGAGTATTTCAAATCTGCCTTCCTTTCCAATATAAACACCCCTCTAAATTCTGGAGAGTGGTCCAAACCCTCTCCCGCCCCTGCCCCCGTCCTCCTCCAGTTCTTAAAATAAAGACTCCTGGTGTCTGACCCGGGCTCGGTAACCATGGAATTCAACTCATACTATACCTCCTGTGCCACAGCCCTTCTTAGTTCTCTCCCTTCCGAAACACCCACCTCCACCTGTAATTCCCTCCCTCCAGATCCTGTCCCCCCTCACCTTCCCCTTGATCACCCCTGACAAAGCCTTAAATGCCCTCCTCTCCCTCAACCCTTCAAAGGCTTCTTCTCCCGATGACCTCAACCTAAAACTCCTCTACCTTTCTGCCGCTACAGTAGCTTATCCTCTTTCTCTACTCTTTTAAGTCTGCTATGGTCCCTACACCCTGGAAACATGCAGTGGTCCTCCCTCTTCCTAAGTGTGGTGTCTTGTCTTCCCCTGGCAACTATCGCACAATCTCTCTTCTCCCCACACTTGTTAAACTCCAAGAACATCTGGTTCTTTCCCAACTTTCCTCATTTCTTTCTGACTATTCCTTCACCCTGTTCCAGTCTGTTATTCGGAAAATCGCTCCACTACCACCTCCCTCCTCAGGCTCACTGACTCCATCCTTACTGGGATGGACAATGGCCAGATCACTTCAGCCATTTTTGTCGACCTTGCAAAGGCCTTTGACACAGTCTCCCAACCCCTTCTCATTGACTCCCTCTCTGCAGCTGGGCTGATGCCATCAGCCACTAATTGGTTTGGTCCTACCTCACTGGCAGGTCCCAGTCTGTCAAGATCTCGGACTCCATCTCCACTCCCCTTCCTATCAGCACAGGAGTCCCACAGGGCTCAGTGCTTGGCCCCCTTCTCTTCTTCATCTTCCTAAATGACCTTCCGTCAGTATGCTCCCCCTCCTCCTCTATACACATGTACGCTGATGATGCTGTCATGTACTCCTCCAGCACATGTCCCTCTGATGTCGCATCCAACCTTCAGCATGATTTTGATCAGATCCAGCTCTGGTTTGCTTCCCATCAGCTCTTCCTAAATGCCAAGAAGACAGTCTCCATGGCCTTTGGCACTAGGCAGAGACACTTTCGGCTCCCTGGCCTGCCCACTTTCCACACCCTGGATGGGACAACCCTGGAGGACACCATCTTATTTAGATACCTTGGGGTCTGGTTGGACCAACACCTCAAAATTGCGCTCTAAGCTAGGTGCACTGTTCAGGAACCACAGTTGCATCCCTCCTGCAGCAAGGCATGAACTAGTCCAGAAGATGATCCTCCCAGTCTTTGACTACTATGACATAGTCTATGGTGCTGCTCCCAAATCCTCCCTGACCAGATTGGACACTCTGTTTAATGCATTCTGTTGCTTTGCTCTCAACGCCCCCTCTCGTTCACATCACTGTGATCTCTACCATGCTCTTTCCTTTCCCCCACTTACAAATAGGTGTCTCTCTCACTGTGCCAAACTGACCTCAGACATTTGGCTTGGTGAACTACTTCCTTACCTCAATTCATCCCTCCTCCCTACTCCCCTGCCCCCTCACTCTCTCAGATAATTTGACACCCACACCTTGGTGATCCCTCGCCGCTCCACCCTCATCAGCCAGACTGGTTTTTCACACCAATTCCCCAAGATCTGGATCTTCCACACCGATTTCCCCAAGATCTGGATCTTCCTCCCTCTGCAAATATGGTACTCCTCCTCTTCCTACTCTCTCAGCCTTGCATTACATAACTACCTCTCCTCTAGCTTCTTCTGTTACGATCCTCCTTAATTTCCTGCTCCCTGCTTCTTCCTCGACCCAGTACCTGCTACTACTCCTCCCCCTCCCCTCATCCCTCTCTATTTATCTCTCTTTCTCCTTATTAACTAGCCTACTCCCTGTCCCTCCCTTCTACTTTAAAGCAGTAAAAATACATCAAGTCCGCAGCTATGTTACCAAAGCCATTTGCAACTCCAGAGCCAGCAGACACTCCCTCGACCTCAAACTGCTATCACTCACACTTGAAGAAGTACTCCGACCACTGGCCAGGATTTTCAACCTCTCCCTGAGCCTCAGCTAGTTCCCTGGCTTATGGAAATCTGCCACAGTAACCCCAAATCTTACTTCGAGTGGGAGCTCTTGCAGCAGGCTATTACAATAAGGACTACGCCGCAGGCACTAGGACCCTCCGGTGAAACTTCTGCCAGCAATACACAGCAGGGACCGCCCCTGATGCCGGCCCCGACATCGGTCAGGGTACAAGAGGGGGCAGACCCAGCTCCACCTCAGTTCTTTCCTGCCGCATCCTGCATGTGAAGAAGAAAGCACAGCTTCTGCTTGCAGTTGCAGTTCAAACTTATGGATTACTGTCTTCAATCAAGATTTCCGAGTCGTTATATCGACGGTTTTTCTCGCCTAAAGGTACACTGACGTCAGTCCGCTGCCCGTCGATTATTTTTCCGCCTTTTGAGCGTTATTTCTCGTTCTTATCGCGTTCTTATCATCTTTTACTGAGACAGACGTCAGCCGTTGCCCGGCCAAGTTCGACGGATGTCTTCTCGGGCGTCGGTATCTCTTGAGCACTTAAATAAGTGTGAGTGTGGGAGGCAGATCCCTGCGAAGGACGGCCA
Organism: Neoceratodus forsteri; assembly: GCA_016271365.2. Classification (NCBI taxonomy): domain Eukaryota; kingdom Metazoa; phylum Chordata; order Ceratodontiformes; family Ceratodontidae; genus Neoceratodus; species Neoceratodus forsteri. The sequence continues at coordinate 880,629,452 of CM057455.1, read as the reverse complement.
TCGGCGGTGCGTTTTTTGTCTAGGCCCAGACCACGACACCGCCAACTGCTCAGATTGCCAGGCCTTTACCAGCAGGACCCGGATCCGCCGCCTCAAGGCCCTAAAAGCCTACTTGTTGGAGCAGAAGATGGATCTGCACTCCTCGGAGGGGAAGCGAAAAGAGAAAAAGCGCCATAGCAAAGACCGTAGTTGGTCCTGGCACCGGTCCCAGTCATGGTCCTCTCCGAGAAAGGCCCATCCCTCGGGTTCTGGAGAGCACCCAAAGTCTACTCAGGCTAAGGCCGGCCCTTCGGGGGAGAAGCCGGTCAAGACAAAGGTGACCCCGCTACGGGTCATCGCTAAGCCCTTAGAGGTGCCTGCTTTGGCCCCACCTGCTAAGGCACCGCTGCCTGCTAAGGCGGGCCCCTGAGCTCAGGACTCTCCGCGCCCGGCGGCACCCCATCGCCGGTACCAGCACCGACGCCGGTCAAATGGGGGACTGCGGAGGAGGCCGGAAGAGCCGACATCCTAAAATCACTAAAAAAAAAAAAAAAGAATACCACCAACAGCTTAATCTGGTTCAAGGTCAGTTGGTATTCATCTGTATCCCCTCCCCGGTCGTGCCTGAAAATAGGCAGGATTTGTCTAGTGCACTTACCGGTCAACAAAAGCTAAATAAATAAATAAAATCCCCGTCACCCAAGTCCTCCTCCCCCCCCCCCTTGGCCCTCAGGAGGGCTCTCCTTCACGCCCCGACGTTCCGGAGACTTCCTTCCTGAGACGAGAGGCTGAGATATTCACGAAGGATGAGCTCAAGGATCTTTTTTCCTGAGGTGGGGGCAGGTCCATAAGCGGTCCTCCCCGTCGCCGGCCCAGACACTGGTACCGGACCCAGTGGAAAAAACACAGCCGGGAGGTGAGTCTTCCCCGAGGAAGTCACCGGAGCGCCAGCCTACACCTCCCTCCGGGGCTCGTTCCTGCACAGGGTCTGAGGACCACCGACGTCGCTCCAGGGACTCTGTTGACTGACGTCGGTCTAGGTCACACTCCAGGAGCCCTTCTCGCTCGAGGTGAGAACGCTCCCGACATCGGTCCTCTGACCGACGTCGGTCACTGCTCCATCGCCGGTCCAGGGACAGGAGTCAGTCTTCGGACCGACGTCAGTCCCCTAGTTACCAACGACAGCGAAGGCATGGTCATAGGGAAGGGTCAGACTATTCCAAGTCAGATAGTCGATCCTCCTCACTGTCGTCTACCTCCTCTTCCTCTCTCAGTTTGAAGCACTCCCCGGGAGAGCAGGACCAGCCTCGCTTGCCACCGGACGATCCTACCTTTATGGACGTCATGAGGCACATCCAGGCTTCCAACGAGTGGGACACGGAAGACCTGGATCCGGAACGCCAGAGACTGGCCAAGTACCTGAGGCAAAAGGAGCCAAAGCCTCTGGTTATCCCTCCTTTGGTGGATACATTCCAGGACCTTACCAGAACCACCTGGATGCATCCTGCCTCAGTTCTAGCAGTTCCAAAAAAGTCGGACAGGCTGTATAAGGCCCAGAGGGCAGAACCCTTTCTAGCGGAACACCCTCAGGCCGATTCCTTGGTGATCACGGCTGCCCATGACAAGTCCAGGCAGCCGAAGCACCTCAGCTCCCAGCCTCCCGACCCAGAGTCTGGCCACTTGGACCAGGTGGGCAAAAAAGTATATGCTGCTTCCACCTTTTCCATTCATTCCCTCAACTTTCTGATGCATATGGTGCAGTACCAGAATGCACTTTGGGAGAGGGGACTAGAGCTGATGAAGACCATGCCAAACTCTGACCAGAAGGCAGAGCTCCTGGCCCTCCTCCAATCAGGCTCAGATGTAGGCTCCCATGTCCTGAGAGCCTCGTATGACACTGCAGATACGGCAGCCAGGGCAGCCGCTTCCGGGGTGTGCCTCCGGCGCCATGCCTGATTGAGAGTCTCGGGCTTTCACCAGGATCTGCAGGCCGGTATCAAGGATCTGCCCTTCCAGGGTACCGTGCTGTTCGGGCAGGAGACGGAGGCCTTGATCTCCCGCCTCCAGGAGTTGGGCAAGTCGATGTGGTCGGTCCGCCAGATGTACCGAGGCGACCAGCAACGACAACACCGTAGACAGCCTTTTCGTAAGTCCTCAGGCAGTCAAGGTCAAGCCCGTGGCAACCAACAGGGGCAGAGAGGAGGCTTTCGCAGGAGATCCGGCAACTAGCAATCTGGTGGACCTCCCTGCCCATGGGCCCAAGTCCTCCCAGGCCTCTCTCCCCACTCCCGGCTCTGCCCAATGACTCCCTTCCGCCACCCCCCTCTTCCGCGGGAAGATCCAGGGGAGCCGGTTGGGGACCGCTTCTCCCTTCATTTCGAAGGGTGGAAGTCAATCACCGCAGACCAACGGGTCTTGGATATCATCAGGAGGGGACACACGCTGGAGTTCAGAGTTTCCACCGCACACTCCACCAAAGCTCTCCCGTTATCCTCCTTCTCACATCCCACTCATAGAAGGAGAGATCCAAACCCTCTTGCAGAAAAGGGCAATAGAGAGGGTCCCCTTGCATTAGCAAGGGCAGGGGTTCTATTCCCATTTCTTTTTGGTCCCAAAAAAGACTCAGGACCTTCGTCCCATTCTGGACTTCAGTCCTCTAAACCTCTTCATCGAGTACAAAAGGTTCAGGATGGTGACTTTTCAAGGACTCCTTCTCTTGCTACACCAGGGGGACTAGCTCTGCTTTCTCAACATGCAAGATGCATATATGCATTTCGGGGTCTGTCCTCCCCACAGGAAGTTTCTGAGGTTCCACTTCCAAGGGGAGCACTTTCAGTTTCGAGTGCTTCCGTTCGGCCTCTCTTCCACTCCGCAAGTCTTCACCAAGTGCCTAGCAGTGGTGGCTGCGGCTCTAAGGCGCATGGGGCACTACATGTTCCCTAGCTCTCGACTATCAATATGCTTACAGCCCAGTCAAAGTAAGTTTCTGCAGCCCTCGGAGACACTTATACTCTGTTCCGAGAGCTGGGGATCACCCTGAACTTACAAAAATCATCCCCGGAGCCCAGCCAAAAGCTCGCCTTCATAGGAGCGATCCTGGATTCCATCCAGTGCATGGCCTTCCTTCCCCAGGACAGGGGAGTTTGCCTGCGAGAGATGGCAGAACGGATCTCCATATCTCCTCGAGTTCCAGCTCGGAACTTCCTCAGTTTACTGGAGCACATGGCAGCAGCCATTCCTGTCACCCTATTGGCCCGCTTCCATATGAGGGTCCCACAATGGATGGTCAGGGTGCAGTGGGACCAGAGCCACGACGATCTAGACTCCCCGGTCAAGATCTCGGAGCCAGTCAGGAGAACTCTGCTTTGGTGGATGGACCCCAGCAATCTGGAGAAAGGGGTCAGCTTTTGTCTGGAGCCACCAGGTCAAACTCTGACAACAGATGCCTTGGACCTGGGGTGGGGGGCGCAAAGGGTTTGGTCACCCAAGGAGCAATCCCTTCACATCAGTGTGCTGGAAATGCGAGGGGTCCTCTGCACCTTACAGGCTTTTCAGGAGGACCTGGTGCCAGGTTCTCTTCTAATTCAGACAGACAACATGGCGGTCGTCTTCTACATCAACAAGCAAGGGGGCACTCATTCGTATCCCGTTTGCAGGGAGGCAATGAGAGTCTGGTACTGGGCGATGGAGTGGGGCATTCTGCTGTCCGCAGTGCACGTTCCAGGTGTCCTCAACAATCTGGCTGACAGCCTCAGCAGGTCACGATCCAGAGCGCATGAGTGGGAGCTGCTACGGTCCGTAGCAGACCAACTCTTCGACAGGTGGGGTCTTCCAGAGCTGGACCTCTTTGTGTCCTGCATAGCATGCAAACTGCCAATGTTCTGCTTGTGAGCCGCCCGCCTGGAGTTTCTCTGGCCAGGCGTGTTATCCCTTTGCTGGGCAGGGAGGTTTCTCTATGCCTTTCACCCTTCCTCTCATTCAGAGTGCTGCTCAAGTTACAGGCAGAAGGGGCTCGAATGATCCTAGTGGCCCCCATATGGCCTCGGCAGATTTGGTTCCCACTACTGCAGCGGTTATCAATGGAACCTCCAATTCCACTGCCCATATGCTCACAGTTGCTGTCCCAGGAACAAGGGTCGCTGGTCCGTCCGGATCTTCGGTCCTTACACTTACATGTTTGGCTCCTTCAGACGTAGCTCAACATAGATATGGAGTTTCCCTGAAAGTGGCGGCGGTCCTACTTTCAGCAAGAAAGCCTTCTACTCGCTCCGCCTACGCTATGAAGTGGAAGCGTTTTTGTCTTTGGGCATCACCACAGCGTTTGGATCCTGTCACCTGCCATGTGAACTCAGCTTTACAGTATCTCCTCTCCTTGTATGAAAAGGGTCTGAGTTACTCCTCTGTCAAGGTGCACATGTGGGCAATTTCCGCCTATCACGCTCTCGTGGAAGACAGAGCATTGGCACAGTTGGATGTAGTCCGCACCTTTCTTAGGGGAATTCTGCATATGAGACCTCCCATTCGGGACCCTATTCCACCCTGGGACCTCCTTTTTGTGTTGGAGAAACTCACCCTCCCTCCTTTTGAACCAGCAGCGGATTGTGAGCTGTGTTACCTTTCTTGGAAAATTTGTTTTTTGGTTACTGTTACCTCAGCTCGAAGGGTTTCCGAGCTTCATGCTCTGATGTGTAAAGATCCCTATTTAGTTTTCCACAGGGAAAGGGTTTCCCTCAGAACAAATCCTAAGATTCTTCCGAAAGTGGTCTCAGAGTTGACCCTCAACCAGTTGGTTGACCTTACTTTTTATTTTCCTTCCCCTTCCAATAGAGGGGAGGCTGTCCTCCACACATTGGATGTCCACAGGACTTTGAGGTATTACCTCAAAAGGAAGGATCAGCACCGTCAATCGGAGCAACTCTTTGTGGCTTTTGCACCACATTGCTTGGGTCGACCGGTGTCCAAGCAAACTATCTCTAAATGGATAGTTTGTTGCATCTCATTCTGTTAAGAGAAACACAACAAACCCCTGCCGGGCCCGGTTAAGGGTCACTCCACCAGAGGAGTGTCAGCTTCTTTCGCCACCCTGCGAAATGTCGCCATAAAGGACATTTTTGCGGCCGCAACCTGGAACTTGGTGCATACTTTAGCCAAGCATTACAGCTTGGATATTGTCTCCAGATGCCGAGCTGGCTTCGGCTAGCTGTATTACAAGGGCTTTTGTCCTAAGGCCTCTGGAGTCAGCATATTCCACCTCTGGGGGTCATCTACCTCTTTGTTGTGGGACTGCTTGGAACTCAGTCCTTATTGTAATAGCCTGCTGCAAGAGCTCCCACTCGAAGTAAGATAGTACAGTTACGTAAGAACTTACCGTAACAGTAGATCTTTGAGAGGAGCTCTTGCAGCAGGCGCTGCTTCCCTCCCGCCTTCCCCCTCGAGGTGTGCAGATCTATTTTCGTTTCTCTGCTCCAATTTTTTTTTATAGTGGGCTTCGTCTCCTTCTCTTGTCAGGCCATCTTCTGGGTCTTGGCGGGAGAATCGAGGTGGAACTGGGTCCACCCCCTCTTGTACTCTGACAGACGGGGCCGGGCCGGCGTCGGGGGCGGTCCCTGCTGTGTATTGCTGGCAGAAGTTTCACCGGAGGGTCCTAGTGCCTTTGGCGTAGTCCTTATTATGATAGCCTGCTGCAACAGCTCCCCTGGAAGATCTACTGTTACGGTAAGTTCTTACGTAACTGTACTTTCATAACAGAGGTGATAAAACAGCTACTGAGAATTACCGTCCAATTTCCATCCTACCGCCACTCTCCAGGGCCCTAGAATGGATTGTGTCAGTCCAGCTCACTGACTTCCTAGACAATCACAACATCCTGTGCAAGGAGCAACATGGCTTTAGAAAAGGTCATAGCACCTCCACGGCGCTACTTGAATTCACTGGTGCAATCCATCACTTACTCGATAACAGTCATCTTACTGGGTCCACCTTCATCGACTTAACTAAAGCCTTTGATACCGGCAACCACAGTCTCCTACTTGCTCAGCTTCGACTAGCAGGGCTGTCACCTAACTTTGTGAACTGGTTCAAAAGCTACTTAGACAACCGCTCCCAAAGAGTGAGAATTGCTGGCACACTCTCGGACCAAAGACCAGTCCAGTCCAGTGTCCCATGGGGCTTAATCTTGGGCCCCCTCCTTTTCGGCCTTTTTCTGAACTCGCTGCCAGAATCCTGCCCTGACCAGATCCTACTCTACGCGGATGATGCGGTCATCCTGGCATCTCACCATGATCCAGTCCATCTACAAGGTAACCTCCAACGGGCCTTCTCTGCAGTCGAAAACTGGTTCACAAAACACAGACTTGTACTTAACCAGTAAGAAACAAAGACCATGATCTTATGCAGCTCCCAAAACAAACACAAACAATATCAGCTCTCCATTAAAACTAAGCAAGGAATCACCCTCGAACAAGTTCATACCTTCAAATACCTTGACCTCACCCTCGACTGTAATCTCTCCTATGTCCCACACATCAATAACATGGCAAAAGTAGCCAACACCAGGATGGGCCTGCTATTCCGACATAGGAAACATCTAACCCCAGAAGCTCTGTCCATAGCTGTCCAGAGCTCCATCACCAGCATCATTGACTACGGTCTCATTGTCCATGGATCTGCCACAACCTCATCTCTCAGGCGTGTTTCGACTTCCCTCAATCAAGCCTGCCGACTCGTTACTGGTTCCCACCGTCTCACCCACACCTGCGACCTCTACTCCAAAACAGGCTGGCTGCAACTGAACAACCGAATCAAATACCAAACCTGCATCACTGCTAAGAAAATCATGATGGGAAAGGCACCACCAGGAGTCAGCACCCTCCTCAAACCCAAAATCACCAACCGCAACACCAGGAGCTCTAAGCCCCAAATCCTTCAAATCCCCCGCTGCTGCACGCCCCAAGGCCAAAGGTTGTTTGCATACAGGGCTCCGAGTTGACTGAATGAGCTCTCTAGTGACACCTCATCTACAGCAATGCTTGGAGCGTTCAAAAAAAGCTCCGCCACTCCATAACTGGCACCTCCACCTGTGCTTGCACCCCATAACATAATTCCGTATACTGCTTCTGACCTTATAGGTGTCGGTTTCTGCCCTGTCTTCTTGCACTTACCTGTCCAGTGCAACTTCTAATGCACTTGCCCCGTGTCTGTCCTGACAAGGCCCCTCGGCTGCCTCATCCTGACCCTCTACACCTATGCCTTCCCCTACCCTCAGCCCTCTCCCCTTCTTGCCCTCTTCCTCCTATTGTTTCTTGAGTTACTCATCGCTCAGTCTGATTTTGTCAAGCAAAGTTACTGTCTAAAACCATGTACCTGTAACTGTTTTATGTTTGTGTCTGTTACCCTGTAACCAACATGACGTGGAACCTTTGTAAAAGAGCCTTGGCTCAAAGGTACTTTGTAATCCTAGACACAAATAAATAAAGTAAATAAAATAAACTCTGTGACTTAATTGGCAGACTAAAATGCAGCCTAAAAACAGTCAGTGACATAGGCACCGTCTCTCTCTCTCTCTATGCAGCTTTAAGACATTAAAAAAAAATCCCTGCCTGTCTAGGCACTAATTAAGAACATAGTCCTGTCAGTCACTCTTCTCCAGATCCAATTCACATGCAGCACCCTTCAGACAGCCCTCTTAACATTTGTGGCGTACCATGCTTGTTCTGGTGTTTTGGTGCAGGTGTCCCCCAGATCCGGTCTGCTGCCACAAAACTGGTTCCTACACTCTGTGCATACAGCCTGCCTTACAGATCGCACTCCCGTCTCCCACGCAGCACAGACATGCGATCGCAGGTCACTAACACACACTCCCGCCCAAAGCAGCCCAGCGTGCAGACTTTCTTCCTCCTCAGTTACTCATTTCCGTGACCTTGAACTGGCTCCAGCCCATCATCACTTCCCTCTGTCCCGGCCCGACTTCAGTTGCTCTCGCTGAAGGGGAAAAAAAAATACCTCTTGCCTAAGCCCACCTCCACAACCACAGTTAAGACCATTCTTCTCTTTCAGCACTAGCAGGCATGCCTGGTGTTCCATGGCAACAGTAAACATGGGACAAATGCAGTGCACAGTACGTCAATGGCACAGTCTCATGGCCTGAAATGATCACTGTACCTTAGTATCTCTAGGAGACTAACATTACTCCTCCTCAAGTCATATGGACTGATGGCTCTTTGGAACAAAGCTGTGATTTAAGGCAGTAGATCCTTTTATAAGGTCTTGTGGGTCCAGATGTAGAGATTTTTTAACCATCTTATGGTTTGGGAGGGACATCCTACTGTTGAGTTGAGGGTACAATGACAGGTTCTGGGGATAGACTGGCTATGAAGCAGAGGATCCTGTGATGGAGCATGAAACAGTATCTGTTCCTAAAGTAAGAACCCAACCTGAAATGGAGCTTCTTTTTACATAGGATGTTGTGTGTGTGGTAAAGGGCAGTTTTTTGTCCAGCCCCAGGTCCACCAGTTTCAACTTATCCCCCAGTAGTGTGAACAAGGCAGGGAAAATAGGGCAGACTAGATGAGACTTGCGGTCTTTTTCTGCCAACAAATTTTGTGTTTCTAAGGAGATGGAGGAATCATTAGTGGCTACGAGTTTTTGAGGCATTGAGTAATTAAGAATTAAATAGGTTCTGCTGAAGAATATCAAAATCAGTCTGGAAGTCTGCCACTACTGAAGCTATGGTGGACCTAGCTAGGTAAAGAGCTGTATCAGCAGCATAGAAATGAAATTTTACATCCTCTAAGTTGGACCCTAAGTCATTTATAGGTACAGATAGGGCTGAATCCATCAGAGGCATCACCACCAGGGATGCTAAACTTGGTGGGAACTCGTAAGTAAATAGGTGTTCTTATAGATCAAGAGCTTTCCCTTGGACCCCAAGTGGACCTCACAATTAGGTTAGGTACCGAAAACTTGGCCTACTGTTCCAGCTCAGGGCTTACCTCACAAAAGAGGCCTGCCTTTCAATAGCCTACTCGCTACTACCCCCAGTGCTACTGTACGGAAAATCCATTCTCTCCACGCTAAGAGAAACTGAGTTAAACTAAGTCTAACAACTCTAGCTCAGAATAAGTAGTTCGCAGCAGTAAATAACAATGAACACCACTGCACTGTACTTGCTTCCCTGAATTGTCCTGCCCTTGAAGAGAGGTTAAACTACCCTATGCTCTACCTTACATACAAAATCCCAAGTGGCTCCCTCCCTAACCTCAATGGTGTTATGGTAAAAAAAAAAAAAATCTCTTAAGGAACCTCTGCTTCTCTGCCCAGTCTCTTGGGGAAGTTCCCAAATACAAGACCTCAGCTGGCCAACAATCCTTCCTGAATAAAGCATCATGGCCTGGACTGAGGTCCCAGTCCCAGTACAGGGGTGTACTTCGCTAGGATCGTTAAAAAAACTCATCAAAAGCCCCCGGTAGCAACCTCCATTTGTAAATGAGGTGAGGTAGATGTGGAGGTGGTCACCCAATGTTTTCACCTCAAGTGTATGTCATTACCGTTAAGAGTCCTACGAATACCTTATCCTGTGATGTACTGTATAACCCTAATGTAAATCAAGTAACTATATTGTTTCTCGCATGTCAATTGTCTCTTGAATATCCCTGTTGTCTTGAACGTTGTCTCCCTTGTAATAGTGTATTGGTTTCTCCGTTTGTAAGCATGTGGGTTCAATAACAGATACTCTAGTCCATCAGTATAGTGCATAAAAAATGCAAGTGCTGCGTTTATCATTTTATTTCAACTGCTAAATTAATAAATATAAGATATTTACAGAAAAGAAATAAATGGTGTTAAAACTTTCACACCAAAATAAATAAAAATCAAAATCAGGCAAGTCTTTTTTTAGGCTCCCTGTTCTCCTCTGTATATATATCTTTTCTAACTCTCAATACTGTGTGAAAATGCTCACACCTCCTCTCACCTCACTTGATCAGCAGGTACTGACCAACCTCACCAACTTGGACCCCTAGTGGACAGGTTATTAAATGAAAACCTTATTCCTCTAGTCTGGAACAACAGGTTTAGGTTTTGAAATCCCCTAGCACATAGCTTCCTATGTCTTCTTGCTGTTATGACGTAAGTAACTCAATAAAGGATACTAATAACTAAAAAACCTTAATTAGCAGTATAACATTATAAGGGGCTTTTTAGCTCCACCCCTTTCAGTGACATCACCATCTTCTTTCCTACAGTTGCAGCCCTTCTCTGGGTTGCCAGCCCTGTAGAAGGCCTATAGCCTGCCCTGTTTAGGTAAGGGACCAAACGTTTCCAAAATGCTAATTTCTATATTTATAAAGCACGCTGATCTTCCCAGGATAAACAGGGGCGCACTTCCTCTCTCTTTACCCTGCAAAGGTAGAGTGTCTTTGATAAAAAGGAACCTTTTTCTGGTATACTTTTTCTTTTATGCTCAGGGGTTTGTTTATGCTGCAAAACTGTTTCATTTTATTTAATTACACATTTTGCACAATTGAAACATATGCCAGAAGCAGCCTCTTTCATATTCCAGCATACTAGGCTGAGCTGCACATTACTGCTGCCTTATTTCTCAGCCTCCAGATGGCTTTTATTTTCAGCTGTTGGCAAAACATTTCAGGAGATGCTGACCTGGCTCATTTTCTCCTAAACCAGCAAGTTTTAAACACAAAACATGCCTGTGAGCATTACCAAGCCTGCACTCTATCTGTGCAGCATTTCTTTACTTTTATGCAGCTCATTTCTTTTATTATTTGCAAAGCGAAAAGCAAGCGGTACAGCGAGCGGCTGCAGGGTTTGTTTACATCTCCCTGGCAACAGCCTGCTTGCTCGCTCTTCATTTCTCAGCGATTCTGCTGAAAACAGTTTAGGGAAGGGACTGAAAGCAAGGTTTGCCATCTTTGATGCCAAAATTCACTTTCGGCTATGCATTCTCCCTGCAGGAATGTGCGCACAAGCCTGTGCGATCGTGCAAAAGCGCGTAAGTGCGATCATGCGCACGGAGGAACAGTTGAACAAATGGGAACAGTTCAACAACTCTCTCTGGGGTTTCTAATACTCTGGACATGGCATAAAGATCTTTTTTTACATGGGAAGACTGATTTTAAATGTCATGTGGCAATTTTCAACAAAGAGACAGTAAAGATTAGATAAGAACTATCATGTTGGCCACAGGCCACCCTGACAGGAATTTAGGAGGTAGAAGAGAGGTAGATGATAGGACAGGGTGAAAAGAAATAATTTCTGGGGTCAAAATCTCATCCTGCCACACTGTTCAATTTAACTGCCTCCAGGTCACTCCTGAAAAAGGGGTTTCTGTCTCAGTGAGCTCACCTGGTTAACAAAATTCAAAAAATAAATTGTGTAGATCATAAAGAGCAGGACAAAACTGTATTAAAAATGTAATCTGCCATTTTTAAACACCACTTTGTGACAGTTATTCATATAAAAAAACTGTTTTACACAAATGTATCACCCTATGTAGCTCTAAATACAGTAGACACCCATTTTGCTCCACGATTTTTTACTTGAAATTTTTATTGACCAAAATACCTCATTTACAGAGTATTTTTCATATTCATAAAGTAAAAAGTAGGAAATAAAAGGTACCCAAGGAGAAGAGATGCATTTGAACTTTTGCTCTTGTATGTAGGGTGTGCTGCCTTCGATAAGTCCAGTGGTACAGTAGTGTACACAGTCACTTGGGGGTCCCTGTGATTATAAATCAGTCCTGGTGGAGTTCTTACTACTTTCGGTTTGTTGAGGTTATGGTTAGTTCCTCCGTGGTGGGGTGGGATAAGACCTTCCCTTCTTAATACCTCAGTCCATAAATTGTAATAAAGTCTACATCTCCACCTCATTGTTTTGTCTGTGCTAAATTGTATATCTGCTTTCATCCTCTTTGCAAGCATTAATTTTCTCCATTTTTTTTTTTTTTTTTTTTTTAAATATCCATGGCCGTAATGACTGATTATGAACCAGATAACTTGCAGGTGGATTAGTGAATAGGGGAAATGTGGCCAGGGTACTGGGGGGAAATTCCCTTACACTTCTTGAGAAACACCATGTTCACCTTAATAGTCGCCAGAGCAACACGTCTAGCCTGAATGCACGATCTTGAGTAGCATTTCCATATAAGATGTCACCATAATCAATTAGGGGAAAAATTTGAACTTTAATAATAAGATTTAGTGTGTCAGAATTTAAACAATTTTCGTTGTTGTGCAAGAACCCCACCCTCTTGCTCACCTGGGCTATAAGTTTATATACATGGGTGTTACTGGATCCGAATCCGAACTTATCTAGCCAAAGCTCCAAGTACTTATAGCAGTCTATGCATCCCAGAGCAGTTCTGGAGCAGTCAACTATAACTAAAGTTGGGGTCGCTTGGGGTCTGTCAAGCTCTCAAACTGTCACTGGAGTGAGTGTGTGTGTGTGTGTGTGTGTGTGTGTGTGTGTGTGTGTGTGTTTGTTTAGGTGATAAAGAAGAAGTCTCTTAAAAAGCTTTTGATTTTGTTTCAGATTGTTCTAGTCTGCACCTGTGAATTTGCCAGAATGATCGCTCTCTGCTAGTGAACACGCTACAACTTGTCTCCTGAATTGAACAGGAAATTGTGGTGTGCTTAAGAGAACACTCAGTACGATAAGGAGGGGGCAGGAGGAGAAGTGAAAAAAGGCACTCACCATTGATGTCTTCCTGTCTGTAATCTGACTCCTGCCTCTTCCGTCTCTCCCACGGGCTCTCATGGCTATCTGTCTGGTCAGTGTGACGTACAAGGAGGGAACTGTGTTGGTTGATTGTTGTTAGTGTAGTCCCATGGTCAGCACCATAATGCCAGTGCTCCCCCGGACACACATGTGCACTCATCAGGATGATGTTTAAGGATGGAAACAAAAACGTGGCTAAGTTGGCAGTCACGCTGCTCCAAAAACTAGTGCAGTGGCTTGCAGTGTCTTAGGGCAGGTACTAAGGAGAGCTGTAGGTGTCCTTAGACTAAAGTGCCTGTCCCGGGGCACCTATGGTATAGGAATTTCATACCCTATTTGATTATTATATCTGCATTTTGTTCAGGGGCTTGGCAAACCTTTATTTGTTTGCCTCAATGGATAGTGCTCATTTATTTGTTTATCTGTGGCTAACATAGAAACATAGAATTTGACAGCAGATAAGGACCGCTTGGCCCACCTAGTCTGCTCATTTCCCTACCTAATGGATAAGCTGCAGATCCTAGTTAACCAACAGCCTACTTCCTCCTACCCCCCCACTAGAATTGCCTTATGTCTGTCCCATGCATTCTTGAATTCCCCCACTGTTTTTGACTCCACTATATTTTATTTTTTCAAATGTAACCCCAGGCTGGTATGCCGTTTGTATCTGACAGCAATACCAGGTGGGCTGGGTTCGGGGAGGAATAGGTCACTCGGCACATAGGCTAGGTTTGGCTACTCTACACAGGGGCACCCAAGTAAGTCCGAACACAGGAAGCAATAACTGTAATGTCCAATACCGGAAGTGGGATTCTAAAGTGTGGCTTTTATTCACATCCAAACAGAATAAACAAAGCGTAGATGGACCGCCATGGGGCTACACTCCTGGTAATGCAGATTAAAGGAGACCAGAACACTTCCTCATCACTTTAGCCCTCAGGCTCTACAACACACTGGGCACACAGTCCGGACTTGTACGCTGCTTTGGGTTACACAGCCCGAACTTGTACACTGTTCTGGGTTTTCCCAGGCTTGGCTCCCTTGCCAGCCACTTGGACACCTTCCATATATCATGGAAACATTTTCTGGTGGCTCCCTAAACCACCTAAGAGCACCTCGGCTCCATCAGGGTATCTTCCTATCAGTCCCACACGTCTGAGTACTTTCCTCAGGCACTGGCCAAGTACCTGAGGGGAAAGCAACAGGTGTCTCAGAGCAAATCCGTAAAGGTGAATTTGGTTACTACTGATGGGGGGGTCTCTCACCTCTCGCTTCCGCATACCCGGCCATTTCTCTGGACATAAACACCTCATCCTTTAACACTTTGCTATGTAGATTCTTGCTAAATGTATTTCACATTCCATCTACTTGTCTTGCTTCCCTTTTGTGCTGGACTTGAACATACTTAAATTAAGTGGCATTGTCCATTACTCTAGATCCCCCACAGGTTAGCAGTCCAATCCCCACATTCTTTCTTTCCATTTGTGCTGGACTTGAACATACTTATCAGTGGCTTTGTCCATTACTCTGGACCCCCCACTGAGTTAAGCAGTCCATTCCTCACATCTTCCAACTGTACTTGGCTGTCTTTTCCTGACCCCATAGTAACAGTCCCTTTAGTTTCCTTCTGTTCAGGTGAAAACACTTGGCCCTATGCAGATTGTAAAATCGGGGGCTATGTACAATTTGAAAATTGAGGCTAAAATTTTCCAAATAAATATTGACAATTTAGCATTATGGGCTGAATCTAACAAAATGGAATTTAACATAGGAAAGTGTAAGGTGATGCACATGGGGAAGAAAAACCCTATGTATAAATACAGTATAAATAATATCCCATTATTAAAAATAAAGGAAGAATGGGATTTAGGGGGTATTAATTACAAACAATCTATCCTTTACTAGCCATAACCAAGAAACAGTTAAAAAATGCCAGAAATTAATAGAGTGTATTCTTGGTAATATCAAAAGCAGAGATAGCGAGGTTATAATGCCACTCTATACTTCCTTAGTACACCCCCATTTGGAATATTGTGCCCAATTTTGTGCACCCCAAGATATTAAAACTCAGACATTAATTGATAAGGTGCAGAGAAGGATAACTAGAAAAATCAGGACAATTCAGTATTTGGGATACAATAAAAGACTACAAAGACCTAATCTGTATTCCACACAATATAGGTACACTAGGGGCGAAATGTGTGTAATCTATAAATTTATAAATGATCTGTACGCCTTGCACACAATTGGACTGACTAGACATATGGGCAGTGATTCAACTAGATCTCCTACACAAAAATTAATAGCGGAACATTCGCAAACAGTTAAAAGAAGTAAATTCTACACTCAAGAGTTATCACAAAATGGAACACTTTACCAAAAGACATAGTGGGTAGTGGTACTTTGGATATATTTAAAAGTAGACTGGATAAATATATGGTATCAACAACATTGGTATTCCACCCATGAGTGAGTGGCAAGTTCGCTAAAGGGCCTCGGCTCACTGACCTTGTACCTAACCTATGAACTGTAATAGAGTTGTATTTAAGACAAACAGGATGGATAGGGAGGGGGATAAGCAGCAGAGGTTGTGAAGTGGTCCTTCCACAGTACAGTTCACTGGTGCAACCACACCTGGAATATTGTGAAAGGTACTGGAGTCCTCACCTGAGGAAAGATGACGACAAGGTGGAAGTAGTACAGCACAGAGCGAGCAGGGTGGTCCATGGACTAGGAGGCAAGGCAAGTGAGGAGAGGCTACAGGATGTGAACACGTATGCCCTTGAAAAATAGAGGGGAAAGGGGTGACATGATCAAAACATACAAGTATCTGCATGGGATAAACAGGGTGGATGCCAAGATGCTTTTCTCCTTGAGTTCAAAGACAGCGACAAGGGGGAACTTACTGAAACATGTGGGGAAGGGGGGATTCAAAAAGGGCATCCGCAAGCACTTTTTCACTGAAGGAGTGATGGACAAGTGGAACAAGCTGATGGTAGAAGTGGTACATTCCTAATTGATGAGCGGCTTCAAACAGGGATGGGACAAGCATTCGATAAGGAATTCGCTTGAAAAGGGGTGGCAGAAACAAAAGGGGGAGATGGCCACTAGGGCCAGTGCAGAGTAGTTAGGCAGGATGTGTAGACCGAATGGGCCTGTGGGCCTTTTTCTGCTGTCATTGTCTGTACAAGATAGACTATAGTACTTCTCCAGAGGTTTCAGCCCCAAACTCCCAATGAATAACTTAGTTTTTAAATGTTTAAGGGACCCAGTTTAGGAGGTTTTTAAAAACCATCCTCCTTCATCTGAGCCCAACCATGCCCCCGACTTTTTCTGTTTTTTTTTTTTTTTTTGTTTGTTTTTTAATTTAGATAGTTTAAAAAATAAAATTTGTTCACACAAAGTTATTAATAACTAATCTGTCAAAAAGCTTACACAAGGTTGTTGCTTTTATGCATTTAAAATGCGCATCATAGAAGGAATAAAGTACACCTAATATTGCATAATAAGGCTGGAATGCTATTTTGCTCTTTTGGTTTATATTTGTCACCAGAACCCTGAGAAGCTGTTACAGCCTCACGTGTAGTCTTTTGGTTTATTTGTTACAAGTTTCTTTTAAATTACCTGTCCATGTGTACCTGCTTCGGTGCCACTGGCAGTCTGCTCCATTTTACTTTCACTTTTGGGGTTGGTTGGTGTGTACTGCTGCAGTGACATTGGAACTCACCATTTACAGTCTTCTAGTTCAGCTTTTCTGTCAGAACTATTGGATGTATAGGAACTCACTGAAAGGATGCAGACTCCAGTAGTTTGTAAAGGAATTACTTTCCCTAAAAAAAAACCAAAAAAAACAAGGTATTAATATATGGCTCACATTATAGGTCATCAGTGTCAACTTTTTTTTTTGTTAACTTTCTGTTTGTGCGCCTGGTCTCCGACCAGCTGTCAGCCCCTCTCAGGATCCTTGCACTGCCCCAGCCCTGTCACCTCACCATCTCCTGGGACTTGCCCCCCACCGTGTTGCTCATGGATATCCCCTTCCCATTGTAGAGGACGTCAAGCCGGGCTAGGTCTCTTTGGATTAGGCAGATTGTTTTTGTTTGGGCGGGAGCCCAGATCGGCTGGTGCAGGGTCTGTGGGCAACGCAGGGTCATTATGTTGCAACTGTTGTGTTTTTGTTTTTTTTTTCCTGATTGCTCCCACGGGGGTGCCGGCTGAGAGTGGGACATGTGCATATAGTATCTCTCCCTCAGCTGAACAAGCTCCTTTATGCGCTGCCGCTTATGGTCACCCAGGTGACGGTCGCACAGCATAGAGTCCCCTCTCCCACCTCCCCAGAGGAGAAAAGGGATGCTAAGTACTCCTCCCAGCTGGCCATCCAACCCGAGCTTGTTCCTGAACCTGGCTCAGTCCAGCACAAAAAACACTGCTCAGGAGAAATACGCTGAAGCCACGCTCCAAATGGAAAGTCCAGCAACCCCCAGTGCACGAAAGCATCAATGTTTCACGCTATCCTGGCACTTTTTCAAGACATCAGCAGCATGCAACATTGCACTTATTTATAATGTCAACCCCACATCACATTTAAAGACATGTTCAAACATTTTTATTTCACAACATAATTGATCATTTAAAAAAATCTACGTATAGCTTGGAGCTCTTGCCTAAACAATATAAGGCTAAAATATATCAAGTTAAACAAGTGCATTTACGTACACAGGCCTCAGCAAATATAAATTACCATTCGCTAATTGCTACGGCTATAATTACATTAACCTATAAAAATGCTCATGTACACTAAGTGCTATACAATTGAATTACAGTGCACGATACTATTAAATAATGTTGCATCTATTTAGAAATAACTATCATTGCACAAAATGGCTGTTAAGGCGCTGCAACAGAACCAGACCATCACCGTCCGGCCAGCTGACAAGGAAGGGGCCGTGGTGGTGATGGACCAAGTTAAGTATAACACAAAAGTTAAATTATGACCCAACTCCTAAGAATAGACCGAAAATAGCAGTGACTATACATCTGGCAGTTGTAGAGGGTTTGATTTCTCAGCAAACTGGTGATTTTTTTAAATACTGAGAATCCTGTTAAGCCACAAATTTATGGGTTTCCTAAGGTACATAAAAGTGTTGAAAAGCCACCTATGAGACCAGTTGTGTTTTGCATTGGTTCCCTTACGGAACGAATGGCACAATTTGTGGATGCATAAATCAAAAAAGTAGCTGTGAGTAGTAGAGCATACCTTAGGGATACAACCCGTATTTTAAATGTATTTGAAGAAATATTTATTTATTTATTTATTAAAATGTTTAACCAGGAAGGCATACTGAGCGGTGCAATGCTCGATTCCTGATGCGTCCTGGGGTATGATGATGGTAGAAAATGAGTGGTGGCTGGTTACATTAGATATACAGGCTCTGTATATGAATATGCACTTGTAATTGCTTTTATGTAGGCATGACAGGAAGAAGGTTTAAGGATTGGTAGCATAATTAGGGGCAATCACCACACTCAATGCTGTGCTTTTAACCTGATGGTATAACTGAGTACCTTACAAAAACACATTTTTTGTTAAAACATGCTCAAGAAGTTCCCATCTGAACAGAATGAATTCATTTCCATAGTTCGTATTTTCTGTCAAAGATATAAAAATAGCTTCCAATCCCTCCTCATGTGGGATATTCATATACAGAGCCTGTATATCTAATGTAATCAGCCACCACTCATTTTCTACCATCATTTCCTCAAATAGATTCAAAATATGGGTTGTATCACTAAGGTATGCTCTACTACTCACAGCTACTTTTTTGATTTGTGCATCCACAAATTGTGCCATTGGTTCCATAATGGAACCAATGCAAGACACAATCTGTCTCATAGGTGGCTTTTCAACACTTTTATGTACCTTAGGTAACCCATAAATTTGTGGCTTAACAGGATTCTCAGTAATTAAAAAATCACCAGTTTGCTGAGAAATCAAACCCTCTACAACTGCCAGATGTATAGTCACTGCAATTTTCTGTCTATTCTTAGGAGTTGGGTCACAATTTAACTTCCGATAAAAAGAAGAATCACCTATATGTTCCAACATTGCTGCGTTATACTTGGTCCATCACCACCACGGCCCCTCCCTTGTCAGCTGGCCGGATGGTGATGGTCTGGTTCTGTTGCAGCGCCTTAACAGCCATTTTGTGCATTGACAGTTATTTTTAAATAGATGCAACATTATTTAATAGTGTCGTGCACTGTGATGGTAATTCAGTTGTATAGCAGTTTAGATAGCACTTAGTATACATAAGCATTTTTATAGGTTTAAGTAATGTAATTATAGCCATAGCAATTAGTGGATGGTAATTTATATTTGCTGAAGCCTGTGTACATAAATGCACTTGTTTAACTTGTTATATTTTAGCCTTATATTGTTTAGGCAAGAGCTCCAAGCTATACGTAGATTTTTTTTTAATTATCAGTTATGTTGTGAAATAAAAATGTTTGAATATGTCTTCTGTATGTGATGTGGGGTTGACACTATAAATAAGTGCAACGTTGCATGCTGCTGATGTCTTGAAAAAGTGCCAGGTGGCGTGAAATGTTGCCGCCGTGTTCTGGGGTGGGGGTGGGGCTTACTTTTTATTTGCTTTATTTGCTCCCATACAATAAATTTGGTTTACCAGTAGATTTAGTTAAATTCATGGTGTGAAGTACTTTTATTGGAACCTCCTGAGCTGTTGAGCCTGCTTTTTGTGTATTCCTGAACCTGGCTCACCAACATCGCGAACAATAATGCTACACCACTGTGCCAGCAGGCTGTCACAATGTCCCCTTTTAAAGGACAACATGTAAGAGAACTCTTAATAAAAAATTGTTAAAAGCATTCTTTATCTTGCATAAAACTACAACCTTTGTATCATTTTGACTGTATTATACATCTGAAATTCCTGTTCATGATATTTTATTTTTTTATTTAAAACTTTTGGTAACTGGGAAAAGTACACTGAGCCGAGGCATGTTTTCGGGTGTGACCTGGGGAACAGGCTAACAAAAGGGTTTGTAGAAACACAGTAAGGCACATCATTACACAGAAAAGTAGCCCAGCACTAATGAGACAGCTAAACATAAAGTGCCAGCCCAGTTGTGAAATAAAAGTACAAATCTAGTGAATGTTTTCACATAAGTTCATGGGGAAGGTTGCAAGTGCATGAAGGCAGAGTAGAGAGCCTTAGCTGGTGCTGTAATGAAGGGAGGGGGAAAGATTGAGAAAAGAGGGAAGCTGGTTCCAGAGAGCTGGGAGCCTGTGCAAGAAAACTGGTTGCCCAGCACGAGTGTCGTAGGAGGATGGAAAGGGAGCTGAACTGGGAGAAGAGGGTTACCCCACTGCAGGTGAGAGCCCCCTCCTCCAAGGAACACAGGACTTGCCACAAACGGTGTGGTAGAGGCGCCGGCTTACTGCTTTGAGCCGGGGCGGTCCTCCCTCACTACCAACAACCAATCTCCTTTTCTCCTGTTCCCGAGCAGAAGTCCTGTCTGCAGAATCTACACAGCTACAAGAGAAAACTTCCCCTGCTTCTGTGCTGGAGCTCACTAACCGATTTAACTGTGGACTTTTGAAAGGTAAAGGTACACTTTTGCTGGAGAACTTGGACTTAAGCTCACCTCAGTCGCTACTGTAGTACACTAGAGTTGCTAGTCGGAGGGGCAAACCTGGCCCAAATTTTGTCCCACCCACCCCATTCCCTCCTCTTAAATGCTCCCAGGCCACGCCCTCAAGCCCCTGTGCTATCTGTCAACCAATCCCTACGATACCAAAGCTAGCCCCTAATAGTCTTCATCCTCTTTGAGATTTTTGCCGGCCTGCTAAAAATCTTAAACAGTGACAGGGTCCTTGCCAACCATCCCCTACTAATTGTAAGCCAGGCAGGCTAATCTCTAACCGTCTCCCTACAGTAACCCTGGAATCCCTTGCCTATCCATCCTAGCTGACGTTAAGAGCCCTATCCATCTGTTGATGCTGCAGCCACCACAAACGGTCCGCACAGTCTAGGCAGAGCAGATGTGCTTTGTAGTGCCTCTCAACCAAGGAAGTGGGTACTATTCCCTAATTAACAGTATGATAAGGTTCTGTTAATTCTTGCATTACAACTAATATGCGGCAGCCTCCTCAGAGATATGAAGTGTTACTCCATTAACATTCTGTTAATTGTTAATCCCTGCATAACTGCTAAGATGTTGCACAATCTCTCTAGCGCCAGCCTGTATAGTGCTGAGAAGTGCTACTCTAACAGGGAAAGGTATATTACTAAGGAACTGTTGTACTGCATAGTTACTAACCGGGGCATAATTTCTCTAGTGCCTGCCAGTACAGTGCTGAGAAGTATTACTCTGTCAGAGAAAGTGAAACTAGCCAGAACTAGTATGTAAATGAACTGTTGTGAAGCATTACAGCTAATATAAGTACACAATTCTCTAGCGCCTGCCACGACAATTAATTGTTTCTTCCCTTCAGGTCTGCAAGTACTACAAGTTCTCTTACCTTATTCCTCCTACGTATAGTTAGTTCTTGCACGTTACTTTAACATTTGAAGGTAAAAAACTTGTATGTAATCCAGCTATTTGTTACCATGAATTACTTCTAGTTTTCACCTCTTAGCTTTCTACAGGGACAGGACAGATAGCCTGAGATTACTGCCCCTACTACCTGATTTTAACTGATTCACCTGGCAGGAATTTGCCTGGGAAATCTAACCAACGGACAAACAGTCAGAAGGTAACATCGCTCTCCTAATATGGCTCCGGAGAGTTATTCTCCAGACCTGGGCACTCTCTGGCACAAGTCATGCTGTGCAAGCAAGCCTCTTGCCTCTTTCCTAAATAGGGGAGTACGCCTGGCCATACTCTACATACTGTCCCCCCTCTGGGTGTACAAGAGCATAGAACATGGATACTCAGACTCCAAGGGGCCACATCATAAAGACCCCTCTTCTAGTGGTCACTACAACTGGACCTGTCCCCCTAGCACAAATTACCTTCTGATAGCCCATGAGCTGGTAAGAAGGGGCACATACGAGATACTCCATGCTATGTGCAGGCGGCTCCGCAGTTTCTCTATACCCCCGGTCAGACCTATGTTACTAAGCCTACTTGCTCTTCTGCTGCTTCAGGCAGGAGACGTGCAGCCTAATCCAGGCCCTCCTATAGCTAATCTTTTAGTTTTCTCCCCCCAGGACCCACATTAGACATCCTCCAAGGGTTTAAAAGATTGCGCATATGAACGTCTGCAGCCTCAGATCAAAAATTCAAGAGGTACAAGTCTGGCTTGGTCTCTACAAGCCCGATATCCTTGCTATCTCTGAGACCTGGCTCAAGGTCCACATCTTAGACCATGAGATCATGGTCCAAGGATACAGTATCTTCCAAAAGGACAGGGTGAACAAGAGAGGTGGTGGGGTTCTAATCTATGTTAAGGACACTCTAACAGTGTCACAACTGATGCCCAGTCTTGGAAACTGCCAGGATGGCAAATCTGTTTTCATCCGACTAACCCTTGGTCATGCGAATTACCTCACCATAGGCTGCGTCTATAACCCCCCTAAGATGGCTCTCCAAGCCCTGGAGAGTATCACTAAAACTGTTGGCAGAGAATTATCCAAGGAACTCCTTATCTTGGGAGATTTCAATCTAAACTGGGCCTCTGATACCAACAAAGTCCTCTCAGCAGTGACCCAAGAGGCAAACCTGGTACAGGTTATCTCAGAATCTACCAGGCTTAACTATAAAACTGGGAACCACACCACCCTGGACTGGGCTCCGGTATCTAATCCCCTCAACATCAGAAAGCTGGCTTATTGGCCGACGCTCTTAGCGACCACTCCCCTGTATTCTGCATCTGGAAGAACAGAGCACCAAAGGTCCCACCCAGGACACTCGCCGTCCGTGACTATTCTGAATTCACGTCGGCAAAATTTAATGACTACCTAAGTAACCTGGATTGGAGTCCACTCAGGCTCCTCCTGACCTTGGATGAGGCCTTGGAATACTTCCAAGACTCACTCCTCAAGGCGGCCTCCCTCTTTGCCCCCCTTAAGAAACTTGGATCTAAGGGAAGTTGCTACAAGTGGATCTCCCACTCAGTAAAATCCATGATGATAAGTCTGGATAAGGTTTGGAAGAAATTCTGGCTTTCCTATCTCCTGGCAGATCTGGTGATTTACGAATCTTTAAGAAACAAATGTAAGATATCTATTAAACTTGCGAAAAAGGAGCATGTCTTACACCTCCAATGAGCTAACTTGGGGAACCCCAAGCTTTTCTGGTCTCACATCAATGAACTGCTTAGGGGCAACACCAAGGAGGCACAGGGTCTAATAGAGGTGCATGGACAGCTAGTGAGTGATTGCCAGCTAATTGCCTCAGAAATCAACCGTCACTTTACCAACCTTGATGAATACAAGATTGGACTACCTCCTCCTTCGCCAGCACAGAACACCAATGAACTCCCCTGCCTTAATAGACCCCAATTTCACCTGAGATTGGTCAAGGCTAAAGAGGTCCTTACTCTTCTAAAGGCTCTCAGAATCAAAGGCTTTGACGGCCCCGACGGTATCAGCCGTAGGTTACTTAAGGAAGGAGCCCAGTCCCTTGCCAGACCTTTGACCTGGATCTTCAACAGGTCTCTACTTGAAGAAAATGTTCCTCACCAGTGGAAGCAGGCTAATGTGGTCCTCATTCACAAAGGTGGCACGAGGGAACATATTGGCAACTACAGGCCCATCTCCCTGCTATGCTCCCTTGCAAAACTGCAAGAAAGGCTAGTTTACGGGCAACTGAGGGACTACCTGGAGCTCTACCAGCTCCTAGCCGCCTCTCAGCATGGTTTCCAGGTAAATCATGGCACTGACACAGCCTTCACCAATCTAACAGTGGACGTACTTAGTGCAGTGGATGCTGGTAAGCCAACGGGCGCAATCTTTATAGATCTGTCCAAGGCTTTTAACCTCGTGGACCACAACCTCCTAGTAACAAGCTTCATAAACTTGGTTTTGATCCCCTGGCCCTCAAGTGGTTCAAGAGCTACCTATCAGGCCGCTCTCCAGAGGGTCTTCTGGAAGGGAGAGCAGTCTGACCCTTTACCTGTCAAGGAGGGAGTACCTCAGGGCTCAATTCTCGTCCCCTCTTGTTCTTTCTCTTCACCAATGACCTCTACCTTCACTGAGGGGACAGCTTAGTGGTTCAATATGCAGATGACATTGTCATCTACCGCTCCATGGATAATCTGCCTGAACTAGGTCCTCTCCTCCAAGCTGACCTAATGACACTTGAGGCCTGGCTAACATCTAATAGAATGGTCCTCAATGCAGGCAAAACAAAAGCCATGCTATTTGGTCCAAGATCTCTTGGACAGGACAGGACCAAATCCATACAGGTAAATTCTCATGCTGGAAAAAGGATAGACATGGTAGACACTATAAAATACCTAGGGCTAAAAATTTACCGAAGTCTCGCCTTCAAGTCCCATGTAGACCAAGTAACCAGGACTATCCACGGTAAACTTGGCACTCTGTACCCACTAAAAGACCAGCTTATCCCGGAGGCTAGGCTAGCTGTTGCCTCCAGTGTCCTCCTCCCAACACACACTCACGCTGCCCCAGTAATTCTGGGAATGGCTAAGCAAGATTTCAGTCGGCTACAGGTCCTGTATAACAAGGTTGTGCGATTCGCGACTCAGAATCACCCAAGAAGTCACCCCTGTGATACGCTTGCCTAGCTGCAGTGGCCATCTTTTGCTTCTCGTCTTCAGTACCCCTTGCTCTGCCTTGCTTACAAATTACAGAGCCGGGCTACTCCACTGAGCCTAAAAGGGACTATCACTCCCAAACACAACTCACTTAAGCTTAGGATCTCAGGTCGGACTGTACTTGCAATCCCCAGAGTCAGGACAAATGCGGGAGGTAAATCCTTCTCCTACACTGCCCCCTACTTGTGGAATAACCTATCACCCTCAGTACAGGAAATACAGTACAGTAAACTTTCATACGAGGCTCAAGGCCCACATGTTAGAGTCCAGCTCTTGTCACTGTCATAGCATAGGATAGACTTCCCCCTGTCCAACAAACAATACCTACCCTCTCCCTTTATCACCTAATCAGACTTCAAGGTCTGACCTTGGCTCATTCAACTGCTGCACTTATGTATTATTGATTCTTAATTACTGCTTATATTGTAATCCTGTTATCATCTGTACTTTCTCTGTTAACCTGTTGTACCTGACTTTCTGTTATTGTACTGTATCCTGGGTCGCCTCTGAAAAAGGGACCTTCGGGGCTTAGTGGGCCTACTCGGTCATCAAAATTTAATAAATAAATAGCCCATAAGCAGAGGAGGTAATAGGGGAGAGGAGGAAGGATAGGTAGGGGGGAAGTGTACCAAACCAGTATTTGGCAATAAAGATAGAGTAGCATGTCTGGCGGTGTTGAGGTAGGGGAAGTAAGGACAGTGTCTGGCGGCGTTGAGGTAGGGGAAGTAAGGACAGTGTCTGGCGGCGTTGAGGTAGGGGAAGTAAGGACAGTGTCTGGCAGCGTTGAGGTAGGGGAAGTAAGGACAGTGTCTGGCGGCATTGAGGTAGGGAAGTAAGGACAGTGTCTGGCGGCGTTGAGGTAGGGGAAGTCAGGACAGTGTGTCTGGCGGCGTTGAGGTAGGGGAAGTAAGGACAGTGTCTGGCGGTGTTGAGGTAGGGAAAGTAAGGACAGTGTGTCTGGCGGTGTTGAGGTAGGGGAGGTAAGGACAGCGTGTCTGGCGGCGTTGAGGTAGGGGAAGTAAGGACAGTGTGTCTGGCGACATTGAGGTAGGGGAAGTAAGGAAAGTGTTGAGTATAGGGAACAGTGATTGGGGGGGCATTTTGGTGGCAAAACGACAGAAAAGCGTCACAGCGGTTATCCAGTCTGGCGAGTGAGGAAAAGGGGGATGGAGCTGCATACAACGTTAACGTAATCAAAGATGGGGAGGATAAGCCAGCCCAGTGGCGTGGAGGGTTAAGGTATCACTGCCTTACCTCCTGCCATGCTGGTGACCTGTGTTCGCAGGTCACAGGGGGTTGGCTAGGGAAGGAGAGGATCGAGCATCCCGAGGACAGTTCTCTTCTCCCTGGGAGGGATGGGACCAGAGACAAGTGCTTGCCTGGCTCCTAGCGCTGGCTGGAGGCTGGCACACTGGCTCTACAGGGTAAGGGGGTTGAGATGGAGCAGACGCATGGTGTGCCACGTGCAGAAGCGTGCGCAGCTCGGCCATTGGGGTCATTGCACGCTGTAACTCCACGCTCGGGGAAGGGAGAAATATGGAGGCCGAAAATGCCACTGACCAGGATGAGGCCGGCCCCTCACAGGCGCCACACCTGGCCAGCTGGTACCTCTAAGCCAAGAGGTAATCATCAGTAGACGCCTTGGTGACTGTGCTGGGGGGGGGGGTGGTGGAAAGGGGCCAGTTGGTGGGGAGATGAAAGAAATTTGCAAAAAGTAGGGAGCATCATTTTGGTGACTAGCTTCCCGCTATGAAACTGTACACAGACTTGTTTATCACAAATTATTTTTCGGACTTCCGGTGACATCATGAGACTGAACAACCTGGAGCGTGAGGCTCCCCTTAGAAACTAAATAAAAAGCCCTCAAACTACAGAAAATAATAAAATTAAGATTGCCAGAATAGATAAGAGGGGGATAATGCCGAAGAGGAAAGGAACTGACAAAACAGAGTCTTCGATCCACACAGATTCTGACAGACTGCAACCGGAGGATTCAGACAGTGGGGACTCGAGGGCCTCGTCGACCTCCCGCTGCAGTACAGTACAGGCCGATCAGGTCCCCAACTCAATTTTACAACGGCAGATGACCCAGATGCTTGCCGAGATCCGTGATTTTAGAAAGGAGATGCGGTCTACGGTGGCGGGGCTGAGGACCGACCTGAACAAGCTGGAGAAACAGCAGGAGGGTTCCGAAGAACAGCTTTCCAAGACAGACCAGAGGGTGGATGAAACCGAGAGGGCCATTTCCCAGTTGTACTCGCAGGTCTCGGCCTTGCAACAACGAGCGGAGGACGCAGAGTGTAGAAGCCGCCGGAACAATATACGCTTGTCGGGGCTCCTGGAAGGCACTGAACCGGCAGAGTTTATCCCATTCATTCAAAAACTGCTGCGAGAGACCCTCACCTTACCTAATGATATAACGCTGGAAATGGAGCGTGTCCATCGTTCTCTGGGCCCAAAACCACCAGCTGGAGCCAGACCGCGATCCATCCTTATAAAATTCCTCCGACATCAGGAGAAGGAAACAGTGCTGCATACTGCATGGAAGCAGGGCAAAGTTATATTTGGGAGCAGCAGGCTTTTCTTCGAAAACGATTTTGCACCAGAAGTGATGTCACGTTGGAAGACGTTTTTTCCGGTAATGAAAGCTCTTAAAGGGGCAGGGGTGCGATTCCGCTCCTTATACCCGGCGAAACTGCTGATTTATTTTAAGGAAGGCCCGATGGTTTATGAGTCCGCTGCTGAGGCGAAGAAGGCGCTACAGTCCAGGAAGATAGAGGTTCCAGGGCAGAATATAAACAGCAGAACCCCACTCGCGGCAAGATTGGTGCAAAAAGTCTGGTCAGTGGAACAACGAGAGGCGAGGAGGAAACAGGGAGCTGAAGTAATGCAGACAGTTGTTAGGGCACTGAGAGCTGACTCACAGGAACTTTCGGACCCTGGTCTAGGAAATGGTGCAGCACTAACCTGAGGACTTGTTCGGTCTGTGAATGGAATTGTTCCCCTCGAGTGTCTGGACTGATGGCCCCTCGGACTAGCAAGTTTGCCTAATACTGCACCGTGTCCCTCCCCCCTTTTTTTTTTTCTTTCCCCTCTCTCCCTTGTTGGTTGCTCCTTCTTCCCTTCTCCCTCCTTATTTCCTTTCCTTTTCGTCCCCCTGTCTTTTGGTTGTTAGGGGGGGATCTGCAGAACTAATATGATGTTTTGGGAGGGGCGGGAGGTCGGGGGGGGGGCTGGGTGGGTAGGCGGAGGCCCGCTGTGGTCCGATACCCGTCAATCGCCCAGATGCTGCAGTGGATGAGAGGGTGGCACACCCCGGCTCTCGGTCTGCCAGTTAATTAGGTGCAGCTCCACTGTCGGGGTCGGTTCCCGCTAGTCTGCGACTGTGTCCGGAGGGGAGGCTCGACCCACCTCAGCCCGTTTTGGACCAAGCAGACCCAGACTAGTATTGCTACAGCTAAGATAAGACCTGTGGGGCCGGGGACTCTGGTACCTGGAACCGATGGAGGGAGGGGGGAAAATTGGGTATACCAAGCGTAAATGAGCCATGGCCCGGGGGATTGTGGATTCTTGGCTGCTGGGGGGCAGTGGGTAATGATGTGTTCTGGCTGAGTTTGAGTGGGGGGACAGTGTTCGCCATTGAAGTCAGGGTTACCCGCTTCTCTAGACCTCTCCGGCTGTGGCCAGGTTGCGGAGCAGACGGATTACGCGGATGGCTGTGACTTGGGCTCCCCCTCCCCACAGTCCTAGGCATCATTGCCAAATAAGGAGGGCTGCCTGGTGAGTGGGGTGGATGGGGGGGGCAGCAGGTAAATAAGGTGGACCCGCGAGGAATAATCCTGGCCATCTCGTAGGGGGGGAGGTGAATTTCAGACAATCGGGTGGATGGGACTTGGAGATCGGTGCCCCAACGGGAGGATAGAGTGGTGAAGCTGAGGTGCAGTCTAAATGATTCCACCCCCATATGGAGGCATGGCAATGTTACGGTCTACTCTGTCCCCCGGGAGGCTACAGAATCCCCTCTGTGGATTCGATCTGAGGTGCAGTTCTGGGGGGATCACATAGTACCCTCCCATCCAGATAAGAGAGGGAGACGCAACGACCAATTAAAGCGCACCTACGACTGTGATGCTGGGCTCGGGATAGGGGGTTGATGGCGTATGGGACCCACCTTATCCCTGCCTATCTAATAGGTGATACTCAGAGGATTGGGTCTCCCACTTAGAAGTGGAATTGCCAGCCCCAGTAAGCATTTATATGGCCCCCAGGAAAACTCTGAACATTGATCTCACAGGGTAATTGGGGTTCCAAGAACACTTGGAAATAGAGGGGGTTTTGTGACTGTTGTGACACCTTAGGGGGTCCCTGTCTGGGCCACTGGAGCTCCGGTGGAGGTGGGGTGGTAGCCACTATACAGCGCCTGTGTGGCGCGGCGGCCCCCGCCTTCCTCCAATAGGAAGAGGTTCCTTTTGCATAAATGTTCTTTGGGGAGCCTATAGCTCGGTCCTTGTGACTAAAGTCACCAAACCCAACTACTCTTAACCCCTTTGGGTACTAGTTGCCCACGGTCCTCAGACAAAAGAGGACCTCACAGGTAGGACTCTTGGATCCTACCGGCCAGTCCAGGTATAGCCTGGATCGGTGGAAGTACCAAAGATTTACACTGTTATTGTGGCCATGTTGGCCTGTAGGCTGTGTTTGTATTTAGTGTTATATGTCTTCAGAGTGGTTATGTGTTTTGTATATATGTTTCTCTATTAGGTCATCAAGCTCACTCTGGTCACTAGCCTCACGAAAAATTTGGGTTTGGATGCACCCAGTGGGGGTGCGGGGACCGGTGTCCTCACCCTTTGACATGTTGCATACACCAAAGTTAAATTGCTCTCTAAATGTAAATGGGTTGGCCTCCCCAATTAAAAGATCCAGAACATTGGCGTATCTTAAAAGAACTAAATCGGATATAATTTTTCTACAGGAGACGCATATGAGTCAGCTGGAGCATTCCAAGCTCGCTAAATTAAGTAGGGGACAGGTGTTAAGTGCCTCATATAGGGGTGGTAGAAGTAGAGGTGTTGCCATTATCATCCCTTCCCACACTCCATACCAACCGGAACGAACCTGGTCAGACCCTGAGGGCCGCCTGGTTCTCACCCGTGGGAGGCTTAACGGTAAGGAAGTCACGTTGGCAAACGTATATCTTCCCCCGGGCATCACGACTGCACAGCTGAAACCTTTGCTGGACAGAGTGGTGAACTTTACCAAAGGTGTTTTATTAATGGGTGGAGATTTTAATATGCTCGTGGATCCAAGTTTGTACTCCACAAAAGTGAAGCCACAGAGGCTGTCTGGGACCCAGAGTTTCTTTAAAAGGTTTGTCACAGAAATTGGGTGGTGTGATATCTGGAGGCAGCTGCACCACATACAAAAATTACTCATACTACTCGCGGTACATCACACGATTCCGGATAGATCTTGCCTTTACGCAAGTGGAAAACCTGCAGATGGTAAGTAACGCTCAGATCGGGATATAGCTATCTCAGATCATGCCCCGTGAGCACATTATGGGATTTAGGTGGCCAACCTAAAAGCACTCAATGGAGGTTAAACCCATTCTACCTACGCACAAAATAATTTAGAGAGTTTGTCTCCGGCAACATCTCTGAGATCATGACCGATAACCCTGCCCCAGACACAAGCCCTTCGGTCTACTGGGACACAATAAAAGCGGTCCTAAGGGGGCATCTAATTAAATATTCAGTGCAGAAGAAACGGCAGCGCGAAGAGCGCAGAGCCGAACTCGAAGAAACTCTCCATTTTCTACAACTAGCACATAAACAGGGAGACAACTCCCTCCTACCTCAGATACAGCACACCAAGCAAGAGTTAGATAAGCTTGCAATACAACAAACCGAAATAGCCCTAGCTTTTCTGAGGCAAAGGTACTATGAGGTTGGGCCGCGAGCTACACGTTTGCTCGCATACCAGATACGTAGAAGAAGAAAAGCAGCAACAATCGGTAGTATTAGACACCCAGTAGGGGGACAGCCCCTCTCTAAAACACACGACGTAGCAGAAGCGTTCCGGGCCTACTATAAGAGATTGTACACTCCAGAGGCAGTCCCATCCCCAGAGAGTATTGCAACATACATTGGGGCACTTACTCTGCCCACCCTAAAGGAACAAAGTAAAGAGGCCCTTATGCAGCCTGTAACTGCCACTGAACTAGTACAAATTATTGCCAATTCTAAGTCCCAGAAAGCCCCAGGACCCGACGGATATGGAGCAGAATTCTATAAGACTGCTAGGCCGTCAGTCCTCCCCACACTGCTGCGTATCTTTAACTCAGTACTTCAGGGTGACCCACCCCAGATTCTTGGTCTTACGCAACCATATCGGTGATCCCCAAACCAGGAAGAACCCACAGGAATGTGCATCGTACAGACCGATATCGGTATTAAATCAGGACTATAAAATATTCATGAGCATCTTAGCTCACCGAATGGATCAAGTACTCCCTGCACTAATACATAAAGATCAAACTGGCCGTGAGGGCTCGCTACTACTGATAATATCAGCGCTCTCTTTATCTGGTCAACCAGATGGCGGTACGAGACTCCCAGCGGTACTCATTAGTCTTGGCGCAGAGAAGGCCTTGACAGAGTTGCATGGCCCTTCCTATACTCCATCCTGCAGCGATTTTGGTTTTCCCCAGGCCTCATTCAAGTCCTGCAAAATATATATTCCTCACCTCGGGCCTGTGTAAGTCAATGGGCACCACTCTAAATATTTTCCACTAAAGCGAGGCACCGCCAGGTTGTCCGTTGTCCCCGCTGTTATTTGCAGTAACCATAGAACCTTTGGCGCAGAGCATCAGGGAACACCCTAACATTAGAGGAGTTTTACTGGGGGGAACTGAGCACCGAATCGCCCTTTATGCGGATGACATCCTCTTATATTTACAAGATCCAGAACAGTCTATCTCAACGGTATGCCAGGTCTTAGACGAATATGGAAGATTGTCAGGATATAAATTAAACCTAACTAAAACTGAATTGCTTACATTTAATTATACCCCTACACAAGCAACATTGGGCGTCCTTCCGGGTAGATGGAACCTGACGAAGTTAAAATATTTAGGCGTGTATATCCCCCGGGAGGGAATAAATTACTACAAGTATAATTATTCCCCCTTTATGACACAACTGAGGCAGGATTTACAGGCTTGGTCGGTCATTCCATTGAGCCTATTGAAATGAATAGAACTAATTAGGATGATAATTCTCCCTAGAGCATTATATCTGTTTCAAAATATCCCCCTTTTTGTACCCCAAAAGTTCTTTAAAGAAATTAATCGCCTATTACGGAACTTCATTTGGGCGGGGCAGAGGCCCCGGGTGAACCTTAGGGTGTTGGCGCTTTCCCGGACTGATGGGGGTCTTGCGCTTCCAGATTTAAAACATTACCAACAAGCAATAACTATGATGTACATAATGGCAAGACAAAATAGAAGTTCAAACCCGCATTGGTTGGACATAGAGAAAGTATTGATAAGTGATATTCCCTACTTTCGGACAATATATAGTCCAAACTTGAGAGAGGGGCCTATTCAACCACGAACCCCTGGTTGACAGCACAATTTCAAAACTGGAATGTAATTAAAAGTCACATAAACTGTCATCCAGCCTGCCTCTCTATGCCCGATTCGGGCTCTTCCGGAGTTCTCCCCCAATACTCTGGACTCTGGATTTGGCGGGTGGGGCGGCCTTGGCCTCGATACTTGCCTCAAATATGACTCAAGGAGTTACCTGGTCATTTATTCAGGCAAGTTTCACTTGCCACATAGATTTTTTTCGCTATTTACAGCTTCGACATTATATAGAGAGCTTACCTCTAAGCTCGCGAGACCCAGAAAACTATTCAGCATTAATTAGATGTCAGATCTCTCTAAACGACTCGGGGAAGCGGGAACACTTAATATCCACATACTACCATTCTTTAGATTCTCAGGGGGTGATAGCCACTGAAAACGTCCGCATGCAATGGCGGGTAGAGTCTGGTTGCCAACTGACTATTGCAGACTGGCAACTGGCATGTAATTATTCCTCTAAGGTCACAAGCTCATATCAATGGCGAGAATTCGCCTGGAAAGTTTTGATAAGATACTTTAGATCACCCAAAGTAACTAAGCACTATTCACAGGGCAGGTCAGCAGAATGCTGGCGAGGATGTGGAGAGCAGGAGGCCAATCTGACACATATTTTCTGGTCATGCCCAGTGCTCTCTAGCTTTTTTAAACAATTGGAAGAGCAGCTGCAGCGACTTTTTGACCCACATTTTCAGTTAATGCCAGAGGTTTACTTATTCCTTATGTTTCCCAAACCCTATAGAGGCCCGAATACAAGATATCTGCTTGCACTGCTTATTACAGCAGCCAAAAAAGTGATAACTAAACTATGGCTGACAATGCATCCCCCAACCATTCGTGACTGGTGGGACATCACTCAACAAATTCACAACATGGAAAAGATTACATATAGTATAAATGAGCGTGGAGAGCATTTTACGGTAAAATGGGTACGATGGCAGCTATACTATACGTTGATCGATCCCGCTTTTGTGCCCTAAGTCTTTTACTCTAGTTGTGGTTCTTGAGTTTAAGCGTGGAAAGGTGGTCCCCCTCTCTGTGGGGCCCCTGCCTGTGCACCCCCAAACACCATGCAGTATCTGGAACCCAAAACATGATTGAAGTGGCCTAGTAGTTGCAGAAGGGGAAGGTTCGGTGACCTTGAAGAGCAATTAGAACGTGCATACTTGTTACAATACATGTGGAATGCTGTGTGGGGATTAGATGAAAGGGTAATATCCATGAGAGCAATGAAATATATGGGAAGTGCTGAATAATGGACTGGGAATGCATTTGAATCCTTAGAGTTGTTGGCAACAATGTGCCAGTTATAGATATACTGTATAAGGTAATAACTGTAGACCTATCTGTATATACGTTAAACTATGAACAATAAAAAGAATATTTAAAAAAAAAAAAATTATTTTTCTTTTTGAAAATTTGTAACTGGAAAAGGCACACTGAGCCAAAGATCATTTCTAGGTGTGACCGGGGGAGGGGGGGGGATACAAGAGCAATATATTCCCCCCGGGATGACGATTCACCACATAACATAATCCCTTCATAAGAGATAAACAAGTTACAAGGTACAGTAATGCCAAGGGAAAACCAGGCTAATTTCCGGTACATTTGTGAAAAAATATACAAAATGACTATGTGTTATTAGTACAGTATTTTACATACAGAGATTGGTAAGAACAATAAATTAAAACTATACGTAAGGTGCAGACCAATTTAAATCCCAGTCACATCAAACCCATATATTTCCTCTTCAAGAGGGTGGTGAATTTATGAAATGACCATCCAACAGGGGCGATGGATGTAAAGAAAGTAGAGGCATTCAAGGAAAGCCGGCATGAATTTCTGCTTATGAAGGAAGTCACTGGGGGTGCTCTCAGTAGCAGTGTGGGTGGTTAATTCCTGTAAATTGGTATAGTACATGTTTGCACAGCATTCTTACTTGGGGGGGTGGGATTGATGGACCAAAGGTTCCCTTCTGCTTTGTAACTTTTGTTACTGTTTTGCTTAACCCACATACCTTTCCTTAATTTGTCTCTGGACGCCATATAGCTGCCGCCAACTGTTTAAGGAAAAAAAAGCACTTTGGGATATGGTATATTTGAAAGGCATTATATAAAACCAAATTTCCTCCTTCAGCAAGCATGTTAAAAGTAAACAAAGAAAAGATGTGTGCAGGGAATGTGAAACATACCTTATGTAATGCATTTTGCATTGCAGGCACTACAAGAAACTGGGGCTGAATCTTTGGAAGCAAGTTGAGGACCTGTGCCTTCAGGCAGGAATGGTGCAGGATGCTCTAGTACATTATCACATGGCTGTGGAACTTCTGCGATCTGTGAATGACTTCTTATGGCTTGGAGGTAGGTTTCAGTGGCAAAAAAGGACAGAAAAATCTTAAGTTAAAATGGAAGGTGATGATATGACTTATTATTAAATGTACAGGAGAAATCCTTTGAGGTGATTGGCTGAAGCAGTCTTTGACCCATGACAATATCTCAGTATATCATTGTGGTTCAAAACTGATTACTAAGAACAGCCATTTCCTAACACTTTGGGACCATTTTATAGTCACAGTAATACACTCCAGGGTGTGGAATACCATGGGATAGCGCCATTTCTTGGGTGATTAGAGGCACTCTGCGTTGTCTCGTGTCTCATAGAGCACCCATAGTGCCACACCCTGCCATACATTATTATTTATTTTTCTTTGTTGCGTCACGTTGTCACGGGGTTAGTTATAAATGCTTGTTAATTACACCTTCCAGCTAGGATTTTCTCCCAGTATTTCAACCTTATTCAGGTTCTCCTTCTGTCACTACAGTATTCCAGATCCTGCCTGTGGGAATACTGACTTCACCTCGATTCGAGCATGTGAGTTACCACTGATGTGACCACAGATTACCTCCATGGCAGAGCCCTGAGGTTGACCCAGGTCTTGAGGGCAACTGGGTTTGCCCTGAACTGGTCAGAGTGGGAGCAGGGGAGGTGAGCATTTAGGACAGTGATGCCCTTGTATGGGGGTGCAGCATGGAGGACAGTTGGGGCATGGAGGGTGTATGAGGCAATAATTCAGGTTGGCGAAAAAAATAACGTACTTATAGTAAGCCTTGTGCAGTCTGCAGAAGAATGCCTTAAAAAGGTTCACAGGAAGTGGGAAACTGGCAGTGATAAAACAATATCAGAGGAGGAATGGTTACATATAGTCGGTGGGACACATGGAATAACCTAATCTGTTAGGTGGCACAGAAGATGGAGATTAGAATTTTTCCATATACCCTGTATATAGGCCAGACAGCATGGAAACTGGGCAGCAGTCTGTTGGAGGGAATATGGAGAGGAAAAAGCTAAAATCTCTCATTTCTAGGTGTGTGAAGCTTTCCAGACATTCTGGGCTTGCTTTGGAGAAGTTTTATAGAGGAGATGGGGGGCACATGACCATATCGAAGGACGCACATGGAAATAAAACACTTCTTAGTGCATCTTTCCTGGCCAACAATGGTTAAATAAAATTTTAAAAATATCCTTTGCACACTGTGTTATGGACATGCTGCCACCTGGTTTTGGTTGGGGGAGAATAGGAAACTATCTCTGAAACATTCTGATGTTGGAAACGGACATAGCTATAATGAGCAAAGGGTTTCAAAGCGGACTCCATGATGAGACTGGAATGTATAGAGGATTGTGTATGCGCGAAGCATACACAACAAAACAGTGCGATCAGAGAGGTTTCTGTGGTAACCTGAGACCTGAGAGGCGTAGCTCGAGAGGTCTGTTACCACGAAACCCCAAGATCGCATAACTGCCTTTATTTGTGTGTGGTTGCTCACACAATCTTTATAGTATGGGCAACCATAAATAGCACTCGTGAACTTTCGGGGAGCTTACTTCTGTGTCTGCCACAAAGGCTTCCTTCCATGTTGCCGTGCGGGCGCTGTATGCGCATCTTGTGAATGTATTCGATCTTGTTGTGCTGCGAGGGGCGCACTGGGTGCAGCACAACAAGATCGTGACGAACCGAGTGAAGGACAACAACGCTGTTCCAGGCATGGATTTCCATGCGGAACAGCGTTCCACCATACACTATAAGAGAATAGTAATAGGGATATATAAAATTTAACTTTCTCCTACAGTAGGGATGTGGTCTTCCAAAACAGATGGTCACGGTTAATATATCCCCCCACAGATGACAATTTTGCCACATAACATAACCCCCTCAGTGAAAGGGAGAGAATAAAATCAAGGTAGGCTGTTGAATAATAAAATGTTTTCATGCATGATACGAAAACAGGAGACATGGACAGCTTGTGCTATATTCTCACATGGGTTATGTTACACTGTGCATGTAGTTATGAACTGTCCTTCAACATACAGTATGTACTTTAGGTTACTACAACTACACTCTTTATGAAGAAAACATTTTGCTGATATCTGACTTTGTGAAATTAATAAAACCAGCAAATGATAGCCACTCCCCCATGGCAGTGCGATGACTAGCATCTTTGCTAGTGCACTAAGGGCTTTGTGAAGTTCTTGTGAATGCTGTCCAGTATGGCATTAGTAATCACTAGGTGGTTACAAATACTAAACTGTGCTTTGCAGCCTATTTAGTGGATGCAAATCCTTGGTATATGGTTTCCCAAGTGTGTTTTTTTTTTTTTTTTTTTAACACTGAAATGAATGGAAATGCATACCATGTGATCATTTCAACAGGAGCAAGCCAGAATATAGTTATTATTTAGCTGTGTTCAAGAGGAACCTGGAGAGTCCAACCAAGCTTCAGAGTGTGACACCGGCAGCCTGGGTTTGGGAGTGAGCTGGGGTCATCAGGGGCTGGCCCGGGGGAGGGTGCCATGTCCTGCTGCACTACCATCCTCTGTAGATGTACGAGTGGAGGAGTGCACAGGACACGCGGGGGAATGCGCTGTGCTGCGTATCGCGTGAGCATGCTGATGCACGCTAATGCTGCGGGACGGCGTCCCAACGCTGCTGGCCCCTTGGGACTCTGGGATCCATGGCACAAAGAGAAGGGGAAGCTAAGATAGAAAAACCCCTCCTTCGCTTGTCACAGGACCATGAAGTCTGGTACATCCAGACTGAAGGCAGGTAAATCCGCCACAGGCAGCTGAAGTAGAGGAGGCATAGAAAGTGTAAACTAAAAAAAATAAATCAATGGTATATGTGGTAGAGTCCTAAAGGGGACAGGACATATGTGCTAATTGATAGTAGTTAGTAATGTTCCTATTTACAGGAATAACATTTGTACTTCTAAATGGTCCATGTTTACCTGGACCTGAATAAACATAGATTTGAAAAAACTGTTTTGAATTGTTTTCTTTTTATGGACAACATTCTGTACAGTTCTCTTCTTGGAACCAGTAATTTGGATTTTTTTACTATGTTACGGTTTGTGTACAGGATGTTGAGCAGGAACTGAACTGAAGTATCATGCTCTGCCCTCTCCCCTTACCTTGCTTTGTACTCTCCTCCCTCCTGACTACATCATCACACTTACGTCTGTTGATTATAATATTGTAACTGTGTATTTACCATACTACTGAACTGTTTGCTGTACCTGGTACCATATTGTAACCTCAATTTATGTATTATCCCTCTGTACTCTGCTTCTTGCACTGAACTGTGTTGCCTGTTATACTGGTCGCACTACCTGTATATGCCTTACTCGATGTTCCATGCTAGTGGCTCGGGTCATGCCTGAAAAGGGTCCATCGGAACAGTGCACCTACCTGGTCATCAAATAATGAACTGTTACCTTATCAGAATCATGCACAGAGTTCTGTGCAGAGACCATGACATAATTAAAACTTCAGATCACTGGTTCTGTGAAGAGAACTGTAACAGAATGCTGCCCATAGAAACAAAACAATATAAAATACCCTTTTTTGCATCATTCTTTATGCAGGTACAGTCACATATACAACATGGTGGTGTATAAATACCATTTTTGAAAATAGAAACATTATAAACAGCTGTCAGTCAGAAATAACTTTCTGTCCTCTTTAACGGCCTGGAAAACACCTTGCATCATCAAATGGGAGATCTGTGTTTGGGAATGCAGTTGAGTTCCCAAGCCCTAACTACTAAGTGACAGGTGAGATGTGAGGGCTTCCATGTCAGTTTGATATTTTTCATACTATTACAGGCTGCCCCCCCCCCACCAAATAAATTACATTATTTCCCATGGAACCTGAATAGTTCTGTTTTCCTGTATAAGTAATTAACATCTGCTAGTGACAGTGCCAGAATGTCAGCCTCCTCTCACAAATCCCCCCCACTGCTCCTAGCTTTCCCATCTGTTTTCCGCTCACCACTAACTCACCTCGCACGCTGGACCACCCTATCGCCCCCCCACCCCTCCATCAATGTCCACCCCCCTGCCTCCTGTACACAGTGCAAGGTGGGCCCTCTCTGTCCTAGCCATACCTACCCTCACCTCCCTGCCCATCCCCTGCACTGCCCCCCCGATCCTTGCATCTGCCCAAGCACTTCTACCACAACCGTCGTAGTCCTGTTTTCCGACTCATCACCTTACTCCTTATGCTCTCTGGGAATGTCCACCCTAACCCTGGACCTGGACCTTCTACTCCCCTATTGCCCCCTACTGGGCGTGGCCTCTGCATTGCCTCTATGAATATCTACAGTCTCCCAAAGAAAACTGCTGCACTCCAGTGTTGGGTCTCCCAACACACGCCCACCATTCTTGCCCTAGTGGAGACCTGGCTGTCTGCATTAACCCCCGACTCTGCTGTCTCCCTCCCCGGCTTCACCCTTTTTATAGAAGATCGTGTAGGTAAGCGAGGTGGCGGATGTGCAGTCTACCTGCGTGACTCCCTCCTGGGCCACGCACTACCTACCCCCCAAGCTCGACCACGGTGCCCAAGCCATCACCCTAAAAATCTCCCCCGACCCGGGCCATGGCCCTCTTTACCTTACAACCACTTACATACCCCCACGGGCCCAAAGTCTAGCTATCCACTGTCTCACTGACTATCTCTCTACCCTGCTCCACAAAACTGAACAGCTCGTCCTAGGTGACCTCAACATCAACTGGCTTGGCTCCACTATAACACACATTAAGGACAACTTCACAGCCCTTGACCTATTTCAGTTAGTCGCTCATCCCACCAGATTAAACCAATCAAGTGGGTCCAGCTCCCTCCTTGATATAGTACTGTCCAACTGCCCCCACAAAATCAAGTCTGTTAATGTCCTAGCCAGCTCCCTTAGCGACCACTCCCCAATTCTCTGTTTCTGGTCCTCCCCCACGCTCAATCTCATGTGCAAAGCCATCCCCCGCCTCCACTTTCGCCCCAGGGGCCTTAATAAACGAAAGCAGTACCTAGCCCAGCTCGACTGGTCTCCGATCTCCCTTGCAATGGATATAGATACTGCTCTAGCCTTCCTC
The DNA here is from genome assembly GCA_016271365.2 of Neoceratodus forsteri. NCBI lineage: Eukaryota > Metazoa > Chordata > Ceratodontiformes > Ceratodontidae > Neoceratodus > Neoceratodus forsteri. The sequence continues at coordinate 880,589,867 of CM057455.1, read as the reverse complement.
ACCAGAGCCTTCTGCAAGGCCTGTGACATCTTTGCCCCTGACTCCAGCACTCACTCTAAGAGACACAATGCTGCCTGGATTTCTCCCTCCTTGATCCAGCAACTGAAGCAGCGGGATAACCTGTGGCATATTGCGGTCGAGTCTGGCAGGACAGCAGACAGACAAGCCTATAATGCCGCTTGCAATCAATGCACCTGGGCCATAAGGCAAGCCAAGGCCAGGTACTATCAAACCACCTTGGCCTCATCCTGGGGCTCTGCTCAAGCTTTCTGGGATAACATTAAGGAGCTTAATGGGAAAACCTGCTCTTCCCCCACTTCTCAGATGATTATTAACGGTGCAATTAATAGTGACCTACCACTTGTTAGCGACTGCCTCAACACGACCTTTTCTGACCTAAGTGCGGTCCTTCCTGCCCACTTCTTCGATTCTATCTGTGCATCCAACTCCCCTGCAATTTTTTGACCCCCCCATTTCTCTTCCGGACCATATCTCCCCGGAATGCCAAACCACTCCTACTAAAAGCCCTCTCCAGCTGCAACCCCAGTTGTGACCCCCCTTGATTCCAGGATTCTCCACCTAACACTTGATGTCATGTTAGCCCCCCTTACTGACCTTCTTAACTGGTCTCTATGCCTCTGCCAATTCCCGAGTGCATGGAAATTGACTGAAATTACCCCTATCCATAAAAATGGAGACCACACATTACCGAACAACTACAGACCAATCTCCATCCCCCCCCCCCAAAGCCCTGAAGAAAATAGTATCCACCCAACTCATGGATTATCTATCCAAGCACAACATATTATGCCCAGAGCAGCATGGCTTCCGCCCTGGTCACAGCACCACTTCAGCCCTGTTGGAGTTCTCCCACCAAATACACTCTGCACTTGATGCTGAGGAGATCGCCGGGGCAGTGTTCATTGACCTATCCAAGGCCTTTGGCACTGTGTGTCACCCCTTATTGCTTGACTCCCTCTGTCAGCTTGGTTTCTCATCTGGCCCTCTGGCCTGGTTCTCCAGCTACCTCCGTGACAGATTCCAACGGGTCAAAATAAATGGTATCCTATCAACTGCCTTACCTGTACGCTCTGGAGTCCCTCAAGGCTCCATCCTGGGCCACACATTGTTCAGTCTCTTTCTAAACACCCTCCCCAGCTCCTGCTCAGGCAAAATGCTTCTATACGCCGACGATGCAGTCCTCATTGCCTCCCACCCCGACCCACTCACACTCCAGAGCTCCTTGCAACTCGCCTTCAGCCAAGCTGAAAAGTGGTTCCTCGACCATTGTCTGGTTCTGAACCACAAGAAGATTAATCTGTGATTTTTGCACACTGCCAGAGTTACTCCAGAAATGCTCCCCTTTGCATCATCCCCAGCACCCTACACCCCCTTGAACAGGTTATCAACATACAAATACCTCGGCATCACCTTCGACTCCGCTTTCTCCTTCCATGCCCATCTTAACTCACTGTCCTCTGCCATGAATGCCTGGATTGGACTCCTCTACCACCACAAAGACTGCCTCCCTGAGTTTGCCCTATGGCTGTCTATCACGTTCTCCATCCCGTCTTTAGTTGATTATGGACTCCCTATCTATGCAGCTGCTGACTCCACTGCCCTCACCAAAGTCCAGACCTCTATCAACAAAGCCTGCAGGCTCCTGACTGGTGCCCCCAGCAGAACACACACATACCAGCTTTACTCCACCTCAGACCTACTCACTTTTGAAGAGTGCCTACAATACCACACCTGTATACTGGCCAAAAAGACTCTACTTGGGCTCTCCCCCCAGGAGTCGCTACATCCCTTCTACGGGTCTCCCACTCAGTCGTCACCCGAAATACAACCAAAGCCACCTTTCAGGTGCCAAGAGCTAGGACCTCGCTCGCCCAAAGGTCTTTCCACTACAGAGCGCCTTCCTGGTATAACTCCCTCCCCACTAACATCACTAACATCTCAAAAATCGGCCCCTTCAAAATCGCCCTACGCAGACACCTCACTGACAGTCGGAGCTGTAAATGCCCATAATAGGGCCTTACCGAGAGCTCTGCCTGAGCCAATCTGCAGACATAGACCCCCCCCCCCCCCAGGTAACCACCACCTATGTAGCTTTTGGTCATACGTTTTAATTGTGATGCTTGTTAACAAACAATTAATAAACATTAAACATTAAATATATTAAAAAGGGAACTATGTTTGTCATCATACCAGATTCAGGAAAGATAATGGTTGACTGCCAGTAAGTGTTTTTTTTTTTTGAACTCTGTTTTTGCACCTCACTCTCGAACTCTCTCGGGCTACCTCGACTCACCGGTCTGCTCTACTGCCCACCGTGGTTACTGCCGTTCGGTAACCTACACCCGGAAAGCTCCCCGACTCTGAGCCCCTCTGGGCAGGGTCGCCATCCACTCTGGCGCTCTATCTTTCAATCTAGATTGCCCGGCTTGAGCCACTGAGAAGCTGAAGGAGCAGAGAGGACCCGGTGTTGGGTGTGTGGCAGCCGGCACTGTGAGGAGCCGTCGCCTATCGGGAGAAGGGGAGTTTCTTTAGCTACCCTGTTTGTCCCCTCCCACCCTGCACAGCAGAGTGTGCAATGACACCAGGAACGTCCGCACGGCTCTGCATCCCCACTACTCTGGCCCAGTGCGTTGCAGTGCCTCTGGTCTCCACCAGGGGCTATCCCTGGATCCCCCCCCGAGAGAAGAGAGCAGTCCTCTGGACACTCCATCCTATCTCTCTCTCTCTCCCCTGATAGCGCCCGGCAGCCCGGCCTCGTTCCCGAACCTGTGTCGCCAGCATGGCGTGAGGTGTGGCATCCAGCGCCTCAACCTTCAGTGCCACCAGGCCGGCAACTGCCAGTAAGTTTGAGGGGGAGGCTGATGATGATCCGAATAAAGCAGAAATGCACTGAAGGCCACATGTTACAGTATAAAGGTAATGCACTAAGATGGGAGCATGGAAGCTTATTGAGCACATTTGAAATATTGTTTGTTTTTTATTCCCAGCTGCCTTGGAAGGACTGTGTTCTGCCTCTGTTATTCACCACTACCCTGGCGGTACTGGTGGGAAGTACCGGGCTAGCAGGACATACAACAGCTCAACACCTGCTGAGGCAGGCAAACGGCACAGGCCAGGTAAGCAGGCAGCACCCTGAAAGGAAGTGAGACCCTTCCGCTGTGGCAACTAGTGCACAAATGGGAGGGGGAGTGGTTTTAAATAAAAAGAATATTGTGCTTCAGTTGGTTGCAGAGGTATTGCACTAAACTAGATCTCTCTTAAAATTTGCCTTTTTTATCTCTTAGTTATTATTTGAAATGTTAGTGTTGTGTAGCCCACATCGATCTTTGGAAAACTGAACTTAGAGTTTGCAGTGTCTTTTATTTGATCAACAAATATATAATTTTGAATGCATATTTTGTCACCCTCTGGTCACCTAGCCTTCTACCCATTCATTTCTTTAGGCTTCAGCCCACATCTACCATTAGCAGGCTTCCAGTCCAGACCCCTTCTGACCATCTCCCCCATGAGAAACCCTCTCACAATGGGGTTTGATTTGAAAGGCTCTACAGAGCTGAGAGGGAGTACGTGTGTGTGTGTGTGTGTGTGTGTGTGTGTGTGTGTGTGTGTGTGTGTGTGTGTGTGTTTGGAAGAGGGGACCTAGGGAGGAGCTAAACTCTTTGATGTGTGCACTGGTGTGACTGTCATTTCAGGCACCAGGGATTTTTCCCTTGCATGTCTCCCCACCATCAAACATCTGTATTGTCCTGCAGACCCCTGTCTTGTCACGGGACGCCAGATGTTTTACCCACAATGCCATGGCTGATCCACTGTCTGCTGTAGGAGATGCACGGTCTGTTATAGGTTTACATCCTCATCCTAGAGTCTGAACTTGCTGTCTCTGCAGTGACGTCATGCCTCCATACCCCACTAGGCTAGGGTGTGAGAGTCCGACTTGGGACATGAACCTGGGTCTCCCTCATGCAAGGGCGATATGCTATCCCCAGCACCACCCAGTCTGCCATAAACATAACTTTAAGACATACATGTCACAGAAGGGAATTATCACATCCGGTCAGACTGATTAACACTGGGTAGCCGGTTCGTGGCACTAAATGATGGGTGATTGCTCTGGCATTCTGGCGACCTGGGTTTGCATCCCAACCCCGGGATGTCAGGTGCGGAGGCTGGCAGAGAGGATCCAGAGCGTCCAGTAGATGCTCTCCTCTCCTCTCGGGGTGGGGGGTGGGTGGACACTGCATTACTATGCAGTGGCTCCTGGTGGAAGCATGCAGTGGGGCCTTTGATGGCGTGGGTAAACTTGCTCTGTGAAGCACTGCCTTTCCAGGTCAGCCACAGTGCACGCATCTTTTTGGTGGAAAAGGAAGGAAAAACTGCTGCACCAGTGTCCTGCTGGATGACAGTGGCATAATCCCCTCCTATACCAGCCGACCTCCAGCACTTCAGCACCATGTCGCCCCCTCAGTCCCTGCCCAGCTCATTTGCTCCTCCTTTAGTCAGACAGAGGCCCCCAGCAGGGACAAGTCAGCCAGTTGGAGGCAGGTGGGAGGCTTCAGGTGTCTTTCCCCTCCAAAACCAACAGAGGACGCCTCTGGTAGGGACAAGCCAGCTCTGGGACAGAAGGCTGCAGGAGGAGTTCGTTGGTGGCTGAAGATGCGAGGGTAAGTCTGGCAGGTAGACAGGTAGGCATCGGCAGCCCAAAGAAGAGGGGTGCTGGTGGGCATGGAGGCACAAAAAAAAACACTGGGTAAGAAATTGGAAGCAGCATTCCAGGATGATGGGGCATGCTTTCAGAACCACTTCGTGATGGTGGGGTGACGTAAACCAGGAAGCACTGCATTAGGGGAATATACAGTTTTTAATTTTATGTTCCTGAGGTGTTGATGTCCACATCTGTGATGCACAGAACAATGGAAGATGCTGACCTCCTCATTTTTGGAACTGACCACTCCTCCGTACTCTTGTACAATGTGAGATGCTGATCTCCACAGTGTGGATAATCTCTATGACTTACTGTTGCACAATGTGAGATTTTGATGTCCACAGTGTGAATGACCTCTCTTATTTAGTTGTACAACATGAGATACTGTCCTTCACACCAGTAGTACTGAACACTCCATTGTTCAGTGTGAGACAAAGATCTCTGAACCCCTGCAGCGCAACTCCCTGTCTTACTTCGAGGGTATCTCTTGCAGCAGGCTATCACTGGTAGGACTAAGCCGCCAGGTGCTAGGACCACACGGAAACCTTTTGGCTAGCAGTCTACCAGAGGGGGCTGCACTCTTCTGACATAAGGCAATCCTATAAAGCTGGGCGGCCCCCACATCCTCCCCATTTCTTTCCTGCCATTGACTAACGCACGTCAGACCACTGATACCACCGCAGCCACAGTCAAATGCCATTTTACTGTGTTTAACTGTGCTTTTATTTTTTTAATTTGTTAGTTTAACTTCGCAATATCAGTGTTCTCACATGACAGTTTGGCTTCAAAACCATCCTCATCATCCGACTGCTCCACTAAGTGCCTGTGGCAAACAGATCCTGGACAAGGACGGTCATTCTGCCTGCGTCTTGTGACTAGGCCCAGACCATGATGTCCAAGCCTGCGAGGCCTGCCAGAAGTTCAACCTGGCCACCAAAAGATGTTGCCAGAAGATCCTGGAGAACCACCTCCTTAAGCAGAAGGTCACCTAGATAGAACAGGAGCTACAGACCAGGAGCTCCTCTGTTTCCCCGACCCAGTCCTTGGGGTCTTTATCTTTGAAGTCCTGGGACAAAACTACCAGGAAACACAAGCATAGGAACAAGGATCAGGACCATCCGCTGTCTGCCTCATGCTTGCGGTCCCCCGCATAAGCAGTCTTTGACTACAAAACAGTCTTCCTCCCTCGGGGGGTTGACCTCCTTGGCCCCGTATGCCCTAAGTTATACAGGTCTACCAGTGGCCCTGCCACCTGCCTGAATCTCCCTCGCAGTTGGAGGCTCTTCGAGTCAGGGTACTCTGTATCATTCTCCCCAGCCCCTACTGTTCCAGCCCTTATTCTCAGCATGTGCACAGTCATGTGGCTTGTCCGGAGTCTCTTTGGCTGGCTAAGGTGCAGCAAACGCCAACGTCCAAGCTGCTGCTGCCCCCGACACCAGCACCACAGACACTGGTCTCAGCCTCTGGGACCGCTGCCAGTTCTGCTTCTCTTTCTCAGGGGCAGACGCTGCAGGACACTGGCGCCTCATAAGGCCTGGTGCCTCTTCAGTCTTCACTCGTCGGGTTGCCCTCCACTCTGGCGTCCGTCTCTCCACAACTGGCACCCGTGGATCCTCCTCTGGCTTTACCATGACCGATGCCAATGGGCTTGCGCCTGTTTCCCCCTTTACCGCAGCCTGCGGGACCCACACCGGCCTTGCCACCTCAGCTGGTGCCTGTCACCCATCCTTCTGCTGCCTGCTCCAGCAGGACCGGTGTCTGTCCTACCACACCCTGCGCCCATAGGACCTCAGCTTGGGTACCCTGCACTGGGCTATCCTTATCGGGCACTGTTGGGACTGGGGCTGGTCCCCAAATTGCTGACACCTGGGGTACTGGTGCTGGCCCTCTTTGATTACCACGGTCTGATTTTGGCCTTGTGGTCTTTCATGCAGACACAAGTCCCAGCCCAGGGAAGACCGGCCCTGTTCACTTCTCAAGAGTCTCCTTTGGGTCCCATTTCCCTGGCCCCTGTGCTCCTCATATCCCCCGGTGTAGACCTGAAGCTAGGTCAGCTGAACACCTGGACGATCGTCAGTCCGAGGATAGTGGGGATGACGACGCAGACAATGCTGATGAGTGTCAGCAGTGAGTCTTCCTCCTTCGGCCCAGAATCCTCAGAAGGGGAAGAGGCACCAAGAAACATCCCCAAATCCCCCCCCTCCCCAGATGATCCCACTTTCATGCCCATCATGAGGCACATTCAGGCCACTATGGAGTGAGAGACAGAGGAGCAGGACACTTCAGAGTTGTCTGCTGGCAATCTACCTGCGTCAACCCAACACCCCTCCCTTGGTGGTCCCTCCAATAATTGACTCCTATGAGGACGTTACCAGGGCTGCTTGCAACCATCCCCATACGATCCTGGCAGTGTCCAAAAAGGCTGACAAACTTTACCACACCCCGGCTGGCAAGCCATTGTTTAGTGAACTGCCCAAGGCTGACTGGGTCGTCGTCAATGTGGTGTACAACCAAACCAAGAGGCCAAAACACCTCAGCTTCCTCCCTCCAGACATAGAGTCTTGACAGCTTGAGCAGGTGGGCAAGTGTACCTTTGCCTCTGCCACTCTGGCCATTCGGGCCATCAGTTGTTTGGCCCATGTAGTACAGTATCAGAACCTTCCGTGGGACCAGGCTAGGGAGGCAGTCCTAGCCATTCCGGGTGACTCTTCTAAACAGCAGACCCTTCAGGCCCTTAAAACAGGCTCGGATGTCGGTACCCACATCCTTAGGGCTGCTTATGATGCAGTAGATGCCTCAGGCCAGGCAGTAGCTGTAGGCATCTGTATGAGGTGCCACTCCTGGCTATGGGTCTCTGGCTTCACACAGGGCTTAGTCTAGCATAATGGATTTCCGTTTCAGGGGTTTCAAACTTTTTGGGGGAGATGTTCAGGATATCGACTCCTAACTCCAGACCTTGGGACGAGCTCTCAAATCCATCCACTCTATGTACCATATGCAGCCTAAGTCGAGGAAGTGGGCTCCCTTTCATCGCACCTACCACAGACAGGCCTGATCCCCTACCAAAACCCAAGGCAAGCGCAAAGCCGGGCAGCTATCCCAACTCCCTCCTCCACTGCCACCCGTAGTGCCCGAGGTGCAGCAGCCCCTTCAGCGACTGCTCCCACCTGCTGACTCCTTGCCAGACCCCTCCCCTTAAGTTGTTCAACAGGAGGCAATTGTAGGGGGTCACGTCTCCCTGCATCTGGACAGGTAGATGGAGATAACCACAGACAACTGGGTGCTCCAGCTCATTGAGCACGGCCACACTCTTGAATTCATAGAGTGGCATACAGACAACCTTCTGGGCAACTCCTCGTAGCCCCCCAGCCACATCCCTCTCATCTCAGAGGAAATTCAGGTCCTACTTAGAAAAAAGGCCATAGAGCCAGTCCCACAGCTTCAGCAGGGAAGGAGGTTCTACGCCCATTTCTTTCTGGTTCCCAAGTGGACGGGAGACCTTCGGCCCATCCTGGACTTGAGCCAGCTGAACCTGTTTATAGAGTACAAGTAGTTTTGGATGATCACCCTTCAGGGTTTACTGCCTCTGCTACTTCGGGGGACTGGTTTTGTTCTCTGGATATGCAGGATGCCTACCTGCATATCAAAATCTTCACCTTCCACCAGCGCTTCCTCTGTTTACACTTCCAGAGAGCACACTACCAATTCAGAGTTCTGACTTTTGGTTTGTCCTCAGCCCCCAGGGTCTTCACTAAATGCCTGGCGGTGGTGGCAGCTGCCTTAAGACAGCAGTGCTTTTACATTTTTCCCTACCTGGATGATTGGCTGCTACTGGCCCCATCCAGAGACGGTCTCCTTCAAACTCTTTCTCACACCTGCAGCCTATTCCAAGCTTTGGGCATTACTATCATAGAAACATAGACTTTGACGGCAGATAAGGACCACTTGGCCCACCTAGTCTGCCCATTCCGCATCTTGTGACCTATGCTTTCTGTTGTCGAAAGCATTATTTTTAGTTGCCATTACTTCTGCTTGAAGGATTTCTGAGCTTCAGGCCCTCATGTGTAAGGACCTTATTTGATTTTTCACAAAGACAGGGTGTCATTGCAAACCTGCCAAAGTCTTTTCTGACCCCTTGCCAGTGCCTCCTGTACATAGGGGCAGTGCTGGACGCCACCCAGGGGAAGGTCTTCCCCCAGACAGAGCAGAGCGTCTGGACCAAGCCCATCTTCTTTACTCCAGCCGTCATGTTCTGGCAAGGGTTATTCTGAGGCTTTTAGGCCTCATGGCTGCGGCCATTACCACAGTTCCCCAGGCCAGGCTGCACATGAGAATCCCTCTATGGATGCTGTGGGTCCCGTGGGACCAACTCGTGGATGCCCTGTATCAACCTGTTTGGTATCGGATCCAGTCAGAAAGGTACTGTTGTGGTGGCTGGAGCCCAGCAACCTGCTTTGGGGTGTTCCTTTTTGTATATTTCCCACTCAGCAGGTCCTTACAATGGATGCCTCTGGCCTCAGGTGGGGGGGGGGGCTCACCTAAGGGCCCACCAAACTTGAGGAACATGGTCTGAGATGGAGAGGGATCTCAGTATAAATATCCTGGAGATGTGAGCAGTCTTGTGCACCCTGCAGGCCTTCCAGACTCTGCTCTCCCTGGGTCCACTCTTGGTTCAGATGGACAACATGTGCGTAGTCTACCACATAAACGAGCAGGGGGAGACTCATTCTTTTCCCCTGTGCAGGGAAGTGATAAGAGTCTGTTGACACAGCCTGAAACTCTCTGCCGTCTATGTTCCCAGCGACCAAAATGTCCTGGCGAACACTCTTAAATCACTCTCGGTCCAGAGCCCACGAGTGGGAACTTCTGACCTCAGTGGTAGAAGACCCCTTCAACAGATGGGATCGGCCTGAGTTGGGCCTTTTTTGCTTCTCCACACAATGCAAAACTGCTACTCTTCTACTCATTAGATCCAGGGCTTCGAGTTTTCTGGTGTAATGTATTGTCCCTGTCCTGGACAGGGAGGTTTCTGTACGTCTTCCATCCCTTCCCACTCCTTCAACGAGTTTTGATCAAGTTCCAGAAGGAGGGGACTACAGTGATTCTCATTGCCCATTTTGGCCTCGTCAGATCTGGTTATCCTTGCTGCAGCAGCTGGCAATGCAACCTCCGTTGTTCCTGTCCCCGTGCATGGGCTTGCTTTCTTAGGAACAGGGCACCTTGGTCCATCCAGACATCAAGTCTGTCCATCTCCATGCATGGCTCCTGAGGTCATAGCCATTGCCAGATCTGGGGTCCCCCCCAGTGTAGTGGATGTCCTGGTGGCAGGCAGGACGCCCTCCACCAGGGCCACTTACTCTATGGAAAGGAAGCACTTTGTTCTTTGGGCTGCATCGCACTATTTAGATCCCATTGCCTGTCTAGTGGATCAGGTCCTGGAGTACCTCCTGTCCCTCTCAGACTTGGGTTTGCAGTACTCCTCTTTCAAGGTACATCTCTTTGCCATCTCTGTGTATCATGTACCTGTGGATGGGCGTTCTGTGGCTCAGCTTGATATGTCTTGCACATTCCTGAGGGGCATTCTGCATTTTAAACCCCCAATTTGTGACCTTGCCCTGCCTTGGGACCTTAATTTTGTGTTGGAAAAGCTTACGCTGCCTCCCTTTTGAACCGGCCGCATCTTGTGAGCTATGCTTTCTGTTGTGAAAAGCATTATTTTTAGTTGCCATTACTTCTGCTTGAAGGATTTCTGAGCTTCAGGCCCTCGTGTAAGGACCTTACTTGATTTTTCACAAAGACAGGGTGTCATTGCAAACCAATCCTTGGTTTCTTCCTAAGGTGGTGCTTTAGTTTACTTTGAATCAATCCATCCATCTGCTGGTTTATTTTCCAGAGCGTTCCAATCAAGGGGAGACTTTGTTCCGTACCTTGGACGTGCATAGAATTTTGGGGTACTATACACACCGGACTAAAGACCCTATGAAGTTAAACCAGTTTTTTGTTTCATTTGCTCCTGTTAAAGAGGGGGCCCTGGTGTCCAAACAGTGCTTGTCTAAATTGCATTGTCTGTTGTTACCAGAAGTACAGCAAGGAACTTCTTGGAGGGGTTAAAGGCCATTCCCACAAGGGGTATTGCCACCTTGGTAGCTGTTCCAGAAATGTCACCTGCTGACATTTGCGCTGCAGCCACCTGGAGCACTGTACACACTTTCACCAAGCATTAGTCTGGACATCGCCTCTAGGTGTAGGGCCAACTTTGGCATAGCTGTTCTTCAAGGCATCCTTTCATAGTCTGTTATTTTTTGCCTACCACCCAGACTGTTTGTAGTGCCAGAACTGCATGGGACTCTGTCCTACCAGTGATGGCCTGCTGCAAGAGATACCCTCGAAGTAAAATAGTACAGTTGCATAAGAACTTACTGTAACAGTAGATCTTCGAGAGGATCTCTTGCAGCAGGCCCTGCTTTTACTTCCCTTCACCCTTCTCTCTCGCTCCCCCCCACCCCCATAGGGGCAAGCCTTCTGCTTTTATCTTTTCTGTGCTATTGGGATACCTCGGACTCCTCCTCTGTTCCCCTTTCGGCATCCTGCTTTCAGTTTCTGGCAGGAGAACTGAGGAGGGTGTGGGGGCTGCCTGCCTTTATAGGACTGGCTAACATGAGGTGCTGACATCAGAGGTGGGCAGCCCTCTCTGTTTGACGGCTAGCTAGAAGGTTTCTGTGTGGTCCTAGTGCCTGGCGGCATAGTACTACTAGTGATGGCCTGCTGCAAGAGTTCCTCTTGAAGATCTACAGTTACAGTAAGCTCTTGTACATAACTGTACTTTCTTACTGTTGTACAATACGAGATGCTGATCTCCACAGTGTGGCTGACCTCTCGTACTTAATGTTGCACAATGTGAGATGCTGATCTCCACACCCCCTAAGCTGAACTCTGCTCCTTGTTGTTGTACAATGTGAGATGTTTATCTCCACACCCCTAGAGCCGATCTCTACTCTTTATTGTTGTACACTGTGAGATGCTTATCTCCACTCCACCTAAGCTTAACTCTACTCCTTGCTGTTGTATAATGAGAGATACTTGTCTCCACACCACCTAAGATGAGCTCTGTTCCTTAATGTTGTACAGTGTGAGGTATTTGTCGCAACACCATCTAACCTGAAGTATTCTCCTTACTGTTGTACAATGTGGGATGTGGATCTCCACACCACTTAAGCTGAACTCTACGCCTTTTCATTGTATAATGCGAGATACTTGTCTTCACACCACCTAAGCTGAACTCTGTTCCTTACTGTTGTACTATATGAGATGCTGATTTCCACCCCACTGGAGCCGAATTGTCCTACTTACTTTCTGTTGTACAATGTAAGATGCTGACTTACTCATTTTTGGGAGCTGAACACTCCTCCTTACTATTCTAGAATGTGAGATGCCGATCTTCACAGTGTGGATGACTTCTGCTTACTGTCGCAGTGTGAGATTTTAATGTTCACGGTGTGGATGACCTCTCCTACTTAATATGAAATGGTAATATTAATGATGTGGATGACCTCTCCTACTTACTGTTGCACAATGTAAGATGCTGTTCTCCACACCAATGGTACTGAACACGCCTACTTACTGTTGTTTAACTGAGATGCTGATCTCCGCACCCCTACAGCTTAACTCCGTTTCTTACTGTTGTACAGTGTAAGATGCTGATCTCCACACCTCTGGGACGGAACAGTCCTGTACTGTTGTACAGTGTGAGATTTCGATGTCCGAGGTGTGAGTGATATATCCTACTTACTGTTGCACAATGAGATGCTGTCCTTCACATCTCTGGTACTGAACTCTCCTACTTACTGTGGTACAAAGTGAGATGCTGATCTCCACACTTCTGGAGTCGGTCTCTCCTCTTTACTGTTGTAAAATGAGAGATGCTGGTCTCCAAGTGTCTGGGACTGAACTCTCCTACTTACTTCTGTAGTGTGAGATGCATATCTCCACACTACCTAAGCTGAACTCTACTTCTTACTGTTGTACAGTGTGAGATACTTGTCCCAACACCACCTAAGCTGAACTCTGCTCCTTGCTGTTGTATGGTTTGAGATACTTGTCTGCACACCACCTAAGCTAAACTCTACTTCTTACTGTTAAGTGTGAGCTGCTGATCTCCTCATCCCTGGAGCCAGTCTCTCCTCTTTACTGTTGTACAATGTGAGTTGCTGATCTCCACACCTCTGGAGCTGAACTTTCTTACTATTTGTTGTACAGTGTGAGACGCTGACCTCCACATTTCTGGGACTGAACTCTCCTCCTTACTGTTGTGGTGTGAGATACAGTACTTACCTCCACACCACCTAAGCCGAACTTTACTCCTTACTGTTGTACAATGTGAGATGCTGATGTCCACGGTGTGGCTGACCTCTTCTGCTACTGCTGTTCAGTGTGAGACGCTGACCTCCACACCTCTGGTACTGAACTCTCCTTCTGCTGCTGCTCAGTGTGAGATGCTTACCTCCACAGATATACTATGGTATCCCTAAACTCAGTATCCTGAGTCTTGGGATACCAACACCACTGACCCGAAATCCATGTACCCGATTCAGTCAGATGCCCGACAATATGATTTCAGGCATCCGACTGAAAAATACAAATGACAATTTGGGGGTCTTTGCCACTAGAACCCCCCCACATCCCCCATAAATAAAATAACTAACTCCGAGCGGGAGCGGACATCAGAGTTGCAAAAAATTAGTTATGGGGTATAAAATTGTAAAATTTTACCGGACACAGCGCGGGATAGAACCTACGCCTCGCAGAGCACGTTAGCTGAGCTGCCAGTGTTTTAGCCCTCAACACCACCATGGCAGCTTGGCCAGCCTCCTGATTTCTCCAGTATTTGAATCCCATCAACAGGGGTCAGGTAGCAAGCCATCGCATCTGCTACCTTACCCCTGTAAACATCCATCGGGTTTCCTACTGCTGGGATGCTCACTATCAGGATACTGAACCTGTCGGGCATACTGCCCGGGCAGGTCAGTGTCGGGGTAGTGAGTCTCGGCAAGCTATAAGGGTACCACCTCCAACATCTCTGCTACTGACCTCTCCTACCGCTGCTATTCAGTATGAGATGCTTACCTCCACACCTCTGGTACTGAACTCTCCTCCTTACTGTTGTGGTGTGAGATACAGTACTTACCTCCATACCACCTAAGCTGAACTTTACTCCTTACTGTTGTACAATGTGAGATGCTTATGTCCACATTGTGGCTGACCTCTCCTGCTACTGCTGTTCAGTGTCAGTGGCTCAGTAGGTAGCACACTCGCCTCTGAGGCCGGGAGATCAGAGGGCTGTGGGTTCAGTTCCTACATCTGGCACTTGGGTTAATATCCCAGTACTGACACTGTAATGCAGCATGAGAGGGGTGCTACACTTCTGAGGTGCCGTCTTTCGGATGAGACGTTAAACCAAGGTCCCATCTGCCTGGATTGGTAGTAGTTCAGGTGGATGTTAAAGATCCCATGGCACTTATCGAAAAGAGTAGGGGAAGTTTATTGAACAGAAGAAACAAAACATCACAAAAGGAAAAAAAACAAAACAATCAAGAAATCAGTTAAACAAAATACAAACATAAAGCATGCATAAACGTGCATAAATGTAGTGCATATTATTTAACAAACATTTAGCATCAAAAAACAGGAAAATATTTCAATAAATTAACAACTTTTTCTACAGAATATTTGCTAGCATCCTTTTCTCTAAGTGTAGACAGGTCTGTCTCAACTTGAGAAATAATAACTGAATGCAAAACTTGCTGTTGTTGCAATACATACTGACATCTGGCCTGCCATAGAAAATACTGTAATAGTGCAAAAAAAACATTCAAAGTACTTTTATGGTATTTATTCCATACCCCTGTATAATCTCCCAAAATCAAAGTACCATATGATAGTAAAGTTAAATATGGCATGTTCCAGTGCAAAGCAGCTGTACTCCAAAATGCCCTATTCTCCATACATTCTAAAAAAAATGAGATTGACTTTCTTCTACATTAACACATGTAGGTCTAAGACAGTATCTATCACCTTGCGGTTTATATTTCAAATTACCCCTAACTCCTAATCTCCCTTGTGCTGAAATCCATACAATATCCCATGTCTTTACGGGGATTCTGAAATCAGTTAATTTATGTAAAGCAAAAGACATTTTAGTGGGTATACAATTGGGGAAAAGAAGAGTTACTTGTTGAACTTCATATACTATATATGTATAAAAAGTTTTCCTATTTAGGGAACGTAATTTTTGTAAGGATACTTTACACTGATGCAATTTTTTTCAAGCACAAAATTCCATACCCCGGAAGATCATCAGACCCTAATATTTTTGGAGGGAACATAGACCATTTAAAAAAATACTTATGCCATATAAACTGCACCCAATGTTGCCACAGTAAACATGCTGCATACCATATAAAATGGAAGGAAGAAAATAAAAAAATAGAGTGAAAAAAAAAAAAAACAGGGTTCACCATCTGCAATCCCCCTTTTTTAAGAGGAAGATAAGTAATATCCCTTTTAACTGGGTTCGACCTATTACCCCAGAGCATTTGGAAAAAAACGCTATATAACCTTGTTTCCAGAGAAAATGGTGGTGGATAAAGATGACTTAAATAAACAAATACTGGCAACAAAAATTTTTTGATAATCAAAATTCGTTTCTTTTTTCCAAATTTCCAATGCTTCCATAAGTTAATTTTATTTTCCCCCAGCAATAACTGCTGTTCCCAATTATAAACTGCCATATCTCCATTTCCAAACCAGATACCTAAAATCTTTTGTGGTGATACTGAGAAAGGTATACCTAAACAATCAGTCAAATCAGGAGGCATGGCGTCTAGAGATAGAACAAAACTCTTATCTATGTTAAGTATAGCCCCCGAAAAGTGTCCAAAAAAAGTAAAAACATCCAATGCTGTCCTCAAAGATGTAACATCTGCTACCAAAAGAGTCACATCATCAGTATAAGCTGTGATTTTTACCGTGTCTAACTGTGGAGCAGGAGAAAGGCCAATTATACTATGATCCCAAATAATTCTCCGAATAACTGGGTCTAATACAATTGTATAAAATAGGGGGCTCAATGGGCATCCTTGCCTAACCTCTCTACCTATACTAATCTCTGTCCCAAAAAAATACGTTCGCTATAGGGATAGTAGCTGCTTGGCTATATAGCAGAACTATCCATTGAACAAATTTCTTTGGAATGCCATATTGCAATAATATATAGTAAAGAAATGAATGACAGACTGCATCAAAGGCTTTAGTTTGATCGAGAGCTGCCACTAATCCTGATCTAGTAGTAATTTTACAACTTTCAAAAAGATCGCGTAGTAAAAAACGGTTATGCTGAATCTTTCTAGCAGGGATGGCACACGTCTGAGCTGGATGTATTAGAGAGTCTGCTACCTTTATTAAACGATTATATAATATTTTGGCTAAAATTTTATAGCCACTATTCAGAAGACTAATAGGCCTCCAGTTGGTCAGTAGTTTCTTATCACCCTTTTTATAAATAAAAGACGAGAGAGAAATAGTAAAATCCTTACAGGAAAAATCTGCTGTTAACATATAATTGAAGACTAGAGGTAAAAAAGTACCCCATATATGTCACACAGACTTTATAAAAATCATTAGGTATCCCGTCTAAACCTGGGGATGCCCCTTTATTGAGATGGTTAATTACTTCCTCAACTTCCTGTGCAGAAATAGGTTGAGTCAAAAGTAATTTCATGCAGTCCTCTACCTGAGGTAAAGTACCTAAAGTCTGGATAGGGAAAGCATCTGCTGAAAACTCATTACTCGCTGCAAAAGAGTCTTTGACATGTTGCTGCATTACTAATAACATTTCCATATCTGTAGTAACCACTTCCCCATTTGATTTATAGAGATCAGACATTAATGTCTTCTCTAATCTTGATTTACAAGCCTGATAAGGGTCAGACATAGGTGTTTTTTGTGTTCCAAATCTGAATTCCATCTCCAAAGACTTGGCTCTATCATATTGAAATGACTTCATCTGTTTCTTAATCTCTAAGATTTGAGATTTATATAGGACATGATTTTTTGGAGGAAAAGACATAAATTTATACAGTTGATTTCTATGCATTAAATATTGTAAATAGTCAGAATTAGCTTTGAGTTTTCCCCAACTAATGAACAAATCCTTTATTTCCTTTTTGTATTTAACCACCAATCATATATGTTATCAAACATAGCAATAGTGGAAAATTTAGCAGCAAAAAAAAAATTCTAACTTGAGAAAAAAAAATGGACTCTCTAAAAAAGACGTATTTAACCTCCACCGTTGTAATGCAGATAACATCCTAGGTGGGATATCAGCTAAACTAAGGTCACTAATCAAAATGTGATGATCTGAGAATTCTGTGGGTTTAACCGTACTAAACCGAGGTTTAATATAGTGGGAAACAAATACCATATCAATCCGCGTGGCATATGTGTGTCTATAATATGTTGCTTCTGAATGTAGATGCGTGCTTCTATAAACATCCAAGTGACCTGCATCTCTTACAATGTTTTTCAGAGCATTCGCATCACAATACATTTTTTTCTCTAAACACCCAGAATATTTGACATCTATTTCACAATTAAAATCTCCTCCCCATACAATATGCTTTTTAGTGTAAAGGAAAGGTTTCATTTCTTCAAACAATTCAATCCGGGCTAGTTTCGTTTGAGGTGCATAAATATTAATAAAACGAAAAAAGAAATCCCTAACGAACAATCCAAAATCAAGGCCCGTCCTGGCCTTACATCTATTAACTTTGTAAGTTTGAAATTAGAATTTTTAAATAAAATCCCAATCCCATCTGCCATATCTGGCCCAAAGGTCCAAAAAGATGGTCCCCAAATCCAACGCTTTTTTAATTGTTCTACTTCAAAAAGAGTAGAAACCCTGGTTTCTTGCAAAAAGATAACATCCAGTTTCAAAAGATCTAAATATGCTAAGATGGAAATCTGTTTTTTAAATGCTTTTAAGCTACATACATTGTAAGAAGCCAGTTTCAGCATAGCCATGTAGAAAAAAATTGAATTCAGGGACCACCTTTCTGACTAACTTTCCGTTTCTTTCCTTTTTTACCTTTTTTCTCCTTTGCCAATTCCGTAGTTCTGCTATCTTCATCTTCAGTGACCAATTCTGACCTATGAGACGTATCAGATTCCAAGTCTGAGTCCCCTGCCTCATCTTGTAAAGGTGTAAAAAAATTATCTGTAGGGATTGGTCCTATGGCAGAATGTCTGAGTGAGGCCCTAGTAAAACGTCTGCCTTTCACAGTCTCAAAAGGGGGAGGCATGGACATAGCAGGACTCTGTCTCCCGGACACCAAAGGCCTAGTGATATTGGCAACTTTCTCTACTGAAACCTGGGACTTCGTTAATCCTATATCTACCTCCCCTATTTCCACTGCATCAGCCATTTTGATGGGTTCTTGCTGAACTACATTAGTAGGCGTACTTGGGGGACACTTCCCATAGAATCCCTTCTCTTAGTTTGGGCTTTATGTAATAAATCATCTTGATCCTAACCTTCAGAACGATTTTATTTTGCCCAGGGACACTGATGAAAAGCATGGCCCTTTTCATCACATAAATTGCATTGAAATATGTTTTCACATAAGTCCATGGAGTGTCCAAATCCCCCACATAAGGAGCATTTCATCATATCACAAACACTACTTATGTGAGTACATGCCCCACATTTATAGCAGGCCCGTGGTTGACCGCCATAAAAGCAAACCCCCCTATCTTTCCCCAAGAAAAAACTGTTAGGAAGATGGATAACATCAGCATTAACCTGGAAGAGCTTCACCTTAAATTTCCAGCCACCCGTCCATATTCCCTCAGTATCAAGTAATGCATCCGGGGGGCCTAAAATATCACACCTGTTTTGAAGCCAGTGATATATGTCACCACATTTACACCTTCATTACGAAACATTATGGTAACGAAACAAATCTGGGGTCTAGTGAGCGGGATGGCAAAAAAGGGGGTCCATAAAGGGGTATTTTTAAGCAGGGCATACTTCTCCCAAAATTTTTCCAGGTGAGCATTAGCCTTGAAACTAATTGAAGGAGTCTTCCCCTGATATATGTATCAATGCATAAACATCAGAAGGAAAAAAAACCCATAGAACTCTTTAATAGTTGTTTAGAAACATAATATCTATCAGGGTGCTCTGTTAGACCTCCTTTATAACGTAGCCTCACCGCGTTTCGTCGTGGTGCTTGTTCTAATTTATTCTTAAATAACTCAGACATGGGTAATTTCTTGGTTTGTTGTTGTTTAGCAGACTCACTATTAGAAAGTTTAATGCCTTCCTGCCCCTTCTCATAGTCTGACAGACCTGCCTTGGAAGTGCTTGGCTTTGCAAAAGCCAAACCACTCTCTCCTCCCACTGAGGGCAGTTTACCAGAAGAATCCCTGTCTGCACAGAAAGAGTCATTACCTGAGCTCAGGATTTGCTTCTCGGTGGCATGCATGGTTGACGATGTATTTTCAGCAAGGGTAGAGTCCCATGAGAAATCCGGAACCTATTTGCCAGAATCATCTCTCATCCAGCCAGATTCAGATAAGGCTGTAGTCTCTGACCAGTCCCGTAAAAAAACCCTCCGTTTCCACTTGTGGCAGTTTAAACTGATGTCGCAGTGCTTGTGACGTAGTATAGGTGCAATTAGTAGCATTCCCCTCAGAAACTTGTTCCGGTGCAGTAACCTCCGAAATAATACCCTGGGCTCCCGTTGACTGTGAATCGCTACAATCCAACACAGATGTAACAGAACTCAAACTTCCACCTTCCGATGCCAAAACAGCAGTTTTACTACTCAATTGCACCTTCTCCGACGCTGGAATATCACTAGCCAACTCCGGTGAGTTTATCAAAACCTCGGGTGCAGTTTCCAGTAGTACTTCAGTTTGCTGCAGAACAGAATCGTGCATAACACTCGTCGCGGTCATATCTGAAAGCACAGCTCGCTCTCCTGCATCAGGCTCTCAATCGAGTTCCTCCGTGTCTGCCATAATGCAGACTGACGTCAGCAAGTCCCCCTACTGGCCACAAAGCAGCCGAAGAGTAGGGGAATTTCCCCAGTGTCCTGGCCAAATTTCTCTCATTCACTAAAAATACCACCAACAGCTTAACCTGGTTCAGAGTCAGTTGGCATTCATCTGTATCCCCGTCATGCCTGAAAATAGGCAGGATTTGTCTAGTGCACTTACCCGGTCAACAAAAACTAAATAAATAAATAATAATGACCATGACACCTCTGGTACTGAATTCTCCTGCCTACTGTTGCACAATGTGAGATGCTGACCTCCACACCTCTGGTACTGAACTCTCCTACTACTGTTGCACAATGTGAGACACTAACCTCCACACCTCTGGTACTGAACTCTCCTACTACTGTTGCACAGTGTGAGAGACTAACCTCCACACCTCTGGTACTGAACTCTCCTACTTACTGTTACACAGTGTGAGACACTAACCTCCACACCTCTGGTACTGAACTCTCCTACTACTGTTGCACAGTGTGAGACACTAACCTCCACACCTCTGGTACTGAACTCTCCTACTTGCTCTTGTTCAGTGTGAAATGCTGAACTCTCCTACTTGCTGTTGCACAGTATGAGATGCTTACCTCCACACCTCTGGGACTGAACTCTCCTACTTACTGTTGCACAGTGTGAAGTGCTGACCTCCACACCTCTGGTACTGAACTCTCCTGTTTACTGTTGTTCAATGTGAGATGCTTACCTTAACACCTCTGGTACTGAACTCTCCTATTTGCTGTTGCACAGTGTGAGATGCTGACCTCCACACCTCAGTACTGAACTCTCCTACTTACTGCTGTTTAATGTGAGATGCTTACCTCCACACCTCTGGCACTGAACTCTCCTACTTACTGTTGTTCAGTGTGAGATGCTGACCTTCACACCTCTGGTACTGAACTCTCCTGTTTACTGTTGTTCAATGTGAGATGCTTACCTTAACACCTCTGGTACTGAACTCTCCTATTTGCTGTTGCACAGTGTGAGATGCTGACCTCCACACCTCAGTACTGAACTCTCCTACTTACTGCTGTTTAATGTGAGATGCTTACCTTCACACCGCTGGCACTGAACTCTCCTCCTTATTGTTGTGTGGTGTGAGGTGCTGACCTCCACTCCTCTGGTACTGAACTCTCCTACTTACTGTTACACAGTGTGAGATGCTTATCTCCACACCTCTGGTACTGAACTCTCCTACTACTGTTGCACAGTGTGATATGCTGACCTCCACACCTCTGGTACTGAACTCTCCTGCATACTGTCATACAGTGTGAGACGCTGACATCCACACCTCTGGTACTGAACTCTCCTACTTACTGTTCAGTGTGAGACGCTGACATCCACACCTCTGGTACTGAACTCTCCTACTTACTGTTGTTCAGTGTGAGATGCTTCCCTCCACACCTCTGGTACTGAACTCTCCTACTACTGTTGAACAGTGTGAGATGCTTATCTCCACATCGCTGGTACTGAACTCTCCTACTACTGTTGTACAGTGTGATATGCTGACCTCCACACCTCTGGTACTGAACTCTTCTACTTAGTGTTCAGTGTGAGACGCTGACCTCCACACCTCTGGTACTGAACTCTCCTGCTACTGTTGTTCAGTGTGAGATGCTTACCTCCACACCTCTGGTACTGAACTCTCCTGTTTACTGTTGTTCAGTGTGAGATGCTGACCTGCACACCTCTGGTACTGAACTCTCCTACTTACTGTTGTTCAGTGTGAGATGCTTCCCTCCACACCTCTGGTACTGAACTCTCCTACTACTGTTGAACAGTGTGAGATGCTTATCTCCACATCGCTGGTACTGAACTCTCCTACTACTGTTGTACAGTGTGATATGCTGACCTCCACACCTCTGGTACTGAACTCTTCTACTTAGTGTTCAGTGTGAGACGCTGACCTCCACACCTCTGGTACTGAACTCTCCTACTACTGTTGTTCAGTGTGAGATGCTTACCTCCACACCTCTGGTACTGAACTCTCCTGTTTACTGTTGTTCAGTGTGAGATGCTGACCTGCACACCTCTGGTACTGAACTCTCCTACTTACTGTTGTTCAGTGTGAGATGCTTACCTCCACACCTCTGGTACTGAACTCTCCTACTTACTGTTGTTCAGTGTGAGATGCTTACCTCCACACCTCTGGTACTGAACTCTCCTGTTTACTGTTGTTCAGTGTGAGATGCTTACCTCCACACCTCTGGTACTGAACTCTCCTGTTTACTGTTGTTCAGTGCGAGATGCTGACCTCCACACCTCTGGTACTGAACTCTCCTACTTACTGTTGCACAGTGAGAGATGCTTATCTGCTCTTTCCTCCTTACTGTTCAGTGTGAGATGCTTACCTTAACACCTCTGGTACTGAACTTTCCTGCTTTCTGTTGTTCAGTGTGAGATGCTTACCTCCACACCTCTGGTACTGAATTCTACTACTTACTGTTGTTCAGTGTGAGATTCTTACCTCCACACCTCTGGTACTGAACTCTACTACTTACTGTTGTTCAGTGTGAGATTCTTACCTCCACACCTCTGGTACTGAACTCTCCTACTTACTGCTGTTTAATGTGAGATGCTTACCTCCACACCTCTGGTACTGAACTCTCCTACTTACTGCTGTTTAATGTGAGATGCTTGCCTCCATACTTCTCGTACTGAACTCTCCTACTTACTGCTGTTTAATGTGAGATGCTTGCCTCCATACTTCTCGTACTGAACTCTCCTACTGACTGCTGTTCAGTGAGATACTGACCTCCACACCTCTAGTACTGAACTCTCCTACTTGCTGTTGTTCAGTGTGAGATGCTGACCTCCTCTTGTCTGGAGCTGAATTCAGCTCCTTCTTGTTGTACAAGACTCTGTTCTCCATCTCGGGCTGAACACTTCCTTATTGCTGTTCACTCTGAGATGCTAACCTCCACATCTCTGGAGCTGAACTTGGCTCCTTACTGTTGTACAAAATTCTAATTTCCATCTGAGGCTGAACTCTTCTTGCTGCTGTTCAGTGTGAGATGCCAATAGCCACATACATGGAGCTGAACTGTCCTCAGCATTCTACACTGCGAGTTTTGTTTTTGTTTTCTATTTTTTTGTTAATTCTTTATTTATGCCCATCACACAGGTGCTACTTCCTTCACTTGGATGGGCCTTGCCCTCTCCACCTATGTCTCTGGTACTTACCTTCTCCTCCCATAGGTTACCCTCCCCCATGGCGGTTGAGAGCGGGGACTGGAAATGCCCTTGGAGGAAGGGCAGCCAGTAGTGGGAGACAGGGCCCAAGCATTCACCAGGGTGTTTCCTTTTGTTTCCACCCACCTCTGGGACGTCTACATGCACAGGGCACCATGGACACCTGGTTGAACCCCCCCAACCACCCCAAAAGTACCTCAGCTAACATCCTCTGGGCTGTGTAATCCTCATCCCCCACCGGCTGGCCCTCGATCACCTGAGCTTGTTGCCAAACTCAGAATGCCAGTATTACGCATGGTAGCTATTCCGCTGCACCTGTGGGCTGCTGTTTTATTATTTTTTATCCAAAAATACACACTGAGGTGTCATGACTTTCTTCAGGTGTGTCCTAAGGGGTGGGGGATGTGACCTTTTTTGTATTTATGTATTTATTTTGACTGAGGGAATGCTGAATAGGACACCCGGGGGACTTGAAGGTGACATGGGATCTTTCACCTGGACAACCACCTGAGCTGGGCAAAGAGCCTTGGTTTGCCACGACTCAACAAAAGACAACACCTCAATAGTGCTGCACTATATTGTCAGTACTGGATATTAGTCCAAGTTCCTGGTGTTGAACTAGAATGGATCTTCCAGCCCAAGAGGCAAGCATGCAACTAACTGAGCCACTGGCCTGCTTATCTCCACATCTGTGGAGGAGAACTTGACTCCATATTGTTGTACAATGTAAAATGCTGAACTCTTAAGTAATAAGAGCTTGATCCATAAAGTGGCCTGGGATATAGTAGTAAAAATCTTTATTTTTATTCAGGAAGTTGGAAGTCTACACCATTAGAACCATAGGACCTGTTTTCAGGGTGGTCCTGTTTAGCTATAAACATAATAATACAAACATTTGTTAAGCATATATATCAAAAGACTTACTCTTATAACAGTATACGATACCTTAAAATATACAATTACATACACACAAAATTTTATTAGGATCCAATCTTATCCATACACAACATATAAATCATTCACTACGTCACATTTATTAATCAATTTAGGAGGTAAGGTATCTAAGATGTCAATATTTAATAGTTGCATGGTAGTTTTTTGCCTTGGCAATTTCTACCGTTCACACATACTTTTTTGAGGTGTGTATGGAAGAGTTTAGGATTTTTCTTTAGTTCAGTTCATGGATATCCTGGAGGCATAGCATCATGTTCTGATGGCAGGCTTTACCAGATGGCATCCACAGCTCCTGCGGCCGCTTTCCTGGAGTGCACAGCTGCACATTGGTGCAGTGGGCATTCTAGGAAGCTGAACTATGCTTCGTGCCAGGCATCCATTTGGAAACCTGGATTGGCTGTTCAGTGAATTTAATGTGGGCCAAGAGGTCCTCCAAGGACTGCCTACCCCCATCGAATTTAAAAAAAGACGCCCCCCAGCCCTGAATGCCTGTTGATTTTTGAGGACTGGGGACATGATAGGGAGAGGTCGATCAGCCCAGCACCCCCTCACAGCCAGCCAGCTGATGCAGCAGTAGTGCTACCCCTTGCAATGCCAGCGACCCAGGTTCGGGAACGAGCCTGGGCTGCTGAAGGGCTGGCTGGCTGGGGGGGGGGGATGATTGAGTGTCCCATATGCTCTCCTGTTTGGAGGGATGGTTACTGGTCTCCACCTCAACATGGTCACCTGGGTGACCATGGGTAACAGTACAGTGGAGCCACTGCACAGGAAAGGGAGTGTCGGTGTTTTGATGTCTCTGTGCCAGACGCAACATGTTGCGTTGCTCAGGGGAAGGGACAAAAAACAAGGAAATCCCCAGTCACGCAGGATGCTGTCCGCCACTCTGCCACAGGTTCCATGCCATTGACTGTGGTTCTCTTTCCTCAGCTGACATTTCAGCTCTGCTTAGGGGTAAGGTGTGGTCCCCGGGTGGCCCCTCCTGTTGGGGGGGGTCATCCAAGGGGGAACATGGGAAAGAGGCAAGTTCTAGGGAAGCAGGTGATGGGACAGGTTGGCATCTGAACGTCGGCACACTAGGGAAGCCTAGGGGTAGGGCACATCATGACATGCCAGTGTTCCGACACCCGGCCGACGTCCTCCCACCCTGCTGCATGCTATCTCACTGCACCTCCATCTGTGGTCACCCAGGTGGCGGTAAAGCAGCGGGATCTGCAACACACCCCTTCCCGGAGGAGGGGAGGAGAGCAGCCTCTGGGCGCACAATCCTACCTCCCCCTGGCTGACCCTCCAGCTTCCCAAGTCCATTGCCGAATCCAGGTCGCTGGTAGCACGAGCAGTAGCCCTACCGCTGTGCTGGCGGGCCGGCCCTCAGAAAACCATTTCTAATCATATACTCTGTTAACAAAGCCAGTAGGGCCAATATTTAAAATATATATTTTTTTAATTTCTTGTAACGTGGCTAAAATTGAGACTATATATTACAAAATTTTATAAAATGGGATGAGAAACATCTCAATTCTGATTGGTTATTACCTGTGCATGAAATCTGTTCCATGCACAGGTAACAAGTACCTGAAAGTGGGACCACATTTTGGGGAATAAAAGAAATCAATGTGTAGTTAGAACTTTGTATTTTAAAATGCTGCCATTTTTTTACCTCGCTAGCCGTGGCGCATCCTTGGATTTGTGGTCATTTACAAAAATTCTGGTGCAACTAGATATTCATTTTTGCCCCCTTCAGCCAAAAATCAGATGGGAGATAAAAAAAAAAAAAAAATCTTTACTTGTGCCAAGATCTGATATTTTGATCCCACTGCTAGCCCTCAGCATGCCTGCACCTGCTCTCTCCCATAACATCTGCTCCCCCCCCAGAAACGCAGAGTTTAACTCAAACTTTTCAAAAAATTAAATTTACATTTAAAGATCTCTGCTCTCCCATGTTCTCTGCTATTCCCTGCCCTCTGCTGTCCCAGGCTGCCGCTCATGACCACTTGCTCACTCAGGTCCATGTGTAATATCACTTACCTCATTGTAATTCCCACAGTAAAAAAAAAAACACCAAAAAAGAGTTTCTTTTTTGCTACAATCAGTACCGTTCACCAGATCTCTTGAGGTGCTATCATCTGTCCTCTGTACCCCAAATACACACGACTCTGTTTAAAAAGACAGAAACAGTTAGCTGGCATAATGAGCAGCATTCAGAACTCACTCCGTGTGTCCCCTCAAACGAATCATGCTTTCCTTAAAATAAAAAATAAGCACACACGTTGTCATCACTGGGAAAGAGTGTATACTTGCTCAAGCTGTACCATGCACAGGACGTCTTTTTTAATACCTAAGAATGGGTTGAGTGGATATGCAAATGAGATAATGAATATTAATAAATTCAGTGACATCATCTTATGCCTGTCAGAAGGACTATTTTAACAGAAATTATGCTAACAGTAGCCTTTTTTATATAAATTATTTTTTCTGACAGGAAATACCAAAAAAGTAGCCTATTTTATAAGTGCAATGAGTCATCCCAGGGGTGTGCATAGCACAGATTTTTTCCCATTCTTCCAAGGGCTGGAGGTGCTCTGCCTGCGGCTTCGTGCCTCACTACACCCCTGGGCATGTGGTAAAATATATTCCATGCACACCCATCATGTCTTACTGCTTACGTATTGTCTTTATTTTGAAGATTAAAATATGATCTGCTTTCAGGTAAAAACCTGCTATGATGGTTTCAGGTGATGCTGCTTTTCTTAACATTTCATTTTTTTTAATTTTGTCATAAAATAATTTTTTTCCCCAATTCAAGGAACCTAACATGCAAAGCTAGGTGGAAAACATCAATGTTTTATAATGGTTCCATATTTATGTATTGAAAGAGTTTGATCAGGAAAGGCCTACTGAGCCAAAATAGCTAGTTTCCAGAGGTGTCCTTGTCAGCATGTATGAGTTACTTTAATAACAGACTTTCATTTCAAAATGCTGAAACTCACTGAATGCACTAACAGTGGTGAAATGACCTTGGCGTGTGCTTAGTGAACGGCCATTTTGTTCCTCCTTCCAGGGGCACAGGAAGTTCTCATTGATCCAGGTATAGTACTTCCATTTGCTGTGCATTTCATAATTGTATGTTTGTGTGCCTTTTTTGTCTGTTTTGTGATTCTCTTCAAGTTAAAATGACTTAAATAATTTTTTCCAGAACGAGGGGATCAATTTAGCTACAAATAGAATTCCTAGAATAATTAAAGATGATTGGAAGCTTTGTAGCTTTGCAGGTTCATAGTTGATATCTCCTGGTCTATTTCGGTATATACTGTATCTCTTTTTGTGTCTCCTGAGTCTTTAAATCTAGCTCTGTTTGTAAGCCCCCTACTTCACCATAACGAGTGCTCCACCTTCAGTGACATCATTAATTGCATTCTGTCACTGGTTCTTGATGCTGATACTGTGACTTGCATACGTTTTTAATTTATGTTGACAATATATCTTCGTGGCTAGAAGACAGAGCTGTTAACCTGGAGACCCAAAGTTGAATCCCACAACTGCCTCTTACTCACTGACCCTGAGCAAGTCTGTTTCTGAGCTTAGAGTTCATGTACTGCTTGACATTAATATTAACTTTCAAAAGTAGTTAAGTATTTCATTTATCTAAAGTATATTTTCCCTTTTGCTAATCAGAAGGTTTTCCATGTGACAGTACTTGGTGTGATGTGTAAAACAGTGCTCTACCTGGAGATTGGCATAGTTAGTTCTGTTCCTCCTCATTCATCATCAGCCCTTTGACATCACTGTGTTTGACATCAGAACTGACCAAGAAAAGGAGGCAGTATAGCACAGTGGTTTAAGGCTCTGAGCTGCAAACCTGGAGACCTGGGTTTAAATCCCATAGCCCCCACTTGCATGCTGTGTGACCCTGAGCAAGTCACTTAACTTCCTTGTGCTCCCAGGTCGCACCTATAAACAAGCTTTCAGCTTAATGTCTCTCTCCTGGTTAAAACAAACAAAAAAAGCCAGTCACCTGCTGCAAGACTGGTCACTTGTGATGCCTCAAGAAGTGAGGTCACAGTGTTGATGAGGTTTGAAGAGGACTTGAACTAGATCTGTCCCTAGGTAAAGTACTGCCCTTTTGCATTGTACCTAAAATGATCAGATAGAAAACATTCTAATAAGCAAATGGGACAAGAAAAATTATTTAGAAATAAAAAGTAACAGCTGACTGCCTTAAAAATGAATAACATTTTCTGCCTGCTATTATAGGCACTACTAGCTCTTTAAATTCTCTTTCTGTTTTCTAAGCTCCTGACTGTTCCTTAACCTGTGTGTGCCTAAAGGCTGCTGCACAACTCTTCGTGGATTATACATGTGCGAAAGGCACTTTATAAAACCAAATTCCCTTTTCTAACTTTCATGTATGAAAACCAAGCACATTAAGCAGCCTCTCCAGATGCATAAATGTAGCAGTCCCTGCAAGCAGCAGTATGAGTGAAACTGGGTACACAGAAGCATAGACTCTATACTGGCAGAAGGAGAACAACAGTCCATTGAGTCTGCCTATATTATGCTACCTCCCCCACCAACCTAGTGCTTTGGGGCGGGGGGGTTGTCCTCCACAACCGCCCCACCCCCGTTCCCCTAGTGGGACTATGAGTCCTCTTGCTCTGTCCCAGCCATGTTTGAACCCATTGAGGGGTACCTGTCCCCACCACTTCCAGTGGCAGTCTGTTCCACGGGTCTACCACCCTTTCAATAAAATACGTCTTGACATCTTTCCTAAATTTACCCCCAAGTAACTGCCAGTTGTGCCCTCTTGTGACTGCGTCCCTGTTTCTAACAAACAGGTCTTCACTGCTCACCCTGTTTATACCCCTTAGAAACATATAAACCTTTCTCATGCCCCCCCATTGCGTCTTCCCTCCAGCAAGTACATGTTGAGGGCCTCCAGCCTTTCCTCACAGGATCTTCCCGGCTGGCTTTGGATCATTTTGATGACCCTTCTCTGCACTGACTACAGTCTGTTTATGTCCTTTCTCAGATGAGGGCTCTAGAATCAGGCACAGTATTCCAGGTGAGGCCTCACCAGAGATCTGTACTGGGGCAGTATCCCTTAATTTCTCCTGCTTTCAGAATGTTGTCCCTGGGTGATGCGAAAGTAATGACAGTTGGGGGGGGGGGGGGTACACACACACAGCTCGTTTGAAAGAGCAAGGAGACCAAAAACAAAAAGACAGACATACAGTATACCGGAGGGGAAGCATTGGGAATACTCCAATACTTCTCATTAAGTGTACATATTATGTACATAAAATAATACATGGGTAGGTATGTGTAACCAGAACTGTATACATACCCAAGATGTGAGATGCTACATATACCCTGAGAGTAAAGCTAGACAGGTTTGTTTATTTATTTAGTTTTTGTTGATCAGGTAGGTGCACTAGACGATAAAAATGCCTATTTTCAGGCACAACCTGAGAGAATTACAAAGACATTAAAAAATGGATGAGGTCTTAACATTACATGAGAGGAGGGAGAGAGCAACATTCAACAATGCAATAAAAGTGGAGAAAAGTATGAATTGTCATATAGTCCAGCAAGAATATTCAGCAAAGCAAAACAATATAGGGAAAAGTTCAAGGTTGCCATGCTCTCCAAAGAGACCAAGTAGGGTCAATGATTTCCTGGTTAAACTTTTAAACCAATCAATTAGTTAACCAATCAACAGCAAGAGCATTAATAAATTTGGCTTTACAAGGCAGCTAACAACAGTGTAGTTCATGGACAGGAGCATGCATCATTAGATATCAGAAAGTTACAAAGTTTCCTTTTAAATATGGGTGGGACTGGCAAACTCGAAGGTAGGGAGAAAGGGTGTTCCAGGCTGTTGGGGCGCAAGGGGCAAATGCCTGCTCACCCATCCTAGAGGAGCAGTTGGGAAGAGTCCGGAGAGTGCTTATTAGAGTGTAAGGCATAAGCTTGATCTGAGGGTGTCAGCACATCTGCCAAGTTGGTAGATTTGGACGTTGTGATGATATTATCAATGGCACAGCATAAAGTCGATGACAGGAGAGGGAAAGGCACCCAAGACTGGAGTACAGCTTGCAGTGGTGAGTAAGTCGAGGGGCCAGTAAGGTAAATCTACATATGTTACTGTACGCAACTTTCCATTTAATTAGATTGACCGCACTCGCCTTAAAGAAAGAGGAGAGCCTGTAGGAGAGGCTGGGGAGCAGGACTCCCTGGGCAGTTGCAACCCTCGCAACGGGAGTGAGGGCATAACTAACTCCGTAGGAGAAGTTAGGCTTGGCATTGACAGAGTTGCATATGTTAGATGTGCCCCAAGAAGTCCAGGGCTGGATTAGTGGTAACACCCAAGTATTTAAAAGAGTCAGCCACTTGGGAGCCATCTAGGCAGCATAAGTCTGGACCTGTGGAGCAGGCCCTTATTTTGTGGGTGGACCCAAAGAGCATGGCCTGGATTATACTAGAGCTCAGGACAAGTCGATTTCTGAGGAGCCAGTGCTGAACTTTGTCAAAGTCAGCACTTAATCTAGTGTTGATGCCAGGGACTGGAAGGAAAAGTAGGTCTCTCTGCAGATGACACAAAGATCTGCAACAGGGTTGATACGCAAGGTGGGGTGGAAAGGATGAAAAGGGACTTTGCAAGGTTGGAGGAATGGTCAAATGTATGGCAGCTTAGATTTAATGCAAAGAAGTGCAAAATAATGCACCTGGAAATTTGGAAAACCAAAACCCAGGGGAAGAGTACACAATGAGGGGTGAGATACTGACTATAACAAAAATGGAAAGGGACCTGGGGGTAGTCATATCAGACAACCTAAAGGTGGGCCAGCAATGTGAGAAGGCAGTAAGAAGGGTTGAGGGATACTGGGATGCATAGGAAGAGGCATCACCAGTAGAAAACAGGAAGTTGTTGTCCCTCTGTACAGACAGTTGGTAAGACCACATCTGGAGTACTGTGTACAGTCTCTGGGAGACCCCATCTCCACAAAGACATAGACAGGGTGGAGGCTGTCTAGAGGAGGGCAACCAAAACTGTGCAGGGTCTGCACCAGAAGACATATGAAGAAAGACTAAAGGAGCTTAAGATGTATAGCCTCGAGGATTGGAGGGAGAGGGGGGACATGATAGAAACTTTCAAATACCTCAAGGGAATCAAAGTCCAAGAGGGTAGCATCTTGCAGAAAAAGAGATGTGCAAGAACAAGGGGTCATAATTTGAAGATAGAGGGGGGACGGCTCAGAGGTAATGTGAGGAAGTATTTCTTCAGAGAGGGTTAGAACAGCCTTCCTGAGAAGATCGTAGAGTCAAAAACAGTGGGGGAATTCAAGAACGCATGGGGCAGACATAAGGCAATTCTAGTGGGGGGGGTAGGAGGAAGTAGGCTGTTGGTTAACTGTGATCTGTAGCTTATCCATTAGGTAGGGAAATGGGCAGACTAGGTGGGCCAAGCGGTCCTTATCTGCCATCAGATTATATGTTTCTATGTTACTCAGGCACTTGGAACTTTGGTGGGGCACCATATCATCTGCAGTATGCAGTGGTGTTGGGGTTGTCATTGATGAAGATGCAAAAGACTAATGGACCCGGGATGGAACCCTGGGGGACTCCTGGTATTTAAGGATGAGTTAGCCTTGCCAAACTGGACAAATTGTTTCTGGCTACTGAGGTAACTCAAGAACCATCTGGTGGCAGTGGGGGAGATTCCCAAGGAAGGTGGTTTGTGCTTTAGCAGGGTGTGATCCACCAGGTCATATGCTTTCGTGAAATCTATGAAGATGGCCCCATTTGACATGCACTTATTCATTTCAGTTTTCACATCATTAGTGAATTGGATAAGGGCAGAGAAAGTGCTGTGGGCCTGCCTGAAACCATGTTGGGCATGGGTTAATAGGTTATGCTTATGGAGGTGGTCTATGACCTGAAGGGCGATTAGTTTTTCCAGTAATTTGCTAAGGGTGGGCAGGATTGCAATTGGTCGGTAGTTTTCGATACTGTGAGTGACCTTTCTTAAATACCGGAACAATCTTGGCCGCTACCAGTCGCTAGGGACAGAGGTGATGGTGATGGACACATTTATTATTCTGGTGATAGGGGATACAAAAGGGGGGCAGTCAACCTAAGCAGTTTTGTCTCAATCCCACTGGGGCCGATGCTGCCACAAGTAGGGCTAGACTTTAGAAATCACAGGATCTCACTGCGCTAGACTGTGCAAAAGTAGAAGTGGGATAGAAGGGTAGTTTGTGGGGGGGGGCTCAGATGAGCATGTTATGAGGGACTTGAATCTGGTTAGGTTGGAGAAGTGGGAGTTAGAAGCATTTGCAATAGTTTCTGGGTCATGTCTGGTGGAGTTGGACTTATGCTATTTCCCCATGAGCCCCTTGATGTGGGTCTAGAAACTCTAGGAGTCCCTAGCAGAGGCATGCAGGAGTTCCGTGCAGTATTTGCTTTTGACTATCCGAGTTCTTTTTTGCATGCATTTCCCCTAGAGCCTGATAAGCTAACCAAGCCAATAGAAGTGATATAGATTTTAATTTTTACCCAGCATTTATCTCATTCTTTAAACAAAATTAGCAAGGGGCTATGCAGCCACTGTGGGGATTTTCTTCCTCACCCTGTGCCTTTTTGGGGAATATGTTTGTCTTAGAGGGATAGTAGGGTGGAAGTAAAATAAGCAAGGGCTTCATCCAGATCTATGGTATAGTAAAGCGGAGATCAATCTATGAGACTAAGATCATCAAGAAAGGCTCCAGGGTCAAGTGAGTAGTAGTCCCAAAAGGTTATTTCCTTATGGGGATTTGGGGGGATTCCAGACACAGTAAACTGGGGAGTGGTTACTGATGGCATCAGCAAGGGTTCCACTAGCTATGAACCTGTGTATTGGACATTATTCAGTTGATGAGAGAGAGTGATGACCACCTTTGCAGGATGGGTCTGGTAGGGTCGACATTTAGTTGTGAGAGGAGGGCTTTGCTTAAAAGTGATTTAAATGAGTTGATGTATTTGTTTCCCCCAGTATGAGAAGAGAGTGAAGGACTTCACGTGATAGAAAGGAGATATTAGGGAGCACAGTTGGGCTAAGGCAGGAGTTGTTGTAGATGACAATGCCTTTTAGAGGAATGACAGTCAGCGCTGAGCATCTTATAACCTGCAAGGGAACAAACTGCATCAGGGACATACGTTTTAGCCAGGTGTCAGTGACTTGACTCCTAGGATATCTGGACCATAGTGAGCAACCCAGGCTTCAAATTCAGGGAAGTTGACTATCAGGCTCCTTATATTAATGTGAGCTACCCTAATACCTTTAGAGTTGAACCATGGTAAGGGGCTACAGGGTTGCTCTGCAGTCCAGGGTTGGACTCGATGTCACCAGCCAGGGTTAGGGAAAGAGTTAGGAGCCATAGCTGGAATAGGCCAACCGACAGGACTACACGTGAGGGGGAGTACAACTTGGGCTTCTTTAAGTGATGTAGGATCAATGCTAACAGTTCAGGTCAGAGACATCACTTAAGGAATTTATACTGGGAGGAGCCGACCAACATATTAGAGAACTTGAGGTCTGGAGGTACAGCTGAGAGGGGCACATAGGCATGAAATGGTGCAGGGAGTAAGTGGCCAGTAACAACCAGAAGACCTGCAATATCAATGCCAGTTATTAAGGTAGACTGTAGTGACCACATACTTCTAGAGTTAACAACAAAAGGGAACTGCATAAAAGGCAAAAGTAGTGAGCATACGCAGTATCATGAAAACGCAGAAATCTGCTGCTGGTACACCTAGTATCACTGATTCTAATCCAGAGACTTGAGTCCTGAGCAGGGCGGGGAATGGCAAGCAAAATGAACCCTGCAGGCAGTTTCATGAGGGCTACCTTTGTCACACAGGTGAGCAGGATTTAATCTCAGAAACGGTGTACGCAGCACAGCTAGCAAAAGGTGTATTAGCTGGCAGCTGAAACAAGCGGTCAAAACCCAGGCATCCTACACCAAAGGTGTGTATAAAATTCTGTGTAACATACACCTACCCATTTTTTTTAAATAATTACTGACCATCATTTTTAATAAAGGATAGGTTTATATCCATAGAGAAAACAGACAGCAGTTCTGAAACTCAATATTTTTTACTCTAGTAACCTATTTCAACAGTAATACAGAAACGAAATTTGTTGTGGAACTTATATTTAAAAGGGAACAACCATCACTAAGAGCCCAACACAAAAGGGTGGGGCAGATCCCAAATGCTGTGTGTGTGTGTGTGCAAAAACATTTTTTTACTGTTTACTGCAGTATAGTAGATTCTGTCAGGCTGATGTTGCTGACATTTGCTGTGACCAGAAATATGAATACTCTATAGTTGGCACCTGAGCAAGGCTGCAGCAGTATGAAATTCTGTAGCCTGTAGTGCATGTCAGAGTTTTTGTAAGTTCTGATCTTTTGTTTCCTGATCTCACTGTCCTCCTGGGGCTTAGTACTGTACTTAGCCCAGAAGAACAGTGGAACCAGCAAAGATCTGATCTGAGCTTATAAAACCTCTAACATGCACCACAGGTTATTGAATCAGTCACTGCTGCAGCCCTGCTGTGATGTCATCTGCAGGGGATTTTGAGATTTCTGGTTACAATGAATTTCAATTTGGAAGTCTGCACAATCTGCTGAATACAATCCACTATACTGTAGTAAACAGTAAGAAAAATAAAATTGTACACAGAGTGCAAAGTGGTAACCAGCCCCATACTTGGGTGTGGGGCTCTTAGTGCTGACTGCTCCCCTTTAAGCTTTCTATAAGGAAAGTTTTGTTTTCTGTGAGGTACGCTAGTTCTCTAAAACGCAAAGCAGTTATGGTAGTAGGTTGCGCAACTTGAACAGCATGAGCTTGATTGGCAGCTTGTAGTTACACATGATCAGTTGTAACCAAAAATTACAATACAGTTATTTAGGTATTAAAACTGCTGGCCAGTAATTATATACATATGCACATACAGACACAACATCACTAACTGATTGTTGTTTTTTGCTTGCTCCTTAATCGTTAATGTTATGAACAGTCCATCTCCCAGGAACTTGGGTAATATAACGTGTGACAATTAATTTGTTTCAGCCTGGAGCCAACATTTAACAGCTATTGGATACTGTGTGTGTGTGTTTTACTTCTGTTACTACAGTTTTTCTTGCAGGCAGGCACTGGAACAAAACAAGTCCCTGTTGCCTGTTTTTACATGAACAGCATTAGTGTTATTATTGTAAATAGAAATAATGATGATACTGAAATGGAACTCTTAGCCACTCCGGAGATCCGCTCTTTCTGGAAAATATTGCTGTTGTAAATTGGGGGCACCACCAGTTGAGCTGAAAGGCTTGTATTTGTGCAGTTGATGTACTGTACACTGAAGGAGTTGTGTTTGATGGGCTTTTCCCTCTTTTTTGTGGTGGTCTGTACTTGCAGATGGTCACTTACTGTGTAAAACAGGGTTATTGCCTTTCTTCATGATCATCATCACCGTCATAATCATCAGAATCCAACAGAC
The DNA here is from genome assembly GCA_016271365.2 of Neoceratodus forsteri. Lineage (NCBI taxonomy): Eukaryota > Metazoa > Chordata > Ceratodontiformes > Ceratodontidae > Neoceratodus > Neoceratodus forsteri. Next base: position 880,554,354 of record CM057455.1, on the reverse strand, counting down.
CCTTTCCAGGAACTGTGGAAAGATGTTTATGCACTTTGAAGACTTGGCAATGACCACGTTTTCCAAAATAGTCTGTATTGCTATGATGGCTATTTTGGTCACCAGGTAGAGCACTTTATATTTGAAATTTCTTTTTAGTCTACTTTGCTCCCCACCTATGCCTTCCTTTTGGTGTGGCTACGCTCCTTGCTCCAATCTTGGGTTACTATTCTGACCTTATTCATTGCTGCCATGCTGTGCACTATGGACCCCCCCCCTCCATTTTCCCAGTGGCAGAGCCCATTTTCCAGCATTGCTTCTCAGCATACTTCATGGACTGTCTGATTGCAGTGCTTGGGTAACAGGGAACTGGCTGAGTGTTCCTCAGGCTTGTCAGACATGGGTGTCTGTAGTTGGCCTCATCAGCCACACAACCCTAGGGGCTCTTTTTCACCCCAAAGGTTTTTCTTCCCAGCCACCACCTTAAGTAATTTTGAGATGTGACATGCAATGAGTGATCATCTGTGATGCTCTAGGCCCTCCCTCCCCTGGAAGGATGCTTAGAATCCTCCTTGCCACTATCTGTTCCTGCCATCCTGAGCTCTTGGCATGAACCTAGGTCACTAGCATGCCAGCACCATGAAGATGACTTGTGATTTTTTTTTTTTTTAAATAAACTGCACCATGGGAGGAATTTAAGATGCTTTGCTTTCTTTTCATCAAGCTTTTTCTCCATTTTCTGGTTTGCCCCCCTCCTAGTGGCACCCTCCTCCCCAGCCTTATTACCAACTTTCTTGGAGACTTACTCTCCCTCCACTTACCCATAATCACGATTGCAGTGGATGGTTTGCCCTGTCAGTCGTGAGAGCCTGTGGTGGGTGCCAAAATCACCCTTGGCAGACCAGAGATTTTCTGCTCCTCGTTGTTACCCGTGAGGCTACCAGAGTGGCATGACACCCACGTAAGTGTAACAGCATCCATCGACTACCCCTCTCCCTTTCTGGATGTGCCTCCTTTGCTGCTGCCTGGCTTACACCAGGTGGCAGTCTACGAGCAACACCATATCCCCCTTCCCAAGGGAGGAGAGCTGTCCTTTGGGACGCTTAATCCTCCCTCCCTTGGCTGGCCCCCCTACTGAACCAAGTCTGTCCCCAAACCCATATGCCAGTGTAGTGAGGGGTAGGATCACTGCTGTGCCACCAGGTCAGCAGGTTTGCTTTTTAAGTTCTGCAGTAAAAGTTCTTGAATCAGAGTGAAGAGAAATATGTGCCAGTGAATGACAGTGTGGCTATTTTTTTTTATTTTTTTTATGAAGTTAATCCTATAAATGTACGAAAATCTCGCCTTTCTGCTCACACGTGGTTGGCTATTTGTGGTGATTACTTAATTTACTTTAAATATAGCTGTAAGGGGAGTCAGTTAAGCAGTTGCTACTATACCCCACAGCATTACTGGCTCTTGATTTCTTGTATCCACAGTTTTAATTGGTGCTGCTGCCTGTCTTTAGTTGCCACGTTTGTGCTAATAGTAATTGTGCAGTCTGTCCTGGGAATCCTGGAGCATGTGCTAAAGAGGCATTGGGAACTCTTGGGGTGAATTTCGACTTGTGTTACAAAAACAAGGGTTTGTCTCCTGTTATGCAAGATTTTATTCTTTCTTCTCCCACCCCTTTTGTTATTATTTTGAGTTAGGTAATGGTGCTATTTTGAGCATGCTCTGGTTGCTGGCATGAAATTGAAAATGAGATGTTGCATCTCACCTGGGCTTTCTTGGAGAATGAGGACGCAGTAAAAAAATTATTAACTTGATCAAGGTCTCCTCTTAGTTAAAAACAGTAAATTTAGTTGAGTCCATTTTGTATGAATATTTATCACATTACCATATCACAGATCAGTATTGACTTGGATATTCTCCGTAAGTGAAACATATAAGTAGATTTTTCTTATTATAACAAACAGATTTAACATGTGGAGGAAAAAATAAATTTCATTTGCCACTCCAGAAGAATCTGAGGATTAACGCATTCATTTTGGAGCCGATTTTTTAAAAACTGTATGTGACATTTTGAGTTAAAAAGTGATTGATTTAGAATAATAAACTCGGAACCCAATCTTGTGTTACACTGGTACAATGCCCTCCCTCCCCCTTTTGGCTCAGGGCCACAATCGGCTAATTTGTGTGCCTGCTTTTATGCCAAGAGTAAACTTTTTTTTCTCCATCTGTTGATTCAGAAATGTATTTATACCTACAGATTACTCCAGCACATTTATAGTACTCTGTTTAGTTTATCTTAAATATTGTATCTTTCATACTGTCCTCTTTGGAAGAAAGAATGGATTGACGTACACTTGCAAAGATCTGATAGCATTTAGGAATCTGCAGACATTTTAATATAGCATCATTTGGGGGGAAAAGAAAAAGTATATTTTTGTTGTCTGTCTCTGCAGTACCGACACTGCGGTTAACTCCAGCCTCCAGTAGGTGGAGACAGAAGACTAAAGTTTTGACTTGGGATTGCACTGTGCTAAATTAACATAATTCTCAGTCTTGGCTAGCAGAGGAGCTGCAGTTTTGTGAACTCTTGTGAAGGGAACTTCTGGAGTTGGAACTACAGGACCCCTTTTTCTACAGGAGAGGGGCATGTAAACTGGTTCAGCTGATCCACTTGCCAGCCATATAAATGTGATCAGTATTAATGATTGTCTGATTGAACCTATTATACTTTGTGCAATACTTACTTCTTAGAGATCCGCTAGTAATATTAATTTAATCTCCAAGTCACATAACTAAAGTGCCTCTGTTTGTTCTTACCAATAAAATTCCTCTTACTGAATCCTCTGTACATACAGGAGTGTTACTGCATAATGTTTAATACTGATAACATCCATTTCAGATCATATTACTTTCCTCTTGTACTCCTCATTTTCTGCAGACACTTCGTCCTGTCCACCCCGTAGCACTCTGTCACGCAACCCAATTTCCACTATATCAGTACTGGATCCACAGAGTAGAATTGTCACTGCAGTGCTAACAGCAGATACCTTGGGAGCAGAACTAGCAGTCCAGCCAGCAACAACTCATTTCTTGATTTTTGTAATGAGAGTCCCTTACAATGAACAAAACGTCACCTTTAGCCTTACAAACAAGTTCTGTGTCATTTAGTTCAGTGAGCTATCTCAGGCAGAATATTTTGATATCACACTTGGAAGGATGGTATGACTTAAATCAAACCCAAAGCAGGACTTCTTCCAGTTGTTAAGAGCATCAGTAAAGCATGAGGGCCATACTGCCCCTACCAAGCGCAGTCAGGCTCAGGATTGGCATCACTTGAATCCCTGCAAATTGCCGAAAATGTGCGGACAAAAACTGTTCAAAGCATCAGCCAAAACCTAGATGCTTTTACCCACAGGATGATGGTGGCTGAAAATAAGACGGAGGCAATGGGGAGACAATTAAAGATACTTAAATAGTTGCAGGCAAAGCTATGGTCGCAGTAGCAACCACCGTGAGAAAACAGCTTTCATGAACCGCATTGAGCAGGTAGAAGAGTCATCAGGGCCACTAATATACAAATCCTCAGTCTGCCAGAAGGAACCAAAGGTGCAGACCATAAGCAGTTTCTTAATAGCTGGATCCCAGAAATTACAGGCTGTCAAGACTTTTCTGTAGTCAGAGCCTACAGAATACAGCCGTGGCGAGTTAGGGCCACTCAGGGAACACCATGGATCCTGTGACTTGTTGTAGCATCTTCAGGAGAAAGAGACCTAATCTTGGGGGTAGTGAGGACTAAGGGAACAGTTTACTTTAATGAAAGACAGATCTTAAAGGACGAACAGATCCTATTTTCCTGGACAATTCCTATGCATCCTGTACTTGTTGAAAGGTGAGTGAAATGGAAATCCCTTATACATTGGCCTTTCCAGCCCACCTTTGTTCTAGTTTGGGTCAAAGGCGATACCATTTTAGTGACCCTAAAGAGGCAGAGGCATGCAAAGAGAAGTTGGAATCCAGACGGGTACAGAAGCAGACAAGGAAGAGACTTCTGGTGATGTCATTGAAGTAACTGCCGCATGATCTGCCAGCTCCCACTCTCCTTTCAACAGTTCCCTGTGTGAGATGGTAGTAGGTTTGCAAAAGGAAAACAGGCGTCTGGCTTAACACACAACCAGCATGATTTTATTTGACAATGTCCATTTTTCTTAAAAGGGCAAGTCTTTGAGACCACTTTACAGATAGTTCAGGCAGTTCTTTTTAAGAACAGATTAGGCTAACCAGGGAAATCAGCAGGAATCCCTCTCTTTCAGGCAATGTCAACCAGGTCTCCGAAGAAAAGGACCTTGGAGTAATAATTACAAGTGACCTGTAACACTGCACACTGCAAGTGAGCAGTAGATAAAGCAGATCGGATACTGGGCTGCATAGCCAGGGAAATTTCCACCAAGAAGACAGAGGTCATTCTGCTACTGTACAGGCACTGGTAAGACCACACCTGGACTGCGGTGCGCAGTTTTGGTGCCCGTATCTTAAGAAGGATAGCAACTTGCTGGAGACAGTCTAAAGAAGGGCAACCAAGATGATCCAGGGTAACCCCTATGAAGAGAGACTTAGGGAGTGCAACATGTACTCTCACAGGGCAGCACCTATGAAGAGAGACTTCGGGAGTGCAACATGTACTGTCACAGGGCAGCACCTATGAAGAGAGACTTAGGGAGTGCAACATGTACTCTCACAGGGCAACACCTATGAAGAGAGACTTAGGGAGTGCAACACCTATGAAGAGAGACTTAGGGAGTGCAACATGTACTCTCACAGGGCAACACCTATGAAGAGAGACTTAGGGAGTGCAACATGTACTCTCACAGGGCAACACCTATGAGGAGAGATTTAGGGAGCTCAAAATGCACTCTCTTGAAGAAAGAAGGGAGAGGGGAGACATGATTGAGACCTTCAGGTACCCTAAGGTTATTAATAGGGTGAGCACCGAGGGCCTCGTCTGCCCTAGCAGGAACAAGACCACTAGGGGGCAGAGCTTAAAGCTGGTATGAGAAAGGTTCTGGAGGGACATGAGGTGGCACTTTTTCACAGAGAGGGTGGTAGCCAGGTGGAATGAACTGCCAGAGGAGGTGGTATCCCTAAAAACGGTGGACAGCTTCAAGAGGGATTGAGACAGGGTGAGGGGGAAAAGTTGTGTGTAAAAGGGGAAGGGGATGTTGAGGGAATTCAAAAGGAAAGCTGGGAGGGGGGTTCCTTTTTGTAAATACATAGGGAGCTGCACAGTCAAGCAGACTAGAGAGACCATAAGAGCTTTATCTGCTGCTATGTTCATATGAAACTCGTTCCCCTTAGAGTTTGACTCCTCTTTAGCGACAAGGTTTTTCCCTTACCCAGACCAAAGACAAACTGATTAGCTTAATTTCCACAGGGCTTATATACTTCTCCCCTCTGGGTCACATGATTTGCCTCACTTTCAAAGCACAGGTATAAAAAGGCCTCATTATATGGCCAGTAGGCTTCTAAGAAGCAGAACTGTCTTTAAGGTAAGGTTTCTACTTTTTCATAGAAATACAATGGACATTCAGGGCAGGATTTTAAATCACACAAAAGACATTTAAAGTTTATAAATTTACCATACATTACAACAATTTCCTTCATATCACCTAGTGTGTGCTTGTGCTTAAACTGTGACTTTAAACTGTTTTTATTTTCATGTGTCTGGCTTGGCCTACAGCCTTTTACTCTGCTAGACAGCCATGAGTTCCATGTGAATAGGACATCTCAGATTTGGACAGGCAGTACCAGGCCTTCAGAGGCTGCCAGTCCTTGCATACTGCTCCCTTTTCAACCTTGGGCTCCGCGTTCCTTGCTGGCCTGAGGAAACGCCATATTTTTAAATTCTACAAAGTTCCTGAGCTCACTGTCCAGTTCTGGCCCAAGAAGTGTGGAGCACGCGGCTGTGGGGGATTTGCAGTTTATTTAAACAAGCTCCTTTGTTTAAACTAAATATATGTTTTTAATCCTGCTCCTTTTTTAGAGGGGCGAAGGCTGGCAAGATTTTTGCCTCGGGGGCGTAGTATTTTCTTTGCTGGACCAAGACTTTTGCATAACTTGCTGAATGAGTACTCTGTTTCGGTCGGATCGTCAGCGCAGAAGGGGTGGTGGCTGTGCGCTCTATATTCGGAACTCCCTGCAAGCCATGGTTGTCCCTACCCCCTCCACATATGGGCCCCAAATGCTCACTTTAAAGCTTTCTTTGGGTAACCCTGGTAAAATCTTCTGTCATGGTGGTATATATTCCCCCACGTAATCAGAAATCTGCCTTCTCTGCTGTTACCAATTGCATCTCACTTCTCCCCCGTAATACTGAGATCCTAGTCATGGTTGACTTTATCATAAACTAGCTATCGCCATCATCTGCCCCCTGTAAAGATACCACCTTGGCCATAGACCTGACTCAAGTCATCCAATCCCTCACAAGACAGGGTCTGCAACATTGCCGGACCTAATGTTCACAAACCGCCCTAAAAGAATCTCAAAGGTCTTAGTGCTCCCTGATATCATCAGTGATCACTCGCCTGTACTGTGCTGGTGGTCCTGCAAGGCTCCCAACCCACCCCCCAAAAACTATTTACTGTTTATGACTAAAGCGAGGTGTACTATCCCAGCTTAAAAACCACCTCTCAAACCGTGACTGGTCACCTGTAGATATAGCAAGGAGCACAGATAGTGCCCTTGCCTGTTTCATAACCTCCTTCAATTCTGCATGTGACCTCTTTGCCCCATTTTCGAAACAGGTTGTAAAAAACCATGATGCACCCTGGTTATCTCAGACACTACTCGACCTCCTGCACCATCGGGATAATCTCTGGCATAGAGCCCTTGTTTCAGGGCTGCTTCAGGACAAACAATGGTACAGGGAAGCAAGAAACAAATGTACCTGTACCCTGCGACAGGCTAAGGCCATTTATTATCGGAATGCCGTCTCCTGTGCATGGGGTTTTGGTCATAAATTCCAGGATACTATTAAAGAACTAAATGGTAAAACTGTATCTCCCCCACCCTCCCAACTCTCAGTAAATAGGACCATAACCCAGAACTTGCTGTAAATTGCCAGTGTCTTAAACTCCTCATTCTCTGACCTCAGCAGTGCTCCCCCAAACATTTTCGACCCCTACATGACCTCTCCCCCGTACATTCCGCCTTCACCCACTAATTCCCTGCCTTTCAGGTTTCGAGTAATCTCACATAGAGAGGCTAAGATTTACATCTTTAGTGTCCTGGGTAAGAGCTGCCACAGTGGAGACACCCTGGATTTAAAACTCCTTCACCTCTCTCTCGATGCTGTCCTAGTCCCCCTCACTAAAATCCTTAACTGCTCCCTCTGTTTGGGTGAGTTTCCCACCCCTTGGCAACGGGCTGTCATCACCTTGCTTCTAAAGGGTGGAGAACACACCTCCCCTACTAACTACCGGCCCATCTCTGTTCTGCCCCATCTCTCCAAGACCCTCGAAAAAATAGTAGCTGACCAGCTCACCAAACACTTATCAAAGGATAACCTCCTGTGTCCTGAGCAGCATGGGTTCCTTAGAGGCCACAGCACCACTACAGCCCTACTTGAATATATCTCCTACATCCACAAGGCCCGAGATCAGGGACACTTAGTTGGGTTGGTCTACATTGACCTAACTAAAGCATTTGATACTGTCCATCATGCCCTTCTCCTTAAATCCCTGACCACCGTGGGGCTGACTCCCGATACTACGGCCTGGTTTGAGAGTTACCTAACTAACGGGTCACAACAGGTCAAAACTGACTCTACCCTCTCCTCCTGCCTCCCAGTTTGCTCTGGGGGTCCCTCAAGGCTCCATCCGGGGCCCCCTTCTATTTAACCTCTTTTTAAACTCCCTGCCCAGTACCTGTTCTGGTCAGTTACTTCTTTATGCCGACGATGCAGTCATTTTCTGGAGCAGCCCTCAGCCTCTACCCTTGCAGGAAGCCCTCCAGAAGTCCTTCACTGAAGCTGAAGCCTGGTTTACGGAGCATAGGCTAGTATTAAACTATAAAAGAACTAAAACAATGATTTTTGCTCACCGCCAGAACCCCTACAATGACTCTTCATTACTTGTCCACACCTCCCAAGGCTTCCCGCTTGAGCAGATCAACTCCTTCAAATACCTGGGCATCACCCTCGACTCCTCCCTTACCTATCCTGCACATATCCACCTCTTCTGTACCATCAACTCCAGAATTGGCCTCCTTTACCAGCTCAAACACTGTCTGCCCACTGAAGTGCTACGTCTCGCTGTGTCATCCTCGGTCCTCTCTGTGCTGGACTGCGGAATTGTGTTCTAAGGCTCAGCAGATAACACTGCTTTCTGTCGCATAAAGACAGCTCTAAACAAAGTCTGTCTACTAGTGACTGGCTGCGATAGAGTGACCCACATGTGACCTCTACAGTCGCTCCAACTGGCTAAACCTTGAATGCCACCTTGAATATCATACTTGCCTCCTGACTAAGAAAATTCAGTGGAAACTCACCCCGCCTAGCCTGCATTGTCTCATCCAGCCTTTCCTCCCCAAAGAATCTCCAGGAGTACCTCTAAGGCCCCCCCTTCTGGTCCCCCGCTGCAGGAAATTCCTGGGTCAAAGAGCCTTTTATCACAGGGACCCTTACTGGCTAAATGGCCAACCTGCTGCTCTTTTTGCCAGCACCAGTATATGCCCTTTCAAAACCTCACTCAAGGAATTTCTCGTTAAGAACTCAACATGTGACTCACCTAGTATCCTTCCACTATATCCGTCCCCCACTTTCTAATTCATAGTGTGCTATATTAATTAGATTATGTAAGTATGCACCCCATCTCTGTTAATCTATGGTGACTGTGGTGAAACACTTGCCTTATTACTGTGTTTTTCTGTTTTGCAATCGACTCTGGGCTGTCTCTGCCCTCTGTATGTAATTTTACTCTGCTGTGCTACTTTCCTTCCAGTACTCCTGATATAACATATATTTATTGATTGTGATGAACCCTTATTTACTCCATTGTGTTATTGTTTGTATACTATGTTAACTGATGAGGGATCTTTGCAAAAGAGTCTGGGGGTGGGATATTCAGAAGGGTTGCGCCCTGGCGCGATATTCAAAAAGGGAAAGTGCGTGGCACAAATCCCGATGCGCCGGGGCGCATCAGTAATGTATGCGGCGCAAGTTGGGGGGGGGCGTGCCCATGCATACTCCGCACATCCCGATATTCAGCCTGGGATGTGCTGAGCAGATGCAGGCGCAACCTCTACTTGTGCTGCACACAGTTGAGCCTAGGAAAAAAAGGAGCAAGGGCTGGCCACCCACAGATGAGCTGCCGTGTGGCAGGGTGCAACCACAGCAGCCTCCAGCTGTGGGTGGCCACCGGGCCCTGGGACCAGGGTCTGTTGGGTCGTGCCCCGCCGCCATCGTGGGCACTGTAAAGAAAGAGATTCCTGGTGTGTCCAGTGGATCGCTGCCAGTTCGTCGCTGGCATACAAATCGATACCAAATAAAGACCCTGGTGGTTCAGGAAATTCACTGCCTCGAGTCTTCGCCACCAAGCCCCCCATCAGTGAGTGGTGAGTAGCTCGACTCGCTAGTTTTCACCACCGACGCATATAGTTCAGCTGTACCATTAGTCCGCGCTGCACAGAGTTTAAGATCGGGCACTGTATTACAGTCCCAATATGTGAAATGATCATTCACCTATCGGGACTATGTAGTACAGCACGGTCTGCACACCCATTGGCCCACGCCAGACCAGTGGGCGACAGCTGTACTGTATGCAGTCAGTCCGCGGGCGGCTTGCAGTGGGGAGCTGCCGCCCGCCGCTGACGGGTGGGGGAGCGGTGGCGGGCTCAGTTGGCGTGGTGGGAGGGGCACCGCTGACCACCAGGGAGTCTTTATTTCGTGATATGATTTACTTATGCCCGCGATCAGGCTGGCAGGTCCACTGACCACCAAGGATGTTGCTATTATTACATAGCCCGTGATCGGGCGTTGGGACGTTGCCGCTGAGGGCAGGGGGCTGGTCCCTCGATACGTAGCTCGGCAGGGCGCCAGGCACAAGTCACCGGGGATCAGCGCACCTGCATGCAAATGGGGTCATAATGACGTGCACATGGCCCCATTTGCATAAACACCGCTGAATATTGCGGTTCCTGTGCATAGCGCAGCCGTACTTGCACTGGTGCATCCCCCTGCTCCTCACTTGCCACTTGCACTGGTGCAGTGCCACTGTGTCATGTGCAATGCAGGCGGCCACTGTGCCATATTCAACGGTGCTGAGCCATGGCGCAGCACCATTGAATATCGCCCAGGTCACGCCCTGGCGCATCCCAGTTGCGCTGCGCCCAGGCTTGCGCTCCAGCCTGGTGCAGTCTGAATATCCCACCCTATGACTCAAAGGGTGTAGTTCCAATTTCTCAATAAATAAATCCGTCTTCCAGTTGGGAGTACTGGGCTCTTGCGTGCTTTCTCTTTTTTTCCACCCAGTACTCTGTTGTCGTGAAGGTGGAGCAGGGAGAAAATTTATAACATATTTTGAAAGTGCTCCTACGTTTAGAGATTCTGAGCTCCCTTAACCCCTATTTATTTCAGTAAATCTCAGAAAAGCTGAACTGTCTCTCCAGTATCCCTTCTGCTAAAATAAAGGCAGGCAGGGAAACAGACAATATGAAATGGCCCTTTCTAGGGCTATGGCTATGTTGTTCTATCCACACTGTCTGGCAGGTACCTTGCCTCCCACCCACCTCGGTGATGAAATGCTCAGCTCCGTCCTGTGATGCCAAATCTTGCTTACCATTTGGAAGCATCAGGTTCCCTCCTTAGGGCTCTCACGTTTTGCAGGTCCTGGTTCTAAAAACTTCAGATTTTCTTTCCTAAACTTACTTTGAAACTCGTTCGAGTTCAGTTTTCACCATCTTCCCTCACTGCTGCAGTGGAGGACAAGACCGTCCCCGGGTTCCGCTGGTGCCCCTGCGGGCAGAAGATGTCGCGCACCAGCCTCCACGCCTTGTGTGTTTATTGCCTTGGACACGACTGCGACCCGCAGGCTTTCAAGATGTCTGTCCTTTTCTCCGTCTGTGCTCGAAGACCGCGCTGCCCAACTCCAGCTGGGGTGACCGGAGAAATGGTACCCAGAGGTCAAATCGAAGGAGGCTCATTGGGTGGTGTCTGCGGTGGCGGGCTCTACGGAACAACTGGAATAGCGTGAACAACTCACAGCCCTCGAGGAGGAGGCGGCCCAGGCCACAGCGAGCTCCTCTTAGGCTTCGGCCTTTATTCCTCTCCAACTGGGTTCTTCTTACACGGCTTCTTTTCGGGAGCTGTGCCAGTCCCTCTCTTCTAAAGGGGAGGGTCCTTCTAAGTCTTGCACCCCTTGGTCCTGGAAGAAGGATCCGAAAAAAGACCCACCGACGATGCTCTTGGGAGCGGAAGAGATCTCGTTCTCCGGACCATCGGCTCTTGACTTTGGTCGATGTTGTGGCCCAGGCTGCTGGTTTCACGGTGTCCCCATCAGACCAGTCGTCCGAGACGCCTGTTGACGCGGCCGAGATTTTTCTGGAGCCCACCAACAGGTTGTCGACCGAGGAGGCCGACAACAGTCTAACACCTGTGCTTCCGATGCCTTCCGAGGACTTGCCTCAGACCATTGAGCCGAAGTCCCCGGCCCAGGACCCTGAACCGGAAGGGCAGCGGGTTTCTCCCGGTCCTTCCTCGGCCCGCCGCCGGCACCGCCAATGGTAAAGGTCTCGGTCCTCCTCCGCTTCGGGGAAATCCCACTGACTTCTCTGTCCCAATATCGCAGAAAGCGGTGCCGCCGCTCTTCTTCTTCATCCTCCTCAGCTGAGGAGAGGCTCAAGTTGCATCAGCACTGTGAGGATCTAATGTGGCAACAGCTCCTTTTGGCTGGCAGCAAGCTGATGCTGGCTTCCACACTGGCAATTAAGTGGCTGTCACCCGAACAGCTGAAGCATTCTCCCGCCGCTGGTTCCCCGATTGAGGACTCAGTCCTGGCCCCGATGTCTCAGCCAAAACTGGCTGCCTCACCCATTGTGGTGGAACCACTGCCTCCCCAGCCAAAGAACTGAGTGCTGACCAAGGATTCTCGGTTGGCTCAAGGTTTGCCCCATCAGTTGTTGGTCACTTTCACCCTCGATCATCCGTGGCGAGTGGAGAGTGGCTCAGGCAGTCACCAGCTGTACGCAGACTCTTCAGAGTTCGAAGACTCCTCGTTGCATTCCCGTCCAGTCGATCTGGAATCCTCGGGGGGGGGGGTCTTTCTGTGGACAAGAGCCTCACCTCGTTCCTCGGTATCCTTCGGCTCATCTTGGAGTCCACAGCGATGCCGCTCGAACCTGTGCAGAAATGGGCTAGATATCCCCTTACGGAGATTCTGGACAAGGGGGACTCCCCCCCATGGAGGCCTGCCCCATAGCTGAGGCCATTGTGGGCCCGGCATTAGAACTCTGGCAGTGCCCAGCCTCCTGCCCAGTGCCATCAGCCAGGATGGCCTGTAAGTACGCGGTCCCTACTGGCTCTCTCTCTGGCTTCTTGGAGCACCCCTCGGCCGAGGGGTTGGTGACAGATTCTATCTTCAAGCGCTTGGGCAACACGAGGAACGTGGACAAGCCCCTGGATAAAGAGTCCAAGAAATTGGACTACTCGGGGAGAAAGGTGTACGCTGCCGCCTCTTTAGGCCTTCACCAGGCAAGATTGGCTGTTATGATGGCACACTTCTCTCACACCCTGTTGGGCTCCCTGGATGAGGTGCTCCCTCAACTCTGGGTCGATCTCCAGACCACGGTCAAGCAGGTCCGGGATCAGGGAAGGGTGGTGGCAAAGCAGCAGCTCCAGATGGCTCTGGACATTGGAGACTCTTGTGCCCGTTCAATAGTGTCCGCAGTGGCTATACGCCACAGGGCTTGGTTGCAGATTTCGACCTTCACGGTAGACACTCAACACAAGCTCGTAGATGTTCCCTTACTGGGCACCGACCTGTTCAGGCCCAGTGTGGAGGGCCACCTCCAGCGCATTGAAAATCCAATGCCACCTTTGATTCTGTCATATCTGCACAGAAGGACAAAGGCCGCTATCAGCAGCGTAAGCCCCTTTGTCCCTCCGCTCCTGCGGCAAGACGTGCCCAGCAGCACTAGCAGCAGGGCCAACAGGCTCAAACTTGGCACCTTAGAGCCAAGTCCGTCGCTTCCTCTGTCAGGAAGCCTGGGGGAAGGGCCCCAGTGGCTTCTCGGCTGGTCCCTCCTCCAACGAGCCTGCCCAGTGACGGGTTACGGGGTGTCACCCCTAAGCTCGTATCACCTCCCCTAGGTCCCCCTGTGTGGGGCCAGCTCAGCCACTTCCTTTCCGCCTGGTCCACTATCACCACGGACCGCTGGGTGCCGGAAGTGGTCGGCAGGGGCCTGCCTCTGGAGTTCGAGCAGGTCCCTTCCTTTCGAGCCGGGCTACTGGGTCCACAGCCTCCCAGTTGGCTCTCTGAGACGACATCGACCAGCTTCTTCGCAAGGGGGTAGTCAGCAAGGTTGCGGATCCTCCTTCATGCTCAGGGTTTGTTTCCAGGTATTGCTTGGTTCCAAAACGGACAGGGGGCTGGCACCCCATTCTCAATCTGCATGACCTGAACAAGTTCCTAAGGCCACGCACCTTCGGATGGTAACTCTGGCTCAGATAATACCACCCGTGGAGCAGGGCATGTGGTTCTGCTCCCTGGACCTCCAGGATGCGTTCTTTCACGTCCCAATCCGTCTGTCTTATCAGTGGTTCCTCCGTTTTCGGGCAGAGGAAACCCTCTACGAGTTCCGGGCCATGCCCTTCGGCCTCTCATCAGCTCCCAGGGTCTTCAACAAATGCATCGCAGTGGTGTCAGCATTCTTGCGGCGCCAAGGGGTCCGGGTCTGCCCTTACCTGGATGACTGGCTGATAGCAGGTCCCTCCAGGTTGGAGGTGGAGCGGTCCAGAGATCTGGCCCTCCAGGCTTGCTCTCAGCTCGGCCTCCTCATCAGTGGGGCTAAGTCAGAACTCGTGCTCTCACAGGTGATTCAGTTCATTGGGGTGGAGCTCGACTCTGAGTCAGAGCCCAGCTCCCGGCGGACAGGGGCGAGGTCCTTTCCTCCTTTGCCCAGTCATTTCTGATTGGGCAGTTGCACCCTGCCTGAGGCTTCCTGTGCCTTCTGGATCTCATGGCGGCTTGCACCAGTGTGGTCCATTGGGCCCGCTGGCATATGTGCCCCCTGCACTGGGGGCTGGCCCACCAGTGGTCTCAGCGTTCAGGTCATCTAGACCAACCAGTCTCTATGACCCAGGAGATGTGGGATGGCCTGCAGTGGTGGCTTATCCCAGCCCATCTGCGGGAGGGAATCCCGTTCGTCAGCCCCAAGCCGACTGTCATCCTGATGACCAACGTCTCTCTGATGGGTTGGGGTGCCCATCTGGGGAGCACAGAGCCTACAAACTCTGGTCCCCTCAGGAGTCCCGATGCCACATCAACCTGCTGAAGCTCCGAGCGGTCCAGCTAGCCCTGACTGTCTTTGCTGTGTTTGTTCGGGGTCAAGTGGTCCAGGTCCAGACGGACAACACCATGACCATGTACTGTCTCAACAGACAGGGCAATACGCACTCCTTGCCTCTGTGCAAGGAAGCTCTTCGCATTTGGTCTCTCATGTTCAGCCTGGAGGTGGATCTCCTAGCCATTCATGTGGCAGGAGCCTCGAACAGCCTGGCCGATGCCCTTAATTGGATAGGCGATGCATCTCACTAGTGGTGTCTCCTGCTGGAGATAGTACAAGACCTGTTCTCCCACTGGGGTACACCTCAGGTAGACCTGTTCACCTCCAGGGAGAATGCCAAGCTGAGGCTGTACCATGCCCACCCCCCTCAGCAGGGCTTGCTGCAGGGGGATGCCTTCTCCAGGCCGTGGACCCCGGGCCTCTTCTATGCCTTCTCTCCTCTGCCATTGATCCACATGGTGCTCCTCAAGATCAGCAGGGACAGGGCACAGGTGATCCTGGTAGCCCCAGACCGGCCTCGTTTGTTCTGGTATCCAGATCTCCTCAGCCTCGGTTCCAGCCTCCCGAGGCAGCTTCCAGCCTGCCCAGACCTGCTCTCTGTCAACAAGGGGAAAGTACTCCATCCGGACCTTCAGTCTCTGCACCTGACGGCATGGTTCCTGAGCGGCTAGAGTTGCAGACCTTGGATCTTTCCAATGAGGTCCTCGACATCGTTGAGGCATCCCGCAAGGAGTCAACCAGAAAATGCTATGCCTTCAAATGGAAGAGATTCTCCATTTGGTGTCAGGGCAAGGGGTTGGACCCCTCGTTCTGTCTGCTAGCTAGCATTATAGACTACCTGTGGTCCCTTTCCCAGCAGGGGCTTCGGTCGACGACCCTCAAGGTGCACCTGGCAGCCATCTCTGCTTACCGGGTGCGGGCTGGCAAGCAGTCGGTGGTGCAGGAGAAGGTGGTCTGGTGCTTTTTCAAGGGCCTAGATCACAAATCCCCTCCGGTTCGTGAACCACCACCTCCGTGGACTTTACTGCTGGTATTGCCCAAGCTCATGGGCATCTCTCACCTGTCGTGGAAGACCGCCTTCTTGGTGGCTATCACGTCAGCCAGAAGGATTGGGGAGCTCCAGGTGCTTTCCATCGAAGCTCCCTACCTGGTCTTCCACAGAGACAATGTTGTCCTGCGCCCCCAACCGAAATTTCTCCCGAAGGTGGTGTCGGAATTTCACCTGAACCAGGTGTTGACTCTGCTGGTGTTCTACCCCAGTCACACCTCAGAGGCAGAGTACAGGCTCCATACTTTGGACCCGAGAAGAGCGCTCTATTCCTACAAAGAGCGTATGGTGGAAGTTCGGGGAGAGGTTCGCCACCTGTTTGTCACATATGCTGAAACCGCACCTGGCAGACCTGCAACAAAGCGGACGATTGGCAGGTGGATCACTTCCTGCATTGATCTCTGCTATAGGTTGGCGGGTAGGGAACCTCCCATAGGGCTCATTCCACCAGTCATACCGCTGCTTTGGTGGCTGCTTCTAGGGACGTCCCTATCCAGGAAATCTGCAGAGCTGCTACTTGGAACTTCATTTCCCATTACCACATCGACCTTGGGTCATGCCGGGATGCTGGTTTTGGAACCTCAGTTCTCAAGTCCCTGTTCCCTAAGTAGGGAGTGTGCACCTTGCCTCCCTCCTCCCGGAGAACTGCTTGGAGTCTGCCAGACAGTGTGGCTAGAACAACAGATCCACGTCCCTAGAAATACAGGTTACTCACCTGTAACAGTAGCTCTTCTATGGAATGGTCTCTTGCAGTAGGTTATTATTTCTGGGAGGTTCCAGCAGGTGGTGCTATCACGCGGCAGCTTCTTCTAGCAGTCTCTTCACCAGGGACCCCCCCACACACACTCACACTCACACACACACACACACACACGACTTCACTTCCTGGCTCTTCCTATAAAAGTGGGTGGTCCCTGGTACTCTCCGTTCATTTTCCCGCCGCTTCAGCTCGCACAGCAGCTAGCACAATCTTCTGTGTAAGCAGTCATCGACGAGAACTGAACCTTTATAGCCTGAGGTGCCTGGGCTTCATACACAGCACCAATTCCTGTGCTTTTTGCCAGAAAGAAAACTCTGTAACCAGAAAAGAAGGTTACAGCAACTTTAAAAAAAATTTAATGGAAGACAAAAATGCTATGTCACAGACTCAGGAGGCATGCACCAAGGGCTCCAGATCCACTGAGGTGGCTTCCAAAACACAAAAGAACAGGGAAAAACCTTCCTCTCAAGACCTGCCTTGCTGCACTTAAATGGCAACCTTAACAAAAATTGTCTCTTGAAGGAAACGTTCTTCGTTGACGATGAATACCCTCCTGTCGATGGTGGGCTCTTCTCTGTCTTCATCGTCGACGGGGCACATGAAAGAAGCCTCCTCGTATATGGGAGTGCTTTCCCCGTCGACGGAGCATCATACCCATACTCAGTCTTCATCGTTGACGGGGTACAAAAAAACAGCCTCCTCATACATGGGAGTGTTTTCCCCGTCTACGGAATATCAATTCCATGCTTCCCCGTCGACAAGGCAGACTCTCCTGTTGACTGCGGCTCTCGGGGAGCATTCCCAGTCAATGAAGCTGCCCCCCCCCTCATTGATGGAACATAATTTCTATGCTCCCCGTCGACGAGGACACCTCTGCCATCGACAACAGCATCAAAACAACATTCCTCGTTGACGGGGCACACTTCCCCCATCTACAGAGGCTCTCAGGAAGCCTCTCCCATCGACGGGAATACCTCTCCCGTCGACAGAGTACATGAATTTCACTCTCTCGTCGATGGGACTGCCTCCCCCATTGATGGAACCTGCATTTATAACTCTCCCATCAACGGGAGTGCCTCTATCGTCGACGGAGCACCTATTTTATGCTCCCCCATCGACGGGCCTCATTCCACCGTCAACGGAGCAGGTTTTTCATCATGAAATAATACCTTGAGAGGCTATTTCTCCATCAACAGAGACTATTATTTTGATGTTGGCCCCTTGGGACCCTAACCTTTATGATAAAGACATCTCATTTCCTCCTGCATACTTATGAGGACACCTCACCACACATTATGGGGTCACACCTCATGAGAAAAAGGGGCAAACCAGCATATTCTACCCCTATGAATGCACGACATTCATTACATGATGGAAAAACTCCTCACCAAAGGAGTGCAGGATTATACTACCAGGAGGCACACATTGATCCTCCGCAATGCCCACTACCATCAGGTACAACAATTATGATGGGCTCACAACCTAAAACTATTGACCTGGCACCCTCGCAGGTACCTAATATCGAACGTATTATTAATAAAATTTTACAATCTTTGGGGTTTGATTATACGCCTGATCGCCTAAACCCCACTCTCCTCTCAGACTGTGTCTCTGCCTCTTACAAAGAGGGCACATACAGAGCTGGAACTCTCTCCTTCCTTATCACCTCCGACACCTATCGAGGAATACTATTCTGATAACGAACCACACAGAATGGAGAACCCTTCAGAAGGGATGTATTATGAGGGAGCTCCTTACATGGATTTTCAGTAGGCACACTCCCCCCTTACTCTATAACATTCTCTTGTGATGAGGACATAGCTCAACCTTCCAGGGCTGCTTCACCCCTGATGACCCCTCATTTACAGATATGATGAAACAAATACAAAAAATAATGGGGTTTTCTATAACAGAACAAGATAAACAAAGAAAAGACATGGTGGAGTATTTAGAACTCTCAGAAGGGCCAGTCATGGTTATACCATCATTAATTTCTACATACCAAAATGTGATCACAGCGGGGTGGCTCCAACCTATGGCTACCTCCGCTGTACCTCAAAAAGCGGACCAACTTTATAAAGCCCCATTAGATCATCAATATCTGGCTAACATGCCTACCGCCGATTTTGTTGTCATCACGGCGGCTCATGACCGCACCAATAAACCAAAACAAACAAGCTCCAATACTTTGGATATACGAATAATAAATTATATGGGCCATATGCTGAAATATCAGCATACTTTGGGAACTTCTGCCCTGGAAATTAACAAGTTACCTCCTTCACCTGAAAAAGAACTACTAATGCCTATAATTAACACTTTTATATCCATTTCCTGGCATCTTTTAAGATCAGGCTATGATATAGTGGATACTTCAGACAAACTCTTGGCCACAGGCATTGCTATATGCCGTCTGGCCTGGCTCAGAATTTCCAGCCTTGCACATGATATACAACGTAAGGTGGCTAACGCCCCATTCTCAGGCAATAAACTGTGTGGTCTAGCAACACAAACCATTCTGGATGACTTACAAGCCTTGAGCAGACAATCACGTACAGTACAAAACCTGTACTACAAACAACGTAACCAATATAAATATTTCAAAAAGAGTGATAACTATCCCAGCAAAAGAGGTGCCTTTCAAAAAAAAGGACAGGCTATGAAAGGTACACCCACTTCCTCTAGGCACACCCGGACCCGTCATTCTGGCGACACCGATGCCTACACCTCTCAGTGATTTAATTGTCCAACCACTTGCTCTCTCCATAGGGCCTTGGGGGCATCTAGGTGTTCTGCTATTTTATATTCAGAGGCTCAAACAAAGAGGCCTTATTTAAAAAAAAAAAAAAAAAGTGTATGTCCCTTACAGTGGACAGTTTTTAAAGTGGAGACCAAATATGGGTCAGTCAGACCGTCGCATCTGGATCCCGCGTGCCTCATATAGTGCCCTTCCATGTTGGACACTGACTCCAGCCTCAACCAGGGCCTATTATTTATTTATTTATTTATTTATTTATTTATTGGAGACAATCAGTTTTACAACCTTTGAGTCATGGAGTCGTTTACAAAGGTACCTCGTTGCAAGGGGGGGGAGACAACAATTAAGTGAATAGAGACAGGGATGAACACACGGGTGAAAATACATAGACACACTTTAAAATAAAGATTACAGGTAGCAGCTATACTGGTACAAACATTTGTAGAGTTACACGCATTGTAACAAAGCAAATAGATACATCACACAACTAGTGGTTAGACTTAAAAAACGATGGGCGGGACCGGATTAGCTACAGGCATCTACAGCATCGGCTGTCAATGATATGCTTACGGAGGGTGGTTTTGAAACGGCCAATCCTCGGGATCTTGGAGATAGATTCAGGGAGGAGTTGAACAAACGGGGCCAAGTGGTGAAAGGACCTTTGGCAGCGAGAGGTCTTGGCCTCGAACAACGAAGGTGGCAGTGGGGACTTATGGGTGGGCATGGACCTAGTAGCCAGCTGCAAGGGTCCAGAGACCCCAGGAGGGCAAAGGCCTGACAAAGACTTTTTAGCCAGCAGGCAGGTTTGATATTTCAATCTTTCCTCAAGAGTGAGTATATTTGTGCTGGAGTATAGCAGACAGGTGTGGGTTCTGCTGTGGGCACTGATAAGGAGCCTACAGGCTTTGTTAATAGCGGTCTGGACCTTGGATAGAGCAGTGGTGTCAGCAGCTGCATAGATTGGTTCAGAGTCGGCCAGCCATAATACCAAGGAGGCGATGGCTAATTTTGCTATGGTTCAGGGAGGCGGTGTCTTTAGACGGTAGAGAAGCCCGATCCTGGAGTTCATGGCAGATGACAAGGCTTTGAGGTGGACATGGAAGGTAAGGCCGGAGTCAAAGGTGATGCCCAGGTACTTATAGGATGATACTTGTTCAATTGGGAGGAGCATGCTGGTGGTGATGTGGATGGGAAAGTCCTTGGCGCTGTTTTGCCTATGTGAGAATAGCATGGACTTTGTTTTCTTCAGATTAAGGACTAGACGATGGTTGTTGAACCATTTTTCAGTTTGAAGGAACGCGTTTTGTAATATGCCTTGGAGAGAGAGAGGATCCGAGTGAGTAGCTAGGACTACGGCGTCGTCTGCATAGAGTAGCATTTTGCTGGAACAGGAACTAGGGAGGGTGTTCAGGAATAGGCTTAAAAGAGTCAGTCCAAGAATGGAGCCTTGCGGGACCCCAGAGAGTACAGGTAGGTTGGAGGAGAGGGTTTCATTTAGCTTTACTCTTTGGGTCCTGTCGTGAAGGTAGCTTGTGAACCACTTAAGGTGGGTGGGAGAGAGGCCCAGTTTGCTCAGGGAGAGTAAGAGCAGGGGGTGGCACACCGTGTCAAAGGCCTTGGAAAGGTCTATGAAAACCGCCCCTGCGAGCAGGCCATTGTCAAGTGCGGAGTGTATGTGGTGGGAGAAATCCAGGAGGGCAGTAGATGTGCTGTGGCCAGGACGAAACCCATGTTGCTCCGGACATAAGAGGTTGTATTTGGATAGGTATTCCGTGAGCTGCGTGTTTACGATTTTTTCTAACGCTTTGGATGGGGGGGGAGGATGGAGATGGGCCTGTAGTTGTTTGGCAGAGTACGGTCCCCAGACTTGTGGATGGGAGTTATTTCAGCATGCTTCCAGGCCTCCGGAATTGGCCTAGAGCATAAGGATTTATTTATGATAAGCGTGAGGGGATAAGCATGACATCAAGCGTGGCTAAGTATTTTGGAGTCGAGAGGGTCACTACTTGGGTTCTGAGAGGCAAGGGATCTTAGTAGGAAAGATTTGGCATCATGTGGTGAGATCATTTGGAATTGGAATTGTGGCCAGGAGTTGGAGTAGGAGAGGGTGTGTGGCAGGTCAAAAGAGTGGGCAGGAAGGACAGCACTTAAATCTTTGAAAGTCTTATTAAGACAGTCAGCGATACAGGCAGGTCAGTGGAGACAGCCCCATTTATGACAATCTGGGATGGGGGGGGAGCGGACATTCCCATTCAGTTCTTTTATGTTGTCCCAGAAAGCTCTGGACAAGCCCCAGGAGGATGTCAAGGCTGCCTGGTAGTATTTAGCTTTAGCCTGCCTGATGGTCCAGGTACATTGATTGCGGGCTGCCCTGTAGGTTTGCCTATTGGCCAATCTACCGGAGTCATTAGCTATGTGCCAGAGGTCATCCCTTTTTTTTAGTAGTAGGATCAGTGCAGGGGTTATCCATGCAGCAGTCCATTTTTTTAACTTCAGAGTGCAGAAAGGGGCAAACAGATCACAAGCATGGTTGAAAACTGTGGTGAGGTAAGTTAGGGCAGAGTTGATGTCAGGTGCGCAGGCTACTGGGGTCCAGTTGACATTGGCCAGGTGACGTTTGAGGTTCACAAGACCTCTGGGGAGAAAACGGCGTCGTGGGGTCCTGCAGTACACCGGGCTGAGAGTGGGGGATGACCAAGAGCAGATGATAGGGGAGTGGTCGCTAAGCGAGTCCACAAGGACTTGCACAGACCCGATTTTATGAGGCCGGTTGGAGAGGACTACATCCAGAAGGGAACTAGTACCTGTTACTTTGTTAATCCTAGTGGGCTGGGTGACCAATTGGGACAGGTCGAGGGCTGCAAGCTCGTTCTTAATATTGTCAGAAGATGGGCTGAGCCAGTTGGTGTTTAGGTCGCCCAAGATTAGTTGTTCGGCCTTCCGGGGTAGAGTGGATAGGTAGTCAGAGGAGGCGACCGCAAGATCTTTTTAGGCCGGGGGTAGGTAAGCCACGGTTAGATAAAGGGGCCCACGACCTGGGTGGGGAGATTTTTAAAGTAATGGCTTGCGCCCGTAGCTAAGCTCGGGTCTGGAGAGGGCATGACCGAGAGCGAGTCGACAGGTAAATAGCACACCCCCACCACGCCTGCCCATCCTATCGGCCCTAAACAGGGGAAAACCTGGAGAGAGACGGCAGAGTCGGGCGGTGGGAGAGCCAGGTTTCTGCAAGCATGAGAATGTTAGGGGCGTGTTGGGAGACCCAGCACTGGAGGGCAGCAGTTTTCTTAGGAGACTGCATATATTGATAAAAGCGATCAGGAGGCCTTTGCCTCCAGTAGGCTGAGGTATGGGAGGCGGGCCCTGGGTTGGTGCACTTGCCGGAGAGCAGTAGCAGCAGTAAAATTAGGCGCCTCGCAAGGTGCTGGTTGCTGGGGTAGGGGTATCTAAGTGGTCGACAGACCGACTCCGGAGGTATGGATGGGAAGAGGGAGAACAGAACTGCTGGCGAGGGAGAGGGACCTCTTGTGATAGAAATCGCAATACTGAGAGTAGCACTTAGGTGGTGGGTGGGTGGGGGTAGTGAGGTGATCCAGGGCACGGGAGGGATATGGGGGATAGCCAGGGAGATAGTTGTTGGGCAGTCTGATGGGAATGCAGAGTACTGAGAGCGGAGGAGGGGTGTTGTAGTGGCGGCAGGTAGGGGAGATAGGGGGTGGGAGCAGGTAACGCGGGGATAGGAGGAGAGCCAGCGAGCAAGATATAAGCTACGAGAGACATTTCCAAGGAAAAGTAGAAGGTGAGGGCAGACTCCTCTAGTGCTGGAAGATATAACCTGCAGATGGGAAAGTAGGCTGATTGGTTCTGGCGGCGTCATGTGATACAGAAACTCAAATATAGCGACAACCGACCAAGGGTGGTGGTGAGGCGGCGGGGCTACTCCGGGGCACCGCTGAAACAGCAGAGCAAAGTCAGGTGCGGGCGCCCAGTCTGAAGAAAAGCCAAAATAGCAGCGATCCGCCTCAGCGCCGCCCCAGGTAGGTTACTCGCGGGCCATGGCGGTAGATTTAGGCCTTGAAATTACCTGAGCACTGTGGGGAGGCAGGGCCGGTGATTTTCAGCGGCCCTCAACGATCGTCGGCTCCTCGGGGCCAATGCGGACAACAAATGCATCTTTTAAAAAGGGGCACACCAAAGCCCATATCATACGCATGGCACGTGGACTAACCCCACTGCCCACTCTCACTTTAATCTCTTGCCTTGGATGTTGCCGTGCGGCTGCCACCTACCCGCCATCCAGGCCTCCTACTCAGATATCTGTTAACCCAACAGAATGACTAAAGGGATCACCATCACAGCTTTTCATGTATATTACCTGAAATCTAACTATTTCCTAAAATGAAACTTCATTAATGCCATGTCCTGATCCTGGACAAGATTCTTCTCTCTGTCCACCCTCTATCATTAATGATCAATAGAATATTACTGGACCTAGAGGGACCTGGCCCATACATGGCCTCTACAGATCTGGCATCCCAGACTACACCACCACCTAGTAGCCATTACAGTCAAATTGATACTCAGACCGACTTCAAATGCAAAGGGAAAATCCCTAAAGACACCATAATCTGAAAGGTCTGCAGTCTCTGGGTTTGATGCTCAAGGACACCCTTTCAAACAAGATTACAAATACATGACAAGATAGCAGACATCCCTTTTGCTGCTTCCCAGAGGGCTATTAAGTGACACATACAACACTAAATGGATACGCTTTTATCAGTTGGGTTCCATTTAGCCTCTGGCACATATTACTACCTACTGAACAAATACCTTTTACTATTTCACCAGATTTCGCTGAGGACCTCAGCTAAGCTTCCATTTCTACCATCTATGTACCAGAAACTGAATAACCAGAATGTTCCTCAGGCACATGTTGCACTTGAAACCTCCTATTCAGACCCCTTCCACCATGGGCTCTGACTTTCTCAACTCCCGTGTCCTTGGCCACAGCCCACCGAGACCTACCAGTCACATAACTGACCCTATTATACGGATGTACTCATCACATAACTTATCAAGTCTTGATCAGACTTATTTCACTGATACCATTAAACAACCATTATGGTTTGTTTTACTAATGCTTTTATTACAGACATTATAATACGGTCACCTGGTACACCATCCAGACCTTTGACAGGCAATATAGCTTGGATACTGCCTCTAGACAACCAACGGCCCTTCGGCCGCACTGTTCTATAAGGCATTCTTCACAGTTGTCCTCCCAACTAGGATATAACTGTTTGGGAATCTCTCAGAAGGAATGACCTACTGCAAGAGACCATTCTGTAGAAGATAATACGGTTACGTAAGCTCTTACCATAACAGTAGATCTTCCAGGAATGTTTCTTGCAGTAGGTAGCTTCACACCCTCCATCCCCCTGCCATTTTCTAATAAGGGAAATCATAATCTAAGAACTTAGGGTTGGGACGCAGTGGTACCTCTGTTTCCCTCGGACCCTCACTCATGAGCTGGGAACTCGTTTGGGGGGGGGGGGACTTAAAGAAATTACAAAGATTAAATGATTTGTGTTCACCAGGGGTGATGTTCAGGTTGGTGGCATTGCTACCTGCACATCCCCATAAGCTTCAACCTGACCCTAACCTGTGATAGGTCACATACTGACCCTATCACACCCTGTTAAAACATGATATTTACAGTCAGATTTCCTTCAAAGAACTTAGTGGAAGGGGCTTACTAGCATGGTGAGGGCAAATGAGCTGAAACCCACACCAGTGCAGGAAGATGGAGTCGGATCCCTCACTGAGGTGTCGGACTCAATTTTCTCAGGCCTCTGAGCTCACCTAGGCTGCACAGGATCTGCAACGCCAACAACAAAACGTAGCCTGAAAAAGGAAATAAAGCTTGAAATGATGTATAAAGAACTAGTAGTGTTTCGAGTGGATATAAAAGAAGCCATGAAAGAGATACACCGTGATGTAGCCTCTCTGACCAATGGGCAGACAACCTTGAACAGCAAGCTGCTGCTACAGAGAACAGAGTAGATGGCATAGAAACAGCCATGAAGGACATTCAGGAAATCCAGGCATTAATCATGGCCCGCCAGGTGGACTCTGAAAACAGAGTACAGCGTAAGAACATTTCCTTGTATGGGCTGTCAGAAAACTCTGAGGGTCATGATTTAGCAGAATTCCTTGACTCATTTCCTCCACACAGCATCAGAACTCAAACCCAGCTTCACCCTGGGTATAGAAGGAACACACTGGGCCCTAAGCCGACCTCACTAGAAGCTCGGCCACAATCTGTCGTCATTTGATTTCTTCAAGGAAACTTCCCCTACCCCCCAAAGCCTTACCCCCAGATTAGGCTTTTCACACAGAAGTTTTTTATACGTTTTTTAACTTACTTTATTTTGTTGTAAACTCCGTGATCAGACCTTGTGAAAAGCCTAATTGGGGGTTTTGGGGGGGGGGGGGGTTAAGGCTTGGGGGAGTGGGGAATTTCAGTTAATGAGTTTTCCTTTAGTTATTCTGTGAAGAAGAAGTATTGCAATTGATGTGGAAATAAAAGACTATATACTACGTGCAGACACACATTTACTTTGATAATGACTATGTCCCATACACCATGCAGCACTGCCACTAGTAAACCAATCCTTCAAGCTGTCCATCAGACACAGCTGATGTTCTGAACCCCATACTCAGCTTGCCTCCTCGTGCAGCATCCTGAGGGGCAAAAGGAATATTGTTCTGTGACCGAGGTCAACACTGACCTGCAGTCTAGAGGAATCAACATTCCCAGTCATGGCCCCCAGTGCACCATCCTCCTCCTCCCGACCACCTCGCTGGCATTATGGCTCTTCCACCACCAGAGATGCTGCCAGACAGAGAACACCAAGGTGTATATCCTCGCTCACTTGACTGCCTTCAGACAAAACGCGCTGCTATGAGCTGAGCAAAGAAGTTCCTGTTTTATTTCCCTGACTTGGAGGCTTGTGGGGTGCTGAGGAGGAGGGGTGTTTGAGAACCTATACGATAAGAACAGTGTGACAGTAGGACCGACATGGCCCAAGCTCCTCATAGCAACAGCAAACCTTCTGACCATCCCTGGTGACTTACTTACAGACGCTACAGTGCAGTCTTTCTGATTCACAGAATTTATGGGGTAATGGACCTGAGGGAAGTGATACCTTTAGCCTCTCCAATCCCTTCCCAGTCACTCCCAATTCGGCTTCTTCTGACCTGCCATAAATTCGGGGGCATAGAAGTCCCTCTGCATGAACTGCTTTGGTCTTGTCTGGCCTAACCTTGCACCAACTTCACTGCACTGATCTCTTAGTAAATGTATCTGGGCTCCTTGCGCCCCACTTCATACCTCCTAGTACTACCTTGGTTCTTTCTCTGTGGTTTGTGTCCTAGCCTTCCTAAGGGGCACCTCTACTTTAAATCTAAAGGGACAGTCCGTTCCATACATGTAAGCCTTAATAGCATAACCACCACGCTTGCCTATCAGCTCGATAGCTGAATTCTTCTATTTTGCAAGAAAAATCACTGGCTCGTGGGGAACCTAGACAATTGCCCCCTCCCCACCCCTCTAGCCATATGAACCAGGAGGCTTTACCCCCACGATTAGGACTTTTGCTCTGTACACCCTCCAACTCTCTGGAACTCATTATGGGACTTCAGATAATCTGTCACCTGACAGTCTGAGTCCTCACAGCCTTGCACAACCTAGGTCTCAGACCATTTCAACCTCTGTCTGTGGGCTCTTGGCATGCGTTTTTTACCTGTGCCCCATTGCTACACAGAGAATATTACATAAGGGACATTCGCAGCCTGTAACTGCAGATGAACTGGAATATATCTGGACTGCAGCTTATTGTTCTGGACTGTTACCCTACAACTAGCTTTGGTATTCCTACTGATTACCATTCCTGAGGGGGAATTGTACCTCCTGGTGCCCTTTCTAGATTATTATTTCTACCACCTAAATTGTTTGCCTCTACTCACTGCAATCCTTCCTTTTCTTCGGGAGCAAAGATACTGTAGGTGCACACTAAAGCACCCAAGAATACTAGGGCTCAGCTAGCATACCTCCTCGTTCATATACCTGCAGCCACGCAGAAGGCTGCTAGCCAAAGTATCTTTAAAGCTGAGCTAAAACAGATCCTTGTCAACAGAAATGCATCCGATTGCCAACCAAGAAACTGTGATCCCCTGGGGTCATACTGAGCCTCCCACCCTGAGCTATCTGTGCTTTACTGCTCATAGCACATAATCTTTAGTGCTCTTAACATATATAGTATTCTTTCTCTCTGCTCTCCTACCACCCCCCCCCCAACTTCTCCTATCCTGGGGGTTGCCTAAGGCAGCACTTATCTACCATTTCTTCCCCCACCACCTCTCTGCCACTCACTCCTCCTAGTTCCCCTATATCCTCCCCTCTCTCAATCTCATTCCCTCTCTCTCTTTCTCCCTCTTTCACTCACTCTCACTCACTCTCTCGCTCGCCCTCTTTCTCTCCCCATTCCCCGTCCTCACATCTCCCTCCCTGCAATTTCTCCTCTAACCCCTATCAACTCGCTGTCCCATCTTTCTCTCCCCTTCTCCACCTTCAGATCTCTCCCTGCTTTCTCCTCTAACTCTTGTCTACCCTCTGTCCTATCACACTTGGTTTTCACATGTCTCTCACCATTCCCCCGTTTCTCTACCTTCCCTCCCCCCTCATCCTAGGATAGCAAGACAGTGCCAACTCAGGCAGCACCTATTGCCTGCAGCACGTCCGGCCTGATGCACATACTACAGTTGAAAGCACTTGCCTGTAATTGAAATGATCGCATGTTTTTTCCTGTAAGTGACAATGTGGCGATTCCGCTGTTTACTCCTATTTTTATGTTGTGTAATCCCAATTCCTGTAACCTGTGGTCAGTGTATGATGTGGAACCTTTGTAAAAAGAGTTCTAACTCAAAGGTTGTCTCCGAATATGCAAATAAATAAATAAAGAGGGGAGCAGGATCAATGTGGATTGTCGCCCTCTGTGATGTTAAATGCCCCTCTGCTCCCTCCTTTTGTTTTCCCTCCATGCCCAAATTATTTTTCTATCTGTTGGGGGTGGTTTCACCTCCACAGAGGCCCGGACAACCAGTGACCCAGCACTGCTTCCAGCCCGGGAGACAGGGTAACACCTGTAGATGTCTCTGTAGAGCACAAAGGGCACAAACTTCTTCATGCCCCTCCCTTGGAAGTCCTGTTGTACAGTACCCAGTTCATAGGATCATCAATAGGATGGGAGCTTGTTACGCTCCCACAGGATACAGAGTCCCTGTGTTGGGACCCTGTGTTCGACCTAGGATCTCTCGGGTTACTTACAGTGTTTACATATGTTGTAATGTGTTTACATTGTTGTTCACGGCATGAGTTGGGGTATTTGTTTCCCCGTTGCTACCCAGTTGGTGCCGATGCCTCCTTCCCATATGTTTAAAGTAATGTTTTTTGTTCTTCTTTGCATGGCTTAGTTAATTACCAGCTCCCCTTCCGTTACAGGCACAATTTAAAATCAGGAACAAGACACATGGTTTCATTTTACACTTTCTTTCCCAGCAGGTATGCAACACAGATGACCAGCCTTGCAGGGGGATTCCTTGTGGGGTGCTTTCATCCTCTCTGACATCCCACTGTTTTAGATGCTTTGGGTTGGGTGTCTGGGTTGGCGATCTCCCCTTCCCCCATGCAGTCTTCCATGTGGGATCCACAGCCCGAAGTTATAAACTCAGATTTTCAGTATCTTCACACCCTTTGATATGAAGGCAGTCTCCCCAGCTGTTTTTTTTTTTTCATAAAATATCAGTGACCTGAACAATCTGGTGAAACGTACCAAATGTTTACAATATCTATGTCACCCTGCTGTATATGTTATTTATCTGCAGGAAACACATTTAACCCCTTCTGAACACCTTAAGCTCTCCTCAGGAGGGGGGTACCAAGTTCAAGCCTTCTTATACCCCCACTGTAAGAGACTGGGTACAGCTATCCTCCTCCCCTCCACAACTCCGTTTATAATGCTTCAGTAATACTGCAAACCCTCGGACCACTATGTCATTCTGACAGGCTGCCTATATAATACAGATGTGATTCTGGTTAATGTATATTCCCCCATCATTTGGACACACCTGTATGTAAACGATTCCTAGGTAAACTCCTTGACTTGCTAAATGGCCAGTTTCTCCTTGGTGGAGACTTTAATATCACCATGTTTCCTGAACTGGAGTCTTCCAATCCAGCCCGCTATAGATCCTCTCTGGCCCAAACATTTGCGAACCCAGTTCACTCAGATGGGTTTTGTGGGCATCTGGCAGCAGTTTTTCCAGCTGACCAGGCCTACACTTTCTTTTCACCCCACTACAGGAGCTGTTCTTACGTGGATTGTGTTTTTCCCCACATGTGAGCATTTTACTGCTGTTTAAGATTTAGTATATGGACCAACGCTATTATTGGACCATAATCAACTTAGGTTGAAGGTGGACTTGATAAACCACACTGGTCAACATTCTGGGGATTCAACACCTCCTTTCTTTAAGATGAAACTTTTTGGACATGATTTCTGATGGAACTGGACAAATTATTGAGGAAAATTCCTCCACGGATGTCTCCTGGCCCATCTTTTGGGACACTTTGAAAGCAGTCCTCAGAGACGATATCACCTTTGCTGCCCAAAACAGGAACTTGCAGAACAAGAGATACAGGCAACTGACAGAGGACCATGTTGTGCAAGAGCAGTACATCCAAGAGGACAAAGTGATAGCAGCCTGTATCAACTCCATTAAGGCTGATATACAGGCCATAATGTATACAGAGTGCAGCAGGCTACCTTAGACACACTTACTATGAAGGAGTTGCTAGGGTCACTGGGCTTCTGACCCGGAGACTCCAGGCACAGAGAAAGGCCACTTGTGTCCTCCAGCTTAAGAACTCCCAGTCATGGCACCTAGAACACGATTCCCAGGATGTCTTCAGTCTCTTCTGGGACCATGACCAGGCTTTATATATGGAATCTTCCTCTCCATCATCCCCGTACAATTATAGACTTTCTTTCTCACATTTCCCTCCCATCTCTCACAGAATCTCAGCAGGAATCACTGCTTCCCCTTATTTGGATGGAGGAACTTCAGACATCGCTTCAAGAGGCAAAAATTCTTAAATACCATTGCTCTGGACAGATACCAGGTTGAATGGTATGAGTCTTTTCTGATCTACTGTTAACCTCATTTACTGACCACATTCCAAGCAGTCCAGGAGGGAATCTCTCCACCTCCCTCTTGGCTCCACACTACCCTCTCAGCAATCTTGAAGTCAAGAAAAGATCCAACCTGCCCCACCTCTTGCTGCCTAATTTCTTTTCTAAATGTCAATTATATATTGTATGTGACTGTTTGGGCACAGAGGCTAAACCGCCTTCCTCCATCCCTTATCCACTCTGACCAGTCTGATTTTACCTGCTGTAGACAGATGACAGACAGTATCCGTCGTACCCTGCTCCTCATTGAACATATGATTCAACGTTCTATCCCTGCAGTGTTTATTAGTTTAGACGCCGAGAAAATGTTTGACAGGGTGTCCTGGAGATTCCTCTGGGACACCCTGTCGACTTTTGGAATCCCTGCCCCTTACTGGAATGGCTTCATAATATCTGTCTAGCCCCTCACACCTACATCGGAGTCAGTGGCTCTATAGCACCATCTATCACCCTTCAAAAGGGTACCAGACAGGGCTGCCCCCTTTCACCATAACTGTTTCCTTTATATATTGAACTTCTAGCTGCAACACTCTGCCAGGCCTCTGACGTAGAGGTGATTTCTTTAGGAGGTGTATAATATGCTGCATCCCTAAACATGGACCACATCCTCCTCATCTTGTTGGATCTAGATAAATCCATTTCCACAGTCTAGTCAGTATTCCACACTTTTGGCACCCTGTCTGTTTTTTCCTTAAATCTGTGTAAAACTGAGGTGCTACTGCTGAAATATCTCCCTTCCGCAGCACTCTGACAGGAGTTTCCAGTGAAACAGAAGTACCAAAATAAAATATCTGGGGTCCGGATTCCCATGAATCTAGCAAACCTGGAGCTTCTCAACTATGGACCACTGGCCATTACCCTGACTAATAATACTTCTCAGTGGAGCTAATTAAATCTCCTGTTCTTCTCCAGACTCCTAGCTGTTAAAATGAACATACTACCCTGTATTTTATATTGTTTATGGACCCTTCCTATTATGCCAGCATCTTGTTATTTTACATCTTGGAATAGATTAATTTCCCATTTCATCTGGGGAGGCCACCCCCTAGATTAAGATTCTCGCTCCTGCAGCAACTCTCCATATCAGGCAGGATAAATCTCCCTAACTTGATAAATTATGCTGGGCTGCTCACCTTTGAACAGTTTATTCCTGGATATGCCCACAGATAACCCCCAAAAGATAGAGTTCGTATTATTTGTATATTGGTAAATTGCCATCTTCCTATCACGTTGGTGTGCCTCGACTGGCAGACTATTCTTACTTTGCTGTTAAAGCCCTGCCAGTGTGGTTTAAGCTACAGCATCCCCCTAAACTCTTCCATGTATTTTACTGCTGTAGCATCCTAGCTGCAGACTAATTTTCTCCCTTTACAAATTGACCACATCATTCACAGATGGAGACAGCATGGCCTCTCATACTTTTTTCGGTTCTTAAACACACAGGGAGTTCTCCCCTTTCAGCAGTTAGTCACCCTATGGTCTTACAGGATGGGAGCACTTTCTTTACTTTCAATTCTGGACATACTGTACCTCCTTCATAAGGTTAACAAAACCTGTCTACTGGACCTGGCACCTTTGCTTCTTTGCTTGCTGTTGGAAACTGTTCAGTGGGAAACCTGGCAACACCTGACAGGAAACATGTATAGAGGACTCCTGGACCTCCTGGGAGACTCCACCCAATCCATTCTAGACAAAGACTCTAGAGTTGAATTAATCCATTACGTATTCCACGTGGCTGATGTTTGCTCTCCCTTCTCTTAAAGTCATCTCCTCTACACTGTGGAGAGAATTCACTTGGAAATGTAAATATTGCTTCTTTTTCACCCCGGCCATTCTAGCAAAATTTATGAGGCCAGAATATGGCAGCATGGTCACCTACAGGAGGACCATGTTCACATATTCTGATACTGCCCATTCCTAACTCCTTTCCGGGAAACAATCTCAGAATCAACTCCTGTTTGTGTCTTTTTGGGCTGGTCTTATTTCTCCCACAGTGGTCCTTATGTCCATCACTTCCCCTCATTTCTGGATGGCCCCTAAATCTATGGCATTCCTGTATATCTAGCCGCCAAAAAGGCCATCATGAGACTATGGATACAGCAGAAACCACCAGCAGTGGAATCCTGGAGACAGATTATTGCTAACATATACTTCATGGAGTGCATTACTGCTTCCCTGCAAGGCAAGCTGTTCCAATTTCAGGCCAAATGGCAAAAGCTGGGTCATGTACGTCATGACAATAGATGACTGTTTTATATCTTAACCAAAGTAAAGGGATGTAATGGTTATTTCTGGAAGCCTCAGTCAATCAGATGTGACATTTTTTACTGATGGGTTAGTTTGTAGGGAACTCATGTTATTGCAACGACTGTATGTTTATATGGAAGAAATTAGTAAACTACAATGCAGATGCCCCTGACCTATGTTCCCAACTCTGTCCTATGTTATCTATCTTCCCTTTCCACTACTTATCAGTCTGCTTTATTTCTCAACTCTACAATGCTCACTTAAAGGGGCTTTGTACACAGTTGTGTATGTGCACACTTCACTCTTGGTATTTAAGTATATCCTGTTCATCTACATTAAACTGTAACTTGTGTTTTAGGCCTATTTGAACAGCGAATGACCATGGTTCAATTTGCACTATACTGTAATATCAGTTACCATGTTTTGCAGTTCTCACTTGGTTATTTTCCCTTAAAATATTTGTCCACCCTTGTATGTACTTTTTAATCCTTACTATGTATTGTCTTGTCTCTTGCGCCACTGGATGCTTGTGAAAAAGGGCAATTCTGCTCACATGCCTTCCAGTGTAAACAATTTTAGTAGCCTTTATTAGACATCTGAGCCATTTTGATTAGCTGTCTGTTGTATACATTTTCTTTTTCTATGGCTAAAGGTTCTTTTGTTTTTTATATACTTTATGTTTTTATCTTTTTCATATGCATACATACATATAACAACTCCGTATCTAGGACAAGCCATATACAGAATAAAATAACCAGATGGAGAGTATATTCTTCTTCTTAATATTAGGATATACATGCATCCTAAATATTGTGATACCACGCAGAGGAGTTAAACATTTAATCTAACAAGTACGTAAAACATTTTAAGCTGTGTAGAAAAGCCCATGAGCAGTATGACTATTTCAAAATGACTGAAGTCTTTGAGTCCCAGTAATACTTTCCCTACCAGAGGGCTCTGTAAAGATTCCCCAACTTTAACAGGACCCACCCACAGCGAAAAGAATCATGCTATTCAGCCCTTATAACTTTAATAAACATTAAGTAAAAAGAGAATGTCCTCAAATACAAGGCACATGGGTCCTCTATATTAAACTGTAGTAGGGATCAAAGAAATAAGAACATTTTTATAGAAAAGTACTTAATGTTCAGTCTTCTCCATCAGATTCCATGCTCCAGGTTCTTGATTTTGGCTTCGGTCGCTAGCAAAGCGGGAGGCCCACTTCCCCGCCTCGATAGGATCCAAGAAGACCCATACCTTGCCCTTGTATATAATACTTGGCCTAGCTGGAAAAAACACTGTGTGGATGATTGGAGCATCCCTCAGCAGTTTTCTTACCCCATCAAATGTTTTTCTGCATAGACTTGTCACATAGCTGAGGTCAGGAAACGAGTAGATTGTCCGATCATCCTGAGTGATCGGTCCTGCTTGTCTGGCGAGCCGAGGTATTTTATCCATGATGCCCACACCATCCGTGACTACAAGCAAGGTCCTTGGATTCTCTGATTCTTCCCCGTAGCCCCTTGGTGTGATCTGGTAGGCTTTCTGAAGATATAAATTTAAGTTCTGACCTTCAGGCATCAGTTTTGAGCTGAGCCACCCTAGCAGGAACATAAGAGGGTGGTCCCCCTCTATCTCCTCTGGCAGACCAAGGATTCTAACGTGTGATGAGTGGGCCTGGTTTTCCAGAGTTTCAAGTCTGGCCCGCATGTGGTGGTTTTCCTTCATGAGGAGCGTGGTTGCAGCTGCGGCTGACTCTGCCTGCCGCCTCGCATCTTTGACCTCCATTTGCAACCCTTCCACTGTTTTTTCCACCACAGAAACCCGTGTAGCAGACGAGTCCATTTTAGTATTGAGATCCGAGACCGATGTAATCAGCCTTTGTAATTTGAGGCCAATAGAAGACATTGTCTCCTCAGGTTCCTAATAAGATGCAGTGTGAACCTCCACCCCAGATCGCACTGCGTGGGAAGTTTGTTATTTTAGCACTTGATCCGCCACCTCTGTCTTTTCTAACAATGCCCATTTTAGGTTTGTTGAGCTCCTCTTTTGATCTGTATCATGTAGAATAGTGGATGGTTGACCATCCACAACAAGGCTGTGTTTCCATCGAGGTAGTTGATGGTGTCATAGAAACCTTGAGAGCGAAGCTCGAGAGGTTTCTGTGACACCATCGATTCCCGAGATGGAAACATAGTTTTAGTTGTGGATGGTTAACCATCCACTATTTTATATAGTATATGGTTGCCCAAAATTTAACAAGGTTCATACCTTGTTTTCACATTTCTGTTTTTTTGGGGGGGTTTTGCCATTCTCTTTCTCCATTCCTGTACCTGAAGATTCCAGTGCTTGATGCAGTCCTGCCCCAAAAGTTACCAATTCGCCAGACTCCTTGCTACAATCCCACTCTGCTCCAGCACCCTTAAACTGCAGCAGTAAATAATAAAAAAGGAAGCACTGAAAACAGTTTGGACACACAGAGCTGATCATATAGTCCGTGTCCAAACTGTATAGTATTTATAAACTGCTCGCCTGACCGTTCGCTAAGTGACAACGCCATTTTCTCCTGTGTTTTTGAATCCCCGCTCGGAATCAACCAATCAGGTGGTAGGGCAAGTCAAAAAAAATTGTTGTACCATCAATGTGATGTCAGAGTGATAGCACAACAACTTTTTTGACCTTTGAATTGTCCTACAAGATTTTAAAAGCCATGGCTTTCTATCCATAATAAGCCATAACCATAAACTATAGTTGTTTTCCCGGATAACAGCTCTAAATAGAGGATTTTAGGCGATTTAGAAGCTTTGTTGCAGAGCTGTTGAAAAGTGCTGCCAGTCAGCTCGTGCTCCACAGCGCCCCTCCCGGCTAAAGGTTCAGTTACGAAATGATAGAACACCAAAATCCTGTAACACATTATTTGTTATAATTGTTACTGCAGGTGCCTTGAACTGATTGCTCTATTGTTTAGTATTCCCAACAAATGTTAAGGTAGCGAGGGAGCAGCTTTGTTATTGTTGGCAGTCACCAGGGAGAGGGTGGAGGAACCTGTGTAATATCAGTGGTGGTGGTGGCCGTGGCTGTCAGGTCCCAGCCGGTTCATACCTCTGGATCTGATACGCACATGACCGTGATAATATACTTCTATAATGTGATTGTTTTATGTACCGGATCCGGATATATGCAAATAATGTATTATAGTTAAATGCAATAAATAAAAGTACCCCAAAAATCCTGGGTGCTATCACCCGGCATTAGAAGGATTCAACTACCACCTGCCGATCTCCACTGAATTCCAGGTACTTGGATCCGTTTCTTTCCTGCAGTTCTGACTCTTATCTCAGTGAAGCATCACAGCTCATCCAAGCCCTTGAACACATTTAAGAGGTGGAGGGATTTATCATTCACACTGCCATTAATGTCTACTGTGTTCTCCCGCTTCTGGCCAGTGACATGAAGTGCAACCCAGGCCCTCTTAGCCAGGGCTCTCAACTCTCTATTGTCCCTGAAGTAAAAGGTCTACACAAAGTGTGTATGAATACTGGAACCTTGTTACTCAAGATTGACCTCATGCATGCCTTAGTCCGTCTACACAAGCCTGATGCACTGTCCATCACAGAAACAAACATGGCTCAGGCCAAAGACTACTGATAATGAAATCCTTATCCATGACCACTTCACAGCCAGACTTGCTAGGTGCTCAGAAAAAGAGGGAGGATTGGCCATATACATTAGTGCTAATCTGAAATACGCTATAGAAACATAGAAGTTGATGGCAGTTAAGGACCGCAAGGCCTATCCAGTCTGCCCATTTTTTCTACCTTGTGAATGTGCCATAGGCCTGTACTCTGTCAATGGCCTATCTATTCATACTCATCTGTATTGCTCCCTTATGCCTGTCACATGCCCGTTTAAAACCCTGCACTGTATTCATATCCAACACTTCCTGAGGTAGGCCGTTCCATGCATCCACCACCCTTTCTGTGAAAAAGAACTTCCTTACATTACCCCTTAATCGGCCTCCCTGTAATCTCATGCTGTGTCCTCTTGTCCTGCTATTTTTCTAATATTGAAACAAGTTAGACTCTTTCATCTTGTTAATGCCCTTAATGTGTTTGAATGTTTCAATCATATCACCTCTCTCCCTCCTTTGCTCTAGGGTATACATATTGAGCTCCGTTAATCTGTCCTCATATGTTTTCTGATGCAGTCTCTGCACCATTTTGGTTGCCCTTCTCTGGACTGCCTCCATGTCCTTGTGCAGGTGCGGCCTCCAGCACTGCACGCAGTACTCCAGATGGGGCCTAACCAGTATCTTGTAAAGAGGGATTATTACCTCCCTCTTCCGACTTGTGATACCCCTACTAATACACCCCAGCATCCCTCTAGCCTTACCTACTGCTTTAGTGGTCTGCTTGGATGATTTCAGGTCATTTGTGATGATGATGCCCAAGTCTCTTTCTTCCCTTGTGATTGTCAGCAACTCCCTTCCCAACCTATAGGTGGCTTCAGGGTTTCTCTTTCCTATGTGCATGATCTTGCACTTCTTTGCATTAAACCCCAGTTGCCACTCTTCCGACCATTTTTCCAGTTTATCCAGATCTCGTCTCCTTCTGCCCACCCCATCTGGATCATCTACTCTGTTGCAGATCTTGGTGTCATCTGCAAACAGACAAACCTTACCCTCTAGTCTATCTGCAATGTCACTGATGAAGATACTGAAGAGGACTGGCCCCAGGACTGATCCCTGAGGTACCCCAGTTGTGACTTGCATCTCTTCTGACTGGATACCGTTTACCACCACTCTCTGTTTTCTGCCAGCCAACCAGTTTGCCACCCAGTTGACCAACTTCTGACCCATCCTGAGCCTACCCAGCTTATTAATCAATCTTCTATGTGGAACAGTATTGAAAGCTTTGCTGAAGTCAAGGTAGGTGACATCAGCTGCACCCCCTTTGTCCACCACTCTGGTTACCCTGTCAAAGAAATCTATTAGATTAGTTTGACATGACCTTGCTGTTGTAAACCCATGCTGTCTTGGATACTGTGCTGCTATGGATTCCAGGTGTTGTGCTGTCCTTTCCTTAAGGAGTGCCTCCATAATCTTGCCCACTACTGAGGTAAGACTGACTGGTCTGTAGTTCCCTGCCTCCTCCCTGCTACCACTCTTGTGGAGTGGGATCACATGAGCTCTTCTCCAGTCTTCTGGGACCTTTCCTGTGCTCAGAGACTCACAAAACAGTTCTGATAATGGTTCTGCTAGTTCCACCCTTAGCTACTTTAGTACCTGTGGATGTATGCCATCAGGTCCCATTGCCTTGTCCACCCTGAGCTTAGCAAGCTTTTGTAGGACCCTTTCTTTTGTGAAGGGACTAGTGCACACCTCCCTCCCCCCTGTGTCCATGGTGCTGAGCTGTAGGCCCTGCCCTACCATCTCCTCAGTAAATACTGAGCAGAAGTATCTATTAAGGATAGAAACTTTTCCTTGGTCCTATTCCATACACTCCCCCTTATCCCCTTTGATCTTAGCAATACCCCCCCTCTGGACTTTCTCCTTTCATTAATTTATTTGTATAAAGTCTTGTCCCCTTCTTTTACTGTTCGTGCTAGTGTTTCCTCAGTTTGGGCCTTTGCCTGCCTTGCTGCCTTCCCTGCTTCCCTTAGGGAAGTTTGGTATGCCTCCCTATCTTCGTCCCGCTGCGTTCCCTTGTATTTACTGAAGGCCAGCCTTTTAGCTTTGCCCTTTTCTGCTACTGTTTTCGAGAACCAAAGTGGTTTCGTCCCTCTTTTTCTCTTGCTTTTCTCTCTAACACAGTGGGATGTTGCTTCAAGTATTGCATAATTAATGCTTGGCCACTTTGCCTGTACCCCCTCACCTGTATTTCTTCTTGTCAGGGCTAGCTTAACTCTGTTCATCTTATCAAAGTCAGCTCCTCTGAAGTCCCATATTTTTTTGCCTGTGGAATGGGATGATTTAGTTCTACCCAAATTGAACCATACCATGTGATGATCACTGGCCCCCCAGTGACCTTCTGCGAAGACATCAAACTTCTGCCCCGGTGCACTGACTCCCTCCTTAGTCAGATGCAGTCCAGCGAATTTAAAGAACTTACACTCCAAAAATTGTTGCCAGTTACCTACAAATTTGTGTCCTTTTTCCTGGCACCAGCCCTTGAGCCACATGTTTAGCTCCCCTATCTCCACTTCTCTGACCTTCCGTTCATCTGCCCCCTCTCCCAGACTGGCAGGATCTCAGAGAAGGAGATGCCGGACGGAATGGATGACAGTTTGTTTCCCAGCCTGGCAAGGTGTTCCTTGGTCTCCACAACTGACCAGTTGGTGAGATCATTAGTCCCTATGTGTACCAGGACGTCTATGTTTTCTCCTGCTTCCTGCATGATTTTAGCAATGCGGTCAGTGTCCTTCCATGCTGATGTACCTGGGAGACATCTGACCATTACCCCCAGCTGGAGGTAGGTATCAACTCCCCAAATCATGGAGTCTCCTGTGATCAGAAGTGTTTTGAATGTCCTGTTTTCCTTTTTTGTTTTGGTACCTGTTGTGGGCAAGTTATGTTGCACTAGCTCCTGCTCTGCAGTGTCCTCTGCCCCTTTGTTTGATTTTGGAGATAGAGGCAGATACCTGTTTGCAGTTTTTATATGGTTGTGAAGGTGATACGTTGGAGAGCATTGCGTGATGGGGCACCCGATTTGCCCCTCCTAATCGGCTGCCAGCCTCCCGGACCAACTACCCTCTGCAGTCAAGGTGGTTCAGTTGGATGTTGGGGAAATGTTGGGTGGTTCTTACAATATGTTTCCTCCTGAATATGCGATTTGAGGCGTGCAATTCTGCACCTGGCAGAAAAACAGCAACCTTGGTTTCTACTGGAGAGCCTATCTACCAAAATCACACTGGAGAACAAGAATCTTTATGTCAGCTGCCTTAGCTGACCACACAGTATACACAGGTCTGTGCTTCTTCAATCATGGACTTCATCCTTGCACGCCCTCCTAATATGTAAAAGATCATCCCTGGGGATTTCAGAGTCGGCTGCTGTAACACCCAGGAAACTGAAACAAGAGGCAGGACCTCTGAAATGCAGCTCATTCTTGGGATCTTGTCCTCTACTTGACTGAACCCTTAAACCAAAAAAGGGAACATGTATATACTGGATTCTCACAAATAGGCCAGATGGACTAGTGAAGGTCAGAGCACACTCCAACTCTTAAGTGACCACAGCCTCCCCTGCTGTTTGTAAAAGTGCAAAATGACCCCGAACCCCAGACTATAAAAGTCAGATTCTTTAGAATCCTCAGCACTGACCTTCTCCACTCTGAATTTAAGAATTGCAATTTGGCCAGGCTTAAAATAATCCCAGGCGTCTGGCTGGGACTCTTTTACAGGTGAGTTTACAGTTAAGTATGACAAATTTCCCTCAGTCAAAGTAGTAGTAGGAGTATGAGTTGAATAACACAATCATACATAATCTCCTGGATTGCTTTTGCCAACATGACAAGGCCTGGGCAAAATACAAAGCTACACATGATGATGGGAACTGGGAATCCTATAGGCAGCTGAATGGCACTGTAAACTCAATCAGAAGGGCCTAATCAGCCTCCTACTAGGATAACATACACACACACACACACACACACACACACACACACACACACACACACAAAGGCAACTCCACTCAAATAACCAGCACTCAAACCAAAACGAAAAGTGTACTCACTGAAAGCTCTGTCTTTCAGTCTGGACCAGGAAGAACAACATGCTGTTGTAGGTTAAGATCTCTTTAGAAAGCGCCATGTGGGTGGTGCGAAAGCACTTGACCATTTGTTTGCTTGGTGGGGGAACCGTTTGTATCGGCTGCTGTAAGTAAAACTGTCTTCAGATTTTAACCTACAGCACGGCGTGTGTATTTTCTGGTCGGGACTGTGAGGCTGATCTTTCAGTGAGTACACTTCTACTAGAACATTTGGGAGGCACACAGTACTAGCCGAAAAACCTCTGGTAAGGTATAAATACCCTCCTGGGAAAGACTGAGTCTCTGCCTATCTCACAGCTAGTCTACACCACCATCTTCATCTCAGAATATGTTGAAATGACCTTTAACCTGAATTTTGCCAAACTTAAGCTTCCAGCATCTACTACACAACGGATTCCTCCCTGCAGAGCTAGACCCTTCATGTTTTAAGTGTGTCCAATCAGCTCGGCATCAGTCCCTTTAAGCTTTTCTAACATCAACTAAGACAAGGTCCTGAAATTACTGAAGAAACTTGATGCCTCCGAGCACACAGGCTATGACAGCCTGGACCTCTGCCTCCTCAAAAACGCAGCAGCACAGCTTGCAGCACCTATTACTTATCTCGCTAACCTTTCTTGATGCTGGACAGATTCCTGCAGTCTGGATGGTGATGATTGTCTCCCCCTATTCTCCATTCTGGCTCTTTAGCAGACCTGAACAACTACCATCCCATTTCAGTTCTACCTGTCCTCAAAAGATGCTTGAAAAAACTTGTCCATAAACAGGTGCCAAACTTTATCTTGCTACATGGTCTATTTTCAGTCACTCAAATTTGACTTCTGCCTGAATCACTCACTGTACATGTACTGCTCTTTAAGTAACAAATGATTGCGGGAGGGCCAGGCTAGCCAGCAGCAAGAGTGGACACATTCAGGAGGGCTTGAAGCTAGTCATTTGCACAAGAGGATGCATTCAAGAGGGCTCCTGTGGCAGGCTGTTGATTTTTAGTTATTTATTTGAAAATTGGTGACTGGGAAAGATACACTAAGCCAAGGCTCGTTCTTCCAGGGTATAGGTTAGAACATTGAGCTGTGAATGAGCTTGGTACATTCAGCAGACCTGGGTTTGATTCCCACATCCTCCACTTGCATACTGTGCTACTCTGAGCAAGTCACTTTACCATCCTAGTGCTCCCATGTCACCCCTGAAAACGGGCACTTGTGACTAGTGGGCCTTACCAGGTTACCAAAAAAAAAAAAAAAACCTGTATCTGTGTCAGCGCTAGAACCACATGTAAACTTTTGCCAGCCAGAGGCTGCCCATGACGACATCATGCATCAGCATCTACATATCAATCAGAACTTTATTTGATAGAACGCATTTCTCGATTTTGACTCGGTGCGCTTTACAGAAAATCTAAATGTTTTTTAAAATACAGTACAAAGACATAAAGACACCAGATTAATACATATATTATCTCAGTAAAACTTTGCTAGATACCCATAAAAGCAGGTTTAAATAAAAATATTTTTAGAGGTGCTAGAGAGCCGGCTTCCTGGCAGGACAATATCCATGAGGGCTCCAGACCCTGTGTTCATTAAAAGCAAAATAACTACTTTTCAGGCTGAAAAATTCACAGATTAAGCATTGCAGTAACAATGCTGAAGCTGTGTAGAACAGATCAATACCAATCTTGAAGAGGGGTGGACTAAAAATCAGCAGCCGGGACCGTCAACCTCCGGGCACAGAAGCAAGGACAGGCCACTGAGTAATGCAGGACCAAGCATCCTGACTGGGGCAACAGATCCCCTATGACAAACATTCCTGGAGTCCCACGGGCCATGGACACAAAAATAGAAAAAGCACTGTTGAAATTAGAGAGTCACACCTCTGGTGGAGACCGGAGGTACCGCAGTGTTCAGGGCCAGAAATAGAGGGTTGCGGAGTCATGGCAAGACATTCCCTGGCGTCATTGCATGTCGAACTCCGTCAGGGAGAGGGAGGGAGTAACGAGGAAGGGGGGTGGGGACAAAGCAAAAAAATACCAAGCCAAGTGGATAGGCGATGGCTCCTGTATCCACTGGACCACACTCCACTGCTGGGGGCACTTCTTACCTGGGCCGAGCCCAGTCTGGCCCAAGTTTGCAGATAGAGCACCCTGGGTGGATAGTGCGGCCCTACCTGGGGGGAGGGTGCTCAGAGCCGTGGGGATAACCAGGCTGGTGCCAGGTTTCAGGAGGCCTCTCGGGCACGGAGGTAGAGTCGGGGGTAGTACAGGTAGCCTGAGAGAATTCCACTGGATGGAGGAAAAAACCAGAATGCGAGAGAAAAAAAAAAAAAGAAAGAAATTAGAGAGTCACTATACACAACTGAATGCTATGGGCAGTCGAGTAGGAGAAACGGAAAAGGGACCACCTCCACACACTCCACAATGGTGACCCTCACGCAGAAGAACGGACAACTACAGAGCCGATTGGAGGCAATAGAGAACGAGGCCAGATTGGGGATCCTATGCATCGTAAGTGTTCTGGAAGGACCGCATCTGTTAAATTTTCTGATGGATTGGCTAATGGGCAAACTCCAGCTCCCTGAAGATTTTGACCCTACTACACTTAGGAGAGCCTACAGAATCAACCAACGAGTGGCTTCACAAAATGCAACCCAGCATCGCACCATTGTAATAAAAACCCTGGGGGCTGAAGTAAGGGATGTGGTGTTGGCAGCAGCAAGATCGGCATATCAGTTGGAACTGAGGGATGCGATGTAAAGGTGTACCCAGATCTGTCTTACCACACCAGACCTAGGCGCAAGAAATTTGATGCAGTCAGGCATCCTCTCCGTGTGCTGGGTATTGTGTACTCCTTATTACTGCCCGCCCATCTCAGAATTGTATATGGCAGTAAGTCATGGCAATTTACTGACCCCAAAGATGCAGGTAGGTGACTGAAAAAGTATGAGACTGAATTCCAGCCATGTACTGAGACTGCAAGATCCACAAGAGGAGGATTCAGAGGGGGACTGAGCTGAATGAAAACAGCTAGTGTGTAGCTTTCTTTTTTGATGATCAGATTGCCTTATTTGTTATTAGACTTCCGATCGCTAAAGATATGTCCCAGTTGAAAGACTGTTAGTGAGGGACACAAGATTTGATGAGTAACGTTTAGAAATTACTCATTTTACCCTTTCTCAGTTCCTATGGGAGGGGAGAACAGGCTGAAAAGACAGGGTTATGCTTTTTACTATTACTGATGGATTACCTCTACATGTGGGTTTATTTTACCACTGCCCGCAGTCTGCTCTGTTGTTAAGGGAACACAGCTAAAGGGCTCATCTAATTTTTCAAAGTTTA
This sequence comes from Neoceratodus forsteri, assembly GCA_016271365.2. Classification (NCBI taxonomy): domain Eukaryota; kingdom Metazoa; phylum Chordata; order Ceratodontiformes; family Ceratodontidae; genus Neoceratodus; species Neoceratodus forsteri. Next base: position 880,510,610 of record CM057455.1, on the reverse strand, counting down.
TCTGCTGTTGAATTTAGTGGTTAACTATACTGTCTTATTCTCCTAAAGTGGGAAGTTATAAAGTGTAAAACATTAAGTTACAATATGAAAAGCTTTTAATGGGGATTGGGTGGGGAGACAATGTGGAGATTCAAGCTTTCCTTAACTTTGCAGGATTTTTGGTTCAATAGCAGCCCATGGTTGGCTGCAGAATTCTCCCTTCTCCCAACTCCCCTTAGTGATTAACACCATAGCCATTGAAGAGGCTGGCATTTCTGGACTTTATCGATTATAATAAGTATAATGGTATCCCCCACCTCCTTTCGTACCAGAATATAAAGTGAAATGTGTTGAATATCAAATGTGTGTAAGAAATGGTTTGTTTTGGCCATTCTGTGTACCTACTGCTTTATACGACATGCACACATTGTTATTGTATTAACAAGAAAACAATAAACGTAAATATAAAGTATTTAGCTCCTGTTTAAAAATCTCAACTGTTGGGCTGTCACGAATCTGATGAGGGAGTGCCACAGGAGTGGGGCTGCAAAAGAAAAAGCGCGTGCCCCCGATGTCTTTAGGTAGATCCTAGGAACTCCCTACAAACCCTCATCCATGGAATGAAGGGAACAGGTGGGCTGGTAGGGACACAGGAGATCTTGCTGGTAATCCGGCCCCAGACCATGCAGGACCTTATAGGTCAGCAGACCAATCTTGAAGGAGATCTGCCACCTAACCGGCTGCCAGTGCAGAGAGTGCTGCTCGGGTGTAATGTGACACGATCTTGGTAGACCGGTCAGCAACCTCGCCACCACATTCTCCTCTAGCTGCAGGCAGCGCAGATCTACCCCTGCTAGTCTCAGGTACAGAGCATTGCAGTAATCCAAGCGTGAGGTCACAAAAAGCGTGAACCAGTGTTGGCAGATCAGCTGGGGGAGTCAGGTGTTTCACTCTGACGATGTTTCTTGGATGGTAGAAAGAAGTCTTGATCACGTTCAACACCTGTGATCTAAGCGTCAGGCCGCAGTCAAAAACAACGCCAAGATTCCTCACCCGATCAGAAGTAAGCAACTGGGAGTCCCCAAGCCTAAGCCCTGAGACTCGACCAGATTGCACTCTCACCACCTGGCAACCAGGTTCCAGCACTAGTACCTCAGTCATATCCTGGTTCAACCTCAACCAGTTCGCCCCATCCAGTATAGGATTTCATCCAGGCAAGTGTCTAGCACTGGGACCGTCTCCTGCTGCTCTGGTGCAAAGGACATGTAGAGCTTAGTATCATTTGCATAGCAGTGAAAACCCAGTCCATACTCCCTTATGTCTCCTAGCGGTAGCATATACACCACAAACAACATGAGGGACAAAATGGAGCCCTGTGGGACCCCACATGGCAGAGGCATGGGGGCTGAGGAATAAATCCCAGACATCACACATTGCGACCTGCCAGTGAGGTAAGATCTAAACCAGTTGTGGACTATTCCCACCAGTCCACAACATACCCGCAGGTGCTCCATTAGCACCCCATGGTCCATGGTGTCAGATGCTGCTGAGAGATCGAGGAGAAGAAGAATAGAATGTCTTCCCCCTATCTCTCACTGCCAGGAGATCATTAAGCACCTGAACCAAGGCAGTCTCCGTACTGTGCCTTTTCCTGAAACCCGACTGGAGAGGCTTATAGATGTCATGGGCTGTTAAATAGGTCTCCAGTTGAATGGCCACCACCTTCTCAATAACCTTCCCCACAAAGGGAAGGTTAGAGACAGGTCTATAGTTTGCCACACAGTCTGCGTCTAGTGAAGATTTTTTTAGGAGGGGCCTTACAGCTGTCTCTTTCAGGGGCCCCGGAAAGACACCTGACACCAGAGAGCATTGGACTATCTTTGCTAGGACCAGGCCAATGACATCAACGCACCCCACAAGGAGGCGCATTGGTCCTGGGTCCAAACTACAGTAGGCTGGTCGTAACTCCCGGATGACCCCGGCAACACCTTCTACATAAGCTGTCGACTGTACTTTTAGGACCTCCTGTGAAAATGAATATGACAGGTTATTATTATTATTTTCTTATGAAGTAATCATTAATAAGTTAGTGTTGTTGCTGCCTCTGTATGCCACTGAAACCTATGAAGTTGTTCCGGTACTGCAAATACAGAGAAAAAAAAATCTACAAGGACAACACACATAAAGCGTTTGTCTGCTGTTTAGGCCTCTCTCACAATGTTAGGACATGTGAGATTTGCCAGGGCTTCAGTCAAGCAACCAGGTGAAGCAGAAAAAAGGCGCTGGAGAAGTTTTTGTTATATAACACCAAGATCAAACACTGAAGTCTTACCAATTCATTTATTCAGTGCAGTGCAAAAGCATTCAAACAGACTCCAGACTGCAGCAATAAAAATACATTGGTAAAATCGCAGCGTTTGGTCTTGGGTGCCAGTTTTTCAAATTGGTAATACAGTACCATGTCCATGCTGCCAAGCCTTATTATGCCAACCAGCCAGAGGCAGGTTCTGTGGTCATAACTGCTGTCCATGATAGATCCAGGAAACCAAAGCATGAGTACCCTGTCATCTGATGGGGAATCCAGGAGGCTTGATGTGATGGGCAAGCGAACATATGCTTCTGCCTCATTAAGCCTGCATCTTGCAAACTATCCATTTCACGTGATTGAGTATGAGAATAGTTTCTGGAAGGCTAGCAGAGCTGCAGTTCCGGCACTCCCAGAAGGCACTGCCAAGAATGAGTTGCTTAAAAATGTGATTGCGGGAGCTGAGGTAGGAAAACATCTGCCGCACTCAGCATATGATGTCTCAGATGCATCTGCCAGAGCAGCTGCCACTGGTATTTGCATGAGAAGGTATTCTTGGCTCAAGATGGCAGAGTTTGTAACTGATGTGCAGGAAACCATTCTGAATGCTCCTTTTAGAGACACCAAACTGTTTGGATAACATGTAGAAGAGGCATTAAGAGGCCTTTAAGTCTCGAAAATGACTTTAAAGTCAGTAAATACAGCAGTCATTATTTATTTATTTTCCAATTGTTTAACCAGGTGAGACACACTAAGCTGAAAGCTTGTTTACAGGTGTAACTTGGGAGCACAGGGAAGTCAAGTGACTTACTCAGGGACACACAGTATGCAAGTGGGGGCTGTGGGATTCAAACCCAGGTCTCTAGATTTGCAGCTCAGCGCCTTAAGCCATTGCGCTATACTGCTTCCCGGCAGTACATCCCAGCATTACATCTCAGCCAGAACTTATTGTCTCCTGGGACCCACGGCAGCGGCCATTGTGACTGTGCCACTGGCTCTCTTACATATGTGGATACTGCAGTGGACACTGAGAGTGCAGTGGGACCTCTTGACAGATGACATGGACCCAAAGGTACTCGTCACATCACATTTACGCAAAACACTGATGTGGTGGAAGGACTGCAGCAACCTCTTGAGGGGAGTTCCATTCTTAATCCCAAATACAACTCCAGTTCCAACCTCAGATGCATCACGACCTGGGGGAGGAGCACATCTGGTCCCCTTATCAAACTCGAGGATCATGTACCCAGGTGTAAGCTAGATTACACATAAATGTCCTGGAGATGAGAGCGGTCTTATACAGTCTCCAGGCTTTCCAGAAGCATCTGACTGGGTCACCTGCTAGTATAGAAGGACTACGTCACTGTTATGCATTACATAAACAAATAAGGGGGAACTCATTCCTATCCCCTGTGTCAGGAAGCAACAAGCGTGGGGTACTGGGTGCTGGAACACGGTCTGGAGTTTTCAGCCGTGCGTCTCTCAGGGGTCCAAAATGTCTTGGCAGACAAGCTAAGCAGGTCACAGTCCATGATGCACGAATGGAACTGCTGAACTTCATAGTAGATGACCTCTTCGCAAGATGGGGTCCCCCAGAGTTGGACCTTTTTGTGTCCCCACAGAACACAAAATTGCTATATTTCTGCTTGCTTGCTCCAAGGCCTGGAGTTTTTTGGTGAGACGTTGTTCCTCTCTTGGAAAGGGAGATTTCTGTACACAGTCCCTCCCATTTCATACTCTGGAGGTAGGCACAGTAACCAGCGGGGTGCCACAGGGGTTAGTTTTGGGACCAGTCTTCTTCAGTGTCTTCATTAGAGACACTGCTGAAGGGTTGAAAGGAAAGTATGCCTGATTGCAGACGACACAAAAATCTACATCAGAGTACACACCTGGGAGGTAGAAAATGTCAGGGAGGACCTGAAAACGCTGGAAGAATGGTCAAGAGTATGGCAACTGGGCTTCAGTGCCATAAAGTGCAAAATTATGCACATTGAGCAAAGGAACCCAGGGGCAATGTACCATTTGGAGGGGTGTGAAGACAACAACAAAGCAGGAATGGGACCTGAGGGTCATCATATCAGATGACCTAAAGGTAGCAAAGCACTGTGATAAAGCAGTAGGAAAGGCTACACGAATGTTGGGGTGTATAGCGAGGGGTATAACCAGCAGAAAGAGGGAGCTGGTGTTACCGCTGTATAGATCAGTGGTGAGGCCAACACCAGGAGTACTGTGTCCACTTCTGGAGGCCCCATGTCAGGAAGGACGTAGATTGAGTGGAGGCGGTACAGAGGATGGCAACCAAAATGATGCATGGCCTGCATCAGAAGCCTTATGAGGAGTGACTAAGGGAATTAAATGTGTTCTCTCTAGAGAATAGAAGGGAAGGTGGGGGCGCCATGACTGAAACATTCAAGTGCCTCAAGGGTATTAATAAGGTACAGGAAGGTAGCATTTTACATAGGAAGAGATGCTCAAGGACAAGGGGTAATGATTGGATGCTGGAAGGGGGGAGGCTCAGAGGGGATGTGAGGAAATACTTCTTCACAGAAAGGGTGGTGGACATCTGGAACAGACTCTTAACGGAGGTGGTAAGTACCAAAACAGTGGCAGGATTCAAGCATGCATGAGATAGACACAGGGGAACCTTAGTAACAGGACGAGGCGGGGACGCCAAGGCCAAAGATCAAGTATGGTCTGCTGTATCACAGTAGGTAGGAAAACCTTTAGGGCCAAGGAGTCCTTAACCCTTAGGCTGCCAACAGAATTAGATCATATAGGAATTTTGGACTGATACATCAGTCCGCGGCACAGCAAGGTTAATCTGCCGACAACTTCTGTTTCTATATTTCTAATACAGAGAGTATTGCTGAAACTACAGATGGAAGATGTGACCCTGATCCTCACTGCACCTCTGTGGCCTCAACAGATATGGTATCCATTGCTGCAGCAACTAGCAGGCTTGTCTTCCGCGTCACTAGAAACTCCTGCACTAAACTTATTAGAGCTGAGAAAGGTCTCTATTTCTAGTCTCCCCTTGAAGAGAACAGAAATAACTGCCAAATTCTGGAATATCCTAAAGGAGGTCGAGGGCTGACCATCTTCCTCGCCCCTGCCTACCAAGACAGTGGTTGGAGACGTTACATTTACTGAAAAGGCTGACATCCTAGAGCAACTCAATAATCACTTTGTCACAGCAGGACTAGCGTTTGACGCCTCACCCGCCAGTAGGCTAGCTACACAGTCTCTGCCCGATGCCACCCCCTCACTCTGCAGCACAATGAATCAGAAGACCTTCTTCTGTTTTAGCCCTGCAACCTTTAAGCAGGTTGAGGATCTATTGTTGGCACTGGATACAAAGAAAAGCGCTGGAGCAGACCTTTTAGAGCCCTTTTTTCTGAAATTAGGACATTTTCACTTAACCTTTCCCATCACACAACTTTTCAATCTTTCTCTTTCACTAGGGGACCTCTCACCAATCTGGAAAATCGCACACATTATCCCCCTTTTCAAGTCTGGGAATACATGTGACCTAAACAATTACACGCCAATTTAAGTACTCCCCATCCTATCAGAACTACTGGAGAAGGGGGCGCCAATGAGCAGGATCGCATAAGGACGCTTTTTCTTCTCGCTCCACAAACCGCCAAGAACATTAACTTAAATTAAATCTTTTTTTTCACTTCAAAACACAGGAAAAGTGACTCTACCTGTTTATAAGCAACCATGGATGAATATCTGATGCTTAGACCAAGTAAAAACTCCCATACTGGAGGTAGAAGTCTGCGAAAACAACCACCAGCAGCACAAGTTGAAAATGCAGGGCCGGTTTCGCTTTCTGCAGTGGAAGTGTGTGCTGTAGGCTGGGAGGTTACGCAGCAGGTATTGGCGGCTCTCGAACCCTGACTCACCAGCCTGGTATCTAATTTTGACCACAAACTCCTAGAATTGGTAGATCTTCACATCTCACACGCAACAAGGTTCACAGAAATGGAGCAACGAGTATCGGATGTCGAGGATGCCATGGCCCCAGTTCCTGAACAAATTGCTGCCCTACAAAGAGAACTGGCAGACTTTAAGGAACAGTTCGATTATCAAGAGAATAATCAACGACGTTTAAACCTGCACCTCCGGGGCTTGCCAGAAGGGCTGGAGGGTAATGATATCCTGGAGTTCTGCGCAAGGACTTTGCCTGAGACCCTAGGGCTATCCCCCAAAAATGGCAAGCTGAAGCTAGAGAGAGCCCATTGGGCAGTTATTCCCAGGCCCCCTCCAGATCAACCACCACGACAGATAGTCATGCGGTTCCATCGATTTCAAAACAGGGAACAGGTACCGAAAGCTTATAGAACCATATCTGATCCACAATACAAAGGACACAAACTCAGTATTTTCCAAGATCATTCAGCCTGACTACTGAAGAAACACCACGCCTTCAACTCTGTGATGGCACAACTGCGAGAGGCCCAGGTCGAACGTTTTATGCTGTACCCTGTCACTCTTAAAATTAAAGATGAAGGGGCTACCTATTCCTTTTGGGAAGCACAGAAAGCAGAGGTTTTTGTCAAAGATCTATGGAAGAAAATGGGGTAAAGTGACAAATGCCACGGTAGAGCGTAGGTTTTACTGCCTTTTTTTCTTTTTTTCTACTTCTAGTTGAAACGGTGCGCCTCGTGGCGCTGGGCTCTAAAGTACTGATTTTGAGTTAATTTAATGGACATACTAACTGCCGATATACCCGGGAACATTCTTAAGAGGCTGCAATCAATAAATATATAAAGAAGACGAATAACTGACCCGTATTTTGACTTAATTTGTTCGCTTGTGCGCTACCTGATTTTCTGAAGAGATATGCTGAAAAGGAGATGTCTGGATGTTCTCCTGCACTGCCTAGCGGGCATTTGGTTCTATGGGGATCCCTTTGAACTGCGTGCTTGTAACTGAGCGTTATCAGCTACAACCCAGGCATCAGACTATTTGGAGTGGGAGCTTGAAGGGGTTACAGATGGCATGGGGACATTTGAGACTTGGGATACCCAGGGTTTCATGAGACTTGTGGGCAAGGGACTGCAGAGGCAAGAGGAAGGGAAGATACCTGACTAAGGGAAATAGGCCCATACAAGAGACTAAGAAATAACACATGTGGCTAAGAGAGAGCCATGGCCGCTTATAGGGCCCTCATATAAAGTAAAGTGAAACATATACTGTTGCTCTTGGCGGGGAGGGGGTTGGGGACGATTCTTACTAAGTGTGGGGGAGTGTGTAAAATTTTGCAGTAAGCAATTCTGGTTACCAACTGGGGATAACTGCTGATCTTACTTCAAGAGGCTCTTGCAGTAGGTAATTACATATAGGTTGTGGCCTTGACGGTGCTTAAGGACTAATGGAAAAAATTTCTAGCTAGCCGTCCTAGTGAGGACCGCCCCCGATCAGGTGACCGGCGTCAGGAGATGTCAGTATAAAGGGGCAGTCCCTGATGCCCGCCTTCCAGTTCTTTCCCGCTGTTAGCTCATGCAGCGCCTCGTGGAAAAGTTTGTGCTTCGTCAGCCCCATCTTCGTCGGTTTTTACCAAAATACTTTGGTTTTTTTTTTCGACTAACGTCAGGTACCATCATCGGTGTACATCGTCCCCTACACCCTCCGAGCACAAAAATAAGTGCGATTCATGTGGAGCCCAACTACCGCACAAGGACAGCCATTCCCTGTGCCTGTTCTGCCTAGGCCCTGATCACCCAGTCGAGAAGTGCCAGCACTGCCTCAGCTTCAATGCGGCTACCCGGAAAAGGTGGCAGCAATCCCTGGAAGCCCATATTCTGAAGAAGAAAATGAGTTCAATGGAAAAAGAACTCAAAAAACTGAGGCAGGCGTCCACTTCCCCCGAAGGCCATCCGGAAGAAGAAGAGAAGGAGAGGCACGGGACAAAGGCTCCTCTACCGCGTCTCCTTGAGTCATTAGGACACAGAGTAACGTCCCCTCCGAGGACCGCTCCTCGGCGCCACCTAGGAGGTTTCCGAGGGGGTGTCGGCCCGCCCGTCTGGCTCGCGCTCAGGCCTTGCGGGTGCCTCCGGGCAATTGGAGGCCTCCGCCCCGGTTCAGCTGCAGGCTTGCGGCCCACCACTCGGGCGACTCTGGTAAGTTGGCGTGGCTCCTCCGGCGTCCACCCAGAAGAGGCAGTAAGGCGCCCGACCCTTCCCGGGCGCATGACCTCGCTCCACTGGACCAGGCCGATTCCTCCTACTCAACCTGGCTCCGACGGCCCGCACGGCGCCCGGCTCCTCCAGCGCTCCGCCCGAAACTTGACCCTCGAGCCACCACGTTGGTCCGTCTGACGTCTGGCTGGCGAAGGAACAGCGGCGGACCCTCCTCGTCCGTCGTGCCGGTTCCGCGGCCTTCCGCTGCCGTCTGGGGACCCAGAGTCTCCCCAGCCTGACCCGGAGTTTCTCCCTCCATCCCAGGCGGCTGGGGATCTTCCTCCTCTGTCAGACCTTCCTCAAGTTGGTGCACCGGATCTGACGTCGGCTCCCCGGACGCCGGCTCTGACGCCGGCTCCTCCGACGTTGGTACCTCCGACGCCAGGGCCTCCGACGCTGGCCCTGGCGCCAGTTCTGCGACTCGGGGAGACATCCCGCTCCCATCGGGCCTCCAATGCGGACCACCCATGAGGCCACCGGCGGACCATCTCTCCAGCAGCCTCCCGGCTCCGGTACCCTCTGTCCTATCCGGCGCCGATGTACCGGGACCGCGGGTATCTGGCGCACAGTACCCGATGCGGTTTCTGATGCCGCAGTACCCGATGCGGGCTACCGCAGCAGGTTTGGATATACTTCATCAGGTATAACCCGTATCCTATCCCGCCTTCTCCTCCTCCACACGCCCTCACAGCCGCGGTGGACCTGCAGACTCTGGCCTCCTGGTGGAGGCTAAAGGCCAGGCTCAGCTCACCAAGGTCGAGAGCGCCTTCCCGACGATGGTGCCGTCCCAGGTTCCCGTCGTCCGGCGACATACTCCCTCACCACCTCCGGACTCCAGGGTTCTTCCATCTGGATCCAGAGAGGGGCAGGACACGCTTCATCGGGGGCTTCCCAAGGGGTTCATTCCTCCCCCGGGTTGGAAAAGGGAGTCTTTTTCCTCTTCATTCTTCACCCTCAGACTCCTCGGATTCTTCCGACGGTTGCTCCGAGAGAGACGACGAGCCGTGCTCTCCGTCGAAGCCCAGGCCAAGGACTCCTGCGGAAGATCCTTCTTTTACGGAGTTGCTTAAGAAAATCTAGGAGGTTCATCAGTGGCGCTCCCTAGAACCAGATCCTCAGCGTCTGAAACTCGCTGAACATCTGGATCCGCCTGTGACAGCTCCTACCTTGATGCCACCCTGGATAGAGCCTCACGCCGACCTCATTACCACCATATGGAAACAGCTGTCGGCTTTAGCCCCACTTCCTAGGAAGTTGAACAGGCTATATCGGCTCCAGAGGTGTTGATTTCCTGGATTCTCACCCTCATGCGACTAAGTGCATTGATTAGCGCCGCTCACGGCGGTCGGCCAACCAAACACCTTAGCTCGTCACCACCGGTAAGAATCACGCCTTCTGGACCAGTATGGGAGAAAGATCTCGCTTCCTCCATGCTGGGGATCAGAACCCTGAACTATATCGGCCATATGGGGGACTACCAGAAGGCCATTCTGCCCAGGTGGAAGCCAAATGGACTCCTGCCTGACTCCCAAGTCAAGCGGGGTTGGCTGATCATGTCCGCTCTGCTCGTTCGGCCAGTCAACACATGCTTCATCACGACATACGATGCAGTGGACACTGCTGGGCAGACTCAGCTTTCGCTGTAGGCCCTCTGACGTGATGCTTGGCTCCATGTGTCAGGGGTTGGTCCTGGAGGTGCAATCTGCTATCCAGGAAGCACCCTTCTGGGGTCGGTGCTTTTGGGGGTGATGTCAGGACATCATCACCAATTGCAAGAAAGGGGCGGCACTGAAGTCAGTTGATTCCATGTACCAGTCCCCATCAGCAGCAGTGCCGTCCCTTTCGCAGATGGAATCGCCCATGAGTGAAACCCCAGGAATCGGACCACTAAACTCCCAGGCCCCCAGCTGCAGCCCAGCCCAAAAAGCAGCGGGTGCTTCAGCTGTGGCGCTACCCCACACCTGGCTCCTCCCTCTCCCACAGCCTCCGGACTCCCCGGAGGAACCGGTAAAAGGGAGGTTTTCCCTCCACCTTCCGGGCTGGGAGAGGATAACCACAGATTCTTGGGTGCTTCAGCTCATAGGAGAAGGACACTCAATAGAGTTTCTTCAGAAACCACCTCACCACCCCCCTCTGAAGTCGTATTCAAGGGAAAATTTTCTCTTGGTCTAGGAGGAAATTTCGGCTCTCCTGCTGAAACAAGCAATAGAACCCGTCCCCCTTCATCTGCACGGGACGGGTTACTATTCCCATTTCTTCCTGATCCCAAAGAAGACAGGAGATCTCAGACCTATTTTGGATCTCAGTTCCCTGAATCTTTTCATAGGATACAAAAGGTTCAGGATGCTCTCTTTGCAGAGCCTTCTGTCCCTCCTCTGGCCAGGTCAATGGCTGTGTGCTCTGGATATGCAGGATGCTTATCTGCACATTCCCATTCGCCCATCCCATTGCAACTACCTTCGTTTTGCATTTCAGGGGGACCACTACCAGTTCAAGGCGCTCCCGTTTGGTCTATCCTCGGCCCCAGTGTGTGCCAAATGCCTGGCAGTGGTGGCAGCCCACCTGCATACCAAGGGTGCAGATTTTCCCGTCCGGACGATTGGCTCCTGGCGGCCTTGTCAGGGAGGAACTCCTCGTTGCCTCTCCTTGCCCAGCAGATTTTGCCTGCCTGGGTATTACCATCAACCATTCCAAGTCTCATCTGGTCCCATCCCAGGACTACAGTTTATTAGGGCAATTCTCGATGTGACCATGAGCAAGGCCTTCCTGCCTCTGGACAGGCGTCCACCCTCCAGACCCAAATAAGTCTGTTGTCGGCCGCAGGATGGTCTCTGCGAGTCGGTCCTTACGCCTTCTCGGGCTCATGGCGGCTGCTGTCCCAGCGGTTCCTCGCGCTCGACTCACATGAGAATTTCTCAGTGGACTATACGCGCTCAATGGGACCAGCTAGAGGATGACCTAGATCACCCAGTTCTGGTCTCCTCGCCGATGCTTTGAGACTTGCAATGGTGGATGGTTTAGGAAAGAACCTGTTTCGGGGAGTTCCTTTCTTTCATCCTCCCCCCTCCCAGACTCTAACCACAGACACCTCGGGCGAAGGTTGGGGAGCCCATCTAGGCCCTCATCGGACCCAGGGCTCCTGGTCCAAGCTAGAACAAGCTGTCCACATCAATGTGCTCGAGCTTCGGGCAGTGTTGTACGCTCTCCAAGCCCTTCACCAATACACCCGTCCTGGCCACCTAGCCATCCAGACAGACAACATGTGCATGGTGTGGTACATCAACAAACAGGGAGAGACTCAATCCTACTCTCTTTGCAGGGAGGCAATGAGGGTTTGGGATTGGGCAACACAACACGACCTTCATCTCACGGCAATTCACGTTCTGGGAGTAGACAACACCCTGGCAGACAAGCTAAGTCGCTCTTCTGCTCTGACTCACGAGTGGGAACTGGACCAAGGGGTCCTAGACAACATCTTCCGACTTTGGAGAACACCACAGAGTCGACCTGTTACATCCCTCTAAGCGCAAAACTTCCATCTTCTTTCGCTTTCGTTCCAGAAGCGGGCACTTGGAATGGCGCTGTATCTCTAGACTGGAAGGACAGATTAAGTCTATACCTTTCCCCCAATCCAGTCATCCCACGAGTCTTGCAGAAACTAGCCTCAGAAGGAGCACGAATGATTCTGATCGCTCCTTTCTGGCCCAGGCAAGTTTGGTTCTCTCTTCTACAACAATATTTGGAGGATCCTCCTTTTCCTCTTTCTCTGTCTCGAGGTTTACTGACCCATGATCAGGGGACCCTGGTCCATCCAGGTCTCAGATCCCTTCAACTGCATGCATGGCTCCTGCAGACTTAACCCAATCCTGTTTTGGAGTGTCTCCCAAAGTGGCGGAGATTTTGGTGGAGGCCAGAAAACCCTCTACCAGATCCACTTACGCCATGAAGTGGAAAAGATTCAGTATCTGGGCTGCTTCCAGAGCATGAGAACCCTTCTCCTGTTCAGCGGGGCTTCTGCTAATATTTACATCATCTGTTTGACCTGGGTCTCAGCCATTTCTTCTCTGAAGGTACACATGTGACCATTTGACCTATCATGTTCCCTTCGCGGACAAAACTTTCGCTCAGTTGGAGGTCTCTAAGACCTTTCTCAGAGGGGTCCTCCATCTGAGGCCCCCCATTCGTACTCCTGCCCCCCCTTGGGACTTGAACTTTGTTCTCGAGAAACTTACTCTCCCTCCTTGAACCTGCAGCTTCTGTGGATTTAAGTTCCTTTAAATGGAAGACTCTCTTCCTGATGGCCATTACTTCTGCTTGGAGAATTTCAGGACTCCAGGCCCTTATGATGTAAAATCCATGCTTGATTTTTCACAAGGAATATGTTGCTCTTACGCACAAATCCTAAGTTTCTCCTAAAGTAGTAGCTGAAGTCTACTTAAATCAGTCCATAGAGTTACCTACCTTTTCCATGGTACTCTAATCAAGAGAGTATTTACTCCATACTATGGATATTCACGGTTCTGAGATACTACATCAACAGGATGAAGGATCTCAGAAGACCTAATCAATTGTTTGTCTCTTTTGCTCATAAAAGGGAAGGCAGTGCTGTTTCCAAGCAATGCCTATCTAAATGGTTGGCTCATTGCATCACTTTCTGTTATGATAAATATAACAAGACCCTCCCGGGTCAAGTAAGAGGCCACTCCACCAGAGGAGTAGCTGCGTCAGCGGCTTGTTTCAAAAATGTGTCTGCGGCAGACATCTGTGCTGCCGCCACCTGGACTTCCGTCCATACTTTTACTAAACACTACAGTTGGGATGTTGCCTCTCGCAGTAGAGCAGGCTTCGGGCTGGCTGTTCTGCAAGGCCTCTTATCTTGAGGCTTGCACAGCTACAACTGCTTTTTGGAGTAGTTTTCCTCCTCCCGGTGCCTCTCTTTGTTCCAGACTGCTTGGGATTCAGTCCTATATGTAATTACCTACTGCAAGAGCCCTCTCGAAATAAGATAGTACAGTTACGTAAGAACTTACCGTAACAGTAGATCTTCGAGAGAGGCTTGCAGTAAATACCTGCTCTACCCTCCATCCCCTAGGCCTTTTCAGCTCCTTTTCCAGTGAGGGAAATATCCTCTCCTCTCTCATCCGGCCTTTCTGGCCCGTGGCAGGAAAGAACTAGAAGGCGGGCATCAGGGACCGCCCCTTTATACTGACGTCTCCTGACGCCGGTCACCTGACATGGGGGCGGTCCCTCGCCAGGGACTGCTAGCTAGAAATTTTTCCATGGAGTCCTGCCGCCTCCTGGCGACAGTCCTATATGTAATTACATACTGCAAGGGCCTCTCTCGAAGATCTACTGATACGGTAAGTTCTTATGTAACTGTACTTTATAAGGTTTATAAATGGGGGGGGGGTAGAAATGTGTATAGATCTTACTTCGAGAGGGCTCTTGCAGTAGGTAATTACATATAGGACTGACGCCGGCCGACAGCAGGACCCCACGGAAAAATTTCTAGCTAGCAGTCCCTGGCGAGGACCGCCCGATCAGGTTACCGGCGTCATCTGACGTCGGTATAAAGGCGGTCCCGGATGCCGCCTTCCAGTTCTTTCCCGTCGTTAGCTCATGCAGCGCCTCGCTGTACAGTTCGAGCTTCGTCAGCCCTGCCTTTCGTCGGATTTTACCGAAAAAGTTATTCTTTAATCAATTTAATCGGTACATCATCGGTGTATGTCGCCTCCTACACCCTCCGAGCACAAAAACAAGTGCGACTCGTACGGCGTCCAACTGCCACACAAGGACGGCCATTCCCTGTGCCTTTTCTGCCTAGGCCTCGATCACCCGGTCGAGAAGTGCCAGCATTGCCTCAACTTCAACGCAGCTACTCGTAAACGGCACCAGCAATCCCTGGAAGCCCATCTCCTAAAGAAAAAGATGTCTTCTATGGAAAAGGAGTTGAAAAAGTTGAGGCAGGCGTCTACTTCCTCGAAGGACATCGGAAAAGAAGGACAAGGAGAGGCACCAGGAAGTCCTCCTCTACTGCGTCTCCCACTGGAGCGCGGGATAGTAGCGTCCCCCGGGGCTGAACGCATTCCAAGGTTTTGGAGGAGGCGTCGGCCGCCCGTCTGGCTCGCGCTTGGGCCTTGCAGGCGCCTCTGGCGTTGAGGCCTCCGCCCCCATGGCGACTCCTCTAGAATCAGGCGTTGGCTCCTCCAACATCCGCATGGAGAGGGTCGATAAGGCGCCCGACCCTTGAGGTGACGCGACCTCTACCCCGGACCGGGCTGATCCTCCCCTCGGCCCGCCTCTGGTGAGGGCTCCTGTAAGCCGGCTCCTTGGCGCCCGCTGAACTCGGCCGTCCCTACCGCAATGCGGGCGCTGAACCGACTATGGACCCTCCCGTCCATTGTACCCAGTTCCCCACAGCCTTTGCTGCCATCTGGGGAGCCTGAGTCACCCCAGCCTGAACCCGGGGATTTCTCTCCTCCATCCCCGGACAATGCGGGGGATCTTCCTCCTCAGTCAGACCCTCCTCCGTTGGAACCAGATCGGACATCGGCCCCCGAGGCCGGTACTTCTGCCGGTACCTCCAGCGCTGGTGCCTCCGACGCTGGCACCGACTCCGGTTCTACCGGCTCCAGGAGACATCCCGCTTCCGGATGTTCCCCCTCCGTTGGGCCCTTCCCCTTCCGGGCCCCCTAATGTGGACCTGCGTGGGAGGCCGCCGATCAGGCCATCTGCTCCAGCAGCCCCCCCGGCTCCTGGGTACCTGCCGTCTTATCTGAAGCCGACATACCGGGGACCACAGTATCCTGCGCCGCAGTACCCGATGCTGGGTTTCCTGGAGCCGGGTTTTGGATACTCGCCTTACGGGTACAACCCGTACACTTTTCCCCCTCCTCCTCCACCTCCACCGCCCCCACGGCCGCCGGTGGATCTGCAGGAAACTCTGGCCTCCTGGTGGGCCGAGGCCAAGGCTGAATTCACCTGGGAGGTAGAGAGCCACCTTCGACGATGGGCACCACGGCTCCCATTCATCCGGTGCACTCCCTCACCACCTCCGGACTCCAGAGCTCTTCCTCTGGGTCCAGAGAGGGGCAGGACACGCGTTCACGGGTACCACCCAAGGAACCTGTTCCTCCCCCAAGTCACGCAAAGGAGTCTTATTCTTCTTCCTCTTCTTCCTCCCTCTCAGATTCCTTGGACTCTTCCGAGGGATGCTCCGAGAGAGACGACGAGCCCCGTTGTCCGTCTAAGCCCCAGCCGAGGACCCCTCTGAAGTCTCCTCCGGAGGATCCATCTTTCACTGAGTTGCTTAGAAAAATCCAGGAAGTACACCAGTGGCACTCTTTGGAACCAGATCCTCAGCGACTTAAACTCACTGAACATCTGGATCTGCCCGTGACAGCTCCAACACTAGTGCCACCCTGGATTGAGCCTCACGCCGACCTTGTTACCACGATTTGGAAACAACCGTCGGCGTTAGCCCCACTTCCCAGGAAGTCAAACAGGCTATACCAGGCTCCTGAAGGTGTGGACTACCTAGACTCTCACCCTCGGGCCGACTCTGTTGTGATTAGCGCCGCTCATGGCTGGTCGGCACATCCAAAACATCTGAGCTCGTCTCCTCCTGATAAGGAATCTCACCTTCTGGACCAGTATGGAAGAAAGATTTACACCTCCTTCACACTGGGAATTCGGGCCCTGAATTACGTCTCCCACATGGGGGAGTACCAGAAGGCGGTCCTTACTCAGGTGGAATCCAAGCTGGACTCCTTACCTGATTCCCAGATCAAACAGGAGTTAGCCGACCTCGTCCGTTCTGCTCGTTCGGCCAGTCGCCACATTTTGCGGACGACATGCGATACAGTGGATGCTGCCGGGTGGAGTTCCGCTTTCGCCGTGGGTCTACGGCGTCATGCCTGGCTCCGTGTGTCAGGTTTGGTCCCGGAGGTGCAATCCGCTGTTCAGGATGCACCTTTCAGGGGGTCAGTGCTTTTCGGGGGTGATGTCAAGGACATCATCACCGACTTGCAGGAGAAGGGGATGGCTCTGAAATCAGTGGATTCCATGTACCGTCCCCAGCAACAGTAGCGCCCGTCCCTTTCGCAGATGGATTTGGCCAAAGGCGAAACCACAGGGAAGGTGGGCCACCAAAAGTCGGGCCCCTGCAGCTGCTAAGCCCCCCACCCAAAAAAGCAGCGGGTGTTCAGCTGCGGCGCTGCCCCACACCACCTGACTCCTTTCCTCTCCCACCGCCTCTGGACTTCCCAGAGGAACCGGTAGGAGGGAGGTTTTCCCTCCACCTTCCGGGATGGGAGAGGATAACCACAGATTCTTGGGTGCTCCAGCTTATAGCGGAAGGGCATTCCATAGAGTTTCTTCAGAAACCACCCCGGCACCCACCTCCAAAGTTGGCCTATTCAAGGGAACACCTTCCTTTGGTCCAGGAAGAAATCTCGGCCCTTCTCTCGAAGCAAGCGATAGAACCTGTCCCCCTGTATCTTCAGGGGACGGGTTACTATTTCCATTTCTTCCTGGTCCCAAAGAAGACTGGAGATCTCAGACCGATTCTAGATCTCAGTTCCCTGAATCTTTATGTAGAATATAAAAGGTTCAGGATGCTCTCTCTGCAGAGCCTTCTGCCCCTCATCCGGCTGGGTCAATGGCTATGTGCACTGGATATGCAGGATGCCTATCTGCACATTCCCATTCGCCTTTCTCACCGCAAGTATCTTCGTTTTGCGTTTCAGGGGGACCACTACCAATTCAAGGCACTCCCCTTTGGTCTATCCTCGGCCCCCCGAGTCTTTACCAAATGCCTAGCTGTGGTAGCGGCCCACCTGCGTACAATGGGAGTACAGGTGTTCCCTTACCTGGACGATTGGCTCCTGGCGGCCTCGTCCAGGGAGGAACTCCTGCGTTTTCTCTCCCTCACCCAGCAGATTTTCACCTGCCTGGATATTACCATCAACCATTCCAAGTCTCATCTGGATCCTTCCCAGAGACTACAGTTCATCGGGGCCATCCTCGATACAACTGTCAGCAAGGCCTTCCTGCCTCCGGACAGGGCAGCCTCTCTTCAATCCCAGATTTCCCTGCTTTCAGAACGCAGGAGAGTCTCGGCGAGATCGGTCCTCCGTCTTCTGGGGTTCATGGCGGCCGCCATTCCGACGGTCTCCCGAGCTCGACTCCACATGAGGATCTCTCAGTGGACTCTTCGCTCTCAGTGGGATCAACTTGTGGACGACCTAGATCAATTAGTTCTGATCTCATCGCCGATGGTGCGAGACTTGCAGTGGTGGATGGTTCGAGAGAACCTGTTCCGGGGGGTCCCCTTCTTTCATCCTCCCCCCTCCCAGACTCTGACTACAGACGCATCAGGCGAAGGTTGGGGAGCCCATCTAGGTCCTCATCGGACCCAGGGCTCGTGGTCCAGACTGGAACAAGCTCTCCACATCAACGTGCTTGAGCTTTGAGCTGTGCTCTACGCTCTCCAAGCCCTTCACCAATACATCCTTCCCAGCCACCTAGCCATCCAGACGGACAACATGTGCGTAGTGTGGTACATCAACAAACAGGGAGGAACTCTGTCCTACCCTCTGTGCAGGGAGGCAGTGAGGGTTTGGGATTGGGCAACACAACACGACCTTCACCTAACGGCGATTCATGTTCCAGGAGTCGACAACACTCTTGCAGACAAGCTAAGCCGCTCCTCTGGCACACGAGTGGGAACTGGACCAAGGGGTGCTAGACGATATCTTTCAGCTTTGGAGGACTCCGCAGGTAGACCTGTTCGCCTCTCCCCAAAACGCAAAACTTCCCACCTTTTGCTCGCTGGTTCCAGAGCGCGGCGCTTTCTGGAGCGACGCTCTGTCTCTAGACTGGAAGGATAGATTCGTCTGTGCTTTTCCCCCAATTCCACTTATCCCACGAGTATTGCAGAAACTAGCCACAGAAGGAGCAAGAATGATTCTGATCGCTCCTTTCTGGCCCAGGCAAATCTGGTTCTCTCTTCTACAACAATATTCAGAGGATCCTCCTCTTCCTCTTCCTCTATCTCGAGGTTTGCTGACCCAGGATCAGGGGACCCTGGTCCACCCAGGCCTCAGATCCCTTCAACTACATGCATGGCTCCTGCAGACCTAGCCCGGTCCCGTTTTGGTGTCTCTCCAAAAGTGGCGGAAATTTTAGTGGAGGCTGGAAAACCCTCCACCAGGTCCACTTATGCCATGAAGTGGAAGAGATTCTCTATTTGGGCAGCCTCCAAGAACGTGGAGCCTTTCTCCTGTTCAGTGGCTTTTCTGCTGGAGTACTTACATCATCTCTTTGACCTGGGTTTCAGCCATTCCTCCTTGAAGGTTCACATGGCAGCTATCTCAGCCTACCATGTTCCCTTCACAGATAAAGCTTTCGCTCAACTGGAGGTCTCTAAGACCTTTCTCAGAGGGGTCCTTCATCTAAGGCCCCCCCATCCGTATTCCTGCTCCCCCTTGGGACTTGAATTTTGTTCTCGAGAAACTTACTCTTCCTCCCTTCGAACCTGCAGCTTCTGCAGATCTGAAGTTTCTTTCATGGAAGACTCTTTTCTTGGTTGCCATTACTTTGGCTTGAAGAATTTCCGAGCTCCAGGCCCTTATGTGTAAAATCCCCTATTTGATTTTTCACAAAGAACGAGTTGCTCTTCACATGAATCCTAAGTTTCTACCTAAAGTAGTAGCAGAGTCTACCTTAAATCAATCCATAGTGCTACCTGCCTTTTTTACGCAGTACTCTAATCAAGGGGAATATTTACCCCATACCATGGATGTTCACCGGATTCTGAGATACTACACCACCAGGACGAAGGATCTCAGAAAGACTGATCAGTTGTTCATCTCTTTTGCTCTCAAAAGGGAAGGCAATGCTGTTTCCAAACAATGCCTGTCAAAGTGGTTGGCTCATTGCATCACTTTCTACTATGACAAGTACAACAAGACCCTTCCGGGTCAGGTTAGAGGTCACTCCACAAGAGGAGTAGCGGCCTCTGCGGCTTGTTTCAAGAATGTGTCTGCGGCAGACATATGCGCTGCCACCACCTGGACTTCCGTCCATACCTTTACAAAACATTACAGTTTGGATATTGCCTCTCGCCATAGAGCAGGCTTCGGATTGGCTGTTTTGCAAGGCCTCCTGTCTTGAGGCTTGCGGCTAGGGCTACGTTTTAGAGTAGTTCCCTCCTCCCGGTGCCTTTCCTTTGTTCCAGACTGCTTGGGATTCAGTCCTATATGTAATTACCTACTGCAAGAGCCCTCTCGGTAAGATAGTACAATTCATAGAACTTACCGTAACAGTAGATCTTCGAGAGAGGCTCTTGCAGTAAATAATCTCTCCATACCATCCCCTAGGCTTTTCAGCTCTTTTTCCAGGAATGGAAATATCTGCTTCTCTCTCGTCCAGGCCTTCCGGGCCTGTGGCGGGAAAGAACTGGAAGGCGGGCGTCCGGGACCGCCCCTTTATGCCGACGTCGTATGACACCGGTCACCTGATGTGGGGGCGGTCCCTCGCCAGGGACTGCTAGCTAGAAATTTTTCCGTGGGGTCCTGCCACCGGCCGGCGTCAGTCCTATATGTAATTACCTACTGCAAGAGCCTCTCTCGAAGATCTACTGTTACGGTAAGTTCTTACGTAACTGTACTTTTCTATGTGTTGTCTGTTGTATTGTTATTTGTTAAGTATGAGATCCAAATATGAATGTAAAATGTTAAATATACCTGTTGATGCACTGAAGAGGACTTGGAAATGGGATAGGCTTCTGTTGGAGGGAAGATGGCACAAGCACCATGGCTAACCCCACGGGAATAACTATAGCCTCTAGGAATGTTAGGGGGGATTTCTTCTCCTGTTAGGCGCACCATGCAGCTGACTGCACTTAAGCGTCAGAGTGTGAATGTTGCGCTGCTGCAGGAGACCCACCTCACTAATGAGCATGCAAAACTAAAAAAAAAAAAAAACTGGGTAGTAGACTGTTTTGCAGCGTCGTTCTCTTCCCACAGATGTGGAGTGGCAATCCTCATCCACAAACGTTTGCTATTTAAGGCTAACAGGATAGTGGCTGATACTGAGAATGGCTGATACGTGTTTGTGGTAGGGGAAATGCTGGGAAAAGAATTAACATTCAGGAGTGTTTACGGCCCCTTCGATATATGACCCCATGTTTTATAAATCCCTCGTGGCCCTGCTAATGGCAGAACAATTTCCTGGGCTGATCATTGGTGGAGATCTAAATTGTTTGATGAACCCTTTATTGGATCACTCCGAGGGGAAGGGGACTCGTGGAGGGACTGGGCAGATATGGGGAGCAGGAATGGCTGATCTAGATCTCATTGATGTGTGGAGAACAGCCAACCCTAGTGTAGGAGAGTTTACATTCTTCTCCCACTCCCACAAGACATGGTAGAGATTGGACTATATTTACATTCCAAGGACTTGGTATTTTAGGCTTCTCCGGGCAGGGCATGGTGCTATTCATATTTCTGATCATGCCATGGTGCTTGTGTCACTGAAGGTGCAGGAAGAGGAGGTTGCTCCTCCAACGTGGCGTTTTCCCAATTATTTACTAGGGAATAAGAAGTTAAGGGACTATCTGCAAGATCAGTGGCAACAATATGAGTGGAACAATCTTGAAACGTCTCCCACAAAAACTGTATTCTGGGATGCAGGAAAAGCATATATGAGGGGCTCGATTATCAGCTATGTGGCTTGCCACAAGCGACAGATACGGGAGTGACGGGAAAACCTGGAACAATGCCTTAGAGTGCTGGAGAAGAGAGTGGCATTAGGAGAGGAAGGTGAAGCTGCCTCTAGATTATTGGCAGTGACAAGGGAAGCTTTAAATAACTTGATATTAGGGGAGGCACAGAAAACATGCCTATTCGAACGTAAACATTTTTACGAATAGGGGAACAAGCCTAGCACTATGTTAGCCAATCTTATCAGAGGTAAGAGAAGCACACACTTGGTTGCGGCCATTAGAGGCTTAGATGGCCAGCTTGGAAAAGATAGGAAGTTTATTAGGGATGCATTTAAATGTTTTTATGAGAAGCTCTACCAGACTGAGATCGGGGATGTAAGGACTAGTATGCATTCCTTTTTAGATAGGGTGAAGTTGCCTAAATTGTCCACCTCGCAGCAAGAATGGCTTAACACCACAATTACAGAAGATGAAATAGCCAAAGCCGTCACCAGACTAAAGAGAGGTAAAACTAGTGCCCCAGACGGTTTCTCTTCAGAATATCATAAGGCTATGAAACCACATCTGACTAAGCACTTAGGGGCGGTGCTTGAGGAGGCTAGGGAGGGGGAAAGTTCATTACCTCAAACGTGGAGGGATGCAGTTATCTGACTGATACCAAAGGAAGGAAAAGATTTGCTTGACTGTGTATCATACAGACCAATATTCCTATTGAATTTTGACTCTAAGATTATCACCAAAGTAATGGCCGACCGCATAGATAGGCTTCTACCGGGACTGATTCACCCAGACCAGACCGGGTTTATATGGAACAGATACTCCTACCATAATATGAGAACTCTCCTGAATGTAATTTGGGGAGCTTCAAATGGGTATGAATCAGTACATATATTATCTATGGATGCTGAAAAAGCATTTGATTGGATTGAGTGGCCGTATTTAATGGAGGTTCTGACCCAGATTGGGCTGATTTGTCAAATATATAGTGCCCCCACGACCAGAGTGCTAATTAATGGGACCCTTACAGATAGGTTCAAGCTACGAAGAGGAACCAGGCAGGGATGCCCCCTCTCGCCCCTTCTATTTACGCTGGCCCTGGAACCTCTAGCCATTGCAATAAGAGAGCACCCTGAGATATACAGGGTGGCAGGCCAATTGGGAAAAGAGTGTAAATTGTCTCTGTATGCTGATGATATGCTCCTGTATATTACCAAACCGGATCAATCCATGCCACTGCTCCTTCATCTCATAGACCATTTCTCCAAATTTTTGGGGTATAAATTAAATTTGACTAAATCAGAGGAACTTAGAATAGAGGATAAAAGGTTTGAAGAGAGAGAAAGGACCAGAGACTGGGGATTTCAGCAAGTCCGCAAATCATTTGTTTATCTGGGTATTGAAGTTGGAGAACATATGAAATCTTTATATGACCTGAATTATACTCCCCTATTACGTATAATTATAGCCGACCTTGAGAGATGAGCCAAGCTCCCTATAACATGGCTAAGTAGGACTAACCTACTTAAAATGAACGCCCTACTTCAGCTACTGCACAGTATGCAGATGCTCCCTGTGGGACTTACCCGTGCTGATATAAAGCAATTAGAGAAAGCATTTTTAGACTTTTTATGGCAAGGAAAGCTACCATGTACGAATCTTGCCCGTCTAAAATCCTCAGTAGACAATGGTGGCCTGCAATTCCCAGATCTTAAAAATTACTATCTTGCCATACAGTGTCGCTATTTAAAAGACTGGGTGGGTAGACCAAGGGAGGCGAACTGGCTAGACATGGAGGAGAGGGGATGCCCATGTCATGTGACTTCCTGCTTGTCAGGGAAAGGTCTCAAAGCGTATATGAGCCTGCCGAAGCCAAACCCACTGGTGAGATCAGTCTTGGAAGGGTGGGCCCACCTTGTTAGACGAAGAGGGATAGAACATGGGGAGGCCCTGCTTCTCCCAATTGCTGGGAGTCCTTTTTTTGTTCCAGGATGGGCGGACCTGGGCTTTAAGGAATGGGAGCAAAAAGGAATAAAATGTATAAAAGACCTATGTACTAAAGAAGGGCTAGATACATTTGACCACATGAGAAATAAAACCGGGTTGGGGCACAAGCACTTTTATTGATGCCTCCAACTACGAGCATACTACAGTTCCCTGGGGAGAAGGCAGGGTAGAGATGATGCATGGGAGCCACTGGAACAATTAATACAGGAGGGGAGGCGTAATCCAAAGGGTACCATACGTAGAGTAGATAAAGCAGGGAGACTGTTACTTCTGGACATGACGCAGAAAACTAAGCATCTATGGGAGAGGGATTGGGGGTTCCCATTGCAGATGACACATGGAAGATGATGACACAGCTGCATCAGGGTATCTTAATTTGTAATAAATATAAAAAATCCTTTTATAAATGTTGCCATATATTGTATTGCCCGCCCCGAGTGTTAGTAAGTTCAATCCCTCAGTCTCCCCGCGCTGCCATGTAGGCCTGGCCTCCTACTATCACTATTTTTGGACATGCCCTGTCCTACAAAAATTTTGGAGAGAGGTAATGGTGGAGGCTCATACCAGCAGGGAGAGACTGCCTATACTCACACCTAGTAATGTTGTTTGGGGTGGAGGAAGTGGGTTAGGGTGATTGGGCCCCCTTCCTAGATGGCTTAGGGTTATTCTGGTGATGGCCAGACACTGTATCTTGAATACTTGGGTGTCTGCAAACAAACCTACTATACAGCAGTGGAAATCACTGATATTACAGGCCCTCACCCTGGAAAGACTAACTTATGTGATGCAGGATAGGGGGAACAGTTTTATAATACTTGGCAAACATACCTCAATACCCTGACTCCAGTAGAAAACCTCACATTGGGGGAAGGTTGGATATAGGGGAAAGGAGGGGAGGACAATGGTTGGTGCTAAACTGAATGGATTTATGATGATATTATGTAAAGACAAGTCACCCTATTAAGTAGTGTACTATATCTTTTTTAAGTAATAAGGCAACTCTTTATTATCATGAAATTGGATCCCTATGTATATAAGTTAAGTACTGGATGTATATGTCTGTCTGTGTTGTTTTGGCCTTGATGGTTTCAACGGGTCTGTTTGTCTGTCTATT
Organism: Neoceratodus forsteri; assembly: GCA_016271365.2. Lineage (NCBI taxonomy): Eukaryota > Metazoa > Chordata > Ceratodontiformes > Ceratodontidae > Neoceratodus > Neoceratodus forsteri. The sequence goes on along the minus strand of CM057455.1, from coordinate 880,486,293 downwards.
GAAAACTTGAATAAACATATGATGCAAAAAAAAAAAACTACTGGAGAAGCCAATTGACCAACAGCTAAAGGACTTCCTGGAATCTAAGGACCTATTAAACCCCATGCAGTCTGGTTTCAGACCAAAGCATAGCACTGTATCTGCCCTAGCTAAAGTCTCTAGTGATTGGCTAAATGCAACGGGTGCAAAGAAACACATCTATGCCTTGTTTTTAGACCTAAGCAATGCCTTTGATACCTTTGACCATAGCCTGCTATTGGCCACCTTGGACTTGACAATACCTCCATGAAATGGTTCAACTGTTACCTTACCAACAGAATGCGACAAATCAAAGACCAAGGTGATCTCTTGCTGCTTAAAATTCTACCACGCGGAGTACTGTAAGGCTCCATACTGGATCCCATACTCTTCGCGATCTATATTAATAACATTGACTCCCAAATACACAAAGCACGAGTGCATCTATTTGCAGATGACACGGTGATATACACAGTGTGCTCTTCCCCCAAGCTTGCATTCAAGGAGCTGCAACATGAATTTGACATCCTGCAAAAAAATTTCTGCAGCTGAAGCTCCTCCTTAATGCAAGCAAAACGAAAGCTATGGTCATCTCTCCTAAATCCCACACTCCGACAACTGTTCACCATCATGGGATACTCACCTTACTTGATGAACCAATTGAAATTGTTGACAACTTTAAATACCTAGGTTTTTGGCTAGACAGCAAGCTTAATTTTACAGTACATTTGCAGGAACTAGACAAAAATCTGAGACAGCGCCTGGGCGAGGCAAAAAAGACCCTGGTCCAACAAACCTTCCTACCTCTACTTGACTATGTGGATCTATAGTCACTGCCCTGTTTCAGTTCTAAGTAAATTAGACACCCTGTATCACGGTGCCCTGAGATTCATATCTAGAGCTCCTTTAAACACCCACCACTGTCCGCTCCATGAGATGATTGGCTGGTCCTCTGTTAATATCAGGAGGAAGAGAAATGCAGCCCCTTGGTTTCACATGGCAGTTACAAATAAACTTCCTTCTTATATCTACAATCTATTTAATTGAAACTCAGGTCCTACTGTTTGAGATGTTATGCATTTGTTATGTTCGATGTACCCAAGATCCAAACAAGATCTGGCGCTGCTGCTGTTAGCTTTGCTCTTCCCACCCTTTGGAACTCCGTGCAGAAGGCACTTAAGATTGTTATGGTACTGGGGATATCCATCTTCAAGTCTCTTCTCACAGCTGCCTTGAAAGAAACTTGCTCATGTTGTAGATAATTGCTCAAGACCTTGCTTTCCCAATCCCACTTTTGTTTGTCAGGTCATTCTAGCACTTCTATTCTTCTCCCCCTTACCCCTACCCATTCTCCTCAACTGCCCCGTTCCTCCCCCTTTTCATCTCTCCACTTCATTTCCTTTTTAGCATATACTTAATATTTTCTGTCGTGTTGTATTATTACAGGTTACTATAGTTTTATAGCAGTATTCCCATGTTCTCCTTTGTGCCTGTAATCTGTATATAGTGTAAAATGCACAAAATGTATCATCGACTGTATTCAAATGTTGTACATGTTGTGTACCGGTATATCTTTAACTTTGTATTGTCCATTGTAATTGTTGTCCAGGACCACCTTGCAAACGAGCTCACTCAAAGGTGAAAAGCCTGGTTAAATAAAGTTTGATTGGTTGATTGATGGAGCAGTGGAGCCTCCAGTACCCCTACCTCAGTGCAGAGGTCTGTTGTCACAGGACACTGGTGCCCTGGTCCATCCGGACCTGAGGTCTCTGCACCTGCATGCATGGCTTCCGAAGACATAGCCATGGCACAGTTTGAGGTGTCACCAAAAGTAGGTAATGTACTGGTTGCAGCCAGAAAGTCTTCCATTAGACATACATGCTCTTTGAAGTGGAAGCATTTCACTTTTGTGGGCCACTTCCAAATATATGGACCAGTCACCTGTCTGGCCAGTGTGATGTTGGAATACTTGCTGTCACTGTCGAATTCCAGTCTGCAGTATTCCTCACAGAAGGTGAATCTGGTAGCTGTATCAGTTTCCCATGCCTCTGTTGATGGCCTGTTGTCCAGGAGCATCTGATGGATGTATGGTAGCTCAGTTAGAGGTCTTCAATACCTTTTTCGCAGGTATTCTGCATATGGAACCTCCCATTCGCAATCCGGTCGCTCCGTAGGGCCTTAATTATGTGCTTGAGGAACTTTGTCTCATTTTGAGCGAGCTGCAAGTTGTAGCTTACAGTTTCTTTCATGGACAGTGTTATTTTTAGTTGCAATCACTTTGGCTCACAGGATTTTAGTGCTACAGGCTCTAATGTGTGAGCCTACTTATTTTATTTTACATAAAAACAGGGTGTCTTTACGTACTAAAACTAAATTTCTGCCAAAGGTTCTGAGTTCACACTAACTCAGACCATCCACCTTCCAGATTATTATCCTGAGCATGCCAATAAAGGAGAAGCATTGCTCCATGCTTTGTATGTACATGGAAACCTGAGATATTATATTGCTCGTACCAAGGGCTGCAGAAAGTCCTTTCAGATTTTTTTTGTTCATCCCCAGGAAAGAGGGCATACCTGTTCAGCCACCTGGAGTATTGTCCACACTTTTGCTAAACATTACAGTCTGGACATTGTTTCTTGTATATGTGCAGGCTCTGAACTTGCTGTTCTACAGGACCTACTGTCATGAACAGACTGCACCATCCTTCCACTTAGCATTTGAGACTGCTTGGGACTTGTTCCAAAGGTATGGCCTATTGGAAGAGGTATCCTGTAAGAAGATTTAACTGTTATTTACTTACCATAACAGTAGATCTTTGAGAGAATCTCTTCCCTTAGGCCATGCTGGCCATCCCTCCGTGCCCCTTTCTACCAGCTGTAGGGGAATATGGTATCCAGTTCTGCCTTGTGAATTTTCATGGCTGCTGTTTCCAGTGCCAGCATCTGCTTAATATCAGAGGCACTGGTGTAATCTCCTGGTTCCCCAAGAAGAGAGTCCTCTGAGCACATTTTCTGGTGCGGAACTGAGGAGAGATGGGGCTGATTACATAAGACGTTGATGTGTGACATCATCGTGGGCAGCCCCCAGCTAGCAAATTTTCATTGTGATGCTAGCGCTGATGCGGGTATAGTTCCAAAGGTGTTATGGTAAGTATGTAACTGTTCTATTCTAGGTGCGACCCAGGAGTGAGGGAACAGGAAATGCAATTAAAAAAAGTATAGACCGTATCAATGATTGGTAGAAAGTAAAATGCAAACAGAGTACAATTTAACCTGTTGAAGTGCAAATAAAAGTAAATGAAGCTAAGCAAAGGTACAGTGAGTGGCCTTGTTGTGCAAATACAGAGACCAGAAAATGTGGAACGATGGCAGTGCAGATGTAGAATAGGAAGGAGCCTGAAACAGGCTGAGCTAGAACTCAGGATGATGCCCAACATCATGGATGGTAAGAGCTCCAGCAGGGGAGGATTAGGGATTGGGCTGACAGGAGCAGGTCGGGGAGGAGTTTTAGCTGGCGCCTAAAGGAGACCGGTGAAGGAGAGAGATCAAGAGAGGAGGAGAGCAGGTTCCAGAGGGTGGAAAGGCAATAGGAGAAGGCTGACTGTCCAGCAGAGAAGTGAGGGTTGGGCAGGGAGAAGGTGCAAGGATCTCTGAAGCGGCAGGAGTATGAGGGAGAGAGAATGGGAGAGAGGAGTGAGGATAGGTAAAAGGGAAGGGACCTAAACCTGTATTTCGAGATGAAGGAGGCGCAGTGTGGGACTGGTGACATGAGAGTAGGGGGAGAATGGATAGGGAGGAGAAGAGTGGCAAGTTCAAGGGGTGGGAGTTAAGCAACAAAAGGCGCTGTAGAGGTTGTCCAGTCTGGCAAGGGAAGAGGGGAGGGTGGTGCCATAGACGACATTTGCATAGTTGAAAACAAAGAACACCATTTTGATGATACGCTCCTGGCAGAGCTGAGGAGACGAGCAGACTTTGTTGTGGTACAAGATGTCACAAATGCACTTGGCAGGTCTGGCCCTCTGTTCCCACAGTGCCAACCTCCGAGTGCAATAGTGCAAACAGTTAACAGACAGGGTAACTCTACTGTTTGCTTTTGGGTCTGAATCACCTTTAGCCTCAAGTTCTGGGGGTATTCAAACTGTGAACCGTATGCTAGCGTACCCAATGTACAGGCTCAGATATGTACCCTCTTTGAGGATTGCGGTACAGTCTTTCACCAGGGGCACCCAGCTAGGCTTCCAAAATGAACCTGTTTAACTCTATAAGAGACCTTAGGTATATTCTTACCTTTTTACTCAAGCTCAGTAACACCATCAAGCTGTTAAACCGTTTTGTCAGACTTAACCCTCTATACGTCACATGCAAAAAGAACTGGCAGACACCCTGGCAGTCTTTTAAATAAAAGGCACTTTACTAAAAGATGATAAAAATATGTAAAATGTAAACACAGAACAATATATCAGAGTATGCAATCACATAAAAGAAAAACAAGGAAAACTACAGAACAAACTCCTACCAAAATACATTTAGACCTTTTCGATCTAATGTATTACCTCTGGAAGTGCTTAAGTTATATCAGAGAGCTGTGTCTTTCTAGAGTCCCAAGATGGTATATGTCGGGCAGTTCACACACAAGTATTTAACTTTCTCTCCACACCCCTTCTGTGAGTCATCTAGCTCCTCCTTTTAGAATATAAAAAAAATACACACGATGTCCTATCAGGAAGTATATTAAATAAGGTGACATCAGCAAAAACTGATTTCCCAAATTATGGGTCTTTGATCCACCAGTTCCTTTGAGGTTTACAACCCTGAAATCCATCACCTCGGTGCGATACAACCAACAGGAATCCGCTAAATGATGTCCTGTCCTGTTTTAGTTATTATTAACTATTTTAGTTTCCCAACTTCAAAGGCATGAGGTCATAAAAAGGCCATAAAATGCAATTTCTCAAGGAAGTTAATTACATTACAGATATCTCCTGGTCAGTTACATATCTTGTAGCTTCACTGAAACCTGGGGTGGGGGGGGCACCCATGGAAGCCCAGACTGTCTTATGTGAGACAATTGCATACTATATCTTTATATTACAGATATCATTCAATAATCATAACCAGCTGGCCAAGCGTCACACAAGGTACCGAGTTTGGGGACGAGCTTGGAGTGGATGGCATCAATGTGGACAGAGAAGTCAAGCTTACTATCTAGCAACACACTGAGATACTTGACAGAAGAAACCACTTCGAGGGGGGTGCTATCCAGGGTGGAGAGAACAGGGATGGGGAGAGCCTGACCAATTTCCAGCTGGTGCCAAAGGTTATGAAAACTGTGTTAGTGTTGACCAGGCATTGGTTGGAGTGGGACCAGCACAGGATGTAGTGGAAGTATTGTTGGAGCAAGCCTTTAGCTGCTTTGGTTGATGGGCCTGAGGTGTAGATAACTGTGTCATCTGCATACATGTGAATATGCGAGTTGGCACAGACAGAGGGGAGATCGTTAAGGAAAATGGAGAACAGAATGGACCCAGGATGGAGTCCTGTGTGACCCCAGCCTGGATGGGTAGGAGAGGTGACAGGACACCTCCTACTCTGTCGACTGATGTCCCGTGAGGTAGGAACAGAACCATTCAACAGCAGGGTCTCAGAAGCCGGCAGAGCTCAGCTTATCCAGCAGGAGGGGATGGGCCACCGAGTCAAAGGCTTTAGCCAGATCGATGAAAATGGCTGCTGTGATGTGCCCTTGATCCATCCAGTGACGATGGAGTCAGTGACATTCATCAGGGAGGAAACAGTGGAGTGGTGCTTCTGGAAACAGGAGAGGAAGTTGGATGAGTAAGGAAGTCAGATTTAACAGGTATTTTAGCTGTAAAACTTAATTCCTGCCAGAGAAGTATACAGTATATCTACAGTAATTTGCAGATTGGATCGCTGGTCTGAAGGATCGTCTGCAAGGGGCCTCTTTTCAGAAGCCAGCTACAGATTTCTTTGAACTTAAGTAGGGATCGGGAAGCCAGACACCATAGACTGAAAATAACATGAGGCACCATCCAGCTATGAGGTAACAGAAGTTAAGAACTCACTAAATACTCTTTGCACAGCCATTCAGAGCGTGAAAAAGACATTTGATGATTTCTCAGACAGGCTGGAGTCTGTTGAGCAGTCAGTCACTCGACTTTCTACAAATGCCGGGGGCCACACGGAGAAGGTTGTGGCAGCCTCCAGCAAAATGTGCATTAGAACAGACACCTAAAAGCTGCAGTTACAGCATACAGAAACATTCTCCAGGATTGTAAGCTCTGCCTGGTGGGTCTGCCAGGGTATTAGAAACCAATGACCTTGTTCTTTACCTGAACTATTTTGCTGGAATCCACCTCCACCATCTGGATTCATTTAATCGAGCCTACCTAGTGAATCCCTAGATGGCCGCTGTTGATCTTTGATATGGACTATAGATTCATATAAGGGCTATTACATGTGGCTCCTGTGATCTGCACATGGGTCCCGGTTTTAGAACTGAACTGTGTGCTCGGATTATTAATTAAAGCCCCTTTGAAGCCTGCAGCTTCCTGTGACTTGAAGAACTCGCCCTGAAAGACCTTGTTTCATATCTCTGTTATGTTCACTGGACATGTCTCAGAGTTATAGACCTTGATTTGAGTATCGTATTCCTGGTTTTCCAAAGGGATAGGATGCCTTTGCGGACTCGCATTCAGTTCCTACTGAAACTGCTCTCTGATTTCACACTAAATCAGTCCATTGATTTGCCTGTTTCTTCCTTTCCCCTGAGAACCCAGGGAGGTGCTGTTGCACTTGTTTGATGTCCTTAGAATCCTTCTATACTATTTGGATTTTACCAAGAACTGCTTAGTTTGTTTCCAAATAATGTTTCTCCAAATGTATCGCCTCCTGTATCATATTCTGTTACAGGCAGGTGGAGCAGACTCCCTGACACTGTCAGGGTGGATACCACCAGGGGCATGTTGGCCTCCATTGCCTGTTTCAGGTCTGTCTTGGCCTCAGACATTTGCAAGGCTACCACTTGACAGAGGATCTATACTTCTACTTAGCATTACAGTTTGGATTTGAACTTTCTTAGGAGACCTGAGTTTGGCCTTGCCATTAAAATTGACTGTCACAAGAAATAATACATTGTGCGCATTAAACAGACTTCACACGTGCCCAAACTTCCATTTGTAAAAAATGCAAGGTTTCTATTCCCTTTAACCCATGACCTGTGTACTGGGCCATCCTGTCTCCATGTAAGACTACCCATGAAATCAAAACCCAGTCGTCTATGTGCAAGGCTATAATTAGAAGCAGAAGGGAGGATGGGGTCTCTAGGAGCTTGAAGGATTTTGACATTCGCGATAGAAAGAGGGCAGATTTGACTTTCTTTTTCTGTCCTATACTATCTATGCATTTACAGTTTTTTTTGTTTTTTTTTTTTAATCTTTTTATCCTCCTATGGTGGTCCCTTAGGACTCTCTCCATTGTGGTCACAGGGGCCGGCCAACTCCTGCTCTGCCTGAAGTCTCTCTGCACCATGCCTCCATCCTGGGATTACCTCCAGCCTCACCACCGAACTCTCAACCCCCCAGCTCTGAGCCCCCTGAGGTGGGACTGCCTTACCTTTTACTGACACTCTAAATAGAATCTAGCAGGGTGTCCAAGGGGAGGAGGAGGAGATCTGGAGGCAGGCTTGGAGCAGACCCGGCTGTGAGCATGGGGGGGGCCAACCGCTGGACCCACCTTAACCTTTCCGGGTGCCTGGGCATTTTCTTTTGTTTGGTTCCCCTTGGAGTGCGGTCGCAGTGACATCCAGCACACTGCAGGACAGCCACGACGCCCCTACCCCGATGCATGTCCACGCTGAAGGCGAGTCCTCCCAGTTCACTGGAGCCGCAAGTGCGGTGAAGAGCACTAACCCACCCTCCAAGGAGAGGAGAGGAGAACAGTCCTCTGTATGCTCGATCCTCTCCTCCCTCTGCCGACCCCCAGTGCCCCGAGTCCACTCCCGAACTAGGGTCGCCGACGTGGTGCGAGGTGTGGTGTCCAGTGCCTCAACCCTCAGCACCACTGGGCCAGTTTATAGTTTATTTTTAAATGTACACTCTTAATTCCTTATCTGGTGCTTGAGTGTGGCCTCCTGTAGTGAGAACCTATTTGTATGAAATAGGGAGGCATGACTGGAGGCAGGTGAGAGGCAAGTTCAGGAGAAATGTAAGGAAGTCTAACTTCACTGGGAGGGTGGTGGAACCATGGATCAGACTGCTGGTGGAAGTGGCGGGGGTCACTACCCTAAACAGGTTTAAACACAGTTGGGATGGGGAAGAGGACTCATAATTTGGGGGGGGGGGGCACACAGGTTTGAGAGGTGGAGGACAGGAGGAGGGGGAAGGTAACAGTCCACCGATACAGTAGGTCAGTGGGTATGTTAGGAAGGGCACATTCAATGGACTGTCAGTCTTCTGCTGTCAGATTCTGTCATTCTGTGTTCCTCCATTCATCTGCTAATCCAGTGCCCAGCTCAGTAACCAAAGTCTGGCTCCTCCAACTGAACAGCCGATGCTTCCCAAGTCCTCGTGGCTTGGCCTGCACAGCAACCCCAATGTTGGCTGGATGATGTGATCTAGTCATGTTAGGGACAAAAGGGCTGATGGAGGAGGAGGAGACAGGTTTATGACCCTTTGGGTTGTGGTTGGGGGTGACCTTCATCTGCCCATCAAGGACCTGTTGATGTTCCCTTGGTGCCATCGAGTGTAAGCGTTCAGCATGTTCCTCCTAATGTACAAGCTCCTTAGAGTCCTGCCTCACGCTGACTCCCCATCCCTTCATGTTGTGGGATCAGTGACCCTCATTCTATGGAGGAGGCTCTGTCGCCAGCATGGCAGGCAGCACTGCTGTGCTCCATGCCCTGGAGCAAGTTCACTTCGCAACTTTTAATCATTTTGAGGGGAAGAAATGTTAATAGCTGTGTTGGCTTGCATTTGATGGCATGATGCCTAGTAATTGTATAAAAATGCAGCTTTTTGTACAGTATGTTAGTCTAGTAAGATGTGCCACATTATCCAGTGAGTGCCTTTAATATAATTTCTGCCTGATTAAGAGACTTTGGAGGTCTCAAAAGCTTGTAAGTTTCACAAAGCTAGCCCAATAAACAGCACTATTTGTAGGAGCTGGGGTTTAACAGGGCCCAAAAGAGTTGCGTGAATGGGGGTGTGCCAGGTAGAAGCAGGAAAAAAAAGGCTTTTAAGCTTAAACTATCCAGCAGATCGATTTGAAGGTAATCATCCCTAATAACTTTCACAATTTATAATTTAACTACAGTAGTGCATACTATTTTTGAAGTTTGTGCCTTTTTCCTTGTCAGGTTATTTTTTCTAGACTTTTTCCCATGTGTTTATATGGAGCTGCCAGAGAGCCCATCGTTACAATCAGCAGTGATAACCCAGCATTCAGTATCTAAAACTGAAAATGAGTGGTACATGTACCTATTGTCCCTTTATTGTTTTTCTGTTTCACTCCCTATTGTCCCCCCGGAGCTGTTCACTCCTGGAAATATGTTCTATCTCAGCATGCCTGTCTCAACCACCACATTTTAAATAACTAAAATGCATGGTTGTAAGCTTGTGACTGCCTTAGTGCAGTCCATTACGACTAAAGCCTGTGGATTACTCCTGCAGTTTCATCCTTGCATTGGATCCAAGGCAATAGCTGTTCCGTATTATAAGACATTTAGTGGAGTGCATAATTGTTAAAGAGCTTCTCTTCCAAGTCTGTAGGACCTACAAAGAAATCAATAAGCATTTTAGTCAAATTGCTGTTTAAGCATCCCATGGATTCTGAAAGCTTTGCATAGCTTTAATCAGATCTGTGCCAGATTGCTCTGAGGAATTCAGTAAATTACCAAAGGGGCTTATACAGACAAGAAGGTACTTGTTGGGCCAGAAATAGCACACACTTTTCTTTAACTGCACGGTTTGTCCCGTAATAAAAATGTATAGAACAAATTTGAGATTCAAAGGCCAACACCGTCAAATCCAGGATCACTAAGCAGTTATGAGTTCAAGGTACAAGTCAAATACTGGATGGAATTCAGTAACGATTAATTTGCATCTTGCTTTCTTTTCTGGCAGTTTCCATTTTTAGCCCCCCTCGCCTCCAGTGGTTCCCCCCACCCACCCGCCTCCAGTGGCCCACCACTCAGGACCGTTCCTCCTGCTAGAGGTAGATACTTTTGTGGCTGAGCCAGTTCTGCTTCTTTGTTTTTTTTCAGGCATAGGTTGTGAGTGCAGGTGACAGCCAGCAACCTCCTCTCAGGGGCTTCCTGTGTCCTTCAGTATCACATATGTTCCTCTTCAGAGCTGTCGTCTCTGCTGAATCAGAGACTGAGTCCTGAATAGACTTCTGTGACCCTACATTTTTCACAGTGCCTTGTGGAAGGGGGGAGTTATCTCAGCTAGGTACACTAACATGGTCAAAATCCAGCCCCCCGATATCAAATGGATGTTCATAATCGGTGAAATATGAGGAGAATACAGTCTTCTAAATGAGGATGAGCACCACAATTAGGGGGCATGCAGTGAAGCTGCGGGGGGTTCAGGAGAGGTGTGAGGCAATATTTCTTCACCGAAAGGGTGCCAGGTAACGTAGTGGAGGCTTAAAACGGGAGGGGGGGGGTGCAAACATGCATGGGGTGAACATAAGGGTCAGTTACGGCAGAGGCAGGGAGGATAGATGGATGCCAGAGACCAGCTAGAGTCTGTGGTTGTAGAATAGGCAGTGAACACTTTGGCAGACTGGGTGGGCCAAGCAGTCCTTTTCTGCCAGCAAATTCAATGCCTCTAAGGGAGGAGGGTCGGACGGATTGTTGGAAACTGCTGTGCACCATTACAAGAAGTCTAGGTGACAAATGCTGGAACTTAAATCACTGGTGGCAGAAGGTAATCTAGGCTTGGTGGCTGTCACAGATGTGGGCAAACCAGAACCATGAGTTGGACATGTGCATACTGCGGTATGCATTGTTTAGGAAAGGACATACGAAGAAGCCAGCAGAAGGGCATTTGGTCTATCAAGTCTGCTCATATTGCAGGGTTCACAGCTGGAGCCAGTGTCCCAGCCCTCCCTCCCCACTCCTCCCATCCTCCCTACCCATGATCCTTACCTTCCCCCTATGCCTGTCCCAACCTCTCTTAAAGCTGCCCACTGTCTTCAACGAGATACAGGGCAAAGGACAAGGGAGAGGGTAGCAGTCTGTATAAAGGAATGCATTGAAGCCTCATAGATGAACAATTTGGGTGGCTCTGGAGGTTCATAGATTCTGTGGGTACCAGTAGCCACAGGGACAGGAAAACAGTTGAGGTCATCATAGTTTAAAGGCCACCAAGCCAGGACCGGGGCAGACAGGGACCTAGAGGAAATTGTGAAGAGGGCATTATAGTCAGGGGAAGTAGTTATAATGGGGGACTTAAGCCTGCCAAACGGGGATGGGAAGTTCTCGGTTGCGACAGGTATAAGAAACCAGCTTCTGGTGGAGAGTTGGTCTAGGACCCTACAAAGGAGGGAGCTCTATTGGACCTGGTTCTCACAAACAGTGAGTAGATCCAAAACACAGTAGTCTGTGGGTCAGGTGATCACAAGACTGGGTGGCTGGAGGTCCAAGTGGAAGCCAGCAAGAGAAACAGAGCTGTAAATGTGTGGGACTTCAGAAAAGCAGAGGTTTAAAGGATGCAAAAGCTACAAATGGACAACATGGAGGCACAGTGGGGATAGAAGTGGTGGTGGGAAAATGGGGCATGTTTAAGGAGCTCCTGACACCTTTAGAAAAACCCGAGAAAAATGTGAGATTTGGGCTGAATTCAGTTTGTATTTCTTATATTTTCTATAATTCTTTCCCTTCTTTCATTATCACTGAGGACAGTTGTATGAAAGGGGATTATTGCCCCTTAGACTTACCTGCTCTTTCTGCTTACCTAGACCTGACATCATAATCCCCCTTATGGCATCATAATGATCTCCACAGCAACAATTGTGATGTCGTAAACAGAACTGTGATGTCAGGTGTGGGCAAATAGCCGGAACAGATAGGACAGTGATCCTGTTCACATGCAAATGTCCGTAGTAAAAAGAAGCAAGGGTGAGAATGAAAGAAAAATGATTAAATATAAGCTAAATTATGTCTAAATATTGCATTTTTTTCAGATTTATCACAATGACGTCAGTGGGTCTTTTAGATGGGCATAGTAAAGGCTGCCAATGCTGTATCAGGAGGCCTAGCAAGGGGAGGAAAGCAAGAGACCCACTGTGGTTCACATCCGGTTTGAAGGAAGCAGTGAGGGCAAAGATGAGGGCATTCAAGAAATAGAAGGGGAGCCAAAGGGAGGAGGATAGAGAGGATTATCTAAGGGCAACCAGGAAGCTCAGCAAGAAGATCAGACATGCTAAGGCTGTTAGCCAGAGGAGTGAAATAGGGGCACAAGGGATTCTTTTGATAGATCCAGGAGAAATGCAGTCAACGATGGTATCATGAGGTTAAAAAAATGGGAAGGATGGAAGAAAAGGGATGGGGGGTAAAGCAGAATTACTGAACCAGTATTTTTGTTCAGGTTTTACCTGGGAAGAGGAGGGCCCTTTACCAGAATGTGGGATGGTAGTTAATAAGAGGGAGGAAGGAAGTTCTAACATTCAAGGAAGAATCACAGAAGAGTGTGTGGGAGGGGCTAAAAGGATTAAGGGTGGACAAATCAATAGAGCCAGATGGGCTACACAGTAAGATAGGGAAGTAGTGGAGGTGTAATAGCAGCTCCACGTGCAGATATTTTCAACTGCTCGCTGGACACAGGAGTGGTCCCCAGGGACTAGAGGACAGCCAGTGGGGTCCCTCTGAATATGAGTGGAAGGAAGAAAGGACGAGCCTGGCAACTATAGACCAGTCAGCCTGACATCTGCAAGTTACTTGAGGCCCTACTGAGGGAAAGACTGGTAGACTTCCTTGAAATCTTTAGGTTACAGGATGATACGCAGTCTGGGTTCACTTAGGGGAGTTCAGATGAACTCTGTAGAGTTCTTTGACTGGGTGAGTGGGATGGCAGACAAAAGACAGGCAGTCATACTGTACCTGGACTTCAAGAAAACCTTTGACTCTGTCCCCCACGGGAGGCTGGTCAAACAACTGAGGGACCTGTGGGTGGAAGAACGGACAGCAGCTTGTGTAGTGGGCTTGCTGAGGAGAAGTACTCAGAGAGTAGTGGTAAATGGCAAATTCTCTATGTTGAAGTGGTTACAAGTGGGGTACCACAGGGTTCGGTTCTGGGCCCCAGTACTCTTCCAGGTATTCATTTGTGATATAGGGGTGGGCATACAGGAAAAGATCTGCCTCTTTGCAGATGACATGAAGATCCATACAAGGTTGGATTAGGGCACTAAGAGGGGACATGGAGAGACTGGTAAAAGGGTCCCTGATCTGGCTTCTAAGCTTTAATGCAAAAACACTGTGAAGTAATGCACATTGGGAAAAGGAATATGAGAATGTAGTACTCTGGTTTTTTTTTTTTTTTTTTGAAGTGGGGGTGGTACTGGGAAACACAGCCAAGAAGAAAGACCTGCGGGTTATAAAATCAGATAACCTAAAATCCACAACACTTTGCAGCAAGGCTGTGGGCAAGGCAAACTGGATGTTGGGGTGCAATGGGAGAAGAATCAGCAGCAGAAGCCAGGCGTGTGCGTGTACGTGTACCCACTAGAGACCAGGAGGCAGACATGATTGAAACTTACAAGTACCTGCACAGGATAAACAGGGTGGAATTTGAAGGCATTTTGCCATAAGCAGGAACACAGGTATGAGACGGAATTCTTTGAAGCTAGCAAAAGGAAGATTCAACAAATGTCCGCTAGCACTTTTTCACCAGTGGAGTAGACTGCCAGAAGAGCTGGTGCAATCTAAAACAGTGTGTATGGTGGTGCACGCGCACACACATGTGTGCCAGGTACATGGCCATAGTAAAAGGGAAGGGATAGAAGTGAGAGGGAGGGATGGCAACTAGGGCCTTCGCAGTGTAGCAAGCTAGCTAGGCTCAGTAGATTAGATTGGTTGCTGGGCCCTTTTCTTCGGTCGCTTTCTATGTTTCTGTGTGCTGCTACGGGACAATATGGACAGCCTGTCTTGCACCATCAGATATACTTCTTTAAACTTCTACTTCTTGATCAGAATTTAAATACATATATTAACTCGGATGAGTCTTAGTCTGATCTCCTTGGAAGATATGGGGACCTTGACACATACTGTGTAGTTGATCAGTTGTTACTCCAGCCACTGAGATAGTGAGGTCATTATTCTGTGCCTGACTTGTTTTTATGTCCTGTAACATCAATCAATCAATCAATCAAAATCTTTATTTATTCAGGCGAACATCATTGAGCATAGCTCATTTACAAGATGGACCTGAGTGGTCATAACAATATAAGGTTACAAATTTTACACAAAAACATGGTACTGAATGAACACAAATACAAAGATTTATGAATGAGACAGATAACAAATATTTACATATATACAAGGCAAAATGACATTGGACCTAGATCATATTAAAAGGAAAGAAACAAACAGTATTGTAGGGATAAAGCTAGGTAATGGGACTTGGGAGGCATTTTATACGAAGTAGGTTGGAGAACAAGCTAGAAGAACAATAAAGAAATAGGGTAGTATAAAAAGGGGTAGGGAAGGAGGGGTGTGAGAGGACTAGGCCTTATGGAAGCAATTGCATGATTCTGGGAATAGACTAGTGTACAGTTTTTTGAAGGATGTTAAAGGAATGAGGGTATCCAATTTCAAGGTCTTTTGAAGAGAATTCCAGATAAGTGCTAGGGAATAGCTGATTGCAGCCCTTCCATACCGGGTGCAGGTGATGGGAATCTTCAGCAGGATGAGTTTATTGATCCTTAGGGTGTAAGGCCTGGATGTGATCCAGTTGAAACAATCTGAGATGTAGGAAGGGAGTTTGTTTGTCAGAGCTTTGTAGATCCAGGCAGCAGCATTTTTGTTTCTTCTATGTTGTAGGGATGTTCAACTGACTGCATTGTAGAGAGAGCATTGATGGGTGCTGGAGGGAAGATCTGTAATGAATCTAATAGCTCTATGATACAAGGTGTCTAATTTATTTAAATGGGAGAGGAACAGTACCATAAAGGAAGTCAGCGTAGTCAATGAGGGATAGGAATGATGCCAGGATTAGCCTTTGTTTGGAATCTCTGGTCAGGTAGTGTTTGATCCTATAAAATAGGCCAAGTCTTTGTCTAAGCTTTTCAGGAGCTCTTCAATGTAGAGTATAGTCAAGTTTATTGTCAATCCAGACTCCAAGATATTTGAATTTGTCCACATATTCCAGATTTTCACCAAGGATGGTAGATAATTGTGGAGGGTGAATGATGGGACAGTGGAAGAGCAGCTCTGGTGGCAAGAACATAGCTTCTTTTCTTGGCATTTAGTAGTAATTTCTTTTCTAGTAAGTTGTACTGTAGGAGGAGAACTCAGACTGTAAAAGCTCACAGGCTTTTGATGGTGAGGATTACTGACATATAGTACAGTATCATCTGCAAAGAGGTGAATATTAGATTGTGAGAGACTGAGTCAATATTGTTGATGTAAATGGCAAAGAGGATGGGCCCAGGATGGAACCTTGCGTGTACACCTTTAGGAGTGGTTTAGAGGTAGATAGGTCACCTTCATTTTTACCAGTTGTATTCTTCCGGAGAGATAGCATCTGAACCATTTAAGAGAGAGTGAGTCAAGGCCTATGGAGTTCAGAGAGGAGATTAGTAGTTCATGGTCCACAGTGTCAAAGGCTTTGCTTAGATCCAGGAACACAGCACAGGTGTTATTCTTTTGTCTAAGGCAGTCTGCCAGTCATTTGTAAGTTTTGCTAAGGCAGAGATGGTGCTGTGTATAGATCTAAACCCAGATTGAGCTGGGTTAAGGAGATTATTGGTATCAAGGTAGGCACTTAACTGAAAGTTCACTAACTTTTCAAGCATTTTGGACAGTACTGGTAAGATGGAAATGGGCCTATAGTTGTTGAGGTCCATGGGATCACCTCCTTAAGTAGTGGAAACACTTGAGCTGTCTTCCATATTGAGGGATAGAACCAGTGGCTAGGACAGATTGAAAAGGTGAGTGAGGTGGGCAGCTAAGGCGCAGTGCTACTTTTAGAAAGTAGGGATCCAGGAGTCTGCACTCGCGCTTTAGTTGTATCTAGTTGAATAGTAGGTCTTCTACTTTTAAGAGTATTGATTTGAAGGAGAATGTGGAAGCAGCCTTTTGTCCTCAGTAGATTGTAAGTTTAGTGATGACCTCATTAGGTTTGCAGGTGAGGAATCGAAGGTTAGCCAGCTGTAGTGAAATGATCGATGAAGGCATTTAAGATTTCTTGCTTGTCAGTGATTTCAACACTATTTAGGTGCACTTTGGTGGTAAGACAGGGGTAGAAGCTTGACCTAGGATCCCTTTATGGTACCCCAGAACCTGGAAGGGTTGTGATAGGAGGCATCCAATTCAGCTGTGTAGAAGGCAGCCTTGGCATTTCTCACTTGTTTTGTGTGCAGGAGTTTCTGGCTTTTCTGAATTGGAAGCCAGTCATTTGATCCTTGTTCTTTCTTGCCCTTTTCCAGAGTTTATCTCTGGCAAACAGTGCGGATTTAAGGTCAGCAGAGAACCAGCGACAAGATTTGAGTTTGGTTCTGACACTGGTGAGGGGTGCATGTATATTGAGGGCACTTATGATAATATCATTTAAGACCTGAAGAGCTGTCTCTATTGAAGCTGTGAGATAGAATTCTTGCCAACGTGTGGTGTGGCACAAATCATGGAGATATCCTGAAATATTAAAATTATTTTTTGACCTTCTTGGGAGAAATTTTGCAGGGTTGGGTGGCTTGATTGTTGATCTTATGCCAGCTATGGGACAGTGATCACTTATGTCACTGAATAGCACGCCAGCATGAGAATACAGATGAGGCTTATTTACCAACATGATGTCCAGGAGTGTGCTGTTGAGATTATTCTTTGATTAATCCTTGTTGGTTCTTTGATTAATTGAGTGAATCCATAAGTGTCACAGAAGGTTACTAGGGTGCAGATGCATTGGCTAGCCAATTTAAATTCAGGTCACCTAAATGATGTCTTCAGGGCCTAGATTAAGTATAGATCCTAGGTGGATAGGAGTTTGAGGCCTGCAGAGGGGGCCTGTAGCAGCCAATCAGTTGAAAAGATGATACGTTGGGAAGGGTTATTTTAATTGATAAGCATTCAATTCCTTTGGCTGTGATGTAATATTGAGGCAGGATGCAGAGATGTTTGCTTTGGACATAGATGGCTACCCCACCGCCCCTGGATGGACTGTCAGATCTGAAGAACTGGTAGTTGGGAAGATTTATTTCACTGTCTTTTGTTGCAGATTTGAGCCATGTTTCAGAGATAACCAGAAAGTCAGGTAAGGTGTGTGCAACCCAGGCCTGTATTAATGAGAACTTTTTTAGGAGGCTGCAGGCGTTGATATGAAGAAAACTCAGGCCATTTATGGAGGCTAAGTCAGCTGGGGAGATAGAGCTTTCTGTGGGTCCAGGGTTGATTTCAACAGTGCCAACACAGATCAGCAGAAGGAAGATTAGTTTGATGAGGGCACCAAGTGATAGGAATAGGGAGTAGACAGAGGACTTTCTCTTCTTGCTTGGGATCCAATGTATAGTGGGTGATGATCCTGCTGTGTGGTTATAGATTTTGTCATAAAGTACCAGCTTAATGGACAGGTATAGGGGGTCATTATAGTGCCAATAATGGAGCAGGGGGCTTATGGAGTACCGAACTGGTTGTGAGCCTTTTTGTGGGATACCCCAAGGATTACAGTGCAGAAGCGGCAGTATATACTTGGGGAATTGAGGGGCATCCACTGGGGACAGCAGAGGGGGACAAGCCCGAGTAGCCGCCCTCAACACCATGGCATGGGCTGCTTCAGTTTCCTCTTCTGGATCCGAGGAAGGTGAGAGGCAAAGCAGCAATAGGAGGAACAGTAGCATGGTGGAGGGTAGGTAGGGTTAAAGATACTAAAGGTGATGTGAAGAAATGAGCTCGGAATTGGCTAGGAGATTAGCTATGGGCGGGATAAGAGATTCGGCAGGAAAGTGTATAAAAGAAACACCGGGGCAAAATTTTCGGCTTTCCATACCTTTCTGGCTGTCTCCGGCCTCCTGGTTCCTTCTCGCCATGCTGGTGGCCGCCGGCTGGCAGCTCGGAGCCCCTCACGGTCTCTGGGTGCTCGAGGGCAGGCCGGCTGGAAAGGAGGGGACAGAGGAGAGGGAGTCAGAAAAGCACTGAATTGCAGCAATCTGCAAGAGGTGCTAAAAAGAAGATTTACACAACAAAGACTGGGTGGGGGAGGTTAGGCGCCTGAGCGTCTAGCCCAACACAAGTCTCACCAAAAGACTGTAATCACAGAGTCATCAAGCAAGAAGGCATTTCACAAAAATATACAATAATAAAAGTAAAAACAGCTCCTTTTTAGAGAATTTTACATTTAAAGAGCAGTAATCCCGACCAGTTTTGGTGGTGCAAGTAAAGCAAAAGTCAATGGGGAAGGCGCACCAATCAGAGGCAAGGCATAGCTGGCGGTCGCCTTCCGATTGGCTAGCGGCTTTCCCGTACCTTTCTGGCTGTCTCTCCCGGCCTCCTGGTTCCCTCTCGGCTATGCGGTGGCCGCCGCATTGGCGGCTCGGAGCCCTCACGGTCTCTGGGTGCTCGAGGGCAGGCAGGGCCGGGCTGGAAAGGAGGGAACAGAGAAGAGGGAGTCAGGAAAAGCACTGAATTGCAGCAATCTGCAAGAGGTGCTAAAAAGAAGATTTACACAACAAAGACTGGGTGGGGGTAGGCGCCTGAGCGTCTAGCCCAACACAAGTCTCACCAAAAGACTGTAATCACAGAGTCATCAAGCAAGAAGGCATTTCACAAAAATATACAATAATAAAAGTAAAAACAGCTCCTTTTTAGAGAATTTTACGTTTAAAGAGCAGTAATCCCGACCAGTTTTGGTGGTGCAAGTAAAGCAAAAGTCAATGGGGAAGGCACACCAATCAGAGGCAAGGCATAGCTGGTGGTCGCCTTTCGATTGACTAGCGGCTTTCCCGCACCTTTCTGGCTGTCTCTCCCGGCCTCCTGGTTCCCTTCTCGGCTATGCGGTGGCCGCCCGCCCACTGGCGGCTCGGAGCCCCTACGGTCTCTGGGTGCACGAGGGCAGGGCCGGCTTTCTGGCTGTCTCTCCCGGCCTCCTGGTTCCCTTCTCGCGCGGTGGCCGCCCGTCTGCTGGCGGCTCGAGCCCCACGGTCTCTGGGTGCTCGAGGGCAGGCCGGCTTTCTGCTGTCTCTCCCGCCTCCTGGTTCCTTCTCAGCTATGCGGTGGCTGCCCGTCATTGGCGCCTGAGCCCCTACAGTCTCTGGGTGCTCGAGGGCAGGGCCGCTTTCTGGCTGTCTCGCCTCCTGGTTCCCTTCTTGGCTATGCGGTGGCCGCCCGCCCGCTGGCGGCTCGGAGCCCCTACGGTCTCTGGGTGCTCGAGGGCAGGGCCGGCTTTCTGGCTGTCTCTCCCGGCCTCCTGGTTCCCTTCTCGGCTATGCGGTGGCCGCCCGCCCGCTGACGGCTCGGAGCCCCTACGGTTTCTGGGTGCTCGAGGGCAGGGCCGGCTGGAAAACATACTATCACTGACTGGTGTTCACCTTATAGTTCTTTGTAATCTGTAGAATTTTGTATGCTATTATTGTAACAGGCCTGCCTTAACTTTCTCTACTTTGTACTCTCCTGGGACATACCTGAAAATGGGCATGCACTTGTTTAGTGTGTTTATTTGGTCAATAAAATAATTTGCCTAGCTCAGAAAAACAGATGGATCTGATAAGTGCATG
The DNA here is from genome assembly GCA_016271365.2 of Neoceratodus forsteri. Lineage (NCBI taxonomy): Eukaryota > Metazoa > Chordata > Ceratodontiformes > Ceratodontidae > Neoceratodus > Neoceratodus forsteri. Next base: position 880,466,338 of record CM057455.1, on the reverse strand, counting down.
TTATCAAATGAGTTTGAGTTCTTTGAAGAAGTTCAGCAGAACAGCAGCAATGGTTCCACTGAGTTAGTGGACTGGAAGGTACGTAAAATCTGAAACTGATTGTGTTTTGTGGCTCCCACAAATGCTTTGATTGAACAGCATTGAGGGCATAGTTTACAGTTCATTGATCTGTTTAAATGAAACATGTACTGTTCTGTTCACCATCTGGCTGGTAGAATAGCTTAGCGTTCAGAGAACTGAGCTGTGAATGAGCTTGGTACATCCAGCAGATATGGGTTTTGGTACCATAACCTCCAGTTGCATATTGTGTGACCCAGTGCAAGTCACTTAACCTCCTTGTGCTCCTAGGTCACCCCTGTAAATGGCCATCTGCCCACCGGGCCATATCCAGCAACCAAAGAATTGAAAGGAAAAAAGTCTCATTTGCAGTACTCAAAAAGATCTGGGACAAGCTGCATTACAAAGTAAGACAAAGGACAAAATTTAGTACACAGGATGAAACACCTGGTTAAGAACCCCACCAGCCTGCTGATTAAGGACACCTGACTTGTTTACTTTTATTTGTGTGTTTGGATCTTTTTGATGGCACCCAGCATCCAGGATGGGCTTTCTCCTCACCTTCTACCAATCCAATCCCCCTCACTTTGCATTGAACTGATGGTGGGATAGCCCCTTGAGATATAGTATCTCATTTTTGGTGGGGTCCCTTGGTACAGTAGGGTAAAAGAGGGCTTACTTTATAGTGCAGTTCAGTAAGATACACAGATGCTACTGTAGTTCCAAAAATGATACACAATTGCAAGTTACTTCCACAGCACAAGACACTGCATAGCACAAGCATAGGACAGTTACTCCTACAGCGAGTCGGGGGATCAATAGCCACGTCATTGAGGTGTTCCTTATTGTATGCCCAGGTGCTATGGACAGGGGTAAATAAGAATGGGAGTTGATATGTATTTCATGGGTAAGGCCTGCCTTGATACTGCTGCAGTGTCAGAGGGTCTTGGCTAACTACTATATGTATGGGATGGTTTTATAGGTTGAGTTTGGGTTAGGTGGGTTGGAGCTAGCTTTGTCACTTAGGTCCTGGTTTCCCCTTACTGTCCTGGTGGCTATGGCTGCCCCTTAATCAAGTCTCCTAGTCATGATCTCAAGGCTGAGGGACCCTGGAGGATCATGAAGTGACTTGTAAATGAAAGCATTCCAGATGGAAAAATCCTAAACTCTTTAAGATTTTAGTCTTGGAATGAGGCAGACGTGCAAGGCTTCAGACTCTATGAAGCAGAAGCTACAATCTCTGGGATGCCAACTTTAATCTATCCTACAACACTGAGAGCAAACTGTGATCTATTTCAAGATCCCCAAGGCAGCTTTGGATTTCACGGAGATGCGACAGTACAGTATAACTATGTGAGAAGGCTTTGAAACTGGGGAGGATGTTGTTCTCAACCATGATACTATTGACCTGTGCTCCCATCTGTCAGTTTTGAGGAACTAGTACATGAGGCTGAGAGTTAGTCTGCAGCTTGGTGAATCACAGTTCTTTCTTTTCCAAACCTTATGTATTTCTGTTAAGGTTTAAAGAATAGCAGAGCAGTCTGGAACCAGTAAATTCATTTATCACAATTTATATATGCAGTCTAACCCTGTCTTATGATGTACTGTTTTTTTTATTTTCTGTACTGCTGGTACTCTGTACTACTTTCTGTACTGCAGTGCTTCTCAGCGCTGCGTTGTAGCATGACATTTCTGATCTTTGCAGACATCTCTGTCCATATACCTAAACCTTTGGGCCTGCAAGTCACTGGAGTCCAGCCCATTTAGAAATGTTTTCCTAGCTAGGGACACCCACATTGATGTACCCCAATATCTCCTACATTTTTTCTCAATCCATCATCTGATCATGGAAAACTCATGGGTCTATTTCAGTTGATGTTATTTCTGTGTTTTTATTTCATGTACTTTCTAAATGTTATTGCATGCCGTCATCGCTTATCCCAAAGAAGTCTCTGCTTTTTGACTTTTGTCAGCATGTCGAAGATATTCAGAGACAATGCTCACACACTTTGTGTTTTTGTTCTAAACCTCTGGGATTATGTGAAAAACTGCACCATTTGTCGAGGCTTCAACCAGGTCATGAGGAGGCATCACTGGAAAGCTTTAGAAAATTTGCTGCTGAAAATGGAGAAGCCAATCTGGTTTGGCATCTACTTCTGGTTTTCTGACTTGTGCCACTGGGGTTGCATCTGTGGAACTGGAAGGTCTTGTCCATGGGTGGCCATGCAGATGCCAGTGCAGAAAAAAAATGCCATTCATCAAAGGAGAAGTCATACATGGCTTCCTCAATGCTTGTCATAGAAGGGGTTGTTTGAGACTGATTGAGGAACCCTTGGTCAATCTAATGTGGGGGTGTGTTGGTTCCAAGGTGGCATTGAAGCCAGTACTAATGGTACTCTGTATGTCTTTTTGCCTTGTTGCAAGTAGCATAGTTGGCTATGCTAAAACATACATAAGATGTGTTTTGGTGGGGGCCCTGTCCTGATGCCCTCTTTCCTTATTTATTTTATTTATTTAGGTTTTAAGTAAATGTGAGCTACACAGTGGTGCATTTTTGTGAGCTGTTATATCCTTTAGTTTAGTTTTTTATTTTTATTGTTAGAGTAGAAAACAAAAAACCAAACAAGGTACCATTCATCATTTGTATGGTTTGACTTGGGTGAATTCTACATCGTAGACACCTGTCTTGTATCTGTGACACCTGTATACTTACTGTACGTACCATACAGATCAATAAAGAAAATATATTTAAAAAAAAGAATAAATTGCCAAACAGAAAATTACAGTACAGTAAATTGTGGAATGGGCAAAAGAACATTAAACAGTAAGCAACACAACAAAATAACAGGGAAAAATGACTGATACTAGGTGGGTGGGGCAGTGCTGGTGTTAGTGTTGGGTGTTGCAGGCGAATATGAGTCCACCCAAATATGATAAGCAACTTCAGGAGTGAATAGAGAACTATTAGATGAACGATTTCAGAGCAGGAAAGGAGAGAACAGGGTGAATGGAAGGGGCATGAGAGCCCCATAGTTTAGGGAAGCAGAACGAAAAGGCAGCTTGGCCAGCAGTAGATTTCAATTGAGGGAAAGCAAGAGAGCGAGAGCAAGCATTGTGAAGGGAGGTGAGAGGAAGACGGAGGAAAGAGAAGAGAGAAGCAAGATATGAGGGGAGAGAGCCAAACCAGTATTTGAAGATATAGGAAGCACAGTAGGTAAGGTGCCTGGCATCAAGAGAGGAGAGGGAAGAGTATAGAGTACAGTGGTGTGTATATGGGTTTGTCAAGAGCAAAGCAACAGAAGGAGTGAAAGAGAGAGAGTCCAGTCTAGCTAAAGTGGACTTTAGAGGAGCACTATAAACAATGTCTCCATAGTCAGAATTGGGGAGAATCATCTTAATGAGGATTTTTGCATGTAAGAAGTGGAATGTTTCTCTTATTTCTGTATAGCGTCCCAGACTTGGGGTGCAGCACCACGTGCATTGCATCCATACGAAAACACAAATCAAGGTGGTGATCCAGCCAGACCCCAAAGTACTTGGAGGAGACATCTTCAGTAGTTACACCATCAAGGGTATGAAAAGAGGGAAGGGGGAGAGTCTAGCAAGCCTCTGCCTAGTGCCAAAAGTCATAGAGACTGATTTCTTAGCACTGAGGATTAACTGATTTTCTTGAAACTGGAGCTGGATGTTGTCAAAGTTCAGTAGGAGCTGGTTCGTGAGGACAGTGGCAGAGGAGCCAGAGGAAAATAGTATCTTATCATCTGCATACATAGGAATGGACACAGAGGAACATGCATTGGGGAGGTCATTTAAAAAAATGGAGAAAAGAATTGGGCCAAGGACAGACACTTGGGAGATGCCTGATCTGATAGGGAGTTGTGGGGGGGCGGGCTGCAGTACAGATAACTTGTGACCTGCCCTCAAGGTGGGAGTGGAACCACTCATCTGAGGAAGCTGAGATTCCAGCTGCCTTCAGCTTGTCCAGGAGAATGGGATAGGCTGCAATGTTGAAACCTATGGAGAAGTCAACAGAAGTGGTGGAGGTGACAAGGCCCTGATCCATGCCAGAGAGAATAGTATCAGTGAGCCAGAGGAGAGAGGTGGAAATGGAGTGTGACCTTCTAAATCCAGACTGGAAAGAAGTGCAGGAGGAGGTTGAGTCAAGAAAAAGGGAGAGAACATGGTTTTCCTGGAGTTTAGCCAGAGTGGGAAGGAGAGAGATAGGTAGGTCACCTTTAGGAAGGGAAACTACAGTAGCTGACTTCCAAGAGTTAGGGACACCGGATAAGGAGAAAGAGAGGTTGAGGAGGTAGGTAGTATGGAGGGCTGTGGTAGGAGCAGGGAAAAATGAGTCTAGGGTTAAGACCATGAGGACTTCCACCCTTGTGAGGGTTTAGAGCCAAGGGGGCCTTAAGTGCATCATCAGGGAAGAAAAAGGGAGGAATGGGCAGTAGGACGGTAGAAAAGAAGAGTGAGAGGAAAGAGAAGAAGAAGAAGAGGAGCTAACGGGCTCAGGAGGTGAACAAGAAATTGAAAGATGAGGTAACTGCAATGAGGTCAGAGGGAGTATTGCCCATGTTGAGAAGAGGGAGAGGGGACTGAATCAGAGGGGAGAAAAGTGCATGAATAACTTTCCAGAACTAGGAGGGATGATTAAGGTTGTTCTGGATTGAGGATGCGAGGTATTCAGACTTCATAAGCCTGGTAGCTTTAGTACGTGCATTACAAAGGGTCCGGTAATTAGGTCAGAAGTGGAGTCAGAGGATTTGTAGATCCTCCTGTCAAGGTTACACACATGGTGACAAGCCAGCAGTTCAGCTGAGATCCATGGGAGGTGGGATGATCCCAGACAGACATAAATTTAAAGGTGAAGAATTTGAGGGCATTGCCCATGTTGCCAGCTGTAGAAATAAGGGACCAGTTCATGGCTATCAGGTCAGCACAAAGGTGGGACAGGTTCAGCGAGTGGAATGACAGAATTTGGGGAAAGCTTTGGGACGCATTAGTCTATTTAGTGGTCTCTGTGGGAATCGGGAGGGTGCTAGCATCCACAACACAACAAGGATGGAAGGAGAGGACCCAGTCCAAGAGGAAGTGATTTAGAGATTTGAAATTAAAGTGAATAGGGACAGAAATCAGCTGAGTTAAAAGGAGGGACTTCATGTTAATTAAAAATTTATGAAGAGAGGGGGAGAGCCAGTTTAAATTGAAATCGCCTAGCATGAGTAACTCACCAAAGGGAGGTGTGGGAGGATATGAAGGTGAGTAACTCAGTTTCTGAAAGTAGGGACATGCCAGGGCAGCAGTAGGCACCAGCAATAAATATTTTATTTATTTATTTATTTAAGAATCAGTTTACAACCTTTGAGCCAGAGGCTCGTTTCCAAAGGTACTCCGTCACATAAAGACATACATTGCGTTTCGGTTACATAGCAAAGATTTGCAAAAAATCAATAGGCATTCACCAGAGGTGCCACGTCACATAGTGGTCAGACAAATACAATTGGGTACAGGGTACATGTAATTGATAACAGGTATTACACAAGTCAGTATCAAGTGAGCATTCTGGTAGATAAACATTGAAAACAGCTGGCGCTGGCCAGGTTAAACCTAGGCATGGTGTACAGGGAAGTGGTGGAGGGATGGTAGGGTGAGAGCTGCTCGGGGCATTGTCAAGAGAAAGAGGTGGAGGCTATGTGCAGAGACAGGAGCAGTTACGAAAGGAAGATGTGGTTCAAGTGCGGTTTTGAATGTGGAGATGGTGATGGCATTGGTGATGGTGGCAGGAGAGAGTTAAACCAGGTTGGGGCTCTATGGCTGGGACCTCTGGCACGAGCTGGTTCTCGTTCTGGGGACCTTTAGAGTTGGTCTTGTAGGAAGACCGTGTTGCAATGGTGGGAGGCTCTGGTGGATGGATGCCGTTACCCCAGAGGAGAGCGAGTAAGGGTTTTGTGAGTGAGAGACAGGTCTGGTATCGAGCCGTTCATCCAGGGTAAACAGGTTAGCATCGACATATAGCTGACAGGTGTGTGTGAGCCTGGGGGCACCAGTAATCAATCATGCTTTATTCAGGTTAGGTGAATTTTGTTGAGTGCAGTGGTGTCGGCAGCACTGTATACTGGTAGACCATAGTCTACAAGGACAGAACGGACGATGTAACAGCTAGCCGGAGAGCATTTGGTGGAAGGCAGGTTTTATGGTGGAATAGGATGCCAGCCGTGTATTGGTGGCGGATGTTAGGGCGCCGATGTGGTTGTGAAATGTGAGGGCTGAATCAAGGTAACCCCAAGGTATTTGTAGGAGCAGACTTGTTCCAGTGGTTGGTTGGTGCTTGGAAGGATATAGAGTGGGTGGTTGCTAGCTTTGTTTTGGGGGTGTGAAAAGAGCATAGTTTGGTTTTCTTAAGATTGATGACGAGTCTGCGCTCCTTAAACCAAGCCTCGCACTGTTGAAAGACTGCTGTAGGGAGATGGGATTACGGTGGGTGGCAAAAAGGACAGCGTCGTCTGCATACAGCAGAATTTTGCCAGAGCATGCACTGGGCAGGGTGTTCAGATACAGCGAGAAGAGAAGGGGGCCCAGGATGGAGCCTTGGGGACCCTAGAGAGAATGGGATTTGAGGTCGGATAGTTATTAATCTTGACACACTGGGATTGAGTGTCAAGATAGCTAGCACACCATGCCAGGGGCCAGCCGAGAGACCAGTGAGGCAGAGTGCATTCAGCAGCAGTGGATGGGAGACAGTGTCGAAAGCCTTTGAGAGGTCAATGAACACTGCACCAGCTAGGGAGCTGGTATCCAAGGAGGAGTGTAGGAAGTTGGAGAATTCAATAAGGGCAGTGCTGGTACTGTGACCCGCACGGAAGCCATGTTGCTCTGGGCATAAGATGTTATGATTAGCCAGATAATCAGTGATTTGAATGGCCACCACTTTCTCCAGGGCTTTAGAGAGGGGAGGGAGGATGGAGATTGGCCGGTAGTTGTTGGTCAAGGACCTGTCGCCTCTCTTATGAATAGGTGTGATAATGGCTGTTTCTCCAAGCTGTGGGGAATTGTCCCAGGCAGAGTGACTGGTTAATTAGGCTTGTGAGAGGTACAAGGACTTCATCTAGCACCAGCCTGAGGATGCTGGGGTCCAGTGAGTCATTGCCGGGATTGTTGCTATTGAGAGCTTTGATGAGGATGGGTCTGGCTTCCGGGTGGAAATCTTTCTAGGGAGGAAGCTGGGGTGCTGTAGGACAGGGGAGTTTGGCTGGGGAGGGTCAAAGAAATTACTAGGAGGACTGAGCTAAGGTCAGTGAAAGTGGTGTTGAACCAGTTAGCTATGGTGGCAGGCTCGGTGGAGGTTGTGCCATTTCTAGTGAGCTGGATGGGGCAGGGGAGCAAGCTTTACCATTGAGTTGCTTAATATTATCCCAGAAGGTCCGGGCTGAGCCCCAGGAGGAGGTAAGGAGGCCTAATAATGGTCTGCCTTGGCTTTCCTGATGGCCCATGAGCATTTATTTCGGGCTGCATTGTATGCTTGCCTATCAGACAGACGACCTGTTTCAGTGGCAGGTGCCAGAGGTTATCCGGTTTCTAAGTAATTGTAGGAGGCAGGGCTAACCTAGGGTGTGTTCTGTTTTTTAGGCGGGTTTTGGTTAGGGTGCAAAGAGATCACAGGCCATGTTGAAGGTGTGGGTGAAAAAGGTGAGGGCAGTATCAATGTTGGTTGCCTGCTGAATGGGGACCAGTCTATCTGGGTGAGGAGTGCTCTTTGTTTCTTCAGCCCACCAGGGCGGAGGCGCCTCTGGAGGGTGGTCTGGGCTTTGGGCTTGGGATTGGGGCTACCCAGTGGAATAGGATAGGGAGTGGTCACTCAGGAGTCCGGGAGGACCTGGATGTTTTGGATTTATGGGTCGGTTAGTTATAATAATATCCAGCAGGGTGCTGGTACCACTTTTAGGATTAAGTCTGTGAGGCTGGGTGACGAGTTGTGTCAGCTCTTGGGCGGCAAATGAGTCTCTGGTGGTGGATGAGGAGGTGCTGAGCCAATTTACATTAAGGTCCCCCACTAGGACTTGTTCTGCCTTATGGTGGAGGGTGGCTAGGTAGTCCGTTAAAGATATCAGGGCTGGGTGCTGGTTCTTTGGGGGAACGTAGGCTGTGGTGAGATAGAGAGGGCTCCTAGAGGAGTCTGGGGTGAGTCTGAGGGTAAGGGCCTGGGCCCCATTTATGAGGGTAGGGGTGGGGAGTGCATGTCCAGGTATTGTGTCCCTGGTGTAGATTGCACAGCCTCCCCCTCGTTTGCCTACTCGGTCCTCCCGGTATAAGGTATAGCCTGGGAGGGAGACAAATGAGTCAGGAGTTGATTTGGACAGCCAGGTTTCAACCAGGGCTATGATGTCTGGTTGGTGAGCCATGGCCCAGCACTGTAGGGCGTCAAATTTCTTCAGCAGGCTGCATATGTTCATGGAGGCTACTGGAAGACCAGTGGCTGAGTGGGTGGATGGGAGGGGCAGGGCCTGGGTTGGGGTGTATGTTCCCTGTTAGGAGCAGAAGAGGAGAAGTGCTCTGGTCAGAGGGAGGCAGATGGAGAGTTTACGCCGGGGCGATAGAATAAGGAATGGGGTTTGGTTGTACAAGGGGTGGGTAGGGTAGCACAGGCAGAGAAGGCCTGAGTGATCAGAAGTGCAAGGGGGCTGTAGGGGGAGGACAGGTGATGTCTGGAAGGGGGGTGAGGTGGAGAGGAGCATATGGGATGTGTGGAGGAGGAGGGAGGGGTAGGAGCATACGAACATACGAACATACGAAATTTGCCAGCAGATAAAGGCCTAGAGGTCTATCAAGTCTGCTCGAATGTGCAGCTAGCACCCCTTATTCTGCAGCTGCCCCTCCCTTCCACCCTTCCCCTTCATTAACCCTCCCCCTTGTCCTGTCCCATCCTCGTTTGAAGCAGTCCACTGTTCTACTGCATACCACTTCTGCAGGTAACGGATTCCACCCAGCCACCACCTCTCTGTAAAAAGTGTCTCCTCATCTCCCTCCTGAACCTTCCCGCCCAGTCTCATATCATGGCCCCTGGTGGCCCTCCCCTCCCTTACTTTGAACAGCCCCTCTGTACCTGTCTTGTTTATTCCTTTCATGTATTTAAAGGTTTCAATCATGTCCCCTGTCTCTCCTCTCCTCCAGTGAGTACATGTTCAACTCCTTCAACCTCCCTCATATGATAAGTCCCCAGACCCTTGATCATCTTTGTCGCCTGCGCTGCACTCCTCCAGTAACTTAATGTCCCTTTTCAGATACAGACGCCAGAACTGCACGCAGTACTCCAGGTGTGTCTAACCATGACCTATACAGTGGCAGAACTACCTCCTCCCTCCTTGAGGATATACCCTTGCAATACAACCCAGCATTTTGTTGGCCTTTGCAGCTGCCTTCCCACACTGTGCCGAGTTGTTCATTGACCCTGTGATGAGCACACCCAGATCCTTCTCCTCCTCTGTCTGGGCTAGCTGCACTCCCCTAGCTGGTAAGTCCTCCTTGGGTTCTTCATCCCAAAATGCATCACCTTGCACTTTTGGCATTAAAGCCCAGTTGCCAGGTGTCTGACCAGGTTTCAAGCTTGCCAGATCATCCTGCAACCCCTGCCATCCCCTAGGTCATCCACCACCGCCAACCTTGGTATCATCAGCAAACAGACTGATCTTGCTCTTGATGTCCCATGATATGTCTGCAATGAATATCCCAAACAACACTGGTCCCAACACAGAGCCTGTGGGACACCACTGTCACTGCCCTTGGGTGTGAGAGCTCCCCACCCACCACCACCCTCTGTTGCCTTCCCTGCAGCCAGTTTCCTACCCATCTCACCAGCATTGCACCTGCCCCTGTGCCTACTAACTTCCTTCCCAGCCTTCCATGGGCACTGAGTCGAATGCCTTACTGAAGTCCAGATACAGGACATCCACTGCATGTCCCCCGTCCAGTTGCCTAGTTACCCAGTCATAGAACCCGACCAGGTTGGTTTGGCAGGATCGGCCACGATGAAGCCATGCTGTCTGCTGTCCTGTAGTCCTTTGGCCTCTAAGAGGCCACCAGCCTCTCCTTCAGGATAGTCTCCATTAGCTTACCCACGATGGATGTGAGGCTCACTGGTCTGTAGTTTCCTGGTTCATCCTTGAGGCCACTCTTGTGGAGGGGCACCACATGAGCCATCCTCCAGTCCTGAGGTACACACCCGAATGTAGTGAGGCATTAAATAGGTCTGCCAAGGTCCTGCAAGGACCTCTGCCAGCTCCCTTCAGTACCCTGGGGTGGATGCCATCTGGGCCTGGTGCCTTGTCCACCCTCAGTGCCTTCAAACCCTCTCGAACTCTGTCCTCCATGATTTCCCATCTGTCACCACTTCCCCTCTGCCTGCCATTTCACCCATCTTGGGTGTCACCCCCTCTCTCTTTAGTAAATACTGAGCAGAAGTACTCATTTAGTGCTTCCCTTATCATACCCTGCTTCCACCCAACCCCCTCCTTCCTAATCCTTACTATATGGTCCTTACAGCTCCTTTTCTCCCTGATGTACTTAAAGAAGTCCTTCTCCCCCTTCTTAATGCCTTGTGCCAGCCTGAGTTCCGTAGATGCTTTGGCTCCCCTTACTGCCCTTGTCACCTCCCTTGATTCTGTCAAGTACTCCTCTCTGTCCTCCCCCCTCCTTGTTTTCTTGTATTTCCTAAAGGCAGCTCTTTTCCTCCTTACCTTTTCCATGACCTCCTTGCTCAACCAGCTCGGTTTCTTAGCTCTAGCCTTCTTGCTCTGGGCTTTGCAGCAGGTTTTGGTTGCCTCCACTATCCCCAACTTTATGAGCTCCCATCTCTGGTTAGTATCCATACTAGATTGAATTCTGGCCAGGTACCTTTACCACTTCCCCCATCCTCCCAAAGTCAGCCCTCCTGAAGTCCAGCACTCTTGTGCCAGATTCCACTCCTTCCTTGCCCATATCCAATGTGAGCCATACTGAGTGGTGGTCACTCCCTGACAGCGGTTCCTCCACTGTAAGTTCTCTCACAAAGTCCCCATTTGCCAGCACAAGGTCAAGGGTATTCCCTAACCTGGTTGGTTCACTGACCATTTGCAGCAGGAAGCTGTCCTGGAAGGCATCCAGCAGTACCTGCCCTTCTGTTCCTGGTTGTTGGGGTGCTCCAGTCCACTTCTGGCATGTTGAAGTCCCCACAATCACCACACATACCCTTCTCGCAGGTCCTCCTGATCTGTCCCGCTAGTTCCCTGTCTAACTCCTCCATCTGAGATGGTGGCCTGTACACCACTCCCATTCTAAGACTCCTATTCTTGGAATCCTGGTTGCACCCAAAGTGACTCTGTACTGCCCTCCTCCCTTCCTCCCTTACACACTTCAGTCCTTCCTTCACATATAGTGCCACCCCTCCTTTCCCAGTCACCCTGTCCCTACGAAATAACCTGTACCCTGGTACAGACAGGTCCCAGTCATTATATTGGGTGGCCCATGTTTCCGTGATGGCTGCAATGTCCACCTCTCCCTCTGCCATGAGAACCTGCAACTCTGCAGTTTTCCTCCCAAGGCTCCTAGCATTAAGGGTAACCACCTTCCACCCTTCCACACTGTGGCAGTGGTAAAGGAGGAGGGGAGGACAGGAGGGTAGGTAGGAACACTGGAGTAGTGAGGCTGAGGGTTAATAGGGACACTAGGGTATGTGGAAGGCAAAGGGAGGAGGAGGAGGAGGAGGAGAAGAGATAGATTGGCGAGCAGGGGATGCATGTGCATAGTTGGGAAGGCTGGTGGAGCTGAAGTGAGGAAAGAATGGGGGGACTAGGATGAAAGAGGGGAGAGAGTGAGGAGATCACCTCTGAGTCTAGTTGCTGCTATGGTGTGGTGGTAGTGTATGTGGCTGAAGTGCATAGAGTACCAGGTTCAAGTCTTGATCAGGGTAATAGGAGAGAGCTAGACTGGTGGCTGTAGCAGCAGGGAGTTGGGTTCAGGTTTGTAGAAGCAGTTAGATAACACTTTAGTTGTGTCACAGGGTTAGTGCGTTCTTTATAGTTATGAAATCCTGCAGTAAAAATATGCAGGTGTTCTAGGTGAGTGGTGGAACTGTGGACTTTGGAAACAAGGGTGCAGGGTTCAAATCCTGCAAGGCAGCAGGAAGAAGAGGTAAACTTATATTTTGGCAGATTGGGTAGGGAAGTGATTAAGAGGCTTAGAAGGTAGTAATAAAGTAGGTAGGCACTGTGGCGCAGAGGTAGAGCAGCTGACTCTGACTGCAAGGATACTGGGTTTGGACACAGCTCAGGGACAGAGAGTAGACAGGGCCAATATTTTAAATCTGGGCAGGAGGGAGTGAGGTATGGTTAAGAGCATAAAAATAGAGGAAGTTGTTGGCCTGGTTCAGTGGCTTAGAGGATAGTCAGTAGAATTTAGAGAGAAGGGTACCAGGTTTGATACTAGCAGTTGCTTAGAGATAGGCTGAAGGATGAGTGCAGAAAGTAGGTAGTAGAAGGAATCCAAGGGAACTGCAGTGACCTCTAGTGGGACAGCTGTGAGGTAGTAGCTAGGAGGGATATAGAGGACAGAGGAGCTAGAGTGGAAAGTGCAGTGACCCCTAGTGGTTGGTGCCTATAACCTGCAAATGGGAAAGTGGGCACTTAGTAAAGGAGGTAGGTGCGTGGTGTGACACGTGACCTGCCAGCAGTAATATATGGGCATCCTGGGTGGGGGGTGGTTGAGGCGGGCGGTGGAAGTGCCTCACAACAGTCAGGCTGTAGTGCAGGACACTTTACCTCTTACAGGCTCTGGCAATCCCCGATTTCAGTCTCTGCTGCTGGGCCGAGTTCTGAGGGGAGCGGACTGCTTCAGGGCCTATATAGGGAGGACAAACAAAGGAATCCCATTAGTATGCAGCAGGCTAGTACAGGACCCTACTGCGCATGCGCCAACTATTGGAACTGTATCCCGATACAGGAGGCTACTGCGCATGCGCAAGATGGCGGACACCCACGCTACACATTCTATGCAATCCTACCAAGGTAAGCACTCTAATACAGCATTTAAACAGCTAAAATATCACAGGATACTAGTGCTAGATGCTCTAAACCTAGCCCTTAAAGTAACACAGAGATAGCCCCCAAATCCCCGTTCAGAGCAGTCCAGATATCCATAAGCACAGTCAATCAGTCACTGTGTGCGGACAGAAAAAAGACTCCAGACGAGTAATCTTCTCCAACAGTCAGGCTGTAGTGCAGGACACTTTACCTCTTACAGGCTCTGGCAATCCCCGATTTCAGTCTCTGCTGCTGGGCCGAGTTCTGAGGGGAGCGGGCTGCTTCAGGGCCTCTTACAGGCTCTGGCAATCCCCGATTTCAGTCTCTGCTGCTGGGCCGAGTTCTGAGGGGAGCGGGCTGCTTCAGGGCCTCTTACAGGCTCTGGCAATCCCCGATTTCAGTCTCTGCTGCTGGGCCGAGTTCTGAGGGGAGCGGGCTGCTTCAGGGCCTCTTACAGGCTCTGGCAATCCCCGATTTCAGTCTCTGCTGCTGGGCCGAGTTCTGAGGGGAGCGGGCTGCTTCAGGGCCTCTTACAGGCTCTGGCAATCCCCGATTTCAGTCTCTGCTGCTGGGCCGAGTTCTGAGGGGAGCGGGCTGCTTCAGGGCCTCTTACAGGCTCTGGCAATCCCCGATTTCAGTCTCTGCTGCTGGGCCGAGTTCCGAGAAGGGGAGAGAGAATTTGAGAAGCATCTCATAGGCAGAGGGGATAGAGATGGAGAGCACAGGCTCAAACTGAATGTTTGAGGAGATTTAGATGGCTATGCTACTGCTCCTCTTTGCTCGATCCTGACAGATAATGGTGAAACCAGAGATGGCAACAGAGGAATCAGAGATCTTAGAGAGCCAAGATTCCAAGAATACCAATGCATCAGGTTTAAGGTTAACCATAAGTGGTTGCAACAGGTCAGTCTTAGGGAGAAAGCTGTGGATGTTGACTTGGGCCACTCTTAAACCTTTGGGGAGAGGAGAATATAGGTAACGGCCTGGGTTGAGCTCGGTATCTCACGCATCTGAAAGGAGATGAGCTTAAGAGAACCAATAAGAGGCTGAGGGGGACAGTAGAAAGAAAGAGTCAGTGAGGTAGGAGGTAAGGAAGGACCCGAGGGTTTGAGATGTAGCTGAGAAGATGAAAGACTGCAGCCAGGATGCCAGGAAGAATGAGGTAATTCAGGGAGACAAGAGGATGGAAGGGTGAGACAGAGTGAGGAAGGGAAGATAGAGGGCAGTGGGGGTTAGGAAAGATGGAAGGGCGAGGGAGGTATTGGAAAACAGGAAGGGGAAGAGAGAAAGTGATAGGAGCAGCATAGTGGAAATGTAAACAAGGCAAAAACACACACTGCAATGTACAAGTAGTATGGGGGGACAAGTTTCACTCCAAGGAGCGAAATTTGAGTAAGGTGAGTGCAAGTAAGAAATTGAGCAGCCTAGGGATAGGATCCAAAGTGGCGAGTTTGTTTAGAAATTGGTAAACTGATAAGTAACAGAGGGTGGTGATTAACGACACTCAGTCTAAGGATGGGAAAGTGACCAGCAGGGTGCTGCAGGACTCAGTACTGGGATCGGTCCTCTAAATTGTTTTCATCAGTGACATTACAGATGAACTGGAAGGAAAGATATGCCTTGTTTGCAGATTATTCCAAAATCTGTAATAGGGTGGACAGTCAGAAGGGGGTGAGAGAATGTGTAAGGATCTTGGGGAAACTGAAGGAGTGATCAAAAATATGGCAGTTGGAGCTCAACGCCAAAAAATGCAAAATTATGCAGCTAGGGCATAGGAACCCAGGAACGGAGTATAGGATTGGGATGGGGAAAGGTATTGTCAATCACTAAGCAGGAAAGGGACCTTGGGGTTATTATATCTGATAACCTTGAAATGACAGGGCAGTGTGACAAAGCAGTGGGTAGGGCCAGTACGATGCCGGGATGCATTGAGAGCGATATCTCCAGCAGGAGGAGGGAGACGGTGTTGCCACTGTATAGCTCACTGGTGAGACCCCGTCTGTAGTATTGTATCCAGTTCTAGAGGCCACACCTCAGAAAGGACATAGGGTGGAAGCAGTCCAGGGGAGAGCAACTAAAATGGTGCAGAAGTTGCACCAGAAGCCCTATGAGGAGAGACTGAGGGATCTCAACACGTACGAGAGAGGGGTGCAAGAGGGGACATGCTAGAGACCTAAAAGTACCTCACTGGGGTGAACAGGGTGCATGAGGGGAGTCTCTTTCAAAGAAGGAAGAGCAGCAGGTCCAGAGGTCATGCGATGAAGCTGGCAACGGGGAGTTGAAGTGTGATATGAGGAAGTGCTGCTTTACCAAACGAGTGGTAGATGCTTGGAATAGACTGCCAGCGGAAGTGTTGGAGATGAAACAGTAGGGGCCTCCAAGCATGCATGGGATAGACATAAGGGGGTATTAGTGAATAGGCAGTAAGGAGGGAGGGTCGCTGGAGACCATTTTGGGTCTATGGAGGCAGAATAGGCAAGGACCATCTGGCAGACTGGGTGGGCCAAGTGGTCCTTTTCTGCTGACAGCTTCTGTGTTTCTATCTTTCTAGTTTGTCTACTCGTGTATTGAAGACCCTGTGATTTATATGTCTGGATCTCCCCCAAGGATGTCTTATTTCTGGTTTTGCTGTGCCTCATGCAGGACAAGCTAAGCTTTGCTGCTGAAGAAAAGTACTCTACTGAACAGAATCTATAAGAATTCCTGGAGGTCCCCACATCCCCTTCTGTGACCTTACATCCCATTTTTTCTGCTTTGCAGGCTTCCATGGCTGACTGGCACAGGCCCAGTACATTACCTGTTGTCTCTTGCATGGTGGATAAAAAATATCCTGCAGCTTTTTCAAAGGCCTTCTATACCATCCAGCCTGAAACTGACTCTATGGCCATTATGGCTGCACATGAGAGGTCTCGTGCTCCCCTCTATGAGGTCTTTGCCCTGTGACAAAGAAACCAGAAAGTTGGACCTTATGGGCAAATGGACTTATACCGCCACCACACTTGCCCTCCGTATTGCCAATTACCAGGTGTGCATGATTAAATATCAGACTAACCTATGGAAGTCTTTGTCTGTTCTGGCAGATTAAGTGCCCTAATGTGTCTGAGGCTGAAGTGCAGCAGTTTATTACACTCAAGTTGGAAGCCAGTAAGCATTTACCACATTGTGCATACAATGCATCTGATGCTTCTGGCGTCTGCCTCCTCTGATATTAGTGGCTGCATGTGGCTGGATTTTCTACCAGTGTTCAACAATCTGTTCTTAACTCATCCTTTCATGGCCAGAAATTATTTGGCCATGATGAGGAGCTCACAGTAAAGGACCGAGTCTTTAAAAATGACTCTTGGCTCCCTGAAGTCCCGTGCTCCCCAGTGGTTAACTGGGTGTTGTGGTTATTTTTGCATGGGCTCCTACTCTTCCCCTGCATGGGTCCTGTCAGACCAACCTGCCAGTATTCTTTGACTGGTTAACAAGGGCCATGAATAAGGGACAAGCAGTAGATCTTAATTGATGATATCTACTCCATTGAGCCACACCTTCAGAACTGTAAGTTGTCAGCATCAGGACCACTTGGAAACTTTTGTTAGCTGGGGGCTTCTAGTACTGACACGCAGCGTTGCCACTTGTATAACATGGGTGGCCCCAACACTCCTCATTTCTTTATCCCACCATCGATTATCCTCGTTGGACCTGCAGAGAAACAACGGTTAAATAGCCGTTACGGTTTATTTTCATTTGTTTGTATTATTTTTTCATTGCCATCTCTGTATGCCACTGAAGAATAGAGAACCTTTGTTCTGGTATTGTTTCTGCAGCTATAGAATCTACAAGGACAATGCTGACACTGTTTGTGTGTGTTGTTTGGGCCAGGAGATTCCGTGTTCGGCCATTTCATGGCAGGACCTGGTCCACGTGACCTTCACATCCCCTCAACGGTGGAATTCTCATTAGCAGTCGAAGTCAAAGTCGAGGACCCGCTCTCAGTATTTGGGTTGTTCCTGCTCTCAACCTCCACGGAAGTGCTGCCGATACTCCTTTTTGTCTTCAGATGAGGAGAGGCTCCACCACAGATTGTGTCGGCGGTACGAAGAGCTCATGTGGCAGCAGTGCGTCTTCAGGTAGGGCTAGTCCTTCTATCAGGCCCTGGTGCTTCTGTGGTCTACTCCAGTGACTCCGGTTCTGGCCCAGCCTTGTCCAGTTGAGTCTTCCCAGGCTTCTCCACCTATTTTAGTGGAGTCTGCACCCAAGCAGCCCTTACGGGGGGGACCTCGTCCAAGGCTGCTCGGTCGGGTTCCGGCCTCCTTGGCTGACTCTTGGTACATATTGCCCACTCTGACAAATCCAGAATGGTTCATGGAGGCTGGGAGCCAAAGGCGGTGTTCGAGGAGTCATCACATACAGACGGCTCCTCCATGCATTCCTCTAGGACCCCAAACTTTGATCGGGAGTCCTCCGAGGACCTTGCCTCTGACCAGGGCCCTGTTTCCTTTGGTACGTTGCCCCAGCTTATCTCCCAGTCTGTGGGGATCCTGCTGGAGCTGGTCCAGATACAGGCCAAGTACCCCCCGATGGAGATCCTTGACAAGGATGACTTCCCGGTGGTGAAAGCCATCCTGGGTCCCACCCTGGAGTTGTAGCAGCATCCAGCTTCTTGCCCTGTGTCTTCTATCTGTATGGTCTGCAAGTATGCAGTCCTGATCAAGTTCCTCCCCTGTTTCTCCAGTCACCCCTCGGCCAAGGGGTTGGTGGTGGATTACAACGATGTCGGGGATGTCAACAAGCCCCCTAGCAAGGAATTGAAGAAGCTGGTCCACACAGCCAAAAAGGCGTATGCTGCATCCTCCTTAGTCCTCAGGCAGGTGAGCTCCACCATTATAATGGCCATCTTTGTCTGCGTGCTTATGGGGGTCCTGGACCATGTCATTCGACACCTTTTCACAGACTTAGTCTCTAGTGAAAGTGGTCCATAACCAAGGCTGCGCTCTTGCAAAGCATCAGCTCCAGACAACCTTGGGCATGGGCAATTTCCTGGGCCCAGTCCATGGCAGTGGCAGTGGTCATGCAATGCAGAGCCTGGCGTTGGATTTCCACCTTCACAGTGGATACACAACATAAGCTGGTGGGTGTCCCGTTCTTGAGCATTGACGTTTTTGGGCCGAGTATAGAAGGTCACCTTTCGAGGACTGAGAAATCCAGTGCCACTCTGGACTCTGTCACATGCTTGCAGAAGGACCTCAAGGGCAAGTGAATGAAGAAGCCCTTTCAGCCCCAGCAGTCTAAGCAACAGCAGCCCAAGTTGGGGCAGTCACAGATCTGGCGGGCCAAGCCCAAGTCTGCCATCCAGGGCCCCAAACAATCTGGAGGTTGGAGCATCAGCGCTCCTTCAGTGGCCAGTACTGGATCCTCCTCCTCCAAGGCTGCTCAGTGATGGGTTGGGGGCATCTGCCTCCCACCTGACATGTCCCTGCCTCAGCTTTCCATGCAAGGTCAGCTTTGCCATTTTTGGCACGCCTGATCTGCTGCTGCTACTACAGACAGATGGGTGCTGGATGTGGTGGGTCGAGGTTGTCTCTCGACTTCGAGGCTCTCCTGGGTTGTCTGGCCCATGCCCCATGGGAGTCTGAGGCTTCCCAGAACATGCTGTCTGCCCTCGGGGAAGATACTGCCCAGCTTCTCAAGAAAGGTGCTGTGGCTCGCTTCCCAGATGCCGCAGCCTTCCAGGGCTTTGTGTCCAGGTACTTTCTGGTCCCCAAACGGATGGGGGTAGTGCCCCATACTGGAGCTGCATGACATGAACCAGTTCTTCAGGAGGCTCAAGTTCAGAATGGTCTCTCTGAACCAGATAATCCTATCTCTGGAGCAGGGCATGTGGTTCTGCTCTCTGGAACTCCTGGATTCTTTCTTTCACATCCCAGTCCATCTATCCCACTGGCAGTACCTTTGGTTCCGCGTGAAAGGGGTGCTGTATGAGTTTTGGGTCATGTCTTTCAGCCTCTTCTCAGCCCTCATGGTATTCACCAAGTGCATCAGAGTGGTGTCAGCATTCCTGAGGCACTGATTCTGGGGTCTACCCTTACTTGGACAACTAGCTGATTGCTGGTCCATCCCCGGTTGGTGGATGTCCAGGGGTCTGGCCTTCCAGACTTGCTTGGTCTTGGGTCTTCTTACCAACCTGCTCAAGTTGGAACTCAACCCCTCTCAGACCATACACTTCATTACGGCAGAGTAAAACTCCCTCTTGCCACGGCCTGACTCCCAGCAGACCTTACCTCTTTTGCCTGATCGTTTCAGGTTGGGCACTTGTGCCCTGCCCAGGGCTTCCTGTGGCTGCTGGGGTACATGGTGCCCTGCACCCACATGGCACAGTGTGCCCACTGGTGGATGCACTTCCTGCAGTGGGGAGCTGGACCTCCAGTGGTCTCAGCATCTCGGTCACCTGGACCAGTTGGTCATAATAATGCAGCCAATGCGGGATGCCATCCAGTGGTGGTTGGCCCCAGAACACCTGCAGGAAGGAGTCCCATTCGTCCACCCAGAGTCAATGGTCTTTATGATGACCAACGTGTCTCTGGAGGGGTGGGGAGCCCATTTGAGGGACCAAAGAGCCCACGGGCTCTGGACCCCCAAGGAGTCCTAATACCACATCAGTCTGCTGGAGCTCTGTGAGGTGCATCTATCCCTTACAACATTCGCTCTTTCGGTTTGGTGTCAGGTTGTGCAGGTCCAGATGGACATTACCATGACCGTGTACTAGTTCAATTCAGTTACTTTATTTGATCAACCAGGATACAAACAGTATCATGATTTTTACAACATTTACAAAAAGAGTAATACAAAAGACAAGACATATGTACAAAAATAGAAAAAGTATTCTATATAGTATTCCTTCTATAGAAAAGTTAAATGTGTTAAGAATCTCTAAAAGGTGGATCCAACATTACTTATAAGACCATACCCATTCCTACTTATGTTTTATCATTCTATAATTTCTTGTTTTGCTCTTAATTACAGAGCTCAAAAATTTAGCAACCAATATCGCTTCATCTGAACATTGAGGATGTAGCAAAATGAATACCAGATCATAATTAAAGTCTGCATAGCTCTTTAAATAATCCTTCAATAATTGATCCCTGGCCTTTTTATACAAAGGGCATATCAATATTATATGCCTTACAGTTTCTTCATGACTTCTGTTACAAGGACAGAACCTCTCTGCCCCCATTAAACCATCATTGTCACTTCCCCTATTAAAATAAGTATGTTTTGAATTTATTAACCCAAACTTGTCCAAATGATGGATTTTCTGTATTCTGGTAACAAGGGGAGAGATAAATACAACTCCATTGATGGTCAATTTTATTATCTTTAAACCAACTAGCACATTTTTGATTTCTGATAGATAACATGTCAAGAGTTTTCCCTAAGGAATTCAGTTTTTTTTAATGAGTTCCCCATACTGAGGTAATATTAAGACCACCTTGATGTAATCATTCCACAGGTGGCCCATTTTTATCCTGTTTAATTTATTTTTAAGGGCAATAAGCCACAAAGAGGATAGACCATCGTCTACCCATTGCTTTTTTTTCTTGTAGGCAAATTTTGGGGGATTATATTTTTCCCAGAGTTTATAATTCTAATTCAGCATGAAATTAATGCAAATGGTTACCATGGCCTCTGTCTATATCCCTCCAGCATCTGAATATAAGTTGTATAGATCTTTCTTTACACAGTTAGCTGACTGGGCTGAGGGACAAGTGATATGTGGGGGGAGACCTCAACCTCAACATTTCTGAAGGTACTACTGGCCAACTTTCTTTAGGCCGAGTAAATAAAATTACCAGAGAGGTGAAAAAATGCTTCAGGAACTGGGATATGAAGACGTTTGGAGGTTTCTGCATGGCCCATCATCCAGGCACACTTTTTACTCCCAAGCCCATGATACATACTCATGTCTGGCCTTCTTCCTGGCCCCCCCCCGGTAACGGGGACGGTGCAGAATATCTGGGATGGAGATTTTATACTCTCAGACCATGCCTCGATCCTTTGTAAATTTAAATCACAGTTAACCAGAAAGAAAACTTTTTGGAGGCTGAATCTTTCTCTGCTGAGAGATAAGGAGGTGCAGGAGTCCATCAAGGACACAATATATCTCAGGCCCTTCTCTGAGAATGACACCCAGGACACTGCAGTGTCTATACTCTGGGACACCATCAAAGCAGTTGTCCAGGGGAAGTTAATAGGAATATCAGCTTTCAAGAAGAGGCAATGGGAGGCACATCTGATCTCCTTAGAACAAAAAATAAAGGAGTTGGAGGAACTCCAGTGCAGCAAAGTAAGCAAATCTAGAAGCCGGGAGCTTGCTGCCCTAAAGAAAGAAGTTAATAATATTTTAGATTATGCTACAGAGCAGAAATTAGTGTTTTTAAGACATAAATGCTACGATGGCGGACCCCGGTTCCTAAGGTTAATAGCTGGTCAGTTAAGGGCTCAGGGGGTAAGGTCCACCATTATGAAGGAAAGGCACCCTTTTTTGGGGGAAATGCAGAACACCATTAAGGGGATATCTGAGTCCTTCCTAAGCAACTATACCTCACTCTATTCAGCAGCCTCCTGACCACAAAATTCAGGAGTTCCTATTCCTATCTTCCCTGAACCTCCTTACCCTGTCCGAGGAGCAATGTAGCCATCTAATTGCCCCAATACCTACAAAAGAAATGGAAACAGAAATTTGTGGATTAAAAAGAGGGAAATGCGTGGGGTCTGATGGACTCCTGGGAGAATTTTACAAGACTTTTTCTTAAACCTCTCTCCACTACTGGGTAGAGTATTCTCCTTTGTATTAACAAAGGAGGGTATGATCCCTCCATCCTGGAATGAGGCCATAGTCTCTGTTATACCAAAACTAGGCAAGGACCCCATCTACTGTGCATCCTATAGACCCATATTGATATCGAGTACAGATTATAAGATCTTTGCATCTATACTGGCCAAAAGATTTATTCAGTTTTCCCCAAGTAAAATACATATGGATCAGTGTGGTTTTATACCAGGCCAACAAGCCCAGGATAATGTCAGACACACCATATACTTATTGGAACATATCCAATCCCAGAAAATCCCTACACTCCCGCTTGGATTGGACGTGGAAAAGGCGCTTGACATGGTCTCCTTGGGGAGGGGGGTCCTGCCTGCTTTGGTTTTCAGACCAATTTTCAAATACCATCTTTAAATTCTATAGTAAACCCTCTGGATTCATCAGAGCTAATGGCCACGCCAGAAAGCTTTCCCGTCTATAGAGGAACCAGACAGGGTTGCCCCCCCCCCGCTTTGCTTTTTATATTGAGCTTCTGGCACAGTATCTTCAACACTCCTCGGATATTACAGGCATCCCAGTTGCAGGGACAGAGCATAAGTTAGCCTTGTTTACAGATGACCTTTTGGAATATTTCAGACCCAGATTCCTCTGACAGCTCTCTTCCAAAAAATAAAAGATTTCTCTTCCTATCTGGCTACTCCCTCAATATAAACAAAACTGAAGCCCTCTCTATTAGATATAACCCTACACCAACACTTAGATCCAGATTCCCAATTAAATGGGACAGACAAACAAACCATTAAACATTTGGGAATACAGATCACTAAAGAGCTACCCTGCTTGTACTCTCAAAACTACACCCCCGTGACAGCCCTTAAACATGATCTTAGAAAATGGAATCTCCTTCCATCCTCCTTCTACATACGTACTCTCTCACTTAAAATGAACGCTTCCCCCAATTTCCTATATCTTTTTCAATGTGTACCATGTATCGTACCCCGCCAAGGAACTCCTCTCATGGCAGAAAACTCTCAATGCCTTCCAGTGGAATCAGAGAAAGCTTCGGGTCAATTCCCATAAACTATTTCTCCCTAAAGTCCTGGGTGGTATGGCCTTCCCCTCTCTTGCTGACTACTGGACAGCTGCTCAAATGCAGTTGGCATTACTATAGGGTACTGGATCTTACCAAGCAGCCTGGAAACAAATGGACTTAGCCAGGCCAGTAAGCCCCCCACTACTTGCCAGCTTGTTTTCCTCGACCCTGCTAAAATAGGCCAAGTAATTGGTTCCAAACGCCACAGCTACTATATTGGAGGGGTGGAGGATAGGAAGAAAAAGCAAAGCTTCTCAGCAGCAGTTCTGGAAATACCAGTGGTTCTTGGTGACCCCACAATTTAGTTCCTACCTCCAGGAACCCTGGTATAGCACTTGGGCTTTGAAGGGTTTAGTGGCCCCGTGGCAACTTCTTAGGGGAAATACAGTGATTAGTTTTGAAGAAGGCTTGAAGAGATACCTCTGGACAGAGAGAGGCTGTACTATTATGAAGTTAGAGATTTTATAATTAAACAAATTAGAAGTAGAGAAAAAGGGTCTCAGTTGTGGGAAGATCTTACTCTATTTATACAAATCTGGACTTCATGCCAGGGAGAAAAAGCAATGTCAATCATATACAAGTTTTTAATCCAGCAAATGGCCCACTCAGTGGACCCAGTCAAATCTAGCTGGGAGAAAGAGTTAGCTCAGGCAATAAATATTAAGGACTGGCCCAAGGTCTGGAAAGGAGCATGGACCATCACCTTATCTTCACTCTGGAGAGAGTGTGTGTGGAAAGTTAGAGTGTGATTCCTTTTAGTTCCCACAGCAGTGGCCGTGAGAAGCCTGGGAGCCCCCTCTCGATGTTGGAGGGAATGTAGGGAACCCATAGCATCCCATAAACGTATCTTTTATGACTGCCCCAAATTATCCAACTTTTGGGGTTTGGTCTCCTATCATATTGCATCCATAATGGACTTCCAGCACCCTCTTTCTGGAGTTAATCTTCTGTTGGGGGTTCCACCTATGGGGGTTAAGGATAAAGCTATCCTATACTTATGGTCCATCCTGTTGTGTGCAGCATATACGTCCATCACTAAAAGGTGGGTCTAGGTGACCCCACCTTTGATCTCTGACTGGAAGTCCTTGGTACTTATCATACAGCATAATGAACAGATGTTTTCCACTCTGCACAACAGGTTGGAAGCATATATTTCCTCTTTGACGAGATCCAATAACTTGACGAAACTGATTTGTGATGGGATCCGACTATTAGACTTGCTCCTCCCTGGTTCTGCTGTGCCAGGCCTTGGGACTCCCCCCTTCCCATTCGGAGAGACCAGTACATCTGCCTTGTTTGTAGCCTGTTAGATACCAGATATTAACTTTAGAGATGATGGCATTGCTCAGAATGATTCCTTAGGAAACTGTTTTTATTTCCTACTTCTTTCTTACATATCTGTTTTTAGCCCACACTGTTTTTCATTTATAATTTGATTATTAACTATAGTGGCTGTAGTTCTCAACAGCCACAAAATGTTACACTATCTTGTAATTGAATTAACTGTATTGAATCTGTGAATCTATGTATGTAGATCTTTCTTAATAAAGGAAGTATTAAAAAAAAGGAATTAATGTAAGATCTTTGAGAAAATAAATAGGGACTCTCCCAAGTTTCGTCCTCACCACGGCATTCGAGGTGGAACTAGGGACTTTGAGAAGTGACTTATAATAGTACGATAGAGGCTTCTCCAGCTCTTCCTTATTCACATAGCACCAGACTTCCGATCCATGTAACAGAACAGGAAGAATTTTTGCCTCACCGGCCATAAGAGCAGGCATGACTGTATTTCCCCCATAAATATAGTTGAACTTCAATAAAGCTCTTGTAGCTAATTTTGCTTTGTTTATCTGATTAGTAATATGAGCAGACCAAGAAAATGAGGAGACCAGTTTTATACCCATATAACAATACTCTATAACCAGATCAGTATTTTCTAGGCCA
This sequence comes from Neoceratodus forsteri, assembly GCA_016271365.2. Lineage (NCBI taxonomy): Eukaryota > Metazoa > Chordata > Ceratodontiformes > Ceratodontidae > Neoceratodus > Neoceratodus forsteri. The sequence goes on along the minus strand of CM057455.1, from coordinate 880,441,380 downwards.
ATTGTAAATCTACATCCTTTCAATTTCTGGTTGTTGCACCCGAAAGCCAGTATTTTTGTTTTTTTTATATTTACTCTAAGTTCTAAGAACCTACACTTCTTAAGCAAAATGTTAATTTTCTCCTGTACCCAGATCTGGTCAGAGAAGAACATCACCAGATCATCTGCATATGCCAATGAGTGGATTGGCATATTGTTGATTTTTGGAGAGTCCGGGACTTCAGAATCCTGATATACCATTAGTTCATTAATATACAAATTAAATAAAAGCGGTGCTAACAGGCATCCTTGTTTTACCTTGCAGTTTGAATCAAAAGGTTGTGTTAACTTACGATTATTATCGTATCTAATAAATGTACCCGAGTACAGTTTTTTGATTAATCTATTCTAAGTAAATGATGATCCATGCCTTTCTGATATAGAAGTTCTCATAACTACCCTGTTTATAGAATCAACTGCTGATTCAAAGTCTATAAAGACTGCATACAACCTAGATTTCCTCAAGTGCACATACTTTTCAATTAAATGTGCTAAACAAAACACATTGGGCTGGATATTCAGACTGTGCCATTCTGAGGCGCAAGCCCTTGCACTGTGCAAAATAGTTGCGCAGGGGTGTGGCCCAGGCGATATTCAAAGGAGTTGCGCTATTGAGCAACTCCTTTGAATATCACCCCCCAGCCACAGCCACTGTGCATGGCGCAGTGAAACTTGCGCCACTGCAAGTTGTCAGAGTGGAGCATTCAACTTGCGGTGGCCAAGTACCATTGCGCCATCGCAAAATCCGCGATATTCAAAGGTGACATGCAAATGGGGCCATAATTCATGCAAGGTGCAGGGGGCCATTTGCATCTGATCTCAGCCCCATTTGCATGCCATTAGCATGTAGTGCGCCCGATCCGAGACTGCGCCTGGCCGCCCTGCCAGGCAGCAGCGTCGAGGACCAGCGCGCACCTGCAACCCGATCACGGGCAGCAATGGCGCTCCCCACCTCCTCCCGTACATCTCCTGGTGGTCAGTGGACCGTAATGCCCGATCGCGGGCAGAATGTAAGAACCCCCAACATCTCCCTGGTGGACCGTAATGCCCGATCGCGGGCAGAATGTAAATATACCCCCGCAAACATCTCCCTGGTGGCTAGTGTCCCCACCCCACCCACAAGCCCCACCACCCGCTCCCCGGCGGCGGCGGGCGGCAGCATCCACCCGCCTGCCGCCCCGCCCGCCCGCCCGACCCCGGCTGCCGGTGAGGGCTGCCGCCAGTGGTGCAGAGCAAGAACCAATGGGCGTGCATATACAATAATGATAGTCCATCACAAATCTGGACTGTCATATGCGGTATGGGTTACGCCATTGGTTCTGCTCCTACCAATAGCGTGCAACTACCCGAACATCAAGCGGCGAGGCGTAGCGGGTGGGATGCTGCGGCTGCGGGGGAGGCGGAAGATGGTGGGGCTCGTGGTGGGTGGGGTGGAGACATAGCCACCAGGGGAATATTTGGGTGTGAAGGTGTCATTTTACATTCTGCCCGTGATCGGGCACTAGGACGTGTTTGGGGGTTCATTTCACAGTCTGCCCGCGATCGGGCATTACGGTCCACTGGACCACCAGGGATGTGAACGGGAGGGGCATTGATGCCCGCGATCGGCCTGGTTGGGGAGTACACTATGCCCACGATCGGGCTGGGGGCACAGGACTGAGTTGGAGGCCAGCCACAGGTGGCAGCTGCTGTGTTAAGCCCTGCAGTACATAGCTCACCTGTGGGTGGCCCTCTCTAAACCTTTTTTTTTTTTTTTTTTTGGCTCAAGGTCCTGCAGGCTCAGGTTGGGGGTTGCGCCTGCACAACTCTGCACAGCCCGGCTGAATATCGGGCTGTGCAGTTTATGCATGGTTCCTCCCCCTCCTGTTGAGCATGCATTCATTTGCATTGCGCTGTTGCTCAGCCTGTTTTCAGTGGTGCAACTGCCTCCTGCTGAATATCGCAGAATGGCGCAATGTAGGACTTGAGCATGCGCAACCCTGTTGAGCATGGAGCAACCCTTTTGAATATCTGGCCCATTGTCTGTTGTGGAAAAACCTTCCCGAAATCCTGCCTGAAAGATAGAAATTTGAAAAGTTGATTCTGGCCAATTGTTAAGTCTGTTTAATAATATTCTAGAAAATATTTGTTAACTTATATCCAACAGGCTTATAGGACAAAAGTTCTTTGGGTCATAAACAGAACCTTTTTTGTGAAAAGGAACAATAATATTACAAGTCCAGGAAACGGGGATAAAGTTATGGGCCGAGCATAAGTTAAAGAACACTGTGAGAAGAGGGATCCAAAAATCCTTGTATTCTTTATAGACTGCGGGCGGAATATAATCTGGGCAGAGAGCCTCATTGTTTTTTAACATAATTATAGAGGCTTCAACTTCCTCAGCAGAGAAGACTATAGGAGTCCCTAACTTCAGCAGACTATCCGAGGGGGCTGTGTTAAAATCTTCTATAGAGGGGGTTTTGCAAAAAATTTCTTTAAAATGTGCAACCCAGATTTCTTTTGGGACATCTACCAGTAATGAAGGCTGGTATTGATTAGTTCCTTTCGCCACCATGTTCCAAAATGCCTTAACATCTTTATTCAAAATTATTTGATGCATCTCTTCCCATAGCCTATTCTGGAAAGTTAACCTTTTTATCTGAAGGAATTTATTAGATTGTTTTCTAGCTGTATTTAAAAGACAATAATTTTTTCTAGTCTGATGACTTCTAGTCCATCTGATTAATTTCCTAAGGCTTCTTTTTTCATTTTTACATTCTTTGTCAAACCAGGTTTTTATTTATATTTGGGGTTCTGATTTAGAATTAGTATAAATAATCTTCCTTAGGTCTTGGTTGAGTTTATTTGATCATCAACCCACTCTATACTATCCCAAAAATGTTCTTTCTTCCTTATTTTCAAATTCTCTCAGTAGATTTTCCACCTCTTTTCCAGTTACATACTTGAATTTCAGGTGCTGTTTCCCTTCAAAGCTCAATTGTGCCAAGGGAGCATGGTGGGGGGGTGAATTATGAGATGTATCATTATTTTCAATCATAATTTGCAGGCTCAGTGCCGCATGGTCACTTTCAGATCTCATTGAAATCTTTAATGAGACAAAACTCTCAAATCTCTTGGGGTTAGTCATTATATAATCAGTTATACTCTGTCCAACCCCGGAGAAAAAAGTAAATTCCCCCTTCCTGTCTCCTTCTGTTCTTCTATTCTTCCATTCAGAACCATCAGGGCATTTTCTTCAATAAGTCTAATTAATCCAAGGCCTCGGTCATTTACCCCTTTATCCTTATTACACCTACTGTTACAGTATCTAAGATTTAACTGATTCTCCAAGTCTTGAAAATTATCATGGTTTGAGATACGGGCATTAAGATGTCCTGCTATTAAAAGCATACCTTTGGAGTATTTCTGGAAAGCCACATCAATATCTACAACCAAGGAACTCCAAATGTTCCTGAGTCCCTCTGGTTCATTAGACGGTAGAATATATACACTGACTAAAATCAGCATGGTCTGGTTAACAAGAATAACAATCAAAATATAGTTTTGTGAATTTTTAATTACTTTGAGAATGGAAATCAAAGGCCCTATTTTAACATATATAGCCAACCCCCCTTTTGGTCTGCCAATTTTTTTAATTGCCGAATTTGAAACCACTTGGTATCCATTGATGTTTACATTATCCAATGCCCATGTCTCTTGTATAGTAAAAATCTCATGTGAGGGTAAAACTCCCATACATTCTTGGTCTGCTATTTTACTGTACAATCCAGCAATATTCCAAGACAATAACTTTACATGATGGTCACTTAATTCAGTAGTATCAGAAATTTCTATAGTAATTTCATCCTCAGTTCTCAGTTATTGTTCTAAATCAACAGCTGAAGTTCCCAAATCCTGAGAGTTAAGCAAATCCACTACCAAGATACCTTCTTTTTTTAAAAATCTCCAAGTTGCATTTTAACAGAGAAAATAATTCAGGCTATGAGCAACAGAAGTCTGTTTGGCTACCCTCACCATCCGGGAAAACGCTTCTTATATGGCTTATACAGCTTTTCCCAGATGGTCTCTTTAGATAAGAACCTATTAAGGAATTTACATAAGAACCTAGAACCTCTTTGTTTTTACCAGGAAGTTTTTCTACACCAACTAGGGAAAGTAAATAGGAATTGTACTTCTCACTATCCAATGACAGATCTCTGAAGTCCCACTTCAGTTGTATTAGATTTTCTTTTAAGGTGTTTGAATATAAGTATGTTCTAGTCCCATGCCATTGATTGACATGGGCAGCAATGGTTTTCCAGGTAATAGGGGCCCATAAACTTAAGCCTAAGAGAGAAAGCCTAGAAGTTTTAAACCAAATGGACTTTGCCAAATTCATGTCTGAGACGAGCACATAGACTGGTTTTTGTTCATGATTCTCGTCCCTACATGCCATGCCATGGTGATATTACCCTTAGCCTGATACACACCTAATTCTGATGTAGTTAAATACTCAAGATCCCTAAAGGACTCCATGGATTCATCTGCTTTCTGGAACATACCATCAGAGCTCAAACAAACTTCATTACCAACAAAAAGCCTTTTACTTTCACCTGTTTTTTGAGTTAATTTAGAGTTGGAAAAGTTGTTGAGCCTGATGTTCTGTGTTTCACCAGATTTTCCTCTCTTTTCTCCTACACAGCTCTTAGAAATATTTTCAACTATCTCAGGGTTTTTCTCTCTGACAGGGCAGGAACTACTACCTTTTTCTTTTCTTTTTTTGTTTGTTTAACTCTTTTTATTGAGTTTTCCAACATAGTAAGACAACATTTAATCAGCTTAAGAGAGGCATCATAAATCACATTTTCAGGCATTCCATCTATCCTTTTAAATCCATGTTCTCTCTCACAGTTCCATCTCATTTCTTTAAAAAAAATAAATAAATAAATAAAAAGACCCCGTACAAAGGAGGGGCGAAACAGAAAAGGAAAAAAGACAAATACCCACACAGTTACAGGTTATATCTATACTGGAAAACATCCCCATAATAAAAACATACAATACAATACATTATTTAACCTATTTACAAATCTACCAAGGTCATCTAACATACTCCTCATTCAATTTCTCTCCTCAAACAACATCCCTGGCCATTAAGTCATACCCTCACACTGCCCATCCTCCTCCCTACTCCTAGCTCCCATCCTATCCCGAGTTCAGGATCATAAGTTCATCCACTGAAAGTGTTCCCACGAAATGTATCCATTGATTCGAAAATTTATCTATCTTATCCTGTAGCTGATACGATCTTTGTTCCAGTGCCAGTGCTCGGATAGATAACAAGCGCCACTGGGCCACTGTAGGGGGATCTCCGGATACCCAAGTATTGAGAATCACCTGTCTCGCCTGTCCTAACAGTATTCTGATCCACCTCTGATATGGCGTCCATGCCTCTCCGTCCTCCTCCTCCATACCGAAAAGTAGACTGAGGGGAGTAGCTAAGATTTCTTTTCCCTGCATGGTACTCAACTGTTGCCCCACCACCTTCCAGTATACCTTCAAAGAGGGGCAGTCCCAGAAGCAGTGAAAATACGTACCCCTATGCTTCCCACATCTTCCATAAATCTCAGACACTTCGGGATGCATCCTGCGACTCATCACTGGCGGGTAATAGTCTATGGACAAATTTATATGCGCCTTCTTTATACTTATTGCAGGTCAAAAGCCCTACATGTGATCCCAGTATTAATCTCCAGTTATCCCGGGATATAGCAAGGCCCAAGTCCCTTTCCCATAGTTGCCTTGACTGATCAGACAAATCCTTAAAACTTAGTCTTAGGAGGTGTACTGCCTTTCTTAAAATCCCCGATGGGTTCCTCCTTGCCATTTCAATTAACCCCTCCAACTGCTCCAGAGCCGGGCTTCCTACCCGCTGTCCGACCACCTCCTTGATCAAGTTCCTGACCTGAAAAAACCTAAAAAGGTGGGTTGCCGGTATCCTTAGCCTCTCCTGAATCTGCTGGAAGGGTAATATAATGCCCCTCCTACACACATCTCCTAGGCAGCGCGCCCCTTTCTTCTCCCACTCTAGAAAGCTCTGATCCTCTATGCTAGGTCTAAAAAAGGGGTTCATCACAATGGGCAACAACAATGTCTCTCCTTCCCTGCAGCCCAAGACTGCTTTTATTCTGGCCCACCTATCTAATACCGTCCAGACCAAGGGGGTAGTATGTCTCAAGGAGGCATGTCCCTTCCTACCTTTTTCTGATAAATAAGCGGTCAACCGACCTCCCATCTCTTTCTCTTCTAACTCCAGCCAGCTGGCCGTATCCGCCCCACTGAGCCAGTCCTTCATAATCCTTATCTGGGCCGCCAGTAAATAATGCTTCAAATCCAGGAAGTTCAGACCTCCATTCTCAGTGGACGCCTTCAGCCTCCTCAAGGCTATCCTCGCCCGCTTCCCCCTCCACAGAAACTCTTCAAACCCTCTCTCCAGTGTCTTCGTGTCTCTATTATTAAGGCCAACTGGTAGCATCTGTAATAGATGCAGAATTCGGGGCAGGATGTTCATTTTAATTATGTTGATGCGCCCTAGCCAGGAAAGGGGCAGGGCCCGCCATCTTTTCATCTCCTCCAGCATCCCCTTAATCATGGGAGTGTAATTCAGACGGTATAGGTCCTCCAACTTCTTCCCAGTCACTACTCCCAGGTATTTAAATGAGGAGGACACCATCCGTAGGCCCCACTCCCCTCTCTCCATCTGCAGCCCAGATCTCCCAACCAATAGGATTTCTGATTTATCTATATTGATCTTATATCTGGAAAATTCTGCAAAATCAGCTATTGCCCGCAGCAAGGCTGGCACCAAGCTCCCTGGATCTCTGAGATACAGAATCATGTCATCCGCATATAGGGACAGTTTGTGTTGTCTCCCCTCCCTTCCCTCTACTCCCTTAATCTCTGGGTCCTGTCTAATTGCAATAGCCAAGGGCTCTATTGCCAGGGCAAAGAGAAGGGGAGACAATGGGCACCCCTGCCTCATTCCCCTACACAAAGAGATCCACTCAGAGAGGCTTCCATTCACTAAAATCGAAGCCCATGGAGAGACATACAGGGCCTGGACCATCCCCATGAATTCTTTACCAAACCCATATCTCTCCAGTACCTCAAATAGATATTCCCATTCAGTGCGATCAAAGGCCTTTTCGGCATCTAGGGAAATAATCGCAGTAGATCCTGCTGCCTTTGAGGCATTCTGTGTTACATTTAAGACCTTTCTGACATTATGGTATGAGTGTCTACCTCGGATAAATCCCATCTGGTCTACATGTATCAGGTCTGGGAGAAGCTCATCTAGTCTACAGGCCAGTATCTTAGCATAAATCTTTGCATCGGCATTGAGGAGAGATATGGGTCTGTAAGCGGCATAGTCCCTTTGGTCCTGCCCAGCTTGGGATGCTTACATATAATCGCCTCACCCATAGAACGAGGCAGGGCCCCCCCCCCCAGATCTCCCTGAAGAGGGTCCAGAGATGTTCTATCACCTCCTTTCCCATCACTTTATAAAATTCCGCGGGTAGCCCGTCGGGCCCGCAAGCCTTACCCGATTTCAAGCAAGCAGTGGCCCTAGCAATCTCTTCCCTCGAAATCTCCCTGTCCATCCTATCTCTCCAAGATTCCGAGATCTTGGGCACTACTATGTGTTGCAAGAACTGGCTCATCTTGTTCTTTCCCCCTCCCTCATCTGCTCTATATAACTCCTGATAAAACTCGTCAAAGCTACGCAGGATGCCTTGTGCGTCCCTGTGCAGCACTCCATTCGCATCCTTCACTTCACTGACCCTCTTACACCCTCTCCTCCCCTTAATCAGATTAACCAGCAGGGGGCCCGGCTTGTTACCCCATTCATAAAATTTATGCTTCCAGAAAAACAATTGTGTGCGGACCTCATCCATTAATGATTTATTCAGTGCTTCCCTGCTAGCTGCCAATTGCTGGGAAATCTCCACTCCCCCATTTCTCACCATCTGACGCTCCAGCTCCCTGACTCGGTTCCCTAATTCTACCTTCTGCAGCTTACTTTTTTTATACCTGATAACATATCCCATAATAGCACCTCTCATAAATGCTTTCCCAGCATCCCAAAACATCTTAGCGGAAGGAGCAGACCACTGATTTGCAGTGGTATACAGTTCCCATTGTACCTTCATGTATTCCCGAAAATCCTGGGAGCCAAGAAGGTAATGGGAAACGCCAGTTATTAGTCCTCGCCTGTTGTGGGGCCAGCTCTATGGAGGCAACAACCATTGCATGGTTGGAGACACATATGGGACCATGCTTAATAGCTGTCAGTCTAGAGTACCATGCTCCAGCATATATATATATATATATATATATAGTCTATTCGTGACCATATTTTATGCGGGGGGGAGTAGAAGTTGAATTTCTTTTCACGAGGGTTCGCCGTTCTCCAGGCATCTAATATATCCAGCTCAGTCAGCCCCTCGCACCATTTGAGCATGCAATGCCCCCCCCCTTACCTTCAGAATGATCCAGATTTCGGTCTGGGGTGCAATTAAAGTCTCCCCCCATCACTAATCCTTGAAACCGCTCTCTAATCAACAAGTCTAAGATCTTCTGATAAAATAATGGCTCAAACACAGCTGGTGCATATACGCTCCCAAACGTTACAGGCTCCTCATATAGCATCCCCTCCACGAAAATGTATCTCCTCTCCTTTCCATCTCTCAGCACTCTAACTTTGAATGGCAGCCCCTTGTGCAGCAGGACTGCTACTCCTCTTTTGTGGGACATGTAGGAAGCAGCATAACAGGTCCCCAACCAGCCCTGGACCAGTTTCTGGTGCTCTGACTACGTCAGATGCATTTCTTGTATAAGAGCAACCTGTGCCCCTGCTCTTCTTAACGCAGTCAGAATAGCCGTCCTCTTAACCGGAGTAGAGATCCCCCTGATATTCCAAGAGACAATGTTCACCTTGTCCCTAGACATTCCAACCTCGTACTCTCCCTTTTAAGCACTCCTTTGCCTTCTCCCCCCATTTGCCCCAGTCTCCGTCGACCTTCCATCCCTCTCCTTCTACTAAGTTACATACATTGAGACCATGGTAGTAGCGACAACAAGTGCAACAACTAAACCAGATAACTCTGTAACAAGTATAAAACCTATTTACAATTGTTTTACCCCGCTCCCCCCCTTCGCACACAACATTCTAAAAAAACAAATTAGTGTGCTATCCCCAACTCTGTTTACGTTACCACCTTTGGGTTTGGAATAACATCCAATCTTCTCTCTCCCCTCCCCCCAGTCCGTTTTATTCCCTTTATATCTTGCCGGCTGCCAAGCCTATTAAACACACATCACTTGAGGTTTATTTGCATATGTTTCATAGTTTCATTTAGCTTCCATCAAACTTCCCAGCGCCCTTGACTTAGTTGCTCCAAGCCTTATAATTGAAGTGATCCCTCCCCGGAAGCAGCTGTATCGCGCACCCCCTCCCTCAGCCCTCCCTTATATCAGCCTTAAAAATTTAATCTGGTGTCCTAGGCCCGCAGCGACCCAGCAGTGCAAGGATATCCAACCTTCGAGTCCATCAGATATACTTCCCCCCCTTCCCATTGCAGCACCACAGAAGACCCAGCAAGTCAAATCCAACGCCTGGGTCTCCCGTAGGCCGCTACTCACGGCACCAGTGCAAAGCAGGGATTCCAGCTACAGTGCCTCTTCTCCATCAGTTCATTCCCGTGTGGCCTGCAACCTTATTTGCGATCTCAGTTCTCAGTTCATCACTTGCTTGGCACCTGCCACCAGAGGAGATCAGAAGGGGGTACAGCAAAGGGAAATCCTAGTTCCGAAAACTCTCCCTCTCAAGTCCTTCTCTGCCACTTCAGATAGATCCCCTTTCCCAAGTCTCTCAATCACACACCAGCCTGTCACTACTCAGGCCCAGACCCATGACATCAAACACAGTTATATCTCAGAATTTCACCCGTATTCAGGCCTTTCTGGGCACATCTTCCCTCTCAGCCCAGCTTCTTTTTGAGTTCTGCCACAAATCCAGCCACTTTCTCCAGCTCCCAAAAGCTGTAGGAAGCTCTCTCATGCTTAATTCGTAGCGTGGCTGGAAAAATCATAAACCATTCCAGCTTCAATTGTTGGCACATCGCAATTACATCGTTAAAGGCCCTTCTCTTTCTCCCAATCCTTGGCGAGTGGTCTTGGGCCAGCTGTAATTTACAGCCTTCGTATTGCAATTCCTGCATTGCTCGAAACTTATTCCACATTTCCTGGCGATCTTGAAAGTTGTGAAATCTGAACACAATCTGTCGCGGGGGCTGGCCTGGTGGTGGGCACGGGAGCACTGCTCGATGGGCCCACTCTAACTTATATCTTTCCCCTTTAGGTTTCAGGCCCATAATGGCAGGCAAAGTGCTAGCACAAAAATCCAATGTCCCTTCCCTCTGGGAGGCTCTTTAACCTGAGATTCAATCTTCTGTGGTAGTTTTCCTGATAACCTAGGGCTTCTCGCAACTCAGACGCTTCTTTTTCCAGTTTCTCTATGCGCCGTGGAAGCGGGGCCACGAGGTCTTCAGTATTCAAGATATGGCCCTCCGCTTCCTCTATTCTCTCCTGTTGCTGGGCAGTCTGGGCATCCACACTTTCCAGGTGGCGATCTATCTTCTCCTGTACCCGATTCAGCTGTGGGGTGAGGACCTCCGTTAACTGCTCTCGTAGCTCTCTCCCAATAGCAGACATCTCGGCGGCCGACAGTGAAATAGGCCCCGCTGCATTACTCTGGAGCACCGCCGGCTGCTTTTTGTTGCCCTTCGCGCCCGCTCGCTGCGATTTACCTCCTGCGGTCAGAATATATTCATCTGTGCTTCCAGCACTCTGCTGTCAAAATGTTTTTTATAGCAGCCAGAATACACCAAAAATTAACTTTACAGTTGGACTGGGTCGGAACTCGTAGAAGACACGTCTCTGTGCCATTAAGCGGTCATGTGACCCGCCTACCTTTTTCTACAACAACTTCTTTTGCCATTTGTATGTTTGTTACTTGTATCTTAGAGTTCCCTTTTTTCCCCCTTTTTCTTTTTCTTGTATTTCCGGGGGCCCTATGCCTCCCGTTTTCTTTTAGTGGAATGTTTGGGATATAACTAGAAGAAAAAGAAAGTTTTCCTGTCCTTCTTTGACTGATGACTTTATCCATTTTATTCTCTAGTTGTTGCATTTTTGCAAGTAAAGTGTTAATGGAGCTCTCTGCGTTTATTTTTCAGATCTCTTAATGCTTCCAGTAACACTACATTTGCCATAACAGGGTGCACCAGTGCCTTAATAGTGTACTTTGACATTGTATCTGGACGTTGAGCAAAAAGGTCTTCCTCTATGACTATTTGTTCTACTTCCTTATCTAATTTCTCAAAGACTGTGGAAGGTAAGCCTGCCAATATAGAAATAGTATCCCTTTCTGGGGAAATCGCAGAAACTAGTTCCTGACAGATATTGCCTAAATTTTCAGAGAGCCAGAAGAAATTTCTAATGGGCTAAACAGTTCTAACCTTGTTTCGTGTTCAATCTTGGGGGACAACAGCAGAGTTATCAATTTTCTCTTCTATCAGTACTTCCTGAGAAGTCTCTAAAGCTCCTTGATCATTGTTTTCCCCTGCATTAAATTTAGCTGGAAAGAAATCAGTAATATTTTTCTGTACAGTTTGTCTTCATTTCTATCATCTTTGCCCTTACAAGAACTCCTTTTTATTTTATTTTTTCCCCTTTGGGGGATTTTGAATAGTTATTAATTTCTCCTTCTGACTTAAATTACTAGCAGGCTCATTAATCTTAGTGGGCCCAACAATTTCAGTGCATAATTTTTTACCCAGGCCATCAACCAAGTCCGAGGTAATTTTGGTGGTGTTCTTCAGTGCCTCACCATTTGAAAACATTTTTTGTTCAATTGGGGGTATAAGTAATACATAACGTATCATTAAATACGCATCCATTGTTGTTTTTTTCCTTTTCATCTGTCTCCCATTGAATGCATTTTCTTTTGTACCCTCCTTTACAGCAAGCATTTTGCCACTTCTAGTATACATCAAGTAATAAAGTGTTAATCACAAGAAGTAATTCCAAAATATAATGAGGAATAACACTATTCGATATCCTTAATCCTAGTGATTAATATTATGATGGTATGTTTCTAGAAGCTAGCTGAGCTATTATTTAATTTTTTTCTGTAAATAATAGCTGTTGGAGATTTTAGTTAACTGGGAGCCCAGAAGAGACGTCTTCTATTACATCCCTGGCTCACTTCCTTATGGAACTCAGAATATTTAATTAGCAGCAGTTAATTATGAGCAATAAATATAAATGCTGCAACCCAATTTGCCTACAGTGCTGACAATACTAACAATACAATAGTCTCCCTTATTAAAAGTCCTAAAAAGAACAGAAAGCACAATGTTCCACACTTATAACAATATAAAACGAAAGATCAGTCTGCTAAAATTTAAACAAAAACAATCAATGTAAACAAAAAATATGCAAAAAACAAAATACAAATACATTTTTCTGAGAAAATACAGCTGTCTAAAACGTAGGTTTGGTTCCTCTTCTGACCCTTTTCCTCCCTCCCTTCCTTCTTTCCTCCACTCTCTTCTCATAGACAGTCCAGCCAATCTATGTGTAGGGTGCTGAAGGATAAAGAGAGAAGGAGAAAGTAGTGGAAAAAGAATAATGACACCAGGCCTCTAGATCTCGGGTTTTTAGAATCACAGAATCCCCAAATAATTTCAAATACTTAAAAAAAACTCTGGGAGTTTCCAGGAAAGCAACTTAGGTCAACTTACTTGCATCTTCCAGAGCTCCTCCAAATATAAATCTGAATATAAATCCAGACTTCCAGTGCACCAAAATAACCAGCACTCACTATCATGCACGAGGTTATACGTGTTTATACGTCTATACCATTTAGAACATCTACACAGCTTCATGCTCTCCCTAAAAGAGAAAAAAATAAAAATCCTGTTTGGAAAAAAAAGTGGAAAAAAAAGCTGCGATTCTGCCTTGTCAGTTTAATGAGCACTAGAAGTATAGGTGTATATATAAAAAAAAAAAAAAAAACAGTGCGAGAGCTAAAAAAACTTGCTCAGTTCTTGGTTCTCAGCTCTGAAATGCTTCCTGTTAAATTCAGACTGTGGCTGTTGCCGCAAAAATTCGAGTGGTTAACGAGTTTTAAAACAACTGTAAGTAGCACTATAGACTACTTCTAAAATTACACTCTGGACACAATTAAAATGGATGGTGGTACTTTTGTACGGCTATAGACGCTACAGGAATAGCCATCGAAAAGGACTCCAGTAATACTAAAGTGCCTACAATTATACAAAACAGGAACAAAGAAGAGAGTCTTCTTTAAACTGAGCCTGGTACTGCTACTCAGAGAATGCCACACATGCTCATTAAATCAGGGCATAAGCAGAATGAAATCACTCTGCAATGGCTGAACCAATCAATCAAATCAACCCTTTCAGATTAGCCCCAGTTGCCTTCGGGTTACGTGCCAGAGCACAAATATAACAATCTGTCACCTGTTTTCTCAGTCTGATATATGCCAGCACAGTCAGTTCTTCAATTCATTAATTAGTCAGTCAGTCCAGATATTACTGCAAGACTCCAGGACTCCACCACCAAAGGTTAAGAATCTGGTGTCAATCTGGATTAATTTTGTTTTTATTCTTACTTTTGGGGATTCTGAGATATGAGCAAAATCCTAAAGACCTTTACAATGTTTTATACCCAACCAGTCCCCTAATGTGAAAAGAAAAAAGTTTAAATCACAGTGCGGAACACTGATTGGGGATGCCTTTGCAAGACCCTGGGCCTCTTTTATGCCTTTCCTTCCTTCTCCCTTATCCACCAGGTGCTGGTCAAGGCATGGAGGGACAAGGCACAGGTGATCCTGGTAGCCCCAGACTGGCTACGCCAGTTCTGGTACCCAGATTTCCTCAGTCTTAGCAGCAGCAGGCCTCCGTGGTGCTTGCCTCTACGCCCGAATCTGCTGTCTTGTCACAGGGGGAGGGTCTTATAACCGGACCTTCAGTTCCTGCCCCTGACACTCTGGTTCCTGAGTGGCTAGAGTTCCAGGCTTTGGGTCTATCCAAGGAGGTTCTCTGGGTTGTGGAAGCCACCCGGAAGGGTCAACCCAACAGTGCTGTGCCTTCAAATGGAAGTGCTTTTTCATTTGGTTCAAGGGCAGGGAGTTAGTCCCCCTGTTCTGCCCACTGGCTAGCTTTCTGAACTATCTATGGTCCCTCTCTTGTCTGGCCTGAGGTCGAAACCCTTAAGGTACACCTGGCAGCCATCTCTGCATACTGGTATGCAGACGGTGGTGCAGTAAAAGGAGGTCGGGCGCTTCTTTCCCCACTGTTTCTTTCGCCTGTCCCCACTGTTGGCTGAACCACCACCACCGTGGAACCTGTTGCTGGTCTTGGCAGTGCTCATGGACAAGGCATTCAAGCCAGTGCACAGGTGTGATATCTCTCACTTGTCACGGAAGACCTCCATCTTGGTGGCTATCTCCTCCACCAGAAGGATCAGTGAGCTCCAGGTGCTCTCAGTGGAGTCTCCTTACTTGGTGTTCTGCAGGGACAAGGTATTTCTCCACCCCAACCCTAAGTTCCTCCTGAAGGTTGTTTTGGAGTTCCACCTTAACCAGGTGATCAGTCTCCCAATGTACTTCAATCCAACCTCGGACGCCGAGCAACAGGCTTCATATGTTGGACTTGAGGCGAGCGCTCACTTATTATATGAAGCGTATGGCTGGAGTTCAGGGAGAGGTTCGCCAGTTCCTTGTTATCTGCGCTGAAGCTGCACCGGCAGACCAGCAGCTAAGTGGACAATTTGCAGATGTATTGTACCCTGCAATGACCTCTGGTATATGTTGGCTGGTAGGGAACCTCCCGTAGGGCTTAGAGCTCATTCCACCAGACATATGCACCGGTGGCTGCTTCCAAGGACGTTCCTGTCTAGGAAATCTGCAGAACTGCTACCTGGAAATCGGCACACATCTTCATTTCTCATTACCACATCGACCTTGAGTCACGCCAGGGATGCTGGTTTTGGGACCTTTGTTCTCCAAGGCCCTTTTTCCCAACTAGGGATGTGCACCTTGCCCCCCCTCCCAGAGAACTGCTAGAAGTCTGTCAATGTGGGGATAGTGCGCCATATCCATGTCCCTAGAAATGAGGGTTACTCATCTGTAACCCGTAGTTCTAGGAGTGGTATTATGGTGCACATCCACACAACCCACCCCACCTCCTCTGGCAAGTAGGACATGGATCCCTGCTTCCAGCATACAAGATCTGACGTCATGGGGTGGTGCCGAGGAGGATATCACCCGGGTGGGTGGAGCTTAGCTAGAAGATGTTCTGGCTGGATTTAAAAGGAAAGGAAGACTGCCAATTTGTGGATGTGTACCATATACCACTCCTAGAACTATGGTTACAGGTGAGTAACCCTCATTTCTAAGCTGCATAGCCGTATAGTAGGCTTATAAGTCAGGCAGACCCAGACCCCCATGGCTGTTGGGCAGCATTAATGTTTTAAATTGGATACAGGGTGCTTTCCTTGCCAAACAGTATCGCAAGATAGACACCTGCCATTTCTTCTAAGCCGTCTGAGGCACTGGTACTGGGGCATTTCAAAATGAATTTATTAGCCATTTCCAGCATGAACTAAACATTGTAGAAAGTGCTTAGTGCCCTGCATGGCTTCAGGACTCCACAGTAATGTGTCCACATAAGCAAAACTGTTGAAATAGTACTCATGCAATAACTGATAAAATAGGCTATGCCTGTACAAAATTAGTGCCTCTCACCTAGCTGCCAGCTCGCCCTGATCCAGTGCTTCATGTATCATCTTCATCATGCTCCCTGAGGAAGATCAAAGGGCTATTGCAAACTCAGACTGTTCCTGAGCTTGGGTCGCTGGTGCGATGCGAAGTAACGTGCTTTGCAGGCCCTCAGCCCTCTACACCTCTGGGTTGGCAGTACTGACTTTGTTCATGGGACATGAAGGATGCATACCTTCTTGTCACAATCAGACAGTGCCACAGATACTGCCTGCCCTCCAGCATGAAGTAAAGGTATTATCAGTTGTGAGTGTTATCTTTTCGCTTATCAGCAATGCGGGTATTTATCAAATGCTTAGCAGTGGTTGTGGCACCCCTTCACAGGGAAGGGCTTTATGTCTTCCCTTATCTGGATGATTGGCTCCTGAAGATCAATTCCAGTGAGCTCTTCTCCACACCCTTGCCGGAATGATGCTGTGCAAAAAAGGGACTGTTTTTTTTTTTCCTTGCATCCGGGAGGAAGTCTGGAAGTGGACCATCTGCAAATTACTGCTGTGGCAGGTCATCAGGGTGTCTGAGACTTCTGTTTCAAGCCGAGCTGGGAGGAAGATCAGGCAAGATATTTGACTGCTGTTAACATTAGTATTTGTCTATAATCATTGCAAGCGGTGAGCAACTTGGGTTTCCTCCCTTCTCACATATTTTGTGAGAATTCCGTTTACTTTTTTAAAGCAAAGAACAGCGGTACTTAAAAACAAAGAGCAGTAATTCTGTTGTGGGTTTGTCCCCTTTATTTTATAGTTTGTCCAGTTGTTTTTCCAAAATGTCACATAATTTTTACTCTGTGGGACATTGGTGTCCCGTATATTTTCCTCTCAGTGGGTCATTGTCCCAGTTACAGAAATTTCTGAAATGAACCCTGCCACAGTCCCACCCATGGGGCCAAGCTCTGGAGTACCACAGAGAAGTCACAGGTTAGGGGTAATGAGGCTGAGTGGTTGCCAGGGAACTGATTGGGCAGTGCCAGAAAAGAAGGTGTAATGTGGACAATGAATCACGCTGCCACTTGGAGACCTGGGTTCGTATGCAATTCTTGCAGTCCCATGGTGAAACCGGCAGGTGGTCAGGCATCGGGGGAAGGCCACATGACATTTGTGCACCACCTGCTGGCTTGCCATGGAGTGGCATTTACTGTGAAGGGAGCTGTTCTCTTGCTGTCTTGGCCAGAGGACAGATGCAGCCATGATAGCCCAAATGTTGGGAGGGCAACCAGGCAAGGGTTGGAGAGGGGGATACCTGGCATTTGTACACCTCTTGCTGACCAGCCATGGAGTGGCATTGACTGTGAAGGAAGCTGATTATTTGCCTTCCAGGCCAGAGAAAGGATGCAGCCCTGAGTGTTGGGTGGGTGACTGGGCCAGGCATGGAGGGGTTGGACTGCCTGACATTCATACACCCCCTGCTGACCAGCCATGGAGTGGAACTGCCTTTAAAGTGAGCTGCTTACTCGCTGTCCTGGCCAGAGGAAGGGTGCAGCCATGGCTGCTATGAGTCTTGTATGGGGGCAGCCATTAAAGGGATGTGCTGCCTGGCATTTGTACACCCACTGTTAACCAGCCATGGAGTATGGAGTAGCACTGACTGTAAACAAAGTTGCTTACTTACCCCCAGTGTTGGTTGGGTAATAGGGGGCCAGGCGTGGAAGAGGCAGGCTGCCTGGTATACGTACTGTACAACCGCTGCTGAACAACCATGGAGTACCACTGACCATGAAGTGAGCTGCTTACTTGCTGTCCTGCACAGAGGAAGAATGCTGGCATGACTACTCTGAGTCTTGTATGGGGGAGGCCAGCTGTTGAGGGGACGTGCCACCTGGCATTTGTACATTCCCTGCTGATGAGCCATGGAGTGGCATCAACTGTAAATGAAGTTGCTTACTTGCCCTCCAGCCCAGAGAAAGGAATCAGCCATGATGGCCTAAGTACTGGGTGAGTGACGGGGTGAACCAAAAAAGGGAGAGTGGTGGTGGACAGAAATAATACTACTACTAAAAACAACACACACACACACACACACACACACACACACACACACACACAAGCAAGCATACATGTTAGATGAAAATTGTGGTTAGATCTTTAATAATCTGCTGGCCCGCTTGGCTGGCTGATGAGTTACACTCATTTCAGTGACCGAGTGAGGAATGGACTCTGGCTGCTGGAGAGCTGGTCGGGGGAGGAGGATTGAGCGCCCAGGGGCTGCTGTGCTACTCCGGGTGGGGGGGATGCACGTCCCGCCACTCTACCGCCACCTGGGTGACCACGGGTGGAGGTGCAGTGGGACTGCAGAAAGAAGGGACAGGGGCTAGAGCGCTCGCACGTCAAGACGTGCACCACCCCTAGGCTCCCCTAGCGTGCCAACATCCTGTGGGAGGGGACAGAAAAAGCGGAAAATGGACCCTTGGATGCCAGTGTAGATGGAGGATCTAGGTCCCAGACAACATAACCTGGCTCTCGTGGGAGACCGACCGAGATCGCTTGACATACACTGTAATGGACAGGAGGGGATATGGGGTCCTCTGGCCCTCCCTACTGGGGCCGAGGCAGCATGGAGGTGGATCTGGCGGTTCTCCGAGAGGTACCGGGGGCAAGTAGATTGAGCATAGCACCCCCCAGAACAGAGTGGCTTCCAAGGTGAGAAGGGGCAAAAAAAATCTTTAATAATCAGTCACGCAATCTATGTCTGAATTTGGATAAGGGTCAATTTTTGGAGATCCTTGTTTTTGTTTTTTTTTTTCCTAAGAGAAAGTCTTTTGGTCAATACATGATTCTTGTTTTATTTGTTTTATCTGGAACATTGTGGCTGTTTCTTATCACATTATAGGTGCCTTGACCACCAACGGTATCAGTGCTGACACCAGTACAGAAATTGGACGTGCCAAGAACTGTCTGAGCCCAGAGGATATCATTGAGAAATACAAAGAGGCCATCTCTTACTATGGCAAGGTAAGCGTAGAATGTTAACAAGAAAGGCTAAAAATAAGGCCAGCTGTGACTGTTCTGCTTGGGGATCATGCCTGCCCTCTCAGCAAGACAAAGCCACTTCTGGCTGCTGTTGTGTTTTCTCTCCTTTTTCACTCTACCATTCTTCCTCCCTCAGCACTTAGCAACCTCCTTCTTAGCACTTAGTAACATGGCTTACGCTTTCTCTTTCTCGTTTTACTGAGCAGGCATAGAAGCCTGTATATGTTGTTTGCGCTACATTTTTGTCCCCCTGCTGTGTACTCAACTTACTATACTCATTGATATTACCACTGCAATGCCTTTTGTTTGTACTGTGTTTATTTGCCACTGCTTGTCTTTTTGGCTAAGTATAGTTGTGTTGTCCATGATATGGAGCCTTTGTAAAAGAGCCTATTGTCTCAAAGGTTGTAATTCGAAAATGAAATAAATAAAATAAATATCTTGACTGCCAAGCTTTGGGGGTGTTCATAGCTTACTGTTGCTGATGACGCCTGTTAAAAAGCAGCTGGAGGCCGGCCCAGTGGCATGGAGGGCTGAGGCGCTGGTGCCTTACTTTCTGCCGTGCTGGCGATCCTGGTTCGAAACCCTTCCTTCCTTCCTACCATCAAGTGAGGTCCAGTGCATTAGGAAAAACAGTACATTGATGGTATCGGGGCACCGGCACTGGCAGTAAACAGGCCAATCCTATTGTTGAGTCTTTTTAATCGGTTTAGTTCTGTATCTTTTAATGAAGACAGGATGGTGGCACCATAACACAAAGTCAGACTTAAGGTGCAGTCAGAGACTGTTAGTTGTGACTTCTTTGTAAGGTAGACCCTGAGCCTATACATTAGTCCGAACGTCTGATGCAGTAGTTTAGTCAGATAGCCACATGAGGCCTAAAGGGTAGTTCCTGATCCAGGTAGACTCCTAGGTACTTTAGTGGGTCAACCATGACAAGAGCATCAGCAACAGTAGTATTAAGCGTGAGTAGATTCTGCCTGTCGGACCCAGGTTGCTTAAAGCCAAACAGCATGGTCTTTTTTTTTTTGTATTGAGAATTAAATAATGTTTCAGAAACCATTTTTCAAGCAGCCTAAGGTCCTCAATTAGGCAGGTGTTTAATAAAGGCAAGGTCATCATGATTCCCATATATTACTGCATCATTAGCATAATGCTGAAGTTTGGCCCCACCACCTTAGTTACTTGGCATTTCATTCACAAAGAGGAAGAACAGTAGGAGTCATGGAACCTTGAGGAACACAGTCAAGTGATATCCTGTAGGGAGGATAAGCCACCCCTACACTTTACTTTCTACTTGTGGGTCAAAAGGTAGTCCTTGAACCAATTACAAGTGAAATGTCAAGCCCAGCTGATTTAGTTAGGCCAAGAGGATCATGGTTCACCAGATCAAATGCTTTAGAGAAGTAGACAAAAAATATACCCATCATGCAGCCAGAGTCCATAGCAGAGTATAGATCTATATTCAGCATACCAGGGCAGCATCAGTGCCATGATTTTTCCTGAAGCCATGCTGAACGTCGGTTGCAGTTTTTTGAGTTTCCAAGTACTCCTCAAGTTAGTAGCTAACCAGCCTGTCTTATATCTTTGCAATGTGACTAGGAAGAGAAATAGGATGGTAATTTTTAGTCAGTTCCTTGACCCCTCCCTTGTGAACCATAACATCTAAGGCAACGTTCCATTTGTCAGGCGCACACCCTTGTAGCAGGGATTTGTTATGGAGGTTTCTACGTGGGGTGGCAGGGGTGGCAATTACTGGGGCAGCCAATTTGAGAAGCCTCTGCTCAAGATAGTCAAACTGCCGACCTTAATTCTCAGTAGTTGGGCAAGGACTTCCCTGTGAGTGAATAACGTAAAGTGGAATGTTGGTGGCGGGTCTGGGCCAGGAGGCTGAGATGAGGGGGGAGGGCTTGGATTCTGCCAGTTAGTGGGGACTAGAATTTGTCCAGGTCGGTAAAAAAAAAATATTAAATGCATTAGCAGCAGATGCAGGGTCACCGAACATATACACAACTTCAAGTGTAGGGATTCCAGACTGACCATTTGGAAGGCAGTTAATCTGAGATCACAAGTATTTGGGATCAGATAAAGTTTTGTCTTGCAAACTTTTTACGTAGCTTGTCCTTGCCTTTTTAACATTCAGTTTACAGTCATTTCTAAGTTCTGTAGGACCACCAGTCACATAGGAGGCCAGTAGACTTGGAAATGACCCAGGCTTTATCACTCAGCTTCATAGAATTACGAAGATCACTATTAAGCCATTTTGAACAGAGATCTTTAAGTACTCTGTGCACTAAAGGAGAATGTTTAACTATACTTTGGAAGTTATTAATAAAAGAAATCAAGGGCCAGGCCAACATTCTCAAGCAGGTCTGTTGCTTAACAGTAGACTGAAGTAAGACTGTGTAGAAAAGTAGCCACATCTATTTTAGAATAATCAGGAGCAATGATGATTCTGGGAGGGAGTTTTAAGGAATAGTCTTTCCAGATACAGTGGAGTGGTTTCTTAATGAGTGCACCAGTATTCTTGTCGCCCTAATTCTTGGTTACCAGTCTTATTAATTATTCAGCTAGGTGGGCTCTGCAGTGGGCTGATTAAGTTGCCCCTCAGCTAGAGATGTTTTAGTATAATGGTAGATCTTATTTAAGGACATCTCTGCCATTGGGCCACACCTTTAGAATTGTAAGCCATCTGCATCAGAACCTCTCAAAAACTTTTGCTAGCTGGGTGCCACCCACGATAACATGAAACGACATTGCCTATATAATCGTGAGTGGCCCCATTTTCCACAGTTCTGTGCCAGAGATCAGCTGAGAGGGTCTCTTACGATGAAGAACCAGGAGACCAAACCAGTACCAGGCACACAAGAGAGGCATTTCTTTGGTATCTCTTTAAAAGGAAAAAGTGAAAGCAGGCCCATTGGTGCAGCGTATAACTACCACTCGCAACTCAGCATCCATGTTAGGGAATGAGCTTGAATTAATCAAGGGTCAGTTGGGGGGGAGGAGGATTGAGCATTCCAGAAGATGCTTTCCTCCACCAGGGAGGGTGGATTGCAGTACTCGCTACAGTACTGTCGCCTGGATGACCACTGGTGGCAGTGCAGCTAAGGGTGCTATGGGAAGGAGAAGACATTGACCTGGGACCTGTGCTGACCATACAGTGCATACACATGCACATCGGTCCCCCTAGAGTGTGGGTGTCTTCCGTGGATCGGGACAACGTAACTGCTAGAAGAACGAAAATAGCCCCAGTGCCAGCTTTCAGAGACTCCAGTATATTTAGGCTGGTTCCCATCGCCTACTGCATCGCCAGACGCTGGGAATCTTGGTGGTAACCCCACCCCCATCCTGCACCCCACCTGGGGGTTAGTAGAAGCTTCATGGGGCCTGGCAAGAGGCAAGGTACGTGGGAGTAAAGGGGTGTTGTGGTTTTGAAGGGAGCTGACGTGGAACAGGGAATAACATATAAGAAAAATAAATAAAAAATATAAATTTCCTCGAAAATCTGGCCCTTTTCTTAAAAAGGGTTTCTGACTACAGCAAAATATTAATTACTGATGGCCTCATCAGAATTCAATTTTACAACTCTCCCCCAAAATGTTCATTTTTAGCCATTCAGTTCTTTATTAATTAGGTCATTTGCAAGATTATAAAGCCACACAGTCTCTTATAAGCAGCAGCCAATCGGATTAGAGTTTTACTCCATGGGAGAGACTAATCTTATGCAGTGAAGATTGTCTTTTGAGCAAGTGCACTGTTGGCATCCTAATGCCCCTAGCATGTTCAACTCCTACATTGTAACCAAATTTACCAAAGGTAAAACCTGTAAATCTGTTTGTTTTTGTAAATGTTTGGATTTATAATGTGTGACTGTGACACAGTTTGCCCTATAAGAGTTGTTTCAGTTGCATCCTTTGGGGTGCAAACAGCTCCACCTTGCTGGACTTGATGCAGTGTAGTATACTGCACACATATTGACCTATGATATTTTAACATCAGCTGATGAGACTGGCATACAGTTTATGCTGCGGGATTGTCGGACAACTGACACTTTTTTATTGAATTAAATGGTTTGATAATTTTTTTTAACTCCTTTTTGTTATGGGAAGACAACACAATAAAGATTTGGTTATCACCACAATAAGATGGAAACCCATCTTATCAGATTAGATATATTTTTGCACATCTGTATTGTACAATGCGCCATGACGTCTTCTCTAGACAAAGACTGCCTGTGCTTGTTGATACAGAAATGCTTACAGATCTTAATAGCTGAATATAAATACATTTTAAAACCATTAATCAATTAATCAATCTTTATTTAACCAGGCGAAAACACCGTTAAGAAAAACTCATTTTCGAGTTGGACCTGGGTGGACAAAGTACAATAAAGCGAGCTTTACAGTAAAAATACATGATCCGAGTGTGTACAGATACATGTACATGAATAATATTTACATGGATAATACAATACAATACAATACGGGTCATGGTAACGGTTTACAATATCTAAACCGCTCATAGGGGTGTATGGGAAGAGGTAACATCAAGAGCAGTATAAAGGAGGCACAAGCGAGAATTAGGACTTGAAACATTTACAGGTTTCATTAAATAGGTTGCTGATCAGTCCTTTAAAGGTGGGCAGGTTGACAAGAAGTGAGAGTTTTAGGGATTTTTGGATTGTGTTCCAAATGGATGGAAGGGCATAATTAGAGAGGAAGAACCTTACAGAGTTCTGGTCCTAGGGACGTCAAGAGTGGTACAGGAGTATCTTCTCAGGGAATAAGCTCCTGTGGAGTAGACCAGGAGCTTGGAGACGTACTGGGAAAGCTTTTCTGCTGTGGCTCTGTAGGCTCATACTAAGGCGTTTTTCAGTATTCTAGTGTTTAGGGAGGGCCAACCAAGTTCAGCATAAAGAGCAATTGGTGGTGGTGAGTATTGTAATTTATTTTATTTATTTGAGTCTAGGATTACAATTACCTTTTGAGCCAAGGCTCTCTTACAAAGGTTCCACGTCAGGATGAGAACAAACAAGCAGGACATTAATTATTACAGGATAACAGGTTACAGTTGTTTATCATCACATGAGTACATACAGATTAGGCGGTACTAGGGGCATGCACAGGACAGGGATAACATTGATAATGAGAACTTGGTGAGACACGAGAAGAAGATGCTGCCAGAGGCAGTTGTCAAAACTCAAAACACACAGGAAGTGCAAGTGGAAAGTGCAAGTAAGAGGAGGAGGGGGGGAAGGTAGAGAGGGGAAGTAGGGGGTGGATGAGAAGGGACAAGTGCCAAAAAGGGAACAGCAGATTAGAGAAGACAGTTGCATGTGCTAGTGGCAGAGAGGAACAGGCGGAGGTTAGATTTGAACGGGCCTAGCTTAGGTAGGGAGGAGATGTCCCTGGTGAGACCATTTAGCCAGGTGGGAGCTCTGAAGGCAAAGGATCTTTGTCCCTGTGAGGTCCGGCATCTTGGGATATGCAATAATTAGGAGTCGGAGCCCTTGGTGAGGCGAGGATTCTGTGCAGGTTGTAGCAGAGCTTGAACTCCCAGGGGGGGCCGGCAAAGCCCATCAGTGTTTCTGGTGTAAGGAGAGTTAGTGATAAATCTGAGGGCTCTGTGGTACAGTGTGTCGAGTTTGGCAAGGGAGGCGATAGGACAGTGCCTACAGAGAACATCACTGTAGTCCAGGAGAGGGATAAATGTTGATTGGACTAGTCTTATTTTAGCCTCATAGGTGAGAAGATGCCTATAGAATATGCCTAATCTCTGCCTAAGCTTTTTGGCTAGTTCATCATGTGGAGAGTGAAGGACATTCTAGTGTCAATCCAGAAGCAAAGATACTTGAATTTTCCTACTGTCTCTAGAGAGTCCCCCAAGAGGGTAGTGATTTGGGGGTTGGCCCCTGAGGAGACGGGACTAGCTGTTAATGCCTGGGGGGAAAGGAACATAGTTTTAGCTTTTTTTTTTTTTTTTTTTGCATTGAGCAGCAGTTGAAGATGGAGTAAATTATGCTGAAGCAGACAGAATTCTTGTTGGAGATTTGAGCAGGCCAGATCCAGGGAAGGGTCAGCAATATAGAGGACTGTGTCAGCTGCAAATAGATACATATTGCTGTGGAGACTCCTTTGTTCCCATAGATGCCATATGGCATCGGAACCATCCATTGCTGGATCCGACCCAGAATGGCCACTGGGAACAAATGAGTTAAGGTCGATGTCATTCATGTATATCGCGAAAAGCAGAGGCTCCAGTATAGAACCTTGCCTGGACTTCTCTCATAAGAGCAGTCCCAAAGACAGACTGGGGAAACTGCAGGCCGGTAAGCCTCACTTCCATCGTGGGAAAACTGATGGAGACAATCCTGAAGGAGAGGCTATTGTCCCTTCTGGAGACCAGTGGGCTGCAGGACGTTAGGGAGCATGGGTTTGTCATGGGCAGATCCTGTCAGACCAACCTGGTGGATTATTATGACTGGATAACTAGACAGTTGGACATGGGCCATACGGTGGATGTCCTGTTTCTGGACTTCAGTAAGGCATTTGACTCTGTGCCGCATGGGAGGCTGGGTAGTAAGCTGGCAGGTACAGATGCAGGAGCGAAGATGGTGGGATGGGTAGTAAACTGGTTACAGGGAAGGCAGCAGAGGGTGGTGGTGGGAGGGGAACTCTCATCTCTGAGGGCAGTGACAAGTGGAGTACCACAGGGCTCGGTGCTGGGACCGGTGTTGTTTGGGTTGTTCATATCAGACATCTCAATGGGCATCAAGAGCAAGATCAGTTTGTTTCCAGATTACACCAAGATGGGAGCAGCAGTGGATGACCTAGGGGGGGTGGCATGGGTTGCAGGATGATGTGTTAAAATTGGAAACCTGGTCGGACACCTGACAGTTGGGGCCCAATGTCAAAAAGTGTAAGGTGTTACATTTCGGGGCAAAAACCCAAGAAGGAGCTACTAGTTTGTGGGGGGGGGGTTCAGCTAGCCATGACAGAGGAGAAGGATCTGGGGGGTGATTATAACGAGCTCAATGAACAACTCGGCACAATGCAGGAAGGCAGCTACAAAGGCCAGCAAACCGCTGGGTTGTATTGCCAGGGGTATATTTTCAAGTAGAGGGAAGGTGATCCTGCCATTGTATAGGTCACTGGTTAGGCCACACGTAGAGTACTGCATGCAGTACTGGCACCCATACCTGAAGAGAGACATTAAGTAACAGGAGGGGGTGCAGCGCAGGGCAACAAAGATGATCCAGGGACTAGGGGACAATCCTATGTGAGTAGGCTAAGGGAGTTGAACATGTACTCACTGGAGGAGAGGAGAGATGGGGGGTTATGACTGAAACCTTTGAGTGCATGGAGGCAATAAACAAGACTGGCACAGAGGGACTATTCAAGTTAAGGTGGGGGTTAGGGACACTTGACGTCACAGTCTCAGACTGGAGGGGGGAAGGTTCAGAATGGAAATGAGAAGACACTTTTTTATGGAGAGAGTGGTGTCTGGGTGGAACGCGTTGCCTACGGAAGTGGTATCCTGTAGAACAGTGGACTGCTTCAAAAGGAGATGGGATAGGGAAAGAGGGAGGGTCAGGGGAGGGAGGGAGGAGCAGCTGAATTATAAGGGTTGCTAGCTGCACACTTGAGCAGACTCTGTAGACCATAAGGTCTTTATCTGCTGGCAAATTAGTGTGTTCTTATGTATGTATGAGGGACTTAAGAGGGGAGAGGTTGCATTGTGCTTTAACCTGCTGCTGTCACCTAATAAATAGGAGGTGAACCAACTGAGGGAGGAGTCGTCCAGGCCAGTATTACATAACATGCAGTAGGAGGTCATGATCAACAGTGTTGAATGCTTTACTTAAGTCTATGAATAGGGTGCAGATGTGGTTTTTGGCGTTGAGCGCTGTCTGCCAGTCATTAGTTACCTTGGCAAGAGTAGTGTGGTACTGTGATTGAGTTTGAAGCCAGACTGAAGAGTATTCAAAAGGTTATGTGTCTTGAGGTAATCCTGATCTGTGTATTCACTAGTTTTTCAAGTAACTTAGAGTTGGTTGGAGGGATATAGGCCTCTTAATTGTTCAGGTCGCTTGGGTCACCTGATTTAAAAGGGGGACGACGTAGGCAATTTTCCAGTCGGGGGGAGAGGGATGACCACTTCGCAGAGAGTCTTGTTAAAGAGGTGGGTGATGGGGGAAGTCAGTGCACAGTATCCGAGCTTTAAAAAAATAAGGGTTGATTTGATCAGCCCCATCACTTTTAGAGGCATCTAGGGCGAGCAGCAGGTCTTCCACCTGTTTGAAGGTGACAGGGGCAAAACTGAAGGAATTCATGTGGGAGGGTGACCTCATAGGGAGGGTGACCTCATAGGGAGGCTTGAGGAGTCGGAGCTAAGAAGAGAAGAACGAAGAATACTGGTAGGGGAAGTGTCAAAGGCAAGGTCAGCCACTGCAAAGTGGTTGTTTAACAGGTTTTGGATATTATTTTTGTTGGACGTAGTAGTATTGTCAGTAGAGATTTTTGCAAGGGGGTTGAGGCCTTGAATTTCCCTTCAGGGTCTTCCAGAATTTATTGGGATTGTTAGTGGAGGAATCCAGAGCAGACAAAGTATTTTGCTTTTTCCGCTCTGATTAATTTTATGCAATGGTTCTTGAAGGCACGGAACGCCATCCAGTCAGAAGGCAATTTGGTTTTGCGCTCTCTTTTTCCAAAGAACATCTCTTTCATGTAAGGTGGGCCTGAGCAAGTCATTGAACCAAGGGCAAGATTTGGACCTGGTTCTGATTTTGGCCAACTTAAGCATGACTTCACAACTTTAACAGTTCTTGATGTCATGGGCAACAGGGCCCAACCATTGATTAGTTTGTGCACTTAGTGTTGCTTGATGTCCTAATACATTGTTAAAATTAATTACTAGGACTGGTAGGTATCGATGGGCAAGAAAGGGGTATGGGGGCAGTTATTCTTGTCCAGGAACCACTTTTGTTGTTACAGTGTATGCCTCATCTCAGTCTAAATTAACCTATAAGCCCTGAAACCTTGCTAATTCAAGAAGATTGCTCTTCTGCCCCATTGTCTGTCTCCAGATACATTTCCCAACTGGAGCAAACCTGTATGTGTTTTTCAAGATTCAGTCTCGGGGTGGCTGTGATTCTTTCCATTCTGTTTATGCCCTCTACCTGTTTAGTCCAAGATTTAATGGCAGAGGTTGTTTTTGCAAACAGTTTGTGATCCCTTTGAAGGTGGCTGTTCATAGGAGTCTAAGGAATTCTTGCTTTACATGTCCTCCATCCTTGGAAGCCAGATCCTCAGGACAAGGTTTTTAAAAGAGAAGGGAGTTGGGGTGTCCCGAGTGTTTTTTGTTTTATTAAGAGGAACAGTCAGCACTAAGAGACTCACACCTAAGTGTGAGGCTGGTCCCAATTTTTTTTTCTATATATTCTTTATCCTCTTTCTGACCCCTTTCTGACTGCCCCCGCTCCATCACCCTGCTATCTTCGGGACTTACCCCTGCCCGGTCGCTGGATGCGGAACCTGTGGGAGGTCGATCGTCATCCTGCAGCCGGAGGAGTTTTTCCTCATTTTCTCCCTTCCCCGTTGCTGGGGTGCACACGCAGGACATGTGCACTTGAAGGTGTGTGCGCGTCCACGGTAGTTCCACAGCACCCTCCCTACGTCTGGCCCCTCTGACCCGCACTACCCTCCGGCCTCCACCTGGGGATAGTCGTTCGGGAGTACCAGTCTTCCCTCCCCGGGAGAGGAGAGCTGTCCTCCGGATGCTCGATCCTCTATCTTCCAACTCCTGATGGCCCATGCTTGTTCCCGAATACTGGTCACCGGTGTGGCACGAGATGTGGCATCCAGCACCTCAACCGTCAGCACCATCGGGACGGCATAGGCTGGTCCCAATTTGAACTCTGTGCAAAAAAAACTTTTTTTTTTTGTACTTGGCGATTACTGCAGCAGATTGTATTAGACTGAATTTGTTGACTTGCAAGTTCACATTTTCTGTAGCTACAAATCCCAGAATCCCCTGCAGGTGACAATATCAGAGCCTCAGTAGTGGGAGAATCCATAGCCTGTAGTGTGTACTACTTTTTATAAGCTCTGGTCTTTTGTTTGCTGGTTCCACTGTCCTCCCTGGGCCAAGTACGGTCACACTGTACTTAACCCCAGGAGAACAACAGGACCAGCAAACATCTGACTGGAGCTTATAAAAACTCTTAACATGCACTGCATGCTATTTAATCTCCCACTTCTGCAGCCCTCCTGTTATGTATGTAGAATGAGTCAGACTAACCTTGTGGAGTTCTGTGATTGGGTGACAAGGGCGCAGGACCAGGGAAGGCCAATCAACATCCTCTTTTTTGACTTCAGCAAGGCATTTGACTCAGTGCCTCACCCAGAGTTGCTGGACAAGCTGGGGGGGATTGGGGTGGGGAAAGGATGTTGAGGTGGATAAGGAACTGACTAACTGGGTGGTTTCAGAGGGTAGTGATAGGAGGGGAAGGGAGGTATCATCACCTAGGAGGGTCATTAGTGGAGTGCCACAAGAGTCAGTGTTGGGCCCACTCCTATTTAATGCTTATATCTCGGACAACTGGGAAGGTATCAGGAGTGAGATGAGCCTCTCTGTTGATGATTCGAAGCTGGGGGCGATGGTAGAAGGGGAAGAGGGTAGAAGAGCCCTTCAGAGGGACCTGGAGACTCTGGAGAGGTGGTCATGGACTTGGAAATTGAGGTTCAGTCCAAAAAATGCAGTGTTTTCCACTTGGGGCTTAGGAACCTGGACCATGAGTATTTTTTGGGTGGGGAGAAACTGCAGGTTTTGGGGGAGGAAAAGGATCTCGGTGTGGTTGTGGATGCCAAAATAAACAACTCTGAGCAGTGCAGGAGGGCTGCGGCTAAAGCAAATAAAATGTTCAGGTGCATAGCCAGGGGATAACCTCGAGGAGACGGGAGGTGCTTCTCCCCCTGTATAACTGCCTAGTTAGACCGCACCTGGAGTACTGTGTGCAGTTTTGGAACCGATACTTAAAAAAGGACATTGCACTTCTCGAGAGGGTCCAGAGGAGAACGACCAGGATGATACAGGGCCTAGGGGAGAGATCCTATGAGGAGAGGCTTGAGGAGCTGAACTTGTACTCCCTGGAGGAGAGGATGGACAGAGGGGATATGATTGAGGTAATTAAATATAAGAAGGGTTGAGCAGGGCCAGCTCAAACAGAGTCTTCCGTCTGAGAGAGGAGGGGCACCAGGGGCATTCCGTAAGACTGGTTGGAGGAGGCTCGGGGGGACTAGGAGGCGGCCACTTTACTGAGAGGTGGTGGATCCATGGAATGCACTGCCTGCAGAGCTGGTGCTTTTGATACAGTGGAGGGATTCAAGAGGGGCTGGGACAGATACAAGGGGAGGATAAAGCAGTGGATTTCTGGCTCGGGAGGTGATGCTGTGTTGGGGGATGGGGTCGGGGTGAGGGGAAGAGGGGAGGGCAGCAACGGTGTCCTGACCATGTGCTGATTTTCGAGCAGACTCGATAGACCTTTAGGCCTACTCTGCTGGCATTTTGTAGTATGTTAGTATGCTGCAGGGGATTCTGGGATTTTTAGTTAGAAATGTTTGCTTTCATGTCAGCAGAATGAGTCTTATACAAAATATTATACTCCATTAAACAGTAAGTTAAAAAAAAAAAAATGTTTTTGCACACACAGTAAAATTTGGGACCAGCGTCACACTTGGGCGTAGGGCTCTTAGTGCTGACTTTTCCCCTTTAAATATTAAAAAAAGTGTGTAAATGATTGCAGGAAAGCCCACACAATATCTAGGCTGCCATATTTTTCCAGCTTTAGTAATTTCATTTTTTTAATATAATCTTTATTAAACATTTTACACGTCTGCTATCTCCACTGATATACATTATAAAGCAAGCATACTAACTCAGTTGAGTGTGGACTTGAGTCTTCTTTACATATGAGCTTTTTGGGGAAAGGTGTGATGATCGAGACGACCCCTCCACCCTGTAAGGTACAGCGCAGGGTGGGAAGGTGGGTATTTGTACAGTGAGTAATCTAGTCACTCCACATCCTGTGCATCAGGAGAAACCTCATATACCTATATGAACTCTCAAGTGGAGCGATGGGGAGTGCTCAGCGTAGCCCAGGTCCCCCCTCCCAGAAAATACAAGAGAGTGGGGGTGGGGTAATGGAAAGGTGGTTTAGGTATTGGGCTCACTGTGTGTAAATGGGGAGGCACATCACTGGGGAATGGGGCACTATAGAACCATCAGGAAAGACATATTGAGCTGATAAGAGCTTGTTTCTAGATGCATCCTGGGGGGAGGAATATAGAAAATTCTCTAGTGCAAAATGGTACATTAACAGATAAACAGCAACAATAGTCTGTACCAATAATACAATACATCAGAAAGGAGCATAATAATAAATCGTGCAGAGTGAAACCGTACAAGCTGTGTGCTGTAGATGCAAAACTGAGCATAGAGTAACTAGTTCAGTGTCAGTGGCTCAGCAGGTAGCACACTCACCTCTGAGACCGGGAGAGCAGAAGGCTGTGGGTTCTATCCCCACACCAGGCACTTGGGTTAAATCCCAATACTGACACTGTAGTGCAGCATGAGGGGTGTGCTGCACTCCTGCAGTGCCGTCTTTCGGATGAGATGTTAAACCGAGGTCCCATCTGCCTGTTCTGGTGATAGTTCAGGTGGATGTTAAAGATCCTATGGCGCTTCTAGAAAAGAGTAGGGGAATTTCCCCGGTGCCCTGGCCAAATTTCTCCCCATTAACTAAAAAATACCACCAACAGCTTAATCTGGTTCAAGATCAGTTGGCATTCATCTATATCCCCCTCCCCCCGGGTCGTGTCTGAAAATAGGCAGAATGTGTCTAGTGCACTTACCCGATCAACAAAAACGAAATAAAATAAATTAATAAAACTACCCCAACAGGTGTAGTTTTTTAGAGCAAATGTGGCCGGGGCAGTAAGTGTAGATTGGTGGGAGGTCTTCTAAGGTTAAGGATCAAGGACAGTTGCAAGTGGGAGTAGTAAAGTCACAAAAAAAAGAGACGTAATGTAGAAGAGATAGAGAAGACGGACGGGGAAAAGAGGTCCAGAGTTTAGGTAAACAATATGAGAAGGCAGCTTGACCAGCAGTAAATTTCATAGGTAGAATAAAAAGGGAATGGGAAACATTGCTGCAGAGAGGGTAGGAGGTAAGTGGGGGAGTGGACAGGAAGGAGGGAACCAGACTAGAATTTGGATATGAAAGCGGCCGAATGGGAAAGGCGCCTGGCATCAAGGATAGGAGGAAGAGGGCTGAGAAGAGAGAGCAGTGGTGGGTACGAGAGGGAAAATCCAAGACGAAACAACAAAAGGAGTTGTTGGGGGGGCAGGGGGGTCCAACCTGGCAAGGGAGGATTTGGCTCTGCACTGTAGACTGTTACTGTAGTGTATAGTATAGAGCATTGTTGTGTATAGAATTCCATCCCTTTCAAAATGCTGTTGTACCACTGTTCAAAGGTCATGAAATGTGATTGTACCCTTCTGTGGTACATCATTCTGAAACCTCTAGAGACTGCACAAGTCAGTTTCATTCTGAAAGTGAAAGAACCGCCACGCACACATTTTACGTAATACTCTCCACTATAAAAAAAAATAAAAAAAATACAGGGTGAGCAACTTTATGCACAACCAGTGTGTTCTGCCACCTCAGGGTTTTGATTCCCACGGATCTCTCGGGTTTTGCTGTCAAGGTCAGAGTGAATCAGAACCCCTCTGTGGCAGAACACACTGGTAGTGCATGGTTGCCCATCCAGTATTCTGTAGTTGAAGATGGGGAATATCATGTTCAGTATAATCTTACGGTGGGCAGGAAGTGAGATACAAAGGACAAACAGAAAATTCCTCCCAAAAGTAGTAGAATTTCACCTTGGTCTCAGTCCTCCTACCTGTACTTTTTCCATCATATTAAAATCCAAGAGCCTGATATTCAGAAAAGGGCAAAGCGCAGCGCCAACCTTTGTGCTGCGCTTTGCAATTGCCCAGGGGTCCAATGATGCTGTATTCAGTCGGATAGTGCGATGGCACTATACGACTGAATATAGGGCTGTGTTGGTGCAGCACTAAGTCAAGTAGTGCTGCCTAGCATGGATCCTGAAGTGCACCTCAAGATTGGATAACACTGGATTGCTACCTGCAGTTTTTAAAGGGACCCATGCAAATGAGCCTCTTGGGCATGCAAGGTACAAAGGCTCAATTTGCATGTCCATCACATGCTCATTTGCATGGTTAGCGAAGGCAGGTTAGTGCGGCCTCCCCATTTCCCAGTCCCACAGTCATGTGGACACCTCTAGTTCATAGTGGTCCCCCTTCGTCCGAATACTGTCCTCATGCCCACGGATGTAATCCCTGGTGCCAAGTGGCCCCCCGATCACTGTCCTTTTGCCCAAGGGCAGTACTAATCCCCTGGTGCCTAGTTGTCCCTCCTCTCGGTCACCACACATATAGAACCCCCAGGTGCCCAGTGTCCAATCACCCCCCCTTCCCCCGGGTCCTGATTTGTTCAGGGTAGTGCATGTCCCTGGCATCCAGTCTGGTCACTGCTCCCTGGCCCTGTAACAGACATACCATCCTTCCCTGTGCTGCTGGTGTACATAAATGGTAGTGTGCTGAGGAATAAAAATACTAGTTTCTGGTGTGTCCAGGTAAACCCCCCCCCCCAACTGCCAGTACTCCATGGCATCTAGTGGGCCCCTCATGGCACGAACACCCCACCAGACTCTTCGGTACCATGAGAGTGTATACAGAGCCCGTGCAGCCTTCCGCACACTTCCTTTGCCAGCCGCCATACGTCCAGGCAGGGAGTGTGTGTCTTATTTATAGGACAGTGTGGCATGCCCTGTCCTTATAAATAAGACTCATGCTTCCTGCCTGGATGTACAGTGGCCGACCAAAGAGATGGAGGAGGACTATGCTGATCACTCCTGCGGCACTGAAGTGTTTGGTAAGGGGATGGGGCGGTTGGGTGGGTGTTCAGTGCCACGGTGTGGAGGGGGCTTGACACCAGGGATTGCTGCCTGGACTCTGGTAGTACCGGTGATTTGTGGAGGGGAGACGGAACACACCAGGGACTGCTATGTGCATTTTTCTTCACCTTACAGGTTACTTAAACCATCAGCACTGGCCTGGATGGTGTGTCTGTTACAGGGCCAGGGAGCGGTGACAGAGGGGGCACAGTGGATGCCAGGGATATGGGGTACCCTTAATGAGTGGGGACCGGTGGGGGTGGGGGGAATGGACACTGGGAACCTGGGGATCCCTATATGTTTAGCTGACCAGTGATTGGCATGGGGGGCGCCACTAGGCACCAGGGATTACTATGTTAGGCACGGAGATGGTAATCGGAGGGAAGACTGCTAGGCACCAGGGATATGCTCTTGTATCCATAGGCCGGTGTTGGGGGGGCTCCACCACTGGAAAATTGGGTCACTTGCTGCAGTACCTCAGGCAACCACAAGGGTTGTGCGGAGAAAGAGGGGGATCTCACTTCGAGGTGGAGCTCTTGCAACAGGTATTACCATTAGGACTAATGCCGCCAGGTGTTAGGACCCCTCATAAAAATCTTGCAGCTAGCAGTCTGAGGCAGGCGACCACCCCTGACGTCAGCTCCGCCCAATGTCAGACGTGGTATAAAGGGGGTGGTCCCCCGGCGCCATCTCAGTTCTTTTCCCACCGTCGACCCGCTTAGTTCGGCTCCACGGACACCTTTCATCGCAGTCGACCACGCTTTTTGTTATTTTACATTTATTTCATAATTATTTGTATTAAGTATTCTCGTGCATGTCTTTACTCTCTCCACCACGTTGCAAGTCAAAGTGTGCATGCGGGAAGCAGATACCGGCTAAAGGATGGCCATGAGGCCCGCCTCATCGGCCTGCGACTGCCCGCACTGAAAGAAGTTTAATCAGAAGACCAGAAATCGGAGAGCCAACGCCCTTGAGGTCTGTCTCCTCAAACAGAAGGTGGCAGCTATGCAGAGGACCTCAGAGCACAACTCTTCTTCTCCTGCCAAGGACTCCCCACCCAGAGAGAAGGCTTTGGGGGTAAACACCACCATCAGGAGAAAGATGGGGCCAAGTCTGAGTCCTGCCAAAAGTCGCCTTCCAGGACGCCCTTGTCTTCAGCCTTCAGTGGGAGGTTGGGTTCTGTCCCTCTGATGGCTGCAGGGGCATCTTCGAAGTCTGCTCCCCCCTTCTCCCAAGGTAAGTACAGGGAGCTGTCTTCCTCTGCGCATTCGCCCGCACAGCCTTCTCTGGCCCACCAACCCCAACTAATCTTCCACTGGGTTGACGCAGGAAGGTCGGTCGCCTACCGGCAGGCCTAAGAACTCCAGCCATAAGCCCAGTGGGTAGTCTGAGAAACGCAAGTGACCGGACGACTCTGATAGGCAACAGGAGGCCATCCGCCATCGGATGCACCCTCCTCCTCTTCTGACCAAGGTGTGCCCGTCCCCAGACGACAAGTGTCCCTTGAGCTGATCGCCCTGTCCAACGACTCGGGTCCCGATGCCATATCAGAGGCAGTTGACGGATGATGTTTGGATGCCCACCCCACCTTCTGAAGGTTGGTTGCCCGAGGGGCACCACCCCTTACTCCAGACGATGGGTCCCCCAAAGACACGGACGTCGAGCCACAGCCTGATTAAGACAAAGAGGGATCCTCTGACCGGACGCCAGATCCCCAGGATCCACAGATGCCCAATCCTGTGAACCCGATACCAGCCCCACCAGTGGTTCCTCTGGTGGACATCGGCTCGCTTTTTTCCACCTGGTGGAGTACAGTCAAAGGGGACCTGCTATATAGATCCTCTGACCCTCCTTCTAGGGAGCCTCCTATGGAGCCCCCTCCAGCTCCTGATAAACCGAATGGGGGTTACCAACCCCATCCAGATCCAAAGGGCAAACGGGGAGAAGGTATTCATCCCCGGTTCCCTCCTCCAGCGGATGCCCATCCTCTTCAGATGACAGTGCTGTGAGCACCTCTTCCTCAGACGAGGAAGGGTTTGCTCCCTCATCCCGAGGTCTCCCCTGGACGACCCTTCATTCCTGGACATTATGCGCCACATACAGTCCATTTTTGAGTGGGACACTGAGGAACTGGACCCAGAGCGAAAGTGGCTGGCCAAGTTTCTGGGGTCCAGTGAGCCAAAACCTCTGGTTATCCCGCCACTGGTAGAGCCTTTCCAAGACGTCACCTGTCTTGCATGGCAGAAGCTGTTCCTAGAAAGGCGGACAGGCTCTATAAACCCCCCCAAAGTGGAACCATTCTTGGGGGAACATCCTAAGACAGACTCTCTAGTGCTAACAGCTGCTCATGGCCGTGTTAGTCAACCCAAGCACCTGAGCGCCCAGTTTCCAGATCCAGAGTCCAAGAAATTGGATCACTGGGGCAGAAAAGTATTCTTTTCAGCTACCGGTTCTATCTGTTTGCTGAATTTTCTTGCCCACATGGTTACCTACCAACAATCCCTTTGGGAGAAGACTATGGAGCTGGTTAAGTCCCTGCCAGACTCAGACAATAAAAACGAGATCCTTGCTTATGTCCAGTCTGGAATGGACATGGACAAGCATGTCCTCCGTTGCTCATATGACTCGGTGGACATGGCTTCCCGTGCGGCCGCCACAGGAATTTGTCTGAGGAGGTACTCCTGGCTCAGGGTATCTGGCTTTTGCCCTGACCTTCAGGACTGTATACTGGATGCCCCTTCCAGGGTACAGTGTTGTTTGGCCAGGAGGTAGAATCATTTGCCAAGAGCCTGCAGGACTCTGGCAAGGCAGTTGCCAATGTCCACAAAATGTATAAGTTGGAGCCTCAAGGTCCCCATCATCATCCCTTTTGGAAAGATCAGGGACAAGGGGGCAGACAACCCCAAGGAAGAGGGTTCAAGAGGTGCAGCCACCCTGTCCCTCAAGAGGCCCAGGGCCCCAAGCAGCCTAAAGATCCTAGGGCCCCAGGCCCAAATCCCTCCTTTACAGCCTGACTCGCTGCAAACCTCTCCTCATTCTCGGGTCATGCAGCATAAGACAGAAAGAGGGAGATTTTCCTTTTACCTCACAGAATGGTCCAGTATCACCTCGGACCAATGGGTGCTGGAAACCATTTGGAGAGGTTACGCTCTAGAATTTCTCAGCATACCCCCTGAGCAATCCACCCCCCCCCTTTCTCATTGTCCACCTGACCATGCCCGGCTTCTGAAGGACGAAATACAGTCCCTCCTCCAGAAGGAGGCCATTCGGCCAGTTCCCTCAGCCCAGCGGGGCACAGGCTTCTACTCCTATTTTTTCTTGATTCCAAAGAAAACAGGGAATCTTCTTCCCATTCTGGATCTCAGCCAGCTAAATCTGTTTATCAAGTACCAGAGATTCCAGATGGTGACATTGACAAGCCTGTTACCCCTCCTCCATCAGGGAGACTGGTTATGCTCCTTCGATATGCAGGACACCTACATGCATATCAAAGTTCTGCATTCCCACAGGAGGTTTCTACGCTTCTGGTTTCAGGACCAGCACTACCAGTACAGGGTTTTGCCCTTCAGACTTTTGTCAGCACCCAGAATTTTCGCCAAGTGCCTGGCAGGGGTGGTGGAGGTCTTGAGGAGGAAAGGTCACTTGGTTTACCCTTACCTGGACGACTGGCTAATTTCAGCTCAGTCGGCAAGCCAATTGAACATGGCCCTGGAGGAAAGTAAGGATGTTTTTTGCTCCCTAGGCATTACTGTAAACTGGCCAAAGTCACAACCCTGGCCCTCTCAGAGGCTACAGTACATTGGGATTGTTCTGGACACTACCTAGGGCAAAGCCTTCCTACCATCAGACAGAGCAAGCCGTCTGATGGATCTGGCGTGAAGGGTTCAGGCAGCAGTCTCTCTCCCAGCAAGGGTGATTCTACAGCTTCTAGGCCACATGGCTGTGGCCATAGCTACTGTCCCTCTTGCCAAACTAAACATGAGGGTTCTGAAATGGCACCTCAAGGTCTAGTGGGACCAGGCGGTGGATGACTTGGATCACCTGATTCGAGTCTTGGTGGCAAGATGTCGTTCTCTCTAGTGGTGGCTTTCTCCTCCACATGTCGGGAGAGGAGTCTCTTTCCACAGACCGTGCCTGTCGGAAACCTTGAAGACAAATGCCTCAAAGTTAAGTTGGGGGCCCATCTAGGGGACCACAAGACCGGGGGGCTTGGTCCCCCACAGAGCGGTGTCTTCATATCAACATTCTCAAAATGAAAGCCATTCTGTACGCCCTTTGGGCGTTTCAAGACCACGTATCCCAGGGTCCTCTCTTGGTGCAGTCAGACAACACTCCAGTTGTCTTCTACATCAACAAGCAAGGAGGCACTCAGTCATATCCCCTTTGCAGGGAGACAGGCCATGAGAGTTTGGGACTGGGCAGTGGAACACCTTCTGGATCTCACGACTGTACACTTGCCTGGAAGCCAGAACGTTCTCGCTGACAGTCTGTCGCTCTCGTTCTCTGAGTCAGGAATGGGAGTTGCTCCAGTAAGTCATAGATGACCTCTTTGGTCATTGGGGCCGACCAGAGTTGGACCTATTTGCGTCCCCGTGCAACACCAAACTGCCAAATTTTTGCTCGCTGGATCCAGGGCCTGGTGTTTTCTGGCGAGACGTAGTGCCCTCTCCTGGACAGGGAGGTTTCTATATGCCTTCCCTATCTTCCCCCTCATACAGAGAGTTCTGCTCAAATTGCAGACAGAAGAGGCCAGAATGATTTTGGTAGCTCCTCTTTGGCCTCAACAGATTTGGCGTCTGCTGCTGCAGCAACTGGCCACAGAGCCTCCCGTGCAGTTGCCCCTCTCCACTCACTTGCTCTCTCAAGAGCAGGGGAGGGGACACTAGTCCATCCTGCTCTGTGGTTTCTTCACTTGCACACCTGGCTCCTGCAGTCTTAGCAAAGGAGAGATTAGGAATGTCAAGCAGGGTGGCAGAGATCTTGGTGGCGACAAGGAAACCCTCCACTAGGGCAGCTTATGCCATGAAGTGGAAGCGTTTCTGCCTCTGGGCAACAGGATGTTCCCTAGATATCTTGGATTGTTCAGTCAAGAATGTGCTAGACTACCTTCTCCACCTCTTGGACCTGGGCTTGAGCTATTCGTCCATCAAGGTGCACCTATGTGCTTTATCAGCATATCATGCACCGTATGGGAAGAAGACTCTGTGCAAGACCTTTCTGCGAGGTGTCCTGCATATCAGACCCTCCAGGAGGGACCCTGTTCCTCCCTGGGATGTACGTTTTGTTCTCGAGAAACTCACCCTGCCTCCCTTTGAACCAGCCGTGACTTGCGAGCTTCACTTTCTTTCTTGGAAAGCGTTATTTTTAGTTGCTGTTACTTCCGCTTGGAGGGTTTCTGAGCTTCAGACCCTTATGTGCAAGGAGCCTTATCTTGTATTTCATAGGGACAGGGTGGCACTGCATACGAATCCCAAATCTTTACCGAAAGTGGTGTCCGAATTGACTCTGAATCAGGACATCCAACTTCTGGTTTACTTTCCAGAGTTCTCCAATAAAGGAGAAGCTTTGTTGCATACTCTGGATGTTCATAGAGTTTTGCGTTATCTTCACAGAACCAGTTCCTTAAGGAAGATGGACCAGTTGTTCGTCTCCTTTGCTTTCGGAAAGACAGGGGCTCCTGTTACCAAGCAGACACTAACCTGGTGGTTAGTCAACTGCATTTCTTTTTGCTGCCAGCATCATGGTAAGCCCTTGCCGGGAACGGTCAAGGGCCACTCCATGAGGAATGTGGCTACCTCCTTTGCCTCTTTGAGGAATGTTTCCTCGGTAGATCTTTGTGCTGCCACAACTTGGAGCACAGTCCACACCTTCGTTAGGCATTACAGACTGGACATTGCCTCTAGGAGGAGAGCAGGTTTTGGACTAGCCATCCTTCAGGGCCTACTCTCTCAAGGTTTTTCAGATGTTTATTCTTCTCCCTTTCCTATCAGACCTGGGCCTATTTTTGGGTACTGCTTGGGACTCAGTCCTAACGGTAATACCTGCTGCAAGAGCTGCACCTCGAAGTCAGATAGTACAGTTACGTAAGAACTCACAATAACATTAGATTTTCGAGAGAAGCTCTTGCAGCAGGTGGCTTTCCCACCCACCATTCCCCATGAATTACTGTTGTTACCCTTCTTTAGGGTAGGTGAGATCCTGCTCGGTTCTCCATTTGCTTCAGCCAGGTCTCCAGTAGGAGAACTGAGATGGTGCCGGGGGACCGTCCCCTTTATACCACGTCTGACATGGGGCAGAGCCAACGTCAGGGGCAGCCCCCTGCCTCAGACTGTTGGCTACAAGATTTTTCCGTGGGGTCCTAATGCATGGTGGCATTAGTCCTAATGGTAATACCTGCTGCAAGAGCTCCTCTCGAAGATCTACTGTTATGGTAAGTTCTTACGTAACTGTACTTTTCCTTCACTGATATTTGCACTGCGCAAAAGGACCGCACTAATCCCTTTTGTGCAACACAAAGCTGCTGAATATAGGGTTGTATGGATATTCTTGTCCACGACCCTCCCCTTGCCATTAACTTTTATGCAGGCACTAACCCTGTTTGCCTGCACAAAAGCCCCTTTTGAATATCATGCTTTGGCGCAAAACTCTACAGTTTGTGCCCATGCACAGTTTTCAACATCAGGCCACAGGTGACCAAAAATTGTACTGTTTGGATGTCAGGAGAGCCCTAATCTACTATCTCGACATAACAAAATGTTTTTTCTTGCAGCAGGTTTGCCCTTGCCAACCTCCCCATAAGTGACAAACAGCTGGCTGTTGTCGGTTCTTATATCTTTTAAAATGGTTGATCTCTTGCATAAATTTGAGGATCAAACCCAGGTTTTCAGCTTTTCATAGTGATGCCCCATTGCTTAGCACCCTGGAGTTGGTGTGGTGTTTTTGTTATTTTTCTTATACTCCCCAAGGCCTCCTTCCAGCCCAGACACCTCTGTACCTCCTGTGGCAACCCCCAACGAGGCCCCTAGAGCAGGGAGAGACTCTTCACGAGACAGAGGAGGCAGCATCCAAGAATGCCAGCTATCATCATGAGGCCTGCATTTTTTCCATA
Source organism: Neoceratodus forsteri (assembly GCA_016271365.2). NCBI lineage: Eukaryota > Metazoa > Chordata > Ceratodontiformes > Ceratodontidae > Neoceratodus > Neoceratodus forsteri. The sequence goes on along the minus strand of CM057455.1, from coordinate 880,400,327 downwards.
GTCCCCAATTAGAATTTTTGTGCAGGAAAGGCACACTGGGCCAAAATTCATTTCCAGGTGCAACCTGTGAGAGAAGAAAACACAGGGAGGTTAAGTGACTTGCTGAAGGTTACTCGGTATGCAAGTAGAGGATGTGGGATTCAAACCCAAGTCTACAGAAATCTCCAGGATCACAGTTTTGTGCGCTTAGTCCCCTGCCCCCGCCCATCAGCCATCCGACAACCCAGGCTCGGAATGCAAATCCAGGTTGCTGGTGTCACAAGCAGTAGCTGTACCGCTGCACTGACGAACTAGCAGTGTACCCTCTATTTGGAACCAAAACGCCAGACCTCTATCCTCTCTGTTCCTGCTGGACCCCTGGCAGGAATCGGGAGGCCATATCTGAACTTGGGTCAAATTTATTTTCCAAGAACATAGGAATCGAGAGGCTGCCTGGTTTATATAGTATCTCTCCCTGCCATTTCTGCACATGCAGCCAGCAAGCAATATGTTATAGTTGTGAAGAGCAAATATATGTAGTTTCTGTCTTATTTTCATTATGATCCTGCCACTGTGGAGAGGAAAATGCACTGATAATGAGATGTGCTTCTTAGTTGGGATAGCATGTGTAAATGAATGGTTTAAAAATAAATTGAGTATCTGTATAGTCACACCAATACACTGGTGACTGCCCTGTGTACTGAGCCCGCTATTAGTATGTAAAATATCCTAGCAACACACTGTAACACTAGTGTGCTCTTTAAGTAAAAAAAAAAAAATTAGCAACACAGAATTGTCAGTTGAGTTACTTTCGTAAGTTTTTTTGTTTTTACATGATTTATTTAATTTAAAAAATGTGTTTATCCCTTCCCAGTATAAAAATGCTGGAGTGATTGAACTGGAAGCATGTGTGAAGGCTGTCCGAGTGCTGGCAATTCAGAAGAGAAGCATGGAGGCTTCAGAGTTCCTGCAGAACGCTGTATACATTAACCTCGGGCAGGTAAGCATAGCATCAGGGTCCTCCCCGAACCCATTCCTGGACTGACAATGTTACCTTCTGTCCCATGAGCTAGAAACTGGCCTCTCTGCTGCTGTTGTGACTATTGACTGTGCTGGCAGGGTGATGCTCCCAATCTGCAGGTCCCCTTCATGCAGTTGGGACCAGTAGTGTAGTACAAGGTTGTGAGGAGCCAGTCCTGGTGATGAGGGGCTTGGAACTGGCAACATGAGGTATCGTGGGAGCCATCAGCCAGTGCTAGTATCAATGTACAGAGCTGGGGGTGAGGAGATGCATCTTCTCTGATGTTGGATTGAAATGGCAGCAAACTGGAAGCTGTTTTAAAGTTGAGGCACACGTTGTGTTTATTGCAGTTACAGGCACTTTGGCAGAGAGAATTGTTAACCAAGTGACCTGAAAACTGTGTGGATGAACAGATATAACAGCAGCTTGCATGATTTGTTAAGCACACTTATTTTCCATAGCTAGGTGATGTGAGGATAAGCAGAGGAATGCCAGGTTCAGTGCTCGGCTTTAACAACTCTGGGCACTGCTACCTGATTACCTCTGTGCACCTCTTCCCAGTAGCAAGGACACTTCTGGTTGGGGCAGACTCAAATTGCAACACTAATTTAGTGCAGTAGAGTGCTTTGAGGAATTAGATGTTTTATTTATTATTTTTGGCCAGGAAAGGCACACTAAGCTATAGTAGCTTGTTTCCAGGTGTGTCCTTGAGGGTTGGGGTGGGGGGCTGCATAGACCTGTTTTATTGACGGGGAATGTTAGTTGTGACACAGGGGAAATGCTCATACTCTTCCTTGACGAGTGCCGTGGGATCTTGGGCCCGAATGTATTGCAGAACGTGGCTGCCTGCATGGGAAAGAAATGCTTTAAAGGTTATCAGAGGCTCAGCCACAACACTGCGTTATTTGAAGGAGGCTTTCAATAAAGATTGAGTACCTGGAATATTCCCATGTCACATACTGTGTAGTATGACCAGGACAGCCTGTACCATTGGGCTATGGGGTCTCAGTTCCTGACTGACACTGCTTTAGACCCTTGCCTCCCTGTTTATGTCCCCCAGTTGTTAGTCTCTTGACTGACTATAGAATTCCACCTCAGATGTGGGATATACAATGGCTTTGTTGCCGTGAGAGATTAAATGTTAAATTGAACCAAAACCATAAGAACATGGCACAAAGAACTTGTACTAGAGTCCTTTGAACTAACCAGGTCAAGACCATGGATCACCTTTTTTCCATTTTTCAGATATATATTTCCAGCCTTTGGAACCTGGTTGCCGTTACTTGGGTGGAGATTGTGTTCAAATCAGTAAATGATAAAGTTCTTGTTTACAGTATATATGATGGGAATTGGACACAATAGCGTGAGAGTACTTTGTCTCTTATCTTTGCCTGCTTTAAATGGCATATTTGGAAAACAGATTTATTTTTTTTCTCTTCAGCAAAAGTGTTGTAGCCTACATGAGTTACTGGCGAAAGTTACTTTTGAACTTTTGAAGATTAATGCATATGAAGCCAGGAATTGTTCAAGACAGAAGCTGCACACTTTGTGGCATAATGTACCATGGATAATGGCTGCTAACAGACCTGTGATGTAGCCAGTAGATCGGTTGTGGGTTTCTGTTTTTCTTTTCTTTTGCTGTTATTTTATTTCCCTTCCTTAGGGTACTTTCTGTTCTGGAGCTTATTTTTTTAAATGCTAGGGTTGGGTGATTTAACCTGAAGTATTGTTTCCTATACATTTGTTTAAGTTTTTTTATTATTTTCCTTTGATATTTTTGTTCCTTTTTTGTTTTTATGCTCCACTGCCAGTCTGCCCCCATCAGCCTGAGCACCCCAACCCTATCGTTCTGATGTCCACTGGGACTTACCACTGCTGTCTCTTGGGGTTCCCCAACCACTGCTGTGGGATGGATCCAGTTTCGGCTGCTTGCCTATTTAGTTGGGTGTGGGGGCCTGTGGGTGCTTGGTGTCATCCTGCTGCCAGCTTTACCGTTTCTGTCCCCTGGGAGGTGTGTCATACAGTGGCATCATGACACATATCACACACTCCTATGTGACATACGTCGACACCTACCACACTCCCCTTACTTGTTTGTCTGGGCTGCCTTTCCCCCAGCTTCCACTAGGGACCAGGCAAGCACTGGCTCTGCCCCACCCCCCAAGGAGGAAAGCAGTCCTATGGGTGCTTAATCCTCCTCCACCTCCCGGCTGGCCTTTTAACGACCCAAGTTCACTTCCGAACTCAGGTCGCTGACATCACAAATTGTAGCGCTACCACTGTGCTGGCAGGCTGGAGTATGATTCCTTTTTATTTTTATCTGGTCTGATTGTTTTGTTTAGTTAGTTTACAATAAAAAAAAATATGTACTCCTCTTTGGCAAATGCCATGAGATCTTTTACTTCCGCTGGGATAGTGATCAGAGATGGGCAGATGGGACCTCAGTTTAATGTTTTCATCTGAAGGCTAGATTGTTTGATTTGATATTTTTGGCACCAGAATATCCTCGCTTAGGTGCATCACCTAGTTTTCAAGAGGCTCATAAGGTGGCATTTAAAACAGCAATAGCAGCAAGAAAATATTTTACATAAATTATTTAGATATGTACAATTGGTTGCACTAGTGCAGTAGTTGGGGTTCCATTGACATGAAGGTATAATTTAAAATTTCTACATTATTTAGATACAGGGCTTTATTATTTCAGCACTTTTCCTTAGTACTGTACAAATCATTAAGCAAGAGATGACAACACAACATTAAAACGTGTACCTTAAAAATAGCAACCCTCAAGCTTAACATTTGCAAACGTTTTTAAATTTCAGCAGCAGTCAACAGAAAAATCAGGAAATTGAAAGTTTTGAATTGAAGAACTTGGCTTAAATGTCAGATTTTCACTGAGGCTTTAAACATTTCTGCAGAGTCAGATTGAAGGGTGGATCTTGTGATTTTTGCACTCACCTGCTTTTTTACCTTCTATTCTTGCTTCAGTTGTGAAAATGTGTAAAATGTCTTGTTATCCACTAGGTGTTAGTATTGATTCACAGTAAAGGCTGGAGCACTGCGCTCATTGACTGTTGCATAACTTAAGTATAGCTGCAAGTACGTGGTTGGCGGCTGTGCTGGTTTTTTTTTTGGGGGGGGGGTTTGTTATGTAACAGGCTGGTTTGATGCAAAGCTGTCAGTCAATAAAGCAAGCTGAGGGTTTCTAGCCCTCCAGAAGAGTTAATCCCCTTCCCCAAAATTGGTCAGAGCAACTGCTTGATTTGACGAGACCTGTGGACCCTCAAATTATGTTTGCTACTGTAATGTAAGAAAGGTGTCTCATATGACTGCCAGTTTGGTGTTTCGATTACATTACCCTTTCATTCTTGCCAGAATGGTTTTTGTACACTAGGCAGAACAAATGCTTGTGAAAAACGGCTACTTATTTTACTTTGTTTTTGAAATTGAACACTCTACAAAGATGAAAACTCGGCACATCTACCATGTTTTATTTTTGACCAGGAAAGGCATACTGAGCCATAACAGTTTGTTTCCAGGTGACTGCAGACAAGAGTGTGTTACATGGATCTGTTTTAATGACTTGATTGTGTTGGTCAGTACACCACAGAGAACTGTCTTTCTGTTAGGATAAGTGACATGGGAATTTTACTTCAACCTGGACAGCCTTCAGAGGTGTGCACAGTGGACTTCAATTTAATGTTTTATCTGAAGAATGGCACCTCTTCAGTGCATCCTTCAACACCCCCCTCCCCATGCTAGGCTAATGTCAGTATTGGGTATTCCCCTAAGTTCCTGATGTGGGACTAGAAAACACGGCAATCCAGTCTTACATCCTTAGAGATGAGAGAGCTACTGAGTCACTGACATACATTGGTCAGAAGTTAACTTAGGCAAATATATCGCCACAAAGAAGGAAAATATACAGTTAGACTAAAAGAAGTATACAAAATACCGAACTTGTACGCCCAAGGAGCTTTTACTATCACTTACAGACAGTATTTCACAACAGTATTATGGGGAGAAACATAGACCTTGACGGCAGATAAGGACCGTTTGGCCCACTCAGTCTGCCCATTTACCTGCCTATTCTATAAGCTGCAGATCCTAGTTAACCAACAGCCTACTTCCTCCTACTCCCCCACTAGAATTGCCTTATGTCTTCCCCATGCATTCTTTAATTCCCTCACTGTTTTTGACCCCACGACCTCCTCAGGAAGGCCGTTCCATGCGTCCACCACCTTCTCCGTGAAATAATGCTTCCTCACATTGCCCCTGAGCCGGCCCTATCTTCAAAGTGTGCCTCCTTGTTCTTGCACATCTTTTTCTGAAAGATGCTACCCTCTTGGACTTTGTTGATTCCCTTCAGGTACTTGAAAGTTTCTATCCGGTTCCCCCGTCCCTCCTTTCATCAAGGATATACATAATAAGCTCTTTTAGTCTCTCTTCGTATGGCTTCTGGTGCAGACCCTGCACCATTTTAGTTGCTCGCCTCTGGACTGCCTCCATCCTGTCTATGTCCTTGCGGAGATGGGGTCTCCAGAACTGCATGCAGTACTCCAGATGGGGTCTTACCAACTGTCTGTACAGAGGGATGACAACTTCCTGTTTTCTACTGGTGATGCCTGTCCCTGTACATCCCAGTATCCCCCCAGCCCTCCTTACTGCCTTCTCACATTGCTTGCCTACCTTTAGGTCATCTGATACGACTACCCCCAGGTCCCTTTCCATTTTTGTTGTTGTTAGAACCCCCCAATTGTGTACTCTTCCTCTGGGTTTTTGTTTCCCAGGTGCATTACTTTGCACTTCTTTGCATTGAATCTAAGCTGCCATACTTCTGACCATTCCTCCAACCTTGCCAAGTCCCTTCTCATCCTTTCCACACCTTGTTGCAGATCTTTTTGTCGTCTGCAAAGAGGTATACTCTTCCTTCCAGCCACTCTGCAATGTCACTTATAAAGACATTAGAGGACCAGTCCCAGTACTGAACCCTGCAGTACCCCACTAGTAACCATCCTTTATTCATTGTACACTCTGTTTACTAGTACCCTCTGCGTCCTGTTGTCCAGCCAATTTGTTACCCAGGCTACCACCCTGGGACCCACTCCCAGGCTGGCTAACATGTTTACTAATCTTTTGTATGGGACTGTGTCAAATGCCTTGCTAAAGTCTAAGTAGGCCATGTCCACAGCCCCTCCCTGGTCTACTACTTTGATCACCCAGTCAAAGAAATCTCTTAGATTCGTCTGACATGACCTTCCTGCTGTGAATCCATGTTGCCTTGGGTCTTGTGCCCCGCTGGCCTCTAGGTGCTCAGCAGTTCTTTCTTTCAGAAGTGATTCCACCATTTTTCCCTACCACTGAGGTCAAACTGACAGGTCTGTAGTTTTCTGCCTCTGTCTTGCTTCCACTTTTGTGAAGGGGAATCGCATCTGCCCTACTACAGTCTTCCGGTACCAAACCATCCTCCCATGATTTGTTAAAAAGGGTATTCAGTGGTGTCATTAGGTCTCCCCTTAGTTCTTTTAGAATTCTGAGGTGAATCCCGTCAGGCCCCATTGCTTTGTCCACCTTGAGTTTTAGGAGTTATTTTAGGGAGAAGACAATTACCCTCACTGACTGTGTAGAGTACAAACTCCAGCCTTGTAAACCCCAAGCTATAATAAACTGTACTCTTCATTCCAGTGGCTGCAGCCCTACTTGGTGGTGGGGTTGCATGGTCTATGCAGGATTTATCTCTTAAGTAGAGTAGAGTACAGTCTACATTGAAGGGGAATAGAATTAGATGTAATGTGTGCAACCAGTTTTCACCCAGAGAGTAGTAAACCTATAAAACAATCTCCCTAAGGAAGCTGTGTAAGTAAGGAGTGTTAAATCTTTAAAACTTGTAAGTTGGAGCCAGCCCATCGGCACCGTGGCAGAGCTTCTGCTTGCAATGCAGGCAACCTGTGTTTGGAAACGCACCTGGGTTGTCGGGCCAGCTTGGGAGGGTGATGGAGCATCCCAGTGGATGCTTTCTTCCAGGAAGGGAGTGTTGCTGCCTCTGCTGCAATACTGCCCCTTGGGAGATCATGGGTGATCGTGTAGTGGAGGAATGGTAGACAGCATGTAGGATGTCAGCCAGAGTCTGTGCAGCAATGTTTTATATGCACTTTGACTCTTCAGCGCCCCAGCTTCCTCAGGATGAGACACAGTGAACAGCTGAAAAAAGACTGGTACTAAGCAGGATAACAGGACACATTTTTGTCCTGGTCTGACCGACCCTTAACCCAACTCTGGAGGTCCTTAGTTGGAAGGGCCAATGCCTTGCTGGGGTGATGAGCTGAGCAAGCCTTACCGGGGGGAGTAAGTGCTAGTGATGGTTGGGTATAAGAGTGAGTGGTAATGACCAGATGGGACCCTGTTGGAGAGAAGGGGGTATAAACAATAACTAAAAAAAATACAACTCAAGCTGGATCAGTTTTTTTTTGGGGGGGGGAGGGCGGAGCCTGCAGCCATTAAGGCAGGACATGCTTTTGTCAGCTTCTCTGCAGAGAATACCAGATTATATTATTTTTAATAAACACTTCTGTAACCCCCTAGGTGGCGCTATCCCAAGGGCTACTACCCCTGCCTGCCTGCTTGGCTAGTAGCAGGTTAAGGGGCCTGTGTTCTGAAATAGGTGCCTCCACCCGGAGGTCAGGGTTGGTAGTGGTCAACCTAACCTGGGCACAGCCCTCCGGGACACTGTAACCCTCCTCTTTCCGCTCTAGTGGCCTGAACACTGTACAATAATCACTTTCACAATACCCCTGGTACACCACACAATTACCCACACTGTTTGTACTTACCACCAGGTCTAGTTCCTCTGGCTTGACCCTGGAGACCCCCTGTAAAACAAGGTTATGCACAGCAAATAGCAACAGTATAGTACTTTGAGCACAGACTGGAACCACAGTCACATTACATGCAGAAAAAGTTGGATCGGATTTATTCAGGGGACTTGAACAAGGGAAGGGCAAAATCAGGTTAATTAGCTTAAAGGTTATATCAATCAAGCAGTTATGCATGCGCTTTTAGTCCCTACACACAGTCCACCTCTGGGTACCCAGGTGGAGAAGAGATGGGCTAGCCAGGACCGTTGCCCGTGGTTGCAGCTGGTTGGGGCCCTGTGATGGAAAACACAACATGCACAGTACACAGTATTTGTAATCCAGAGCCAGAAAGCTCAGTTCATAAAGGAAACGAAACAACAAGACAATCAGATGACACACTCAGGCTAAGCTGTTGTTGCAGGGAGCTACCCTGGTATTTACTCATGATACCCAAGACTGGACACAGGCTGGACGAAAATCGAGACTGCAGGTGGTTGATCTGGAATGCCAGGAGAAGCAGGGCCCACACGAGTCATAGAGGCGTCGTTCCTGTTCAAGCGTGGAGCAGGGGGCTGATCCCCAGGCAGATCTCTCGTTGATGGCTTCTTTGTGCAGTGGATAGTCTGGCTGGGCCAGTCTGGCAAGGCCCAGACCGCATGGAGACAAATTCGGATGCAGTCTGTTTTGGGCTGGATACAGCTTCCAGCAAGCAGAACACAGTTCACACAGTCCGGAACTAACTCACAACCCACTAGCAGCTTACAGCACATTTACATGTATGGGAATTCTACTGTACCAGGCAAAGTGCTCCCCGGTCACAATCGCAAAGTCTCTGCACACACCAGGAGCTTAGGGGTAGCTGGAACTCCTGACAGGCCGATCGCATTCAGCAAAATCATCGGACTTCTTCAGGTTGAGCCTGGCCCACTTCAGTAGCTTACTTTAGTCACATAAACTTGGATTTAGTCCACAATAATTCTCTTCTCTCCCTCTCAGGAGCAGCAGGCAGACATGTAAGCCAAAAACTCAGCCTTTTCACAGTTCTCTCATGCGAATACGCTCAGAATTGCTGCTCAGAATCACTTCAGCTCCTCTCATTTCACTTCCCAGCTCAGAACTAACTGAAAACTGCAAGCAGCCCAGGAGTTCCCCAAGATCCAAAAGATTTGGTTGGCTGATTTGGCTGTCAGTCAAAGCAAGAGCTCCCCCTTCAGTTGCAAAAAAGGCGCAAAAAGCTCCAAACTAAAGTTCCCACAGATTTTGAATTCAGACAGCTCCTGTAGTCCAGCTACATTTTAGGTCCCACCAGTACTGTTTAGTCCAATTTGCAGTCCAGGACCAAGATAGTAGAGACAAACAAAACAGTCCTTACTACAAAGAAAGCAGGTTAGACAAACTACATTATCATTATCACTCGAAATGATTTTCAGCAAATAGTTACATCTTTCAACAGAGCTCCCTCTCAGATTACTTAAGCTGCAATTAGGCAGCGCTTAGAGACAGTACACAGAGGCTATACAGGCTCTGGTAATCTCATTTAAACTGCTAAAACGCAGGACACCAGCCTGGCAGTGAGCATTTAGGCAAGCTCAAGGAAGACTTTTTGGGAACCTCCATTTGTAGGGGGTTACACTTCAAAACGTACACACTTGTTGTTTATTGATACAATATATCAATTCTTCATATCAGGACAAGTTTGGAGCCTTTTGATTATGGGAAAGTAAAAAAAATCAGACTTCTAATAATGGAGGAAAACATGGGCAGTAGGCTGCTGCAGTCAGTGCTGGATCAAAAACGGCTGCGATGACTGAAGCTGGGGCACCCCAGACTACACTGACTGATGTGCTCCAGGCAATCAAAGTGCTAAACAAGAGGATCCTTGTTTTGCTCATAAGAGTGGTAGAATTCCAGGCCTGCATGTTTGTGCACAACTAGCAATGTACAACTGTGGCAGTGGAGGCAGAGTACGCTACAGGTACAGCCCTAAAGGTGGAAACAAAGACAGTTGGCCTGGTTAAGGAGAAAAGATTCTCTGCTTTCGACGAAAGAACTAAAAGAACCAGGCCTGCGCCAACTTGAGGATCCTTACTCCTTGGATTCTCTGAGTCCCTAAAGAGAGAGGATCCTATTGGTTTTGCCGCTGCTTGGCTTGGAGAAAATCTGCAGCAAGGTGTACAGGCTAATTCCACAGAAGACAGAAGAAAACGTGGACTTGGCCTGCACCTTTTTGGTCCTGTTGGTGGGGGCCCATGATCGCGATAGAGTGCTGGAGGCAGCCTGCAGAGTGGAACCTATTACAGACTCTAATGACTCCAGGATTCCTCTTTTCCCAGAACTAAGCTTTGCCACCCTCAACTGCTGCAAATTATTTGATCCTTTGAGAGCCGCTATCAGAGAATTGGGTGTCCCCCATGCTTTACAGTACCCTGCCAAATACAGTGGTAGCTACCACAAACTTCCCCCTCACTGCAGTACTGTGCAGTAAAGCAACAGAACTGTGATCAATACTTGCAGTGTTCGGTGGCATTCTTCAGCATTGGTGTACTGATGAGTGACTGGCAGTAGAAAGAACTGAGGCATAATGGTACCACCCACGTTATATAAGCGACGACTATGCAAGTCAACATGGGCGGCCCCAACTAGCAAACATTTCCGGGTGGTCCTGACACAGATGGCTTACAGTTCCATGATGTGACTCAATGGAGGAGATTCTGTTGAAGATTTACTGTTCTGGTCAGTAACAATTCTGTAGTTATAGTTATGCTGAAAGAGCATTTATTCAGTGAAGATAAATGCAGCTTCATAGCATCTAAAAAATGTAAAGAAAGCCCCCATTCAGATGAACACTGCAAAATAGAAGGGCCTGCTTACAGGAATGTGCTGATGAAGCTGCAGATATAAAGTCTTACCGCAGTACAGTATAACTCAAGTGTGGCACACCAATGACTTCTCATAAACAATCACACATTGAGCATAGAGGCTATAGTTTGGTATTAATCAAGTCAGGTACAGACGCCAACATAGCCTGGGGGGGACTTGGACAGGGCGCCCCAAAAGGCCTCCGAGTACCCTCTAAAATGGCAGCCATTGTGATGTCACTAGAGTCAGAAAGCTCCAGCAGCCCTACGACATGCACTACTTACTACACTACTGTTTTGTCTGTATTAAGGAAAGGGCAAAAGGGAAAATGTCCCAAGGTCCAGATCACAAGCTTTAAGTTCAGAAATTAAATTTCTGGGTTGCCCAGTGGTCCAGCATAAGTGCTGTGTGGGAGCAGGCTCACGGAGTTGGGTCAAGCAGCCAGGCGGCTGTTGTGGCACTGCTGCACAGCAACGCTGTTGGTCAAGGGAGGAGACATCCAGGTTCTGACTCTGTAGTGACTGCTGTGGTGAGCCAAGGGCTTTTTTCTTTCCCCCAGTGCCTCACTATGTGCGCCCAAGGAGTGTGTGTGGGTACATACATCCTGTGACGGATGTTGGGGAGGAGGGATGAGGGAGAAAATGGGGGGGGGGTGGAATAAATGTGCCCCAGTCATCGTATATGATGGTGCTGGTTCCGTTCGGTTCCACCCAAATGTGGATCCCCACCGGTTTGGATGGATGGCGGATGGGGCTTGGGGAATGGGCAAAATGCATGAAGCAGGTGCCTGGGGGTGGCAAAAAACCCTAATGGCAAAAAAAAAAAAATCCTTGCACATTTCTTTGTAAGACATGCTGCTTGGAAAAATGAATGCACATTCTTGCATTTTATATCCTGTTGACTCTTTTTGCATATGTATGGAATTTCTTTTTTTTTTTTAAACTTACATTTATTATTTTTAAATGAAACCATTGCTATTACCATCTGGCCACTACACCACTTAAAGACTATTAATATAAAGGCAAGTATTTGTGTTTCCCAGATTTTTAATTTTGTCTTTATTGGGTTTTTTCAATAAACATGCCTTACAGCATAGTCTACAAATGTTATAAACCATATCAGATGACACTCATTTTAGCTCAGTATTAGTTAGCAGAATTGATACAAACATACAGGGGATAACCATATGAATTACTTTGGTAAAAACTCCTGCAGATATTCACCACATATGCGACACTGCGTAAGATCAGTGGACTAACCAAAATTAAAGTACAGGATAATGTATGACTGTAACTCAGACATTATTTATTTATTTAATTGTGTTCGCTAGGTAAGCCCACTGAGCCCAAGAGGTCCCTTTTTCAGGATCAACCTGGAATTAGTAATATAGAAACTTTTGAGTACAGGACAAATTCATGTACTTGACCATATTAGGAACAAATGGCACATTCCAGACAAAAAAACAGCAAAACCACAACTATTTGCACTTTAGAAGTATAAAGATCTGTTTTAGGAATCCATTAGGCTTCAGATACAAATCCCCTCCCCAACTCCCAACTCACAAATTCATTACAAATGTTTTAACAAGAATGTTCAATTAGTTGCTGCTCTGTTACTATCCAAAGCACTTAACTCGAGGGCACTTCTATGCAGTCTGTAAAAAAAAAAAAAAAAAAAAAATCCAGGGCTTAAATATGCATTCCCAAATGGCTTAATATCACCACTGCTCGCGGACTCCGAGAGCGATCAAATGGCACCCCTCCCCCCATGTCAGGCCACTTTAACACATGTCTAGTACCATTTTAGTTATGATAACTGGACAGTAGGTTTAACTGTATAAAACGTCTGCTGTCTGTAGCTAACCCTGATCAGCAAATGACTGACTTGGTGAAAACAAACTGCAGTAATATTTCAACACAGAAACAATTTGTTCCTCGCTTTCAGTTCCAGTGAATAGCAAGCAAAAAAAGGTCATGTGGAAGAGAACAGTTACTCTCCGCTATCTTGAGAGTCCGTCTTCTACATCTTGCCTTTCAGGCACTTGGTGGATATCTGCAGCAGTGTTTAGAGAATACTTGCAGGCATCCTTTGGGTCTCCCAGTTGGTAGGTCTTGCCCAGTAAGTAACTTGGAATCATACTGATGCTAACAGAGAGTGCATGACTCTGAGAATCTTAAGTTGTTGTCTCACCCCATCAGACTGCTTGCATTTAGTGCAGATGGCATAGGCCCAGTCTGGAAATGAACGTCCAGGCCCTCACGTTGAGTGGTCCATGCTGTGCTCAAGATGAGGCCTCTTGATTGTGTCACTGAAGTAACAAGGATAATGGTCCTTGGAGGGATCTGTTGCTCAGTGAGTTGCAGGGGTTTAGTCTGTTGGCCCTCCAAAGGTCTGTGCCTGGTACAGTTTAGTTGAAGCATCACAGGTAGCCGAGTTGGCAAAAGTCCAGCATATCTCCCCGAGAGACCAACAGTGCACACATTCATGGATCTGGCACCATTCTCTAGTGTTTCAAGATGATTTCTCAGATGCACATTTTCCTGCGTGAGTTTGTGCACCACTCCCAAAGTTTTCACTGATTGTGCCACTGCATCTTTAGCAGTTGTAACTGCCTTTTCAATTTTAGTATCCTGGCTGCCTATTCTTTCCAGTATGTGTTCAATTTTGGAGCCTGTGTCTTTGACCACCTTGAGTTTTGTGTCGCAAGGGGACTCGTCTCCCACCTTCTCTGGGTTGCTGGCTCCAGTGCTGCCTTAGGATCCTGACGGGGCTTGCTGTGGCTGAGGGCACAATTTTTGAGTCCCCACCATTGCGTCTTATGGAAGAACCTTTGACCCCAAAATTGAACCATTGCTGGCACACAAGAGGTTCCAATATCAGGTACAAGAACTAAAAAAGAAATCGGTTAGAATGTAAAATTAATAGGTTTAAAAGCGTGGGTCTGGAGGAGGCAACTTGAAGCATGTCTTGTCTGTAGCACAACTCTCTATTTATTTATTTATTTGAAGAGTTTGACCAGGAAGGGCATACTGAGCTGAGATAGCTCGTTTCCAGATGCGTCCTGGGGGGAGAGGGAGGCGGGATTACAGTAGGATTAAAATACAATGTACAGTAAATATAGTAGACAGATGTACAGAATATACAGGTAATATACAGATATGTACACAAATCCAAAGTACACTGGAGTGGCAGTTCAAGTAATACACAGGTAATATACAACCATGCCATCCAGGCTGTGTCATTGCATGCAGATGAAAAGGAGTATCAATAGCAGGTACAAGAGGGAGTTGTGACTTTAGACTGAAGTGGGGCAAGAGAGGAGGAGGATGAGGTGGACCGGGCAAGAGAGAAGGAGGATGAGGCGGACTGGATGTGTAATGGGAATGAGTTCCAGAGTTTGGAGAAACAATAGGAGAAAGCAGCTTGGCCTACCGAAGGAGGACCTGGGTGGGAGAGCAAGGGTGGAATGTGGAGCTGCGAAGGGCATAGAGGGAGGGTGGGGGTGGGAGATGATGGAGAAAAGGTAGAAAGCCCAACCAGAATTTGACTATGAAAGTATCGCAATGGAGCAGGTGTCTGTCCTCAAGTGAAGGAAAGGAGAGGGAAGTATAGAGAAAGAGCAGTGGTGAGTTTGAGGCAGAGTATCCAGTGCAAAGCGGCAAAAGGAGTGGATGAGTGGGTCCAGACTGGACAGGGTGGATTTAGGAGCAACACCGAAGAAAGTGTCTGCATAGTCAGATAGCGGCAGATTAATTTTTTGAACAACGGCTCTGTAGGCCTGCAGAGGGATGCAGCTGCAGTAAAGTGCTCCTAGTTTGGGATGGAGTTTTTTACGAGTGGCATCCACATGTTCAGAAAAGTTGAGGTGACTGTTTAGCCAGACCCTGAGGTATTTGAAAGATGGGACCACTTCAATGGCAAACCCATCCAGGGCACAGAAGGGGGGGTGGGCAGCAATCCTAGCGAGTTTTTGCCTAGAGCCAAATGTCATGGAGACTGTTCTGGGCATTTAGAGCCAGCTGATTTGTCTGGAACCAGCGCTGAACATTATCAAAGTCCGGTGTAGACTGGGCAGCACATCAGAGGGAGAAGGGCTGAAGGCAAACAGGACTGTATCGTCAGTATGTTGAGGTGCAGGCAGCAGGGAGGTCACTAATAAAAAAAAAAAAAAAAAAAATCAAAAATCTTTATTTTACTAGGCGAAACACCTTTGAGTAAACTCATTTACAAGATGGACCTGGATGTCATTTAAGAAAATTGAAAAGAATATTGGACAGAACAGAGCCTTGGGGGACACCGGTACTGATTGGGGGAAGGGCAGTGGAATGACCAATTCTAACTGAGTCCCTGCCTTCAAGGTAGGTGCAGAACCAGTTAGTGGCGGGGGTAAAGAGCCCTTCTGCAGGAAGCTTGGTGAGAAGGAGGTGGTGGACAACAGTGTTGAAGTGCTCTAGCACCCCCCATTATTGGATATGAAATTTGGCAAGAACACTTAAAAAAATAAACCATTTATATGGAGTCTTAGCAATGGTGGTTATAAAGTCTTTCATGTAGCCTCTTCTGACACTGGTAAGTCATCCTCCACTCAAGTCCGTAGATAGTTAATAACTGGCAGTCTGTTAGCCCTTTTTCCAACATCAGTAGCTTCGAAAAAAAAAAAAAAAAAAGATTTGTTCACCATGTACTACCTCAAGATGTGCTAGGAAAGTCATCCCATGACTGACATTGGTATCTCACAGAATATAACACACTCCATTAAGCTTTGTTTTTTTGTTTTGCCTCATGGCATAGCTTAAGTCTGGAAAGAAAAGGATTTGAATATCTTAAAATTTTCTCTTCGTTTTTGCTAACAAAAAAATGTGGTCCCTTGATCCTATTCGTTTGTGATCATGAGTGTGGTCCAAAGGGTCATCTCTTTGGCAGGCCCCCTGTGTGGAGTGACATAGTGTGCCTTGCGTAAGGCAAATTTGTCTCCTCCAACATCAGCGAGAAATTATTCAATCAAACATTCCTTGAGAAAAAGTAAATGGTTACCCTCTAAGAGTCACAGGAGCTTGATATTGGCTGACCACGCTTGGTTTTTCTAAAGTTTTAAGGCAGGTGTGAAGGTGCACAGTTTTCTTGGTTAACGTGGCGGCTGCACAGATCATGGAGTCTGTCTGCTTTTTGGTCTCCGCTAACTCCTCCTGTTATTTATCCCCCCTTTGCTGCCTCCAGCTCCATAACCCGGCCATTAATTCCATCTAGTTTATCCCACAGAGCTGCCACTGACCTGATCAAACTGTGAATCCTCATTTCCAGAGTTGCAGTGTTCTTTTTTTTTTTTACCTTTGTTTTACCAGGAGAAACGCACTAAAGCTGGTGCAACCTGGGAGCACAGGGAAGTTAAGTGACTTGTTCAGGTTTACACAGTATGCAAGTGGGGGCTTTGGGATTCAAACCCAGGTCTCCAGGTTTGCATCTTAGAGCCTTAAACCACTGCACTATACTGCCTCCTAAAACACTTAGCGGGGGCACCCGGTCTTAATGATCTGGATTAGTAATGGTGCCTTTGCGGGACAGTTGTCAACCTTGTGGCTGAGGTTCCAGTCACATTTTAACTTTTCACTGGGGAGTACTCATTGTACTCTGCTAAAATGTAGATCAGAGGCACTAAGTCATGTTAAGCTATAGTCAAACACAAATACGTAGTGGTTTAAATCTTTTGTCTTGTTCTCGAGTACAGTGAACAGAGTAGTTATGTTGTCATCACGCTTTGGCTCAACAGCGCTCCCAGAATTTCCTTTTGTTTAACTGGTAATTGTTTCTCGCTGCTGGCTGCTTGTTAGGGGATACTGTGCTTGGCGGGGGTTGGGGGTAGGCCCAGCTGCCTAGGCCTCTTGGGATGCTTGGTTAACAATTTGTTAGTGTAGTCTAACCTGTGTGGCGGTGCCATAGAATTATAGAATGTGTTGAGAAGGGGTCAGGAAGCCTCAAAACTCCCACTTAAAGGAAACCACCATGCCGGCCCAGTGGCGCTGAGGGTTGAGGCGTTGGATGCCACACCTCACGCCACACTAGTGACCCGGGTTCGGGAACGGACTCTGGCCTCCAGGGGTTGGCAGGGGAGGGAAGGGATTGAGCATCCGGACTGCTCTCCCTTTCTAGGAGGGATCCATGTTAAGCGCTGCTCTTTAGCGGCCCCAATGGTGATCGGGGGCAGTGCAAAGAACATGCAGCACAGCAACTTGGGGTGGAGCATCGGCGGACGTCGGCACATTGGTGCCAGGACGTCATTGCATGTCTGCGCCAGGATGTCATTACACGTCCATGCTCTAGAGGAGAAACTAAAGTGAAAATACCCTTCCAGGGAGGTGATGAGGGCTCCAGGGACCAAGCCCACATCCCCAGTGCCGGACCATCCCTCCAATGGTCACCCAAGGCCCTCTACCAGGACTGACCCTCTAATCACAGAAAGGCCGCCAGGTAGGTGGGGTGAGCCAAGCCCAAGAGGGGGCGCTGGAAGATCCTGGTGGGGGGTCCCAGAGGAGGGAGGTCCCAACAGGGGAGTAGAGGTGACAGTCGAGTGAGCACCTCTGAGAAATGTCCTGGTCCACCGGAGCAACAGAGTGTTAAAAAAAAAAATAGAAAAAAAAAAAAGAGACCACCATAATCCCTGAGGAAGTGGCCCAGGGTTACAAAAGGTTGACTAGTTTCAGACACTGGCTTGCACATTGAATGTGGTTAACAATAAAAAAAAAAAAAAAAAAAAAAGGGATGTTCAGAGTCTTCTTAATCCATTTTTAACTTGCTTGTTAGGGGCCCTTTCTCTTGCCAGGTAACCAATCAACCCCATTTATCACTAATCTCTCTTTATGAGAGGTTCTGGACTCTACTCAGGGCAAGGTCTTCCTACCACAAGACAGGGCGGACTGCCTTAGGCTGTGGCATATCCCAGCCAGGATGTTCTTGAGGCTGCTTGGATTAATGGCTGCATCCATTGTTACGGTCCCTTTGGACAGGTTGCATATGAGAATCCCACAATGGACCCTCCAGGTCCAGTGGAATTGGCGCTCCGACAATCTGGATCAGCTGGTCCTTGTCTCCTCTCCAGTATGCGCAAGGTACTTCAGTGATGGATGGACTCAGACAATCTCTTGGAAGGAGTCCCCTTTCTTATCCCCACCCCTCACCAAGTCCTCAACATAGATGTTTTGGATCCGGGTTGGGGAGCGCACCTGGGCCCTTATCAGACCCAGGGGATCTCGTCCCAGGGGGAGACCCACCTCCATATAAACCTTGTAGAAATGCGGGCAGTTCTGTATGCTGTACAGGCCTTCCAGAACCATTTCTCTCCAGTCCCACTGTTGGTGCAGTCAGACAACTTCTGTGTAGTCTTTTGCATCAACAAGCAAGGGGGGGAGCCATTCATACCCCTTGTACAGGGAGGCGATGAGAGTCTGGTACTGGGCTCTAGATCATGGTCTAGAACTGGCAGCCGTCCATGTGCCAGGTACCCAGAATGCCTTGGTGGACAGCCTCAGCTGGTCATAGTCCAGAATGTATGAGTGGGAACTGCTGACCTTGGTCGTAGAAGACCTGTTTAACAGGTGGGGTTGGCCAGAGCTGGATCTTTTTGTGTCCTCACTCAATGCAAAACTACTGCGTTTCTGCTTGCTATATCCAGGACCTAGAGTTTTCTGGCAAGATGCGTTGTCCCTCGCCTGGGAAGGGAGGTTTCTTTACGCCTTCCCACCCTTTCCTCTCTTTCAGAGGGTACTCATCAAACTACAGATGGAGGGTGCCACCCTGATTCTGGTGGCTTCGTTAGGCTTCATCAGATATGGTTTCCGTTTCTGCAGCAATTGGCTGTGGAACCCCTGCCCCTCTGCCAGAACCAGTTGACATAGGCACAGGGGACCCTGGTCCATCCAGACCTCAAGTCCCTCCATCTGCATGTATGGCTCCTGAGGACATAGCCATTGCTTTGTTTGGGGTGTCTCAGGTGGTGGCTGCCAGAAAACCTTCCACTTGGGACACTTACTTGATGAAGTGGAAGCGCAGTTTGCTATCTGGGCTGCTTCTCATTGCCTGAACCCTTTCACTTGTCTGGTGAACCAGGTTCTGGAGCATCTCCTGACCTTGTCTGATGCAGGCCTCAAATACTTCTCTATTAAAGTGCACCTGTTGGCTTTCTCAGCCTTTCATGTGTCCATTGATGGTCGTACAGTGGCCCAGTTGATATGGCCTGTACTTCTCTGTGAAGAATTCTCCACTTGAAGCCCCCCTGTCTGAAGTCCAGTTCTGGCTTGGGACCTGAATTTTGTTCTAGTCAAGCTGACCCTGCCACCTTTTGAGCCAGCTGCATCTTGTGAGCTGTGCTTTCTGTTATGGAAAGCATTATTTTTAGTTGATATTACTTCTGCTCAAAGAATTTCTGAGCTGCAGGCTCTCATGTGTGAGCAGCTTTATTTGGTTTTCCACAAAGAACATAGTCTCTTTGTGTACTAATCCTAAGGTACATACATAGATACATAGACAGTGTCGGCAGATAAGGGCCTATGGCCCACACAGTCTGCCCATTTAAGTTTGTAAGTTCAGTTTATGTTTTCCAGGAAGTCTGTTGCCCCTTACCCCTGACCTCCAGAATTCCTTTATGTCTATCCCATGCATTCGTAAATCCCGTGATTGTTTCAGCCC
Organism: Neoceratodus forsteri; assembly: GCA_016271365.2. Classification (NCBI taxonomy): domain Eukaryota; kingdom Metazoa; phylum Chordata; order Ceratodontiformes; family Ceratodontidae; genus Neoceratodus; species Neoceratodus forsteri. The sequence continues at coordinate 880,380,935 of CM057455.1, read as the reverse complement.
CCACCACTTCCTCTGGCAGGGTGTTCCACTTGTCCACCACCCGTTCTGTGAAGAAATTCTTCCTCACGTTTCCTCTGAATCGTCCTCCCTCCAACTTCATCCCATGCCCTCTAGTCCTGGAACATCTTTTTCGCTTAAAAATAGTGCATTCCTGCCCCCTTTTCCTCCCTGTAAGATACTTGTATGTCTCTATCATATCCCCTCTCTCCCTCCTCTCCTCCAGGGAGTACATGTTCAGTGCTTTAAACCTGTCCTCATAGGTGATGTCTGAGTTTACTTTAAATCAGTCTATCCACCTGCCTGTTTATTTGCCAGAGTATGCCAATCCAGGGGCAGCATTACTCCATACTTTGGATGTGCATAGAATTCTCAGGTACTATCTACACTGTACTAAGGACTGCAGAAAGTCCTCTCAGTTGTTTGTTTTTTTCGCCTTGGCAAAGAGCGCTTTGCCAAAGAGAGCGCTCCAGTATCTAAACAGTGCTTGTCCAAATGGTTGGCCAGCTGTATTATTTTTTGTTATAGGAAATACGGTAAGGAACTTCCTGGTGTGGTTCGTGGCCATTCAGCCAGAGGCATAACCTCTTCTGTTGCCTGTTTCAGCAACGTGTCAGGTGCGGAAATTTGTGCTGCTGCCACTTAGAGTACTGTCCACACTTTCACCAAGCACTGCAGCCTGGACATTGCCTCCAGAAGAAAGGCAGGCTTTTGCCTAGCGGTGCTTCAGGGCCTTCTCTGTTAGACCTCCGGCCTCCTGCCACCTAGTCTGTCTTACACTTAGCACTGCTTGGGTCTCGTTCCATAGGTGTGACCTGATGACAGAAATCTCTCCAAAGAAGATAGAACAGTTACGTAAGAACTTACCTTAACAGTAGATCTTAAAGGGAATCTCTGTCATCAGGTGATGCCCTCCCTCCATCCCCCTTTCCCTCTCTCTCTCTCTCTACAGCTTGGCTGTCCTGTTGCTCCAACCTTTTTTGCTAGTTGAGCACCTTCTCTCTCTCTCTCTCTCTCCTCGGTTCCCTGGTGGAACTCCTGTCTCCAATGGCCTCCAGCTACGGAAAGAACTGAGGAGGGAGCTGAGCCACCCACGGTTATATAGGGCGGTGATGTCGGAGCTTGATGTTGGCATGGGAGGCTCCTACTGGACTGCTGCAGAAAAGCTTCCGTGTGATCCCAGCGCCTGATTGCTAAGTTCCATAGGTGAGACATGATGAGAGATTCCCTCGAAGATCTACCGTTACGGTAAATTCTTACGTAACTGTTCTTTTTCTCAGGTCTTTTCTCATCCTTTCCACCCTTTCTGGAGTATATACCGTATTGCAGATTTTGGTGTCATCCACAAAGAGGCAGACCTTCCCCTCCAGCTCCTCTGCAATGTCACCTATAAAGACATTAAAAAGAATGAGTCACAGAACTAGTCCCTGGTCACTCTCTCCTCCTCAGAGTAAATTCTGTTTACCACGACCGTCTGCCTCCTGTCCCCTAACCAGTTTCTTACCCAGTTTACCACCTTTTGATCCACTCCTAAGCTGCTCAGTTTGCATAATACAGTAGTCTTCTATGTGGAACAGTGTTGAATGCCTTACTGAAATCTAGCTAAACCACATCCACTGCTCCACCCTTATCTAATTCCTTGGTCAAACAATCAAAGATATCCATTAAATCTGACATGACCTCCCACCCATGAATCTATGCCGTCTCGTGTTTTGTAACCCATTAGATTCAAGATATTCCACTATCCTCTCCTTTCGCAGTGATTCCATTACCTTTCCCACTACCTACATGAGGCTGACTAGTCTATAATTGCCAGCCTTCTCGCTGCTACCACTTTTATGAAGTGGGACTACTAGTAATAGGGTGAACACAAAGGAAGGGGAGAGAGTGTGTAGGGACCTTAGGAAACTTGAGGAGTGATCAAGAGTATGGTAGTTGGGGTTCAGTACCAGAAAACGCAGAATTGTGTGCCTAGGATGTACAAACCCAGAGGCTGAATATAGAATGGGGGGGGGGCGGTGAGTACTGGCAGTCACTAAGCAAAAAAAAAAAAAAAGAATCTTGGGGTTATCATATCTGATTACCTCAAAGTGGCAGACAGTGTAACAAAGCTAGGCCAGTGGGATGCATAGGGAGAGTTATCTCTAGCAGAAGGAGAGAGGAGATGTTGCCACTTTATCACTCGCTGGTGGACGTAGACAGGGTGGAGGCAGTCCAGAGGAGGGCAACTAAAATAGTGTGGGGGTTTCATCAAAAGCCCTATGAGGGCTGACCCGTGGCGTGGAGGGCTGAGGCATCCTGCCACACCGGTGACCTGTGTTTGTGATGCGAGCAGGTTGCAGGTGGTCGGCCGGGGAGGAGAAGGATCGAGCATCCCAGGGGCAGCTCTCCTTCTCCAGGGAAGGGGGCGATCACTTGTCTGTGCTTGCCTGGCCCCTAGTGGAGACTGGGGGCTGGCACACCCATGTTGTCCACGGTGGGCTGAGGCGGGGCAGATGCCTGACAGGATGTGCATGGGAGCATGCGTGGCACCGTCATTAACATCCTTGGATGCCCCACTTCTGAGGGAGAAAAAAGGTGGAAAAACAGATCTCCAGGCTGAATGAAGGAGGTGCTCACAGTTCCCGCTCCCCGACTAGCTGCGGTGCTGACCAGAACTGGATCTGGTCTTTGGTGGAGACCTGGGGTACCGCCATCGACCCCACTGGGGGGCAAGCCCTGAGGGAAGATGGTAGGCATCTGCCAGTAGACACCGGGGGACAGGGGTGGAGCTCCCTCCCAAACATGGGGCCAAAGAGAGGGGCTAAATAGAATATGAAAAAAAAAAAAAAGCCCTATGAGGAGAGACTGAAGAATATCAACAAGTACACAGTGGAAGAGAGGAGAGCGAGAGGGGACATGATGGAGATCTACAAGTACCTCATGTGGGTAAACAGAGTGCTGGATGGGAGTCTCTTTCAAATGAAAAGGAGCACCAGGACCAGAGGGCATGCAGTGAAGCTGGAGGGGCCAGAGGGGGGGATGTTTAGGGAAATGTGAAGAAGTACTACTTCACTGAAAGAGTCATGGTTGCCTGGAACAGACTGCCCATGGAAGTGGTGGAGGCGCAAACAGTAAGGAGCTTCAAGCATGTATGAGATATAGGGGAATTTTAGTAAATAGGCAGGAAGGAGGGAGGGTCTGCAGAGATGGACTAGGCAGGGACCATCTGGGTGGACCAAGTGATCCTCTTCTGCCAACAAATTCTATGTTTCTCTGAAGGCTAAGCATGATTACTATAAACTGAAATGACAGGAGGCCTGTAACAACCCCAAAATTCTATGGGATATTATAATACCCTTAGCAGGAATAGCTGCTAAGCCCTCTCTATCCTAAAGATTAAAGGTACTAACCAGCCTGCTTGCACAGCGGTAGTGCTACTACTTGTGACGCCAGTGACTTGGATTCAGGAACGAGCCTGGAGCATCGGAGGGCCAGATGGGGGAGTTCGAGAGTCTTGATTGACAGCTCCTTCAGGATGGGTGGATGTAGGGCTTCAGCAATAGTGTGTCTTCTGGTTGCAGTCTGGGGGCACTGAACCTGGAGTTTCACAAAAAGCTGAAACTGGTGGGATGTGGCAGACATTGGCATGTCATGCAGCAGCATGTGTATTCCAGAGACCACCACACACTCCCGAGGATCCCATGAGGAAACACAACAGTGGACAACCCCACTGGCTAGGCAGGTGACGCTGCTCCCTGCCACATGACCAAAACCGGACCCTGTTCTCTTGGGCCTGCAGTTCCTCCGGTCTTCACCTCTGCCTGCAGGAACTGGATTCATGTGTGGGAGCTCAATGGAGCTGAAGGTGACCTCATCTTGGGAAGGAAGCCAAGGGGTGACCTAACAGGTGAGACGCAGGTGGACCGAGGGAACCGGGGTCACAGGCAAGGGAAGCTCTCGGTGGGGCAGGATCAGGTGATGGCTGAAGGAAGTCCCAGTCAGTGGTATAGGAGGGATAAAATGAGTATTAAAAAAAAAAAAAAAAAAAAAAAATTACTGGTGCTATCATCATAGACACCCAGGAAATTGTACAGTGCGTCAACTCCTTCTTTATCAGTGTAGGAAAAGAAATGGCATTTAATACTGTGCTTAATGCGCAAGACTACCAAGCCCTCCTTGGTGCTCCCACGCCCATATTTTACTTCTAAAAAATTATTACACAGATACACAGTAAAAGAACATCTAAAAAAGTTGATTACTATAGGGCTCAGTACTGGGACCCATCCTTTTTAATGTAAGTCCACTCTGAAGAAAGGGGGGTTACTAGCAGGGTACCTAGGGCTTCTGTACTGGGACTGGTCCTTTTTAATGTCTTTATAAGTGACATTGCAGAGGAACTGGAAGGAAAAGTATGCCTCTCTGCAGACGACACAACGATCTGCAACAGGGTTGATACACAAGGGGGGTGGAAAGGATGAGAAGGGACTTGGCACGGTTGGAGGAATGGTCAAAAGTATGGCAGCTTAAATTCGGTGCAAAGAAGTGCAGAGTAATGCACCTGGGAAACAAAAACCCATGGGAAGAGTACACAATGGTGGGGGGGGGGGGTACTAACAGAAATGGAAAGGGACCTGGGGGTAGTCATATCAGATGACCTAAAGGTAAGCAAGCAATGTGAGAAGGCAGTAAGAAGGGCTGGGGGGATACTGGGATGTATAGGGAGAGGCATCACTGGTAGGAAACAGGAATTGTTATCCCTCTGTACAGACAGTTGGTGATACCCCATCTGGAGTACTGCATGCAGTTCTGGAGACCACATCTTCGAAAGGACATAGAAGGGTTGGAGGCAGTCCAGAGGAGGGCAACTAAAATGGTGTAGGGTCTGCACCAGAAGCCATACAAAGAGAGACTAAAGGAGCTTAATATTTATACCCTTGAGGAAAGCAGGGAGAGGGGGGACATGATAGAAACTTTTAAGTACCTCAGGGGAATCAACAAAGTCCAAGAGGGTAGCATCTTTCAGAAAGAGATGTGCAAGAACAAGGGGGCACAATTTGAAGATAGAGGGGCGACTGCTCAGGGGCAATGTGAGGAAGTAATTTTGCATGGAGAGGGCGGTGGACACATGGAACGGCCTTCCTGAGGAGGTTGTGGGGTCAAAAACAGTGGGGGAATTCAAGAATGCATGGGACAGACATAAGACAATTCTGGTGGGGGTTAGGAAGAAGTAGGCTGTTGATTAACTAGGGTCTGCAGATTATCCAGTAGGTAGGGAAATGGGAAGACTGGATAGGCCAAGTGGTCCTTATCTGCCATCAAAGTCTATGTTAAAACTAGAACTGGCCACTGCTTAGTGGACATGAAAATGCTTAAACTGGCCATAGATGAGCTGGCTTTGCCAATTCAAAAATTATTCAACTCCTCTCTCCAATTTTGCACCCTCTCAGATGTCTGGGAACAAGCTAATATAGCTCTCATATTCAAATCAGGGGACCGTGTGTCTGTCTCTAATTACAGGGCCTTCTCAGTCCTCTCCCCACTTTCTAAGGCTTTGGAGAAAATCATCAGTGACCACCTGATGGCCCATATTACGAAGTATAATCTCCTGGACGCTGAGTAAAACAGCTTCAAGAAGTATGTACTGTACTACCACTGCTCTAATTGGGTTAACTGAGGAGATCTATGTAGCTTTGGACAAGGGAGACTTTGTAGGTTCTGCCTTTGTTCATCTATCCAAGGCCTTTGGTGTAGTAAGTCACGATCTCCTGCTACAAAAACTCCTGAATCTGGGCCTGTCAGCTGAAGGTCCTGTGTGGTTCACAAACTGCCTGGCTAACAGAAGTCAAAAAGCAAGGGATATTGATAAGTACTCTGAGTTACAGCATCTGATCACTGGAGTACCCTAAGGCTCTATTTTGGAACCCCGCTGTTCGACGTGTTTATTAATTATGTCCCTGGAGTCTGTGACTGCTCCAAACCCTACTGTATGCAGACAACACAGTCATTTTTACTACTCACCAGGAGCTGGCAACCCTTGGGAAAAATCTCCAACGTGACATTAACAAGATGTGTGTGGTTGGTTCACCACAAATAACCTTGTCATTAATGGCCAAAAAAAAGTACTACTACCTAAGGAGTAATCCAGGGCTGTGCAACACCACACCCAAAGGGGATCCTGTCGAGCAGGTGCATGTCTTCGGGTACTTATAGGAATATACCTGGATGCTATGCTGTCCTTTTCCCCACACGTGAACTTGGTAGTTAAATGCATCAGCAGACGTCTTGGCCTGCTTCACAGAAATAAACTAAAGTTTACTAGTGAAGTCAAAGAAATACTAGTCTCCAGTTTAATCATCTGAGTCACTGACTATGGCTCAGTGGTTTACTCTGCCACCAATAATAACATCCGGGAGAAAATTTGTGTTGCTTTCTATTGTACCTGCAGATTTGAGCCTATCTTAAAACCCAATACCCACCCTTGTGTTCTCTACTTCACCTCTAATTGGCTCTGTTCACCTCAGAATAGTCTTCCAGTAAGCACTTAAATGCAAAAGGTTGCTACTAGGCCAGATACCCCATGGTGTTCAAACATTTTAACTCGGGTTAACAATAAATATGCTGCTGTGTCCATAAGAGACAACAGACTGCTCAAGCCCTTTAGGAAAACTGTCCCAGGGCAACAGTCATTTGTAATTAAAGCTATCAAAGTCTAGAACTCCCCTAGCCCTGGATGTGACTATGTTTACTTCCTCTGACTCATTTAAAGCGCAAACATCAGCCTTCTTCCTCAAGAATTTAACTGTAACTGTATTGGCCATTTAACCCATTCGTTGGTGCATCTTTACATCTGTTCTCTTTAATATGTACAGTGGTAGTTGTGCAAAAGTTTTTTTTATACTCAGATTTATTCAATTAAAACTTGTCTTGCAGCATTCAAAAGATATACATCTCATTATGAACCATCATGTATAATGTTACAGGACTGTTATTTAAAGAAAGTAACCGAAAAAATCCTAGAAAAGGAAAAACGGCAACGAAAAATACAACTATGACCAAAGAGGTTATAATATCCCAATTCCCAGAGGGATTATATATTTCTATAGACTCCCGGGGGGGGGGGAGAGACCCATCATCTCGGGTCCCCGGAGTGACCCACCAGTGCCAGCCCCACATCCTCAACCAGAACCACTAAGTACTGAACCCCACTAAAGTAGAGGAAGCGGTAGAGGTGGATGGCCTCACAGCAGAGCCCAGGCACTACCATCTGAACCATCTAACATCAAAGGCGTTAGCGGTAAATAAAGTGTAGGACGGGCCAACACCCTTCATCATAAAGTACTGTACCTTTGTTAACTATTACACATCAACTGCGTTTCCCTGGTAAAAGTTCCCATCTTGTCCATCTATTAATATACAATTCAGACTTTTGTTGCAACTCTAACGTCAACCTTTCCATGACTTGAATAGAGTTAATAATTTACTTATTTATTTATTTAAAGGTTTTACCAGGAAGGCATGCTGAGCAGACTACTGCTCGATTCCAGATGAGCCCTGGGGGTAGGGGGATTGGGAGTGCATACAAACATACAAAGTAATATCAATTATATGATATACATACAAGATAAACATAAGCAAGGTAGAGAACATTTTTGATAGGCAGATAAATAACCATGATACAGGAGCTTTGCTTCAGGAAGTTTACACCATCAGGTAAGTGCAAATTAGAAATGCTGAGTACTAGGGGTTAACCATGGTGCGATGTGTGCTGGTCACCTGGTTAATGCGCTCCCATAGGTGCACATGCAGATGGGGTGGAAGTATGTTTTGAGAAGGGTGTTAAGGTGCCGACTGGGGGTGGCATGCCGGATATGCACTGTGAGTTCGTTCCAGTGCTTGGGCATATGATAATTTGCTTCCACTCCCCTAGGGAAGAAGAGGTTTTCTGCAGCCAGTTTCTGGTTATTGTTTTACAGGCCGCAACTAATAGAATATCCCAGAGATATAAAGCCTCCTTCCCTCGGAACAAGGGGGGGGGGGGTGCTAAATTCAGTAGTAGGTGTTCCTGGGTGAGATGTTCTGTTAGACCGAATATAGCCTGAATGTGAGACACGATTGTATTCCAGAATGAGGTAAAACCTGAACAGTGTAAGAAGATGTGGGCATGTGAGGCATGTTCCTGACCATGACCCCTCCAGCAGTGAGGGGAGTTATCTGTGGACCATCTGGCCAAAAAGGTGGGGACTATGAAAAAACGTACCTTAACTTTCCAGGTGTATTCTCTCCAGAAAGGGGAAAGAGTAGTACACCATGTCCTCCTCGAAATCTGTTGCCACTTTTTGGGTGTCAAAACAATCCCAAGATCCCTCTCCCATCTACCTTGTAGTGCGTCAGCCTGATGCAACTGATTGGATAAGAGGGCTTGATACAACAAGGTGATTGCCTTCTCCCCTCCCATAGATGACCAGACCTCAAGAAATAGAAGCGGGTCCTCTTGCATCAGGGGGCGGGCAGAACTAAGTCTAAGATATTTGGAAATATAGTCTCTGATTTGTAGATATCTAAGTCTGTCGGAATCCCACCAGTTATATCACTGTTGAGCCTGTTCAAATGTAATTATTGTCAATTTATTAAGAAGCTGCCAGGGGGTGAAGAACCCTCGGCCAGCTTGACTCCTGTACCAAGGATCTTGATTGGCCAGTGGGAACAGTGGGTTCACTATCCACCATTTGTACTTCCACAAGTGAATTTTCACCCATTTAGATGGGATTCCCCTGTGCCATCCCTCCAAGATAACCCTTGACTTTGAGGGAAGGGACTTCTCCATCAGAAACAGGTGGGGAGGGGGAAAAAAGAACTGCCTGTAATGCGATGGGGGTCGGTCGAGAAAGATCAATCATCTTCCAGTGTGCCCCATAGCTCCCCATCCCCCATAACAGTGCCAATTTCATTTGTGCCACAACCCAATAGTAAGGGAGATTAGGAAAGGCTAGCTCCCCCCTTGATTCTTTTGAAGGATCAGTAATTTCTGGTGAATACAGAGTCGTTTATATTGCCAAACAAATAAGAGTATTGTCTGCCATTTAAGCAGTTCCGAGAGATGGTCCGAGCAGGGAACACACTGGAAGAGATAAAGTAGACGTGGAAGCGCATTTAGTTTTACTGCCTGCACACTCTGATAAAGGGAAAGAGGCAGAAGATGCCATCGTCGCAGGCCCAACTGCAACTGTGTCACCAAGGGGGCATAGTTTAAAGCATACAACTGTGAATTTTCAAGTGCAACTCTAATACCTAGATATTTAAGGGAGATCAAACTCCATTTCATAGGAAAAGAGGTATAAAAGAAGACCAGGGGGATGCAAAATTGAATGCAAGAACCCCTCTCTCTTGTGCATTTAAAGAATAACCTGGTAAGGCAGAAAATCTGAAGGTTGGCAGGGAAGCCTCTGGGCTTGTCAGATAGATCAAAATGTCATCTGCATAAAGGGGGAGAGATTATGCTCATAGTTAGCCAACTGAATACCAGGGTGAAGTTGGTGCTGTCGAATACGAACATACGAAATTTGCCAGCAGATAAAGGCCTAGAGGTCTATCAAGTCTGCTCGAATGTGCAGCTAGCACCCCTTATTCTGCAGCTGCCCCTCCCTTCCACCCTTCCCCTTCATTAACCCTCCCCCGTGTCCTGTCCCATCCTCGTTTGAAGCAGTCCACTGTTCTACTGCATACCACTTCAGGAGGTAACGCATTCCACCCAGCCACCACCCTCTCTGTAAAAAAGTGTCTCCTCATCTCCCTCCTGAACCTTCCTCGCTCCAGTCTCATATCATGGCCCCTGGTGTCCCTCCCCTCCCTTACTTTGAACAGCCCTTCTGTACTTGTCTTGTTTATTCCTTTCATGTATTTAAAGGTTTCAATCATGTCACCCCTGTCTCTCCTCTCCTCCAGTGAGTACATGTTCAACTCCTTCAGCCTCCTCTCGTATGATAAGTCCCCCAGCCCCTTGATCATCTTTGTCGCCTGCGCTGCACCCCCTTCAGTAACTTAATGTCCCTCTTCAGATACGGACGCCAGTACTGCACGCAGTACTCCAGGTGTGGTCTAACTAATGACCTATACAGTGGCAGAATCACCTCCTCCCTCCTCGAGGTTATACCCCTTGCAATACAACCCAGCATTTTGTTGGCCTTTGCAGCTGCCTTCCTACATTGTGCCGAGTTGTTCATTGACCCTGTAATGAGCACACCCAGATCCTTCTCCTCCTCTGTCTGGGCTAGCTGCACTCCCCCTAGCTGGTAACTCCTCCTTGGGTTCTTCATCCCAAAATGCAGCACCTTGCACTTTTGGCATTAAAGCCCAGTTGCCAGGTGTCTGACCAGGTTTCAAGCTTTGCCAGATCATCCTGCAACCCCTGCCATCCCCCTAGGTCATCCACCACCGTGCCTACCTTGGTATCATCAGCAAACAGACTGATCTTGCTCTTGATGTCCCATGATATGTCTGCAATGAATATCCCAAACAACACTGGTCCCAACACCGAGCCCTGTGGAACACCACTCGTCACTGCCCTTGGGTGTGAGAGCTCCCCACCCACCACCACCCTCTGTTGCCTTCCTTGCAGCCAGTTTCCTACCCATCTCACCAGCTTTGCACCCGCCCCTGTGCCTACTAACTTCCTTCCCAGCCTTCCATGTGGCATTGAGTCGAATGCCTTACTGAAGTCCAGATACAGGACATCCACTGCATGGCCCCTGTCCAGTTGCCTAGTTACCCAGTCATAGAACTCCACCAGGTTGGTTTGGCAGGATCTGCCACGTATGAAGCCATGCTGTCTGCTGTCCTGTAGTCCTTTGGCCTCTAGGAGGCCACCAGCCTCTCCTTCAGGATAGTCTCCATTAGCTTACCCACGATGGATGTGAGGCTCACTGGTCTGTAGTTCCCGGTTCATCCTTGGGGCCATTCTTGTGGAGGGCACCATGAGCCATCCTCCAGTCCTGAGGTATACACCCCGAATGTAGTAAGGCATTAAATAGGTCTGCCAAAGGTCCTGCAAGGACCTCTGCAAGCTCCTTCAGTACCCTGGGGTGAATGCCATGTGGGCCTGGCGCCTTGTCCACCCTCAGTGCCTTCAAACCCTCTCGAACTCTGCTCTCCATGATTTCCCCATCTGTCACCACTTCCCACCCTGCTTCTGCCATTTCTCCCACCTTGGGTGTCACCCCCTCTTCTCTTTAGTAATACTGAGCAGAAGTACTCATTTAGTGCTTCCGCCTTATCGCACCTGCTTCCACCCAACCCCTCCTTCCTAATCCTTACTATATGGTCCTTACAGCTCCTTTTCTCCTGATGTACTTAAAAGTCCTTCTCTCCTTCTTAATGCCTTGTGCCAGCCTGAGTTCCGTAGATGCTTTGGCTCCCCTTACTGCCCTTGTCACCTCCTTGATTCTGTCAAGTACTCCTCCCTGTCCTCCCCCTCCCTGTTTTCTTGTACTTCCTAAAGGCAGCTCTTTTCCTCCTTACCTTTTCCATGACCTCCTTGCTCAACCAGATCGGTTTCTTAGCCCTAGCCTTCTTGCTCTGGGCTTTGCAGCAGGTTTTGGTTGCCTCCACTATCCCCAGCTTTATGAGCTCCCACCTCTGGTTAGTTTCCATACTAGATTGAATTCTGGCCAGGTACCCTTTTACCACTTCCCCCATCCTCCCAAAGTCGGCCCTCCTGAAGTCCAGCACTATTGTGCCAGATTCCACTCCCTCCTTGCCCATATCCAATGTGAGCCATACTGAGTGGTGGTCACTCCTGACAGCGGTTCCTCCACTATAAGTTCTCTCACAAAGTCCCCATTTGCCAGCACAAGGTCAAGGGTGTTCCCTAACCTGGTTGGTTCACTGACCATTGCAGCAGGAAGCTGTCCTGGGAGGCATCCAGCAGTACCTGCTCCTTCTGTTCCTGGTTGTTGGGGTGCTCAGTCCACTCCTGGCATGTTGAAGTCCCCACAATCACCACACACCTTTTCATGGTCCTCCTGATCTGTCCCGCTAGTTCCCTGTCTAACTCCTCCGTCTGAGATGGTGGCCTGTACACCACTCCCATTCTAAGAATCCTATTCTTGGAATCCTGGATTTGCATCCAAAGTGACTCTGTACTACCCTCCTCCCTTACACACTTCAGTCCTTCCTTCACATATAGTGCCACCCCTTCCTTTCCCAATCACCCTGTCCCTATGAAATAACCTGTACCCTGGTACAGACAGGTCCCAGTCATTGTATTGGGTGGCCCATGTTTCTGTGATGGCTGCAATGTCCACCTCTCCCTCTGCCATGAGAACCTGTAACTCTGCAGTTTTTCTCCCAAGGCTCCTAGCATTAAGGGTAACCACCTTCCGCCCCCCCCACCATCCTGCCCTCCTTTCCTAGCATTACCAACAGTACTTGCCATTTGTCCTTTGTCACTGTTATGGGGGGTAAGCTCATATGATTTCCCAACCTGTGGTCTCTGCATATCTCTTCCCCAACTGCCACCCCCCACTCCTAGTTTTAATTCCCAACTTCCTCTATGTACTCTGCCATCCTCTGTTTCAACACTTTCTTTCCGTCCTCACTCAATTGTAGTCTGTCCTTGGCATAGACACTACTGTCCTCCCAGGTCCCTCCCACCCCTAACAGCCCATACCCTTTAGCACAACACCAGGTTCTTAGCCATTCATTAAATTCCTCTATTCTCAGCTTCCTTGTTGTGCTTGCCTTTGCACGAGTATCTCTGAAAAGTTACTGATCTTCCTGCTCCTCACATAATTGTGCTAGTTCCTCAAACCTCCTCTGGACTGTATCTACTGTCTTGTCAGCCAGGTCGTTTGTCCCAAGATGTATAATTAAATGAGGCTTGTCCCTACCCCTTCTAGCATATTTCAGAATAGACTGTCCCACCCTTTCCGCTGTCATTTCTGGCATGGCCTCCACCCAAATGCGACTATGCCTCTCCCCCTTGCTACCCCACCTAACTCCTCTTAGTATTGAATACTTTGGCCTAAGGGCTCTATATATAAAGCTAACAAGAGGGGGGACAAGGGGCAACCTTGTCGGGTGCCTCTTTGTAAAACAAAACCATCAGAGATATGACCATTGGTTCTAACAAAACCAGAGGTTTATCATAAAGTTTAAAAAGGAAAGAAGTGAAAGCACTGGGGAAACCGAAGTGGGCAAGGACCCTTCGCAGAAAGGCCCACGACACCTGGTCGAAGGCCTTCTCTTCATCAAGGCTTAATAGACTGGCCGATATTTTCTGCTGTTGCAGATGACTGATTAGGTATGCTGTCTGGCAAATATTATCTTGTGCCTGCCTACCCAGAATAAATCCGGCCTGATCCATTTAAACTAGGGCGGGGATCATCCGCTGGAGGCGCACTACAAAAATGGAGGCCAATATCTTATCAGTATTCAGAACTGGTATTGGTCTATAGGAGGGGCAGTTCGTAGGGTCCTTGCCCGGCTTCGGTATAATGGAAATGATGGCATGGGTCCATGGGGGGATAGAGCCTTGGGAACTCAAAACAAAGGAAAAGACCCTCTGGAGAATTGGGGAGACCTCGGTATTTAGGACTTTGTAAAACTCCCATGTGAGACCATCTGAACCCGGACACTTCTCTGCCTTAAGTTTCCCAATTTGCACTCCGATCTCTGAAATCATGACCAGCGCCGTTAAAGAGGTCCGGTGCTCATCCTGAAATGTGGGAAGATATAATTCTTGGAGAAATAGGTATATATCCATCTCTGAAGGGGGGGGGCAGTTGGCATAGTGTAGCATAATAGTTTTTAAAAGCTTGGGAGATGTTCTGTATCATTCTGCATGGTTGAGTTCTGCTTGTATGAATAACACTAATGGTGGCCCTAGCCCTCTGCACTCTAGGCGACCCGCTAGCAGACAAAGTGCTGGAGGGCTCCTCATCATAGTAGCGTTGCTGCAAATACATAAGTTTTTGTTCCACGTAATAGTATGTAACTGCTTTTTTAAGTCAGCTAGCTACTTTGTGCGCTAACTACCTTTTGTTTCTGTTGTTCCTGTAATAAGCACATTTTTTAAATCAAGGCTTCACACCTGGCTTCTCTCTGTTTCTTTTTTCTAACCGATATGTCTATAAATTTACCCCGAAGGCGAGCTTTAAGGGTATCCCATAATATTGAAGGGTTAACATCTTAAGTGTCATTATCAGTCAAGGCTTGCCTCAAATGTTCTTTAATTTTCTGAGTCACCTCTGGGTCCCTAAGCTAAGAATTGTTAAGCCTCTAGAATGTATTTTTTCTAAATGTCCCCACCCGTAATGTAATAAAATTGGGGCATGATCTGACAAAGCTGTATCACCAACTCACACTCTGGTGACCCCTTTAGATGACTCCTGCAGGGTTAGAATATAATCTGTCCTGGAATAAATGGAAAGCACCGCAGAGAAATAACTATAATTTCGTGTTGGACCATGAACAAATCGCCAGGTGTCCACATATCCAATTTCCTTAAGGAGTTTAGCCACCTGACAAGCCACTTTGTGATCTCTCCTAGGGAATTTGTGATGTGGGGTCAAGCTTAGGATCAAATGTCAAGTTCAGATCCCCCCACAAATAATTTGTCCCTTCCCCCCCATAAACCAATTTTAGAAAAAACGCCCTATAAATGGTGTAAGGCGAGTCAGGTGGCATATAAACTGACACAAAGGTTATTAATTTGCCATCCAACTTTCCCTTCACCATAGCATAGTATCCCTCCCTATATAGAGGGACAGTACACAGAGAGTGGTTGTGGGGGAAGAGTTATCTGGCACTAGAGGGGTAACCAGTGGGTCCCGCTGGGCTTGGGCTTGGTGCTGGGGCTGGTGTTGTTCAGTGTCTTCATCAGTGACATTGGAGATGGCATTAAGGGCAAAATGTGCCTATTTGCGGATTATACCAAGCTCTGTGGATGAGTGGACACAGCTGAAGGGATACAGAACCTACAGAAAGATTTGGAAAAGCTGGGGAAGTGGTCCAGGATCTGGAAGCTTGGCTTCAATGCCAAGAAATGCAAAGATGTGCATATTGGAGCCAAGAATCCCAGGACAGAGTACTACCTGGGTGGAGTCCCAAGTATCTGCATCAGAGGAGGAGAAGGACCTGGGAGTGATGATCACTAGTGACCAGAAACACTCCACGCAGTGCAAGAAAGCAGCAGCAAAGGCAAGCAAGATGCTGGGATGCATATCTAGGAGGATCAGTAGTAGGAGAGAGGAGGTTATAGTGCCCTTGTACAGGTCACTGGTAAGGACGCATCTAAAGTAAGGAGTTCAGTACTGGTGCCCACACCTCAAAAAGGACATTAACCTGCTGGAGAAGGTCCAGAGGAGGGCTACAAAGATGATAGCAGGTCAGCAGGGTAGGGCATATGAGGAGCGATTGAGGGCACTGAACATGTACTCCCTGGACGACAGAGAGAGGGGGTACATGATTGGGACCTTCAAGTACTTGAAAGGAATAAATAAGGTTGATAAGAAGAGTCTCTTTAAGCTGAGTGGCAACCATAACACGAGGGGGCACAGTCTTAAGCTGGAGGGTGGGAGGTTTAGGAAGGAGGTCAGGAAGCAGTTCTTCAAAGAGAAGGTGGTGGTCACTTGGAATGCGCTGCCGGAAGAGGTAATCTCGTTGAAGACAGTGGGCAGCTTTAACAGAGGCAGGGATAGGCATAGGGGGAAGGTAAGGATCATCAGTAGGGAGGATAGGAGGAGTAGGAGGGAGGGCAGGGACATTAGCTCAAGTTGTGGACCCTGCAATACGAACAGACTTGATAGACCAAATGGTCTTCTTCTGCTGGCTTCTTTATGTTCGTATCCACCAATGTGTCCTGTAGCTCGTTTGGGAGTTTCGATGATATCAGCACTGCAACTCCTCTCCGACACCCCCCCTGTATAGGAGGGTGTAATCACATGAGCAAATCCGAATCATTCTAGCTTTTAATGTTTGACCTTTGAGAGGTGGGTCCCCTGTAACAGGGAAACATCTGCCTCTGCTTTTCGTAATAATGCTAACATTTTGCTGCGTTTAAAGGGGTTAGTTTACCCATTGATGTAAGAACAGATTTTATAATCTGTGACTGACATCATCAAATTATAGATTTCTAGAGTGCATTTCCTTTATGTAATTAAGGGAGCGCCGACCCTCCCCCAGGACAACCACCCCCCAACCCCTTTCATTCCTCGATGGCCATATATCAAAAACAGTAATACACACATAGTCAGCCAACGTGGCTTTAAAACGACCTTAATCCTTCGTACTCCCAAGGTAGGAGAATCAGAAAAAGCTGATCTTTAGTTCTACCCTCTGCAGCAGGGTAGGATGAGGAAGAAACAGTACCCAGAGTTCTGCCTCAGAACCAGATGGAACTATGGTGCAAATCAAAAAGTTCAAGCCTGCACTAAATATTCACTGAGCAAACAGCTTTGGAACAGGAGGTCATTCCACTCCTCAGATCCCAGGACAAACTGAAATATAAAAGGTAATTCTGTACAATAGTGCCAAAGGCAAAACCTCTAACTAATATACCCCTGAGGGCCCCTCCCCCTTCAGTTGCTTATTATAGTCAGAGTCCCAATACAAGCAGTGTCTCTAGATGCTCTAAATAATAACATAAAGAATAAAAAGGGGCCATTTTTGAAACGCTGTTCTAAGCCAAATAGGCTGTTACCCATCCTGTATGTCCAGACATTAAAATGTCCTGGCCCAACGATATTACTTCCTTACCCGGAATTTCAGTCACAAATATAGAACTCTAGGCAAGGCAATTGTATTTCTAAGGTGCCCAGCCCCAGAGGCTCTGGGTGCCATACATAATAAAAACAAAAATACAAAATACATAAATGACATTTGTGCAGTAGTAAAAACTAAAAAACTAACATGTTACAACAGAGGGATTAATTTGTTGAAAATAACTGATGGCCAGTAGCACAATATACCAGAGAGAAAATTAACTGCATAGGAGGAATCCCCCTTCCTCAAATCAGAAATGTTCCCCCTCCCTCTGGCTGGCAAAATATGTATTAGAACTTTATATCCTTGCCACACATTGTTAATTTGGCCAGAAGGGAGACTAATGAAGTAGGTAGGCTGTCAACCTAAATTAAATTTAACAGAGCAGTCAACACAGTATGTGAAGGGTCTCTGCAACCAAGCTCTGGTGGATCCACTTGTTGTATACAAAAAGGGAGTCTCCTCTCAAGCTGCCCATTCAGTTCAATTAGGAGGCATGCAAACATGTAGGGACAACCTTCTGCATGTGTGAGAGTTTGGTCAAGTCATCAGTACATGCAAGGAGAACAGGAATGTGATTTCAGTACCTGGGCTCTGATGAACAGCTTTACAGGCGCTATATGTACATACGGCAACTAGACGCTTCAAGCGAACCATAAACACCGAACCTAACCTAACCTGAGATAAATCGATGAAGATGGCTCCTCAGCGATTCAGTGTAGAAGCTGGAGATCCTGTTGCATGCACCCATTTCTTCAGGAGGTCCTGTAACTTTTGGGCCACTTCTGCAGGAGTTGGTGCTTCCTCACATGTGCTTCTGGGGAAACACCTGGTGCCAACCTTGGTTCCCTGTTGCTCTGTTGGGATTCCTCTGTTCCCCAGAAGATGGCATCTGGATACCTCTCTCTCTAAATGCTGTACATGCCAACTAAGATTTGTAAAGTTGCAGGCCCCCCCCAAAAAAAAAACCTGTAGTCGGGCGGGGAATGGGGTTTGAAAGCAAATGCCTTTTCCTTAAGGGTCCGGAGCAGAGGTGCATATTCCTGTCACTGTTGTTGAATTATGAGGAGTTAGTCATGGTCCAAGCTTAATTTAGACCCCAGGTAAGAAGTCTCTTTTTGGACCAGGCTCTTTTCAAAAGGTCCTCCTTAACCTTGAATGAACTGAATATAAACACCACGGATCTAGGTCTGGCTTTAGGATCCTGAGGCTTGGGCAGTAACGATCTATGCGCTTGTTCAATTGATAAATCATAGTTTGGTGGCATGCCTAAAGTATCTGTAAGAAGATTCTCTATAAACGCATACATAGGTGCTATCTCACTTCCCTCTGGAAGGCCATATAGACTTAAATTCTCCTTTCTCGACTGATCTTCAAGGTCAAGACGCTTTGCTTGGAGATTCACCATTTGAGTAAGGAGAACCTTCACTAAGTTTGTTAATTTCTGTGCTCCATCCTTAACATTGGAGACCTGTTTCTCCATATGATCCAGATGGCCCTCCATTTTAGTAAGTTTGTGCTGCAATTCTTTAAATTCATTTTTACTTTTAGTTCTAGAGGCTTTAATGTCATGCAGTAAGGTCTCAAAACGGGACCGGGTTAATTGCTCCAGTTCCCCGTCTGTCATAATCAGCTGCCTGAGAGCCCGCTGGAGAGACTGATCTGCTGCAGTTGTAGGCCTCTGAGGTCAATCTTGAGTCATCCTTGGTTTTATTGTGGCCGTAGGACGATTCTTTGTGTCTTTGTCTTCAGTCCCTCACCATTTTGAAGTTTTTATTGCTGAAATGATCAGGTTTAGAGGGCATTTTTGTCCTTAGGATTGGGAGCTGCAGAGACTAAGCAGCCATAAGTTCCGTGACGTCACCGGAAGTCCGGCAGTTGCGCAAAAGTTGACCATTTGCATAGGATTTGCAGTAGTGCAATACATGCTATTCAGTTGCTACCGCATACTGCACTATACCATGCTACTGGTTAATTTTTGCGCAACTACTACTGTATAGAACACTTGTATAATTTAATATGTATTGCCCTTGCTGTTATTATTTTGCTAATGTCTAACTACCTTTGTCTTGAACACATTTGGAAAAGGGCTCTTGAGCTCAAAGGTCTTATGAATGCAGTAAACTTAAACTTAAGTAATTGTACCCAGTAGCTCCCTTTTTTTTTATTTTTACACTCTTTCGGTCGCCACTCCCTGGGAACTCCCTCGGACGTCACCTATTGGCTTTTCCTGCCCAGCCTGAGACCCTCCCAACCTGGGTCACCCCAGTGCTCCGAACCCACATGCCTTACCTGCAGGAGACCCCCTGACTTGTAGCTCCCAGTGTGGAGCCCCTTCCACATCTTGGCGCTCCTTAAATCCAGTTTAGTTGCAGACAGGTTGAGGGTTAGGGATAGCGGAACCCAGGAGGACAGGATCCGACGGTGGGCGTCGGGCCGTGGTGGGGGGGGTCATCCTTCCAGGGAATGGGGTTTTCCTTTATTTTGCATGATATCATATACCCCCTGGCCAGCAAGTGCAGGCGTGCATTGATGTCCAGAGGTGCGCTTCTGTGTGAGCACACGCTGGCGTCCACCGCAGCTCACCTCCCCATGTACTGAAGGATGATGGCTCAATACCTCACAGCCACCACTGGGACGCATACTGTCACTGAGGCCTTTCAACCATCCCTCCCCGGAGTAGGTGAGCTGTCGTTGGACACTTAAACCTTCTCCTCCTCGGCCGACCCCCAGCATCCTGAGCTCGCTTCTGAGCCTGGGTCGTCGGTGTGGTACAAGGTATGGCATCCACTGCCTCAACTCTCAGTGCTACTGGGCCAGCTCCAATAGCTCTTTTGAAGTCCGAACCATCCCTTGCTTAACTTAATACAGAATGGCTTCCTAGGGTACAATGAGTTAACTTCAGTGCTATGGAATGTCGAAAAATGTATTCATTATCCCATAAAATGTGATTGATTTTCTTTTCTGCTACTGATTAAAACTGCAGAAATTTCCTCCAATGTTTCTGTTAATCTTTACAAAAAAAATCCTGCATTGTTTTATATGGTCAACAAATGCCAGAATTGTTCTTCTGAGAAAATTCTGCAAAAAAATTGAGCTTTGGTGTAGTAGTGAATTCCTCACCCTTAACCCCTTTTGTAATGGCAGAGGTGATCAGACCCTGATTTATCCCCTTCAAGATTGAATTGGATCATTACAGGAAGGATGACGAGATAATGGAATTGGATCTCCTAAAGCCAGACTGGGAATGGCAGAGAAAGGAGAAGGGGTCAAGAAATGAAGAAAGCTGGGAGAGCAGGAGTTATTTCTGCAGGGAGGAGTGAGGTTGAGTGGTATTTTTATCTAGAGTGGAGGGGTTCCCCCTATTGTGAAGATGGGTACTTTGGCACGCTCCCAACCCCAAGGTACTTTACCAAGACAAAAATGCATAGAGATGGGGTGTGCTTGGTGCTGCAGTCAAAGGTGGAATAAGAGGTTTAAAAGTGAGGGGAAAAACCATCAATAGTAGAAGCAGAGAGGTGGTAGAGTGTAAGGTTGAAGTTGACTGGCCTTCTCTTCTTTGAGGGATTTGGGGATAGAGAGCAGATAGTGTGGCAATGAGAGAGGTTACTGAAACAGAAACTAGAATTTGTCGGATAAGGACCGCTTGGCTTACCCAGTCTGCCCATTTTATCCCTGTCTATACTGTTACTGCAAACCCAACCTGATTTCCAGCTACTCCCCCTTCCCACTTTCCTACCAAGATTCCTTAGTGCCTGTCCCATGCACGCGTGAAGCCCACCACTGTTTTTGCCTCCACCGCTTCCACAGGAAGACTGTTACAGGTGCCCACCGATCTTTCAGTGAAGTATTTTCTCACATCCTTCCTAAATTCCAAACCTTCCTAAATTCCCAACCTTCCAACTTCATTGCATTTCCCCTTGTTCTTGTGCTCCTTCTCTTCTGAAAACTACTTCTGTCCTTTACCTTGCTTATCCCCATGAGGTGCTTATTAGTCTCTTATGTCCCTCCCCCCTCTTCCAGGGTGTACATATTGAGATCCCCCAGACTCCCCACATAGGGCTTATGATGCAACCCCTACACCATTCTAGTTCTCCTCTGGAAAGCCTGCACCCTGTCTGTCCTCCCTAAAATGTGGTCTCCAGAACTGGATACAGTACTCCAGGTGGGATCTTACCAGTGAGCGATTCAGTGGTAACACTACTTCTCTACTTCTGCTGGCGATTCCCCTCCCTATGCATCTTAGCATCCCATTGGCCCTGCTCACTTTCTTGTTGCACTGCCTTGCCACCTTGAGGTCATCAGATATAATAATTACATGGCCGTTTCCTATTTAGTGACTGTCAGTACTGCTCTCCCTATTTTATACACCGCAACTGGGTTTCTGTGCCCTGGGTGCATGATTTCCCACTTTTTTGCATTGAAACCCAGAAGCCATACCCTAGACTACTCCTCAAGTCTCTATTCATTCTCTCCACCCTTTTCAGAGTGTCTACCCTATTGCAGACCTTGGTGTCATCTACAAAAAGGCATATTTTACCTTCCAGCTCTTGAAGAGGACTGGTCCCAGTAATGAGCCCTGAAGTACCCCTCTGGTCACTTTCACCTCATTAGATACTGACATACTCTATTGCCTATGCATCAACCAGTTCTGTACCCAATTTACCACATTGGGTCCCACCCCCAAACTGCCCAGTTTCCTTTTTTTTTTTTTTTTAAATTGAATATACTTTATTAATTTTTGCAAATACAAGTACACACAAGGAACCATACAAAACAGTATGAGACATCTACAGCAAAACAACAAATACCCCCAACCCCACTGTCTGCGACCCAGCCTAGAAAGACCAGGAATGACAAGATAGTCTTAGGCACCTCAGAGGGAGTGTAAGGTATAAAGTGGCTCCCATGTATCACAGAAGGACTGTGGTCTTTTCAGCATAGCTGTGATGTGCTTTTCTAACTGTAGAGCCAAGAGAACCTCTCGGTGCCACTCCGGAAGGTTGGAGGTAATTCCTCTTTCCAGTGTCGTAGCATGACCAATTTTGCAGTGGCATAGATCAAGGTCAAATGGGCCTTCCTGATGTGGGGAGTACCAGGGGAAAAGATCGCCAACAAGCAACTCTTGGGAGTAAAAAGATTCTCCAGGCCCAACACCAGGTCCAAGGCTTGCTAAATGGACCTCGAAAAGGACTGGGCCTTAGAGTACTCCCATAACAGGTGACAGAGAGAACCGAAAACCTCATGGCATCTAGTACATTCCGGGGATGGAAATGTGCCCATTTGGTACAACTTTACTGGGGTAAAGTATAAATCATGCATTGTATTAAATTGCACAAGTCAAATTCAGTCTTGCTTGATATATTTATATGAGTTGAGCCATGAGACTTTCCAGAAATCACCATCAGCAGGCACATGACGCACTTGAACCCAGTAATAACAAATACCAGAAGGGAGGCAAGGGTCCAGAGACTGGAGGTGTTGATATAGCACAGACACTGCATGTGGTTGCTTTGCCATAGACAACAAGGAATCCACCCCCTCCAGATGTATAATGCCCCAGGGTTTGGGACCCAGAAAGTAAAGCACCGCACCTTCAAGCTGGAGGAATTTAAAGAAATCCTGGCTCTTTAGTCAAAAATGGGACTCCAAAGTAGGAAAGGAGATTAACCCATCGTCTTGGAGCAGGTCAGCCAAGGTACAGGCACTCAATTGGGGACAAAAAGACAGTGGAATGGGACGATAGTCTATCTGAAAGTGGGGATTATTAAATATGGGCTGATTAGTTGTCCTAGTCCAAGACAAAGATAAATATGTTTCTAGGGACATGGATATGTTGTTCATCCACACTGTCTGGCAGGTTCCTTGCTGCTTTAAATCTTGCCGGAAGGTCTTCAAGCTGGCTCCTCCCACCCACCCGGGTGGTAAAACTCTCAGCTCCGCCCCATGACGCCAGATCTTCCTTACTGCTTGGAAGCTCAGGTTCCCTCCTTAGCGCTCAGCGTGATAGACTGGATCCTAACTCTTCGGTTCGTCCGAAACTCGTTTTGAAATTTTCAAGACTTCGGTCTTCCTTTTCCCTCGCGATTCCGATGGACAAATCGACTCCCGGTTTTCGGCAGTGCCCTTGTGGGCAGAAGATGTCCAGGACAGATCCGCACTCCACATGCGTCTACTGCCTTGGCCTAGAACGCGACCCACAGGCCTGCGAGTCTTACTGTTCGTTCTCGGCCAACCTCTTGGAGGACTGCGCTGCCCAGTTGAAGCTTGGGTGCCCCGAGAAGCGTTACCCGCCAGTAAAGTCAAAAGAGGCCCGTTGGGTGGCGTACGCGGTGGCTGGCTCGGCTGAGCAGCTCGAGCAGATGATCGCCCTCGAGGAGGAGGCGGCCAAGGCCGCATCTTCCTCCTTCTCGGTCGCGGCATTTATCCCGCTCTCTTTGGGTACCTCATATTCTGCTCCGTTCAAGGAGCTTTGCCATTCCCTTTCCACAAAGGGAGAGGGGCCATTGGGACATTACTCTCGGTCCAAAAAGAAGGATTCCAAGGGTAAGTCCCATCGTCTGCGTTCGTGGGAGCGGGAGAGATCCCCTTCCCCGTCCGTCCGTCTCTTCAGAGATTTCTCTGCTTCACAGCAGAGGGATCCCTTTACAAGTTCCGGGCCATGCCCTTCGGCCTCTCCCTAGCTCCCAGGGTCTTCACCAAATGCATGGCAGTGGTGACAGCATTTCTGCGGTGCCGAAGGGTCCGGGTGTATCCCTACCTGGACGACTGACTGATTGCAGCCCCCTCCAGAGCGGAGGTGAAGTGGTCCAGAGATCTAGCCCTCCAGGTTTGCTCTCAGATTGGCCTCCTCATCAACGAGGCCAAGTCGGAACTCGTGCCAAAGCAGGTGATACATTTCATTGGGGCAGAGCTTGACTCTCTTCGAGCCAGAGCACGGCTCTCGGCGGACAGGGCCGAGGTTCTTTCCTCCTTTGCCCAATCATTTCTGGTTGGGCAATCGCACCCTGCCCGTGACTTCCTGCGCCTCCTGGCGGCCTGCACCAGCGTGGTCCGTTGGGCCCGCTGGTATATGCGTCCCCTTCAATGGGGACTGGCCAGCCAGTGGTCACAGCGCATCGATCCGTTGGATCAGCTGGTGACAGTGACCCAGGAGATGTGGAATGCTCTCCAGTGGTGGACCATTCCGGCACATCTGCAGGAGGGCATCCCGTTTGTCTGCCCCGAGCCGATGGTCTCTCTATCGACCGATGCCTCTCTGATGGGTTGGGGTGCCCATCTGGGGGAGCACAGAGCACACGGCCTCTGGTCCCCTCGGGAGTCCCGATGCCACATCAACCTGCTGGAGCTTCGGGTGGTTCATCTAGCCCTCACCGCCTCCGCTCCGTTTCTACGGGGTCAAGTGGTTCAGGTCCAGACGGACAATACCACGACCATGTACTACCTAAACCACCAGGGCGGGACGCGCTCCATGCCTCTGTACAGGGAAGCTCTCTGCATTTGGTCTCTTGTGCGCAGCCTGGAGGTGGATCTCCTCGCCATTCACGTGGCAGGAGCCTCCAACACCCTGGCCGATGCCCTAAGCTGGATAGGGGCTGCGTCTCACGATTGGTGTCTCCTGCTGGAGGTAGTACAAGATCTCTTCTCCCACTGGGGCACGCCTCAGGTGGACCTGTTTGCCTCCAGGGAGAATGCAAAGCTGAGACTGTTTCATGCCTCGCCCACCCCAGCAGGAGCTCGCTGCAGGATGCCTTCTCGAAGCCGTGGACCCCAGGCCTCTTCCGCCTTTCCCAATTTCCCTTGATCCACAAGGTGCTTCTCAAGGCGTGGAGGGAAAAGGCGCAGGTGATTCTGGTAGCCCTAGACTGGCCCCGTCATTTCTGGTATCCAGATCTCCTCAGTCTCGGCTCCAGGCTCCCGAGGCGGCTTCCAGCCCGGCCGGACCTGATCTCAGTCAATCAGGGGAAAGTATTCCATCCGGACCTTCAATCCCTGCGCCTGACGGCCTGGTTCCTGAGCGGCTAGAGTTCCAGGCCTTGGGTATTTCCGACGAGGTCCTCAACGTCGTTGAGGCATCCCGTAAGGAGGTGACCAGAAAATGCTACGCCTTCAGATGGAAGAGATTCTCCATTTGGTGTCAGGGCAAGGGCCTGGACCCTTCCTCCTGTTCCGTGGTGAGCATTCTGGACTACCTGTGGTCCCTTTCTCAGTTGGGGCTTCGGTCGATGACCCTTAAGGTGCACCTGGCAGCCATCTCTGCTTACCGGGCGTGGGCCGGGAAGCAGTCGATGGTGCAGGAGAAGATGGTCAGGCGCTTTTTCAAAGGCCTTGATCACATATCCCCTCCGGCGAGAGAACCTCCACCTCCATGGGATCTACTGCTGGTATTGGCTAAGTTCATGGGCAGGCCATTTGAACCGATGCACAGGTGTGACATCTCTCACCTGTCGTGGAAGACCGCCTTCTTGGTGGCTATCACGTCAGCCAGATGGATGGGAGAGCTCCAGGCGCTTTCCATCGAGTCTCCTTATCTGGTCTTCCATAGGGACAAGGTTGTCCTACGCCCCCACCCGAAGTTCCTTCCGAAGGTGGTGTCGGAGTTCCATCTTAACCAGTTGTTGACTCTGCCGGTGTTCTACCCCAGTCACACCTCGGAGGCCGAATACAGGCTCCATACTCTGGACCCTAGAAGAGCGCTGGCTTATTATAAGGAGCGGATGGCTGAAGTTCGGGGAGAGGTTCGCCAGCTGTTTGTCACCTACGCTGAAGCTGCACCTGGCCAACCTGCAGCGAAGTGGACGATAGGCAGGTGGGTCACCTCCTGCATAGATCTCTGCTATAGGTTGGCGAGCATGGAGCCTCCCAGAGGGATAAGAGCTCATTCTACCCGCCATACCGCTGCATCGGTGGCTGCTTCCAGGGACGTCCCTATCCAGGAAATTTGCAGGGCTGCTACCTTGGATTCAGCACACACCTTCATCACCCACTACCACATCGACCTTGAGTCACGCTGGGATGCTGGTTTTGGGGACTCGGTTCTCCAGTCTTTATTTCCTAAGCAGGGGGTGTGTGCCTTTCCTCCCTCCTCCCAGAGAACTGCTGGGAGTCTGCCAGATAGTGTGGATGAACAACATATCCAAGTCCCTAGAAATACAGGTTACTCACCTGTAACAGGAGTTCTAGGAATGGTATATGTTGTTCATCCACACGACCCACCCGACCTCCCCGGCTTAGACACACAACCTGGCTTCCAGTGGGCTAGAGCTGGCGTCATGGAGTTTTACCACCCGGGTGGGTGGGAGCAGCCAGCTTGAAGTCCTTCCGGCAAGATTTAAAGCGGCAAGGAACCTGCCAGACAGTGTGGATGAACAACATATACCATTCCTAGAACTCCTGTTACAGATGAGTAACCTGTATTTTGAGTTGGCACCACGCTTTGAGGGACCACTCTACAGGGGTAGAATGCAAGGACTGAGGAAGCCAGGAGGGCTGCAATTAGAGCAGACTGGTCAGGGAGCAACCCGCCCTAGTAGCCAAAGCCCTTTAGATGTCCAGCCAAAGTGGAGTATATACGAAGGGGTCAGATTGGCCCCACTGGAGCAGTTTACTAGCATGCTGGGCCCCATAATACAAAAACATAGAAGGTAGAGATAATCCCCCTCTCAACTTAGGAGTGGTCAGTTTAATGTATGCTTTATGAACAACCGAGTCCTTCCAAAGGAAGGAATTAAACAGCCTCTGGATGTGGGTAAACCAACTCTTAGGGCGATAGAAGCCCAACGTTCCCAATGGATACAACAGTTGAGGTAGGACATTCATTTTGAAAAAGTTGACCCGTCCCCTTAAGGACAGGGGTACAGCAGTGCACTTGGCCAGATTGAGTTTAATAACAGAGAGCAAGCTGGACAAATTTTCTTTAATCATAGTTGGGACAGAGGGGGAATTTTTTATTCATAAGTATGTCAGCATTCGAGGCTCCCATGTGAGGCCCAGACCAAGGCTATCTGCTTTGGATACTCTGCAGTTAAGGGGAAATACTTTGGTCTTGGAGAGATTCAGTTTATAAAAAGATACTCTGGAGAAACTAGCTATCTGCTGAAGTAAAATCGGAAGGGATGCCTGAGGATTCCCCAGATGAAGGGGAAGGTCGTCTGCATAAGCAGAGAGGCTGTAACACCTGCCCCCCCCAACCGGGATACCCTGGAGAGTAACTAGGTTACAGAGCCTCCATCTCAGTGGTTCCAAATAACAATTGAAGAGAAGGGAAGACAGCTGACATCCCTGTTTGGTGCCACACTGCAAGGGAAAAGGAGTTGATAAACAACCATTGCACCAGACCCTCTCAGAGGGAGTAGAGTATAAAAGTCGGACCCAGGTGATGAATTTTGCTGGGACACCAAAACGGTGTAATGTTTCAAACAGAAAATTCCAAGCAATCCGGTCAAAGGCCTTTTCTGCATCCAGGGAGACCAAGGCCATGGGGGATTTGTTCTCCCCAGATGCAGAAAGCAGATGAAGTTTTCAAAGGTGATCCTCTGAGAAATGGCCCGACATAAAACCGACTGCTTCTTGACCAATGACAGACTCCATCACTGAAGCCAATTGTGCCGACAAAATTTTGGAGAGAATTTTCACATCTGAATTCAGTAGGGAAATCGGGTGATAGTTCTCTACAAGGAAAGGGTCTTTACTAGGTTTTGGTATTACCGCAATTAAGACTTCCAGGAAAAGTGGGTCACTGACTCCATCTGTAAACTAAGAATTAAAAACATCTACCAACAATGGGGCCACCTGAGGGATACAGGCTTTGTAGAAGTTCTTGGTCAGACCATCAGGATCCGGTGCTTTGTCAAGAGGTAGTTGTCCAATAACTCTCCACTT
The DNA here is from genome assembly GCA_016271365.2 of Neoceratodus forsteri. Lineage (NCBI taxonomy): Eukaryota > Metazoa > Chordata > Ceratodontiformes > Ceratodontidae > Neoceratodus > Neoceratodus forsteri. Next base: position 880,353,317 of record CM057455.1, on the reverse strand, counting down.
CTGCTAGCGTAATTGAGGCACCCGAATGTGCTATTGAAAGTGGGGCTAATGTTGGGAGAATAAGAGTCTAGGTAGGCTGAAATGGATTCTACATAAGGATCCAAAGCCGGGTCTGTAGCTTACAGGTTTTGGAAGTAGGAGCCGAAAACTGCTGCCATCTCTCTAGGGTTAGTTATCACTGAGGCATCAGGGCAAGGCCAAAGTCCCAGAATGAACTTGACCATTTCAGCTTGGCATAACCAGAGGGTGAGGAGTTTTCCTGCCTTTTCTCTGGCATCTAGATATTTCATTCTGGTATGGTGTAAGGCAAGCTCGGGTTTTTGCGTCAGGATGTCCGCGTATTGGGCCCGCAGAGTGTGTAATCTGGTCCAGTTTGCCTCTGGAGAGGAGCGAGTCATGGAACGTTCCAGCTAGTGAATATCATTCAGGAGCCCCTCTAGTTACGCCCTGCCCTTCTGGGCCAGGACAGCAGAGAGACTAATGAACTCGCCTCTTAGGGTACATTTAAGTGTCGCCCAAACAGTATCCACCTTATCCACAGAATCTTTAAACTGCCCAGTTTCCTTATTAGTCTCCTATGAGGTATGGTGTAAAAGGCCTTACTGAAGTCCAAGTAGGCTGCATGCACCGCCCCACCCTGTTGCAAATGCAAGTCTTATCAACTCCCATCTTACAAAGGGCTTCCACAAACTGCAAGCCTGGCTTATCAAAAACAAATTAGTAATGAACGCTGAAAAGACTCAAACCATGATCATAGAATCATAGAAGCTCGACGGCAGAAAAGGACCATACCGGCCCATCTTGTCTGCCCTCCCCCAACACACCTCTCCTCCCTGCCAGCCCCTGCCCCCCGATACTCAGCCCCATATGCTTGTCCCATACCCTCTTGAATTCTTCCACCGATTTAGCCCCCACCACTCCATCTGGTAATCTGTTCCAGGGCTCCACCACCCTCTCCATGAAGAAACGCCCTCTCACATTGCTCCTGTATCTTTTTCCTTGCAGTCTGAGGCTGTGCCCTCTAGTACTGCCCCACTCCTTCCTCTTAAGTAAAACCTCTTCTCCCACTTTATTGAGCCCCTTTACATATTTAAAAGTTTCAATCATGTCTCTCCTTTCCCTCCTTGTCTCCAGCGTGTACAGATCCAGCTCCTTGCACCTCTGCTTGTATGACTTTCCCTGCATACCCTGCACCATCTTGGTTGCCCTTCTCTGAACCCTCTCCAATGCATCTATATCCTCACTGAGATGTGGCCTCCAGAACTGTACCCCATACTTGCCATGGCTTTGTAAAGGGGCATTATTGCCTCCCTTCTCCTGCTAATAATGCCCCTGCATATGCATGCCAACATTCCAGTGGCCTTTCCCGCTGCCCTGCTACATTGGATTCCTACCTTAAGTTTTGAAGAGACTATGATCCCCAGATCCCTTTTCTGTTCTGTTACTTTGATTTCCTTCCAATCCAGGGTGTACCCTGCTCTTCTGTTCCTACTCCCCAAGTGCATCACAGCGCACTTCTTGGCATTAAATTTCAGCTGCCATGTCCCAGATCATTTTTCAAGCATCTTTAAGTCCTCCCTCATGTCCTCCACCCCCACTGGGATGTCCACCCTATTACATATTTTTGTATCATCAGCAAATAGGCACACCCTCCCCCTCAAACCCTCTGCAATATCACTGATGTAGATGTTGGAGAGACTGACCCAAAACTGACCCCGTGGCACTCTACTCTTCACCCTCACCGTCCTGGATTGCACCCCGTTTAGCACCACCCTCTGAGTTCTTTCTGCCAGCCAGGTTCCCACCCAGCTTCTTATTTTCTCACCCAGCCCCAGGCTTTCCATCTTGCTCACCAGCCTCCTATGGGGGGTGATGTCAGAGGTCTTGCTAAAGTCCAGATAGGCCATATCCACTGCCCCGCACCACCCCAGTCAATCACCTGAGTCACCCAATCAAAGAACTGAATTAGGTTTGTCTGGCAAGACTTCCCCTTCTTGAAGCCATGCTGTCTGCTGTCCTGAAAGCCATTCTCCTCCAGGTAATCCACCACCCTCTCCTTGATTAATGCCTCCATTACCTTCCCACCACTGACATGAGGCTGACAGGTTGGTACTTAAATACATAGGCACTGTCAGCAGATAAGGGCCTATGGCCCAACCAGTTTGCCCATTTAAGCTTGTACGTTCACTTTGTTTTTATAGAAGCCTGTTGCCCCTTATCCCTGACCTCCAGAATTCCCTTATGTCTATCCCATGCATTCTTAAATCCGATGATTGTTTCAGCCCCCACCACTTCCTCAGGCAGGGTGTTCCACTTGTCCACCACCTGTTCTGTGAAGAAATTCTTCCTCACGTTTCTTCTGAATCGCGCCCCCAACTTCATCCCATGCCCTCTAGTTCTGGAACATCTTTTTCACTGGAAAATAGTGTATTCCTGCACCCTGTTCCTCCCTGTAAGGTACTTGTATGTCTCTATCATATCCCCTCTCTCCCTCCTCTCCTCCAGGGAGTACATATTCAAGTCCTTCAGCCTGTCCTCATAAGACTTGTGATGCAATCCCTGTACCATCTTTGTCGCCATCCACTGAACCTTCTCTACCCTATGTCCTTACATAGGTAAGTTCTCCAGAACTGTACCCTTTACTCCAGGTGGGGTCTCATTAGTGTCTTGAATAGAGGAATTGTGACCTCCTTTTTCCAGCTGGTGATGCCCCTGCCTATGCATCCCAGCATCCTATTTGCTTTACCTGCTGCCTTGTCACACTGTTTCCATACCTTGAAGTCATCAGAGATGATAACTCCAAGGTCTGTTTTCTGCTTGGTGCATGCTGTATCCTCACCTCCAAGCTGATGTGTTGTTCCACGGTTTTTATGCCCCATATGCATTATCTTGCACTTATTTGCATTGAATTTCAATTGCCAAACCCTTGACCATTCTTCAAGCTTCTGCAGGTCCCTCCTCATTCTGTCTACACCCTCTGGCCTGTCCACTCTGTTACAGAGCTTTGTGTCATCAGTAAACAGGGACATTCTGCCTTCTAGGTGCACAATGTCGCTGATGAAGGTGTTGAATAGGACTGGTCCCAGCACTGATCCCTGGGGTACCCCACTGGTCACTCTTCCCTCTGTGGAGTGACAGCCATTTACCACCACCCTCTGTGTCCTCCCACCCAGCCAGTTACCTGCCCACCGCACTACTGTCATGCCCACTCACATATTCCCCAGTTTGTTCAATAGCCTTCTATGTGGCACAGTGTCAAAGGCCTTGCTGAAGTCCAGATAGACCATGTCCACTGCCCTCACCTGATCCATCTCCCTTGTCACCCAGTTGAAAAATTCCATGAGGTTGGTCTGGCATTGCCTCCCCCCCGGTGAAACCATGCTGCCTTGGGTCCTGTAGTCCATTGTCAACCAGATGTTCCACCAATCTCTCCTTCAGTAGTGCTTCAATGATCTTCCCCACTGCCGAGGTGAGGCTGACTGGTCTGTAGTTCCCCGCTTCCTCTTTGTTCCTGCTTCTGTATAAGGGAACTACATCTGCTGTCTTCCAGCCTTTGGGTACCTCCTCTGTTTCCAGTGATTGGCTAAACAGGATTGCCAGAGGTTCAGCCACCACTTCTCTTAGTTCCTTTAGGACCATGGGGTGCACCCCATCTAGCCCCATTGCTTTATCGACTCTTATTCCTTCCAGTTCCTTAAGTGTAAAGAGAATTGTGTCTATTTCTGTGCCATTCCCACCCCTTGTACTCCCTTCAGGCCCATTACCCTCCTCTTTTTCAGTAAAAACTGAGCAGAGGTACCTGTTCAGTATGTCAGCTTTACTGTTGTCATCCTCCACGTGGCCCCCATCCTTCCCTTTCAGTCTCACTATCCCTCCCTTTGCCTTTCTTTTCACTTATTTACCTGTAAAAGGTTTTGTCCCTTCTACCCACTGATTTTGCAATGTACTCTTCTTTCTGAGCTTCGGCTTCCCTTACTGACCTCCCTTTGCTTCTCCTGGTACTTCTCCCCATCCCCTTCTGCCTGTGTCTTTTTGTATTGCCTGAATGCAATCTTTTTTTAATTATTTATTATTATTTCAGAAAACACCTTTGAGCCAAGGCTCTTTTACAAAGGGCCTATCCACCCCTTGGTTGCCTATCTCCATCTTTTTCATGCTGCTTTGTAGAGATATCCACTCCTCCTGTTCACTGGTTCCACTGCTAGCTGTGGGATAGTTCCCCCTTCACCTCCTTACTACCTCCCTTGTGTAAAGGCACTACTTCTGCCCTCTTCCAGTCCTCCGGCACTCTCCCTGTATCCAGGGACAAGTTCAAGAGCCTTGTCAATGGTTTGACCAACTCCTTCTGCAATTTCCTGATCACCCTGGGGTTTAACCCATCAGGCCCCATTGCCTTGTCCATCCTCAATCTATCTAGCTCTGCCCTAACCCTATCCACAGTGACTGGGCTCAGATCCACCCATTTGCTCTCCTTTCCCTTCGACTTTAGCTCAGGTCCCCTACCGTCCTCCAGCATGAATACCAAGCTAAAGTACTTATTTAATAACTCTGCTTTTTAACAGTCCTGTTTCAGTTTAATTCCTCCCCCAGCCTAGTAATTCCCTGCCTTGCCCTCCCTCACATATCTGAAAAAAAGTTTTATCTATCTGTTTGGCCTTTTTTGCTGTTTCCTCCTCAGTATCTGCTTTTGCCCTTCTGATCTTCTTCCTGCCAGACTCCTTTTCCCCTATACTCACTCTTCCTTATCTTCCTCACCGAATGTCCTCTTAAATTTTCTGAAAACCCTCTTCCTTTCCCTGATTGCCCCCGCAACCTCCTTTGTAAACCAAACTTAAAAACTGACCCGCCCCCCCAGCCATCAGGAGCACAGATGGGACCCTCCAACGGTGACACCACCCTTTAAATACCTTGGGGTTATACTTGATCCGCATCTTGATTTCTCTCTCCAAATCTACTGTGTTTGTAATACTGTCAATGCCAAGCTTGGTCTGGCATATCTGATAAAAACTTTCTTACACCCAGTGCCCACTTAGATCTTTCCAAGGGAGTCCTACTCCCCTCTATCAATTATGGGCTTATATCCTTCACTAATGCCTCCAAGTAACTGCTTTCCAAGTGGGAGACCACTTACAATAACATTTGCAGATCTGCCATCTCTCTAAACCGAGCAGCCCATCATTGTGACTTCTACAGCTGCCTAGGCTGGTTCTTCCCCATAAGTAGTCGTCACTGTTCTAGTCTGTTTAACTGAGAGGATAATTAGTACTGGCACCCCCATTTCCTTTGTAGCCCTGCTCAAGTCCTCCTACCTGTCCTACCCCCTTAGATCCAATGAAAAATTCTTTCTCATTGCTCCCAAAATACCACCCTCATGGGGGACCAGGCCTTCAGTACTACTGTACTCTGACTTTGAAACTCTCTATGAACTCACCTTAAGGCCAACTCTAACTGTACCTGCACATGAGTTTTCAGGCATCACCCACCCTCTGGCTGTTTAGCCTTGCTATCTGCGAGGTCTAAGCTGAACCAGTCTGTGCACTCTTTTCATTGCTAGGTAAACTGTGCTAGTTGATTATACATTTTGCTTGCTTTCTTAGTTTGTTGTCTATACACTGGAGCTGGCCTGTAGCTTACTAACTCTTTTGGTTCACTCATGAATTTTCACCAGTTTTTGTGTATCTTATACTTGTGTTTTTATCTTTCTGTTTCATACCGTGCTTTGTTGCATTTGCTAATTTGCTGCATTGGCCTCTGTTGCATCTTGCTTGTTGTTCTTGTACTGATCGCCTTGTAACCTCTCGGGTCATAACTGAAAATAGACACAACCATGTCTAGTGTACTCATCTGGTGGTCAGTTAAAGCTAATAAAAATTTCCCTGGTCACCCAGTCGAAGAAATCTATCAGATTGGTTTAACATGACCTTCCCCTCCCCTTGAATCTGTGTTGCCTTGGGTCTTGTAACCCACTGGATTCAAGATATTCAGCTGGCCTTTATTTTAAAAGAGTCCACTTTACCTTCCCCACCACCAACTTAGATTGACCAGTCCATACTTGCCAGCCTCCTCCCTGCTGCCACTTTTATTGATTAGAATTGCAGAAGTACTAATATTAAAGGCAGATGCAACCTGAGCTGGATCAGAGATACGGTAGAAGAGCTTATTCCAAGTTTGTGAATGAGATGTTGGACTGGATGAGGGAGTAGAAAAAATGAAGTTGATAACCTTCCAGAATCTAGAAGATGGCTGGAGGTTATTTTGGAGGTTGGCAGCAAAATAGTTAGCTTCGCCTTCCCTGATGGGCTATGTACCTTTTTTTGGATGTTTTTGTGAATATGAGACTGTCGGCTGCAGATAAGGGAGGGTATGCGTCAGCCAGCATTCAGCAGCCCTGCCTGCTGATTACAGAGCGGCATTGCCATTAGCCAGAGGAGCAGTGCAGCCATAGTAAGCTCACTGTTGAGATGGGGGAAACAGGAAGCCAAGGGGAGAAATAACAAAAAGATTAATAGAAAACAAAAGGAAAGGGTTGGCCCAGTGATTTGTCAGCAGATAGGTTCCTTTTTGGGGCACCCAGGCTTGTTACTGATCTTGAGTCTGTCGCTTGCTGAGTCAGTGGAGGGCAGATGTATGAGGGAGGTGAAGTGACCATTCTCCAGGGTTGGAGAGCTGTTGGTGGTAGTAGTAGTAGTAGTGGCAGATTTAATTTATATGATCCGATCCCCACAAGCTCTGGCTGCCTTACAATACACAACAAATAAACTTTGTAAACTAAAAATTACAGCACTGGTGTGACATGATCCAAGTGGGAAACTTCCACAGTCAGTTGGGACGCCTTATTCTGCACTAGCTGCAAGTGACTCATTAACCCAGCTGATAGCCCAGGACACAAAGTGTTATAGTAATCTAGTTGAGATGTCACAAACACATGTACCAGAATATTCGGATCATCCATGGACAAATAAGTTTTAATCTGGGCAGTGTTATGGTAAAAGACACTGTGGACAGTACAGCATGTCATTCTCCAGCATCCTATTGCAGCCAAATAATGAACAGGTGTCCTGTAACAATAGCGAGTGCAAAACGATGACTCGCAAAAACAGCGAGGACAAAATGGCGAAGGACAAAATAACAACTTCAGCATTCCCCCTCCTCAAATTGCCCCGGAGTTGGTTAATTATAGTAAGAGTGGGGGGGCATAGTTCCCTGAAAAAAAGCAGTTGCTGTTTTGTCCTTTGTAGTTTTGTCTTCGCTATTTGCGAGTTGCCATTTTGTGCTCGCTATAATCATATGGAAACAATGAGCATGGCCAAAGGTCTAAAAGGAGACCACCACCCCTTAGAACTAAGGTAGGGCAGCATGATGCACTCTGACCTCTGGCAATGGGGAGTGTAGCGTCTGGCACTAGACCCCCTAAAAAGGAAAGAGAATGAGAAGGTCGGGGACACCCCAATGGCCCTGACAACCCAGGTTCAGAAGCAAGCCCAGGAAATTGCATCAAGAGGCAGGCCAGGACTGAGACCGCTGCTGCTCGGCAGTATGTCTCAACCAGGGAGGGTTGGCAGTGGGTTCTTCCACCACAGCGACCCCTGTGGCTGGACCAGGGAGCTTATTCCTGTGCGAGTCCGATAGGTGCACCACCCTCCCTGGAGGAGGAAAGAGGGAGAAAACAGGAAAAAAAAACTAGTAGCCATCTAAATGATGGCCAGGTTCGGCCTGATGAGGGCGTATCCCTGTGAGCAGGTTATATTTCGAGGCTGAGACTAGCCAGAGTTGGACTGGCCCACCAGGTTACCTGGAAATTTCTAGATGGGCCCCTCCTGTTGGGTACCTGGTCACCATCTGAACTCTGAGAATCTTTGGTTTAATCATCTGTTTTTTTTTTTTTTGTTTTTGTTTTTTTTTATTAAATGGACCTATAAGTAAATGTAAGCTGCAAACACAAAGCTAATGTATCATACCGAAGTGGAATACTGATACGACTGTCACCCTGGGCCCTCCCCTATTGATTTTATAGGTGGGCCCCTATGTCAGCTTTCCAGATGGCCCTCCTGTACTGTAGTCCAACCCTGAGACTAGCTACCGGCCAGGGAAAGAAAAAAATATTTGGAAAAAAACCCAAAGAGAACAAGAGTGACAGAAGTTAATTAAAAATGAACAAAAGAAGGTATTTGGCTAGTGTGGCTTTTTTTTTTTTTTGGTTATGTATGCAGGTTGCTTATGGACAGACAGACAGACTACGACTGGGTTTTCAGTGCTCCTACTCTGATGTCTGTTGCTCTTCAAACACACAGTCGAAAATGTCAAGTGGCAATTCTTCTGCCGCATTTTGCTTTTCCTGCACTACAGAGTAAAGTCCTTGTGTTCCCATAAGCATTATTTATCACTCATGAAATCTGTATTATTAAAAACAGGTGCTGGTTAGTCACATTTCCCTGGGTACCTATCTCTTTTCAGATATGCTCTTTATTAAATTCAATTTAAGTCCATGTAATATTACATCTGGGAGTTATTTTTGAATTGTTCATTCTAACTGTATTATCTGGGATCAGCGGCTTGAATATGTTACAGCAAAGGCTCTTGCAGAAAAAGGAACAAAACGTATTAAATGCACCAAATACAGATCCCTCTAAACTATTTTGTCATGTGTCACATGCAGCTGAACTCTGCCAGTCTTTTCTCTTTTATTTAATTCTATTTGAGTATTTTTTTTATGATTTTGCTGCAGTAGGCAGAATGATTTCCAAGTTGGGTTCAGTGGTCATCTTTGGTTAACTGAAAAACTTTCATGTCTCTATGGAACTAAAAATTCGAACAGACCCCCTGACTCTGCCCCTCCCCCAATAATTAGACTTCAGTATAAAATCAAACCAATAGGAGAGCTAGAAAATGATCTACGGGGTGCTGTGAACAACAACGTAGTAATTTAATTGAGTGAAGCTGGGGCAGAAAAAGCTACGAAACAGAAGCAGTCTAAAATAGTGTTTAGAGAGCAGAGTTGTGAATCTTGGGACCAAGTCTGAGTCTTGCAACCTCCCTGTGCTTAATTGCTCTTTCTTGCTCTTGCCTTTGATATGCAGTCTCTTGACTTTGCTGTTCTCCACTCACTGAATCTCATAGTGTTATCCGAATGTTCTCTGTGTTTGATTTCTCTTTTCATACAGCAGCTGTAGGGAGAAGTGCCATAGAATAAAACCGATATTTTGGGCCCACTTTGCAAGATATCATAATACTGATACAGTTTCTGTATCGCTCCATGTTGTCAATGAAGAGTTAATACATATGGATAGTGAGCTCCCCTACTGAGGTAGTGGTACAGCCCAAAGCTGTCAATTAGCATAGGACTCTGGGCACTTGAGGATTCTGAAGACAGTGACTACTCAGTCTTTGATGTACCAATGAGGGAGTAGGAGAATAGACAGAGTGCTGTGGAAGTCTTAAGATTCTGCTTCTGGGCCAGCCCATTGGCACTGAGGGTTGAGGCACTGGACGCCACACCGGCGACCCGGGTTCGGGAACGATCTCGGGTCGCCGGGGGTCTGCTGTGGGGAGAGAGGATCGAGCATCCCACAACAGCTCTCCTCTCTCGGGGGTGGGTGGATATGTTGTCCCGCACTATGGCTGCCACCTAGTGGAGGATAGGGGCAGTGTCAGACAACGGGAGACACAAGAACGTGGCGTCGGGACGCACGCGCGTTCTTGGCCTGAGGGTCACCAGAGAAAATGACTGCCAAGCAATGAAACCCCACAGTGCTTTGGTATCACGACTACACAGCTCTCAGGCCCACTCCAGATATCGCTCGGGGGACGGACCTCCCTCCCTCCTTCTGTCCCACCACAGGGGGCAGTCCGTGGGGGATCACAGGGCCCGAGGTGCTGGGGTGGCATAGCAGCCGAGAGTGACTGTAAAGGGGGTGGAAGCATGCTGTCAGGTCGCAGGAGGAAAAAGGACTTACAGAAAAAAAAGATTCTGCTTCTGTTTGTTGTTTTTGCCTTAAGTATGTGACTCAGAGACAGGTTTGGGCTACTTAGTGACTGATAGGTGACACCCTAACATTTAAACATCTGTGCCTGTTAAGCCTCAGAGACTTTTAAACTGGCTAACTTGCTAACTAAAACTCTCATCAGTGCCTACAGTGCCTGGATGAGACCCACTTGCCTTTTGCAGGGTGTGTTTTTCTTTTTTTTTTGCTGTAGGTCTGGTGCTTACTGTTATGGGTCTGTCACAGAAAAGTTTCTAGCCTGGTGCCTCAGGTAGGTAAGGGACTTTTTGTCTATTTGTTTGTGGGGTACTTAATCAATTAACTTGGGGGTGGAGGTGAATGTCTCTAGTACTTTTTCCTTTTGTTCTTTCCTCTCCATGGCGTCTTCTAGTGCGATCTCTCCCTTGCCCTCCTTCCTCTCTTTCATATGCATTTGTACATTTTTGTGTTTTTGTTTTTCTCCCCATTTGTCAGCAGACTTTTGACTGCCAGGTTTGCTTTCCCTGCACTGTGGTGCTGTGTGTCAGATAGAAAGTTGGGGACCCACTATATGGTGGGGGGCTTCTAATTGTGATCTCCACAGTGTTTTGGTGCGGATTTTGGATTTTTGTGTGTGGCCAGGTATTGCTTGCACCATGGGGTCTCTGATCCGCCATGTAGTGTTTTGCACCTTTTTTGTACTGTCAGTCTCTCGCTGGTCTCCTGCCACCCACACATCTCCTTGTACAATTCACCTCAATCGCCACCATTTAAGAACAGGGGGACATATGCAGAGGCATTGGGTGCGCACGTGGACATGATGATATCATGCATGTATGCATGATATCAGCATGCGTGTTTACACACACATGCGCTCTCTTCAGTCCCAGTACATGTTCTGGAGCAGTGCTGTGGTGGCACTTGAGCCTCTTCCATGGGGTATATGTTGGAGCTCGAGGGGTCAACAATGCAGTGGCTTTTGAATCTGTTCCCTTTCTTGGAGCACACTGAACATGTGATGTGGCCTGGTGTTTTGCTTGACTATGTTGTGTTGCTGTAGTTCAGGAGTATTTAGCAACACCATTTGTTTTTGAATATGCAGTGAAAACTTCACCTGGCCTGGACTACAGTGCACTTGGGATTTCATTCCTACTTGGATTCTCTCCTGTTCACCAGTAGTGAAGGAGATGAGGTAAAGTTGTTCTTGTTAACACTACTTGTGGATCATATAGTTAGTCCTTTTGAGCCACTTGACTAGATCTCCTCATGGGGGCTTGGTCCGGTGGGGAAGCACAGGTTGGGGGAAGCCTTTTAGGGACAGCATATGTGTTCTGTGTGTGTAATTTATTCTTGGCACCACAACGTGTATTTGTGTAATTTGTTTCTGGCATCATGATTCCTCAAAGACCAATGTATGCATGACATCCTGTGAACTATGATGTAGTGTGTCTGCTTCAGACACCCCCCCCCCAAGCCAAATCTCCCATCGGGGGGTGGAATATAAGACTTGCTACAGGACTGAGACCTTTTCCTGTTGAGTCCTGCTGTCCAAACTCTTAAGTAAATGAGCATATTTACTTTGGCTCCACCCAGCTGAATCCCTGGTCTGGGGGGTATCCCTGTTGTACCGTCTGGCAGTGGCAAACTTGAATCGCAAGTTCCTTTTCCTCCATGGATGAGATGCCACATCACAGGTCTTGCCTGCAAAGACATCCAAACTCCAACCAGGCCACCCGGGTTGGTGGGGGGGGGGGGTGTCTTACAGTCCATCCAGGTGCACCAGAACAGAGGCTGACTGAAATGCAGACGACCCTCCTGACCTTGATGGCATTTTGGGGTCAAGTGAAGAATGCAGGGGCTGTCTGTGGAGAATCCTAACCCAAGGGTAAAATGAGAAAGTGTGTCCCTCCAAGGAGGAGGTGGGGAATGAGATAGAACCCCCAAAAACGTAGTTTAGTACCCCCCCATTCATAGTCCCTGTCGTAGTGTACTGATCAAGCTTGTAAAATGTTGCTGTTAAAGGAGGTTTAGCACATAAAGAAGTCTAAATGTGAACCTCATTTTTGTCCATGTCAGCCTCAGACCCAAGTGCTTGCCAAGCTCCTGTCATTATAAACTGTATCAGCGATAGACCAGGGGGACAAGTAAAATCTTCCAGCCAGTTTGTAGCTACCTAATGCGTGTAGCATGCAGGAAAGCTGAAATTTAGAATGGTGCTACCTTGCTATCACGGTACAACTTCCTCTTCACTGTCTCGAGGCCTCCTGTTTCTTTCTTGGAGCCCTGCTTAGGCTAGTTGACCAAACAAAGTTAACAGCTGAGGAGCACTTAACTACAGATGCAGTTGAGGAGCTGGAAAGAGAAATTCCTCTCAGTGAAGGTATGCAAGCCCATTCCTGCTCTTCTTCCCTTGGTAGAAGACTGCAAAAGTTTTGCCAGCGATCAGAACAGTTAATGTCACACACATGGGTGTTAGTTTTGCAGCAGTAAGACCAGTTAATGTTACACGTGGATGTTAGAAATCCTAACTGTGGGCTACGCCATAGTTTTTTTTTTTTTTTTGGTCCCCATAAAATGCCCGGTACCCCAAATCAAATGGATTGGCTGATGGGAAGTCAGATCTTGGTTCACTTGAAGCAATTGCTCCAAAGGCAGTTGTTTCAGTTTCCCCAAGTGGGGAGGGACTGTGATTCTTCTTGGTTTATTTTTTAGTTCCCAAGAAGTCAGGGGGATGTTGATCCCTCCTGGATCTAAAACATTTAAGTACGTTTATCTGGCACATGGCATTCCTGATGGCATCCCTGCAGTCCATTCAGGCAGTCCAACTAGGGGACTTCCTGATATCCATGGATCTAAAGAATGCACATCTCTACATCTCTATCAGTAAGTTGCGCCAGACGCATTGGAGGTTTGCGATTCAGGAAACGTTTTTTCTGGTACTGGGCTCTGCCATTCAGTCTGGCAACAACACCCAGAGTATTTTGAAGATCATAATTGTATTGGTGGCACAGCTGAGGCAGGAGGAACATCACGTATACTCCTGCCTGGATGATTGGCTTCTCTGGACTCCATCTGTACAGATGGTGCAGAGATTGGTGACAAGGACATTGGACGTCCTAGAAACACATCGTTGAACCATTGGTCGGGAGAAAGGCTCCTTTCTGCTGTCTCAGATGCTAGAGCATCTGGAGCAGTGTTCCAGTTTGATAAGAGGAGGCTGGGTAGCGTGACCTAGATTTGATGGCTGAAATCCCATTAGGAGGTCTCTGCTCAGAAAATATTTATTTGTTTATTTAGTTTCTGTTGACCAGGTAAGTGAACTAGACAAATCCTGCCTATTTTCAGGCACGACCCAGGGGGAGGGGGATACAGATGAATGCCAGCTGACCTTGAACCAGATTAAGCTGTTGGTGGTATTTTTAGTGAATGAGGGACATTTGGCCAGGACACCGGGGAAATTCCCCTGCTCTTTTTCAATAAGTGCCATGGGATCTTTAACATCTACCTGAACTACCACCAATCCAGGCAGATGGGACCTCAGTTTAACGTCTCATCCGAAGACGGCACCTCAGAAGTGCTGCACCCCTCTCATGCTGCACTACAGTGTCAGTACTGGGATATTAACCCAAGTGCCAGATGTGGAAACTGAACCCACAGCCCTCTGATCTCCCGGCCTCAGAGGCAAGTGTGCTACCTACTGAGCCGCTGACACTGCTATATCCCAAACTTATAGGCCTGATGACAGCAGTGATAGATCTAGTGCCGGGGGCAGGGTCCCACATATGCTCTCTGCAGTGCAGGATGCCGGAGGTGCTGTTCCCAGCTTTGGAAGGAATACCAGGCTCTTAATTTCGCTGTCTTGGATGGTGCTACAGTCATTTATTAGTTTTTTTAAAAGTTGATAGGTAGGAGAACCCAGAAGGTCTCTGCAGCAAGACTCCTCCGGGAGCTCCACAAGAACTGATTCTGGTGACCAATGCCAGCCTGTTGGGCTGGGGGCAGTTCTGGCCCAGTTCAGGTGATCTGACACCACCAGGAGCAGGAACTACATATGAATGTGCTAGAAAGGAGAGTGGTGTGTGTCTCTCTCTGTGCTCCATTTTCACAACTGGGGCAGTTTAGGGCTGTGAAGGTGAGGCTGGGCAACACTGTCACAATGACATAAAATGTGCAGGGGGACAAAAGAGGTGCAAGCATGTTAGCAGATGCAGTCAGGGTCCTGCAGTGACTGGGGACCAACCTTCTGTCACTCTGGTTCTCCTGGTGGGAGAATAGAATGTGCAGGCCAATTGGTTAAGTCATGAGAATTCATTCAGGGCAGTGGTCCCTGGACCTGGAGGTGTTCTATCTCCTGTGAGGTGTTTGATCTCCTGTGCTGAAGTTTCACTGCCCACAAATAGATCTCTTTGCATCAAAGAAAAACGCTCATGTTCCGAGGTTCTTCAGTCAGTATCGGTGCCATTAGGTAAGGCATTGGATGCTTTGTCCCAAAGATTGGATTTTCACAGTGTATGCTCAGTTCCCCCAGAGTGACCATGAAGGCCGTAGTTCTCTCACTTCCATTAACCTTCATTGTACTGCAGAACCTCAGGCAACCAAGAAGAAGTTTTTCTCATGATAGCTGCAGATTGACCAAGAAGGCAGTGCTTTCCCAACCTAATGTGCCTAGCACATCAGCCTTCTTTTTGGCTCTCACTGCACAGGAACCTCCTTAGCCGGGGTTCCCATTCTGCATCCAACCCAGTGGCAGTACAGTTGGTAGCTTAACTCCAGAGAGGGGGAGGCTAGTAAGCAAGGTGTCTGCAGGAAGCAGTGGCCACTGTCATGGCTCAGAGAAAAGTCTCCTTGTTAGCGGCATGTGGTCAAGTATGGAACACATTTTCACTGGGACTTGAACTAGAGGTATCAGACCGTTCAAGGCTGTGACCTCACATATACTGGATTTTTTGCAGGCAGGAGTGGGCAAGGGTCTGGCTGGAGGATCAGACTGTATGTTGGAATCTGAAGGGTTAACTTTGAATTAGTAAGTCAGTGAACTTTAGAAAATATAAGAAAATTGGGGTATCTAGCAGCTGTGGAGATCGAGACCTGGAAGTTTCTTCTAGAATGTAAGAAAAATAAGTGTTATTACTGTTGATATTAGTAGGCCATCTGGCATAGGAGTTATGTCTTTGTTATGTACAACATAAGGCAGTCAGTGGTGATATAAAATGCTAAGAAAGAACATTTGCTCAGGAAAAACATCTTGCGCAATCCACCTAAGGTCAACTTTTGTGGAAAACAACTGTTGTATATAAGTTAGGACTTCACATGGGTTTTGTACCATTCGGATCCTGACAAGATTATATCGCCTACTCCTTGCCGAGTGGTCCAGTTGTAAGTATAGGCTTCTGTTATGACTGTTTAGTTTAGGTGAATAGGCATGCTGTGATACCAGTGCTGATGTATCATGAGCTCATGATCTGTACACTTACATTATAGTGGCCTCAGTGAAGGGAAATGCTATGGTGAATATCTGTGTTTGTGTCTGGTCTGTACCTCTGATACAAGTTACATCACATTATTATATTATTATGAATTGTAACACAGGGGTAAGTGTCAGCATCTGTTGCAGTGTTAGAAACATCACTGGTCTCATTCCTGGGAATCAGCTTGGATGTTATCTGCTTTCTCTGGGTGGTTAGCAGGAGTCAGACGGATTTTTGTCCACCAGTCCCACTGTGGGATTAGAACTTGACGTTACGTGTACTGTACATGGAGCTTTTCAAGACGTTTTCATCATTACCTGTCCTACGAGATGTTTTTCCTTGAATGCCATCTGCTCGGCTAGAAAGATTGGCGAGCATCAGGTTTTTTCACATAAAGAATCTTACCTGTAATACATAAGGAAAAGGTGGTAATGAGGACAGTTCCATTCTTATGCCCAAGGTCCCCACAGCCTTTCATGTGAACCAGGAGTTTGGCTGCTGTTATTCTGTCCGACACTGAAAAATCTGAAAGAAGATGAGTTTCATAAGTTGAATTGCGCCAGACAGTTAAGAATTGTGTGAGGAGGACAGAGGAGTTTGACAGAGGAGTTCAGAAAGTCTGAATCTGTTTGCTCTATATGGAGCAGCAAGGAAAGGTCAGAAGACCTCTAAGGCCACCTTAGGCCGGTGAGTAAGAGCTTGCATCGTCACAGCGTATGTGGCTGAGCAGAAGAAAGCATCAGCTCTGATCAGGGCCCACTCTACCAGGGTGCTTGCTATGCCCTGGATGGAAAGGGGAGAGACCTCTGAGTTGGAATTCTGCAAAGCAGCAACATGATCCTCCGTTCACACATTCATTTAGCACTACAGATTGGATGTCTAGAGTTTGGCCGATGCAGCCTTCGGGCGCAGTTTCACAGGCAGTTGTGTGCAGATAAGTCTTATACTTAGCCTGTATAGGTTATATATGGGACATTATTCTCCCAACCCAGTTTTGGAATGGGTACTGCTTATTGGTACCTATATGTATTAACTCCCCATTGACAACATGGAGTGATACAGAAAGGAGAAATTCCTTCATACTTATTTAATTTCCTTTCTGTTAACTCCAACATCACCCATGTCTTAAGTACCGGGTCGATAATAAAAAACAGTAAATAATTGCGTACGTTTTCATTAAAATATTATCAAGAAAGTTGGATCAAAACTAAAGTGACTGAACGTTCATTATCTTTTTATGGTCCTAGATTATTAAATGAGCTACTTAGACTGGGGTTAAATGGTCAGGCAAAACCACGTGTTTAAAAGAAATGTAAAGAACCATTTAAAAATGCTGTCAACGTGTAGTTGTGATAACACCTGAGGAGTTTCAAATCATGCTCATTTGCTCGCCTACTTACAGATGTACTTATGTATGCATGTATGTATTGAACATATTTTCTTTTTTTTTTTAATTGCTTGGTTTTAAATCAATGTTATGTAAGTTGTAATTTGGTATTGCATACCTATTGTGTATTCCTCTCTCACCAGGTGTGGCTGAAAACGGGGTGTTTGATCCAGACCACTTTTCTGGTAAATTGTATAAAATAAAAAAAAAAAAGCAAACATGGTCAGTTGCTCCTCTTCTGGGAGACTCTGGCTCCTATTGGATAATATTGCCCGCTATATCAAAGGATTTGGATTTCAGCAAAGATAAATTATTTGCAAATACAGTTGGATATCCTGAGCTGTCTGCTAACCATGAACGTACCTATAATTTATTGGGTTGTTCAAGACCACAGGTTAATAGATTACAGTTTTTGAGTATTGTTGGTGCTTCACCATTTCAGGTTAGTGCTTTACTTCTCCTCTGCAGTTATATCCACTGTCGCTTTGTGACTAAATCTCTTTTATGCTAGAAGTGTTCATAGCGAACCAGCATTGTCAGAAGATCAGTGACCTGATGCTTAAGAAACATGATGGAAGTGTTATTCAGTAAGACTGCTTCAGACGGGTCGTCAGATAAGGCATGTTGTTAATTGTCACATTTATCATGTGGTAAATCATTCACATATTGGAAAGTGTTTTGGTTACAGAGAGAGTTTGTTGACCTGGGTGACATGGAGACTGGTATTTATGTAAAAAGTGTATAGGTACTGCATGGACAATGATGACTGAGTAGTTGCTGTATTTGGAATCCTCTTGTGCCCAGAGTTCTATGCTAATTGACAGCTGTGGTCTGTACCACTACTCCAGTGGGGGAGTTCTTTACCCATATGTATTAACTTCCTATTGACAGCGTGGAGGTAACAGAAAAGGGAATTACAGTAAATATTAAAGAATTTCGGCTTCCGGGTATGTCGCAGTTAATACCTAGCAAAGCTGGGTACATCACAGTGGAGTACTGAACAAACAGAAGAGCAGCTTTCGCAATGCTAATGACGTCAAAATAGCCATGTGCAGCACTGAAGCCAGCAGTTGAAATCAAAGAACCATTCAGTCTTCATACGGACAATTTAAAAGTTGTAACATAATTTCATGTTATATAAATTGGATATGCAATGGGCTAACTTAAATTTTGCAATGTATCCTCACTTGTATGGGGTAGGACTTTTATAACTCACTTGTCGTGTTGCTTATGAGATATAGTCTTCCCCCTCGCTCATGAAGATAAATTGCTACTTTGAGTCAGCTGATTGCATATCCCATCTATTTATTGTCGTTAAGGGTCTGATTTATAGTTATAATTATTTACATCGCATCCGATTCATGTGGGGCCATCTCATACTTTAAATATTGAAATGCTGTTTATGCTTGCTTGTCAATTGAGCCATTTCATTTTGTCCTGTTTGTACCTGTTCTTCTTTCCTGTTATAACTTCCCCCGAGTCACTCCTGAAAATGAGCCTTGGCTCAGTGCGCCTCTCCCAGTCACCAAATTTTTAAATGAATAAAAATAAATAAATCTCTTTCTTTTCTTGATATAATTTATTGATTTTAAAAATCAATGCATTACATAATTCCTTTGCAACACCGGCTACATCACATACTTTACAGTAATAATCACATTAGAATACCCAGTAGCCTCACTTATTACAACACAAGGGGAATTATCATTATGTATTTGTAAAGAAAAGTCCAGTATCATCCAACCGAAAAGTCTATATTCACAGTGCAGCATGGACCTATGAAAGTAAACATTTATCAGGTGAGTATATTGTCATCTTCTGCTGGCACATTTTATGTCCATGACTTTTTAGAATGTGCACATAAGATTTGCAAATCAACTTCAGCTCTTGTGTACAAAAGCAGAAATCAAATGACATGCAATCAAACCTTTGTAAAATATTTGACAGCGCTCATGTAATAAACTATAGAAAGAACCAATATAACCATGAGGCTTAAAGCCTTTACTTTTGCGTGGTTAAGAAGACGAAGAAGAAGAATCAGCATTTATATAGCGCTTTTCATATACAGTGTATCCCAAAGCGCTTTACAAGCAAAGCTAGACTGGTAGTGAAGTGACTGAATGTGTGGTGGCGGCCATATCGCACATCAACACCCACACACAGCCTGGACAATTGCATAAACCAGTTTTTGGGAAGGGGAATGTTGGCCAGGACACTGGGAATGTCCCCTACTCTTTGCGAAGAGTGTCCTGGGTTCTTTTACTTCAACCTGAACACCTACCAGGACAACACCAGGATGGGTAGAAGGGACCTCGGTTTAACGTCTCATCCGAAGGATGGCACACCCCAGCAGTACAGCACCCCCCTATTACTGCACTCGGATGCCAGCATTTTAGGTGCAAGTCCAATCCTGGTGTGGGACGAGAACCCACTATCTTCTGGTCCAGAGGTGGATGTGCTACCAACTGAGCCATGCTGACACCTGTCTGGGACTTCACCATTCCAGAGTCTGCCTGAACCACACCTGCTGAGTGTTTACTAAATGTAAGGCTGACGTTGCCTCCCACCGTGCAGTTGGCACCATTTTGAAAATGGTTAGACAGCTAAAAATCTCACAGCATGGTGCATAATGGGACTAAATAGCTACCCATGGAATAGAAACATAGAAATTGTCAGCAGATAAGAACCGCTAGGCCCATCCAGTCTGCCTGTAGGCCCTATACATTGTATGTGGCCACTGACCATATGTGATCAATGGCTTTTCATCACTCCCTCCAATACTGAGCAAATCAATAAAATTAAGTCCCCTTAATGAAAATCTCTCAAAGTCGCAGTTCTTTTATTGAAACCGCATAACAAGGTTTTTTACCAGTCTGCTCTCCAGATTTTCCTTGTCCACCCTCTGTCTAAATTCCAGTCTGAGCTTAGTGGCCAATTTCCCTGCCTCAGCAGGGTCTCCAACTAAGTAGGTCTTGCCAGCGTGATCCACTTACAGCTTCACCTGGAGTGTAATGAATGCCTAATGCCCAGCTCATGGAGAGTTGTGTGCACTGCAGTAAATGCCTTCCTTTTCTCTCTCTCTGTCTTTGCAAAACTTAAGTTCGGAAAGTGTGGAGCTGCATACCATCCTTCAGTGTTCAGCTGCCTGCGTCTTTTAAAGCCAGCAACAGCAACTGCACTCAAGAACCAAATGAGGCAAGAAACTTACAGAAGCAGCATCAGATGCAGAAACTTTTTATTTGTGCACAGCTGGGGGACATGACATAGCCTAGATGCTTCGACCAACACTCTGTCTTTGTCAGGGGGATTACACCCCCCTGACAAAGACGGCTGTGTCATGTCCTTTAGCTGTGCACTAATAAAATTTATCTGCATCTGATGCTGCTTCTGTAAAATTCTTAACCTGGCTTGGTTCATATATATGTGTGTGTGTGTGTGTGTGTGTGTGTTTTTTGTTGTTGCTGTCTGTGGAGTAGGGCTAGCGGCCCGAACATGCACTGACCTCCTAGCTCTTGGATGTATTATATTGTCACCGCTGTTTTACAGGCAGAAGGCTGCAGTCTCTGTTGTGCTGCCCGCAGGTGACCCGGAGCAGTGTTCTCTGGAAAGAGGAGTCATCAGGTCATATTGGTAGTATGACTCTGTATGCTCTTACCATCTCTGCTGGAGAGTTGAGGCCAAAAGCAAAGTAAGCAGATTTGAGGTAAGCGCTTTGTGGGACGCTCCTTAATGCTCCTCAGAACCCCCCCACCGAGAAGTTAGTTGTTCCATAGCCCTTTTCTGCATTTTCCAGATGCTCAGGGTGTATCCACAGCACTTTATTCTCTCAGGTAAGGCAGATCGTAGGTTCTTCCATTGGGGAGATGGCCCCAGATCTTCTAATAATCCATTTTCTTTCTAGAGCCCCACTCTTCCATCTTGGGACTGGAGCTGCTAGGATCTTGTGGGAGTAAACGTTTTTGTTAGGGTGCTGAAAATGATGTCTGCTCCGGCACAGGCACAAGTCAACTTTATTTTTATAGTGCTTTTCCAAGCCAAGGCGCTGTACATAAAACCAAATACAGCAGATAAGATTAAAACAGGAACAATAAAACAAGTTATCCATATTTCGGGAAGGCTAAATCAAATAAATACGTTTTTAACTCAGTTTTAAACCTGTTGACGGTCAGGCATTCTCTTAACCGACAAGGTAGAGAATTCCACAGGGTTGGAGCTGAAAAATAAAAAGCTCAAGAGCCAGATGTCTTCAGTCGTACCGTGGGAATCTCCAGCAATCCCTCGTCGGATTGGAGAGGAAGGTGGGGGGTAGTAGGGTACAAGGAGATCTTGCAGGTAGCCGGGTCCCTGGTCATGTAAGGCTTTGAAGGTTAGCAAGCCAACTTTAAAAGTGATCTGTCACTGAACTGGCAGCCAGTGCAGCTCGCGGAGCCCAGGTGTAATATGACTGGTCCTAGAGGTCCCAGTCAACAGCCTGGCCGTCGCGTTCTGCACCAGCTGCAAGCGGTGGATATCAACCCCTGGTAGCCCTAGGTAGAGGGAATTGCAGTAATCAAGATGGGTAGTGACAAACATATGGACCAGTGCTGGAAGATCATCCAGAGGAACCAAATGTTTCACCTGGGCGATATTCCTCAGATGACAAAAAGAGGATTTGATGGCAGCGGACACCTGAAATTTTAGAGTCAGACCATCGTCAAGGATAACGCCCAAGTTACGCACCCAGTCTGAGGTAGTGAGCAGTATACCACCAAGCAACAAGCCTGATGGTTTTCCAGCCCCCAAACCCACCCCCGGATGACCTGGGTCCACTATCAGCACTTCAGTCTTGTCTGGATTCAGTCTCAGCCAGCTTGAGCTAATCCAGGTTCTGATCTCAGTAAGGATATATACAGCTGAGTATCATCTACATAGCAGTGAAAACTCAGACTGTATCGCCTGATGATGTCTCCCAATGGCAGCATATACACTGCAAATGACATGGGGGCACAATGGAGCCCTGCGGCACCCCACAGAGCAGGGAGTGAGCACCAGAGGAATAAATTCCAATGGCAACTCTCCGAGACCTGCCCGTGAGGAATGAATGGAACCATTTAAGGACTGTACCAGACATTCCACAAAAGAGCTGCAGGTGCTCCAGCAGCACACCATGGTCTACAGTGTCAAAAGCAGCAGAGAGATCAAGAAGGACCAGAATGGTCCATGCCTTTTGATCTCTAGTCATTAGGAGGTCATTCAATACCCGGACTAAAGCAGCCTCCGTGCTATGCTTCTTCTTGAAACCAGACTGGAGAGAATCATAGACATTGTGAGTTGTAAGATGATCATCCAATTGCAACGCAACCACCTTTTCAATAACCTTACCAACAAATGGCAGGTTAGAGATAGGCCGGTAACTGGGTAGACAGTCTGGATCCAAGGAGGATTTCTTAAGGAGTGGTCAAATGACCGCCTCCTTGAGGGTGTCCGGAAAGATCCCCCTCTCCAAGGACTTCCAGACAATTTCAGCAAGGATCGGGCAGATGACATCTACATATCCCACTAAAAGGGGCGTAGAGCCCGGATCCAAATTACAACTGGTTGGGCACTGTGTTTGGAAGATCTTCACAATGTCCATGAATTCCAGCAGGCAGAAATCTGACCAGATAGACAGAGTGTGTGCCATCTCCTGTCAACCACTGCAATCCTTCGTAGGAGAGGTTGGACCGATGCCAAACCTGGTGCTGGCAACCTTATCTGTGAAGAATCGAGTGAACTCTTCACATCTTAGCTGAGAAAAGGCTTCTCTGGGCTGAAGACAAATTGGATTGCACAATATGTCAACAGTCTGGAAAAGCTGAGCCGGTTGATTCCGCGCAGCAGAAATCTCCCTGGACAGGAATTCTGCCTTCTTATGGGTGATATCTGATTGATAGCTGTCATAATGTGCCATCAACCTAAGCCTGTTAGCATCATGGCCGGACTTCCGCCAGGCTCTCTCCATCCTTTGGCCAACTCGCCTCAGCTCTTTCAAGGAGCCATCAAACCAAGGGCTCCTTGGGTGAAGGGTGAGAGGCCGAACGCGAACAGGAGCAGTCTTGTCCAGAGCATCTCAAACAGCCTTATTATAGGCTAGTACGAGATCAACTCCGCACATCAGAGCCAGTAACTGTTGTCCACAACCTAACTGCCTCAGTTCTGTCTTCCCCACCAGGATGTATGCACATGTAGTTGATCTTCGCTGCTGTTCCAGTTTTCCATCGCTTCTTTTGTTCTTTTCAGATAAGTATGTCAGGTAGAGCCACCTGATGGCCTAGCAGCACTGTGTTACACTGCTGTGCCAGCGACCTGAGTTGAGGAACAAGCTTGGGTTGTTGTGTTAGGAGGCAGGCTAGGCTGGGGTTGGGTCCATGCGGCTGTATGCCTCCGCTGGGGAGGGATGATGGCAAGATACATACATGTTGATGGCAGATAACGGCCTACTGCCCACCTAGTCTGCCCATTTGTGCACGTAACTGTGCTTCTTCAAATTTTCCTAGAATTAGATTGTCCACTTCCCCCGATTACCAGTATCCCCTTATGCCTAACCCATGCATTCTTAAATACTGTAATAATTTCTGCCCCCTCCAGCAGGGCATTCCATTTGTCCACCACCCTCGCTGTAAAGAAGTACTTCAAGTTCCCTCTGAACCTCCCTCCTTCTAGTTTCATCCTATGTTCCCTAGTCCTGGAGTATCTTTTTCTGTGAAAAATTGTGTTTTCCTCTACCTTGTTCCTTATATATCTGTCATATTCCCCCTCTCCCTCCTCTCTCCCAGGGAGTACATATTTAGGTCTTTCAACCTGTCCTCGTAGGTTTTGTGATGTAATCCTTGCACCATCTTGGTTGCCCTCCTCTGAACTGTCTCCACCCTATGTCCTTAAGTAGGTAAGGTCTCCAGAACTGGACACTGTACTGAAGGTGTGGCCTCACTAATGTCTTATATAGTGGAATTATGACCTCCCTTTTCCTGCTGGTGATACCCCTGCTGATGCATCCCAGCAACCTGTTTGCTTTTCCTGTCACCTTGTCGCACTAACTCCCTACCTTGAAGTTGAGACGATAACCCCTAGGGCCCTTTCCTGCTTAGAGCATTCTATATCCTCCCCCCCCCAGCTGATATGCTGTTCTTGGGTGTTTGTGCCCATGTGCATTATTTCGTATTTCTTTGCATTAAATCTCAACTGCCACTCTCTTGACCAGTCCTCAGGCTTCTGCAGACCTCTCCTCATTTTATCCACACCCTCCAGCATGTCTGCCCTGTTGCAGAGATTTATGTCATCAGCTAACGGACACATTCTTCCCCCTAGGTCACTTGTAATGTCACTGATAAAGATGTTGGAGGACTGTACCCAGCACTGATCCCTGTGGCACCTCACTGGTCACCTTTCCCTCTGTGGAGTGATCGCCATTTACCACCACCCTCGGTGTCCTGCTATCCAGCCAGTTCCCCACCCACCGCACCACTGTTCCCATGTTCCCAAGCTTGTTTAACAGCCTTCTATGTGGTACAGTGTCGAAGGCCTTTCTGAAGTCCAGGTAGGCCACATCAGCTGCCGCCCAATCAACCTCCATTGTCACTGAGTCAAAGAATTCAGTGAGGTTAGTCTGGCATGATCTCCCTCCAGTATAACCATGTTGTCTTGGGTCCTGTAGACCGTTGGCAATCAGGTGTTCTACTATTCTTTCCTTCAGTAGTGTTTCCATGATCTTCCCCACTACTGAGGTCAGGCTGACTGGTCTGTAGTTTCCCGCTTCCTCTCTGTTACTGCTTTTGTATAGCAGGACTACATCAGCTGGCCTCCAGTCTTTGGGTACCTCTCCTGTTTCCAGTGACCAGCTGAACAGGGTTACCAGAGGTACAGCCACAACCTGTTTTAATTCCCTCAGCACCCTAGGGTGTACCCCATCTGGCCCCATAACTTTATTGACTCATTCCTTCCAGTTCCTTTAGGACCCTTTCCCGTGGAAAAGGACCTGTATTCATTTCCATGCCCTTACTAGCCTTTCTGCTCCCTTCTGGCCCATTACCTGCCCCCTCCTCTGTCAAGACCGAGCAGAAGTTTCTGTTCAGTATGTTTGCTTTGCAGTTGTCATTCTCCACTCTACTCTCATCCTCTCCTTTCAGCCTCACTATCCCTCCCTTTGCCTTCCTTTTTTCACTGACATACCTGTAAAAGGTTTTGCGCCCTCTAAGCACTGATTTCACAGTGTGTTCCTCTGTTTGTGCTTTGACTTCCCTTACTGCCCTCCCTGCCTCCCTTTGTTTTTCCTGATACCTCTCCCTGTCCCCTTCTGCCTGTGTCTTTTTGTACTGTCTGAATGCATTTGTTTTGGCTTTCTCTTTCTCAGCTACCTCCTTGGAATACCATCATGGTCTTCTCTTCCTTTTCCCCTTGCTAACCCGTTTCATGTATATTTGTGTTGCCCTTGTTATCCCTGATTTGAATACTACCCACAATTCCTCCACCCCAATTTACTCCCTATTCCAGCTAGAGCCTCTTCCAAGCATTTCCCCATTTTGCCAAAATCTGCCCTCCTAAAGTCAAGGATTTGTGTTTTTGTGTGTCTGGGTTCTGCCTCTTCGATTATGTCAAACCACACCGACCAGTGTGGTTTGGCATAACTGTTGTGGTGTCTCAGTGACCCCTGTGGCTCGGGGAAGGAAGTTGCTCTTGCCACAGGGTTACCGTGCATGTTCAAGGCCACCAAGACTGTGCAAACACCAAGGGGCAGAGGGAGGGGTAAAAGGGACAAAAGCAGGAAAGAAAAATAAACCTCCCTGCCACCCAAATGATGGTGACCAGCCTGGTCAGGGTACATTTGTGCTAGAAGGGTATATCCTTGGGTGACATTAGGGTGAGAAAAACAGATAAGTAACAAAACAAAACAAAAAAAAGTATGTCTGTTAGAAAGGCTAAGTCTTTGAAGCCAAAACCTTCAGTGCCCCTTTTTCGGCATTGCAGGTGTAGGAAAGACATCACACGCATTGACTGACACACTTTATGTGTTTCCTGCCTGGGACTCAACCATATCATGGAGTCCTGTGATGCCTGCACCAGCTGCATTATCCAAGCATCAGCGCATCAAGCTCTGAAGCTGGGACATCTTGTCCTTGACTTCAATGGCAGGCATCATCACAGGCAGTGTTCAAGTTGGTCCTTGGACCATTTCTTCCAGTCCCCTCACCGCTGTTTGATGATGTTTGATCTACTGAGCTTTCCCTCTCCTCACTGAGCTAGGGTTGTGACTGAGTCTCGGGTGGGGTGAGGGAGCACCCACCATGGTCTGGTAGATATTGGTGCTGGACCACCCTGTTGACAAAGTTGGTACCTTTTTTGCCTAACTCTGTCATGATGACATTGTTGCTGACTGCCATGATTTTGATGCTGGTGCTGCATGCTGTTCCAGCACGGGGGTGAGTGCAGCTGCTGTCAAAGGTGTCGACACAGGAACTGTTTATGCTGTTTGGGTCTACACTGGTGTGGTTCTTACCACTGGGGTCATATCTGACCTTGGCGTCTGTTCTGGTATTGCGGCCTCTGCTGCCACCAATATCTGAACTGGATCCAGAGTGATCCCTGCGGTACCACCTTCTTGGCACTGATAAGCTGTCCACTGGCCAGGTTTCCCCCAACAGACACACCCTCTAGCTGCAACAGGTATTAATGCTACTGAGCAGGGAGTTTCTTCTTGTTTTTCCTCTTAAACAAGTACTCCCAAGTAAGCCACATAGTCCACCACAGGGCACAGGTACAGCGGACTTCTCTTCCAGACTTTCTCCCCCTTTGTGCCTTAATAATCTAATTGTATTGTAATTTTTAACAAGCAATACTGATAAAATCTAGCAGGCTGTCTCCACCAATATGCAATCTTCTCTGTGGCTTTTCATGTACATGGCTAGATTTTCCACCTGGGTATTTACTGAGCCTGTGCTGAGGTGAGTTATCTACTGAGCCACAGTGTCAGTGGCTCAGTAGGTAGCACACTCGCCTCTGAGGCCAGGAGATCAGAGGGCTGTGGGTTCAGTTCCCACATTTGGCACTTGGGCTGTTTCCCAGTACTGACACTGCAGTGCAGCATGAAAGGGGTGCTGCACTCCTGAGGTGCCGTCTTTCGGATGAGACGTTAAACTGAGGTCCATCTGCCTGGATTGGTGGTAGTTCAGGTGGATGTTAAAGATCCCATGGCACTTCACAAAAAGAGTAGGGGAATTTTCGAGGTGTCCTGGCCAAATTTCCCTCATTCATTAAAAACACCACCAACAGCTTAATCTGATTCGAGGTCAGTTGGCATTCATCTGTATCCCCCTCCCCCAGGTTGTGCCTGAAAATAGGCAGGATTTGTCTAGTGCACTTACCTGGTCAACACAAACTAAATAAAAATAAATACATTTTTAGTGGGAAGTGCCATATAGTGTATATTTAACTTTTGCCCCCGCTCCCAGGATGCTGCCATGGTCAGAACGCTATGTGGTGGTGGTCTGGTCGAAAGAAAATCGGCAAACCAGATGACGGCGGCCGGCCCTTCTCACCAGAGCCCAGAGGTGTTTGTGCCGACCCCTTCTGCACCTGCGATACGTGGAATGCCTGTGGGCAACTCTCCTCTCCCAGTTGTCCCTCACAGGGGAGGAGCCCTTCCGATGAAGGGATACATCGGGTTACCTGGGCTGCAGCACTCAAGGGGGCAGTGGATCGGGACGTGGGGGTGGAAGACCTAGGCAGCCTGAAGGAGTGGCTGGCCTAAGGCTTGAGGGGAGCATAAATAAATAAGACAAAAAACCTTTATACCCCACCTTGGGCGGGCATCAGACTGTCTCCACCAATATACAACCTCCTCTGGCTTTTCATGTGTATGGCTAGATTTTCCACCTCGGTATTTAGTGGGAAGTGCCATATACATTGAACTTTAAACTCTATACACCACCTTGAGGGGGCAGGAGGGCATCAGAAACCAATCCAATTTTATACAGTCCTGAGTTTTTTTTTTTTTTTTTTTATAGTTGGTCTAATTTCTTTTTTTTTTTATATTTCTATTTATGTCTCTTTCATTCTCCTGCACTCACACTCCTTCAGTAGTCGCCAAGGCACAGTAGCTGCTGTTGTTCCTCCTACCTTGCACACCAGTGCTCAGGCCCAGCCTCTATCAAGCCATGGCTTTCCCCCCCCAGGTGGGGACGGGGTAGGGGTGGACCCCCGAATTCTTGCGTTTGTCGGCTGGCTGGAGCAGCAGGACAAGCAGGAAGGATCCAGGTCAGTGCTGGATGCTTCGTCATTCGTGAGCACAGGTGCTGTTTTCCTCATTTTTCTCCCAGAGGACATCGGCACACAGAAGAGAACTCGAGGGAGCATGCGAATACACAGGCTTGCTGCTCCCGGAACCTGGCCGACATCTGTCGTTTCCCATGGTGTCCCCAACTGCACTTCCACCTGTGGTTACCCAGGTGGCAGCAGTATTGCAGCAAGGACAACAACTCTCCCAATCAATCAATCAATCAAGTCTTTATTTAACCAGGCGTTCATCTTTGAGCAGAAGCTCATTTGCAAGATGGACCTGGGTGGAGCATGAACAATTGTATATACAGGTCAACACAGATATTTACAAGGCAATACAGATAATACTGTTTACAGAGAGGAAGAAAAAGAGTTCATATGTACATAGAATTATACAGATATTGTACAGATTACACGGTATTACATACATAGAAGTGTCTATAGGAAGATAAAGCAGGTTATCTAAGGTTGCAGGAGGAAAGTAACGGAAAAAAATAAAATAAAAATATACACCAGGTAGAGGTGAAGGTAGGGGAAGAGAGGGAGGAAGTAGGGAGAAAGGCTAGGAGGAAGAGTATCATAGGATGCTCCATCTTCCCTCCTCCCAGCTAATTCTTGAGACCCAGAGCTACTTCCGAACTCAGGTTGCCAGTGTCAGAGCGCTATTGCTACTACTGTACCGATGGGCCAGCAGAGTTGGTCTGATTTCATAGTCATCACAACGCTCAAGGTTTGCACCCGGCCATGTGTTTTTTCCTTTCTTTTAATTTAGTGGTTCTAGGTTGCACACTTGCTTACCACATTAGAGGGTAGACAGTTTTTAGTCTTTTCATTCCCTGTTGGGTATCAGCTACATTTAATTTTAATTTTTTCATTTTCATTTCAATTTTAATTTACATAGGCAAAGTATGTTGTTTTTTCCTGACACAGTCTCTTGGTGCTCTTTTCCCCCTCTTGTTTTCCTGTATTTCAAAGCCTGGACTTGCTGGATTCCATTCACTTGCTCTCCAATGCCTAGATGTCCTGCCTCTGTAAGGGGCAGCACCTGTGCACATCTTCTGCTTTGGTTCATGGCACACGCAGTTTGACCAGGCATCTTTATTGCTGCACTTTGGATGCAGGGTATCCTGCTGGACAGCTTTTAGATGCAGCTGTGTGGATTGCCTTGTATTTTCTTTCTCGCCTTAGGTTTTCTGGGAGATGGCCCTGGCTTGTGTGGCACTTATGTGTTATGTACAACCTCCCTTCCCTTCAGTGGGTGGTAATCTGGGGGAGAAGAGCTCTTCTCATCCCTCCTGTTAAGATGTTATTCATTTGCATACTGTTTTTTTCTTTTCTCCATCTTTTTTCATTTTCTATATATTACTGCAAGCACATTGCTTGCTGTGTTCTGTCTCCTTGCTAATGAAGCTTAGGCACTTAGGGTGTTGTTGATGGTTAGTAGGTGCTGGAGCTCATGTGGTGTAATGTATGTGCCGGTGCCAACACAGTTGTCAGTGCCTTCACAAAAAAGTTTAGTCTTGTGGGTTCCTAGCACTTGCAGCCCTAAGACAAAAGAGTATGAAGAAAGAAAGTCGAAGATCTGGAGTTACTATAATTTTTTTTGTTTCTTTAATGTCAGTTGCAATACAATCCATTTTAGTCTCCACAGTAGTAAGGTGGACACTGAAGCTTTTTACCATTTTTCCAAATCTCAGACTGCTTGCAGCTCCATCCCAGTAGTTGGCTCACCTCCGTCTGGTTCTACTGTGTATGAAGAAGTGAGTGGCCTGTCATGCTTTCCTGCTGCCAGGTTAACAATGTTTTTTGACTTTAACAATACTTTTTGGCCCACTATGCACCAAACACTGCCACAATGTCCCTGATTAGTGCCAAGGCAGTAAGGAGAATACTGTGTTAATGTGGAGCACAAGTTATTAGTTTAAATGGTTAAATTGAAAGTTTTTTGGCTGTTCTAAGAGGCGCTCTAGTGAAATATGTCTTGCCTAGCTGACTTCAGAGTCCGCCTCCTTCTTGTTTTTTTAATGTAACTTTCTTTATAAACTACTGGTGTTTTCAGCCTTATAATTGATGAGTGCCTTTGTCATTCTAATTATCAGATAGATGCAATGTAGGGACTTGCTGCTTATAAGGTGGCAAACCATGAGCTTTCACATGCATCAACCAACACCAAAAATTAAACTAGAGCAGACTTAGTGGCACCGAATCAGGTACAGGCAGATTGGCAGTTATAAAAAATATGACAAATGAAATACTGTGAAGTGTTCACAAAGGAGAGTTGAGTGCAAGAAAAGAGATGCTGTAGTACATTGTTCCCCTGGACAGATAAAGTATGAGGCTGAAAGTAGAGTACTTTTATCTCCACAGGTGTGGTTACTGTGGGTATTAACCCAAGTGCTGTAGCATCACTATTGCTTTTTGACCAGTCAGAAATGTAGATAAAATTACTGAAGTAATTTCCTATATTTTATTCTGTATATAATAACTGATTATGAAGTTTCAGTGTTTATTTTGTTGTGGTATACAAGTCATCTAACCCAGCATTCTGATTGGAGTGCAGTATCTTAAGGGTACAGCAGAATTACGAAGTTGTGCTAAAGTGTCTTTTTTTTTTTTTTAATTACTCTGTATCCTACTAGGCAGTTACACCATTCGTTACCACCAACCAGTCCCTTGCCACCTTCTCTAACCCCTTGAGTCCCCATGCCCCCCCCAATGACAGGGGCCTCGGGGTATAGCAGGCCCCTCGGAAGACCAAATCCGACGCTTGGATTGAGTCCAGTTGGTGGTGTGTGGTGCACATCACCCTGCCTTCTTTTTCCTCCATTTTGTTTCTGTCCCTCCCTGTTGGACAGCAGCATGAACACGATCCATTTTGCATGCAGAGGGTATTGATTGCACCTCTCATGTAACCACATTTGGCGCTGGCACAGTGAACTATGGAGTGCCTCCCACCCTGGAGTAGGTGAGTGTCCTCTGTGGTGGTCTCTCTTCCTCACCCCTGCTGGCCCTGCTACATCCCATGCTCATTTCCAAATCTGGATTCCACTGTTTGAAGATCTTTCTGCAACAGACCTGGGCTGCCTCCTATTTTGCAGCCTATTTGCTTCTGAGTATTTGAC
This sequence comes from Neoceratodus forsteri, assembly GCA_016271365.2. Lineage (NCBI taxonomy): Eukaryota > Metazoa > Chordata > Ceratodontiformes > Ceratodontidae > Neoceratodus > Neoceratodus forsteri. The sequence continues at coordinate 880,322,092 of CM057455.1, read as the reverse complement.
TGTTTATTCCTTAATGATAGTTTCCAGCAGTTCCCTATGATGTTGGTCAGGCTGGCCAGTCTGTGATTACCCGAGTCATCTCTGTTCCCTCCAGTCCACTGGAACCACCTCTGGCTCTAGGGAACAGTTAAACAGATCCGCCACTGGCACCTCAAGTGACTACTTAACCTCATTTAGCAATCTAGGATGCAACCTTTTGAGACCAGGCGACTTATCCACCTTCAGGGCTCTTAGACCCTTGAGTACTCTCTTTTCTGAGACTGGCCCCATCTTCAGTACCTTCACCCTTCTCTCTGTCGCCTGCAACTCTCATTCCAACAGTGGCCCTCCATGCTGTACTGTAAGAAATGACCAAAAGTATTTGTTCAGCATATCAGCCTTTTTTCCATCTTCTTCAACTGTGCCCCTTCACTCTTCAATGTGATTATGCCTTATTTGTTTTTATTTTTTCTCTGTATCTACAAAAAATTGTGTTTTCTCCTTCCATGACCCCCCTCCACTGTTCCTAACTCCATCTCTGCCTTAACTATTCTTAGCATTCTGTTGGCATCCTTTAGTTTTTCCAGATAAAATTTCTTGGTTGCTCCCCCTTTTATTTTTGGAACACTGTCTTTTTTGCCTTCACTGCCTTTCCCACCTCTTTAGAGAAATGGGTTGGCATTATATGTTTTTTAATTTTCCCGACATTCTTCATACAGGATTTAATCATCTGTTACCCCCTCTTGATAATATCCTGTTTGGCTTCCAACCCTCCTACTAGTTTTCACTGAGCAGCTGTCTGTACCCTGGACCCAACCTGATATCTCGCACCCTTCCCTGAGCGATATATCCTCCTGCCTCAATAATGTCTTACATACAGTGCTCCCCCCACCACCACCACCACCTTTACTCCTTTGTCTACAGTATCCGTTCTGTAAAGGGAGTAGCCTGGATGCGTAGTCCCAGTTGTTGATGCTGGTTGCCCATGATCTTCATCGAGGATATCTCCTCCATTGGGCTACACCTTTGGAACCAAAAGTTGTCAGTGCCAGGACTACTCAGAATGTTTTGCCAGCCATCCATGATGACACACATTGTCAGTGCCTGTATAACGTAGGTGGCCCAGTTGCTTCTTAGTTCTTTCTTTTTCTGCCGTCAACAACTCTTCAGAACCTGCAGGAATGAACATCGCCAAAAATGTATCATTTTCTATGTTTTATTTTAAAACTATCATTTTTATGTTAGAATGTTTGTTTTACAGTTAATGTAACAACCATGTAGCACACTCATCATTGTTTTACTGAACTTTAACAACTTTTTCTCAAGTTAACTTACTTGGTGACTGTCACAAACGCACTCCTGGGGTTAGACCCTCTGCTCCCACAGTGCCCAACCTGAAAGTGCAATAAGTGAACAGGAGACAAACAGGGACACACTTCTGTTTGTCTTGGGTCCGAGCAATCACCAGTCTCGAGTCCTGGGGTCAAATATGAACCCTTTTTAGCTAGTACACCCAGGTAACAAGTCCAAATATCACACCCTCTTCGGGGAGAGCAGCACAATATTTGATCCCAGCTGGCATACAACCAACCTGGTTCACAATCCCCCTTCTAACTCAGTTGAGACCTAGGTATTTCCTTACCTGGCTGGATCTTTACACAGGTCCTTGTTCGTGTGGCTGCATATGGTGACACACTAAGCACTTTAACAGTTATGTCAGAATTATCAATACTGTTCCAGCATTCACACTCAAAATGAGAAAATGTTTTGGGCAGGATTAAGGAAATCAAAAAAGTTTACTAAAATTAAAAATAGTAAATACAGTACATTAAACAGAACATACATACATACATAATGATTACAGTCAGAAAGAAATGGAAATTACAAAACAGAATGCCTTGTAACTGAATTAACTAGTTCTAACCCAGTTTTCAGTTGTGTGTTACCTATATTGACAGAAGTGCCTCTTAAGTCCAGAACACAAGTGTGTCCGTTCTTTCAAAGTTCAGAACAAGAGTGTCAGTCCTTTCAGAAGGCTTCACCAATATCAGAGGTATAGTGCCATCCTCCTTGTGATGTTACAGCACATGAGGTCACTTTTAGTCCTGTAATTAATTTGTAACCTGACCAAGTATAACCAAATGCCTCAGCTGACTGCCTGTTTGTTTGAAAACTGCAAATATGCGAATATTTTAATTATAAACAAGACAGTGTATTTCCTTATCAGAGCATAGTTTATAACAGCATTCCCTCTTTGATCTTCAGAAAAACATCCTGAAAAACACTCCTCGTAGCTGTGTGAATTTTCACAGGTATCCATCAGAACTGGCTTCCCTCCTGATGTCGTAAAATGCAATATTTTATGACTGGTTTCCTAGGTTCAAAGTAGTGGCTGGTCATAACCTGTTTCTTTATAGCAGCTAAATACGCTCTGACAGGTAGGTGTCAAAAAAAAAAAAAAAAAAAGGAAGCTCTTAATTAGCTTATCCTCTCTTTTAAAATCCAAGGTCCCATGAGGCTCGGCTGCTTGGCCCATTTCCTAAGCAAGCCTGCTATATTTTCACACGCAGAATTCTAAAACCTATATTTATATTAAAATTATATATATATAACTAGTAGACGATTATTCTGTTACAGTGTCTGAAAGTTTTTTTGTTTTCACTTGATTGAAAAATGATTCAGGAAAATACCCGGTGAAACAAACTGAAGTGCAGCTGCACAGCGAAAGATTTTGTTTCCCCCATTGAAATAGGGGGGCTGGGTCTTCTGTTTTGCCTTGTTTTCTACAAAAACAATGCCTAGAATCTGAACATGTCTTACTTCATGTCCCCCGACTGTCACTGTGACACCAAGGTCGGGGTTTGGCTTTGGCACTATCCTGCCTACTGTTAACAATTCGAGGCCTGTGTCATCTTGATTGAGTGTTATCTTCACAACGACATGTCCTTTGACCCGTTATACAGGTATTGTGAACATGAAGACAGTGTTGGCGTCAACCCCAGTTGGGTTACCTTGCCCATTACAGTTGTTAAGCACTTCCTTAACAACTTTGCTATTTCTATTGACGAAGGTGTTACCCTTGTAATCTAACTTCCAGAGCAGGCCTGTATATTGTGCATTGCAACCACTGTTTTCTGCAATGTTGGTGGATTTTCATATCACTGCTACATGCATCAGTGGTATCTCTGATGTATCTCCTTCACTGTGTTACAGATGCTGCTTTGGGTAATTCCAGTCAGTGTCAGGTAAGCGATGGTGACCTGTGGTCTGATTTACTGCCTTTTTCTAAAAAAAAAAAAAAAAAAAAAAAAAAAATGGGGCTCAAAATACATTATATTCTGGTTTCTGCCATTGCCTCCAGTTCCTTCCTGTCCTGATCAGGACATATGGGATACTGTAACAATACATTCAGTCTGTGACATTCCTTCCTTTATCTGGGAAGATTTCGCCTGTCATTTTTGGGTGGACTCCTATCCACATAATTTCACAGGCTTTCACACAGGAAGTCTAACACTGTTATGTATTGCATTAGAAAATAAACCTACTGTGTTTGGCAATACTGCTTTACATTCCAGTGATTCCTACTTGATCGCTGTCTTTGCCAGTTTTGACTTTTCAGGCCCTATTTTCCACCTTATGGTGAACCTTGTCCTGTTGGCTGTGGTACATTCCAATTCTGCTTCTGTTACTTTATTACAGAAGGATGGTTTTGCTGTACATTCAAATTTTTAAGCTATTCGTCAGTGTACTCCTGAAGTACTTCTTTATGACATCACAGATTGCTATGACCAAATGCTGCATCCACCTCTTTGGCAGGCAGCATCTGTGGGAGGTAGTCTCTCTCTGCACCTTTCAAAATGGCAGGAGATTACTGAGGATCCATGGATCATGGACATATGTGCTTATGGCTATGCACTAGAGCTAATTTCCACCGCTCCTTCCCATACTCCACAACCTGATTTTGGTCTTTTTTTTCCTGCACTGTGTGTCTGGTCTTCGTAAGGAAGTACAAATACTTCTCCACAAAACAGGATATTGAAACTGTGTAATGAGTTAGAAAAGGGTGCTGGATTTTATTCCAGATATTTTCTGATTCTTAAAGGATCTGGAGGCTTACAGCCTTGTGAACTAAACAAGTTCATAGACAATAAAGAAGTTTTGTGTGATGTCATTACGCAAACTTCTCCCCATGTTAGAAGAGAGTGCCTGGTTTTGCACTGTTGCTATGACAGATGTCTTTTCATATTACAATCAGTAAAGACCACAGAAAGTAGATCTGCTTTACAATGGGGGATCACCATTACCAATTATGGTATTGCCTTGTAGTCTATCAGCAACTCCCAGAATTTTTTTCACACTGTTTTTAACATGGTGGTTGCAGCCCTCAGGAACAAAGGGCTTTATGCTTTCCCTTTTATGGATGACTGGCTATTGAAAGTCCCATCCAAAACTATAGTCCTACTTAATGATTCCAGAACTCTGAGCAAGTATCTACAAACCTAAATTGGTACTTGTTCCCAATTAACAACAACAAAACAAAATGTTTATTGGAACTGTCATTAATACTGTGGTGGGCAGTGTTTTTCTACCCTCTGATAAAGTGAATGCCTTGGTTTCCCAGGCCACTCTGATTCATGACAGCAATTTCATTATTCTATATATAGTGCGCATGTAGCCCTGTTCCCTACTGCATGCCATCAAAGTGCTATTTCTAGGGGAGGACTGCATCACTCGGTGGCTGCTCAGCTCCTACTCTGAGGTTACGAGCCGGGAATACAGTACAAATGGAAGCAGTAGTTTAATTACTGCACAAAAAATTCTGTCTTGGGCTAAATTAGCTCCTAGGGCGGGCAACTCCTCAGTATGATTTGACTGCCCAGAATATCAGTTGCTCTTTAAGTCTGTTCTTTTTAGTCTGCAAACTTTGTATGCCCACCTTCTCCCTGGTCATTTACTAATAAACACTGACAATGATATGGCAATGACTGTGTGTGTGTGTGTGTGTGTGTGTGTGTGTGTGTGTGTGTGTATATGCATGTGTGCGTGTGTGTGTGTATATATATATATATATATATATTTTTTTTAATGCTTTCTTTGTGCTCTATCCTAGGTGGCCCTCCATTTCGCTGACCCCTCCCCCCCTCAGCCTCGTCCCCCACTCGCAGTGCACATCTTTTCTTCCTCCACGGCTTACCCCCTGTGGTGGGGCAGCAGGGATCCCTCAACCCGCCAAACATGGATCCGGTTCAGGAGGTGCCTGCTATTCATGGGTGCAGTGCCTGTGGGGGGGTCGGCATCATCCAGCCGCGCTTAGGACAATTTTCTCCTCCTGGTTTTACTCCCTCCTGCCCCTCTCGGAGGCAGAGCAGTGTTGATGCTGGCAGTGGCTGAGTTGTGCGTGCTTGCGCCCACAGCATGCCAGCTAACTATTCTGCCCCATCCCTATGTACGGGACCCAGGCGCTCGGACACCCAGCCACCGCTAGGTGTAGGAGATGCGACGGCCTCTCTGTCCCTCCCTCCCCGGGAGAGGAGAGCTGTCCTCTGGATGCTGAATCCTCTCCTAGCCTTGCTGACCCCCGGTGACCCGCGAACATGGGTCGCCGGCGTAGCAGGAGGTAAGGCATGATGCCTCAGCCCTCCACATCACTGGATCGGCCAGGCAATAAGATATATTAATTGACAAGAGGGTACATGTTCATTTCTCCTCTGTCAAATTTTCTTAGAAATATGGCAAATTGCCTTGTGTTACAACACTCTGTTGTCTGCTGTGTATACGCAAAATGCTGATCCTGCTCGTCTACCCAGGGATCATGAATGGGAGCTTCTGACTTCAGTGGTTCATGGTTTATTCATGAGATGGAGTAGTCTAGAATTGGGCCTTTTTGTAGCGACAGAAAATAAGAAAATTATCCCATTTTTGTTCCCTGATTCTGGTACCTGGAGTTTTTGTGTGTTTTTTTTTTTTTAAATAAATCTTTTTAATAAAAATTTTATAAAACGAACATGAACAACATAGAACAGCTTCAGCTGTTCTCAAAATTAATATCACTTATAGAGCATATAAATATGAAAATGGATATAAGCAATTACAGATATGGTCACCCCAGTATATAAATCTGATACAGTGAACCAACAGTGTAACAGATAAATGAAACTGCAACAGATAAAACTGGACACACAGCTGGACAACACAGGACACAGATTAAGTTACTACTACTAATAATGCTATATAATCTGATTTCATCTCAATGTATGTCAGTGTTGAGCTCCATTCTTTCTCAGTAGGAGCTGCCGTGTCCACATTAAGAGAGAAGGGGAATTCAACCAGGAACAAGATCCCCTAGTCAACCTCCCACCTGCCGGCAGACCTCTGCTCCTACACCAGCCTAAGAATGGTTGGTTCCACAGGGGCAAGGGAATCGAGTAGAGGCTCATTGCTGCTCAGACCTGTCCACCCAACCCTTGAAAGAACTGTATTCAACCTGAAAATCATTTCTCCCAGTACAAACAGTTTTTTTTTTAAATACTGGTTCCAGATCTGTTATTGTTCCATCTTTACAGACCTATTGGTACCCTCAGATGTTTTTTCTGATTTACACTCTGATATAAAGTGCCATTGTAGAACTATGTGATGTAGTTTATGTCCCAATCAACCACAGAGTTCTACAATAGAACATGGTTGCATTGTGCTAACAGTGGACCAGCTGAGGAAGGGACATAAATTACATCATACAGTTCTAAAATGGTACTTACCAGTAGTGTGTAAATTAGAAACGCACACTACAATAACTAAAACATTTGTAGCGATAGAACAGTAACAGAATTGGCACCAGTATTTAAAAAATCAGCTTCTACTATGGGAAATAATGTACTGCTTCAGTACAGTTCTCCTTTACGGTCACATGTCAAGTATTGTAGCTGAAGCATATGCTGACGCCAATTCAATTGTTAGATAACGAATGACATTACAGTGACAGTTCATTGCTGCCACTGTAATCTCGCTGCGGTACATGGCACTGCTTTCTTGGGGTTTTGCACCCCTTCCCTGAATCAACTCCGACTCTGAGTCGATTATACGTACTACGGGAGGTGCAGGGGGCTTTTCCTCTCATGGGGGATTCTGGGGGCAAAGCCCCCCAAAGAAAAGTAACTTTCTTTAGACAGCTTTATGCGGACCACAATGGCAGTCGACAAATCTGTCGCTGTAACATCGGTTGACAACTTTGTTGTTGAACCGGCATCATGGATCCCAGCTGAAGCATGATAAAAAGTAAGTCCTTGCACATTGGGATTATGGAGCGAGCATGTGAAACTCAGGTGTTCTGTATACATCTTCTGGCAGTGGTCAACATTATTCTAACTGCCCTGGGGTAAAATTCCCCTTCCTCCTCACCCCTGGTTTCCACTCCCATCAGCATGGCCCAGGGTTCTATAACCATCCTAATCCTAAGGTAGATCTAGGTACTTCAAACAAACTCAGTATAGAATTCTAAAGGACCAAAAGAAATGCTGCCACTCTTTTAAGCATTTATGTAATCCAGAAGAGGATAGATGAATAAAAAGTATAAAAATAGGTGGTGATTTGATTCTAAGTGGTTCAGTTATGGCAAATTGTTTTAATGATATTTTTCATTTCAAAAACATTTGGTAGTAATGAAACAGGTATGGTTGCTGACGAGAGGAGAAATAATGGTGATAGCACTATTCTTTGGGATAAAGAGCAGCCTTGCTTTAAATTTTCTAAGATAGAGGAACCAGAGGTTTTGAAATTATTATTAAATTTGAGGGACGGTAAGGAAGGAGGGATAGATAAGATTTCATCTACTCTACTCAAGTTTTCTGCTCCTTATGTGAAGGGCCCTTTAACAGATTAAACAAATATTTCATTAGAACAAGGCAGAGTACCTGCTCTGTAGAAAGAACCCACTGTTATTCCTCTTTATAAAGGTGGTGACAGGCTTAATTTGTCTAACTATAGGCCCATTTCCTTGCTGTCAGCAAGCTTTTGGAAAAATGTGTTCTACAGCAACTACTTGCACATCTGGAAGAGCAGAAATTGCTTATTGATCAGCAACATGGATTTAGAGCTGGTCAGTCCACTACGATGGCACTGGCCGGGTTCACGGATGTTGTATTGGTGGCAGCGGAAGATGGAAGGGCCACCGGTGCAGTTTTCATGGACCTGGCTAGTGCCTTTGACACAGTGAATCATAACATATTGTTACATAAATTAATGAAATTGGGAATGATGGATGTTCAGTATGATTGGTTTGAGTTATTTGTCCTATCGCATTCAAAGAACAAAAACTAATTGTTTTATATCTCAATCAAGGGAGATAAAGGCAGGGATCCCTCAAGGGTCTGTGTTAGACCCTCTTTTGTTTTCAATGTTTGTGTTACCCCACCCTTTCACCATTAATAAGTTTATTGTATGCAGATGAACTGTGATTTGGGCGTCGGGATCAAATAGTTATGAAATTCAAGATTCTCTTCAAAATAAATACAATATTTTTGCAAAGTGGATTCAGTTAAATAAAATGGTGATAAATGAAGCTAAAGCAAATGTAATGTTGTTCAGCTCTTTACGGATGCTTCAGAAACTTGATCCATTCCTTCCACATCTCTCCATCATTCTCTCCCTTTGGTTACAGTTGTTAAATACTTAAGCCTTCACTTACATTCAAACCTTAGTATGGTTCCTCATATAGAGAGGCTGAGTGTTACGATACATCAAGAACTCCGCCTTCTTTATAGAAATATCAAATATTTGACAGAAGAAACTCGGCATTTCATAGCTAAACATGTCCTATTCCCAATATTAGATTATGGAAGTATTACCTTTGCACATGGTAATCAGATGTTTAAGTCAAAATTAAAAGTTTTGTATAATAATATTTGTAGATTTGCCCTCCTAGCCCCGTGTAGAACTCATCACTGCCAGCTTTATACTGACCTGGGGGTACTCACCCCGGATAATCGTTTAAAATGTATGTTAGCAAATTTTGTTTTCTGAATTAGAAGTTCAGGAGTTCCTCTTTTATCAAAATCAGTAGTTGCTAAAGAACGTGGTTGGAGCACAAGACAAAACTGTCTGAATCATTACACTGTTCCTGTTTTTAAACTACAAATGAGTAGGAAAGCATTTACTTGGTATGCACCTTCTGTTTTAAATGAGTATGGAGAGTTGACTCGGAAAGCACAATCTCTATCGCAGTTTAAACATTTAATGTTAAAAATGTACAGTGTTAATGTTTGGAAATGTGAATAATTGTTTGATATGTGAGTTTAATGTGAATTGTAATATGTGTCCGGCATGGCTGAAAAAGGGCATGGCCCAGTCCACTTCCTGGTTAAAAATAAAACAAACAAACAATTTGCATTGTCTGTGAGATACACTGAGCAACCGCTGTCCAAAACAGTTGAAGCTCCTGGCACCTTTTTTTTTTTTTTTCTTTCATTTTTTTTTTTTAATTTTATTTCTATTTTTCTCTCCTTGCAACCACTGACCTGCCCTATCTCCAGCCACCGCTCCACTTCCCCTGACGACTACGGATGCACATCTTCCTGGGCCAGCTAGCATATGCAGTTGTACCCACAGAAGGGACACCCTCCTCGGTTCCCGTGCCAGGCCAGGAACTAATACCGGCCCTGATTCTGCGCCAGTGAGCCCCACTGGGCTCAGGACGTGCGGCTATCAAGCTGCTGTGGACAGTGCTGCCATTTTTCCTCCTGATTCATCCCCCAGGAGTACAGACATCCGCTGCACTCCTTCCTCTGTTGCACCGACTCTAGCAGTGCCTTCGGGCGTCCCCAGGGGCCTCTGCAGAGTGGTGAAGGCCCACATCCCTTCCCAGGATGGGACAGCAGTCTTCCATTATGCTCAGTCCTATCCTTCCCTGTTGACCTAACAACCCGGGTTTTATGTCCAACCCGATATCGCTAGCCGCCCCAACACCTTGCCAACCCTGAGTTTTCACCGGCCGGCCTCGCTTTTTTGTTGTTGTTTTTTATTTACTTTCTTTTGAAGGAATCATTACATTCATACATACATTACTGTTCCAACTGTTCATGTTCAGAAATACATTCCTGTTACATTCACCTTTCTAATTTCATTTGTCATTTTCCTTTTTCATTTAATCCTACTCTTCTCTTGATTACTCACATTTCCTGTGTGCCATTACATATTTTATAGACAATCTTTCTTAACCATACTAAACTAACAACCTTTACAGAGTCCTGGGTGAAAACAACATTCTAGTGCTCCTCGACTTGTTCCTTCACTTAATTTCTAGGGGGTCCTGGGGCAGTTTATTCGATTGTTTTTTCTGAGTATTCCTTTTCTCCTACAATCTTTCATTCGCTACGGTCCTGCATTCTTTCTCTCTGTTCCCCTTCCCTCGCTCTTCTTCTCCTGTATGTCTTAGTGTTATGGTTCCATTTCCATAATCCACTTTGACCATCTCTCTCTGTGAACTTCTCCATTTTATCTTGTGTCAGGTGGGTTAACCTCTCCATCTCTTGTACAGTATACTGTCTACTGCATTCACCCATTCATTTAGAGTTGGTGGGTCTGGGTTTAACCATCTTTTAGTAATCGTTTTCCCCAATGCTGCTATACATATTCTCCATAAGTATTTCATACTAGGTCTCTTAATCGCTTGTGGTGGTAATCCCCAGATGCAGTGTTTTATATGCAATTCTCTTTTTATTTGAAATATCTCTTTTAACTTATTTTTCTCTCCGCTCAGATAGTTTTGCAGCTCAGGGCAGAGACAAAAAAACATGTTCGTGCTTGGCTGTTTCCTCTCTGCATTTTCTCCAGCACGCAGCATCCCCCCACCTCACCAGGGTGCCTTCATGTGCGGTGTTATGAAGTATCTAGTATTTATTTTCCATTAAAACTCTCTCCATTTTGGTGCTGCTGTTACTTTGAAGCCCCCTTCCCATATCTTCACCCAGTCCAGTTCAGATAGGTGTATCCCTGTCCCTTCTTCCTATTTCCTTATGTGTGTAGTGTCCGATCCTTTATGTTCTAAAAGGAACTGATATATGAGTGTGATTGCACCTTTCAAGTCTTGTTTCTGTATCAGGTGCTCTAACTTTATCTCCACATCCAGTTCTAGCTGTTTTTTGCCACCCTCTTTTTGTTTTTTTGTATGTACCCCCGTATCTGGTGGTATCTGAGTTTATCCTGGTCCCTCCAGTTTTATATGGTGCTCCCTTCCTCAGATGTTGTTATTGAATCACCCTTCATTATGCTGGCTGGGTGTTTACATCCTACCTGTTTTTGCTACCTATACCATAGATATATTTGCCTTGGTTTAAATTCTTTATTTTGCGACCAGCTCAGGTACCTCAATTTTTCCCTCCAGACTCCTTCATATCCATGCCATTTCTGTAGGGCTTCTGCTGCCACTCTCATTGCTATACTTCCCTTATGTTCTAGTCCCTCTGTTGGTTTTGTACTAAATATTTTTCCTTCCAGTGGTTTCCCCCCTCCTGCTACCTCATCTAGAGCTCTCCATTGTGTGTGTCTACTTCTGGGTTTCCCCATTGCAGGGCCCACCTAAGCTGGGTCGCCAACCAGTATTCTTTGATATCTGGGAGGGTCCATCCTCCCCATTTTTTCCTTGTGGTGAATATTTTGCTTCTAACTCTTGTTTTTTTTCCCCACCCAGATAAATTTGCATATCATTTGTTGTATTTCTTGTAGTTTAGTTTTTTTCATATCTATAGGGATGCATTGGAAAATATATATAACAGCCTAGGGAGAACATTCATTTTTACTGTTTGTATCCTGTCACTCATTGTTATTGGCAATATTCCCTTGTCTTCCTTAAGCTGTTTCAACAAGGGGTCTAGATTATCCGTGTATAGATGTTTGGTGGTGTTTCTAATTGTTATCCCTAGGTATTTTAGTTTTGTCAGTGTCCATGTCATTGGGTATCTGTTTTTCAATTGTGTTTTGGAGTTATAATGTATCCGAAGCAGCTCAGTCTTGCCTATGTTTAACGTGTATCCTGATATTCTTGAAAACTCTTCTGCCATCTTCATCATCCGAGATATTGAGGTTTTTGGTTTTGTTAGATAGAGTAGAATATCGTCTGCATACAAGGCTTCTTTGTGCTCCCTATGTCCCACCCTTACCCCCTGTATTCCTGAATTCTGTCTTAACCACTGTGCTACTTGTTCCAGATAAAGTGCAAACAAGAGGAGGGAAAGCAGGCAACCCTGTCTCGTGCCTCTTCCCAGTGTAAATCTATCTGACAAGTAACCATTTGTTCTTATATATACCTGGAGGGCTGAGTACAGTCTCCAGAGGATCTTTATGTTCTGTTCCTGAAACCCAAATCGGGCCAAAACCTGAAATAGATATTGCCAATACACTTTATCAAATGCCTTCTCTGTGTTCATACTCATTATTACTGCAGGTTTTTTTGTTTTGTTCAAATAATCTATGATATGTATGGTCCTCCTTATATTATCTGCCGCCTGCCTTCCTGCTACAAATCCTGTCTGATCATTTTGTACTAGGGAAGGCATTAATTCTTCCGTTCTCTTGGCCATTATTCCCATGAAATACTTGTAGTCTACGTTTAAAATTGATATTGGGCGGTATGACCCACAGTTAGGTCTTTACCTGCTTTAGGAATCACTGAAATTATTGCCAAGGACAACGATGGTGGGATCTGCCCTTCCTTTTTCATGATATCTTTAAAGGTCACTTCCAATACTGGCATGATTGTGTTTGTAAATCTCTTATAAAATTCTGCTGGTAGGCCATCAGTCCCTGATCACTTCCCTGTTTTACTATTCCCTATAGCTTGTTTGATTTCTGCCTCTCCTGTTGGTCTATTCAAGATGTCTTTTTATTCTTTGGTTAGTTGGGGTAGTTTTAGCTGTTCTAGGAATGTTTGTATTTCTTCCTGTGGGGTTTCAGTTTTGGGACTGTACAATTTTTTGTAATATGTTTTAAAAGCCTCTAGTATTTCTGTCGGTAGTTTGCATTTGTTCTCCTGTTTCTGGGTGTTTGATTCTAGTTATCTGTGCTTTCGCTTTGTTGGCTCTAAGCCGATATGCTAGGAGTTTCAGGGCTCTGGGGCCCCCTTCATAATATATTTGTCTCAAAAATGCTAGATTTTGTTCTATTTTGTACTCCAGTAACTTATTCATTTCTTTTTTGAGTTTAATTATTTCTTTCTGTCTTTTGTTGTTTGATTTATCCTGCTGTTGTGTATCTAGTGCCCTGATCTGCTCCTCTAATTCTCCCTGCTTTCTCATTCTTTCTTTTTTTCCTTGCTGCCCCAAAGGCTGTAAGTTTTCCCCTAATCACTGCTTTTAGGGTATCCCATAGCATTGATATGCTTGTCTCTATGTTTCTGTGATCCTCCAATGTCTGTTCTGTCACTTGGGGTACTTGTTCTAACACCTCTTGATCCCTTAGTAGTGACAAATTCATTCTCCAAAAAATATTTCTAGGTTTTTCCTGTAGCCGCAGTTCTATTGATAGCGGGGCATGGTCTGAGATTCCTATTGTTCCCACTTTTCCCCCTTACTAGCTTTGGGAGTGCTTCCTTTGGTATCAGAAATAAGTCTAACCTTGAGTACATGTGGTATACTTGTGAGTAGTATATGTATCCTTTGGTGCTTCCCTCTAAAAATCTCCATACGTCTTGTAGCCCTTGTTGGCCTATTAGTGTCTTAACTTGTTTTGCAACCTTGTGTGTGGCCCTTGGTATTCTTGATGTGCTATCTACCCTTGGGTCTAATGTAAGATTCCAGTCTACACATATCAATGTTCCCTCCATCTTTTCAGTGATTGTCAGAAGCAACTTCTTTTAGAAATCATACTGTGACCCTGGGGGTGCATAAACTGCCACTAATGTCACCATCTGGCCATGTAGTTTTCCCTTTAGGATCACATACCTTCCTTATCATTGTCTTTCTGTATATATTCAAATGGGGTGTTCCTAGGTATAAGTATAGCTACTCCTTTTCCCCTTCCTGTTTTATAGGAGAAGGCATGCACTTCTTCGTACCTGAATTGCTTAAGTTTCTGGTATTCTTTTCCTGCTAGGTGTGTTTCTTGTAAAAATATAATTTCTGCTTTAAGTTGTTTTACCACTGTCATAACTTTCTTCCTTTTTATAGGGTTAGACAGGCCGTTGACATTATATGTTAATATTTTCGTATTCTTCATGCTACTCATTTATCTGTATATACATGTATGACTGTCTAAACTGTCTAGGCGGTCTCTGATGTCCGGCTCCTCCCCCCATCCCCTTTGCTGTTTTCACCACAGACTCTGTCAACACAACATATTGGCTAACTTCTGCACCAACTGATACTTTGCTACTCTGTATACCTCCATAGGTGAAGAAAGTATTTTTACTTTCCCTGGCTCCAGACGCCAGTAGCTGTTGGCTCTCTCCTATGTCTGAGGTAGCAGTGGTGCCACTTCCCCTATGTATAGGGGCCACCGCTTTGGTCATAGGATCCCTCACGGGCCTTCCTCTTCCCCCTCTTGTTCCTTGACCAATGATGAGTGTCACATTCATTTACTTTTAGGCATTGCACCTATTACTTTCCTCCACACCCATTAGACATTTAATTAGTTCTACTGTGTTTTGTATCCAGTTCATTTCATACCTTTTGCCTCTCCTGCCACTTCAGTTTCTCTGTATATTCCATCACCATGCTTCTGTATTGGGTTGCACCATGTCTATTTACTTATTTTATATTAAGGTACCTTCCGTTAGACCCCCCCCCCATCTGTTATCCCATGATATTGCTCCCTCCCTCCCCCTTCCCTTGTTTACCTTTCGCATTGGTATATTAATGGCTTCTTCACCACTGCGTTTGGTTTCCCCATTCCTTCCACATCTCTCCAGCTTAATCTGACTGCGCAACTTGCCACTGGATCAATTTCCAAGAAAACACTGATTTCTCCTCTCTGTGCATCATGTCCTGTAGCGGAAAGAGGAAAAAGAAAAGAATCGAGGGCATACCAAATTCAAGTTTTGAAGGAACAACATTTTCATCCTCCTTTTCTGCTCCCTTTTCCTCATTGTACTGATGATTTATGTGATGATGTTCTTTGTCTCCATGTTTCCTTTGAGGTCTTTCCTTGTACTCTTTACCTCTCATCATGGCTTTTCTCTGAAATACTGCTCCCCATCTCCCCTTTTTTAGCCGTGTTGTGTTTATTTATTGATTTACTTTCCCCTTCCTCTCCCTTCCCCATTCTTGAATGCTTATTCCGTTATGCCTCATGACTCATCTCTGCTTTCCAGGTTCCTGTTTTCTCTCTGGGACCCGTAAGCCCCTGTCTCCCCCCTTCCCATTTGTTCTGATCCCTTTGTCATCTTGTTCTAAGGATCTAGTCTATTTACATGGAGCATTGTTATTTTCAAGCCTCTTTTGTGGTGTCTCCCCATTTGTTCTGCATTTTTCATTAATTTTCTGGGTGGCCGTAGTCTAGTTTCTGCTCCCCCCCCACTTAGTTTTCCCCTATACTGTTATTTTCTCTCATTTCTGCCTACCCCCTTATGTCTGATTAGCCCCTCCCCTTCCCTAATGCTCCCCGTACTTTTCCCATTTCCTCCACAGGTCTTTACCACTTTTTAGATTTCCTTATTTGCTGTTCTCCCATCCCACCTGTCTTCCCTCCCCATGTCCTTCCCTTAAGTTCTATTCCCTTAGTTATTCAGTTTGTTCCCCCTGCCCTCTATTTTGTTGATCTTTGCTTCCCCTAAGTTATTGAACTCCCCTCCCCTTTTCTCCATCTCCCTTACCCCCGTTCAATTTTCAGTTTAATTCAGAAAAGTGCACTAACCTGACAGTTCTCCAGGCATTGTGCAATGCTACAAGCTTTGCCCGAGTGTCCGGTTCAAAGTCTCTCTCAGTCCTTTCCTTCAGGTTTTTGCTGGGTGCTCCTGATTCCTCGGTTCTGCTGCTCCCAGTCAGTGAGTGAAGCAATCCTCTGATCTTCTCCATTGTGGCAGTTGCCGACCCTCATCCGTTTGCCCAGAGATTCCTCCTCTGCCGCTCCTGTACTTTTGGTTCCTTCCCTCTGCTCTGGTGTGCCTCGTGGTCCTAGGCGTTTGCTGTGATGGAATCTGCCGCTCCTTCAGGGCCGCAGTCTCCTCCTCGGATGTATGATACACTTGGATCCCCTCCTTCCAGAACACACAAATTTTTGCTGGATAGGGTGTTTGGCAGTGAATTCCCCTGGCTTTTAGGGCGGTCACAATGTCCAGGTACTATATTCTTTGTTTCTATATTTCTTGGGGATAGTCTTGATCAAAATATAGTCTTACCCCATTGTATTTGACTATTTCCTGCTGCCATGCTTGTTGTAAAATGTCTTCTTTTACTCTGTACCTTTGAAATTTTAATATGACTGACTTGGGTCTGCTGGGTTCGGGTAGAGTGCACAATGCCCGTGCTCAATTTTTATTCCATAGCCAGTGTGGAGCGCCAGCAGATCAGCAAGCATGTCTTGCAAAAAGGCACACATATCTTGAGTTTCGTTGTCCTCCGGGAGCCTGGCAATTCTTAAGTTACCCCTTCTGGACCACGCCTCTAGGTCTAGACATTTCACATGTAATGTTTCAGTGTAATTCAGCAGGGCCTCCATAGCTGTTCCAAACTGCCTGTTGCTCTGATGTGCTGTTTAAATTTTTTTTTTTGTCCTTCATTTCTTCACTCTACAGGCCAGGCATCCTTCCAGAGTACCCACTCAGCTTAAGTCTCTATTCCCAGCGTGAACCCCCGCTTGCCAGTGTCCTCCCCCGACTAACCAGGCAGGTCCAACTCCCCGGATCACCCCCCAGGGCGGGCCCTCCTGCCCTCCCTCGGTGGCTTTTCTGAAGTTAGAGGGGCCTACCTCGTGTCTGGTCAGGCCATGGAATCCACTGGTGCGCTGGGTCGACGGTGGGATGTGGACTTAGCCCCTGGAGTCTCCTTCATCTCCCAGCTCCGCAGAGGGCTTTTTCCTCTTTTTCTTTCCCCCGAGGGCTCGGACGTGCAATGACAGCTGGACACGACGTGCCACCACCTGCCAAGCTCCTGCCCACCCTTTACAGCGTGCGCCATTGAACTGTGCTGCACCTGACCATCGCCAGGTGCCGCTACAGAGTGGCGCATTCCCCAAACCAGAGCTGTCCTCCGGACGCTCAATCCTTCCTCCTGCCAACCCGTGGCGGCTCGTTCCCGAACCTGGGCATGGGTGCAGTGGTGCTGGCATCCCGCACTCAACCCTCGGCGCCACCGGCTGGCCTGTTTCTATTTGTTGTTCTGCGTTTACCAGCCTTCTTTCAAACCCAGTGATTTCTTCTCGCAGTTTAGTGAATTCTGTTTTATTCTGTGCTCTTAAGGCTTGTATTTCTGCTAAGATCTTGTCAAAATGGAGTCCAGTGAGTCTGTCCTCTTCTTTATCTGTGTCATACTCGAGGCTATACTCGCTCATCGGTGAAGGGCTGCGGCTGCAGTCATTGTTCAATATTCAGTATCTCGAGCCATCGTCTCCTTTTTTTAGCATTTTGGAGCCCAATCTCATGTTTATGGATCCTCTTTTTTCTTTCGCTGCCATTTTAGGTTATATTTTAACTGTTTCCGATTGTAAGGAGATAGCTTTTGTCTTGATGGGTGAGGAGCTGTCCCTCTAGACTGTTATCTCCTCCGTGACATCACCGGAAGTCGCCCGGCACTGCCAAAAGCACTGCAGTTACCCTGCACCTCCCATACAGTGGTGAGACCCCTTGGTTAAACTTGTTTACCACTTCTGGGTGCAGATGCAATTGGTCCAGAAACTTACACTGGGCTTCTTTGTAATGATTACATATAGTAAGCCCCATATGTGATTCACATAGATCTCTTCATGCTTTCTCCAGAATATCACACTTCAAATCACATTCTCATTGGACCGTAGCTGTTAATGACTGGGCATCATCTTCCAGAGACAGCTATAGATCCTAGCCAGTGCTCCTCAAAGATTAACTGATGTTTGCAGAATGCTACTTTCCAAGTCGTGGAGCATGCAATCCTGTGTGTGGAGACAGCCCGTTCTCCAAACCTTGGTCCTGACCTGAAAATATGTGAATAGGTACGAGTGCGGGATCCCCAGCTCTCGCACTATATCTCGAAAATACTTTAGCCCCGGGAGCTGAATAAATCTCCCAGACATTTTATATTTCCTCTTCCCACAACCGATAGCCTGGGACCTCCAGACCGTGGAGGAACTCCGGGTTAGAGTAGACAGGGACCAGCAAGGTCCCTCTCCTCTCATCCCCCAACAGTCAGCATGTTCTCGCCCAGGCCTCTAGAAGTTTTTCAACCAACATATTTCTGCATTCCCGTAATCTGTGTGCCCTCAGTCCTCCTGGGTTCAGGTAGGCAGTGAGTATGTGTTCCCTCTCCGCCTGGTCCAATGATGTCCAGTGTGCACCCCTCTGCCCCCTCACCCAATCTGTAAGAAGCCTAGCTTGCACCACCAGATGGTACAACCCAAAATCAAGGTAGCGTAGACCACCTTTAGCTGCAGTATTTTTAAGTCTTTGCATGCTAATTCTAGGTAGTTTTTGCTGCTAGATGAATTGAGTACAAGCTGCGTCTAACATTTGAAGATCCTTGTGAAATCCTATTCTGAGCATTTGGATCCGGTACAGGAACCTCGGTAGAACATTCATTTTTAGAAGGTTTATCCTACCCAACCAGGAAATTAGTAAGTCCTGCCATGTCTGTAAGCCTCCCAGGATTTTCTAAAGGAGGGGCGTATAATTTAGCTTATATAGTGACAGAGTTTGGCCCACCTGAATACCCAGGTATTTAATATTTGAGGCTACTAGTCAGTAACCTCTGCCTGGAATTTTTAAAAGAGACTCATTGTTACTTACATGGATATGAAAAGTTTTATATACTTTCCTCTGTTTTATTTAATTCAGAAAGTTCTGCTTAAGTTAGTAGCTGAACATGTTACACTTACAGTTGTGGCCCCTTTATGGCCTCGCCAAATATCGCTCCACATCGTCTCGAATTTGTCAGTTCACTTTCCTGTCAGATTTCCTATTTGCTGAAACTTGCTTTCTCAAGATAAAGGGTCTATAGTACATCCACACCTCAGATCCCTCAGTCTCACTACATGGCGTCTGAGATCATAACAATGCCACTGGTATGCAGTGTGTTTCTTTATTAGATCATCCTGCTTTTTTGTTTCTAAGTCTCATACATATGTATATCTACAGTTTAAAGCATTGTGGTTACTAATCAAAGAAATTCTCTTCATTTATGAATATATTCCAAGACTCTATCCAAAATAAACGGCTATTGATTTTTTCTTATGTATTAACTCTTCTGTGAATAATAACAGTTGAATAAACAGTATCATATATAATTTGCATTACAACGCTCTTTTGCATCTTCCATTGCCATATGTGAAAAATGACATGTGATGTTATAATTTTGCCTCCAGTCTATGGATGACCTTCAATTGCAACGAACCTCATTTAGTCTGTCACTTTATTATAGTAGGATAATTTTACTTACTCTTTACAGATGCCTTGAGTTTATGGTTTAAAAATGTTTGACACATATTATGTCTACTCTTTTGATCTGTCATACTATGTGATACTACCTCTGTCCATTATATTATTTGTGATGTAGTTTGTGCTTTTATTCATTTCCTATGTATATTTAGTTGTTACGGCCATACCATCCACCTGTGGTCTTTTTGTACTGCTTGGAAATCGTTCCAGAGGTGTGGCCCAATGGAGGAGATATCCTGGATGAAGATAGAACAGTTACATTAGAACTTACCATAACAGCAGATCTTTGAGAGAATCTCCTCCATTGGTCTACAGCGTACCCAACCTCCTTTCCACCCTATTTTAGAGGTCAGACTTTGGCAGTTTTCTTTCTGAGTACTCTGGTAGGTCCATGAATACATTTTCAGAATATTCTAGTTTTACAGTACGAATCATACATATTAGTGCATATTGGCTACTGTCTATTTCTACTTTCCTCAGCTACTGGTTGTAAAGTATATATTTTGTACATTACATATTCAGTATATTTCGTATGCAGTACAACCCCGATCTAACGAACTGCAATCATCTGGAACTCCCTATTTAACCAGACATTTGTCTCCTGTGTTTGTCACTTTTTTCTGTATACAGCATTCTGTATTCACAGTGACAAAACTGGCAACAAGGATCGTGTATGTCCTGTAATATTCTACATTACTGTACAGTGTACTTTACTCCCTTCTGTGTTTCCTTTGCCATGATTGTTAGTTGTCCATAGTGCAGTAATTAATTTGTACTATGATTATATCCCCCATTCATGTGCCCGTTCTTCCACTGCCATTGCATTGCTAAACCAAAAACAGTGACATGAATCATTTGAAAACTGGCAGACGTGTCTTTATAAAGTGACCACTATTGACTGCAGGGGCAAAAGGGAGAGCCTGGACAGACCTTGCCTGTATGGTTAGGGGAATGTTAGCAGATTGCAGTATGAATTGTGCCATTGTTAGTGGGTGATGTAGCGTGGTGTGCTGCTTGATCACCATTCAAGTGTATGCTTGACTTGAGCGATATTGTAAAGTAAGCAAGATGCCGACAGTTGACAAGTTGTACAGACAGTTAGTACATTTTTAAAAGTTGGTAAACTTCAGTTGAGTGTCTGTTTCCAATTTAAATATTACTTCTTGTCCCCTGCCTCTTTAGCAGCAGAGTATGGAATAAAGCTCCTAATTCCTCCCAGGATGTAGCCTTTTGAGCTCGTCTCCAGTGGAGGACAGAAGAACTAAGGAGCAGTGGTGCCACCCACGTTCTGTAGGCACTGACAGTGTGTGTCACCGTGGATGGCTTCTGGCTGGCAAAAGTTTCCAAGTGGTCCTAGTGCCAATGACTTATAGTTCCAAAAGATTTGGTCCAATGGAGGAGATTCTCTTAAAGCTCTACTGTTACAATAAGTTTTTACATAACTCTTGTTTTCTGTTACGGCTATTAGGTCTAGTTTGGCCTCTACCACCACTGCCTAGAGCTCATCCATTTTGTTAGCGTTCAGACATACAGATTTCTATGAGCCTTGTTTTTTCCCTGTTTTCTGTCAGTTGTTAATCCCCCTCTTGCTCCCACCCTGGTTCTGCTGCTGTCCTCCTCCATTCCCCTCCCAATCTTGCATTTCTCTGTCTGTTTCGCCTCCCTACTCCCCTTCACTTCTCCCTCTCTACTGTTGTTGTTTCCTACCAATCCTTCTGTAACCTGCTTCTTCCGTATGGTTTCCTCATTATTTTTGTCTTTTTTTGTTTTGTTTTGTTTACCTGTGTTAATCTCCCTCTTTGCACTTGGCCCTTTGTTTTACCTGGAGTTGCACCAGTTAGGTCTTCCATACCAGGGTTAGTCCCCATAACTGGTTTAAATGTTCCTCTCTAGGGTTACCACCTCTCCACATTTTTGCAGGACAGTCCTGCAAAAAAACATGAAAAATACTGCTACATGTCCTGACATTATAGTAGAAAAAATGATTTCTGACTTTTCTCTAAATGTTGCAAAAACTACAATGCCTTAACTAAAATACATTAAAATAAGAAACACTAGAATTAACTAAAAAAAAACGACCACAATTAGTCTTAATTCTGATTATTTAGAGAAAAAAAGTCTGAATTGGTCGAGGATACACATTGTCCTTTGAAAAGTCCTGTTTCAGTAAGAAATGTCCCACTTTGGGCTTCTTTTAAGGTGGTAACCCTATTCCTCTGTGAAGGCCTTGAATCTCTGCCCCAGTGCTGATGCCCCTTCCTCTGTCTGGTGGAGGCTGTCCTTTCTAAACAGTCTCCAGTTCCATGATAACACTGCTAGTCCCATATAAATTTGAATACTTTCCCCTTATGCTACATTTTCTGCCACTTGTTGAAAGTAAAGATTTTAATCTCCCTGCCCTACCCCCTCAGTGTGATTGGCACCAGTTCTGAAAAGGTCACTGAAGTTGATACATGGCCAACTATTGCAGAGCCCTGGTGAGCCTGATAAGACAGTGAAGTGGGATGTGTGTTGGTTGTGGGGCCTGTGCAGCTTCATCTGCCAGATGGCTGCCATTTTTTTCCTGCTGCAGTTATTGCGGTTACCACAAGGATGTGCATAGTTGGTGGTGTGTGCACAATCATGATGTCTTGTACTGATGGCTACGTACTCTCCCCTTCCACGTGCACCATGGTATACTCTTGCTGCACCGCCACCTGTGGTCACCCAGCTGGCCATAGTGCAGTAGAGTGCTGAGTTCACCCTCCCTGAGAAAGGAGTGTGCGCACAGGAAGTCTCGATTCTACTTTCCCTACAAGCCCTCTGATGATTTGGGTTCATTCCGAACTCTGGTTGCCAGGGCCATGAGCTTGCTGCTTTGCCACTGGACCTTTTATGTCACTTTCATAATGGAGGGCTAGTCTCCCTCTTCAGGTTGCAGGTTGGTCTAACAAAGGAGTTAATTATTCATGTAGAAGAAGATCATTGTTAGGAACATTTGATTGAAGTCAGATTTAATTACTAAACTGCCCATATCCTCCCTCGTGGCAGGAGCCAAGCGCCTCTGCTGCCAGTAACAGCATCATGGTGGCAGAAAAGACTCCGGGGTTCATTCTGTCTGCCGTCCTGCCACACGGCATTGCCTATACCCCAGTTTAGTGCATGGAATAAACATAGAGAAATATTAGTAAACAGGCAGGGAGGAGGGAGGGTCGTTGGAAACAGACTAGGCAGGGACCATCTGGGTAGACTGGGTGAGCGAAGTGGTCCTTTTCTGTCAACAAGTTCTATGTTTCTGTGTTTTCTGAAACTGTGGAATAAGTGCTTGTTTTAATGTGAAATGTTTAAGACTGATAATCGAAGAAAACCCAAAACTTAGAAAACATTAAAGTAGAACATAATTTCTGTAAACTTAATTAATTTTAAACATTTAGGTTTTTGTAGATTCCTGCTGTTTAACTGCTGAAATTTTACTACTTTTTTTTTGTTTTTATTCAAAATTATTTATAAGAAGTAACAGTGACAAAGAAAAGTACAGGAGTAGATCATAAAAGCCAGTTGTACATTTCACGGCTAATGGCAGAATTCAAATAGCATAGCTCGCCAATGAGTTCACATGTAGGTAGTATCAAGTAGCAGGCTACATTTTGTAACATATCCATGGTGATGATTCCATAGTTAAGTCAGGATAATGTATAGGTGACAATAACTGACAGTCTAGAAATGTATGTTTGTGGTTGTTGATTACAATTAAACATAACAGATGAACAGGAAGATACAAGAGAGAGGTGGAAATAAAGAGCAGTAAAAGAGAGGGGGAAGGGGGGGGCTCTTGGGGGGAGCCCAGCCTCATGGGATAAAGTGTGTGAATAATTGTCTAGTTGGTATAGGGGCCATGGATACCAGCACATATGTCATGCATTCCAGAATATATAATTCCAGAACAATGTCCTGCCAGCTAGTATGGGTGGGGTTTCTGTCAGTGTGCTACAGCCTGGTAGTGGCTTTCTTAGCTGCCAGAATCAACAGTAATACCAGCCTGAGTGAGTTTTTATTTGAAGAGCTGCCGTCAGGTGGAATCATCACTAAAATGAGGGAAGGAGGGAGTTCGCCAGGACTCTAAAAGGTTGCTTTAATCTCCTGTACGATGTCATGCCAAAAGGGCTGAAGACGGGGACATGTCCAGAGTACATGGGTTTGATCAGCATTTGGCTGCTCACAGTTCCACCAGAGCATTCCTTCGTTTGGCCCTGCATGTTTGGCAACTACCGCTGGGGTGCGGAAGTATCTATAATGGCACTTATAGGAGTATTCTCTCTAGTAAGTGGCTAACATGAGTTTGGAAACTGGGATGGTGAACTCGTTCCAGGTTTCTAAGGTATGGGTAGCAGCAAGTTCTGAATTCCACCGCTGCAGAATGGTGGCAGTGGACTTAGTGGTAGTCTCCTGCAGCACTTTGTATAGATGGCTGATAAGGGTGGGCCAGGTGTTGCCTAATAGATTGGCTATAAGCAATTGTAGCGGTAGAGGGGGTTTCGCTGAAAGATGAGCTAGGGCCAACTCCTTTCTCGCTGAGATAGGAACAAAGTTGGAGATATTTATAGTGGTCAGTGGCAGGGAGATGATAGAATGCTTGCAAGGTGGAGAAGGGCAGAATCCTTTGTGGGCCTATAACCTGAAAAACATATCAGAGCCCCAGTCTGTGCCATCGTTGCATTGCAGTATTGAGTTTGTTTGGGGAGCGGGGTGGGGGGGGTGGACCTGTATCATACGGTATGGCCTGAAGGTAAAGTTGATCTGTTTAAGGTAAGAAAAAATTTTTGTATTAACAGTTGGCAGTATATCTCTGCCATAGATTGGTAGAATTTAAAGGCGGCATGCTGTAGGATTAATGAAGCGGTACTTATCCTGATCACGAGTATCAATCAGAACAAGTCTGATCTGTTTCCAGTACGCTTGGTAGCAAGGAGTCACCCATAGGCACACAGAAATGGTACTTCAGTGAAGGACCCAGCTCCCTGCCAGTCTAAGGGAGGGAGCCCTTAGACTGTTTGTGAACCTTGGTCTTAAACCACACCACTGGGCCAGCCACTAGCCTTATTTTAACTATCTGGTGCAGTCAATGGGTGTTCTAGTTCCTTTCCATTAAAATGTCTGTTTTCATTTCAGCTGTCTGAAGAGGAGAAGATCCAGCGTTACAGCATTCTCTCTGAGCTGTACGAGTGTATTGGTTTCCATCGAAAGTCGGCCTTCTTTAAACGTGTAGCTGCTATGCAGTGTGTGGCACCGACCATAGTTGAGCCGGGGTGGAGGGCATGCTACAAACTGTTGCTGGAAACCCTTCCTGGGTACAGTCTCTCTTTGGATCCCCAGGACTTCAACAAAGGTAAGGGAGCTACAAGCAGTTAATTCCAGGTTGTAAAGGGTCCATCGAGTGTAGCAGCAGTGAGCTGTCAAAACAGTTTAGATAAGTATGTGTTTTCATTTGATCTACTGAGTTGATGAAGATTATCCTTCAGGTGATCAGTTTAGACAGTCAGTTTCATAGACAATAAAGCTATTTATCTTGTCTCTGGGAGAAATATGTCCAATCAGATCTAGACTACCGGTGACTGAGGTTTTTATGCAGCATTATTGTTTCATTTAGTTGATTTATCAAAAAAAAATGTTTTCTTCATTTTCCTTGTGCTTCATAGTAATGTTGTACACCCCTATTTTTTGTAAAGAATCCTAGCCTGCAGTCCTGACGGTGTAGTGGCGGAGGTGCCACTTGCCACGCTGGTGACCTGGGTTTTCCTCCTCAGTATTGACTTGCAGCTGTGGGCCAGTAAGAGATGCTGGCAATGTTAAAACAGATGCCTTCTACCTCTGAGGAGGGAGGGTGGGTTTCGGAGCCCTGTTGCATGTTTGTCTCTTAGTGGTCTGAAAGGATATGCCTGTCTAATATATTCCCTGATTCATCTAACAATAGTGTCTTTTGAAGCCACCATGCCACTGTGGTTGGGACCCACCAGGAGAAATGGCTTCTCTGAGCTACAGTATGAGGCAGTAAATGAAATGTAAGTCAGGATAACACTGCATGGGTCAAAGTTGTGTAGAGTGAACTCCCATTCTGTCTGCAAGGGGAAAAAATTATTGTAATGTAGATAGGAAGGTTTGTGTGATAAGCTTGACCATACCTTGGGAATGAAGGAGAAGCTGGATGCGGCACAGATTTGGAGGCAGTCTTGACAGGCAGGGATTCTTATGGAATGGAGCATGAAGCTGTTCCTCTTTTCTAGATGAAGAGATGTCTGAGAGAATCATGTCTTAACAGTGAATTAGGACCCTGGGGTGCTTTGGAGTAGATCGAAGGGAGGTTTAAAGAGAACTTCCAGGACTACACTGAAGTCCTGTGGTGGGATAGGTGGGCAGTAGCAGAGATTTGGGCAGGGCATAGCTTTTAGAAATCTGGAGGCATCAGGTTTTGAACCAAGAGACCCTGGACCAAATTTTCCTGACTCTGTGCCTAGGGGCCTAAACTTCAGCATGCAGTGTACTGCAGTGAAGCCCCTGCCAAAGCTCTTGTTCCAGAAACTCTAGGAAGGTTTGGATTTTGTCTTTATCATGTAGGATACCCTAGGAAGTGGTCCAGGATGAGAATGTTGCCCAAATTCTGGAGTATGCCTCGGTGGAAGATTATTTTCTGGACATGAGGGTGGAAATCAACTTTGAGTAACTCAAATCAAAGAATCTTCACCTTTCAGGTCTGGTCTGAAAGAGCAAAGTGATGGGTATCTAAATGGAAAATTGGATCATTCAGTATTATGGCTGATGTTGGCATCATTGTAGCCAAGCCGACGTGGATCACACCAACATTTTTGGAGTTGCGGTGGTTCTTGAGGATTACTGAAGGACCTTGGCGGGAACAGTTTGAGCAGTTATCCCTAGACTCAGCTTTGGTCTCCAGGTTTGTGGTGTTATTAATCTAACTCCGGGTCATGCCTTGTTGTTTAACAGTCTGTTCTAGGGGCATGGATATGTTGATCTATTCACACTGTCGGGCAGGTACCTTGCCGCTTTAAGATGGGCCAGAAAGTCTTCAAACTGGCTCCTTCCACCCACCTGGGTGATGTAACTCTTGGCTGCGCCCCATGATGCCAGATCTTCCTTACCACTTGGAAACATCAGGTTCCCTCCTTAGCGCTTTCGTGTTTTGCAGGCCCTGGCACTAAAAACTTTGGATTTTTTTCCTTAACTTACTTTGAAACTCATTTGAGTTCAGTCATCACCCTCTTTCCTTGTGGCTGCAATGGAGGACAAGACCATCTCCAGGCTCCGCTGGAGCTCCTGCGGACAGAAGATGTTGCGCACCGACCCCCACGCCTCGTGCGTTTATTGCCTCTGGCATGACCATGATCTGCAGGCTTGTGAAATGTCTGTCCTTTTCTCCGTCAGTACTTGAAGACCGCGCTGCCTGACTCCAGCTGGGGCGACTGGAGAAACAGTACCAGCCGGTCAAATTGAAGGAGGCCCATTGGGTGGTGTCCAGCGGCAGGCTCTGCAGAACAACTAAAACAGCTTGAACAGCTCGTGGCCCTCGAAGAGGAGGTGGCCCAGGCCGCGGCAAGCTCCTCTTCGGTTTCAGCCTTTATTCCGCTCCACCTGGGCTCTTCTTACACGGCTTCCTTTTGGGAGCTGTGCCAGTCCCTCTCGACTAAAGGGGAGGGTCCTTCTGGGTCTCACACCCCTCGGTCCTGGAAGAAGGATCCAAGAAAAGGTAAGACCCACCTTTGATGCTTTTGGGAGCGGGAGAGATCTCATTCTCTGGACCATTGGCTCTTGACTTTGGTCGATGTTGCGGCCCGGGCCACTGGTTTCACGGTGTCCCCATCAGACCAGCTGGCTGAGACACCTGTTTACGCAGCCTAGATTTTTCTCAAGCCCACCGACAGGTTGTCGACTGAGGAGGCCGACAGCTCTCTCTCTGACACCAGTGCTTCCAGTGCCTTCCGAGGACTTACCTCAGATCATTGAGTCGAAGTCCCTGGCCCAGGACCCTGAACCGGAGGGGCATCCTCGGCCTGCTGACGGTCGAGGTCTCGGTCCTCCTCCACTTCAGGGAAATCCCACCAACATCGGCGGCCTCTGTCTCGGAGGAGAAGCTCCGGCGCAAATTGCGTCAGCACTGTGAGGATCTAATGTGGCAACAGCTCCTTTTGGCTGGCAGCAAGCCGACACCGACTTCCACACTGGCAGTTAAGCGGCTGTCGCCTGAATGGCCGAAGCCAACTCCCACCGCCGGTTCCCCAGTCGAGGACCTGGTTCCGGTGCTGACGTCTCAACCAAAACCGGCTGCCCTGCCCCATTGTGGTGGAACCACCATCTCCCCAGCTGAAGAATGGAGTGCTGACCAAGGATTCTCGGTCAGCTCAAGGTTTACCCCATCGGTTGTCGGTCGCTCTCACACCTGATCGCCCTCGGCAAGTGGAGAGTGGCTCAGGTGGTCACCAGCTGTACGCGGACTCTTCAGAGTCCGAAGATTCCTCGTTGCATTCCCATTCAGTCGACCTGGAATCCTCTGGGGGGGGGGGTCTTCCTGTGGACAAGAGCCCCACCTTGTTCCTCAGTATCCTTCAGCTCTTCTCGATGTCCAGCGGGATGCCGCTCGAACCCGCACAGAAACGGGCCAGATATCCCCTTACAGAGATTCTGGACAAGGGGGACTCTCCCCCACGGAGGCCTTCCCAGTAGCCGAGGCCATTGTGGGCCTGGTGTTAGAACTCTGGCAGCACCCAGCCTTCTGCCCAGTGCCATCGGCCAGGATGGCACGCAAGTATGTGGTACCTACCGGTTCTCTCTCTCCGACTTCTTGGAGCACCCCTCTGCCGAGGGGTTGGTGGCAGATTCTGTCTTCAGGCACTTGGGCAACATGAGGGATGTGGACAACCCCCAGATAAGGAGTCCAAGAAACTGGACTACTCAGGGAGAAAGGTGTACGCTGCCACCTCTTTGGGCCCTCAACAGGCCAGCTCGGCTGTTATGATGGCACACTTCTCTCACGTCCTGTTAGGCTCCATGGATGAGGTGCTCCCTCATCTCCCAGCCGACCTCCAGACCACGGTCAAGCAGGTCCAGGATCAGGGAAGGGCAGTGGCAAAGCTGCAGCTCCAGACAACTCTGGACATTGGAGACTCTTGTTCCCGTTCAGTAGTGGCCGCAGTGGCCATGTACCGCAGGGTTTGGTTGCAGATTTTGACCTTCACGGCAGACACCCAACACAAGCTCGCAGATGTCCCCTTTCTGGGCACCGACCTGTTCAGGCCCGGTGTGGAGGGCCACCTTAAGTGTATTGAAAAATCCAATGCCACCCTAGATTCGGTCACATCTGCACAGAAGGATAAAGGCCTCCATCAGCAGCATAAGCGCTTTTGTCCCTCCGCTCCTGTGGCAAGACCTGCCCAGCAGCAGGGCCAGCAGGCTCAGACTTGGTACCCTAGACCAAGTCCGTTGCTTCCTCGGTCAGGAAGCCCAGGGGGAAGGGCCCCGGTGGCTCCTCGGCCGGTTCCTCCTCCTTCAAGACTGCCCAGTGATGGGTTGCGGGGTGCCGCCCCCAACCTCATCTCACCTCCCCTGGGCTACTGGGTCTGCAGCCTCCCAGTCGGCTCTCCGAGGCATTGACCAGCTCCTCCGCAAGGGGGTAGTCAGCAAAGTTGCGGATCCTCCTCTGTGCCCAGGGTTTGTTTCCAGGTACTTCCTGGTTCCAAAACGGGCGGTGGGGCTGGCGCCCCATTCTCAATCAGCATGACCTGAATGAGTTCCTAAGGCCACGCACCTTTTGGATGGTAACACTGGCTCAGATAATACCATTCCTGGAGCAGGGCATGTGGTTTTGCTCCCTGGACCTCCAGGACATGTTCTTTCACGTCCCAATCTGTCCGTCTCATCAGCAGTTCCTCCACTTTCGGGCAGAGGGAAACCTCTATGAGTTCCGGGCTATGCCGTTTGGCCTCTCATCAGCTCCCATGGTCTTCACCAAATGCATCACAGTGGTGGCAGCATTCCTGCGGCGCCGAGGGGTCCGGGTCTACCCTTACCTGGACGACTGGCTGATAGCAGGTCCCTCCAGGTTGGAGGTGGAGCGGTCCAGAGATCTGGCCCTCCAGGCTTGCTCTCAACTCTGCCTCCCCATCAACAGGGCTAAGTCAGAACTTAGGCCCTCGTAGGTGATTCAGTTCATCAGAGCAGAGCTCGACTGTCTCCGAGCCAGAGCCCAGCTCCCGGCGGACAGGGCCGAGGTCCTTTCCTCCTTTGCCCAGTCATTTCTGGTTGGGCAATTGTGCCCTGCCTGGGACTTCCTGTGCCTTCTGGTTCTCATGGTGGCTTGCACCAGCATGGTCCATTGGGCCCGCTGGCATATGCGCTCCCTGCACTGGGGGTTGGCCCGCCAGTGGTCTCGGCGTTCGGGTCATCTAGACCAGCCAGTCTCTGTGACTCAGGAGATGTGGGGTGGCCTACAGTGGTGGCTCATCCCAGCTCATCTGCGGGAGGGAATCCTGTTCGTCCACCCCGAGCCGATGGTCATCCTGATGACTGACGCCTCTCTGATGGATTGAGGTGCCCTTCTGGGGGGAGCACAAAGCCCACAGACTCTGGTCCCCTGAGGAGTCCCAATGCCACATTAACCTGCTGGAGCTCTGAGCTTTTCGGCTAGCCCTGACCGCCTTCACTCCATTTGTTCGGGGTGAAGTGGTCCAGGTCCAGATGGACAACACCATGACCATGTACTATATCAACAGACAGGGCAGAACGCACTCCTTGCCTCTGTGCAAGGAAGCTCTTCGCATTCGATCTCTCATGCTCAGCCTGGAGGCAGATCTCGTAGCCATTCATGTGGCAGGAGCCTCGAACAGTCTGGCCAATGCCCTCAACTAGAAAGGCGATGCATCTCAAGAGTGGTCTCTCCTGACGGAGATGGTACAAGACCTGTTCTCCCACTGGGGCACACCTCAGGTCGACCTGTTCACCTCCAGGGAGAACGCCAAGCTGAGGCTGTACCATGCCTGCCCCCTTCAGCAGGGCTCGCTGCAGGGGGATGCCTTCTCCAGGTCGTGGACCCCGGGCCCATTCTGCGCCTTCCCTCCTCTGCCCTTGATCCACAAGGTGCTCCTCAAGATCAGAAGGGACAAAGCGCAGGTGATCCTGGTAGCCCCAGACTGGCCTTACCATTTCTGATATGCAGATCTACTCCGCCTCAGCTCCAGGATCCTGAGGTGGCTTCCAGCCCACCCGTACCTGCTCTCCATCAACGAGGGAAAGGTACTCCATCCGGACCTTCAATCCCTGCACCTAACGACCTGGCTCCTGAGTGGCTAGAGTTCCAGGCCTTGGGTCTTTCCGACAAGGTTTTCAACATCGTTGAGGCGTCCCGCAAGGAGTCGACCAGGAAATGCTATGCATTCAGATGGAAGAGATTCTCCATTTGGTGTCAGGGCAAGGGGTTGGACCCCTTGTCCTGTCTGCTGGCTAGTATTCTGGACTACTTGTGGTCTCTTTCCCAGCAGGGGCTTCAGTCGACGACCGTCAAGGTGTACCTGGCAGCCATCTCTGCTTACTGGGCGTGGACAGCAAGCAGACGGTGGTACAGGAGAAGGTGGTCTGGTGCTTTTTCAAGGGCCTAGATCACTTATGCCCTTCGGTGCGTCAACCACCACCTCCATGGGATTTACTGCTGGTATTGGCCAAGCTGCATGGGCAAGCCATTTGAACTGATGCACAGGTGTGACACCTCTCACCTGTCGTGGAAGACTACCTTCTCGGCGGCTATCATGTCAGCCAGAAGGATTGGGGAGCTCCAGGTGCTTTCCATCGAAGCTCCCTACCTGGTCTTCCATAGGGACAAGGTTGTCCTGAGCCCCAACCGAAATTTCTCCCGAAGGTGATGTTGGAGTTTCACCTGAATCAGGTGTTGACTCTTCCGGTGTTCTACCCCAATCTCACCTCGGAGGCCGAGTACAGGTTCCATACTTTGGACCTGAGAAGAGCACTCGCTTACTACAAAACGCATATGGCGGAAGATCTGGGAGAGGTCTGCCAGGTGTTTGTCACCTACGCTGAAGCCACACCTGGCAGACCTGCAGCAAAGCGGACGATTGGCAGATGGATCACTTCCTGCATTGATCTGTGCTATAGGTTGGCATGTGGGAAGCCTCCTGTAGGGCTTAATGGGTCATTCCACCCATCATTCCACTGCGTTGGTGGCTGCTTCTAGGGATGTCCCTATCCAGGAAATGTGCTGGGCTGCTACCTGGAAGTCCGCTCATACATTTCCCATTACCACGTCGACCTTGAGACACCGGGATGCTGGTTTTGGAACCTCAGTTCTCCAGTCCCTGGTCCCTAAGTAGGGGGTATGTGCCTTGCCTCCCTCCTCCCAGAGAACTGCTAGGAGTCTGCCAGACAGTGTGGTTAGAAAAACACATAGAAATACAGGTTACTCACCTGCAACAGGAGTTCTAGGAGTGGTATATGTTGTTCATCCACATGGACCCACCCGACCTCCCAGTTTTGGCACACAACCTGGCTTCCTGCGGGCTAGATTTGGCATCATGGGGCGGAGCCGAGAGTTACATCACCCAGGTGGGTGAGAGGAGCCTGCTTGAAGACTTTCTGGCCCAGCTTAAAGCGGCAAGGTACCTGCCCGATGGTGTGGATGAACAACATATACCACTCTTAGAATGCCTGTTACAGGTGAGTAGCCTGTATTTAATCACCCCTTGGGGTGTAAAGTGGCATGAGGTGCAGCTGAGTGCCATATTGCCCCTAGGGGTGATTAACTGTTATTCCTGGGAATGCCTTATTGCTATTATAAAAAAAAAGTATTCCAAAAGAAAAATGTTAAAAGTATACTTTTTGAATGTTTTCCTCATTTAGAATGAGATTTTTAACAAAAGAGTTCTTCCACCAACAGCTTTAGAATGCTGGTTCAGAATCTGAATGCATCGTTCCAGTCATTCAGCAGTGCTAGAGGATGGATGCTGACAGGAATAATCCATATGCTACATGGGACGGAATCTACTGTCATGAGGGTAACCATGGATATCTATCAAGCTATGGATCAGAAGTGCGCAACCGGGGCCATCTTCATCGACCTCACAAAAGCTTTTGACCTTGTAAATCACTAGTTACTACTATCAAAACTCAACAAACTTGGTCTTGACCCTACTTCCCTTTCTTGGTTTTGTAATTACCCATCAAACTGACGTCAGTGCGTTAAATGGGCTGGTGTAACATCGCCACTGGCACACATCATGGACAGGGTTCCCCAGGGGTCAATCCTGGGTCCCCTGTTATTTTCTATATTCGTAAATGAGCTACCCAATAACTATGGTGGTGCAACTGTACAACTGTACGTGGACGATGCTGTCCTTTATAGGTCAGACAAATGGATCTCCACCATCAAGTCTAACCTTGAAAAGTATTTCAGGCTACTCGAAGCCTGGTTCAGACTAAACCTGTTGGTCTTCAATACCAAAAAAACAAAAACGATGCTGTTCCGACATACATCCTATGACTTGTCCACCCAACAACCTCTTGTAATCAACACCTCTACAGGCATGGTTCTCGAAGGGGTGGACTCATTCAAATATATAGCAATAACTCTAGACGAAAATCTATCCCTTGAAGTGCACACTCATAGAATGATCAAGTCCACCACCAAAAACTGGGCCTACTGTATTGAATTGCCACTTATCTGACCCCTCAATCCTGGAGAATAATTGCATCTGCAGCTTTACTCCTCGGTCTCTTCTACGGAGCCCTGCTACTTCACTCGGCTAAATCATCTATACTGTCCAAATTGAAGCAATTACCATAACTGAATCTCAGCTTGCCGCTATGGCACCTGCCCACACACCATCATGACGTCCTCAAAGCCCTCGGTTGGCCGTCCTTTGAGGCTAAGATGGACTTTCCCCTACTTTGTACCACTTTCAAGCTCATTTACCTTCCCTCCTATCCTTCAAACCTGCTCACTCAGAATCCTACTCCCAGGACCCTTCGCTTCGCTTTTCCCACCTCCCATTACTAAGCCTCCCCAAAACCAGGCTAATTGTTGCAGGAAATCCTTCTCCTTTCTTGCACCCCAAAAAATGGAATAGCCTCCCACACGGACTACTCTCCTGCACATCCCTCCCCCAATTCAAAAAATGCTTTAAAGAACTCTTCTTTCCCTGCTAAACTGCTCCTGTTTCTAACCTGTCGTCCCCCCACCTTATTCTTTACCTCTACTCAGCTACCTCTATCTCCCCATCTCATCTTTCTACTGCCCTTCTCATACCTTCATCCTTAACTCAATTTCCTGCCTAATTATTGCTTCCCTCATCTTTCAACTGCTCTTCTCTTACCATCCTCCTTAACTCCATTTCCTGCACTATTTCTGCTCCTCCACCTTTACCTTAGCATGGTCCATACCGCTTGCCGTTGTCTTGTTCCTGTTTGATTCCTTATTCACTATGTAACTCCTTATTCTTTGAGTTGTCTGCAATGAAATGCACTTAGTGACTTTTTGTGAGCTAGCATTGTAACGCAAGTAATGTATTGTGACCATGGCACTTCTGGATTGATCATCAGCAGTCTCTTTCATGTTGCTTACTTTCTGTTACTTCTTCTCTGACTTTATTACCTATTGTTTGCAAACATTACTCAGTAGATTATTCTCTGTAACAGGCCGTCCGTTGTATGCTTGCAGTCCTGTTTTCTTTCTTATTGGAAATGTACTTCCCCGGGTCGCCCCTGAAAAAGGGATTGTCTATCTTAGTGGCCTACCTGGTCATCAAAATTCAAATAAATAAATATACAGTATGTCGTGGTGATCAGGCTGTACATGACAGTGTAACAAGGATTAATGTAAGGCAAGGCAATTTTATTTGTAGGGCGCCCAATCCTGGAGGCTCTGGGTGCCTGACAGGAATTATAACAAGGCATCCTAAAAACAGCATAAATAAATAAAACAATAACAATGCATAAATATAATGGTTTAAAATAACTTAAAAGGCTTTCAGACGGTCACAGAAGGGACTAGAACAGAATGTGCTCAGAAGTCTGTAAAAGCCAGGACAAAGAGGTGGGCCTTCAGCCTCCGTTCGCACAGCTCAGCTGAGAAAGCCTCCTGGACAGAAGATGGTAATGAATTCCACAGGGTCAGCCCAGAGACACTGATTGCATGATCTCCTGAGGTCTTTAGCCGAACCCTGAGAATGCCCAGACGGCCTCTCGAAGAGGAGCGGAGGGAGCGAGCAGAGGTCACCAGTGTCAGGAGTTCTGACAGGTAACCAGGACCCAGTCCGTATAGGGCCTTAAAGTTGAGAAGACCCACCTTGAAAAGGACCCTCCACCTGACTGGCAGCCAGTGCAGGGCCCGCAGGACTGGGGTCACATGACTGGACCTCGAAAGGCCTGTCAGTAACCTGGCCTTTGCATTCTGCACTAGCTGAAGTCTGTGGAGGGCCCCTCCCATGACCTCAAAGTATAGAGAGTTGCAGTAGTTGAGTCTAGAGGTCACAAAAGCATGCACTAGCGTCGGTAGATCATCGGGTGGAACTGGCAGTATAGCCTAGAGGTTAGAGAAATGAGGTGTGAACGAGCTTGATACATTCAGCAGACCAGACCAGAGTTTGATTCTCACAACCTCCACTTTCATACTGTGTGACTCTGTGCAAGTCACTTAACCGCCCAGTGCTCCCAGGTCGCCCCTGTAAACAGGCACGTGTGCCTATTGGGCTTTACCCGGTTACCAAAGACTAAAATAAAAAATTAAAAAATAAAT
The DNA here is from genome assembly GCA_016271365.2 of Neoceratodus forsteri. NCBI lineage: Eukaryota > Metazoa > Chordata > Ceratodontiformes > Ceratodontidae > Neoceratodus > Neoceratodus forsteri. The sequence goes on along the minus strand of CM057455.1, from coordinate 880,286,783 downwards.
AAAATCTGGGCAGTGTTCCGAAGATGATAGAAACCGCTACTGACAACAGATAACACCTGATCTTCAAAAGTCAATCTGTTATCAAGGATCACGCCCAGATTTTACACCCTCGGGGCAGCCACCAATGGAGCAGAACCCAGGAAAAGCCCTGAGTCAGCCCCAGGTGGTAACCCATCATGTCCGTGACCAGGCTCAATCACCAGTACCTCCGTCTTGGCCGGGTTAAGTCTATTGTCTGGTGTAAGGCTGTTGGAATCCTAACAGCCAATCAAATTGCAGCATTTCTGAGACCCTTTTTACAATTCTCAGTCCCTTCGGGGGGGGGAGGCAGCTGGCTCCCTTTTCTCTTGTTCATATATATGTTTTAGCAGCCAAGAAGACAGCCACATGGCTGTGAATGCAACAGACATCGCCAGCTCAAGGACAGTGGAGGGAAATTGTGGGCGCTATTTATTTTATGGAACAACTCACATATAAACTCAGAAACCAGTTTTCTTTATTTCAGGCCAGATGGCAGTGTTGGGTGCTATATGTTATGGCATTAGATGATTCATCTATGCCTTAGGTGAACTTGTAAGCCTCAGTTTGCTGATTTCCATCCAAATTAAGTCTTTTCATTTCTGACCCCAAGAATCCTTCACTGATGCTTTACACAAAGCATCACCTTCCTGGTAGGGAGTGATACCCTGGAGATGGTACCTTATGCTAATAATGGAACTTTAGAATCAAAGTTTGATATTTAAACAGCCCTGCTACGGGCGTTAGATATACCATTTCAGTATACTGTGAGCTGTAAGATACTGTATAGACCTGCAGAGCATATGTTTGAATTTAAAATTGTTGCAGTATACCTTGTTCTATGTTTTTAAGTATAGCATCGATGAGAGACTGTGATTGGCACTTTTGAGCCCTGTGACCATTAAAGGTTTCAGGAAGAGGAAATTGTAGTCCTACAACAGTAGTAGGACTACATTTTCATTTATTTAAGGGTGTTTTTGCTATTACCCACCTCATTTTACACAAACACTTGCTAAGTCGTGGATAAGCAGCTCTCTGCAGCATTTGGAGCTATTTTTAGTAAAGTTTTTATTTTAAGCAACGTGAACTGCTGACACTGACCTCTATGATGTACTTCCGGGTTCTCCTGGGTATTTAAACAGCCCTGCTATGAGCAGGGTGAGTGTGAGCAGAGCAGGTACGTGCGCTTGCACGCGCAAAGACGTGTGCGTCTAGTGCATGTTTCTGCGTGTTTATTGTGTGAAATTGCAGTCCAGAACAGTATCAGTTGTTGTATCTGAAAGACATAGAGGGTAAGATTTAATATGCTGTGGTAATCTTGAATGCTCCCTTGTAATAAAATACAAATCATGTCAGAATTTATTAGAACAATAGATGGAGAAACAGGTGAAATGTAGTAACTGTGATATGTATAAACTGATTCTTACAATAGTAGACACTGGCACTCAATATCGGTGCCCTAAATGTCTTGAAAACGAAGAAATGAAAAAGGAGATTTCGAACTTTAACAGCCGATTAATATTTCTAGAAGTTAGTCAATTAGATATGACAGCTAGATTTAGAACAACAAATGAAATTGAACTTCTGACACCTGTGGAACTATTAGAAACAGGAAGTATTAATAAAAAGATATCAAGTGATACTGATCCACCAGTGGTGCAACTGTTAACAGATGTATCAATAAGTAGTACTACAAAAGTTAATCAGAATAAGAAAAGACAAAGAGATACCGAATTGCATGAAGAGGAAGAATGGTATAATGTGCAGAGTGCAAAGGCCCCCAAAAAAGGCCAAAAGGCTGGGACCTTTGAGTTATCGTTAAAAAATTGCTTTGATATCTTCAATAGTAGTGAAGATATTATTGATGGTTTAACCAACTCAGAGCCTTTGTCTCATCTTATAGCAAATGAGATTTTGCTTCAACACATGGAAAAGAGTTATTGTGCTTCTCATATCCATATGCCTGGACCTAGTAGTTTAAATAATATAATTCAAGACCAGACATCTACTCCTGAATTGGAAGTCCCTTTGATAGAATTTGGTAATGAATTAACTATTTCTGAACAAAGTTTAACTCTAAATGCCAACACTCCAGACTGTCAATCCATCGCTTTAGGACCTTCATGTACAAATGATATTACAAATAACTATATGCCTGTATATGATATGGAACTAGCACAACATGAAACTATAAATCAAATTCAAGTACTGGCTGAACAAATATCTAAGTTGGTATATGTATTGGGTGATTCTATGATTAAACACTTAGACAGGAAAATTTGTAATGATGATAAGGAAAACAGAACACTCTCTTCTTTTAGTGGGGCCGAAATTACAGATATCACCTCTATGTTGGACAATATTCAGGGTACCACTAGAAATTCTGTAGTAATGATGCATGTTGGTGTTAATATTTTTAAGGAGCCAATTTTGGAAAATTAAGCAAGATCTAGTAGGAATGTATAACAAACTTGCATTATTAAATTGCAGTATAGCCTTTTCTGAGATACTTCCAATTCCAAAAGCACATGAGTGTCTAAATAATAAAATAAAGATGTTTAATAATTGGCTGCGTCAATGGTGCTTTAAACAACAGTTTGGTTGCCTTACCCACTGGGAGGAATTTAATGAACAAAATGATGTAGTTTCAAGAGATGGTGTACACCTGAGTAGAAAAGGAAATGAAATCTTGGGGAAACACATTGTCTCTTATATAAAGAAGTCTTTAAACTAATACAGTGGGGGGAGTGTCGAAATGTACAGGATGCTTTGAACAACTGTACAAAAAAAGATAGAAATGAAGACAATTATGTATTGTTTCTAACTACAAATATTGATACCAATAAACTTAAAGTTACACGTGTTAGAGAACTCTAGTAGGGATTCGATTAATCTATTACTTGTCAATGCCCAAAGTTTAAACAACAAGATAGATGAATTAAGGGCTTTTTAATAACTAATAATATTGACATTTGTTGGGTTTGCGAGACATGGTGTAGTAATGATGACTGGTGTACTGAAATTAGTGGATATACCAAAATATGTAAGAATCGTAAGATTTCTAAAGGAGGGGCATTGCTCTTTATATATCAGACAAATACAGTTGCTCAGTTGTAAATTACAATAATATGGAAGATAATGAATCTGAGTTGTTATGGACTAATGTCGAAATAACAAATAATTATAGTCTGACAATAGGACTTGCTTACAGAGCTCCAAACCTTAACAGTAATGATAATAATTTGCTCATGAACACTATGGAAAAAATGGTTTTCAACAATAATTGCATCTTAATGGGAGACCTAAATTTTCCAAAAATAAACTGGATAGAATATTCATGTACAACAGAATTAGAAAAAAGACTTTTGCATTACTGTATTATAAATAATGTGGAACAGATTGTTCAAGAGCCAACATGAGGAAATAATATATTAGATTTATTTTTTTCAAATATTGTGGAAAATAATACTAATGTCCAAGTTATACAACTATTATCTAATAGTGATCATAATATGGTCCTGGTTAATGTAAATATAAAAAGTTATTTGCCGACTAAGGGATGTACTCAAACACTAAATTTCTATAAAGCTGATTACAATAAAATTACTAAATATTTGAAGGAATGGGATTGGGCTGCAGATTTATCAAATTGTAATTTAGAAGATATTTGGACAAAACTTCGGTCCAAAATAAATCATTGTATTAAATATTGGGTACCTATTCGGACAAAATACAAATTTAATAATAAAAGAACCTCTATATGGTGGAATAAAACTATACAACGTAGCTTAATAAGAAAGAGAAAACTTTATTAAAAATATAAAAAGACACAATCTAACAAAACTTTGGTTCTTTATAAAAAGCAGTTAATTATAGTAAAAATCTAATAAGAAAAACAAAATCACATTATGAAGAAAAATTAGCTTTATCTGCAAAAGACAATAAAAAAAGCTTTTTACAATTATATTGGTTCTTTAAAAAATAGTAATTCTATCATAGGACCCCTAATTACCAACAAGGGAATTATTACTACTGAAGCAAAAATGGCCACTGAACTAAACAAATATTTTGTTAGTCTTTTTAATAAAAAAGAAAGTGTGTTATCTCCAAGTCGCAAGTCTTCTCTTTCTTTACACCTTTTACTCAACGTGAAGTACAAGATGTCATTAAGAACATCAGGTCTGATAGCTCAGCCAGACCAGATGGAATTCCATCCATTTTTATCAAGAATACTACTAATCAATTGATGGGTCCTCTAACATACATGTTTAACATTCTGTAACATCTGGAAAAACTATCCCTTTATGGAATCAGGCCACAGTAATACCATTATATAAAAAAGGGAACAGAAACTTGGTACAAAATTATAGGCCAATAAGCCTTACAGCAATATTTTGAAGATATTAGAAAGGCTCCTATAAAAGAGAATAATTGATCACTTAGATGAAACTGGCCACATAGATTTAATGCAGCATGGGTTTGTTAGAGGGCATTCATGTCATACTAATCTTTTGAATTCTTTTGAACCTGTAAGCAAGGCATTGGATAATGGTCTTGCAGTGGATGTTTATTTAGATTTTTCAAAAGCCTTTGATTTGGTAGTGCATGGAATACTAATACAATAATTAATACATGCAGATACACTTTATTTTATAGTTAATTGGATTAAAGCATGGCTTACTGATAGGAAACAACAAGTGTCATTAAAATGCTATTTATCTTCAATGGAGAGTGAGACTAGTGGAGTTCCGCAGGGATCTGTACTGGGTCCCGTAATATTTAATGTATTAGTTGCTCCATTACAACCGCTAAATTCCCAATGCTGGATGGTAAAGTACGCAGATGATTGTAAAATAGGTGGAATTGTAACTGATCAAAAGTCTGCATTGCAGTTTCAAGAAAATTTAAACCATTTAGAATCTTGGTCCAAAAAAAAAGAAATTACTATTCAATGCCCAAAAACGTAAAGTGATGCATTTGGGCAAAAGAAATAAATGTTTTACTTCTACATTTAATAATACCATTCTCCAAACTATTGATAATGAAAACGATTTGGGAGTTACTTTTACAAAGGATTTTTCCTTTGAAGCTCACACTGCAAACATAGTTAAAAAGAGTAATCTGATAATGGGTTGTGTATTTAAAAACATCAAAAGTAGAAGTGATAAAGTTATAATACCTCTTATTTCAAGTCTGATTAGACTGCATTTGGAGTACTGTTCTTCAGTAAGCGGTCCCTCTTCAGTTAGAGGGAAAAAGCTGATTGATGGGGTGCAGCGTAGACTTACTAAAAAAATGAAATCAGTTAAAGAACAAGACTATGGTACCAGATTAAGGAATCTAGGTCTTTACTCCATGCAATATAGAAAATTAAGGGGAGATATATTAGTCAATGCTTTTAAAAATAAGAGTTTATTTGAAACTATTGGATTAAGTTTCAATACCTCTGTATCGTTTACAAGATCCCATAATAAACAACTGTCTGGCACACATAGTAAGACCAATAAGAGAATTCAGTGGTTTACTCAAAGAGTGATTTCTACTTGGAATACACTGCCAGAAGAGGTAGTTGAAAGCAAATCATTAAGTATTTTTAAAAAGGGACTAGATTCATTTATGGGGGATTGTAAATTCTCCTTCCACCAATGATTGGTGGCGAGCTCATAAAAGGCATTCCTGCCTACTGAGCTTGTAATTTACCTATGAACCTATGAAGTTCAGACTCTGCATTGTGGTCATGCCCCACTCTAGCTCCTAATGGCAGATTAGCTTCTCTGCCTGAAAAGAGCAGTCACCTTGAAGTCCGCTCCAGTTTCCAAATAATCATTTTTGTCTAACTTCATTATTGTATTTATTTATTTATTTTGTAGTGTGTTAAACTGTTTAGAAAGTTTTAGTTTACTCTGCATTAGGTAGAGTTTAGTTTGTATATTTTTTCTATTTAATTGCAGTTTCTCTGGTTCCTGGTCAGTTCATAGGAACTGGAGAAAGTATAGTGCTGTTCATGCCAAAGGGAATCAGTGTTTTTTTACATTAATTCTACATAATTGTGTAAAAAGAGTTGTTTTAATAATGTTTTTTTTCTATAGCAGTTCACTTCTTCAGTCATGGTTCCTGCTGAGAGGGAACCACACTGCTTAAATTGTTTTATTTTTTAACCCTACCTAGAAAACCACCCTAAATTATTTTTCTTGCCTTTTTTTTCTATCACATTGAGCAGTCCTTAGTACAGGGAACCAAAATTTAAATGAGCTCCTGTCTGAATCATTTGATTATTCTGGGGTTCTGAGGGAAGTACTGTTGTTTTTTTTTTTTTCTTTCTGGGAACCAAGATTGTCACTATGGTCTTCAGTGTTTGGCATGATAAACCCAAAAAATGAAAACAAGATCAACAGACTTTCAGCTCCTGGCAAAGGCAGACTGCCACAAGCTTTGTTTAAGGTGCCTGGGTCCAGATCACGAATCTAGCAATTGTGAGCTCTGTATAAAGCTTTGCCCTAGAATACAATAGAAAATGGCTAATAAAAGAGAGAAACATTTACGGCATCAGAGTCTGCCTCCATGTCACCAAAACCAAAAAGGCTTTGAGGGAGTTCTGAATGATGCTGGAAAACATACATCAGAGGGTTCATCTTCTCAAATACAGCAGCAGTCCTTGTTAAAGGAGTCCGAGAAAAAAGACAAAGCTGCTCAACTGTCAAGTAAGCATGATAAAGATGGTAACGATACTTGGGTGCCCAAAAGGGGAACCCTGCTTCCATTGGTGGCAAAATGCAAATAAAAGAGCCTCAGTGGAGCCACTGGAGACTGTGTCTGCCAAGAAGAAACAAAAAGAAAATAATGTTCTTACCACTTCTCCTGAAAAAGAAAAGGAGCAGGTCTTGTACCCAAGACAGATTCTCTTAACAGGGGACATGGCAGAGATGTGGCCATTTTTCATGGCTTTCCATTTCATGGGAATTTTTATGAATATGCCTGCCCCCCCCTTCTCCCCCCACTGCCTCAGGCTTCAGTCTACCTGTCTGTGGAGGAGGAGGAAATGTACTATGAAGAGAAGGAGGGAGGTGAAACTATTGAACCAGATGTTTCTTCTGAACAGGAATTTGGCTTCTCTCCAAGGCTTGCAGAGGACTGCTCATCATTTTCCTATGTCATTAGACAAATGATGAACACCCTAATCATCCCCCCCTCAGGAAACACTGAAAGATAAAGATGAAGCAAAATTTATGGGTATGATCGGGTTAGCACCTGCAAGGAGGCTGCTTTTCCCCATACGCAAATCATTACAAAAAGTCACCTCAAACATCATGTCTGCACCTACTCCAGCTACTGCCATAGATAAAATCATTGAAAAAAAAGATCAGGTGGACAGACCGGGGATACCTGTGTACCCACCCTGATTATAAAGGTATAGTCCAAGTGGCTGGGGAGGTTGAATACCCGTGTGCCCACCTTGATCATGAAGGTGTAGTCCAAGCAGCTACCTGTGAAAGGACTAAGGCCCCCATCTTTGCGCAACCCCTCTAAGAAGGACTCCAGAAAATTGGATATTGTGGCTGAAAGAGTTTATACATCAACTTCCCTGCTTATCAAGCAGGCAACTTACGGAGCTCATATAGCTCAGTGCCAGAAGGCAGGGATTTATTTAACTCTAAAATTTGATTAGCGTTTTGTTCATAAAAGTGCTAAATCTTTGTAAAAATGCATAGCTCTTGCCTCATTGTGTTTAACAAACACAGCACTTCTAGAAAATCTATTTAAATACTTTCTGTACAGTTAGTATAGTCCCAAGAAAAAAACTGCTAATCAATTATTTAAAACCCTGAGAAGGTACTGCTGAGTACAGTGCTGGCAGTAGCTGACAAGGCTGTCGGAGAGTTGGCACAGGATCTGACTGCCTCAGCAAAGACAGCCCTGGATGCAACCAGACACCACTTCCACGTGGCTGTGGACACTAATGACACTGTTACAAGGGTCGTAGCTCATGCAGTGTCATTGAGGCAGTTCTCCTGGCTAAGGACAACCATCCACTCCCAGGACACTCAGCCCAAGGCTCTGGATTTCCAATTTGAAAGAAATTCACTTTTTGGTGACAAAACAGAGGCATACACAACAAAGGTGGATGAGTACAAAACCACTTACAAAACAACTCTGAAAAGGAAAGAACTCCACTTCCTACAGGCCTGATGATAGGGGAGGCAGGGGTAGGGGCTACTTTCAAAAAGCCTATGCCCCCCACACCCCTTATGGGTACCAACTCCAAAGAGGTTACTACAGGGGCAGAGGCAGGAGGGGCTCCAACCATGCTACGGCAGCCCCCAAGCCTCAGCTAAAACAAAACCCTTGACAGTTCTGCATAGGTTGCCCAACTTTTGCCAGTGGGGGGAAGACTGGCCCTCTACTTCCAGGAATGGGTAAACATTACCAGAGACAAGATGGTCCTGGAGGTAGTGAGCCAGGGGTTGTCCCTGAAGTTCAAAAATTCCTAAAACTGCAGAAACACAAAAGTTTTCCTGCTCACTCTCCCACAGAAAGAATTCTGCTGGAACTGAAAGTAAACAAACTGCAAACAAGCAAAAGCATGGGAAAAGGTGCCTGTCTCCCAGTGGGGCAAGGGCCTGTTTTCAAGGTACTTCCTGACCCACAAGAAAAATGGGGAGTAGTGACCTGTTTTGGACCTCAGATACCTGAACAAGCACATTAACAAAAAATGAAACAATAAGGTTCAAGATGGTCACACTGGTCACAGTGATAATCATCCTTACAGTAAGGGCATTAGCTGAGGTCACTGGATCTGAAACACTCCTATTTTCACATTCCCATCAGACCTAGCCACAGAAAATATCTCGGGTTCAGGCTAGGAAACTGCCACTATCGTGTACGGTCATTTCATCCCCGGACGAAAAGTCGCGGTCTCAATGACATGGACTCAGTGTTGCGTTGACAAATGGAAACCAACAAAAATGGCACAGAGCATCTTGTGTTGCAGACTAATATTCACCGCAAACGTTGATAGCAGAACAAGTTGCTGTGAAAGCTAGCCTGTCAATGACAGTTACAAAAAAAAACTGGGCAATGTACTATTTTAAAAGAAAACTCCCTTGAAGGTGAACTAATACATTATAGAGAAAAGAACACCTTGCTGTGCAGGGAGTAAAGACTTCTTTGAGCTGAAAAATTCACTTGACCAAGCTGAAGATACTTGATTTTCTTTTATTTTTTACATGAAAATTCCCCTACGTTTTGCTCCTCAGAGCTTGTTCACTGGGATTAATTATCTGTTTGAAACATAAAAACACATTCTTTATTATTCACACTCTGATATTGTTTTTTTTTCCTTAAAAAATCTTTTAATATATTTAATTATTTATTATAAGAATCTGCATTTAATTTACCCTGAAACATTCTGTTGTCTGTTAAATTCCACCATCCACAGATTTTTTCCATATTTTTCTTTCTGACTTTACAGTTCCTGTATTCATACATAAAACAGACAACTGTTTGTTTGCAATGGCAGCATAGACAATGACTAGGTTAAAATGCTATAACTATTCACTTCAGTATGCAATACTTGAAACCCCATGACTGCTCACATACCTCAGAACTGAGCTGTATTTGAACCCTTTTTTTATTATATCTAGTTTTCCACCAGCCAAAATGTTTCTATATCCTTGTTGTTTTCTCTTAGTAATCATGTACCTTAAATAAGTAAAAAAAAAAAAACTTACTCAGTGATTACTTTAAACCATTATGGCCCCATTCTAAATTATTTTTATAGATTGTTTTGAACCTTCGGTGAAACACTTACCGTGTTGTGCCCCACAAATTATTCTTTGGTGCCTCAGAGTTCAAGGCTCACTTTTAGTTAAATTTTCACAGGCCTGATTTCTTTTGAATCTTCATGTTCTTTCTTGGTGCTAATTACCTTTAATACAAACATTTTTTTTTTTTTGAGTAAACTTGTTCGCAAGCTTTATGTCCCAATTAGCCTTCTTTTAAGTAAAGTTTTATACCTTCAATGAGAGCGCTAACCTCGCTGTACCCCACGCTGTACTGACTCGCTTTGTTGACTATAAGGCTCCCAAACAATATTGTTCCCGATGCTGTACAGGCTCAATCAGGTGTGGCTCTCCTCTTGAGCCTGCTCGGATTTACCACCAAAGTGACGTCACACTTCATGTATCTCTCGTGGAAATGAGAGTGTTGCCAAGCAACTGTACATTCTCCCCAGTTGAGCAGGAGACTCGGTTTGTCTGAGCAGGCTCTAATGCATTTTTAACCAAGCCTGTGTTGTGTTGCCAACCGCTTTATATGTTATTGTCCCATTATTGTCAGAACCAGTCAGAATAAGTAAACCATCCACATAATACAGAATTCTTTCAGTGTATTCCAAGTATTTACATGCAAAATAGTACTAATCTAATTTCAGTTAATGAGCAAGAAAGGAAGGTTGTACAATTGAATGACAACCTTAGTGACAATAATCAAAACAATTATTACCATATGAATCATGCTGGTCGTCATGACAAAAACATTTTTTTACTATATAATTTTGTATTCAAGCAAAAACAAGGGTAGGTACAATACCTACTCGTATTTTTCATTTTTCTAGAGCCATTTCATTTATTATACACGTATATGCTGTTACTCATTGACTTATTGAGACACCTATTTTACACCAGTTCTAGAGCACTCTAACATTTCCTAAAATATTAAGCATTCATTCTAAACTAAATTCTAGACACGCTTGCCAGTTGCTTTCTATATTCATTCCTATTATTGGATCTAATGTATTTAGTAAAACATTCCACTTCATTTCTGCTTTATCTAATAGTTGTTTATAGTCGCCTCCCTTAAGGGATGGTCATACTGCTTCCAATCCCCAGAATCTTAAAGATGCTCCTGTATATCCTTCTCTGTTAAAATGTAGTGCAATTGGTGAATATTCATCCCTATTTCTAATGTCTCCTTTGTGCTCTAAAATTCTCTTTTTCAAGGCTCTTTTAGTTTGACCCACATATAATTTGTCACACGGACACTGTATGATGTAAATCACACCTTCAGTATTACAGTCTATATGATCCCTTATTTTGAATTCTTTATTGACAAATAGATGTTTAAATAAATCCTCTTTACTGGTATTAACAAACAATGAAGGTCCAAAAATGGAAATGTTAAAGGATTTAGCCTTGTTTATTTTACAACATAATTATTTTGAGTTCAACTGACTATTGTACCAGCAAGACAGAAGGACAGCAATGGGGAGCACAATGGCCCCAGCATATGCAAATGCATTTGTGATCAATTTTGAGGAGGAAAAGGTGTTCAATGATCTAATAAATCCATTTAAAAGTAAAATGATATTTTGGAAATTATTTATGGATGATGTACTTTGTTTATGGCTGGGAACAGAACCAGAGTTTCCAAATTTTCATCAGGCCCTAAATAGTTGGGACAGAAATCGAAAATTCACTATAACTAGTAGTTGTGACAGCATCCCTTATCTAGATTTGTTAATAATTAAAGAAGGAAATCGAATTAGCACTACTATTTATAGAAAAGAGACTGATATAAATACTATATTACGTAGCACAAGCTACCATGAGCCCAAATTAAAAAATAGTATACCATATTCGCAAATGGTAAGAGTTAAGAGAAATTGCCAGAAAGTGGATGATTATCAAAAAAATACACAAGAAATGGTAAAAAGATTCACGAATAGGGGGTATAAACCCAGTGTCTTAAAACAAGCTTGTTATAAAATAGAAGGTAAAACCAGGGAAGAGTTGTTACAGAATAAACAAGAGAAAAAGCAGCTTAATAGAACAGTTTGGGCACTTAAGTACAAACACAAAATGGCAGACATTCGTAGAATTATAAATAAACATTGGCACATGGTAACCCAAGATAATGTGCACATTGCATCTTTATAGCAGAAACCAATTATAGTGGCAAAAAAGTTTCAAATTTGAAAGATAGGTTAGTGCACTCCCAGTTTGCAACACATGACAGGGAGGAGTCCCAGTTGTTACTGGGTCCTTTACAACCGGGAATGATAGGATGTGGTAGATGCACGGTCTGTAATAATACCAGTAAAAAGGATTTATTTAAGCATCCATTTGTCAATAAAAAATTCAAAATAAGGGATCATATAGACTATAAGGTTCTTTTCTCTGCAATGACAGTTACAACTTTCCTCCACAACAACATGCTAACAGCCTTCTGTTTGTGGTCAGAATCCAGAATGAAAAAAATGAAAAATTGCACTACTGGTAGCCCAGGACATTACCCACCATGAACACGGCAGTGGGAGTAAAGGACATAGTGAAGGCCAATTTTTTTGGCCACTTTAATATCCAAAAACGATGGTCTAGTGATCTTACCCTGATTCTCAGCTACCAATGGCAGTTTTCTTCTATTCAGCACCATCCCAGAAGAGTAAAGTCAAAAGCCGGGAAAAGTATCAGGATATTCTAGCTGCTGGCAGGAGAGAGGGACATAAACAGACTGTCAGATTCACCTGTTATTATTTCTCTCGGTGTCCAAGCTTTGCCCATGCACTGCAGTCTCTGCCCTCTGCCTGCAGCTTAAGTTCTGATGCAAGGAGGAGTAGGAGGAAGGAATGGTTCTTGCTGGCAGTCCCAGTCCCTCTACCTAAGAGAGAAACCGTCTTCATGCATCAGCACCTCACAGCCTAGTACCGCATATGGATGGAATGTCGCCGTCTGAAATGTGGCGGCTTTATTGCCAGTGTCGGGACATATCATCGGCAACTTTCTGCCTGGTGATTGTTTGCCCATGCTACATTGTGTCCGTGGCAATAAAGCTGCTATATTTCTGATGGGGACATTCTGTCCATATGCCATCGATACAGGTTTATAGCCCTTGACTTTGGCCTCACTTCGATAACCAAGGGTCTTCATAAAGTGCTTAGCCATGGTGGCAGCACACCTGAGGAGGCAAGGTGTGATTGTTTTTCTTTAGCTTGACAACTGGCTAGTCTCAAGAAAAAAAGAACGTGAGACAATGTGCTGTATTCAGCAGGTAAAAAGCACCCTGGAAAAATGGGGTTTCTTGATTAGTCTGCAGAAGTCCCAAACAGAATCTGTTCAGGTGCTGGACTTCACAGGTGCAGAACAGGACACCCGGCAAGGGAACGTCTTCCTTCCTCAAGGAAGAGTAGTAACTCTGATTGCCACAATAAAATCATTCTCAGCGGGCCAACCAAATCCTGCAAGGAGTTTTTTACAGCTATTGGGCCACATGGTTGCATCCACAGCTATGGTCCCATGGGCCAGGTTTCAGATGGGACATCCAGTACCACTTAATAGACCACTGGTCTCAAAGATTGAATTTCCTCTCCAAACTAGTGCCAGTCACAAAAGCATTGCTCAGATCAGTAGAGTGGTGGAAGGAAGAAAGCAACCTCAGAGAGGGCATTCGCTTCCTCCAGCAGTCCTCATCAAGTATCCTCACAACAGATGCTTCACTCCTAGTGCGGGATGCCCACCTTGAGGACCTCACAGTGTATGGCATCTGGAGCCCACAGGAGACCCAGGTACACATCAGTCTTCTGGAACTCAGGGCAGTATTTCTGGCAATGCAATCCTTTTCCCAGCTACAAGGTCAATATGTCTAAATCAGAACAGGCAATACCCCAGCAGTATACTACGTAAACAAGCAGGGAAGTGCAAAATCCTCAAAACTGTGCACAGAGGCAGTGGGGATCTGGGACCTGGCTTACTCCTTAGATGCAAAGATTTCTGCAGTACACTTGCCAGGCAAAGACCATCTCTTGGCAGACTCCTTAAGCAGGATAAGCCAGGGAAACCAAGAGTGGACCCTAAACTAGGAGGTTCTGGTCATGGTTTTCAGAAGATGGGACACTCCAGAAATAGAACTGTTTGTGTCCTGGGAGAGCAGTAACCTCCCAAGGTTTGTTGCAGGCCATCAGCCAAGGGCACAGTCACAGAGGATGCGCTTACCTTCAAGTGGATAGGGAGGTTTCTGTGTGCCTTCCTACCATTCCCACTCATATAGAGAGTGTTCCTTAAACTCTGGAAAGAGAGCCAGCAACAATGATCCTGATAGCCCCAGAATGGGTCCACCAAGAATCCAATCCGTCTGCCACTGAGTTACAACCTGCTGACCCTATCTTAGGGCAGGATAACATTCCCAGACCCCAGGACTTTATGCCTGAGTGTGTGGATCTTTAAGAGCTAGAGTTTTCTAAATCAGTTCTGAGGGTGCTTAAAGTTCCCAGGAAACCAGTACCAGGAGAGCATGCTCCTCTAAGTGGAAGAGATTCTCGTACTGGTGCACCCCAGAAAGATAATCCCAGTGCAGGCAGGGTTGCCAGAGTCCTGGACTATCTAGTACACTTGCAGTCCCTAGGCCTGAGACCATCAACACGAAGGGTACATCTATCAGCAGCATTGGCCTACACATCAGCAGGCAAGGGCAAGTCACTGGTCTTTAACCCTATTTTTAAAAGTTTTTTTAAAGCCCTTGGTCACCTGTACCCAGTTGCGAAGAACCCAGTTCTCCCGTGGGACCAGAACATCTGCTATGCCCAGCTGATGGAGGCCCCCTTTGAGTTTATAACTACTGCTGATTTAAAATATGTCTCGTGAAAAGCCATTTTCCTGATTGTCATTGCATCTGCTAGGAGTCTAAGTGAGCTGAAAGCCCTCTACACAGAACCAAACTACATAAACTTCCACATGGACAAGGTAGTCCTTAGAACCAATAGGTAGGAAGTGGAGATTGTTCAGACTTGCATATCAGTTGCTTCTACATGCCTATTACTGTGTCGTATGGTTACTGGATTGTCAAGCACCTTTATGTGTGTAATGTTCTCCTCTTTTCACTTGAATAAAGCTGAGTTTCAAAAAAAAAATAGGAAGTTCCTACATAAGGTGGTTTCAGAATTCCACCTGAACCAGTCAGTTGCCCTTTATGTGCTCTGCTCTGAGTACTCCAGCCCAAGTGAGCACATATTGCACAGTCTAGCTCTGATGTGAGCACTGGGCATCTACCTGGAGCGAACAAAGAATGTCGGGTCTCGGGGCACTCAGCTTTTTGTTACCTACAGTGAGGCGGGTAAAGGTAAACCAGCAGCCAAGAGGACTGTCTCTCACTGGGTGGTCTCTTGCATACAGTTTTGTTTTGGAAATGCTCCGAGAGGCTTAATGGCATATTCAACAAGGGGCATCCCACTATTGGACACCGCCCAGCTGAGGAGCCTGTTACAGGGGACTGCAGAGAGCCTTAAGAGGTAAAGCCTCCTTCCTTCCAGCCTACTTGTGGAGAGCTTTTACCACGTTGGCACTGTGCACTGACTGCCCCACCTGCCCAGGGTTGGCTCTACATTTATTGCTGCTTACGGGTCACATGACATCACGTGACCTAAGTGTCCACTTTTCCATTTGCAGCTTATACTCTCTGACCACTAGGGGTTGCTGCAGTACCCTTCCAGCCACCGCTCTGTTCAGTTTCCTCATCTCCACTCCCTATTTACTACTGGTTTCTGGCCACTAGGAGTCACTATAGCATCCTCCCAGCCCCTGTTTTCCCCACTCTGCATCCCTCCTAATCTCTACTCCTCCCCTTATCTGTTACAGTCCCCTGTGGGTCTCAGACCCTGTACCACTGACCCGATAGTCAACAAGTCTACCACTAAGACAGCAAGTCAGGCCATTTACTGTCTCTGTTCCACAGTTCTTAAAGCTTCTTGCTCCATAGTCAGCTAAAAAGAGTTTTCTGGTATCCCACTGCAGGTCTTAAACCCTGTACACTTGATACCAGAGTCAGCAGCTCTACCTCTAGGCCAGCAAGCCAAGATAAATTTCTCTTGGTTTTTAAAGCCCTTAAAACTTTTGGTTCCATAATCAACTAAAATTACTCCCTGCTGTCCCAAACCCAGTACCATTGAGACCAAAGTCAGCAGCCATACCACCAAGCCAACAAGCCAAGATAATCTTCCCTTGGTTTTTGAAGCTCTTAAAGCTCTGGCTCCCCCACCCCCAGCCACTTTGCTCTGCCTCCAAGGCTACCTGGCACCATGAGTGCTCACCTCCACCTTATGTGTCTCATCTTCATAAGCATCCTAAGGCTCACCTCCCACCAGCCAGACCTTACTGCCTCCCCTTTGTCGACTGCACCCATATACCTCACCAGTGTAACCCACTTACCCCCAACCATGTCAGTGCACCCTGGACCCCTGCATCCACCCCCTAGCTGCCCCCTCAACTCCGCCACCCACCTTGGCTCCCTTTGGCTCCACCACCTTTGTGTCTTCCTGACCCTCCAAACCCTGCCCACCCTTTGCTCCCCTACTGCCTGCCCTGCCTCTCAGCGTACTCCCAAAAAGTTAACAAACTGCCATCCCAGGGCTAGAACCTTGGTCATTCTATTACTCCTCTCTGGTGATATCCACCCCAACCCAGGCCTTGCCACCACCAGTCCACCAACCATGTCCAATGGGCTCTGTATTGTCTCTATGAACATTTGCAGCCTGCTGAAACATTTCGCTGCCATTCAGTGCTGGGTCATACAACACCAACCAGACATCATAGCCCTAGTAGAAACCTGGCTAACTAAGTCCACCCCAGACTCCTTTGTCTCCCTTCCAGGCTACACCCTATATCGCGAGGATCGAGCAGGTAAACGTGGTGGTGGTTGTGCATTTTACACTCGTGACACCATCATTGGCCACGCCCTCTCTGCCCCCAAGCTAGCAGACTGTGCCCAGGCCCTTACCCTCAGACTTACCCCAGACACATCCTAAAGCCCGCTCTATCTCACAGTCTCCTACATACCCCCAAGGAACCGGACCCCAGCTATATCGTGTCTCACTGAATATTTCTCCTCCCTTCCCAGTAAAACACAAGAAGTCCTAGTCGGAAACCTCAACGTTAACTGGCTCAGTCGCTCTGCCTCACCAATAAGAGACGCCTTCGCTGCATTAGACCTGACCCAACTCGTCTCCCAACCCACTAGACGTAACCAAACTACAGGGACTTGCATCCTCCTAGACATCATTGTCTCCAACCGCCCCCAAAAGATTCAGGATATTCAGATCGTCCCGGACTCCTTAAGTGATCACTCCCCTCTCCTATTCCTCTGGTCTTCCCCCACCCCAAGCATGTAGCCCAGGCAGACTGAAAAAACTCACAGTTCCTCGCTCTCATTGATTGGTCTCCCATCCGCCATGCAACCAACGTTGACACTGCCCTTGACCTCTTCTCACAAGCCTTTAACAAGGCCTGTGATCTTTTTGCTCCCTTCACTATGATCCGTTCCAAAAGACAAAATGCGCCTTTGGTCACCCCTGCCCTACTCCAACTGCTCAGGGACAGGGATAACCTCTGGCATATAGCCACTAAGACTGGCCGGATGGCTGACAGATAGGCATATAATGCCGCACGTAACAGGTGCACGTGGCCCATCCGTAAAGCCAAGGCAGACCACTACCAGGCCACCCTCACCTCCTTATGGGTGTGTGTCCAGAACTTCTGGCACAATATAAAATAAATAAATGGGAAAACATGCTCCCCCCCAGCCCCAACTTACGGTCAGTGGCTCCACCGTTACTGACCCCACTGACATTGCCAACTGCCTTAACTCCTCCTCTACACATCTTAGCCCTGTCCTCCAGAGTAAATTTTTCAACCCGACCCATCACCCTCAGATCCTCGGCACCCCCGGTTCTGTCTACGCAGAGTATCCATCCAGGAAGCCAGACCACACCTGCTTAAAGCATTAAACAGCAACAGTCCTAGCAGTGACTCCCTGGATCCAAAAATACTCCAGCTGGTCCTGGATGATGTCCTGGTCCCACTCACTGACCTACTAAACCAGTCCCTCTGCCTGGGGCAATTCCCTACAGCGTGGAAAACAGCTATTGTCACATCTATTCACAAAGGAAGTGACAGGTCCACTCCCAGCAAGTATTGTCCAATCTCCATCCCCCCCAAAGCCTTAGGAAAAAGTGGTTGGCCACTTAACTCACCAAATATCTAGCAAAATACAACATTCTTTGCCCAGAACAGCATGGCTTCCGTGCTGGTCACAGTACATGTACAGCGTTAATGGAGTTCTCCAACTTCCTGCACTCCTTCCTGGACTCTGGTTCCCTAGCTGGAGCAGTGTTCATTGACCTTTCTAAGGCCTTTGACACTGTTTCCCAACCCGTCCTACTAAATGCCCTCAACCACACAGGTTTTTCTGCTGGCCCCCTCGCCTGGTGCGCAAGTTACCTATCTGCCCGCTCCTAGCATGCCAAAAACAATGGGATACTCTCAGAAACCCTTCCCATCCGCTCAGGGGTTCCTCAGGGCTCTATCTTGGGCCCACTACACTTTAGCCTCTACCTGAACACCCTGCCCTGTGCCTGTTCTGGCAATATTCTCCTGTACGCCAATGACGCCATTATTTATGCCACCCACAGAAATCCCACCTCCTGCCAAAACTCCCTCCAACACTCCTTCAGTGATGCTGAGAACTGGTTTAAGGAGAGCAGACTAGTCATTAACCTCAAAAAAAACTAAGGCAATGCTCTTTGCCCACCACCAGAACAGAGCCAGTAACAACCCACTCCAAATCCTCCCCAGCACTCATCAACCACTTGAACAAGTTCACTCTTACAAATACCTTGGGATCACCTTTGACTCGGCCCTCACCTTTCATGCACACGTTACAGCCCTCGCTTCCGCTGCTAACGCTCGTCTTGGCATCCTCTACTGTCACAAGGACTGCCTCATACCTGATGCTCTCAGACTCACCGTTACATCCTCAGTAATCTCCCTTGTCGACTACAGCCTTCCAGTCTGTGATGCTGCTGACTCCACAGCCCTCAACAAGATTTGACTCACCCTAAACAAGGCTTGCAGACTAGTGACCAGTGCCTCTAGGCTCATCCACACCTGTCAGCTCCATGACATGGCCAAACTCCTTAGCCTCAATGAACGCCTTCACTACCAAACTTGCCTACTAACTAAAAGGATTCTACACGGGCTCTCACCCCATGGGGTTTCTGCCTCCATCCATCTTACACCATCTGGAGTCACTACCTGAACCACTGACAAGGTCACCCTGCTGGTACCCAGAACTAGGACCACCCAGGCACAGAGGTCATTCAGCTACAGAGCCACATCCTGGTTCAACTCACTCCCTGCAGCCATTTCCAACACCACCAAAATTGCCCCCTTCAAAACTGCCCTACGGAACCAATTGTTCAACACCCGCTGCTGCACCTGTCGCTAAGAGATGCTCTGTTGCTCTCTAACACTATTGACTTAGCCCTCTGGGCCAAACCACCCTCACCACACACCCCCTTGGCCTCCATCTCCTCTGCCAGTACCTGCTGGTACCAACCTGTCAAGTCTGAAATGTTTTCTAATTACTGTTTATGTTCAAGCAACTATGTAAAACTGTGTTACTCTGTATGACTGTATTCTGCCCGTATGTTGACTCTGTATGTCCTCTTTGTGACGAGGCACCTTTGTAAACGAGCCTTTGGCTCAAAGGTTGTAAATCCGATTATACAAATAAATAAATCTACCTGGAAAACAGTGCACACCTTCACAAAGCACAATCGTCCTGACATACAGTCCAGTAGGGATAACAGCTCTGAAACTGCTGTCTTGAAGAACCTTTTTCTGAAATCTGTGCTGGACCCAGGCTCCCAAGGCGCTGCTGTGGAGTCTACTTTGTGTGAAGCACCAGTAAGGGATTCCTGGAGTAAGAAGAAAAAATTACTCACTGTGGTAATGCTGTTTCTTCTCAAGGATCCCACACTGCATTGTATGTATGTATGATTATGTTGATGCGGAGCCTTTGTAAATGAGTCTACGACTCAAAGGGTTGTAATTCCTATGATATGTTAAATAAATAAATAAATCTGTGATTTACACTCCGTAACCATGCTTCCCCTTCCAGAACCTGAAAAATAGATTCAGCACAGGAGTCGATCCTTTTCATTAAGGTTGCTTGAGCATTACTATTGTAGTTCCTTGACAATTGTAAAATGTGGTCTGTTAAATATTTTTCACCATTTTAAATATTTTCAACATGTCTGCTGAAATTTGTTTTTCAAAACTCTGTTTCAAAAGTTTTTTAAATAAATTTTTGATAGCCATTTATCTGGTTTAAGTAGTCACAGCTCCCTCTAGCCATGGAAACAAATCTGCTTTTAGAAGCTATAGTGGACCACAATGCAGAGCTTGAACCTTCATTCTAAATTTCCATAACCAGCATAAGATTCTATCTCCAGAGCATCATTCACTGCCGGGAAGATGATGCTTTGTGTAAATAATAGTGAGGTTTCCCTGAAAAGAAACAACAATACTACAGTATTTTTTTTCTTCTGGACTTTGGTACTGTTTTATTCTCAGACTCTGAGTCAGGGGGACACCTTATTGAATTTGGTCAGTGAAGTACTGCCCCAGTATTCCATGTAGTGACCAGCCACGGAGGGAGGTAACACTTATCCAGACTGATGGACTTCACAGGACTTGTATTGGACTATTTTCGGGACAGTTTTAGATATTCTCCTCCTGTCATGTTTGCAGGCCTTATAAATATTGGATCATTGTCGGGCCCCATGACCCACTTGTTTTTAGAGTCTGGCCATTGTGCGAATGACCTTCTCTCCTCAGTAGTAAGTAGCACTGCACTAGCTTTGAACAATTCCCAGGTCCATCTCAGTGCATCTTTTCTTGTTTGTAAGCCTTGTATGTACTGAATCTCTGATGATGCTTTATTCTGTACTATACTCTGACAACTGTCATAATAAAAGTTTAAATAACAAAATAAAAAAAACAAACTTGGGTCATGATGAAGTAGCTTATTGTGGACTGGGATGTTGTATGACAGCTCTCTCAGTGAACCCACATCCTTCTGTGTGTTATTGCCTCTACAAACCCCCCACCATTATACTATTATAGGAGAGAACCTTAAGAATTGTAAGGAGTGTGGGCTAATGGAGCTGGTACTGAAAGTGATATACCTAGAGTAAGCATGCAGGATAATTTGGATGGTGGAAGAATTTGAAAGGCCATTTAGACAAGTAGTAATAGTAAATTTTATTTATAAAGTGCCCAGTCCCAGCGGCTCGGAGCACTGTACAGTGATTACAACAAAACTATCTTGTAAATAAATAACGCTTCAAAATACACAGCCACAATATATAAAATTATAAATAATACATATAAAACAGAACTAATGATGTAGTGCTGGTCAATAAGGTAAACTTGAGGCTTGGAGATCAAACAATGCCAAATGTCTCCTGAAAGAGGGAGGATTTCAGGCACCTCTTAAAAGCTGCCAATGAGGGGGTCTTTCTCAAAACACTGGGAAGCCTGTTCCAAAGGTCAGGGCTGATAGATGAAGAAGCTCTGTCTCCAGGGAATTTCAGTCTCACCCTAGGAACGGCTAAGAGACCCACCTCAGAGGAGTGGAAGAGGCAAGAGGTCTGATAGGGAGTCAGTAGGTCACTCAGGAAGCCAGGACCAAGTCCACACAGGGCACTGTAGGTCAGCAAGCCAACCTTGAAGGTGATATAGCACTTCAACACCAGCCAGTGCAATTCATGCAGGACTGGAGTTTTATGACATGACTTTGGAAGGCCCGTTAACAACTGGGCCACTGTGTTCTGCAGCAGCTGTGAACGTCATAGGGCACTTCACTCACCTCAAGGTATAAGCATTGCAGTAATCAAGTCTAGTGGTAATAAATGCATGTACCAGTGAAGGCAAGCCTTCCAGGGAAATAGGAACATTGCACAAATTAAACTAAGATAATATAAGCCATTCCAGACTACTGCCGACACCCGAGTCTCAAGTGTCATACTGTCATCCAGAATGACTCCTGGATTCTTAACCTTCATAGAGGTCACAAACCCAGAAAAACCTAGACATAAGCCAGTCCCTCCATCAGTGTCACCTACGCTTCCCTCTCCAACCAAGGTCAATCATCAGTACCTCCATCTTAGAAACATAAAAATGTAGAAGATGATGGCAGAAGGAGACCATAGGTCCATTTAGTCTGTCCAAGGTTTCCCAGGGCCTAGCCCCCCTACCCTCTTTACGTTGTTGAGCTCTTACTCTGTCCCATCCCCTCTTGAAAGCCGCCACAGTTTTAGTGCCCACCACCTCAGCAGTCAGTCTGTTCCATGGTTCACTTACTCTTTCTGTGAAGTAATATTTCCTCAGATCCCTTTTGAAGCTCCTACCCTGTAGCTTCCATTCGTGTCCCCTGGTGGCTGAGCCTCTATTCTGTTAAAAAAAAAATTTTGATTAGGCCATTTTGTTAATGCCCCTCATGAATTTGAATGTCTCAATCACATCAGCCCTCTCCTTTCTAGTCTCTAGAGAGTACATGTTCAATGTCTTTAGTCGCTCCTCGTAAGAGAGCCCCTGGAGACCCTGAACCATCTTGGTCACCCTTCTTCACACAGTCTCCAACCTATCCCTGTCCTTCCTAAGGTGAGAGCTCCAGAACTGGACACAGTATTCCAGGTAGGGTCTCATCAGGGACCTATATAGTAGGAGGATCACTTCCCTGACCCTACTGTCGAAACCTCTCTGTGTATACCCCAGCATTTTATTTGTTTTGCCGTAAGCTTTGTTGCATTGATTCGACTGCTTAAGGGTGTCGCATATGATGATCCCAAGATCCCTTTCCTCGTGTGAGGTGCGGAGTGGGACCCCATTGAGCCAGTACTCTGCTTCAGGGTTCCCCTTACCCAGATGCAACACCTTGTACTTTTGTGCATTGAACTGTAGCTGCCAAATCTTGGACCATCTCTCCAATTTTTTTCAGGTCTTTCTGCAGCTCCTTCACTGCCATAGCGCTGCCAACAGTACCACCTAACTTAGTGTCATCTGCAAAGAGGGCTAGTTTGCCCTGAATGCCTTCTCCAATGTCACTAAGATACATATTAAAAAAGGCCGGTCCCAAGACCGATCCCTGTGATACCCCACTAGTGACCTCCCTCTCACCTGACCACTCCCCGTTGACCACCACTGCTTGTCCTTCAGCCAGTTTCCCACCCACCTGACTATGCTCCCAGCAGTGCCTAGGTCCTCTAACTTTTTTAATAGGTGCTTATGTGGCACTGAATCAAAGGTCTTATTAAAATCGAAGTATAAGAGATCAACTGGGTGGCTTTAATCTAATTCCTTAGTCACCCAGTCAAAGAACATAATGAGGTTTGTCTGGTGTGACCTCCCTGCTATGAGCCCATGTTGTCTCCCATCCTGAAGTCCATTTTTTTCCAGGTATTCTACTAGGTCCTGTTTAATTAATATTTCCATTAATTTCCCAACTACAGATGTGAGGCTCACCGGCTTGTAACTGCCGATCTCCTCCCTACCCCCTCTCTTGTGGAGAGGTACCACATCTGCTCTTCTCCAGTCCCTAAGCATGGTTCCCATCTGTAGTGAGTGGTTGAACAAATGTGCCAGGGAGTCTGCCAATTCCTCAGCTAGTTCCCTCAGCACCCTTGGGTGCAGTCCATCCAGTCTAGGTGCTTTGTCCACTTTAAGATGCTCCGGTGTTTCCCTGACCCTGTCTGTGGTGAGTGTTGGGATCACCATTCTTGGGATCCCCATATCCTCAGCCTTTACGCCACTATCTGGAATGGGCCTATCATGCACCTTGGTGAATACTGAACAGAAGAAGTTT
Organism: Neoceratodus forsteri; assembly: GCA_016271365.2. Taxonomy (NCBI): domain Eukaryota; kingdom Metazoa; phylum Chordata; order Ceratodontiformes; family Ceratodontidae; genus Neoceratodus; species Neoceratodus forsteri. The sequence goes on along the minus strand of CM057455.1, from coordinate 880,263,077 downwards.
GTTTAACAGAAGGCATCTGCTCTAATCATCTTTGATCCTATCACCATCTAAGAGCCGGGCTATCACCCTCTCTTTTTTCTCTTCTCCTGAATGTATCGAAAGAAGTGTTTGTCCCTTGATTTGACCCCCACTGAGATCCGAAGTTCAGTTGCCACTTTTGCCCCTTTGTCTTGTCCAGATTGAGTTACAACCAGCTTGATGACATCCAGCCCTGGTCTCAGCCAGGCATGAATTTATGGCCTCGACCACACCAGGTGTCCCAGGTGCAAAAGACCAATACGGCTCTGTATCATCAGCGTAGCAGTAAAAACCCAGACCATGTCATCTAATGATCCCTCTGAGGGGCAGCATATACACTGCAAACAACATGGGAGAGAGGATCGACTCATGGGGTACTCTGCAGAACAGGGGCCTCAGGAGTGAGGAGAAACTCCCCATCACCACCCTCTGCATCCTGTTTCCAAGGTAGGACTCAGTCCAGGCGATGATAGTGCCTGTGAGTCCACAGTACTCCCTGAGGTGATCCAACAACAACCCATAGTCCATGGAGTTGAATGCCGAAGAGAGATCAAGGAAAGTGAGAACTGACGGCTCTCCTCGGTCTTTGGCCCTCAGAAGATCATTCTGCACCCTGACCAATTTTGGCTAAGTACTGTGCCTTGACCTAAACTTAGACTGGAGAGGCTCATAGATGTCAAGGGTCATGAGGTGTTCCTCAAGCTGCACAGCCACCATCTTCTCTATAACCTTATCCAGAAAGGGGAGATTAGAGACAGGTCAATAATTCACCAAGCAGTCTAGGTCCAGAGTTGGCTTTTTCAAGAGGTGTCCCCAAATCTGCTTTCGGCAGCCTAGGAAAGACTGAAGGGGAACACTGGACCCAGAACCCCATCACACTTTGTTATTAGGTGAGTCTGGCCTGGATCCAACTCAAAAAAGGTGGGCTGTAGTTCTGAGTTCACCACACAAACCTCTTCCATCGAAACTGGTCTAAACTCGCTGCAGACCGATGTAGAACGCTCCCCCCATCAGCTCGATGCAGCTGGATCAAGGTGATCCAGATGGAGAGATCCCAGACTGAATCGAGGACACCCTATCAGAGAAAAAATGAGCAAACTGTTTGCACCAAGCAGATAAATTGGCTCTTACCAGTTGCAGACAGACACGATTTAAATATCTGTCCACTACCCGGAAGAGCTGAGCTGGTTGGTTTCTCCCTGCAGCACTCTCCCTGGACAGAAATTCTGCCTTCTTACCAGAGGTTGCCCTTTTTTGATACTTACCACAGTAAGTTCTCCAAGCCAGTTTATTCTTGTTAGACCTAGATCTTCTCCAATAATGCTCCAACCTCTGACCCCTTAACCTGAGCTTCCTGAGGTCCCTGTCAAACCATGGGGATCTCGAGGGCCAAGTCAGGGGTTGTATATAAACAAGGGAATATGGCATCTTTCACGGAACTACTAGTGCAAGTCCACCAACTGGAATTGACTATCATACTTTATAACTGCTGTCTCATAATGGGAAACCTGTTTAGAAACTGCATCAGTAGACAACCAACGAGGGTAGCTTCTATTTCTTTTTCCCTTGAGGAGAATGGACCTGAGAAAGGAATTAACATTCTGGTTGCTACTATAATGATTTGATTTAACTAAGGCAGTACCACAGAGTTTATTTCAATTTTTTTTTTTTTAAATGCTCACCGGAAAGAGAACTCTATTAGAGGCCAAGAAGAAGTTGTGATTTGCTTTTGGTGGGGGAAAGTGTTTTTCTATAAAATGGCAGCGATTAGAACATGACTTTCACTTTGTCTTCTAACATATTGGCCTAAAAATAGACGTACTTATGCAGCTTCTAAATTCGTTCACTGATTAAAAAAAAACGTTTTGCATGGCTCTGTGAACATACTGTAGGTGCCAATTAAACATTTTCTAATTTGAGTTTGAGTTGTACAAAATGATGTTAATCTTAAAAGGTTATCCGATTCTCAGATCATGGGAGTCTCAAAATTACTGGAAAAAATCATAACACAGCACAACACAAATTTAGATGCCGGTTTTACAGATAATTTGGACAGTCAGCAATACATTTTCTGTTGGGTTTTGTATGCATCTTGTTTATATACGAATGCTTTTGTATGGCCCCTGTGCTGCTAAGGAGTGCCAGTATTACTGGATATGGCTAAAATTGATTTGGTTCTGCTCTGTCATTTGGTGTCCATGGTTGGAGCTGCCCATGGTAATGCTTGAATCCAGTGTTTTTGATAAATGCTGATGGTTCGTTAGCAAGAAATGTAATGTGGCTGTCTATAGGATCTAGAGGTAATTGTTGACAGTAAACTGAAGTCAGGCTAGCAATGTGCTGCCACAGTTAAGAGTAAACACAATGTAGGACTGCATTAGGAAGCAGGTAAAGAGCAGGTCAAGGAAGGTGATCCTCTCCTTGTAATACAAGGCCTGGCAATAGTGGAGGACTTTAGATCCATTTGTGCTCTTTTGCCAACTACCCAAAGCTTTATGGCATGTCGACGCACTGTCCACACTAAGCACACTCTCAATCCCGCATTTCGGACTGTTGCATGTGCTGTGCTACAGGAGTAGTGATGTACAAACACACTACCCTTTACATTTAAAAAAATAAAATATAGCTGGCTCAGTGGCTTGGAGGGCTGAGGCATTGATTGCCTTATCTCCTGCCACACGGTGACCCGTGTCTGGTGACGGGTGTGGGCTGCTGGGGGTCAGCCGGGGGGAGGGCTGGGTGAGGATCGAGTGGCCGCCAGGCAGCTCTCCTATCCTGGATCAGGGAGATGTGCTCTCCCGGCCTTTGACCACCACCATGTGGAGGCATGGTGGTGGTGCAGGTGTTGGAAGGGAGCTAGGCGCTAGGCCAGGGGTGGGCAGAGCGGAATGGTCTCAGGCCAAGGCAAGTGTACACTCCTCCAGGTACATGCCCGACCTTGTCTGGGGCTCCAAGGATAATGGAGAAAATCAAGGAGAAAAAACTGAGGGTTGGGCTTTAATGACACCCCCAAGCTGGTACCAGTGGCTTACACAGGGCTCAGTGGACCAAGCGTCAGAAGACCTGGGGGATGGCCACGGTACCGAGGGGAAGGACTACCACAAGCCGCCCAGCCTGCCAGCCAGAAAGATAAAGGAAAATATGGGTAACAAATGGGGAGTGGTGGGGGGAGAAGACCCCCATTCTTAACAAAACCAGCTTCATAACAAAACCATCTTTTTATGCTTTGTTACATGGGGAGCTCCTCCCCCATATTTTTCTGTGTTACAGCTTCTCCTGAGCTGACAACTGTAGCGCTACACTAATTCCATTATGTACTGCTGCGCTACTTGCGTGGGTCTGGAGTCCTACACTGTCACCCAAGTACCCTGGTTAGACTTTCCCTGGACTACTTCATACATTTCCTGTCACTGCAGTACAGAAAAGACATTGGAGAGATTGATAGGCTCAGCACAAGGCTACCAAGCTGATAAGCAACAGGAGCAAGAGTCATGAGGAGAGAGTGGGCATACTCGAATTATTCAGCATAGAGAAGAGAAGGTTGTGGGGGGGGGGGACGACCAAGATTACGATGTTGCAGATACTGAAGGGATAGAAAGTGCAGAGTATCCACAGATGTTTGAGCTGGTGAGTGCTGGTAGAACTAGAGGACATGCACTCCAACAGAGAGAGGCAGTGTAAGGGGAAACATTGGAAAATATTACTTAGTCGGCCTGGTAATGCAGTGGTAGTGCTACTGCTCGCTATGGCAGCGACCAAGGCTCAGGGACAGACTTGGGTTGCTTGGTGGCCAGCCAGGGGAAGGAGGATCGAGCATCCCCAGAATAGCTTTCCTCCCTTGGGGAGGCAGGATCTGGGGTTCTGCTAATTGACTGCTACCTGCTAGAGGTCAGGTGGCAGCATAGTTGGTGTGCATTGAAGGGACAGGAGCAGTCACCACCTGCCAAGCTTGCATGCATGCTGTTACGTGTGTGTGTGTGTGTGTGTGTGTATACACTTGTATGTACTTGTGTGTCTGTGTTTGTCTTTGCATGCTGGCATCCTCAAGGGAGAAAGCATGAAGGAGAAAATCCCACGGCACTGGCAGCCTCCACAGGCCCATGCATGACCGACAAGGCAGGCCATCTGCCACATCTGTGGTCCTAGGTATGTGGTGGATAACCTGTACGTCTCTGAAAAGAGTAGTGATGGGGCTGGGGAGGGTCTATCCGGGAGACCAGGGCTAGAGAAATAGATGTGTTGAAATATGAAAATTTTACTTTATGAAGTCACATAAAGAATGGACAACACCTCCTCCAGAATACTGTATACATTCCTCCAAGCATCTGTTCCCAGAATGGTGGAGGACTGCATTAAATACCAGATGGGTCTTTGACCTGGAAACAGGGGTCAGCTTGACCTTTTTTTTGCACTAGCCAGCAAGGCAAGTTGATTCAAAATTGCACTAGCCCGCAGATAGTTGCACTAGCCCTCAATTATAATGGCAAATTTTGATCACTTATACAGGAAACAATGCAAGCCAAGAAATACTCTGATTATTGCACATTTATTCTGCTCCCACATGCTTCCAGCTCCCCAGCAGAAAAAAAAAGACTGACTGCAGTGCCATCACACACAGCGTGCCCCCCACATTGTTTTGTACCATAGCGTCCTCTCTTTCTGCCCCTCCCCCACCAAACCAGAGGACATCACAACAGCGAATGTTCAGTCAAGCAGCTCTGCACACACAATACCTGACACCATCAAGCACCTCACCACACTATCGCCACCCCCCCCCCACAGGGCAATGAACAGAGTTAGGCAGAGAAAGACACTCTCAGCCCCCAACCTATAGTCAACTGGAGACCCGCACTTCTGGAAGTTTTTGTACAGTCTCAAGTGAGCCAGGAGCACATATAAATTTATTTGGGGTGGGGGCTACACAAACCTAAGGGGCCTGGGGAATAGAAAATATGACATTTTTATTTTTAAAAGCATTGATTTTAAGATGCTCTGTCCCAACAATAACATATTTGTCTTTAACATTGTCTTTTCCTCAGCACAGACATAATGTTCTATTATCTCTGTTTATATATAGGATGATCTATGTACCCCAGGAATGCCTATTTTATTGAGGTTTATTTTTGTGACATACATGATCCAAAAGCTTTGTTTTTAGGATAAAAGGACATGCTGGGTGGGATAAGGCTGGGGTTGTATGGATGGTGATGGCTGGCATGGTCCATTACCCAGTACCCACCATTGTGCTGTCTGCCAAATCCTGTCCCTCTCAGCCCTAAAAGACGAAGACAGGCCCACTGCGCTAGTCTCATGGATAAATACTGATCACAGTCCCTGCCCTCCTGTCTCTCTTCCACTCTTTCCCCCTCCACCCCACTCCCTTAGATACTACGACTCCCAGTCTTTGTCGATCCATTGCATGTGCACCTTGGCTGCCTTCTCTTTTTTTTTTTTAAACTTAGTTTATTGAGAAAATTATTTCACAACAAATTACAGCTTTGGTATTTACTTACAACATATTTCTTTTCATATCTCATGTTTGCTAAAAACATAAAAAAAATACTTAATTTCAAGCCTTTAGGATTATTTCCATTCTTAGTAATTTCTCAGTTTAACATGGAAAAATAAAAACCATCAACAGAATTAAGTAAATTCAAATTATTAACCTTTGCTGGGACAAAGTACATTTCTTAGAACTACGAAAATGGTAGGACTAGAAGAGGCAATTTTATTGTATCACATCCTTGTAAAGGTCCCAACGGGTCCATCTATTCAAATACAGATTTATACAGTGATTAGCAGTGAAGGTAATTCTTTCCACTGTTTGAATTTGATTAACTATCCCAAGCCATTCTGGCATCTCTGGTGGGGTCTGCTGAAGCCATTTCTTTGTAATACGTTTCAAAGAGGCAACAGAAAGTACAGCCCATAAGTATTGTCCTTCTCTACCTTTAATACCTGAGGGATATAGCCCTAAAATTATGTTTTCTGGGCCTATAATACTGTCTAAACCAAATAATTATCTAAGATGTTGCTTTATTTCGTCCCAGAAAGTTTGGAGTGTTGGGCACAACCAGAAGATAGTGTCATGTTTGCATCTAAACAGCCACATCCCCTCCAGCAAGATGCTGTGGCTCTAGTGCCCATTTGGGCCTGTCTGCTTGGGGTTAAGAAGTATCTAAGTTTGATCTTCCAGGTGAATTCTCACCAATTCGGAGAGGACTTAGTTTGCCAACTAGTCCTGAATCCCAATTCCTGCTCCCACCTTCTTTGCAGTGCAACTGTATTATGTGTCCAGTCTGCTATCAGGTTCCAATAAAGCATTGTTATTGCCCCTTTACCATGTGTTGAGTCCCATATCATTTCAAATGTCCCGGAGTAAGGTCTAAAGTCCTTAAATTGTATATCTTTCTGCAGCATACCATTAATGTGATTTCTTAATTGGTAATAATATATGCGATTAGACTCCGTCCAGGCGAAGGCAACTCCCACCCTTTCAAAAGGCAAGATTGTATGCCCGTGCAATAACTGCCAAGAGGCACATATCCCTTTGTTAGCCTGCTTTTGGTACCAATTAGAGAGGCTGGCTGGGGTGAAAGACTTGTCTACACTCCACCAAGTATACTTACATATCTTACATTTTGTATACCCCCTTTTGATTCCCTGGTACCAGGCCTGTAAACTTGCCTTCGCCGAGGACAGAGACTCCCCCACATCAGAGGGGCGGCCCTGAGGGTCAAAAAATCTGGAGCATAATTGTGTTTTATCTGTTTGCTGCAATTCTAACTGTTGCCAGTGAGTTTGATGGCTTCTATGGGCCCATAGCAGTGCGGTCTTCATCTGAGCTGCTATCCAGTAGTCTCCTATATTTGGACATACCCGTCCCCCCCCCTCCTGCTTTGATAAAGAAAAAGTATTTTTAGAAACTCTGGGGCGCTTGTTTCCCCATATAAAGTCCATGACCCATCTCTGCCATATTTTGATTTCCTTTTGTGAAATCGTACATGGTACTGCCTGAAATAGGTACAGCAATCTCGGCATGATATTAGTTTTTATTATTTGCAATCTGGAGTAAAATGGGAAAGGAATACAGCCCCATCTCTGTAAATCCGTCCTTATTTGCTTTATCAATGATGGGTAATTATTGGCAAATAGTGTGGACAACGATTTACCTAATCCAACCCCCAGATGCTTAACCTCGCACTCCCACTTCATTGGGTATTTAATTTTAAACTCTTCTGGAACTGTATCCGATAGGACTAGCACTTCTGTCTTGGACCAGTTTAAGGTATAGGCCGAGAGAGCTGAGAATATCTCTATTTGTTTAAATACTTCTGGTGATGATTCTAAAGGATTCGTTAAATAGAGAAGCATGTCATCCGCGTAAAGGGCCATTTTGTGAGTAGTGTTCCCTATTCTTACCCTATGTATCTGATTGTTTATTCTTATGCTCTGGGCCAATGGTTCGATATACGTTGCAAAGAGCAAAGGTGACGGGGCAACCCTGCCTAGTACCTCTCAAGTTTAAAGGAGCTGGACACCTGTCCATTCGCCCTTATATATGCCATAGGGCCATCATATAATTTCGATATTAGGTCGAGAAAGAGAGTTGGAAAACCAAAGCTGGCCAGGGCGCCCCATAGAAAAGTCCATGAAACCTGGTCAAAAGCCTTTTTGGCATCTAGACTCATCACATAGGTGGGAGTTTCTGAGAATTGTAAATGTTCTATTAAATCTACCGATCTCCTAATATTATCACTGATCTGTCTTCCTGGTACAAAACCTGTTTGATCTAAATGAATTATCTCTGGAAGAAATTTTTCTATCCTTCTTGCCATAATTCCTGTCAGTATTTTATAGTCCGTGTTTAATACGGAGATTGGTCTATATGAAGAACAGATAGTGGGGTCCCTGGCCGGCTTAGGCAGCACCGAGACAATGGCCTGTGCCCAAAATGGAGTATCTCCCCCCCCCTCCAACCACAGTGCATTGTATGCTCCCCGAATCAGAGGCACTATGACCTCCTTAAATTGTTTATAGAACTCATTTGGGAGGCCATCGGTTCTATCTCTCCAACTGCAAAAGGAGTAGTTAAGAGGTCTCGTTGTTGATTAGAGATTTTAGGGAGATGTAAGGGAGACAAATATTTTTCACTGTGTTCTGGGGTGGGGCAAGCTCCCTTACTGTATAAAGTCTGATAGAACATTTTAAAGGACTCTGCAATCTCCTCCACTTCGTTTCCACTTTCTAGTTTTAGGATCCAAAATTTTTGGAATGCATGCTCTAGCTCTACGTTGTCTGAGCCTGTAAGTTAAAAGTCTCAGTGCTCTAGGTCCACCTTCATAGTATCTCTGGCGAAGGTAAAGTAATATTTGTTCGACTTGATAGTCCAGTATTTCTAATAATTCCTTTTTTAACTTTATTAATAACTTCCCCTCTCCCCATCCTGTTGCTGCTGCTGTTGTTTTTCTAGCATCTTTATCTGATCTTGCAGTCTAGCCTTCCCTGTCTCCCTCATCTTTTTATTTCTTGACAAGATCGCAATTAATTTTCCTCGCACTGTTGCCTTCACCGTGTCACATAAAATCCCTGGGGAGACGTCTGGTACTGCATTGTCACCGCCTGCTCTATTACTTTTATTATTATTTCTCTGGTTTCTTTTTCCTGAATTAAGGAGAGATTCAGACGCCAGAAAGTGGTACCCTTAATGGGGCCTATTTTAAGTTTCATGTATATGGGTGAGTGATTGGATAGGGTCATATCACCTATCCAAGAGTCCGAGCAAATTGCTACAGAATCTCTAGGCATCAAAAAACAGTCAAGTCTTGAATATATTTTATGGGGAGGTGAAAAGAAAAAGTACTGCCTGCTATTTTTATGCATCCACCTCCAAACATCCACTAGACCCAGTTCCCCTAATAATTTCACCACCCTCTTAGTCGTACTACCCTTCTGCCTGGCAACCACCCCACAGGTGTCCATATGTGCATTGAGTCACAGGTTTAGGTCTCCCCCTATTATGATATGGCCCTCTGCCCAATCTGAAATTCTGAAAAGGAAGTGTCTCTAAAAAGAGAAAACTGAACCTGGAGAGGCATATACTGAGATTATGGTTATTATAGTACCGTTATATTTTCCTTTTAGTCCCACAAAACAACCTTCCTTATCGCAGATTGAGCCCTGCACCTCAGAGACATTTGTTAGCTACTAAGACTGCTACCCCCCGCCTTCTGCCCTTCTTATAAGAAGAAGAAACAGCTGTCTGATACCCAGAAGTTTTTAGTTTCTCATGCTCCTCCTTGTTTAGATGCGTTTCTTGGAGCATGATAAACGCTGCCTGTGATCTACGCATAAAGGTCATTACTCTACCTCGTTTAATCGGATGCGTTAGACCATTTACATTGAGAGATAATGTAATAACATTTGAGTCATCCATTCATCAAAGAAAGCAACTGGTGATAACTACAATGCCCCTCGGATAAACATGCTGTCGTCCCAATCCCCGTGCCACTCCTCCACATCTTCCACCAATCCATATAAAGAACGGCCCCAAAATAGAATAAAACCATTAACTGTACTGAACAATTCCACATCTAAACACCCAGATGTGGTAGAAAAAGTATACTGTAAATTCGTGAACAATGAGAAGTTGTACTTCCAACAATGGAAACCCCTGTTGTTTCCTGCAGGGGTTTCTAGTACCAGCGACCACCTTAAGGATCACCAGAACGAGGAGTGTATTCTACCACACTAAAATTTGGTTCTCCTCGAGAGCCTTAACGAATATATTATTCAGGCTCATGTTTACACTGCCCAGTGCTATCGAAATTGTCACGCCACTGAATCACTTTTCCTATTGTTTAAACGTTATTTGGTTAAATCAGACTAGGACCCCGCCCCCAAACACCCACAGGCAACCTTTTCAATACATTCTTAAGTACATATTTAAATTAACAACACTGCTTATGTTCAGCTGTATAAAATTGGTATTCAGGATTAGGGCTTTCCTTGTTGTTATTATGTCTCTGAAACTGGAACTACTTTCTTTAAAATTAGGATTGCTCAGATAAACCCCTTACTAGAATTTTAATTGTCACAATATGTAAGTCTCCAGGTGGAGCTCATGTGACTAAGATAAATGAACGTGTCACGTTGCCCTCAAACAAAAGAACACATGCATCTTCGTGCTTCAAGCCGGCAGCAGCCACAGCAGGCTGACATCGAAAAGAGAGGGAAAAAAAAAGTTGGAGTCATGCGGGCAGAGCTGTTTGCCGACCCTTACACTCTCTAAACCACTAGACCACTAATTATTTTGTGGTTTTCCCAAAGAGACGTCTTCTCACCCAAATCTCCAGACTGTTCCGTTGAGTGATCAGTCTTGGGAATCGTTTTGCTGTCCTCTATGGTTTTCTTGGATTTTCTGCAGCAGCATTCGCATCATGTGGAGGGGCGCTGATGATGACTTTTCAGAGTCACGCCCTCTCTTCCTGCTGCCGCCCAGTGCGACTGCCCATTCCATGGAGTGTCCACTGCCTTCTGGGATGCTGAGTTCTTGTGGAGGGTAGCTTGGAACTCCATGAGGCCTTTTTCCACCATTGCTCTTCATGCTTCCTCCGGGGAATCGTATATTTGAACTCCTTCTGACCAGAAGATACGAAGCTTAGCAGGGTAAGGTGTATGGAAGCGGAGACCCTTTGCTTTCAGTACCTTAATATCTGAGTACTGCAAACGTTGTCGCTGTATTTCTTGAGGGTAATCATGGTCAAAAAACGGTCTATTGTTTAAGAATGGAACTTCCTTCTGTCTCCAGGCCCTCATCAAGATATCTTCTTTTATCTTGTACCTATTAAATTTAATGATTATTGAGCGCGGCCTAGTTTTATCATCTGTGGGCTTAGGCTGCAAAGCACGGTGGGCTCTCTCAGTGTTTATCTCATACCTTGTCATTATATGCAAAACGTCCATCAGTAGATCGGAGAGAAACTCAGTCATCAGGCCAGTTTCAGAACCCTCGGGGAAGCCATACAGCCTGAGATTCTCCTGACGTGAGCGACTCTCCAAATCTACATATTTTTCATGCAGCCTTTCCGTTTGGACCATCAGCGCTTGTAGTATTATGCTCATTTGACTTGCGCCGTCCTTGTTCTGTGCAATCCGTTCTTCTGCTCTTTCAACTTGCTGCTCCAGTTTTGTTAATTTTTGATCCAGGCTCCTGAATTCTTGTTTTGTCTCAGCCCTCATTTCTCTTATTTCATTAAAAAGATGCTCAAAGCGTGATCTAGATAGCTGGTTGGTTTCCTCTTCAGTATCCACTACGCTGTCCAGTGATGGGCTTCTGTTCGGTCTTCTGTTAGATGAAGTCAATCTCATATCACCTGCTTGATTTGTCTTATTTTTGGTTCGTTCTCAACCTGGTTTATCTTTAGCGCGATTAGTAGATGCCATTTTCTAGTATTTTGGTGCAGTATTGTTGAAGAATTTAGGTTTCCTTGGTGAATGGGGCGGGAGCTTCTCTTACTTGCTTGTGGGTGACTCCGTGACGTCACCGGAAGTCTCCAGGCTGCCTTCTCTTATCGGTTGCCTAAACTGTGGAATTCTCTCCCCTCTGCCATTTGCCATGCTACTTCCCCCAGCTGTTTTACCAGTCTCTTCAGAGACCACTTCCACACCTCCTGCTCCCGCTTCTATCCACCTTGCTACTGTATTATGTTCTAGCAATGTCATTAGGCGGAGCAGCCCAGCTCTGTTGTCGCCTCAGCAGCTGAATGTGTGAATTCTGTGCTCTATTAAATTGCTGAATTAGGCTATTATTGTATGATATTACATTGCTATTCATGTTCTACTTGTTCAACTTTTTTGTATACAAATGTACCATCTCCTATTGTTCCCCACCCCCCAGGACGCATCTGGAAACGAGCAGTTGTCTGTTCAGTATGCTTTCCTGGTAAAACTTTCAAATAAATAAATTTAGAAGAGTTAGGGACCGCCTACACTTACCAATAATGGCATCTGTGGATGCTCATTTCAGAGTCTGGTCTACAGTGGTGTCCAAGGAAAGAACAGAGTTAAGAGATTTGGAGGGGAGATGGAAGTTATGATGAGACTGGGATAAACCCCACCACCTGCAGGGCTGACCCTGTGTACCTCCTCACATTTTGTCACTGAAATGTTGACTACAGACACTCAAAATGTAGCGAAATGAGGGGCACTGGTCTTAATAATATGGGACAAATTGTTAGAGACACATTCAGAAAACTGGAAGTTAGTGACTTAACATCACTGTACCCTTACTCACACCCTGGACCCTAGCTGAAAGTCCTAATAGTGGAGTGATAATGACTCACATTGAGTCTTTTGTGGGATCCCACTCTTGAACTGCCAGATAATTTCACCTCTTAATGAGCGGTTAATCACTCCAGGCAATCTAGAACATTGAGAGAGATTAGCATGAGGACTAGAGCCTGCTAATGTAGAGACTTTTGTAACTTCTTTAACAGCCATGAAAACCTGCACTAGTCAAGACGGACAAGTAAAGAGTTAGCTGCAATAGCCCTGGTCAATTTGCACTAGGGTTTGGGCTAGTAAAACAGTGTTAAGGTTGACCCCTGCCTGGAAACTAGAGAGATAGCAGACATACAGTGGGCAGATGCCCTAAAGGAGATTACAAATTCATTCATAGAATAAGATTCCAGATTAATCCAATTTAGATCCTCCATGTGATACACTATACTCCGACACGTATATGTACATGGTAGGCATCAGAACAACCAACAAAATGTCACTTTACCTACTGTGGCATTGCAATTAGTACAATCCCTGTGGAATTCAGTGAAAAAGGACATAAATGAGACTCTTAAACACAGATCAAAGTTGAGATGTTATATGGTATACTAGGAATCCCATCAGAAAATAGATCATATACATGATGCAGAGTGAATTTCAGAATCTTTATTGATGATCAAAAAGCGAATCCTTCGGACATGGAAGGATGAAACGTTAAGCTTAAGTCGTTGGGCCAAAGTTTGAACTTATGGTCAGAGCCTCATCACTGTGCAGTGGGGTTGTGAGGGAGCCTTCAGGGAAAGGACTCCCACCCTAGCCAGCATTTCTGAACTTCCCGACACTCCAGTGCTGGGAACGGGCAGTCATTAAGGCTGCCGCAATGAAGGAGGGGTCACTCCCACAGAATACTGATTGAAGAACTAGAAAGGTTTCCATTACACATGAATATTATTAGATGGATAGAATTGTGGCTGGATAATAGAAGGCAGAGGGTGGCCATAAGAGGTCACATGTCAGACTGGGGACCAGTGACCAGCGGAGTGCCACAGGGTTCGGTCCTTGGCCTGATATTAACATTCTAGTATCAGCTGTGCAGGCATCTAATGGCACTTGGATGTGCAGATATGCAGATGACTGCAAGGTGGATGGTCTGGTGACTGACCCTGCTTCAGCTGCAAAATTTCAGGAAAATCTAGATCACTTATTCATCTGGGCTAATGATCACAAATTATTCTTTAATGAGGTAAAATGCAAAATCATGCACCTAAGTAAAAACAACCAATGTTATAAATATACTTTAAATAATATACCTGTACAGACCGCAAGTCGCCATAAACCTACCATAACTTTTGCCATCCCCCCTTTTTTCTCTTTTCCCCACACATTCCCCCCCCTTGAGCTCAACACACATGTGACTTGCATGCTGTCTTGCACAGCTGACCAGATAGGCTTTCTCAATCCCAGCCTGCTCCAGCTATCTGCCAGGATAGGCGTGTTTACCTAGACTAGATGTCAGCAGTCTGCTGTTTTCAAGATGCACCTTGTTTAGTTTGTGCAAATGCTAATCTACTTCTCCTCTGTACTGCTGCCTGTATTACTGTTATATCCTCTTTATTTTACCATAACCAGTACAATATGTAAATAATGTCTGTTTTTATTGAGTGCATTTATCATCTGCACACCAAAATGTATATGTCTGTATACCCAATTGTAAATGTGTCCACTGCTTCTGTTACTCCATCACCACCTTGTGGCCCAGGTCATGACTGAAAATGGTCTACTGGATCAGTGCACTTACCTGGTTACCAAAAACATAAATAAATAAATAAATTACTTAAGATGAAAATGATCTGGGTGTAATAGTAACATAGAAACATAGACTTTGACTGCAGATAAGGACCGCTTGGCCAACCTAGTCTGCCCATTTCCCTACCTACTGGATAAGCTGCAGATCTTAGTTAACCAACAGCCTAGTTCTTCCTATCCCCACAAGAATTGCCTTATGTCTGTCCCATGCATTCTTGAATTCTCCCACAGTTTTAGAACTCACAGCCTCCTCAGGAAGGCAGTTCCACGTGTCCACCACCCTGTCTGTGAAAAAATACTTCCTCACATTGCCCCTGTGACTCCCTCCCCCCCATCTTCAAATTGTGTCCCCTTGTTCTTGCTCATCTCTTTTTCTGAAAGATGCTATCCTCTTGGACTTTGTTGATTTCAGGAGGTACTTAAATGTTTCAATTATGTCACCCGCCCCCAGGATATACATGTTAAGCTCCTTTAGTCTCTCCTCGTATGACTTCCCTTGCAGACCCTGCACCACTTTAGTTGCCCTCCTGTGGACTGCCTCCATCCTGTCTATGTCCTTGCGGAGATGGGGTCTCCAGAATTGGACGCAGTACTCCAGATGGGGTCTCACCAACTGTCTGTACAGAGGGATGACAACTTCCTGATCTTCCTGGACATAAGTCTCCACCACTCATTCACACTAGTGGGATTGGCGCCGGAGGCACTAAGACCCATCGAGAGCAAACTTTTTGCTGGAGGGTCGGCGAGAGAGCCGGCGCCCGAGACACGGCGCCATAGGGCGGCTCCAGCGAATGACCATCTCGGCGTATTTACCTCCAACCGCTCTTTTAGTTCTTTTTTCCCATTGCCGAGTGGCGCTTTCAGTGACGACGTCCGCCATTCAGTGGGAGTCAAACTTCAACCAGCGCATAGTTTTCAGTTTGTTTTTGTAACATTATCATCGATAGTAGTATCGCTTAGTTTTATTCTATTTTTCGTGAAATTTTTCTAATATTTAAATTTAACTTACTTGAAGAAGTCTCGCCTACTTGGACGGAGTCGACCATGAGCAGGTCAGGTGACGGTAGGAGACTTCGTGTGAAAGCTGTTCAGTCAGCGGGCTGGGCGGTCAGCCTCCTTCTCCTCTCAGCGGGGTTCCGACTACGGTCAGTCCGATGCCGGGGATAGGCGGTCCCCGCGGCATAAAAATAAGCGATCGCATTCTACGGCGCCCGTTAGACCTCGACAATCTTCTTGACCCACAGGTCAAAAGAAGGCATCACTGAGGTCGCCCTCTGAGTATCATGTCACGGCGATCGGTTATGCGCTGCTAGTTGCCGGGTCTCTCTTCGGAGTCGCCAGCTTCCGATAATCGTCGTCCTCGACATCGGAGCCCCTCCCCGCCTATAGGTAGGGCTCCAGATGAGCAGTTTCATCAGTGGGCCGCTCTTATGGAGCGATGGGCTCGGAGGTTGGTTCTTCTGCCTGGCTCGGTTACCTCGGAGCCCTCGGGCTCCTCCGGCGATCAGGTAGGGCGGTTGGACCTTCCTAGTCGCGCGGCGCCTTCTTTGGTGCTAGCGACTCCATGCTTAGGTGTTTCCCCCCCTCACATGGCTGCGGCGCAGGGGGCCTCACCGATGCCCTTATCTCCTGGTATTTTCCTTCTCTTGTTTTCCAGGTTCCCGGGGCTTTCGGCGCCTTCTGCAAGGTCTGTGGCGTGCGGCGCGCGTTTTGAGCGCCCGGAGCTGCGGCGCCCGTTGGCGGCGCCCGCGCAATCTCGGCGCCCGTTGGTGACGCCCTGCGTTATCTCGTGCGGCGCCGCGGTAGTGCCGTTGGATCGGCGGCGCCCGTTAAGCCAGCGTCGTCAACGGCGCGTTCGGCGTGATCCCTTGGCGCGCCCGTTCGCGGCGTCGTCCGTCGCGCCCGTTAGCCAGCGCGTCTGCCAAGCGTCGTCCAGCCAGCGCCCGCCGAAGCGTTCGCGAGACAACGTGCCTCTTGGCGCCGCGCCTCCCTCATACCAATCTTCAGCCCGTTTTGCCGTCTGGCGCCAACTATCGCAGGGACTCTTCCTTGTTTTCTGCCATTTCCTCCTCTCTAATTTTACTCCTTTCCTGTCCAAACAGTCCTTCCTGGACCATCAGGAGATGATGTTGAACCCTGACCCAGACCTTGGTTGGGTGATGAAGTGGAGAAACAGGATCTTTCTTGCTACAGAGCCTGTGGTCGAGGACCTGTCCTTTAAGTCTCTGTTGAAGAACCTGGGATCCACTCTTTCTCTCCAGACTACAGACATCGATCCTGGGAAGATATGAACTCCAGTATCTTCATGCTCGGAGATCCTCACAGTTTGACTCCTCCGATTCCACCTTCCTTGAGACGCTGTCTCAAATGGTATGGAAATAACCCTGCTCTTATTCCCTCAGTGGCTAAATCCATTGATAAGAGTATTCAGCTCCCAAGGATCGTCCCATTTTGGCATCCCAAGCCTTTGCGGATCCTATTGTAGTCCTGGCAGAGAATGACAAGGTCGGTTCTTCCTCAAACTACTACAGCTCGACCTATTAACAAAAGTCTCATTAAGATTGATACATTAGGTAGAGAGTCTTTGCTGCCTCCACTCTAAGTACTCGTATTGCCAGTTATCAAGGCTATTTTTCTCAGTATGAGTATATCTGTGGCACTCTATGAAAAGAATGGTTGAAGCTCTTCCAGATTCGGATTCAAGTCAGAGCTTCTTCTGACCGTTATTAGAGTATATGAGTCCAATAACCAACAGGTCAAAGCCGCCATGGATGCTTTCGACACTGCTTCTCGCTCAGCAGCCAGGCGGTTGTACTCGGCGCCATTCCTGGCTCGTACTTCTGGCTTCACGAATGATGCTCAGCAGCAGGTGATGGCGCTGCCTTTTGATGGCTCTTTCTTTTTGGCCCTCAGGTGGAGCAAGCCTAGAGGCCACTCAGAAGACTAGATCGGCCATTAAGTTGGCCGACCTCCGCCTGCCCCTCTGGGGCATGTAGAACAGGCGTCAGTTTCATAGACGTCAGTCCTTTCGCGAGGGCAGAGGCAGGGAAGCTTCCATAAAGCCAACCTGCCCAGCCTCAAGAAGAGCGCAGCATAAAAGCGCCCAGGGACCCTAAAGCTCCCAGCTACCTTATAGTCGTTGGCCCAGGTTCCACCCACTCTGCCGGTGGAACTTTCTCCTCAGTGGGAGGTGGGTCTGATGTGCTTCTACAACCAGTGAGTCCATAACCTCAGACAAATGGGTTCTTGGATAATTCAGAGGTTACTCTCTCAATTTCTTGGAACCCCCCAATTGTCCTCCCATACGACAACCCAGGTTGTCGGCCTCTCAGTCAGATCTCCTCACCGCGGAGATCCAGGGCCTTCTGAACAACAGGGCAATAGAACTGGTGCCCCCGCATCTGCGAAACACAGGGTTCTACTCCATTACTTTCTGGTTCCAAAAGAAATCTGGAGGATCAGCCCATTCTAGACCTCAGAAAGATTAAACAAATTCTCCCAGGAGAAATTCAAGATGATTCCCTAGGTACCCTGTGACCCTTGCTACATCAGCACGACTGGCTGGCCTCTCTGGATATGCAGGATGCTTACCAGCATATCCGATCCACCGACCACAGCAAATTCCTCAGGTTTGTAGCTTTGGGTCAGCATTATCAGTTCAGAGTCCTGCCCTTTGGGCTATCCTCGGCGCGAGGTTTTACAAAGTGTTGTGCAGTTCTCGTGGCGCATCTCAGGAAAGTCGGACTCCAGTGTTTCCCTACTGGAACGATTGGCTTCTAACCAAGCCCTTCCGACCAAGGGACTTTGGAAGCCGTGCAAGCGACTTCTCGTCTTCTCAGTCCATAGGAGTTCTGCTGAATTTGAAAAAATCTCAACTGCAACCCTCCCAGAGGCTCCTTTTCATGGGGCGCTTCTAGACACCTCTTCAGCGAGAGGCTTTCCTTCCAGAGGACAGAAGACTCGACATCCTCAGTATGGCCCGTTACATCAGGAGAACCAATCGGTTACAGCTCTCGATGCACGCATGTTGGGTCTCATGGTCCTCGGTCTTCACTGTCCCTCTGGCCCGACTGCACATGAGAAACAACCAGTGGATGCTCTCCACTCAGTGGTCCCGACCTCTCACCCCAGTCTTATCCCATCAAGGTGACGGAGGCCCTTGAGGTTCTCACCTGGTGGTCTCAAGAGAGCAATCTCCTGAAGGATTCCCTTGCTCCCCGGATCATCATCTCCATCACCACAGATGCATAAGCTAATGGGATGGGGAGCTCACTGTCTCCTCCTCCACACTCAAAGGTGTATGGACTCAGTTAGAAACTCATCTCACATAAATGTCCTGGAGATGAGGCGGTCCTCTATGCAATCCGAGCTCTGAAGGATGTCCTTTGTACAAGAACATTCTCCTTCAAAGCGGACAACAAGCAGTGATGTATTACATCAACAAGCAAGGCGGTGCTCATTCTTATCCCTTTGCAGGGAAGCAATGAGGGTGGGGAGTAGGTGCTTGGAGCACAAGTCTCTGATTCAAGCGGTTTATCTGCCAGGTATACAAAGCGACCTAGCAGATCACCTCAGCAGAGCGGAGGCAGACCCTCACGAGTGGTCTCTCGATCCAGCCGTAGCTGGTCCCTGTTCAAAGAGTGGGGACTCCAGACCTGGACCTTTTGCATCCCCACTCAGCATAAAACTGCCTCTCTTCTGCTCCAGAAATCCAGGGCCTGGCATTTTCTGTCAGGATCGTTCAGGCTGCGGTGGACAAAAGCAGCTTTCTTCGCCTTTCCACCACTTCCTCCTAATCCAGAGTACTCCTCAAGTTCGAGTCTCAGGGGACCAAGATGATTCTCATTGCTCCTTCCTGGCCTCGGCAACTATAGTTTCCTCCTCAACAGTATGTTGGCAGCCTCTCGAGACCACTTCCTTTGCAAATCAGTCTTCTGACTCAGGGGTTCGTTGGTCCATCCAACCTGAAATCACTTCACCTTCATGCTTGGCTCCTGAAGAGATAGAAGTAGATCGGTTCAACGTCTCTGTGGAGTCTCAGACATCCTTCTGGCTGCTGGAAGCCAGCCACCCGAAAACTATCGCTTCCAAATGGAAACGTTTTTCTCTCTGTGTGCAAAATCCTCTTGGAATCCCTTTCCTGTCTCCTCCTGGCAAGGTTCTGGAGTATCTTTTGGACCTATCAAACTTAGGTCTTCAATACTCCACAGTTAAGATTCACCTTAGTGCCATCTCAGCGTTCCATGAGCCGGTTTCTTCCTTAACTCTGGCTCAGTTACCTATGGTGAAGAGATTTCTTAAGGGATTCTCCATACCAGACCCCTGTTAAGCGTCCAGTTGCAGCCTGGGACATTAACCTGGTGCTGGACATGCTCACTGGAAGCCTTTCGAACCCTTAGCTACCTGTGAGCTAAAATTTCTTACCTGGAAGACTGCAACTCCTGGTGGCCGATTCGTCAGCCATGGGGTCTCTGAGATACATGCACTGGTTACGGACCCTCATGTGATACTGTATTCCATAAGGACAAGGTAGTTCTCCATACTCATCTAAATTTCTTCCCAAGGTTGTGTCAAATTCCATCTGAACCAACCTCTGGTACTCTCCGCTTACTTAAGCTAATTTCCAAATGAAGAGAACGAGCTCTTCATTCCTTGGATGTTAAGAGAGCCTTGCGGTTCTATTTAGATAGAACCAAGGATGTTCATAAGACTCAGCAACTGTTCGTTTCTTTCAAGCGACACCGGCTGGGTCAACCTGTCGCTATTAGATGTATCTCTTCATGGTTAGTGGCATGCCTTCGTCATTGCTATTCCATGGCTCAAGTTAAATTAGAGAGGTAGAGTGTGCGCTCACTCTACTAGGGCGATCATGGCATCCCTTAGCGGAAATTCTCAATGTTCCAATTGCAGATATATGCAACGCCGCTACCTGGAGCTCAGTGCAACTACGTTAAGCACTATGCACTGGATGTTCATGCCAGTGACATTCCGCATTCGGCAGAACTATCCTTAATGAGCTTCTATCTTAGGCGTGAGCTCTGGCTTTCCTGCTGCACTCATGGGGATTATCAGCTTAGTACTCTCCACCTAGTGTGGATAGTGGTGGAGACTTATGTCCAGGAAGATAGGGAAAATTAAGTACTACAGTAATTCTTGATCTTCTTGAATGATCACCACTCGTCCTCCTCCCTCATCCCCGAGCCACCGCTGTATTGGTCTTCTCCCTCAAATCTTTAGGCCGTGAGGACTTCTTTGCTGACCCTTCTTACACGGTCATACGGACTATCTTATGTCCGTTTTTAATGTTAGGTTTACCCTTTTCGTTATTCTTTGCTGCACCTCCTTGGTAAAAAATTGTGTACTGAGGTTGGAGGGTCGTCGCCGGGAATGGTCATTACCGCTCGAGCCGCTGCTCGCGGGCGCCAGGTTCGCCAAGGCTGGCTCAAGGCCGACCCTCCAGCAAAAAGCTCATTCATATCTTAGTGCTCCGCCAATCCCACTAGTGTGAATGAGTGGTGGAGACTCGTCCAAGAAGATCAAGAATTACGGTAGGTACGTAATTTTCCTTTTTCTGCTGGTGATGCCTCTCCCTATACAACCCAGTATTCCCCAGCTCTCCCTACTGCCTTCTGACATTGCTTGCTAACCTTAAGGTCATCTGATGTGATTACCTCCAGGTCCCTTTCCATTTTGTTGTTATTATTACCTCCCCCCCCCCCACCAAAATTGTGTACTCTTCCCCTTGGTTTTGTTTCTTTTGCATTGAATCCAAGCTGCCATACTTCTGACCATTCCTCCATCCTTGCCAAGCACCTTCTCATCCTTTCCACTCCTCCTTGTGTATCGACCCTGTTGCAGATCTTTGTGTCATCTGCAAAGAGGCATACTTTTCCTTCCAGTCCCTCTGCAATGTCACTAATAAAGACATTAAAAAGGACTTGACCCAGTACTGAACCCTAGTGACAGCTGACCTTAAGTTTGATAAATATACAGATGAAACAACAAAAAAATGTTGAACAATTTTACATTATATTTTTCGGAATATTAAAAGCAGAAACCAAGATACCATCTTGTCCTTGTATACATCCCTTATTAGGCCACATCTCCAGTATTGTTCACACTTTTGTGGTCCTAACTCACTCAAAGGCAGAAAGAAAATAGAAAGAGTCCAGAGGAAAATTACTAAAAAGATTTCCTCAGTAAAAAAAATAAACAGTATAGTACAAGGCTTGAAGAACTGAATCTGTACTCTGTGAACTACCAAAGAATAACAATAACAATAAAATAAGAATAACAAAGAATAGTGGGACAGATCAGGAGGACCTGCGAGAAGGGTAGTGTGGTGATTGTGGGGGACTTCAACATGCCAGGAGTGGACTGGAGCACCCCAACAACCAGGAACAGAAGGGAGCAGGTACTGCTGGATGCCTTCCAGGACAGCTTCCTGCTGCAAATGGTCAGTGAACCAACCAGGTTAGGGAATACCCTTGACCTTGTGCTGGCAAATGGGGACTTTGTGAGAGAACTTACAGTGGAGGAACCGCTGTCAGGGAGTGACCACCACTCAGTATGGCTCACATTGGATATGGGCAAGGAAGGAGTGGAATCTGGCACAGTAGTGCTGGACTTCAGGAGGGCCAACTTTGGGAGGATGGGGGAAGTGGTAAAAGGGTACCTGGCCAGAATTCAATCTAGTATGGAAACTAACCAGAGGTGGGAGCTCATAAAGCTGGGGATAGTGGAGGCAACCAAAACCTGCTGCAAAGCCCAGAGCAAGAAGGCTAGGGCTAAGAAATCAATCTGGTTGAGCAAGGAGGTCATGGAAAAGGTAAGGAGGAAAAGAGCTGCCTTTAGGAAGTACAAGAAAACAGGGAGGGGGAGGACAGGGAGGAGTACTTGACAGAATCGAAGGAGGTAACAAGGGCAGTAAGGGGAGCCAAAGCATCTACGGAACTCAGGCTGGCACAAGGCATTAAGAAGGGGAGAAAGGACTTCTTTAAGTACATCAGGGAGAAAAGGAGCTGTAAGGACCACATAGTAAGGATTAGGAAGGAGGGGGGTTGGGTGGAAGCAGGGTGCGATAAGGCGGAAGCACTAAATGAGTACTTCTGCTCAGTATTTACTAAAGAGAAGGGGGGATGACACCCAAGGTGGGAGAAATGGCAGAAGCAGGGTGGGAAGTGGTGACAGATGGGAAATCATGGAGAGCAGAGTTCGAGGAGGGTTTGAAGGCATTGAGAGTGGACAAGGCGCGAGCCCAGATGGCATCCCCCAAGGTACTGAAGGGAGCTGGCAGAGGTCCTTGGGACCTTGGCAGATTGTTAATGCCTCACTACATTAGGGTGTACCTCAGGACTGGAGGATGGCTCATGGTGCCCCTCCACAAGAGTGCCCCAAGGATGAACAGGAAACTACAGACCAGTGAGCCTCACATCCATCGTGGGTAAGCTAATGGAGACTATCCTGAAGGAGAGGCTGGTGGCCCTCCTAGAGGCCAAAGGACTACAGGACAGCAGACAGCATGGCTTCATACGTGGCAGATACTGCCAAACCAACCTGGTGGAGTTCTATGACTGGGTAACTAGGCAACTGGACAGGGGCCATGCAGTGGATGTCCTGTATCTGGACTTCAGTAAGGCATTCGACTCAGTGCCACATGGAAGGTTGGGAAGGAAGTTAGTAGGCACAGGGGCAGGTGCAAAGCTGGTGAGATGGGTAGGAAACTGGCTGCAGGGAAGGCAACAGAGGGTGGTGGTGGGTGGGGAGCTCTCACACCCAAGGGCAGTGACGAGCGGTGTTCCACAGGGCTCTGTGTTGGGACCAGTGTTGTTTGGGATATTCATTGCAGGCATATCATGGGACATCAAGAGCAAGATAAGTCTGTTTGCTGATGATACCAAGGTAGGCGGTGGTGGATGACCTAGGGGGATGGCAGGGGTTGCAGAATGATCTGGCAAGCTTGAAACCTGGTCAGACACCTGGCAACTGGCTTTAATGCCAAAAGTGCAAGGTGCTGCATTTTGGGATGAAGAACCCAAGGAGGAGTTACCAGCTAGGGAGTGCAGCTAGCCCAGACAGAGGAGGAGAAGGATCTGGGTGTGCTCATTACAGGGTCAATGAACAACTCGGCACAATGTAGGAAGGCAGCTGCAAAGGCCAACAAAATGCTGAGTTGTGTGCAAGGGGTATATCCTCAGGAGGGAGGAGGTGATTCTGCCACTGTATAGGTCATTAGTTAGACCACACCTGAGTACCTGCGTGCAGTACTCCGTATCTGAAGAGGGACATTAAGTTACTGGAGGGGTGCAGCGCAGGCGACAAAGATGATCAAGGGCTGGGGACTTATCATACGAGAGGAGGTTGAAGGAGTTGAACATGTACTCACTGGAGAGAGGAGAGACAGGGTGACATGATTGAAACCTTTAAATACATGAAAGGAATAAACAAGACGGGTACAGAGGGGCTGTTCAAAGTAAGGGAGGGAGGGACACCAGGGCCATGATATGAGACTGGAGCGAGGAAGGTTCAGGAGGAGAGAGGAGACACTTTTACAGAGAGGGTGGTGGCTGGGTGGAATCGCTACCTGCTGAAGTGGTATGCGGTAGAACAGTGGACTGCTTCAAATGAGGATGGGACAGGACAAGGGGGAGGGTTAATGAAGGGGAAGGGTGGAAGGGAGGGAGGGGCAGCTGCAGAATAAGGGGTGCTAGCTGCACATTCGAGCAGACTTGATAGACCGCTAGGCCTTTATCTGCTGGCAAATTTCGTATGTTCGTATGTAATAAGAAGAGATATGTGTCTTAACATTTAAGGCCTTTTATAATAAAGCTTTATTAGAAACACTAGGATTAGTTGACACCTGATTTCAGCTGTATGATACTTAAGCAAGGTGGGTCCCTCGTTCTTTCCTCTAAATCTATGAACTTCGTCTCTGTGCTTCATGCCTGCCTTCACAGTTGGCCTGACTTGTCCCCAATTAATTCTAGGCAAGCTTTCTCAATGTAAGACTTTTTTTTTTTTTTAATCATTTATTTTTTATCCACTCTTATTTCCCACCGGTTGCCGATCCTGAGGCATCCCCAGCTTGTCCCACCTGGCCTGAGATCCCCTTCTGCTCCAGGTCCCCCCAGTACCCCGACCTGGCATCCTGAACCACTGTGTACCTCCTGGCTTGTCTCTCAGGGTGGGGCCGCCCTCCACTTACCTGGGCACTCCATTCATCCAGCTTGGTGGTCTGGTGCAGGCTGAGGGATATCGTGACCAAAGGAGGAGGGGTCCGACGGTAGGCATGGAGCTGGCATGCCATTGTCTCCAGCAGGAGCTGGGTTTTTTCCTTGTACATGCGTGATTTTGTGATGGTTCCTCGGAGGCATGGCCGTGCAATGACATTCAGCACGAGCTGAGTTCGCTCCTGCACTGCATTTGGGGATGTCCGCCGTCGCCTCCACCCCCTGCATGTATGACCCCCGGTTGATGTACTCCCAGTCTTCACTGGGAGTCGCTGCTTCCGGGCCATCATGAACCAACCCTCCCCAGGAGAGGAGAGCTGTCCTCCGGATGCTCGATCCTCTCCTTCCCCGCTGACCCCCAGCAACCCGTGCTCGCTTCCAAACATGGGTCGCCGGCCTGGTGCGAGGTGTGGCTTCCAGTGCCTCAACTCTCAGCACCACTGGACTGGCTTGTCAGTGTAGGACTTGATACATAATCGGAATAATGTTAGAATGTAAGTAATGTACATTGTTTTGTTTTTTTTGTATCTGTGCAATTCTTTCAATAAAAAGAAAGTTAAAAAAAAATTGTGGGCCTAAAATTTGATTCTAAGGGTGCATGCCGCAGTTCTTTATTCATTATAAGTTGTATTCACATAGTTCTTAGTTTGCTTGAAATGTCTTGTTCACGGCTGTCATCTGTCCTTCCCTGTGGCATTACGACCTACCCAGCTTACAGGTGCAGTTTGTGGTAGAGGAGGGAGTTAGGCAGTACAGACAGACCACAGAAACAGTACAAGGTACTGACAGCGTTTTATTCAAAACGCATCAATGAAAGAATTATAAATTTTTTGGGGATGGCTTCAAAATGGTATACAGATCTGGAAAAGTGATTTGGCATGTGCTTTACATCGGTAATAAATCGAAAGTTCATTCAAAGTCTTGCACGCCATATCTGCTCTCAAATTTCTTGTTTGTATAAAATTGTAGACCCCTTTCTAAACAGTAAGAAGTAATACGGTGTCTTGTGGCTTCAGATTAACCTGTTTTACTAGGTTAGGTCTTTTCTTCCTCTCTGTTTCTTACAGTCTTCACCTTCTTCTCAGAGTTCAGAGTGTCAAGAGTGAGTTCCTTGCGGACTTCTATGGCTTTTTAGTGATTTTTCTGATCTGATCTCTTTGACCTTTTGTTCTTAGTCAAAATCAGTGGTGGAATTCAAGCATGCATGGGACAGTCATAAGGCAATTCCAGGGGGTGGGGTTAGGAAGAAGTAGGCTGCTGTTTAACTAGGATCTGCAGCTTATCCAGTAGGTAGGGAAATGGGCAGACTGGGTGGGCCAAGTGGTCCTTATCTGCCGTCAAATTCTATGTTTCTATCACACTCAATTATCTGTCCTTACTGAGTGTCCTGAGATAAACAAACAGGTAAGAAAAACAACTGTAGCTAAGGATGGAAAACCTTAACCCTTCTTGCCTTCAGTGTTGCTTTATTCTTTAATGGGAAGTGTGTGGGTTAGGGTGGGGTTGGTTTAAGGGTAGTGGTTGGTGGTTTTATTTAGTTAGTTAGTTTAGTTTAATTTGATCTGTGGGTTGGTGTTATGTGCAGGGGAGAGGATATTATTAGGTTCAACAACACCCCTGACCAGCTGCTGCTTTTCTGTCCATTAGGAGGATCCCCATAGCTGTGCCATCTGCTGTTATCAGCTGCTCATGAGCTGGGGGGATCCTCAAAGGTAGAGCAATGCATGTGGATGGAGGATCTGAGAGGGCTATGGGGGTCCGATAGGGTTAGTGAGGACTGTGAAGCACCCAGGGAGGAGATGGAATAATAACACTAATGTTCCCCTCCTTGGGGCCATGCCTAATACAAGTGGGCAACAGGTTAGCAGGTCAGCCATCTCTGCTTCTCCCCTTCGGGCCATTCTTTGCAATGCAGGATTGATGAGGAACAAGGCAGCAGTGATGGAGGGTTTCAGTGCTGATTCAGTGGTTGATCTTGTTTGTATCACAGAGACCTGGCTAGGGAGTGACTCTGGTCCTGTGCTTGAGGTGTCAATTCCAGACAGTTATTCTGTGTTGCATTGCCAAGGTGGGATTGCGGTGGGAGGGTAGCCTTCTGCTTTAGATACACTCTGGGATTTATAGCATATCCCACAGGAACTTCCAGATCTTCTGAGAGTGTGACTGATAGTGGTGGGCAGGTATAGGCAGTGGAGTCATCTTTATATACTAGCCTCCGAGGTATGAGGGTGATTTTTTTCAGGAGCTGGTAGATTCTATGGCCGACCAGTTGTTGAGTGCTCCCGGGCTATTGGTGTTGTGGGACTTCAGTGCTTGGGTTGATGATGAAACCTCGCCATTTAGTCAGCAGGACCTCCAGCTGATGTTGTCACTAAACTTTACACAAGTGGTTGTCTTGGAAACTCACCTGCATGATGGCACACTGGACTGGCTCTTCTCATCGGACTTAACATAAGTGTAGTCAAGGCTGATTCGGTTGTGTGGTTTGATCACCACATCATGTCATTCCCTTGCAGGGCCCCCTTGTTAACACTTCTCTGGTAGAGGTGGTCTTATACTGCCTGAAATTAAATTTGGAGCCTCGCAAACTCCAGGCGGTACTGGACATTTTGGGCATGATGACAGCTTGTGCTCGGGGAGCTGAAAAAGCTGTGGAGCACTATAACACAGTTCTTGTGGCTACCTTAGACTCCCTAACATATTACTGTGGTTGTCGCTTGACCTCCTGCTGTAGCTCACCTTGGTATTGTGAGGAGCTGAGGTGGTTGAAGGCTAAGGGACAGAGGCCGGACCATTCTGGCAGAAATCCTGCTTTGAGGAGGACAAATAGCTCTGAGAATTCATGATGGTGAATATTAGAGGGCAGTTTCCTTGAAAAAGACAGAGTATTTGTCAAGGACTATTGCTACAAGTAAAAATCTGCCAGATCAGCTTTTTCGCAATGTAGACAGATTGTTAAATCCTCTCTGTTTGCGGTCCAAACATGTTTTTCTGCTGAGAAGTACAAAGAATATAGCCATTTTTTTTCTTTGATAAGGTGTCCTCCATTTAGATACATAGACAGTGTCGGCAGATAAGGGCCTATGGCCCACCCAGTCTGCCCATTTCAGCTTGTAAATTCAGTTTATGTTTTCCTAGAAGTCTGTTGCCCCTTACCCCTGACCTCCAGAATTCCTTTATGTCTATCCCATGCATTCTTAAATCCTGTGCTTGTTTCAGCCCCCACCGCTTCCTCTGACAGGGTGTTCCACTTGTCCACCACCCGTTCTGTGAAGAAATTCTTCCTCATGTTTCCTCTGAATCGTCCTCCCTCCAACTTCATCCCATGCCGTCTAGTCCTGGAACATCTTTTTCGCTTAAAAATAGTGTATTCCTGCACCCTGTTCCTCCCTATAAGATACTTGTATGCCTCTATCATTTCCCCTCCCTCCCTCCTCTCCTCCAGGGAGTACATGTTCAGTTCCTTCAACCTGTCTTCATAGGACTTGTGATGCAATCCATGCACCATCTTTGTTACCCTCCTCTGAACCTTTTCTACCCTATGTCCTTATGTAGGTATGGTCTCCAGAACTGTACACTGTACTCCAGGTGGGGCCTCACTAGTGTCTTGTATAGTGGAATTATGACCTCCCTTTTCCTGCTGGTGATGCCCCTGCCTATGCATCCCAGCATCCTATTTGCTTTACCTGCTGCCTTGTCGCACTGTTTCCCTACCTTGAGGTCATCAGAGATGATAACCCCAAGATCCCTTTCCTGCTTGGTGCATGCTATATCCTCACCCCCCAACTGATATATTGTGCTGGGGTTTTGTGCCCCATATGCATTATCTTGCACTTCTTTTGCATTGAATTTCAACTGCCAAACCCTGACCATCCTTCAAGTTTCTGCAGGTCCTTCTCATTCTGTCTACACCTCTGGTGTGTCTATCTATTACAGAGCTGTGTGTCATCAGCGAACAGTGAGAAATTCTGCCTTCTAGGTCCTCGCAATGTCACAGATGAAGATGTTGAATAGGACCGGTCCCAGCACTGATCCCTGTGGTACCCACTGGTCACTCTTCCCTCCGTGGAGTGACAGCCATTTACCACCACCCACTGTGTCCTGCCACCCAGCCAGTTACCTACCCACCACACTACTGTCCTGCCCACACTATTCCCCAGTTTGTGTAATAGTCTTCTATGTGGCACAGTGTCAAAGGCCTTGCTGAAGTCCAGATAGGCCATGTCCACTGCCCTCCCCGATCCACCTCCCCAGTCACCCAGTCAAAAATTCAATGAGGTTGGTCTGACATGACCTCCCCTGGTGAAACCATGCTGCCTTGGGTCCTGTCCATTGACAACCAGATGTTCCACACAATCTCCTTCAGTAGTGCTTCCATGATCTTCTCCACTACCAAGGTGAGGCTGACTGGTCTGTAGTTCCCTGCTTCCTCTTTGTTCCCACTTTTGTATAAGGGGACTACATCTGCTGTCCTCCAGTCTTTGGGTACCTCCCCTGTTTCCAGTGATAAACCAAGATTGAACCAAGATAGCCTCAAGTGGTCTGTCATAGGTCAGCATTATACAGAGAGGGAGGGGCACTTGATCTGCCCTCTTGGGTTGAGTTTCAGCCAGTTGTAGAAGAGGAGGTGGTCTGGGTGATCTTGGGGCTGCACCCTACTTACTGTGCACTGGATTCTGGGCCTACTTGACTACTTATTGGTAGCCTTAAATCCCTAGGCCAATATATACCAAGATTGTCTGGTGTTCTCTGAGGAATGGTCTTTCCTATCAGCTCTGAAAAGGGAAGTGGTGAGGCCCCTCCTTAAGAAACCATTGTTGGACTCCAGTCTGGGTAACTACAGGGCTGTCCTGAACCTTCCCTTTTTGGGGAAGGTGGTTGAGAATGTAGTTGTGGCACAGCTTGAGGCTCACCTGGAGCTATATAACATCTACCAGCCTCCCCAGTCAGGATTTAGGCCTAGTCACAGTATGGAGACTGCTGTTGTCAGAGTGATGCATTATCTCCTCTTGGCGAGGGACAAGGAACTTTGTTCCAGATTGGTCCTTTTGGATTTCTTGTCAGCATTTGACACAGTGGACCATGGTGTGCTGATTGATCATCTTGGAAGATACGTGGAACTCCGCTGCATGATTCTGTGTGGTTTGAATCCTACATTACTGGGAGATCGCAGTAGGTAGTTTTAGATAACTACATCTCTGGAGCAGCTGCAGTCTTCTGTGGGATTGCACAAGGTTTGATCTTGGCACTTATGTTGTTCACTATGTACAGGTTGCCATTGGGTGAGATCATTAGACAGCATGAAGTAGAGTTTCACTGCTATGCAGATGCTATAACTCAGCTCTTCTGTCTTGTTGACAGTCTGAATGCAGTTTCGGTGCTTGGGTGATGCCTACAGTAAAGAAACAACTGGATGGTCTCCAACTAGCTGTCTCAACCCTGGCAAGATAAAGGTTATGATTATTGATCCAGGCCTGCATGAGTTGGAAGTGATGAGTGGTGGTCTTTGTTTGTCATCTGTGAATGGTCAGTCACTTCGAGCTATGGGTGTGGTGAAGAATCTGGGCATTGTTCTGGACTGCAAGCTGACATTAGAACAACAGGTGTCAGCAGTAGTCGGGGAGTGGTTTTTACCATCTATGTAATATTACCCAGATCAATCCATATCTAGTGCTAGCTGACTTGGAGATGATAGTTCATGCCTTTGTCACCTCCAGACTGGATCATTGTAACGCTCTCTGCTTATGGTTATTTGTAGGTTTAATGCACTGCCTGCAGCTGATCCAGAACATTACAGCCCGCGTGGTGGCGGTAACTTCTCAGAGAGACCACATCTCGCCGGTGCTGCACCATCTGCACTGACTGGCTGTACAGTGGCATAACCCCTTCAAGATATGCATGTTAACATTCAGGGCACTATGTGGAATGGGTCCAAGCTACGTGAAAGGCCTTCTGATGGCCTACACTGATCCACCCCTCCGATCCACCACTGCAAACTTGTGTTATGTCTCTCATTACAACCTTAAGCAATGTGAGGACAGTGCCTTTGGGGTTGCTTCTCCCCTTTTCTGGAATCCTTTGCCAGAGGTGGTCAGATCTGCTCGCACAGTGGGGGCCTTTAAACATCAGTTGAAGATGTGATTGTTAACACGCGCCTACTCTGATTAGCCTACGGAAGTTGTTTATTTAAATATTTATTTAATTGCTAAATGTTGTTTTTATTCTTTTAAGGGACTCTAAGCCATTGGATAGGGCGCGCCAAACAAATTAATTGCCTTGCCTTCAACAAACTCCTAGTTTTTAGAGATTTGATTTTTCCTTATAAAAGTGGGACAGGGTTCTGACCATGCTACATTCTAAGATCATGTTGCGCTTTATTGATATGTTCCCCCTAGTGCTACTTGTGCTTCTTGAAGGAGATATTGAAACAGACTGAGCCCCAGTCCTGAGTTCTCCATCCTGCCCAATGGGCTTTGTTTGTTTCACACCAACATTTGGAGCTTCCTTCCCAAATTCAACCCAGTCTAGGTCTGGATGCAGCAACACAACCCAGATATCTTAATTTTTACTGATACCTGGCTCTCTACCAGGAGGGACTCCTCTCAAATTGACCTCCTTGGCTTCAAAACTCACAGGACTAATCCAAACATGGAGGCAGGGTTCTTACTTACGCTGCCTTCCATCTAAAGTTCTTCACTTTTCTCCAGGAGTCAGTCTCTAAGTCCCATGAGCTGCTAACTGGGGAACTGTCCTAGCCTAATTCCACTGCTTTACTTATCACTGGACTTTGCTGTACACCAGGTAGATCGCCTGACTAGATTTCTAAAGTAATCCAAAAAATGCTGGATGTTTCCACCTCGGCTGGTTTTGTGGACCTTCTCCTAAGCATCTTCAAATTTGCATGCCTCAGGTGTAACTAGTTCTCAATCTACTCCCTATGAATCAGAATTAAAGCCCTAAATCTGTCCTGACTTATCTCTGCTCCCAACCTGTCATAACCCTCAGTAGTAGAACCATAGTTTCCATGACTAGGTGCTCATCTGCTCATATATTTGTGTTTGCTGGTACAGTGTGAGACATCCTAAGCGATCACTATGTGACTTTTTTGTTGGAGAAATTAAAACTGCTAAAGCCCACCTTGTATACTCATGTCTCCTTCTTGTACTTTCATCCTGATGCCTTTCTGCAGAACCTGGACTCAGCTGGTTGGCTCCCAGTCTAATCCTGTGAAGACTCTGACATAGTCTTGAATCACTTCCATGCCACTTTCAGCTCTTTCTGTGATGTGCCTGCACCCTCCCCCTTTCAAAAATGACTGTTGACCTCTTTCGCCCACGGTTAGCACTGGAGTGATAGTGACATTATCAGAACACATTCCTGTCCACAAAATAGATGCTTCCATATCCCTATGTAAAAAGTATTCTTTTTTTTTTTTTTTGCTCTTTCCTTAGGCTTCTTGGCCCACCTCTCATTCTGGCCAGCCATGGACCCCACTGACACCCTCGCACCAACCCACACTAGCTACCTCATATTGCAGCCATCCCAGGGGTAGCCTGATATATCCCTTCACTGGATGGGTCCCTCTCCTCTGAGGGGGAAGGCGCCAGGTAGGACAACCAGCATGCTGTCTGTTCTGTCCCTGGGAGCTGCTGAGGTGGCTTCGGGGACTCAGGGCACTTCATGGTGGCAAGCCGACCGAGAAGTAGTTTTTCCAGTTTGCTCCCCGGGGGGTGGGCGTGGTGTGCCACAGACATCAAGGCACACGCCGACGTCCACCACATCCCTTGTGTTCAGTAGGGCTCGCCGAGCTGTCGTGCTCCCAGCCTTCACCAGGAAGTGGCACACAGTGAGCCGCATCCCCTCCCTCCCCCCAGGAGAAGGCGAGCAGTCATTGGACGCTTGAGCTTTCTCCTCCTGGCCAGCCCTCCAGCAACCTGGGTCCATTCTTGAACCCGGGTCGCCGGCATCGCAAGCAGAAATCCAACCACTGCGCCAATGAGCCAGCAAAAAATACAAAAAAAAGTATTTTTCAGTGTTTTGTTTAAGTCCTTTTCTAAATGTATCCTTTTCAGTCAATTTCTGCACAGCTATGGTAACTGTTGAAATAATTGTATAGGGAATCGTACAGATGGAATAAATTCTGTGTTAATATTTAGTTAAAATGTAACCCAACAGCACCAGATCGCTCCACTCACCTGGTGCCCCAGATGGTGGAGGTTATTATTTCCATTCTATAAATACTTATATTACCAGTTCTCTGCAGAGGGAATTTTATCTGATAAATCATAATCAAGTGTTTATTTTTTGGCTGCTAAAAATAAAAGTAACAACAGTTAAAGGGTTTTTCCTCAAATCCCTGCTGCTGCTATGGACATTAAAACCTGGGAGGTGGAAGAAGGGTTTTTTCCTTGAATCCCTGCCCTTGGCATGGACATCTAAAATCAGGGAGGTAGTGAGCAGGTCCTAATCAACAAAAACCTGGCTGAGGGCACTATTGACTTCCTTCCAATAGTCCACTACATAGGGGCATGACCAGAAAATGTGTGTGTGGTTTGCTTTAAGTTCCCCTCATGTCCTCCAGCATGTACCCATGTAAGAGCCCATATAAGATGTCTGAATAGCAGGAGTGCAGAAGTACCTTAACCTGCATTTCCAGGAAAAGTTGCTCCACTGCACCGAGGAGGTGAGCCAATAACTAGGAGTGGAGTATTTCAACCAAGTTTTCATGGTGTGAGAGGTTTGTATTCAGGGCTAGAAATAATTCTTTGGGGTGGCTGTCCAAGGGACAGTTGAAATGTAAATTTTAATTGTCCCACAGAATTTGTACCTGTCAAGTCAATTTTTAGGTACAGTTGGAAAAGGATTTCATTGCCAGAGTCCACCTCCATGCTTCCTTTCAATCTGATTGGCAGGGTAGGGTGTTATTTTGAGCCCTGTCTGTCACCTTGGTTCTGGGCCTGGGTCGGGTTTCGGGGCTCCTATGTGGGATGATATATTCAGGGAGAACGCCCTTGTAGAGAATAGATCCCTTGGCATAGACAGGGACTAGCAGCTATCGCACACCAGGTATGGCTTTTCACCACTTTTCAACTCTGTGACACAAAACCCAAAATCATGTTGATCTTCTTAGCATCACCCATCACCTGCATCCCAGTCTCACCAGTGACTCTGATACTGCTTAGCACGTAACCAGATGTAGCTTGAAAAGGCTTTTCTAATTATGCATTTCCACCAGCAGTGCCTCATAACAGTTTCCTCCTGTAATAGGTTGCTACTACTGCCAGTAGTTCAGTAAATTTATTTCTGTCTCCTCTCTTTTTTTAAGACCAATTGTAGCCCTGAAAAAGGCTTCTAAATGCTTATCCCCCTTCCCAGTGTTACAAACCACCACACTATCTCCTGAGTTTCTACTCTACTGCCTGCCTTTGTCCTCCTTCACCCTTACAGGGATATTGGCCTACCATTCAGTATTTTCTACCCCTAGTGCCTAGTCTGTTTTGGAGTGGCAGTAGGTAGCTTTTTAACTTCTCCTCCTCCTGGAAAAAAGTTATTTTTTTTTAAATAAAGAGCGCTCAACTTGAACTGTGTTCTGCCTGACGATCAGGAACATAATGCGGAGGCAAGCGAGGACAGGTCAGTTGTGCACATTCAGTTAGAAAAAGTGAATGCGCAGTTGCCAGTCATTCCAGTCCTCAGGCAGATTCCTGCTTGTTCCTGCCACACGTCTGCTGTCTGCCCAGTCCAACTGATACAGTCGCCGGCGCTACAGTAAGATAATCTTGTGGGGTCTGGTTTGAATTGGGGCAACATGCACAAGAATGTCTTTACGTTACCACGTTCATCTGTCCCTCCCAAACCGATCACACTGACAGCTCCAGGATGGTGCATTTCTGGGTCCCAGTGCCACCAACACTGTAGAAGCTGCTGCTGCAGCTGCCTTTCCAAGGGATAGGCAAGTACTTTAAATCAGCTGTCCCGTTTCAAAATTGCCTGTCTGAGATGGGCGGACAGCCAGTTATTTCGAGCCCTGTTTATATTTCACCATTCCATTTTTTAAGTACTGCCACCATGGATTCTGGTAATGATTCTGTGTGGGCTCTATATAGCGAGCCTATCAAATGAATCCAATTTATTCCCCCTTGAAAATCTTTGTATTATAAAGAAGAACAAGCTATTCAGGGGGACATTGAAAGATAGGACCTAGGCCCTAGATGTAAGATTTAATTTGCAGATATCTGAATGGGCATTCCTGGGAAGTGAAAATTCTTGTTGTAAATCAGAAGGGGCTGATACCAGGTGCAGTACATAATTGGTGCATGTATTTTAATCCCAGAAACCCCTACTGGTGCAACATTGCATCCATAGAATTTGGAGGAAAAGATAAAGCCCGTAACCAAACCACCACCTCTCACAACAGGAATTTAGAGCAACAGAACCTCCCATATTTAAGAGAAATGGTTGTATAAGTTGTAAAGTTAGTTAATGAAATTTCAGACCGGAGATAGAAAAACAAGTATTTATCAGTATCCCATAATTCATTTAATATAAATTCTATTGCTTTCTAATGCGCCCTGTAATAAGACGATAAACAGTTACATATTATCATGGGTCCACGATGCTGGACTTGTTGTTGTTGTCCTTTCTTGGGTGTTATTTTCCCATGTGGAGCAGGGGATTGTGGGACACCATGTGTTCCTGAATTTGTCATGGCAGGTGATTGCCTCAATGGGTGTCCCCAGTCCTCTCTGCCTGACCGGAGGACTGGGGCAGCATGGCAGGGGTTCAGTCCTGCCATGACCAGCGAAATGCTGTTCATGGGGGCATTCAGCAGCTCCACATGGCACTCCATGTCTTGAAGAATGGCACAGGTGTAGGCACCTCCCTGGTCTGTCATCGTGTAGCTGCATGGGGCGGATGGGGATCTAGTGTGCCGCATCCAAAGTGCGTGTGGGGTCCACGGGACCCTGATGCACTGGTATCTGTCATAGGGAAGCCTATGTGGCATAGATTTGTGGCACATAGGCTTTCCACTCTGCAGTGCATAGGGCCCATTGGGAAGTGATGTGAAGAAAGGTTCTGTTTGACTGATGAAACCAGTATCTCTGTGCAAAATTCTTAGATACCAGCCTTTGGCCATCAGACCCAAAGGAAGTGGAAATATATGGTAACAATGACATGATTCTAGTAGCTCACTGTTTCTCTCAGCTTTTACTACCTGACTGTGACAGCGGTCTGGTGCTTGCAGAATGGCAAAAGTTTAAGATTTCTGTTCAAACCAACTTTCATTATCTGGACAAAGCTGGTATGTGACTTTAATAATTTATATCCTATTTGAAGACTATGAATGCGATGAGAGTATTTCTTGTGTTTAATGCAATTGTGAAAAGGTGTTTTTCGGCTATGACCAAGGTAAAAACTGAATGGAGAGCATCTCCGGCAGAAGACATTGTAGAAAGATTGATTTTCATATAAAAGGACCTCCCTGTTCCTGTTCCTGAATTCAAACCAGAAAGGGCTGTAGATATGTTTTTTAGTCTAAAGCCAAGACTTCCTGATGACAAGAGGGATGTAAGGAAGTACTTCTGCACAAAAAGAGTGGTGGATGCCAGGAACAGTCTTTCAGTGGAGGTGGTGGGGTGAAAACAGTGGTGGGGATCAAGAATGCTTGGGATAAGCAGAAAGGATTCTTAGTGGAAAAGAAAGGAGGGAGAAAGCCAGAGATCAGGTAGTTTCTTTGGTGACACTGTGAGTAGGGAAAAATGGGCAGAGTAGGTGAGCCAAGCAGCCCTTATTCTCTGTCAGATTCTATATTAATGCTAAAACATTATGTAATTAAATCTTTTGCCAATTAACAAATACTGCTGCTTTAAAATCAGAAATTTCCAGAATACAAACTTGGTTGTAAATTGTTTTTGTAAACCCATTAAATGTGAGCTCATACCCTTAGACAATTATATCAGTTTCAAGTCTACTGTACATAAGTGGCAATAATAAAATTTGAATACATTTTTTGTTGTTTAGGGAACATATGTATTTGCTAGTCTTTGAATAATTAGAAAACTATTTACAAAGGATCCTATATATCCAATACTCAGTGTAGACTATAATGAAAAATGTCGCCCCTCAAAAAAAATATTTGCAAGCCATGGTGTACATGGTACTTTATGTGCATCCTTATACTCCTGCTCCTCCTCTCCCCTCCTCACTTGCTTGACTGTGGTGAAACAATTCACTGGTATGTGTTAATGACTGGATGGCTAGAGTCCAGGAAGGACCAGCTGTCTTTCCATACTGTAGTTCCTTGCCTCTGGAGAGGGATCTGTTGATTAGAAGACATTCTTCTTGGAGCAGATTTGTGAAACCTCATAGGCTTCACATGCCACTGAATGTTGCACAAGCCTAAGAGCCTCACTCCTGATAGTGATTGTTGTGCATTAATAAGGCAAGGTTAGCATGGTATGCTGGTATATTTATTTATGTGTCCACCAGGTGAGTGTGCTGGTCCCAGGGACCATTTCCAAACACAACCTGAGCCACGAGGATGACACACAACTATATAGTAGACTGCAGTACATACAAGGCAAAGTGTAAAACATGATTAACAAATGGGACATCCATACAAGACAATATGACTACATAGTCAGCAGTCTGAAGTAACAAGGCATTAGGTTTGGCAGAGTATACAGTTCAGACTGCTGCAAGAGAGATACAGTGCCAGATGCTGTGGTCAAGGGAAAATTCACAGGCAGTCATCCAGTTGAGTAGCTCTGTAGAGCGTTTTGAACTGGTAGTTTGATGACAGAAAACGTAGAGAGCTAGGCAGGCCATTCCAATATAAAGTACCATTTTACAGTTTACCGTTTGTCTCTCAAAGCTGGTGTGAAAAAACTGTTTTGTAAGCTAAAAGCCAAATTTAGTTTTGTGGGTTCTGATTTACCTACCATAGACTCCAGTTTCATGTCTTGCTTACTGCTTTTGTTTGTGGACTGTGCAGTCCTATCTGATTTTAATATTTGTTAGTGTGGCTTGACACATAGGAAATTATTGAGGAGGGTAACAACAGAAACAGCAGAGACTTTATACTTTTTGAATCTGAGAAATCGAGTTCTGTCCAGAGTAGCCTGTTAGTTTCATTATGGATCCTATAGTTAACAACGTGTAACACAAAACAGAACACTGGATTGGAAGCTGGCTGAAAATGTTCAGATGTTAAAGCGGACTTTTGAAGCTTTGCGTTTGCAGGTTGCATGTTTTGTGTAATGCAAATTTGGATGGACATGTGAAGCGGAACAAAGTGGTTGAAAAATCTTAAATCAGGTAGAGTCCTTATTAAAAATGATTGTTGCCATAGAAACTCTTAATCTCAGAAATGCTGCATGTGCTTAATGAAATGAATCGCTCGCTCCTAGGTGTGTCATTCAGACCCTTTGTTCTCTGCAGTTTGCAAAATAAAGACCACCACAAGGTGAAGGGTCGAAAATTGGGGTGAAGTTCAGTGCATTGAAATTTAAGTGATTAACTGTAGGAGCTGTTAAACATTTAATCAGGACATAATTGAATCTCTGAACACATGTTTTAACACTACATTTAAGATAATTTATTGAAATGTTTAATCAGAAAAAAAGAAACTGAAGTTTATTAAAATTTTTAGGAGTGCCCGAGCAGTGTTTAAGATGAGCAGCACAGCCATATTTTAAAATCAGATGCACAGCAGTACACTTATACAAACTATTTAGCAACTTTAACCCCCCCTTCCCCAATTGTTTAAGCAGGAGTAGCACACTAAGCTGAAAGCTTGTTTACAGGTGCAGCCTGGGAGCACAGGGAAGTTAATTGACTTGCTCAGGGTCACACAGTATGCAAGTGGGGGCTGTGGGATTCAAACCCAGGTTTCTAGATTTGCAGCTCAGAGCCTTAAACCACTGCACTATACTGCATCCAACTTCTAGTCATCATTCTACTGTTAAACATTTCTAACCATTTGGATTCATCCATAGTCCCAAACTAACAGGATGCCAACAAGAGCTGTCCCGTAGATAACATTTTTTGTCATTTGTCACTGAACATGCCTCCAGTTTACCATTCGGTAACCAGGGGAACAGCCAAGATGTAAAAAACTAAAGGCTCAAACATTGGTACATGCTGTGCAGGAGAGGTTGGTATTCATAACCAGTGGAGTTCAGACATATTTGGTCAAAATTGTTGAATCCAAATGAGGGCCTAGGCCTTCAGGCTATGGCCTGGCTTTACCCCCTGATAGGTTCAAGTCCTGCAAGGCCTTAAGAAGTCTGTCTCTGGCCGTAGCCAGTGGTAATTCTTTGGGCTGTCCAGGGCCAGAACATAAATTGTAAAAGAACTGTGCGGTCTTTAAAGGAATACACAAGAAAACGCTAGCAGTCAGGCTTTAGTCCAACCCCTCATCCAGGCTACTTTTCAGATACAAGAGGTAAATCTTCTACCCACTTTTCCTCTTCTCTGGTTGCAGAATAGTGGTGGAGTGAAAAAGCTATTCATAGGTGCTGTTACTGTTTTCTGTGGCCATTCAGTTGTGACTAGTTCCTCAGACTCTGGAGCTAGGGGAAGACACCATGGCTCTGACTCCAGTGCTGGGGGCATACCAAGACATAGTCCCAGCAGCAGCATCAACTAGGAGCAGATTTATCCTGGACTCCCTTCAGGATGCCTTCCTCAAGCAACTGGTCATGGAACCAACTCGGCAGAAGGCAATACTGGACCTTGTGCTCACAAACAGGGACAGTGTGATGGGGTTAACAGTGGGGGAGCACCTGGGTAACAGTGACCACCAGTCATTGTGGTTTGAAATCACAGAAAGAGCAGAACCAAACCACACAAAAACACGTATCCTGGATTTTAGGGGCAGACTTTGGGAAAATGGGAGATGCTTGAAAGAGGCATTAAGGGAATGGGACAGGAATCAGGGATTGAGGAACAGTGGGCAGTATTTAAAATGGGGATTATAAGAACAACAGAATTATGCATTAAGCAGGTTAGCAAGAGGAAAAGAAAGAGGAGACCATTATGGTTTTCCAAAGAGGTAGCAAAGAAAGTGAAAGCCAAAAGATTGCATTCAGGCAGTACAAAAGACACAGGCAGAAGGGGATAGGGAGAAGTACCAGGAGAAACAAAGGGAGGCAGGGAAGTCAGTAAGGGAAGCCAAAGCTCAGACAGAAGAACACATTGCAAAATCAGTGGTTAAAGGGACAAAACCTTTTACAGGTGCGTGAAGTGAAAAAAGAAGGACAAAGGGAGGATATAGTGAGACTGAAGGGGAGGATGGGGCAGCGTGGAGGATGACAACAGTAAAGCTGACATATGAACAGGTATTTCTGCTCAGTCTTTACTAAGGAAGAGGTAATGGGTCTGAAGGAGTACAAGGGTGAGAATGGTGCAGAAATGGACACAAGTCCCTTTACAGAAAGGGTCCTGAAGGAACTGGAAGTAATAAGAGCTGATAAAGCAATGGGGCCAGATGGGTGCACCCAGGGTTCTTAAGAACTAAGAGAGGTGGTGGCTGAACCTCTGGCTATCCTGTTCAGCCAATCACTGGAAACAGGGAGGTACCCAAAGACTGGAGAACAGCAGATGTAGTCCCCTTATACAAAGTGGGAACAAAGAGGAAGCAGGGAACTACAGACCAGTCAGCCTCACCTCGGTAGTGGGAAAGATCATGGAAGCACTACTGAAGGAGAGATTGGTGGAACATCTGATTGTCAATGGACTACAGGACCCAAGGCAGCATGGTTTCACAGGGGAGGTCATGTCAGACCAACCTCATTGAATTTTTGACTGGGTGACTAGGGAGTGGATCAGGGAGGGCAGTGGACATGGCCTATCTGGACTTCAGCAAGGCCTTTGACACTGTGCCACATAGAAGACTATTACACAAATTGGGGAATAAGGGTGTGGGCAGGACAGTAGTGTGGTGGGTAGGTAACTGGCTGGGTGGCAGGACACAGAGGGTGGTGGTAAATGGCTGTCACTCCACAGAGGAAGAGTGACCAGTGGGGTACCACAGGGATCAGTGCTGGGACGGTTCTATTCAACATCTTCATCAGTGACATTGCACAGGATCTAGAAGGCAGAATTTCACTGTTGCTGATGACACAAAGCTCTGTAACAGAGTAGACACACCAGAGGTGTAGACAGAGAGAGAAAGGACCTGCAGAAACTTGAAGAATGGTCAAGGGTTTGGCAGTTGAAATTCAATGCAAAGAAGTGCAAGATAATGCATAGGGCACAAAAACCCTGGCACAATATATCAGTTGGGGGGTGAGGATATAGCATGCACCAGGCAGGAAAGGGTTGTCATCTCTGATGACCTCAAGGTAGGGAAACAGTGTGACAAGGCATCAGGTAAAGCAAATAGGATGCTGGGATGTATAGGCAGGGGCATCACCAGCAGGAAAAGGGAGGTCATAATTCCGCTATACAAGACACTGGTGAGGCCCCACCTGGAGTACAGAGTACAGTGTACAGTTCTGGAGACCATACCTACGTAAGGACATAGACAGGGTAGAGAAGGTTCAGAGGAGGGTAACAAAGATGGTGCATGGGTTGCATCACAAGTCCTATGAAGACAGGTTGAAGGAACTGAACATGTACTCCCTGGAGGAGAGGAGGGAGAGAGGGGATATGATAGAGACATACAAGTATCTTACAGGGAGGAACAAGGTGCAGGAAAACACTATTTTAAGCGAAAAAGATGTTTCAGGACTAGAGGCATGGGATGAAGTTGGAGGGAGGACGATTCAGAGGAAACATGAGAAGAATTTCTTCACAGAGACGGGTGGTGGACAAGTGGAACACCCTGCCAGAGGAAGTGGTGGGGGCTGAAACAATCACAGGATTTAAGAATGCATGGGATAGACATAAAGGAATTCTAGAGGTCAGGGGTAAGGGGAAATAGACTTCTAGGAAAACAAACTGAACTTACAAGCTCAAATGGGCAGACTAGGAGGGCCATAGGCCCTTATCTGCCGACACTGTCTATGTATCTATGTATAGTCTGAATCTAAAATCAATTACATCGCCCAGCTGGAATGCAATTTGGAATTGAGCTTTGTCTTGCATAACTGCAGACACTGTTCTGAGTCTGGTTCCATGAATTACCACTAGCCCCCATATGAGTTTCGGAAACCACAACTCTAGCTCCACCAGAACCTGCTAGGGCAGACTAGGTGGGCCAAACGGTCCTTATCTGCCGTCAAAGTCTATGTTTCTATGCTCCCGGGACCCCATTACCAAAGCCAGCACTTTAGACTCTGGGGAAAAAAGGACCACAGTTATTCTTTCATTTCAAGCCACTGTCTCCTGGTTTCTCCCAGTTCTGGTGACCAGGAGACAGCAGGACCTTCAGTCTTGCCTAATATTTCCTCTTAAGGCATTATCCTGGGTGTGAGTAGACCTCTGTTAATATGTCTTTTCATTGGAGGGGTCCAAGCAGTCGTAGCTTGACAGCCTTGTTTCCTCATGCTGCTGGGGTCCTCCTTTACTACTGGCCACGGTAAAGGCAATGCTAGCAAAGTCTGCCAATACTCCAGGCTCTCAAGAGATTTGAGAAGACCCTGAGTTTGGTTACAGGAATCTGACCCAGTGTCTTAAAAAGCTAGTATTACCAAAAACAGCAGATTAAAACATTTGATTCCTAATGTGGTCCCTTTAACCTACCCCAACAACTGTCACTACACCCCCATTCCAACCTTTATTAATAAAGGGTGCAGATCTCTGTCTGCCATCTGAGGGGAAACAATCCCCTTCAACTTACCCCCAAGGCAGGTCTGCTGTGGCTGCCCTTTATGGTGTGGAAAAAGCTCTGTAGTGGCTTCCCATCAGCCAGGCCGGACATTGTGATGAGTGGTGGCCTTGATTTGTTAAAACTGGTACTCTAAAACATTTGTTTAAAAAAAAAAAAAAAAAAAAAAAACAGGATTTGAACACGGGTCGCTCTAGAAGTCTATGGAGTGCACACCCACACTCTCCATAGTATTACATCAAAAAACCTTACAGTGTGGGTTATGTCTCCAAATGAGGAAGTGGAAGGAATCTGGCTCTTGGCTCCACAGAGCCAAATTTATGATCTTTTCCCTCCTGAATTATGGTCACAGAAAAATTGTCATTTTGGCGCCAGTGGACTCTGGGGTTGGTAAGGCTCCTATAGTGTTTCTGGGGGCAATTTAAAAAAGAGCAGGAAAGGTGCTCTTTAACATATTCACCTTAGAGAAAAAAAAAAGGCTGGGAGGGCATGATCTCCATCTTCCACACATACAAGAGTATTGGCAAAATAGAACGGGCAGTGATATTTGATCTGTTGTCCTCCAGTTCAGAGGTGGTATATTCAGGGGTAACAGTGGGAGGCACTTCTCCCAGTGGGTGGTGAACCTATGCAGTAGCCTACCAGCAGAAACCATGGATATGAAGACGGTACAGGCCTTCAGAATTAGCCTGGACAAATTTCTGTTGTCCAAGGGAATCCCTGGGTTCTCATGGTGGTAGGGAGGATACAGAATGTCTGCAAATTAATGCTTGTTTGCACAGCAATCTTATTTATACCTGCTTATGATATAGGCTTGCCACCATGAGTGCTTTCCTTCGTGTTGCATCAAATGTTTCAATGGCAGGAAAACTGTCCCACTCTCTCACCATCTGAATGGTTATCATCTCAGAAAAATGTATGCCAGATATAATTACTGGGGTTCCCATATGGGGAAAATCAAATATTTAATTTTTACAGGTTCATATTGGAAAAAAGTATTGCCAGTATGCACATCTACAGAGACCACATATTGTATGTGGGAGACGGTTCTACTAATTACAGATACAGGGTTTAATATTTCTGTACACTTCTCACTGTATTTAAATGTCAATTTTCAACCATCAATATCAGATATTGTGTATAAAATTTGGCATAAAAATGGTATTAAGGAAATTAGTGACCTTTGTGATGCTAAAGGTCTATTAGATTTTGACTTAGTTAAACTTAAATTTAAACCAGAATAATTTTTTAAGATGTTTACAAATTAGAGAATATGTTAGAAATAATTGGGATATACAAAATAAGCCCCAATAAACACAATGGGAAT
Source organism: Neoceratodus forsteri (assembly GCA_016271365.2). Classification (NCBI taxonomy): domain Eukaryota; kingdom Metazoa; phylum Chordata; order Ceratodontiformes; family Ceratodontidae; genus Neoceratodus; species Neoceratodus forsteri. Next base: position 880,219,642 of record CM057455.1, on the reverse strand, counting down.
TAATTTGAAATAAAAAATTAAATTAATTTCTAAATTATTTACAACCATTAAGGGAAAAATGGCAAACAAAACTCAAAATCAAGTAACTGAACAATAGTAGGACTAATTACAAATCTAACTCAATTAGGGATAATATCTACCAAATGACATATTTATTGCAATAGAATACACCATACCTACTATACCCCACATAGAATAAATTTAATGAGTGCAAACTACTCAAATATATGCCCAAGATGCAAAACGCAACATTAGAACACATGATAGGCCATAGAGCACTGGACATATTCTGGTATAAAATAATTAAAACACTGTATCAAATTATAAACATACACATAAAAAGGTATAACTGGACCCTATTACTTACAAAGGTTATAAAAATATAAAAGGTGATAAAAACTTACATAAAATAATGCTTATAGGAATTATTAATGTATATAAATGTATATTAAAAAAAACTGGAAAGATGCAAATCAATCAGATTATAACATGTGACTAAATGTCATGATAGATGTATATAAAATTGAGCAGCAATGAACAGCATGATTTGATAAAATGTGGTCCAGGTTTAATATGTATATCGGATCAAGAGTCATGAGATTAAACTAGAACTACGGTATGTTAAAAAGTAAGAATTTTGGGAAATGAGGTATCAAGGTTGGTTTATGCTTATCCTTAAAAATTTACAAGAAAATATGAATATAGAATGTATAAAGCAACAAAATTTTGTTAAAAGAAAATAAATGAATTTTATGAAGATCTGTTTGACCTATATGTTTTTTCCTTTTCAATAAATAAAACATAAAAAAAAAAATAATCGGGGAAGGGTTGTCCTGGAATTCACCCAACCTAACTGCCTAACCCCCAGCCAAGATAAAAGTGTAGGTCCTAGCTATAGGAGCAGTGGAAGAAATTCCTTCCAATCATTGAGAGAAACACTTTTTGCTATACTTTCCAGTTCCTAAGAAATCAAAATGGTGGCAACACCTGCCGGACTTTACTGTGAACAAATACTTAAACATGGTGGCGCTGTTGAACACACTCTCCAAATAGACGTGCCTCTCCATCTCTGCAGACTCTGAATCTATATAACAAATATACAGAAAATATTCCCTTGTTTTGAATTTTTGGGCTGCAGCAATAAAAAGAGCTCAAGAGGAATCGACCCATACCACTTATTAATATGGAGTGAACAAATAAGGGTGAACCAGGTGGCTCTAAAACTATACCACCAACAAAACAGGCCCCGAATCTGCCCGTCAGAACCTCTGACTCAGGTGCACCACCGTGGAATTTGCTGGCCTTATCTGTGAAGGCCATTGATGGGCAGGTAGAGTAGATCCTTCAACATCTGAGCGAACAGGATTTCAAGATCGTGTCAGCCACCAAAACTGTTGCTCTGGCAGAGGCAAAGGCTACCAAAGCCCTAACTGCTACCACCAAACTTGTACAAGAAAATAATCAGTTTTGCTATAGAATGGAAGCTCTTGAGAATACATAAAGAGTGGTAAACCCCCATCTGGTCAGGTTGCTGGAGGGTAGTGAAGGCTCCAGTCTTGTAGCATTTCTACATTCTTGGCTAGCTGGTGCTTTGGGAGTAGACTCTGCGAATGTGATGGCTCTTGAACTACTTAAGGCGTATCAGATCTCTTCTTGAGCTGCCCCTCTGCAACCTGAACTCCCAAAAACTATCCTTATCATCACTACCAGAGTGGCTATTTGGGACCTTTTCTTACAAGCTGCAAGAGAGTCGCAAGGCTTCAACTTCAACAGGAATACCTTACACCTTTTTCCAGACCTCTTTTTTGCCACACGTTCAAGACGGAAGAAATTTGACGCGATCAGGGTGCGTCTCAGGAACCTTAGGATTGTTCATTTTTTACTGATGCCTGCTCATCTTCATATTCACCATGGTGGCCATACATACATCTACACTGACCTGCACGGAGCTGGAAAAAAGGTGGAGGTGCTGGAGGAAGAATTTGCAGCCGCTCGTTCGCCGGGAGATGTCAGGTCAGAAGAAGAAACCTGAAGAGACAATGCAGTAACTCTCTTTATTTCTTAACCTTTTTGTATAATGTCATTACAGGGACTAAAGATTGGCTTGGGCCTAAGGGGCAGCAGTGGTGGACATCTCGTGGTAGCCTTATGCAGCAACATTCTAAAGTCTTAAGTTGATGAATGCCTCTTATGTTCTTCTAACTGCTGTGGGGCATTTGTTTGTCATGCCACTGTTTAGATGTATTTTGAACTGTATCCTTTAGCATTCCTACAGTTCTGGCCCCTTTAGCTTAATAATTTCACAGGTTCTTAGCAATCTAGCTCCCTGAAAATTGCATTTATGACATGTACTGCTTTCCTTCAAATGTTTTCACAAGTATCTAGGAATAATGAATAATGCTGCCACGTGTTGCTTGTCTGAGCAGTCTGTTAACTGCAAGTTCAATATGTTATTGAATATTTTCTTTGAATATTGATAATATTACTTAAAATAGGATTTAGGGTTCTGCAGGGGGAGGAGGAGTACTAACCATTTTTGAATATTACACGTTTGATTTGGGATCACATCAGCCAATTGGTTAATTATAAACTATGTTGGACATTCTTATCACAGTATGATTCCCTCTACATTGCGAGGTGCAGCTTTGCTGGATATAAAAGTTTGTAATACCCACATCTCCTTACTTCAGCCTGTTGAAGTTTCTTTTATTCTGTCGTCCATTGAATGGCTCCTTATGTTTAAAATTGTGTGCCTGGTAGGAGGTATCAACTGTATGTTGTTTTTGCATCAAACAATAAAATATAAGTTAAACAAATACTTAAATATCTGGAAATTAAGGTTTGTATCATTGGTTTTGCTACCTGGATTTCAGGACACATTTTCACATCCCAATCAGAGAACCCCATAAAAATTTCTTCTCTTTGCCACATTCTGACTGACACTCGCTGGCACAGGACATATGATGCCATGGGGTCATAAATTGGCATCCTGCATTACACAGGCAGTGGCAGAATTTCACCCCATTTGGAACCACATATTCTGACTCCTACTCCCCTCACTTGAAAGGGATTCCCTTCTGCAGCAAAGATATAGCAGTTGGAGGGAGTCACATATAAGGCATTGTAGCACAGTTGTGACAGTTCAGTGTGTGCCCATGTGTGAATACCAGTAGAAGAAACACTGGTACACGTACTTGACATTTTCTTTTAGTCTGAGGGAAAAGATCTTTTTCCAAATTCAGTTTTTCCTTCGTGGGGCCATGGCAAGGGAGGCTCTCTTGGGGCTGGCACCACCCCTTCCAGCATTTAGCATCTCTCCAGGATTCCTGGCGGTGAGGCACCCCACAGCTCCCCCCCCCCCCGGTGGTGGGGTCAGGAGAGGGAGGTCCAAACCCCCCAAATGCTCATAATCCAGTTTCCCCACTCCGGTGTTGCCCTGGTGACGTGGCGGGTGAAGGTGTGGCCAGCGGGCATCATGCACCCTTGCCGTGCCATCTTTCTTCCTCTTGAGTTTTCTCCCTTAATTCTCCCTGGGGCCTCAGCAACATGGTTGCACACGGGCATGGAGGCGCATGAGTGTGTGCTAGAACCAGGGGTCCAGCTATACCCACTCTGGCCTAGCGCCTGATCTCCCACCTGCGTGGCACTGCCACCAAGCCTCCACGTGGTGGTAGCCAAGCCCCAGGAAGACCAGCCTCCCCAATCTGGAAGAGGAGAGATGCTTTCTGGCCGCTCGATCCTGCTCCTGGCCTACCCCCGCCCCCCAAGTTGGCCCCTGGTGGCCTGAGCTTGTTCCCAGACTCTGGTTGCCGGCATGGAAGAGGTAAGGCACTAAGCGCCTCAGCCCTCTGAGCCACTGAGCCAGCTGAGAGGAAAACATCTTGAAGTGGAATTGTTTTAAATGTTCTTTATGCTCTTTGAATAGACTAGTGAAGATGAATTAATTCCATGTTATTGGCACGAACAGCTGGTTGAAGGGGATAAATTAAGGTTTATCCATAATAATTGAGAATGCTGCATGAACTGTTTATTTCATTGTCTCAATGAGTCATTCCTTGTTTGTAATACAAATATAATCATGTTCTGTTTGGATATTAAAACTGTGTACTTCTTTAGGTCCATTCAGTGTGGCAAAAATATATTCTGGCAAGTCATGTTCGATAAGCATAACAATTAGTTACTTACAGACATTAATAAAGAAAATTTTGCCGTATTGATTTTGCTTGAATGAAAATATTTACCCAACAAAAGCAATGTAGTTTTTAAAGCCTGAGTCATAACTGAGTTATTTTCTTACAAAAATAACCAAAACTCTGCTAAAATCCCTTTTAATATACATTTTTATGTTGGCTTGCACGTAAACACAAGCAACATCGTGTGCTGGTAGCATATTTCAGAGGTGTGTCAGTGTTGGCGAATGCAGGGCATGCTTTAGTAGGTGCATTCCTCATTCCCCAATAAGCCAGCATGCTAGTGTTGACACAAGAATTATGGAAAGTGGACACAACTTGTAAGAAACATGCCGCTGCAATCAGAGACATGCTGATCCCAACGAGCCTTTCCTGGTGAAATATTTCAATAAACATGGCAGTGGAGCCGCCGCCACACAATCCCCAAAGCGAGCCAACATGGAGTGGTGCAATCCCTGTGTCGGCATGCTTGCCTCCCACCACACTGTTTGGCACACTGGGAGCCCACCCCAGTGTGCTGCCACTCCCAGTAAGCCGACCACGTCGGCATGTTCCTGTCCCTGGGCCTCGCCCCACCCCCATTGTGAGGCACACTAGGAACCCACTCCAGTATTGCCAATGCCAGGCCCCCCGAGGTCATGGGGCACACTGGAGCCCACCCCAGTGTGCCCAACGCTTGTTTTCTTTCACCTGTAAAGAGAGAAACTGTCCTGCAGTACAGTGTCAGTTTTTTCTTTTTTTTGTACCTGAAAAAAAGAAAACTGTCTGTCTGCGGCACCCCTCCCCAACCCGCATCCACCCCCTGCGCACCTCACCTCCCCACACACACCCACCCCATACTTGATGCTTAATTCCGGAGGTCCAGCGCTGCGATCTTTGGAGGAGCGGTAACACGCCTGGACTCTTCAAACCAACTGCGAACTGAAGAAATGCCGGTTAGCTGTATAATGGCATAAATGGGGAGGTTTCAGTTTAGGTGGCTATCTCAGCCATTTGTTTGAATTTTGGCTCCAAATTTATAACATGGGGTTCTTGGGACCCCACCTCAAGAACACATGCACTGTCATCTCGTTATTCGGTCCCAAAAGGTCATTTCGCGGTCACTGCACAGAGTCACCTTTTGGGACGGATTAACGAAATGACAGTGCTGCTGTTCATGAGATGGGGCCCCAAAATGCCTATCTTGCAAATCTGGTGAAACAATTCCCAGAAATGACTGTGTTACGAGTGTGCGTTGCGCAGTTTCCATGCACGTTCATAACTTCGACAATTTTTAATATTTTCACTCCAGATTTTTAACATTGCCATTTTTGCACACCTCCTTATGAACAGTACAGCTGTAATTTTTCACATCCTGCCCAAATTGTGTTTTCATGCATGTGGCACACAGTGGCACAGTCGCTGTGGGAAATCAACGTTCAGGACAGATTGACAAAATCACAGTGACACTGTTCATGACCGGAGGTCTCACAATGCCTATGTTGAAAATTTGGTTAAAAAAAATCCCCAAAATAATTGCGTTACAGGTGTGCGTTGTACAGTTTCTACGCACGCTCGTGACTTCAGTTTTTCATATTTTCACTCCAGATTTTCCAACGTTGCCATTTTTTTTTACACCTTATGAACAGTGCAGCTGTCATTTTTCACATCCTGCCCAAAATGTGTTTTCACACATGTGGCGCACAGTGGCGCGGTCGCTGTGGAAAATCAGTGTTCGGGACAGATTAAAATCACAGTGACACTGTTCATGAGCGGAGTTCCCAAAATGTTTATGTTGAAAATCTGGTTAAAAAAAATACCCCAAATAAATGTGTTACGGGCGTGCGTTGCGCAGTTTCTACATGCACTCGTGACTTCACCAGTCTTTCATATTTTCACTTCAGATTTTCAGCATTGCCATTTTTTACACCTCCTCATGAACAGTACAGCTGTCATTTGTCACATCCTGCCCGAAATGTGTTTTCGCACCTGTGGCACCAAATGGCGCAGTTACTGTGCAAAATCACCTTTTGGCTAATGAACTGATTGTGCCACTGTTCATGAGGTGGGGTCACAAAAAGCCCATGTTGACAATTTGGAGTGAAAATACCAACAAACGACCAGGGCGTTAGGGTTTCCAACCATAACTCCCCTCCCTGTAAAGACTGACAGGCATCAGGGGTGTGACTTGGGATTGTCGGTTGTAATGCTCACACCATTTCACCCCCACCCTGCAGCCAGTGACAGGCATCGAGGTGTGCCTTGAACTCTTTGGCCCCAAAGTTCACCCCATTCTCGTATACTGCACCCATCTTTGCATATTTCCTTATGGAATGGGATGAGCATAAGGCCAGAAGACCCCGAGGTACACCGCAACACTTCTTGGTGTCTGCAGGGTATGGTGAGGTGAAATGGAGTGAGCGTTATAGCCGACGACCCACAGGCACCCCCCAATGCCTGTCAGTCTCTGCAGGGTGGGGGTGGGGTTGGTGTCAGTTCGCTACTTCACTTCCATTCCTATTATGCATCTCTCTAACTCCTGTACTACCAGTGCCAGTGCCAGTGCCAGCAAGACAACATTCGGCATTGACAAATGCTTGTTTCATTTGATATTTTGATGTTCTGTTTGAAAGAGAATTGGGCTTCTGTTATTAATTAGAGCAGTATTCTATTATAAGTATTTTGCTTTATAAATATTTAAAGGCTTTGCAATTAGGTTTGGCAAAGCTGTTCCTGCCTCTCTATTCTCTGCTGACTAGAGTCTAATTAAGCACCACTGACTTCTAGAGTTTACATTATTTAGTCAATGACCACCTATGTTTGTTGACAGTACAAGGCAATAACATCAGTGTGCAAATAATGGAGAGCTGAGTTATTTATACTTTAGCACACTGTAATGACAAGAGGAAGGCCCCCTTGGGATGCTGTTTTTTTGTTGCACTATGGTTTGACTGTGCTATTTAAACATATATTGCAGAGAAGGACTGAAATGTTCTCTCTCTCTCTAAATAAATATATATATATATATATATATATATATATTTTTTTCTTGCTTATTTGTTTACTCCCCACCCCCCAATCCAGGTCAGCCAACGTTCGTGCTGGTCCTCCCTACCCCATCCCTCGATCCCACAGGGCTTACCTTCTCCCTTCTTCCCCCATGACTCTCCCTCCATGGCAGGGCAACGGGGAGTCCCTCAACCAGCTGACACCGGGTCCAGATTCCGTGAGGTGCCTGATGATTGGGAGCAGAGCCTGCGAAGGCCAGCAGTCATCTAACACACCAGGACATTTTTCCACTTTTTCCTTGGTTTGACCCCTGGAGAGGAGCGCTGTCCTCCAAACACTCGATCAACTGCCTCCCCGGCTGACCCTCGGCAGCCCGCTTGCACCATGAACACGGGTCGCCGGTGTGGCAGGAGTTAAGGCATGATGCCTTAGCCCTCCATGCCACTGGGTCATCTGTTTTTTTTATATAGATATCTTCTTTACAAAAACCAACTCTGTTAATGCATCAGTTAGGGTAGCTATTAGTGCGGTAAACATATGGAAATGGGATTTTAGGATTTTCAACCCTAATTCAGCCTTCTAAGCAGCCAAAGGGGGGAAGGCAACACAAGCAACCACAGACATCCATCATCAGGTAAGACAAACAAAACACAACTCTTTCCACATGACACAGGAGACATCCATCATCATGATCCAGTGCTTCTGTAGCCATGGATACACATGCACATTTTCACACCAACTGGGAAGTGTGGTAAAAAATTCCCATAGGATCACATTGTAAACTGTGAATAAGGAATAACACATGACAGGATGTGCAGGAATGCTAAATTATCACATGGCCCAGGTGGACTTGTGAGGCATGAGGCACAGCTGAGTACCATCAACCACCTAGGAAGTGCGATATAAAATTCCCATAGGATCACATTGTAAATTGTAAGTAAGCAATAACACATGACAGGTTGTGCAGTAATGCTAAATGACTGCATGCCCCAGGTGGGTTGTGAGACACAAGGTGCAGCTGAGTGCCACTAACCACCTGGGAAGTGTGAATGTCTTCACTCAGGTTCCGTGCCCACATGGATGATTGCATGCAGGTACCAATTGCCTTCAACCACTTGTGGCGTGCTTCCAAAGCTACAGAAGCGCTGGACTATGATGATGGATGTCTCTTGTGTCATGTGGAAAGAGTTATATGTTGTTGGTCTTTCCTGATGATGGATGTTTGTGGCTGCTTGTGTTGTTTTGTCCCCCCCTGGCTGCTTGGGGGGGGGGGAGTGCGGCGTTAGAGTTGAAAACCCTAACATCACATTTCCACAGCAGGGATATTGCTTCCAGAGGAATAGGGCACGGTGTCGTCTGCATACAGCTGGTAGTTCACCCCTCCGACATGTTGACCCAGGTCTTTTACGTATAAAGAAAACCATAAGAGGCCAAGTACTGAGCCTTATGGTACACTTTTAATTATCTGGAGGGGTCGTACTCTGTACCATGTATGCTGATGCTCTTTTTTGCAGTTAAATTAATAACTACTGAACCTGTTGGCCACCGTTGAGCTTATGTGTAGCTCAGCTCTTTGGGTCATTAATATTTTGTCGTTGACTGTGTCAGAGGCCTTTGATAGGTCAGTGAAGATGGCACTAATGTATATTCCTCCATCTGTGACCAACCTGATGTCATTGAGTACCCTGGTCACAGTGGTGACTACTGTGGCTTGTTCTAATATCAAATTGGTATTTGTTGAGCAGTGAGGTTTTGTTTAGAAATCTGATGATCTGGTTGTGCAGTATACGCTCAGTATACATTTTTAGTGGTGTCCTGTGTAGACTGCTTAAAGATTTACCCAATATATGCAACATACAGTATACAGCAATCATAAACTCGGTGCATTCATTAATTTGCTATACATATCTCTTGGGAATTTGCTTGAGTAAAAAAATATGTATAGATACATAGACACTGTCTGCAGATAAAGGCCTACGTCCTACCCAGTCTGTCCATTTGAGCGTGTAAGTTCACTTTATATTTTCCTTGGAGTCTGTTGCCCCTTACCCCTGACCTCCAGAATTCTTTTATGTCTATTCCATGCATCTTCCTCTGGCTTGGTGTTCCACTTGTCCACCACCTGTTATGTGAAGAAATTCTTCCTCATGTTTCCTCTGAATCGCCATCCCTCCAACTTCATCCCATGCCCTCTAATCCTGGAACATCTTTATCGCTGAAAAATGGTGTACTCCTGCACTCTGTTCCTCCCTGTAAGATACTTGTATGTCTCCATCATATCCCTTCTCTCCCACCTCTCCTTCAGAGAGTACATATTCATGTCCTTCAACCTGTCCTCATAAAATTTGTGATGCAATCCATGTACCATCTTTGTTGCCATCCTCTGAACCTTCTCTACCCTGTCTATGTCCTTACGTAGGTAAGGTCTCCAAAACTGTACACTGTACTCCAGGTGGGGCCTCACTAGTGTCTTGTATAGTGGAATTATGACCTCCCTTTTCCTGCTGGTGATGCCCCTGCCTATGTATCCCAGCATCCTATTTGCTTTACCTGTTGCCTTGTCACACTGTTTCCCCACCTTGAAGTCATCAGAGATGATAACCCCAAGATCCCTTTCCTGCTTGGTGCAAGCTATATCCTCACCCCCCAACTGATATGATGTTCCAGGGTTTTTGTGCCCCGTGTGCAATATCTTGCACTTTTTTGCATTGAATTTCAACTGCCAAACACCTGACCATTCTTCAAGTTTCTGCAGGTCCCTCCTTATTCTGCCTACACCCTCTGGTGTGTCCACTCTGTTACAGAGCTTCATGTCATCAACAAACAGGGAAATTCTGCCTTCTAGGTCCTGTGCAATGTCACTGAAGTAGACGTTGAATAGGACCGGTCCCAGCACTGATCCCTGTGGTGCCCCACTGGTCACTCTTCCTTCTCTGGAGTGACAGCCATTTACCACCACCCTCTGTGTCCTGCTGCCCAGCCAATTGATTTTTAAAAGAGGGAGAGCCAGTATATATATATATATATATATATATGTGTGTGTGTGTGTGTGTGTGTGTATATATATATGTGTGTGTGTGTGTATATATATGTGTGTGTGTGTGTGTATATATATGTATGTGTGTGTATATATATATATATATATGTATATATATGTGTGTGTGTGTTATATATGTGTGTGTGTGTATATATATATATGTGTGTGTGTGTGTGTGTGTATATGTGTGTGTATATGTGTATATATATATATATATATGTGTATATATATGTATATATATGTATATATATATATATGTATATATGTATAGATAGATATAGATCTATATCGATATAGATATCGATATAGATATATATCGATATATAGATATAGATAGATGGAAATTGTGAGGCAGCAGATTACATGTTTTAAGACCCGAATACATAAAGACATGCTCACGATAATTTAACTTGTTGTAGGGCTCAATAAAGGAAATTTATGGAGAAGATCTAAGATTTGACTGGGAATTCTTTACAGAGCGTACATCTGAAATACAATCTGGCACTTATGCTGTCTATCATTTACTTTCGCTGGGGGTCTGGAGGTGCATCTGCCTACTCCTTTTCCTCATTACCAGGTTAAAAAGCATAAATCTGTTAGAGGTCCAGCATATCACATGAAAATCTGTGTGCTGTCGAACCTCAGCATAGACTCGTCGTCGCAGTTGATCAGACACATTCCCCTCTCCTCTCAGTTGGCTAACATGGATCATCTATCCTTCTAGTTTTTGTGTGACCGGGTGGGGGGAGTGGTGAACAACCGAGGTAGTTTGCATCTCTGCATAGTCATAGCTGAAGTTTGACATGCTTCAGGATGCAAGAACATGTATTCGGTTCTGGAATAAAAAGTGAGAGTGTGGCTTGGTGTGATACTTTGTGTGGGCGTATGGCTCTTTGGTGTTCCAGGGCAATGCCCCCTTCACATCCTCCCAGTTGAAACATAAAAAGTATTTAAGATGGTAGGGCGGTGGTAGGTTCAGATCCTGGTAGCCCATGGAAGTTGTCACCCCCCTCCCCGACTTGCCCCTCGCAGACTCTTTCATTTTTTAGGGTAGCTCAGTCAGGTCATATGGTTTATTTTCAGTTGTTTAAAATTGTATGAATTAGGAAATGCTGAGGAGAGGGTGAAGACCACCTCTGCCACCACCTCATCATGCTACATATGAGGCTATACCTCACTCCAACAGTGTTGGATTAGGACCATCCTGCTTCCTGGGGGATCTCATAAATGGCGAGACCATGGCTTCCAGCCTGCATGCCGCCACAGTTGTTGAGTAAGCCTGGCTCCCTGTGAATTAGGCTTTTGTGTGTTTATGAGGTCTTCCTAGGTATATAGCCATCTATGGCAGTGGATGGGAGAATCTCTCCCCACCAAGTATAGGACTGTATCAGTCCACCAGGGTCTGACCCACCCACCAGAGCCCTTGCTCCCCCTCCTAAATACTAAACAATGGAGTCAGTAAAGGATATCAGGTATACTGTAGGTTCATGTGTGTTCTGCTGCAGTCTTTTTTAGTTGTATCACAGCAGTATTGAAAGTCTCTTGGGAGTGCCAGCATCTCTGAAGGGCTGACTCCGTTCGTACTGGCAGAGCTGGGTTGACATGGGGGTCATTTCACCGTCGGGGGGAATACCCCTGTCAGCCAGGTCTTTACCACTTCCCATTCTGAGGCATAGTGTCTCTGTCCCTCTAGGTATTCTACCAGCAGGCTCGAGGGATGAGGAGTTCAAAATTTCAGTTTATGGACTCTCCGGGTCAGTAGGATAGGGATGTACTTTCCACCTCTGCATCATGAGCAGTGCATAATCATTACCCAAAAAGATCCTCATGTGCTGTAATACACTACTTTTGTGTGCCAGGCCTCATAGGACACCATTCCTTTCATTCTGTAGGTGTTGAATTTAACCAAGCTGGATCATGGCCTGGCTGTTGGGGATCTAGCTTTCGGCCCCAGTGCCCTATAGGAGTGCTCAATCCCCAGATTACAGTCAACTTTTAAGGAGAGGGCCATGTGCAATAAAGGGTCAAGAAAGTCGTTCATTTCAGGTTCTTCTGAGTCTTTGGGCACATTGTATAAATCTTGATGTTCTTACAGCATGCCCAATTCTCTGCTTCCTCTTGTCTCTCAGCTAGGGCTGCCTGAGTCTCTGCAAGGTGCATGAGCTCACTACTCATGGTTTCAAGGCAGGAATCCAGGCTCCCTGTTGTACGTTCGGTCTCTTGTGCCTTGGTGTCTAGGGCCACAGTCTCACTCTGCACAGTGCAGAGTGCCACTTACATCCTTGGAACTAACTGCCTGAAACTCTGGAAAAATAGCATCTAGCTTCTTGTCCTTACTTTTATGTTTAGGTCTGGGATACTCTTGAGTTTGAGAGGTGGGCTGTTCCCGAGATGCCTGACTGCATTGGGTTGGAAAAGTCTAGCGTCACTGATATATCGTTGTCAACTGTTACGGCACTAAATTTATTTCTCAGTGGCTTCATCTCTGTTTTATGCACACCTCCTCTAGTTGGTGATGCCAATTTGGGATGTATAACATAGGTTTTACAGGGTTTTCTAGTGCTCAGGAGCTGGAATGTATGGGCTAGGCGGCCATTAGTTCAGTGTTGTCACCAGAAGTCCTACTTGTGCTGCTTTTGGTGTCATTTTAATTGTACTGGATGCAACTGTACATGAGCTGCTTGCATTCCAAGTAAAGAATAAATATTGTTTCCATTGCCCGACCAAGAAAAGAAAAGAAAAAAACCCTCAAATGATCCAAATGGTACTCACAGTTCAAATGTATTACAGTTTCTGATCAGTAGTTTGTAATCTTGCAGTCCTCAGGGTATTAGATTTCTGTTGCCCATTGTACAATTTTTTAAGATTGACGTATGTCCACCGGGGGTTCCTTTCTGCTGCCTCGACATGGGGTCTGACCATTCTCTTTCCTTAGCAGGGACCATGTCATTTACTGGACATCTCTCTCAAATACTTCTTCGGTTGTTCTGTCATTCTGATGTACAGGGATTCAAGCAGCTTATTAGTATGCAGGAGAGTCTTCAATATTTTCACTTCCATTTCTTCGTGGACTATTAATTTAGCTGGGCATCTTACTTGTGCTTTTATCTGTTTTTCCTTTAGCTAGTTCAAGTTCAAGTTTATTGCAGGAAAACTCCATTGAGCAAGCTCATTCACAAGGAGGTCCTGTGACATATAGACTTACACAACATACATACATAAATTAATAACAATATATACATAAATGCCAGCGTCACATAGTAGAAGCAAGATAAACATTCAATGACACAGCATGGGGTGACCGAGGGTGGTAATAACTAAGGTAATACAGGTGACAACTGTAGAGAGCATAATGATGCTTGAAACATGGTACTGGTGTTTGCAATAAATACATTTTGGCAGATGAGTCGATCACAGAATAGATTGGATAGGGGAGGTAGGAAAGGTTAGATAGTGCAGTCAGAGAGGTATATATGTAGACAGCCAGGAGTAGGGAGGGAAGGGATATCAGGAATTAGATTGCTGCAGCAAGGTAGTAGATATAAGACAGGAGCTGGTGGGTGGGGTTGTTTCTTAGTATAAAAGAAATGCGCACAATAGGTAGTTGGTATTCACAAAAGCAATTATGGTCTTACCAGAGGATGCACATGGCACACATGGGGAGAGCAGCAATGACAGTTGCAGGTATCTTTTATTTTAGCTGCACATAGCACTTTATAGAAGTTAATTGAAACTGTGCTAGATTAATTTCAGTATGGTCTGTAAATGGTTCCAAATAGAGGAAGGGCATGCGCAATATACGTTTACAAAGGAGGTCGCGTCCTCGGAATGTCAAGCATAATAAGTCAGATTTTCTTAGCGAGTAAGCTCTGTGTGAAATACTAATGAGAGATGAAAGATAGCTTGGTAATTTGTGCAGGAGCAGTTTGAGGCCATAGACCAGCATGGAGCAAATGTCTAGTAGTGAGAGATGTCCATCCAACAGCTGCATATCGTCACAATGATACGAGCAGTAGGGAGTTGTAATGAACCGTAGTGCAGGTGATAGAGGCTGTCTAATTTAGTTAGATTTCCGAAGGTAGAGGAGTAGATTACATCGCCATAGTCAAGAAGGGGGAGAAAAGTGGCCTGAACAAGCTTTTTCCGAAATTCAAGAGGGAAGAGGGTCCTATTTCTAAAGAAGAAGCCTAACCTGGCTTTTAGCCTTCTAGAGACATCTTCGATATGGTCATTGAAAGAGAGTTTATCAATCCAGATGCCTAAGTATTTGAATTTGGTGACAACTTCCAGAGGCTTGTTTTAGCATAGTAACAATGAAATCTTGGGGCTGGGTAATAAGGGTACCTGTGGCAGCACTATGGGAAAATATCATCGCTTTAGTCTTCTTGGCATTAAGCAGAAGCTTTGCCTTTATAAGATTATGCTCAAGTTGCGCAAAGTCTGCTTGGAGCACTCCCTTGACCTCAGAAAGCGGTGAGCCAGAGGTATACAGCACGGTATCGTCCGCGAAAAAGTGCAGGTTGGATGTGGATATATTTGAATCAAGATCATTAATATATAATGAGAACAAAATGGGGCCTAGGATGGATTCTTGAGGGACACCTCTAGCAACTGACAAAGCAGCAGAAAAACAGCCCTCTGCTTTTACTTTTTGGGATCTCCTAGTTAAGTAACTAGAAAACCACCGAGTAGTGTGGTATGTGGCACCCAAATTTGCAAGGCAAGCGACTAGTAGATTGTGGTCAACAGTATCAAAAGCTTTGCTTAGATCCAAAAAGACTGCTCCTCTTACCTTCTTTGCGTCTATGGCAGAGAGCCAGTCGTTGGTTACTTTTGCTAATGCAGAAATTGTACTGTGGTTCGCCCGGAAGCCAGATTGGGCAGGGTTAATGAGAGAGAAGGTTTCCAAGTGAGATTTTAACTGATTGTGGATCAGTTTTTCAAGAACTTTAGAAAGGATAGGCAATATGGAAATAGGCCAGTAGTTATTTACATTGCATGGGTCACCAGCTTTGAACAGAGGGAGGATATATGCTGATTTCCAGCAAGATGGCACAGTTGCTGATGTAATGGAAAGATTGAAGATGTGGAGAATTGGGGCAGCGAGATGGGCATATCCTAGCCTAAGGAAAAAGGGTTCCAAGCCATCATCCCCTGCACTTTTTTTAGTGTCTAGTTTAAGGAGAGAATCCTCAACTTCTTTGAAGGTTATCTCACGCAATTGGAATGGGCTAGGTACAGGACTACGTATTGGGGGAATGGTGGTTCACCGCAGAAGCAGCATAAGGTGAAAAATGGAGAGCTAGCCCAGCTGTGGAAAAGTGGGAGTTAAGTTCCTCAAGGAGTAAGGATTTGTTTTCCACTATCTTATCTCTTGCAACTAATTTTGTTGGGACAGAAGGGGCCATATGCCTCGCTTCAATAGATTTAATTGTTCTCCATAATTTGCATGGGTTACCTTTTGCTTGTTCTAGGGTAGAGATATAATAGTTAGCTTTAGCAGAACATATACTTTTCACACAGGTATTTCTGACTGTTCTAAAGGTCTGCCAATCCGAAGAGTTCTTAGTATGTCTAGCTTTAGCTCATAGCTTGTCTCGGGCTATGAGGGCTGCCTTAAGATCTGGGGTAAACCAGGGGTTAGAGTTGTTCCGTACCCTTACTTTGATGAAAGGGGCATGCTTATTTATCAGTCTAGTAAGATTGTCATTGAAGTTATAAGCTGCCTCATCAACATCTTTGGCTAGGTAGCGGTCTTGCCAACTGATCCTGCCCACGTCAAAAAGGAAATTTACTGCGCTGAACTTGCGAAAGGACCGTTTTTGTTATAAAGATGGGCTGAGGTCGAGTCTTAATTTGAGATCTTATGCAAGCAACAATCCCATGATCACTCATATTGTTGTGAAACACTGCTGTATGGGATATTTTATGTGGGTGGGTGGTTAGCACCACGTCTAGGATGGAGCTGTTGGCAGTGTTTAGAACGTTATTCCTAGTAGGTTCATTGATTAGTTGCTCAAGACCTAGCTCGTCACAAAGGGATTTGAGGCAATGTGATTTAGGTGTTAGCCAATCCATGTTCAGATCCTCTAAGAATATTGTTTCAGTTTTTGCATCTGCGAACATGGATTTTAGGAGATTGAGGACTTCATTACCACTAGACGGAGGTCTATAGCCACCTATAATAGTTATGCATTCAGAAGAGGGGAGATGAAGGTTCAGAGAGACTATCTCAAATTCCTTAGCCAAGGATTTGCAGCTAATGTTGTGACCGAGTACTTAGATTTGGCGTAAACAACCACACCCCCGCCTCTGGAGTCTCTGTCTGCTCTAAATAGTTTGTAATCCTGCAGTGAAATTTGTTGCTCAGAATTTGTCTTTTTTAACCATGACTCAGTAATTATGATAAGGTCAGGGTTGATGTCGTAAGCAGGCTTGAAGTTGTACAAGTTTTTTGGGCAGGCTTGGAATGTTAACCATCATCATCTTGAGACCTATGGCCTCAGCAAAATCAATAAGCGAGGTAAGTTGTGGGGGGTCCAGGATTTAGCTCCACATTACCTGAACAGAGGAGAAGCAGCAATATGATTTTCTTTAAAGATCTTATAAGGATGGGGACTGCTTTTTATTTCTTCTAGAGTGCCCATAATGCACAGCATAGGGGGGTAGCACCACTGTAGTGACAGTTTAACGTGATCAACGTGAGTGCTCGAATAGACATAGGCAAGGGCAGCAGTAGGGGAGGGTGGTAAACCAGGGAGAATAGGCTAAGAGGGGGGAGGAAAATGAAGTGTCAGCTGCACAGCAGCCCGTTATGACATGATATTAATGATGCATATTGGAGCACTGGTTTGCATAGAGGTAGTTCGGGTTGCACTGTATTGTTAGGTACTCTGTGCATTAGGAAAACAAGTAGCACAGCAAGGAAAGCCATGGTGCCAGTATGGATGATCTTATAATTATTATTGGGCAGGATCTTCCTGGGCAAATAGTTGGACCACCTAGGTTCACACTTGAAACCCAAAGTAACATATACAACAGAAAGGGGAGCAGAAAAGCAGGAGCTAGCGGAGAACAGAAATAGTTACACCATGTAGGGCATGAATGTAAGGAAAGGGGAGGCTCTAGCAAGCCTCTGTGTAGTTACAAAGGTAACCAAGACAATTTTATTTGCACTGAGGGATTACTGATTTTCTCTGAACCAGTGCTGGATGTTGTTAAAGTCTAGTTGGAGCTGGTTTATGAGGTAGAGGCAGAGGGGCCAGAGGAAAATAGAACCATATCATCTGCATACATATGAATGTACACAGAGGAGCAAACAGTGAGGAGATCATTTAGAGAAATGGAGAAGAGAACTGGGCCAAGGATAGACCCTTGGGGATGCCTGAGCTAATAGGAAGTGGAGGAGAGAGGAAATCTGAAACATGGGCAGCTTGTGATCTGCCCTCAAGGTAGGAGTGGAAACACTCTCCTGAAAAGGCAGAGAGTCCTGCAGCCTGAAGCTTGTCCAGATAATGGGGTGGGCAACAGTATCAAACTCTTTGGCTAAATCAACAAAAATGGTGGCGATAACACAGCCCTGATCCATTCCAGAGAGGATAATATCAGTAAGCTGGAGGAGGGAGGGAGTTGCAGGTGGAGTGGGACTTTCTAAAGCCATACTAGAAAGAAGTGAAGGAGGTTGAGTAAAGAAGGAGGAGAGTTAGGCCAGTCCAGTGGCTTGGAAGGCTGAGCTGCTGGCACCTACCTTCTGGCACACCGGCAACCCATGTTCAGTGGCAAGAGCAGGTTGCTGGGGGTCGGCTGGGGAGGGAAAGGATTGAGCACCTGATGACTGCTCTCCTTCCGGTGGGGGAGGATCTGCATGCTCTACCAAATGACTGCCACCTGGTGGAAGCCAGGTGGTAGTGCACGCCCCCTGGGGAAGGGTTAGCACCCGAAGCGCCGGGGCGAGTGGTTGCTGCGGTCACACTGGTATGCAGCACTGTAATTTAAGCAATAAAAGCTTTGAAAATATAGTTAAATTTTCCTTGTGCTGTGTTATGTTGTGCTATTACTAGTGAGTGCAGTCTTTCACCAATATTCAGTTTGTGTCTCTGGGCTAGCTGCCTACCTGTCTGCACCTGCCATGCGGGGGAGGAGATTCGCTGTCTCCATTTGGAGAGAGTGTAGTGCAGGTCTAGGATGGCAGTAGCAGGGAGGCCTGCGGGACTATGGGGCATGTATACCCCAGCGTGGCGAACAGGGAGAAAACCAGAAAGAGCATGTGTTCCCCCTTCGCCGTATGTGATGGCCTTCTGGGACTCCCAGGTCCTGCTTCCATGTGGATCCCTGCTGGGGGAGCAGTTGATGAGACTGGAGGACCCTCGATACACAGCCTGATGACAGGAGCAGGTGGCGGTGGGCAAAAAGCTATATGGGGGAAAAAAAAGAGAAGAGTTTTGTTTGTTTGTTTAAAAGTTTATTTTTATACAAGTTAGTTTGTTGGAGAATTAAATCCCCGTTTACAACAAATTCCTGTGAAACATAAATACATCAACAAAAAATGAAACAACAAGATGTTCCTGGAGTTTAGCCTGAATTGGGAGCAGGGAAATAGGATGGAATTTACTAGGGAAAGAAAGGTCACCTCCTTTAGGAAGGGCAATGACAGAAGCCAACTTTCATTTTAAGGACACTGGATAAGAAAAGAGGTTGTGGACGTAGGTGATAGGGGGAGCGATGGCATGAGCAGAGATCCAAGAATCTGAGTCAAGACCATCAGGACTCCCGCCCTTGTGTGGGTTTAGAGCCAAGAGGGCTTCAAGAATAGCAACAAGAGTAGTAAGTGAGAAAGAGAAAATGGAGAAGGGAAGCAGTACGACAGGTAGACAAGGAGAGTGAGAAAGTAGAGATGAAGAGAGAGGGGAGAGGTGGAGGAGGAAGAGAGGAAAGATTGGACACAAGAGGTGAAAAAAGAATTGAAAGATGAGACAGCTGCAGTGGTGTCAGAGATGGAAGTAACACCCAACTTGAGAAAAGGGAAGGGGACTGAGTCGGAGGAGAGAATAGGGCATGAAATACCTTTCAGAACTTAGAGGATTATTAAGGTTATTCTGGCGTATGGATGCGAAGTGTTCAGACTTTGCAAGCCTAGTAGCACTAGTACAGGCATTACATAGAAACATAGAGGTTGACGGCAGATAAGGACCGCAAGGCCCATCCAGTCTACCCATTTCTTTTTCTACCTTATAAATGTGCCATCAGCCTTTACTGTCAGTGGCCTATCTATTCATAGTCATCTGTATTGCTCTCTTATGCCTATCCCATGCCTGTTTGAAGGCCTGTACTGCATTCATAGCCACCACTTCCTGAGGTAGGCCGTTCCATGCATCTACCACTCTTTCTGTGAAAAAGAATTTCCTCACATTCCCCCTTAATTGGCCTCCCTCTAATCTCATGCTGTGTCCTCTTGTTCTGCTGTTTTTCTTATATTTAAACATGTTAGACTTTTTCACCTTGTTAATGCCCTTAAGGTGTTTGAATGTTTCAATCATATCACTTCTCTCCCTCCTTTGCTCAAGGGTATACATGTTGAGCTCCATTAATCTGTCCTCTTATGTCTTCTGATGCAGTCCCTGCACCATTTTGGTTGCCCTTCTCTGAACTGCCTCAATTTGGTTAATGTCCTTGTGAAGGTGTGACCTCCAGTACTGCACGCAGTACTCCAGATGGGGCTTAACCAGTGCCTTGTAAAGAGGGATTATTACCTCCCTCTTATGACTTGTGATACCCCTACTAATACCCCCCAACGTTCCCCTAGCCTTACCTACTGCTTTAGTGGTCTGCTTGGATGATTTCAGGTCATCTATGATGATGATGGCCAACTCTTTTTCTTCCCTTCTGACTGCCAGCAACTCCCCTCCCAGCCTATAGGTGGCTTCAGGGTTTCTTTTCCCTATGTGCATGATCTTGCACTTCTTCGCATTAAATCTCAGTTGCCACTCTTCTGACCATTTTGCTAGTTTATCCAGATCTCTTCTCATTCTGCCCACCCCATCTGGATCATCTGCAAACAGACAAGCCTTACCCTCTAGTCCATCTGCAATGTCACTAATGAAGATATTGAAGAGGACTGGCCCCAAGACTGATCCCTGAGGTACCCCACTTGTGACTTGCACCTCTTCTTTTTTTCTTCCGCCTCCCCATGCTTGGCTGGCCCTCACTCCTTCAGGCTCCATAAGTTCCCCGCCTGCCTTACCCAACCCTCCTCTGGTCCTCAGATGGCAGCTGATCCCCGGGATATCCTGGCATATCCCTTCACCGGGCAGGCCCCCCTCCACCGGGGGAGGGGGATATCCCCGGCACACACTATTTAGGGCCAGGGGATGCTGCTGAGGAACAGGAGGCCCTGGGAAGGTACTGGAGGCACTCTGGGAACGGAGAGCCGTCATCCGGTGGCCAGCGAGCAATTTTTCCATTTTTCTGTTGGGGGCAGCGTAGTGACGTCATGGCATATGCCGATGTCCCTCCTCCCCAGTTAACTTTGGGCGTGCGTCCTGTGATACTCCCAGCCTCCGCTGGGTCAGCAGCGCTGGACCAGTCCCCTCCCGGAGAAGGAGGCTGTCTTTGGGATGCTTGATCCCTCCCCCGGCCGGCCCTCCAGCGACCGGGGCTCGTTCTCAAACCGAGGTCGCTGGCGTCCAGTGGAAATCCAACCGCTGTGCCGGTGGGCTCACTAGACTTGTATCTCTTCTGACTGTATACCATTTACCACCACTCTCTGTTTTCTGCCCGTCAACCAGTTTGCCACCCAGTTGACCAACTTCTAACCCACCCCGAGCCTACCCAACTTATTTATCAATCTTCTATGTGGAACAGTGTCGAAAGCTTTGCTGAAGTCAAGGTAGGTGACATCAACTGCTCCCCCTTGGTCCACCACTCTGGTTATCCAGTCAAAGAAATCTATGAGATTAGTTTGACAGGACCATCCTTTGTAAACCCATGCTGTCTTGGATCCTGTGCCTATGGATTCCAGGTGTTGCACTATCCTTTCCAAGGTGCCTCCATAATCTTGCCCACTACTGAGGTAAGACTGACTGGTCTGTAGTTCCCTGCCTCCTCCCTGCTACCACTCTTGTGGAGCAGGATCACATGAGCCCTTCTCCAGTCTTCTGGGACCTCTCCTTTGCTCAGAGACTCACTAAACAGTTCTGCTAATGGCTCTGCTAGTTCCACCCTTAGCTCCTTAAGTACCCTGGGATGTATGCCATCAGGTCCCATTGCCTTGTCCACCCTGAGCTTAGCGAGCTCTTGCAGGACCCTTTCTTTTGTGATGGGAGTAGTGCTCACGTCTCTCCCCCCTGTGTCCATGGTGCTGAGCTGTGGGCCCTGCCCTACCTTCTCTTCAGTAAATATTGAGCAAATGTATCTATTTAGGATAGATGCTTTTACAGGGTCCTCCTCCTCACATGCCCCCTTTTCTCCTTTGAGCTTAGCAATACCCCCTCTGGACTTTCTCCTTTCACTAATGTATCTATAGAAAGTCTTGTCACCTTCTTTTACTGTCCATGTTAGTGTTTCCTCAGTTTGAGACTTTGCCTGCCTTACTGCCTTCCCTACTTCTCTCAGGGCAGTTTGGTATGCCTCCCTATCTTCATCCTGCTGTGTTCCCTTATATTTCCTGAAGGCCAGCCTTTTGCTTCTGACCCTTTCTGCTACTGTATTTGAGAAGTAAAGTGGTTTCCTTCTTCTTTTGCACTTCCTTTTCTGTCTAACACAATGGGATGTTGCTTCAAGAATTGCATCCTTAATGCTTGCCCACTTTGCCTGTGCCCCCTCACCTGTGTTTCTTTTTGCCAGGGCTAGCTTAATGCTGTTGGCCATCTTATCAAAGTCAGCTCCTCTGAAGTCCCATAGTTTTGCCTTGGAATGGGATGATTTAGATGTAGTGGCCAAATTGAACCATACCATGTGTTGGTCACTGGCCCCCAGGTGACCTTCTACCTGGAGATCTATGACCCCTCTTGTGGGTTGTTGTACCAGTTGTTTGAGGCCCTCCCCCTGCAGGGAATCCACCATGTGCCTAGTTCTGGCAGATGTTCCTGCTGGTATTGACCAATCTGTATCCGGCATGTTGAAGTCTCCCATTATCAGAACCTCCCCTTTAGCTGTCACGCTTTGTATATCTTGTCTCCCCGCATCCCATGCTTGGCTGGTCCCCACTCCTACAGGCTTCGCAAGTTCCCCCCGTCCCCACTGCCCTTACCCAGCCCTCCTCTGGTCCTCAGATCGCAGCCGATCCCAGGGATATCCTGGCGTATCCCTTCACCGGGTGGGTCCCCCTCCTTCGAGGGGGAAGGGCACTGGGGAGAGGGGATGTTCCCAGCACACACTACTTAGGGCCCGGGGATGCTGCTGAGGAACAGGAGGCCCTGGGAAGGTACTGGAGGCACTCAGGGAACAGAGAGCCGTCATCCGGTGGCCAGTGAGCAATTTTTCCATTTTTCTGTTGGAGGCAACATAGTGACGTCATGGCATACGCTGACATCCGCTCCTCCCCCAGTTAACTTTGGGCCGTGCATCCTGTGATACTCCCAGCCTCCACTAGGGAGCCAGCAGGCGCCTTCTGGACTGGTCCCCTACCCTCCCCCGAGAAGGAGAGCTGCCCTGAGTAGGACGCTCATTCCCTCTCGCCGGCCCTCCAGTGACCCAGGCTCATTCACGAATTGTATATCTTCTAACAGTAATGTGTCTATGTCCTCCTCCTGGTCTGGGGGCCTGTAGACAACCCCATTTCTTATAGCTGTCCCATTTCCTGTTTCCTTGGTGACCCACAGTACTTCTGGCTCCTTATGTGTATTCTGAATTTCTGTAGCTTTGATATTTTCATTGACATACAGGGCCACTCCACCCCACCCCCACTTTTTGCACCTCGGTCTCTTCTGAATAGTACATAACCAGGTACTGAAGTCTCCCAAGTGTGGTTACTGGTAAACCACATCTCACTAATTGCTACTATGTCCAGTTTAGCCTCTGACATTAGTGCCTGCAGGTCTGGGATCTTATTTCCCAAGCTGTGAGCATTTGTGTACATGATTTTCCATCGGCCAGATTTTGGTGTGTTAGTCGTTGGGTGAGGTTTGGCATGTCCCCTGTGTGTCATATGGGGAGACAGACCTTTTTTCTTACCTGGTGATGCAAATGAACTGCAAACATGCTGAATCTCTGTTTGACCACTAACTGAGGGGGGGAAGGGTGTTCTTCCCATTAGACGTATGGGGTGCTGCATCCGTCTCCCCATTTGCTAGTTTAAATATTCGGCAAAGACGTCAAACTTCTGCCCCAATGCACTGACTCCGTCCGTAGTCAGATGCAGTCCATCAAATTTAAAGAACTTTCGCTTCCAGAACTGTTGCCAGTTCCCTACAAATCTGTGTCCTTTTTCCTGGCACCAACCCTTGAGTCATATATTTAGCTGCCCTATCTCCCCTTCATTACAAATGGACTGGTAAATTGTAAGGTCAGAATTGTGAGAGATTTACTATACATAGACGAGACAGGGCACAGTCGGCTTCATGAACGTATGTGTAATATCCTTCCAGTGTTAGGTGCAGGAGTTTGTGTGTCATTTAGGACTTCTTGTATGATGCTTATGTTGTATTTGATATTTTGTAATTTGTACAATGTGAACCTGTGCTTTCTTGAGGTGTGTAATGCAAGCTTTGCCAGATGTGAACCAGTCAAAGCTGTAACTATCTCTGTATCACTGGAAAACGTAGTACAAATTACTTTACCCCCCACCAAAAAAAAAGATGTCATAGGAGAGTGTAGAAAATGTAGGGGAAATAAACCATGTTTTTTTTTTTTTTTTAAACTTTTATTATTTTGAAAAACAAACATACAGTTTGAGATTACTAGCACAGATATACGTTACATTTTTATATAGTCAGTGAGGACGCCACTCCTCTTAATACACACAGCTAATCATCAATGCTATAGGATACGCCTTTAGGAGGCAGCCTAGTTATTTATATACTCAAAGAAAAAACATGCCTGTGCAGCGAGCCCAGAAGTTGCATGGTATGCATAACACAAAGTTACAGTGTCAATGTCCAAATTATACCTTCCTAATGGGAAGGGGGAAAAGAAAGAATACCATGCTAAACCACAGTTTTACACACATTTGTGTGGTTAGAATAAGTGGGTACATGCAGCTGTAAACTAAGTATGCTAAGTCAGGTTAACTGATGTATAGATTAATTTTTAGCAGCTGTCAAGAAATCCAAAAAAACATCTTTTGCAGCCTTTTCAGCCTGATTAATAAGCATAAGCTAGCATTTAAATTATGCAACTAACATTTGAACAGAGAGATCCATAGAAAAACGCATATAAACCAGTTCCTTGGACGTTCCAGCAAACAAAACAGAGTAAGCCAAGCAGACTCAGAAAACTCTTAAGGGTTAGGGGATAATCAGCGTGGGTAAATACCAGGCACCGAAAATATTACTTAAAAGCTATGAACGTGAATCAAAAAGTAGAAAACTGCCTGGCTAAAATACCAGCCCCCCCCAAAAACGTTACCAGCCAATTTTTAACTCGGGGAATGTCTTCATCCCACGAATGTTCATCCAAGTCAGTGATACGAACTCTTGAGGCCATATTCTTCTGAGCCCACTTCATGGCATTGCTCGGACTGGAAAATAAGATCTTCCCCTTGTAGGCAATTCTGAATCTTGCTGGAAAAATCATGCCGTGAGGAATTGATGCCTCTCGTAGCAAAGCCCGAACTCCGTCAAAACCTTTTCTTGTCTGCTGGGTGGCATAACTGATGTCCAGGTACAATGTTACTCGCTGACCATCTTGTAGAAGAGGGTTCTTCAGTCGTGCCAGTGTTAACAGGGAATCACGAGTGCCTGGACCATCTGTGACTACTACAGTCATCTGAAGTGCTTCAGGATTGTCTGGCCGTCCACGCTGGGCCACCCTACAGGCCTTCTGAAATGACTGAGCCTTCGCCATCGCTTCCTCTCCTAGTTGCTGGCCCAACCAGTCCTGCAGGAACAGGAGCAAGTGATCACCCTCCGAGCCTTTGGCATTCCTAATACATGGACGTTAGGGGCACAGATTTGGTTTTCGAGCATCTCTGTTCACGCTCTCCAGCGAGCGCTTTCCTTTACTATCTTAGAGACTGCCCCCATTGCCACATCGGCCCGCTTCGATGTCTATGCCGATACTGTCGCAACTTTTTCTGCACTGGTCTCCAAATTAACTACTCTTGTAGTGAGCCCATCTAATTTGTCGGAGAGGGTGGCGACTGACTTAATTAGGTGAGAAATCTTCACCCCTATAGACTGTAGGGTCTGTTCACCAACCTCTTCGGGGGTTGCTTCACTTCGAGCCTGTCCTGACCTCATGGTGGATGATCCAGAAGCATTTTTAGTTTTAGCTCCTGACCCTGATTGCTGATCTCAATGAGGATCCCTCTTATACCAGAAGGATTCCGGTGCAATTTAATGTACTTTCTACATCAATTGGCATTAGAATTCAGTTTCAAGATGCTGAAAATATGTAATTTGGCTACAGAGCTCTAAAAATCAGCTGCCATCTTACTCAGGCTCCACAGCACAGGAAATAAACCATGTTAACTTGCTTACAGCAGTCTAAAAGAGTTCTGTTAATGGTTGGAAACCCTTGTGTACAATACAATGATGGAGTTTTAACTGTTAAAACATTTAAAACCAAATAATTTAGTAGCAAGACACTGTTGAGATTGTGTCAGCTTTGTTAATTTAGATGCACAAGACTGCTACCCCCTATGTCTCATGCCGTAACTGTTGGCAAGATGTCCTGGCACCATTTTTTTAGGGTATCTCACTGTGTGACAGATCGGATGACAGATTGGTTAGCTCTAACAAGCAAGAAGAGCTGTCGCAGACAGAGGACGTGAGCATTGCCTGTTGTCTTGGGCTCATGGAGGGAGGAGAACGTTAGCACTGCCTGTTGTCTGGGGCTCATGGAGGGAGGAGAACGTTAGCACTGCCTGTTGTCTGGGGCTCATGGAGGGAGGAGAACGTTAGCATTGCCTGTTGTCTGGGGCTCATGGAGTGAGGAGAATGTTAGCATTGCCTGTTGTCTTGGGCTCATGGAGGGAACACCTGGAGAAGAACAACAGCTGAAAAACTGGCTGTCATTTGAGGGAGACTGCACTGTGTTCGAACTGCTGAGTGATGCAGAAATTATAGCTGAAATAAAAGCAGGCAAAGAGCTATAGAAACTGAGGATTCAGAGGCCGAGGAGCTTGAGCATCAGGAACCTGCGAGTGCAAATTACAGTGTAGCAGGCCTCAAGAAAAGACTTCAGTACCTGGAAAGACAGCTCTATGTTTCTTCCCTCCAGCTGCTACATCTAAAGCAATTGGTTCTGCTGGCAAAAACAGACACTGTCCAAAATGAATTGGTGCAAACTACACTGGATCGTTACTTTAAAAAAAATAACAACAGTATTTAAAAATGCTGTTTTTCTAATGTGGTTATGAAATATTTTTTTTCATATAGCACAGTACATCGTTTGGTTCCTTTTTGTTCCTTGTACACAGCACTTGCACCTATAGTGGTATATTGAAAAATGTGCTATTGCAAACCCTTATAATAAGTAACTCCACTACTGAATCCAGAACCGTTTGTTACAAAGAGGCTGCACTGTATATAGATACTTACCCAGTCCAGATCTTCTGAAGAAATAAATTCAAAGATATGTGTAAAAAATTCTGACTTAGCCTACTTTTGTCTAATTGGTAGCAGTGGTGTGCAGAGTATTGCCCTACTAGGTAGGTTAGAGTACCTTTACAGGCATTCTCACAGTGACAGTCTGTCAAGGTTGGTAGAGCACTCTTGTATCCAGCAGTTTTAGCCCCCCACACACACACACAAAGCACAGAACTGCCTACCTTTATTCTCTTCGCCACCCTATCATCCAGTAGAAATCTCTTGAGAAAAGCAACCAGTGGGTACCTGCCTCCAACTCTCGCCCCCACATCTGATTTGCCTGAGAACTAGACAGATGTATTATTTTCTTCTTTCTTGTTTTATTACTATTTTGTGAGAATATTTGAACGGTGTAGGCGTGGCTCAGTTGGTAACCCATCCACCTCTGGCCCAGAAGGTTGTGGGTTCTAGTCCCATAACCGGGATTGGGCAAATGCCTAAATGCTGGCACCGGAGTGCAGTATTGGGAGGTGCTGTACAGTTGGGGTGTGCCGGACTTTGGATGAGACGTCAGAACCAAGGTTCCTTCTACCTATCTCTGGTGCTGTCCTGATGAATGTCCACGTAGAAGTAAAAGAACCAAAGGCATTTTTCGCAAAGAGTAAGGGAATTTTTTGTCAAAACTATAAAAACATATTATATATACAAAATATATAGAAAACATACTTTCTGTCAAAAACTAAAGAAAAACAGCTGAAATCACTCTTGTGAATACTTTCATACTATACATTTTCCAAATTTATTTTGAAAATAGTACTTATTAAGTAAATCCTTGTGATGTCACTAAAAGACCAGGTCATGTTTCATTCCCGCTAGAAAATGTCCAGGTAATCTATACACATCCATTATGTATGGAGATGCCCCCCTCCCTTCGCCCTTGCTGTTCCCCATGTCCTTTCATCAGGAAAAGAGGAGGGGAATTTTTATATGTTCACAATCTAGGACATATGTTGTGTACAACACAAAAAAGAATGCAACTTGAACAGTACACAAGCCGTGTATGATTTGTGCATTTTAACTACACAGTGGCTATACAAATTTCATGATGCATCTAGAGAATTTCATTAATTCTTCAGCTCTTTGCGATGTAAGCTAAATGACCAAATACAATAGATTCTAGTTTGATACACAAAAGATAATCTAGACTGTTCCTTTTAAACGAGCAGCCTGGTTGTAACATTGCATTACAAACTTCTCTATTTCTACCTTGAGTAGGCTTATAAGATAAATCCAGACCCAAAATTTAAACCACATCTCAACCTGTTTCACCTTCAATATTTAGCCTTGAAATGCTTCCCTTATTCCGATAACCGCTATAATCCCCTTTCCTCGAAATGGTTTACTCGATCCTTAATTCTAATGGACAGTTTTCTTTGGTAAACTGACCTAATGTATCTCCCCATGTTCCTTTACATTAAAATAACGTCCTCCTTTTCTGCAGGATCCACTCTGGATCTTATGTTTGAGCCCCAATAATTGTTGGACACTGTCTCCACCAGATCCTATAAATGAGCCCATGAAGTGAAGATTCTTCCTTTTGTATTAAATAATGATTTCCTTTGTAATTTTCCCTATTAGGCCGACGTTATGTATCCATTTTTGTTACAGAACAAACTGACATCTTGTTTGCCAGATTACCCACTTGATTATAGTTATTATCACTTTTAAGGTACCTTTGTGAAATTTGTTCCTTTTTTTTTTTTTTTTATGCTTTCTTTTATTCCTTCTCGGCTAGGGGATGTTGCGATGGTGACTGCTCTTTTCAGTCTGGGTCCTGGCTCCTGAAATCACTCCAGTGCCTGAACTCCCCCATTCCTCTCTCTGTCTACTTCACGGTTGGTACTTAACCCACCACGGAAAGTCAAGGTCCAGAGTCAGGAGGAGCTGAACTGAGTTGGAGTGATGCGGCGCCAAAGAACTATATGTCATCAAGCGCGCCGGAGGATTTCTTTTGTTTTTCCCGCACCCCACGGCACGGATGTGCAGGGCATCAGTGATGCTGCCATGTGCGCTTCCGCACGTCAATGCCATCCATTCTGTCCCCACAGCAAACTGCCGGCTAGCACTGACCCCCCAGTCACTACCCGGAGCTAGCACAGCTGCAGTAATCCCACCCCCCTCCCCAGAGGAGGAGAGCAGTCCCTGGGATACTCCATCCCCCTCCCCAGCCGACCCTCCGACACCCGAGGTCACTCCTGACCCCGGGTCATCGGCATGGCATGAGCCCTGGCATCCAGCGCCTCAACATTCAGTGCTACCAGGCCAATCCTTCCCATACTGACCAAAAAGCAACACATCATATAAAATAATCTTGAATTGTGGTACTTTCCATTCTCTAGCCAGAAGTTCCCAAAACCCATCCATGTAAGAACATTAAAAAAATAAATGAGACATTGTTTCAATTTGATTTTTACAGCCTTCCCTTAGACATGTTCCTTCCGACATGCCTTATGGTGGTGGGTCCCCCTAACATTCAGTCGACTGTGACAACATAACCAAAGGGTGTCTCAGATTTTGGGACGTACCCTTATCTCTACCAGCTGGGTGATTACTTCTTCTACCTGTATGCCATCTGGAAGGGAAAAGCATGGGGAGACTAAGAACTCCGAACACAGGATTTTTGTATATGCTTCCTTCCTTTCTCGCTGCTATCAGCTGTATTATCTGTAAATGGTTTCCATCCTTGCCTTTCTGTTCATGTTAAGCGAAATTCTATGCTATCTCTATGTTTATTGGGCTCTAGCCCACAAAATGTACATGTGATGTCTAGTTACCTTTACCTGCCTGGGTATATGGCAGATCCTATTTGTATATCCTGCACTTGACTGCTGTCCTGCCCTCATGCTGAAATCATATGACTGTTGCCCAAGCAACACTGTCTCTGACACCTGATGTAATGTCTTATCGCCTGATGTTCTTGACTGAACCTTGTAATCTCCCGGGTTGCACCTGAAAATAGGCACCTGGCTATCTAGTGTGCTTACCTGGTAAACAAAAGCAAGCAAATAAATAAATATGGTTAATGTCATGTGGTGTGATCTTCCAGCCTTTAATTAATTTAAGTACGTATACTACTGTACCAGGGGGCATAGCTCGGAAAGTACCCCAAATCTGTGACTCCCATATTTTTCCCAAAATAAGAGCATCTTTCCTTAAACATTGCAGCCCATATTGTCTATTTCCCCTGCAAAACAGGCAGCAAATTTGAGTACACAAAATTCAGGAAGAAAGAAATTACAGGATTTAACATGTCAAGGCCTTTTTTTTTTTTTTTTTTTTTTTTAACAGGCCAGTGCAGGACCGATCTTTTAATAGGATTCAGCCTGCTTCCCCATAATAACGTAAATGCTATGTTGTAAATTTTAACTTCAAGTTTAGCCAGTAAAGGAAAAACATAACTTATTAACAAATTCAAAGGAAGGTTTTGTACATGAATACCGTCTTCTTTTTTGTCACAGGGAAAGCTTTCCACCTCTCAGTTTTTTCTTCAACTTGTAATATTGTTTTCCCCCAATTGGCAGTGGCAGGGTCTAGATTACCAAAAGAAACTGCCAAAATTTGTAGTGGAGCTGTGGATATCTTAATATCAGCAGTACAGTCTTCCTGGTTCTCAGTTGTATGGCTTACTATTCTCCCACATTTCTGCTTATTTACTCTTGATCTGGAGAGCTCTGAATATTCTGACACTAGTCGCAGTGCTCTTTCCCCTGAAACTTTATCGGCTACCATAATGGTGACATCATCCACATATGCCAATGCAATCAGAGATTCTAATCTTTGTGCTCCTCTAACATGTTGAATACCTCCCACGTTATTCAGTCTTTGCAGTAAAGGGTCAATGGCAAACACATAATGCAGAGGGCTTAAAGGGCACCCCTGCCTTACACCCCTATGAATCCGAACATGCCTGCCTGCTTTGTCATTTACCACTGGACTTGTATATCCTTGACTATACAGGATTTGGATCCAGGTTATAAGTGCATCTGGAATACCATATATCTTTAAAATTTTATGTAAGTACTCATGTGGTACATTATTGAATGCTTTTGATTGGTCTATTGTGAGTGAAAAAAACAGATTTATCGGGGCAATCAAAAACCTCTCTTATAGTTTATAAATGAACCATCATTGAACGCTGAGGGATGGCACATGCTTGAACCGGGGATATAATATATTGAGCCACTTTTGCTAGTCTAGTGCATAGTATTTAACAGAGTATTTTCTAGTCTACAGTAATTAAGCTTATTGGTCTCCAATTATTTATTAATGCCCTATCTCCTTTTTTGTACAAAAAAAAATCAGAAGACTATCTGCTAATGAAGCAGGGAAGGAAACTGACCCTGACAAGATCTCATTGTACACTATAAGTAGGTGGTCAGCTAGGATATCCATAGTTTTCTTGTATAATTCTCCTGCTAGCTCATCAGGCCTGGGGAGATTCAATTTTTTAATGCAGAAATTACTATTTGTAATTCTGCTTTAGAAATTTGAGATGCAAGTTGTCACCCCACCCCCAGGAATGTAGGTTTCAGTGTGCTGTGTGATGTAATTTCCCACAGGAATGTCCGGAATACATGCGTTTTGAAGGAAGCATTCCAGGGTGTCGAGGTCAGGGGTGGCTTGCCTGAAGGTATTTTGCAGAGAACAGTCTACAGACTGCCCCATTTCCTGGGCCTCTTTCGTGAGCTCCCCTTATTCTAACTTGAGCTCTGTCATATATTTGGACTCTGTTCTTTGATTACAGCTATCGTATGGGTTAACATGCTGCGCCTTCCCTTGTGTCCCAAATTTCTGCTTGGCGAACAGTGATTGTGCCCTGTCATATTGGAATGTACACATTTATTTATTTATTTGAAATATCGGATTTACCAAGGTACCTCGTCACATGGAGGACAGAATAAAACAGGGTACAGTTACAAAGGAATAGCTGTCATGTATAGGTTACAGACATTGTTTACAAACATTATATACGGTTTTGGATACAGATATTTACATAAGCACAGCAGAAAAACATTGTTAACATGAGAGAGCATCCGTTACAGTATAATCCATCATATTCATGGGCCAGAGGTGGATTAGACATTGTTGTAAGAGGTTGCAGTCCATAATGGACTTTGTCAGAGGTTTGGGTCATAGTGGGCATGAGAGCGCAGGCTAGTTGCAGTTACAGGAATGGGCATTGAGGAGGTGGTTTCAGAGAGCGACTTTGAAATGGGCAATCTTGGGTGTGCTAGTGATGGTGGCTGGGAGTGCATTAAATCGTCTTCAACTTCCTGTATCTGGGAGGCTAAATCCATCCCGGCTTCTGTAGCCTGGGACATTAAATTTTGTAGGTGATTCCTTAGCTGAAGGTAGTTCGTACATACTTTTTATTTGGTGTATTTTTGGCTAGTTTACTACACATCACTCTGATGTCTTTTTTGGTGTCCTGCCACCAGAGGAGTGGTTGTCATAAATCTCAAAAATAGATAGTCTGGTCTCTAGCTCAGCATGGATCCCCTCCCAGGTAACCTGGTCCTCCAAAGAGGAAACATTGAGCCTCCACACTGAGCTAGAGCAGGGCTTGTTTGTTGGTGCTCCAAATCTTTCTTGGACCAGTTTGTGATCGGAGATTTCAATTGGATATACTTTGAAGTTTTTCACAGGTAGCCATTGTGATACAAAAAAGAAATCTATTCGAGTAGATAAGCTACCCTTAAAAAATTATACTCGAAACTGGGCCCCTTTTCAGCTGCACAATCCTTTAGATGTGCGGTCTTATACATTCTATTAAGGACATTCGTATGGTTGTATAGCTTTTGAGTGAGCCCTGTTTTATCCCCTGGGGACAAAATGCAGTTAAAATCCCCTCCAAACATCACTGATATTGAGGAGTGCAAATAAGGCTGCACTTTTTTAATAGCTCTATTCTTTTGATACTTGGTCTGGTAAGTATAAATGTTAATAAGCCTTATATCTTGATTATGATATATGGCATCGAGAATAAGAGCCCTCCCAGTTATTAAATCAATTAAACATGATACTGTAATTCCTGTAACATTGAATAATACACCAAGTCCAGAACAGGATTCCTCTCCCAAGGACTAGAAGGACGGCCAGCTGAACCATTCTTTAGAGGCCTTCTCCTGCTCTTTAGAGGTGTGCAGTCTAGAGTCCTGTAAAAAATTATATATGCAGGTTTAGGCTTCGAAGAATAGAAACGGTAGTATGCCTTCTCTTTGTGTTCTTGATGCTGTTTACGTTCAGCGACCCGCATGCGAGATCAGGTACCATAGGTTAAACTTTGGATTGCCCTGACTCCTCAGTATGCTTTTTCACCTTCTTCTTTTTAGAAGACCTTGTGTCTCCTGCGGTAACTTCAGAGTCAGTCATATTTTGTGGCTAAGAAGAGGCTATTAATGAAACATCAGAGTCCTCATCTTCTTCCTCCCATTGCTTCCATTTCACCAAAAGGGTAAATCTGTTTCAGGTCTTGATTTCAGGTTCCCGTGGTATTTTCAGTATGGCTCCTTCTCTTAGGGCAGAGCTACATGTGAGTCTTCATGACTTCTGATGTTCCCATTTGTCTGTGAGTGGGGGGTGGCATGTTTAATGATGCTGTAGCAGAGATCACTGCCAGCGAGCTATTACTCACCTGGATGTCAGTTTCCTTTTGGGGTGCATTTTCTTGTGGGGTGTCATTGACTTCTACCACAGTGTCCCCTTCTGAGGTAACCTGGGAGTCTCAGGGGAGCCCTTGTGTTTGTGAGGAGCCTCTTGCTTTTTGTGGGACATAGTTTTTTGATGTAGTTGCAGATTATTTTTTTCCAGGAATTTCTTCTCTTTGGGGGTATTGTCCCTGTCTGCCTTTTGAGGCTGAGGCAGCCGCTGTTTGTCTTCCTCTGACGAGTGCCACTTCCTGCTCTTCTTCTTCTGTATTTTCATTATCCGGGTTGTTGTGTGATGCCCATGGACAATTTTGGAAGTCATGAGTAGTGTCGTCACATAAATTGTAGCTTACAGGTGTGGGGCAGTTAATAGCTGTATAGCCAATGCCGCCACATAATGAACATTTCAGTTTGTCACATGCATTGCTAAGATGTGTGTATGCACTACAATGGAAACAGGACTTTGGTTGCCCTGCATAAAATATGAAACCCTGGTCTCTCCCTAAATAGAAACAGCTTGGGAGATGCTGTATGGAACCATTCATTTCTGGTAAGCATACACGGATGTGCCACTCCCCCGTCCAAATGTCCTCTGAATCCATGATGAGATCAGGGAGCCCTAAGACATTGCATTTTGTCCGAAGCCAGTATAAAATGTCCAAGATAGCCACCCTTTCTTTCTCAAATAGCACTGTTATTGTGCGAAAGGCTGGTTTGGTTAACGAGATTGCTGAAAAAAAACTACTCATTGTGGGGTATGCCTAACCCCTTGATAATGCTGCCAAAATAATTCCAAACTAGCTGATGTCTTGAAACTTGCATCGAAATTTGGGTCCCCAGAAGTATGGATGAGTGTATAAAATTCATGGGCAGAAAACACCATGCTTTCTTTTAACAACATTCTTCCCATGTAAATCCGGTCTGGATATGTGTCCAAGTCTCCTCTGTATTTTATTCTCACAGCGTTACACTGTTTAGCCTGCTCTGGGGGTGTGAAGAGGGCAAATGTTCCTGTATTTTGCCCTCTTTCTCTTTGTTCTGACCTTCTGTTAGAGCTGCTAGGCCCAGGGCATCTTATATTGTCAGCTGCTGACTGTGAGGAGCCGGGGAGGGAGAGGTAGAGGTGCCAGCATTTCCCCGTCTACTGTTTGGTAATTCAAACTCCATCTCTTCCATCCCTGTATGGGGCTCTTTTCTTGTCCTTTGTTTATGATACGTGACAAGTTTAGCCTAGGGGAGTTTGTAAGTTCTAAGGAGGATGGGATTTCCATCAGATCCTCTTGCTTTGAAGTCCTCCATTCAGGTGATACCCAGGATTGTGATTTAGAATGTCAGATCCATCTTGCTTGCTGTAGGGCTTCTGCCACAGCCCAGAAACCAATATGTTGTCATAATCAGGTGCACTTATGTCTTGTGTCTTGGTTTGTAAAATTGTTTTGTCATTCTGGAAAAAGTCCTGGCTGTTACTTCCCATAGTAGCCGAGTTTAAAGCTGCTGCCTCTTCCATACCAATTTCTGTCACTGGGTTTACCATCCCCTTGTTACTTCTGGCCTTCCTTCCTTCTGTCCCCCCCACCATGCTTCCAGTACTTTAGCTACTTCAGAGGTCTTAATGCTACATTCTGCGTTCTGGTTTTCAGTATTTAAAGTGTAAATTGTACTTTCCTGAGCTGAATTGTTGCTTTCTGTCATTTCTGTTAGCTGCTTGCTTTCTCCTCGAGTGGTCTCCTTTCCCTTAGTGCTGGCTGCTTCTTGACAGCGGCATTCCTCCTTCTCGAGGAGCACCCTCAAGTATGCTCTTGTATTGGTGAAACTTTTCGTACGATCGGAGGTGGTCCCTTCTGATTAAAAATCGTCCACCGAAAATGCATCCAGCATTGCAGCAAAACTAGTACTGTTTCCATTGGCAGCATTTTAGCTCAGTCTGGGTGGGGAGGGAAGCAGCCTTCTCCACCCAGGTCGCCATCTTTGTTTCTGCTGCCAACCAGAAGACCACAGCGCCCCCTACAATGAGTAGGGGAATTTTTTATTTATAGACAATTATAACAAAGGAAAACAACAGTGTCGAGTACAAGAAAAATAGTTATGTACACAGTATCCCAATAACCCCACCACCATCAAGGTGCTCGTACAGAAATCCTAGATGTGTTTAATGATATATAGCTTTTCCCTCTTCTTTTATCTTTTTCCATGTCATCATATACAATTCTTTTCTGTGCTATATTTTAATGGCTGGCCAGCCTCTGTCTGTCTATAAATGATTATCTAAGAAAAAAGATACTAGTTTCCATTTATATTCCTGAAGTAGTACCCAAGGGCACAGTTTCCATTATGTTTGAAATTTCTCTTTAGACAAAGATCGTTTCTGCGACCTGTATTTTGCTTGTACAGAGGTTAGAACCTGAATAACCACACAATCTGGTGTTGCTTCCTTTTGTTGCGTTAGAAAGGCACATCTTGCTTACCACATGTAATATTTGCAGCTAGCAAAAATTACCCTTAAAGTACTTTTACAGTATTTCCAGAGATTATGGGGATATAATCCTAAAATTGAAACTTCATATGTAATGGGTAACAGTTTTGTGCCTTTCCATATTTCGTTAAGGGATAACCAGAAAAACTGGGCAAATGGGCATTGGATCATAAAATGCACCAAGATTAATAAAGTATGTATACAGGATTCTCTAGGACACATCCTGTCTTCTACAGCTTTATGTTTTAAGGAGTTTCTGACCACTAAATGTTCATGGCATGACAACCACATTATGTCCCACATTTGTCTAGGGATTTGTTTTTATCTGTTAGCTGTAGACATGCTTCCTTTACCTGAGAATCTGAACATTCTGGTAATCCTGGGGTTATGAATAATGTGTCCTTTATAATTTTCTTGTCTAGAGCTTTCCTAGGGTTTGTGATAATCATCTGTTGGGTGATATTCCATTGTCGTAACTTAAGCAAGCATGGTTTAACATAGACTGGCATATTTTTTGTATGGATTATCATAGACACTGAAAGGGTGCATTTGTCCCATTTACCCTGTAGGATAGGCAAGGCCCCTGGAATTCTGCGGTTCTGCAGTTGCGGAATTTTCCGAAGAATTTGCATCATGCTGCAGAATATATATATTGCCGCAGAATTAATTGTTTTTGGTGAATTTTCATTTAAATATACTGTTTTCCCATCTCGTTTATCCTGAAGCCCCTCGTCTATGCTCAGCATATGATGTCACTGATGACCTCACATCATACTTAGCCAATGATAGGACTGTGTTCTGCCAGAGAAGTGAATAAATCATGCCGAAGAAATCAAAAAATGCTGCCACAGAAGCCAAGGAGCCCTGCCGCAGAAATCAGAAAATTCTGCCGTAGAGCACCAAGGGAACCAGCTGTATAAGATGTTATGCCATTCAGTCTTTGAGCCTTTAATGATACCTGCTAAGTTCCTATATAGGAATATACTATGAAAAAAGACTCTTGGATTCAGCATCCTAATACCGCATATCTTGTAGTCATAGTAAGTAAAGTTTCTTCTGATGGGGTTTAACAGGCTTCCCCATAAACCTTGGGAAGAAATATCTAAAACTTGTGTTTCAAGTACAAATGGGATAGGAAAAAGATTTGCTACATGCAGGAATTGAGGTATAACTAAAGTTTTAATAAGGTATACTCTCTTTTTCTTGGAAATAATTTTATTTTTCCAATGTTGTACCATGGTTTGGCCCTTTGCTGTGTCCAAATCCCAGCTGTACTTAGCATCATCTTCTGTGCCAAACGTAATACCTAAAATGTTTACTAATGTTGCAGTTATCGGTATTTAATATATGGATTTGCGATTTAATATGCTACTAAAGCATACAAAAAAATCCCGGTAATAGCACCGGACAGCATAGAAACATAGAAACATAGAACATAGAAACATAGAAGTTGATGGCAGATAAGGACCGCAAGGCCCATCCAGTCTGCCCATTTCTTTTTCTACCTTATAAATGTGCCATCAGCCTTTGCTCTGACAGTGGCCTATCTATTCATAGTCATTTGTATTGCTCCCTTATGCCTATCCCATGCCTGTTTGAAGCCCTGCACTGTATTCATAGCCACCACTTCTTGTGGTAAGCCATTCCATGCATCCACCACCCTTTCTGTGAAAAGAATTTCCTCACATTCCCCTTAATCGGTCCCCTCTAATCTCATGCTGTGTCCTCTTGTCCTGCTATTTTCTTATATTTAAACATGATAGACTCTTTCACCTTGTTAATGCCCTTAAGGTGTTTGAGTGCCTCGATCATATCACCTCTCCCTCCTTTGCTCAAGGGTATACATATTGAGCTCTGTTAATCTGTCCTCATATGTCTTCTGATGCAGTCCCTGCACCATTTTGGTTGCCCTTCTCTGGACTGCCTCAATTTGGTTAATGTCCTTGTGAAGGTGTGGCCTCCAATACTGCACACAGTACTCCAGATGGGGCCTAACCAGTGTCTTGTAAAGAGGGATTATTACCTCCCTCTTACGACTTGTGATACCCCTACTAATACACCCTAACACCCCCCTAGACTTACCTACTGGTTTAGAGGTCTGCTTGGATGATTTCAGGTCATCAGTGATGATGATGTCCAAGTCTCTTTCTTCCTTTGTGACTGCTAGCAACTCCCTTCCCAGCCTATAGGTGGCTTCAGGGTTTCTCTTCCCTATGTGCATGATTTTGCACTTCTTTGCATTAAATCCTTGTTGCCACTCTTCTGACCATTTTGCTAGTTTATCCAGATCTCTTCTCATTCTGCCCACCCCATCTGGATCATCTACTCTGTTGCAGTACTTGGTGTCATCTGCAAAGAGACAAGCCTTACCCTCTAGTCCATCTGCAAGGTCACTAATGAAGATGTTGAAGAGGACTGGCCCCAGGACTGATCCCTGAGGTACCCCACTTGTGACTTGCATCTCTTCTGACTGTATACCATTTACCACCACCACTCTCTGTTTTCTGCCGTCCAACCAGTTTGCCACCCAGTTGACCAACTTCTGACCCACCACGGCCTACCCAGCTTATTTATCAATCTTCTATGTGGAACAGTGTCAAAAGCTTTGCTGAAGTCAAAGTAGGCGACATCAACTGCTCCCGCTGGTCCACCACTCTGGTTACCGAGTCAAAGAAATCTATGAGATTAGTTTGACAGGACCTCTTGAAACCCATGCTGTCTTGGATCCTGTGCCCCTATGGATTCCAGGTGTTGCACTATCCTTTCCTTAAGGAGTGCCTCCATAATCTTGCCCACTACTGAAGTAAGACTGACTGGTCTGTAGTTCCCCGCCTCCTCCCTGCTACCACTCTTGTGGAGTGGGATCACATGAGCCCTTCTCCAGTCTTCTGGGACCTCTCCTGTGCTCAGAGACTCACTAAACAGTTCTGCTAATGGCTCTGCTAGTTCCACCTTTAGCTCCTTAAGTATCCTGGGATGTATGCCATCAGGTCCCATTGCCTTATCCACTCTGAGCTTAGCAAGCTCTTGTAGGACCCTTTCTTTTGTGAAGGAAGTAGTGCTCACCTCCCTCCCCCCTGTGCCAATGATGCTGAGCTGTGGGCCCTGCCCTACCTTCTCTTCAGTAAATACTGAGCAAAAGTATCTATTTAGGATAGATGCCTTTACAGGGTCCTCCTCTTCACATGCTCTCTTTTCTCCATTAGGCTTAGCAATACCCCTTCTGGACTTTCTTCTTTCACTAATGTATCTATAGAAAGTCTTGTCACCTTCTTTTACTGTTCGTGCTAGTGTTTCCTTAGTTTGGGACTTTGCCTGCCTTACTGCCTTCCCTGTTTCCCTTAGGGCAGTATGGTATGCCTCCCTATCTTCATCCTGCTGTGTTCCCTTATATTTCCTGAATTCCAGCCTTTTGGCTCTGACCTTTTCTGCTACTGTATTTGAGAACCAAAGTGGTTTCCTTCTTCTTTGCACTTCCTTTTCTGTCTAACACAATGGGATGTTGCTTCAAGTATTGCATCCTTAATGCTTGCCCACTTTGCCTGTACCCCTCACCTGTGTTTCTTTTGCCAGGGCTAGCTTAACTCTGTTGGCCATCTCATCAAAGTCAGCTCCTCTGAAGTCCCATATTTTTGCCTTGGAATGGGATGATTTAGATGTAGTAGCCAAATTGAACCATACCATGTGATGGTCACTGGCCCCCAGGTGACCTTCTACCTGGAGATCTGTGATCCTTTCCCTGTTAGTCAGTACTAAATCTAGGATAGCCCTGTCTCTTGTGGGTTGTTGTACCAGTTGTTTGAGGCCCTCCCACTGCAGGAATCCACTATGTGTCTAGTTCTGGCAGATGTTCCTGCTGGTATTGACCAATCTGTATCTGGCATGTTGAAGTCTCCATTATCAGAACCTCCCTTTAGCTGTCATGTTTTGTATATCTTCTAACAGTAATGTGTCTATGTCCTACCCTGGTCTGGGGCCTGTAGACAACCCCAGTTCTTATGGCTGTCCCATTTCCTGTTTCCAGGGTGACCCACAGTTCTTCTGGCCCCTTATGTGTATTCTCAATTTCTGTAGCTTTGATATTTTCATTGACATACAGAGCCACTCCTCCCCCCCTTTTTGCACCTCTGTCTCTTCTGAACAATACATAGCCAGGTACTGAAGTCTCCCAAGTGTGGTTACTGGTAAACCACGTCTCACTAATTGCTACTATGTCCAGTTTAGCCTCTGACATTATTGCCTGCAGGTCTGGGATCTTATTTCCCAGGCTGTGATCATTTGTGTACATGATTTTCCATTGGCCAGATTTTGGTGTGTTAGTTGTTGGGTGAGGTTTGGCATTACCCCTGTGCATCGTATGGGGAGACAAACCTTTTTTCTTACCTGGTGATGCAAATGAACTGCAAACATGCTGAATCCCTGTTTGACCACTAGCTGAGGGGGGAGGGGTGTTCTTCCCATTCAACGTATGCGGTGCTGCACCCCTTTCCCCATTTGCTAGTTTAAATATTCTGCAAAGACGTAAAACTTCTGCCCCAATGCACTGACTCCCTCCTTAGTCAGATGCAGTCCATCAAATTTAAAGAACTTTCGCTCCCAGAACTGTTGCCAGTTCCCTACAAATCTGTGTCCTTTTTCCTGGCACCAGCCCTTGAGCCACATGTTTAGCTCCCTATCTCCCCTTCTCTGACCTTCCGTCCATCTGCTCCCCTCTCCCAGACTAGCAGGATCTCAGAGAAGGTGATGCCGGTCGAAATAGATGATAGTTTGTCACCCAGCCTGGTCAGGTGTTCCTTGGTCTCCACAACTGACTGGCTGGCGAGATCATTAGTCGCTATGTGTACTAGGACATCAATGTTTTCTCCTGCTTTGTGAACAATTTTAGTAATGCGGTCAGTGTCTCTCCATGCTGATGTACCTGGGAGACATCTGACCATTACCCCTTGCTGGAGATGGGTATCAACTCCCCGAATCATGGAGTCTCCTATGATCAGAAGTTTTTTGGATTTCCTTTTTGCTTTTGTTTTTTTGGTTCCTGATTTGGGTGAGTTTTGTTGTGCTAGCTCCTGTGCTGCAGTGTCCTGCTCTGCAGTGTCTTCTGCCTCTTTGTTTGAGTTCAGAGATAGAGGCAGATACCTGTTTGTAGTGTTTATATGGTTTTTGGAGGTAATATGTTGGAGAGCAGAGAGTGATGGGGCGATTTGCCCTTCCTAACCACCTGCCAATCTCCTGGACCAACTACCCTCTGCGGTCGAGGTTTTTCTGTTGGATGCTGGGGAAATGGTGGATGGTTCTTATAATGTATTTCCTCTTGAATATGAAATCTGAGGTGTGCAATCTCTGTCCATGCTGCCCGGAGCTGAGCCCTAAGATCTCCAAAGGCCCAGCATGTAGGACAGTGTCCTAAATCCTGTAAGACTGTCCTTCTGAAAATTGTTCCACAGTACCTGCAGTTAATGATATCCATTCCAGATAAGTTGCTGGGTTTATAACCTAGTCAGAGTAATTAGAAGGAAAAAAAAAAGAAAAAAAAATGCAAGTAATGGTTTGATTGTGTTTTGTTTAACTTGTTATAACAAGTTAAATTACTAGTGCCCCTTTAAATGAGCTCACCTTGTGGAGGCCCCACTGATCCACCCCTTCCTGCTCTGCCACAGGAAATGTCACAACTGTGGTACCCTATAAAAGGAGTGTAGTGTGGGGTGGTTGGGGATGGGGGTGGGTGGCTGGGCCCTTCCCCTGCTGAAAAAGAAGAACCACGGACGAAAGAACAAGGAGGTAAGAGCAGAAACAATCAGTCAACAGCAAATGCAGTAACCCTGAAAGCTTATCCTAATGTTAGATAAAACTGTAAAACCTGTTAAGCACCACCTGTAATAATTTCAGAGAAGATATATGCTGTAAGAAACACTTTGCTACAGAGAAAAATAAAGCAATGAAATGTTAGCAACAAACAGTAGCAATCCCTGTGAGTAAAAAATAAAAACAACACCACACAGTAAATCTGCTTAGCCAAAATAAGTCTTAATCCTTTTCCCTTGCTCTGGTAAGTTTCTCTACTCTGCCTTTCAAGCAGTCTTAGAAGGAAAGAGCTCAGGTGAAGCTAGGTGCCTTGGCCAGCAAACCAAGTCTTCTACAGCAACTGGTAATACCACAGTTCTAAAGTGATAATACTGTAGTTCACAGTTGAACGATGGTATTATCACAGCAAGCGCTTCAATATCGGCAGCTTTGCAGCACGAGACACCCCGAACTGAAACCGTGCCACACTCAACAATTCAAACGACCACAATGGCTCTGTAAATCAGCATTTCTTTGCTTCCCTGAATGAAAAATGTCGCTATCCAAACCAATAAACACATCCGAAGACAGGCTACGTTTTGTCCAATAACAGCAGAAGATTAATACTGTAAAAAAAAAATATAAATAATAATTATTTTTTTTCTAATCTCCGTCTCCTCAACGCCTACCTCAACAGAACCGGTGAGTCCAGACAAATTGAAAATATACTGGTTCCTCAACTAGATCCTATTCTGCCAGACTTTGTATTTCATTTAAAAAAACAGGACGGCTCAGAGTATGAGCCAACAACAATACGAGGAGTACTTTCAAGTGTAGATAGGCACTTAATGAAACATAACTACGGAGCATCAATATTCCAAGGTCCTGCAAGGACTTTTAAATAAACTCAAGAGATTCTACTAGCCAAACAAAAGTATTTGAAAAACATGTGACTGGGAAACCGACCCAGCCGACTACAAACCCTGTCAGAGGCTGACATAAACCTTCTTTACAGCACAGGCACACTGGGCTCCCAATCCCCTAGTTCCTTGCTGCACATGATGTTTTTCAGCATTGGAATACACTTTGCTTTAAGAAGCAACGAACAGTATCAGTTAAGATGGGGAGACATAATTCCAGGGACTGATTCTGAAGGAAAAGAATATTTAGAATACCACGAACG
This sequence comes from Neoceratodus forsteri, assembly GCA_016271365.2. NCBI lineage: Eukaryota > Metazoa > Chordata > Ceratodontiformes > Ceratodontidae > Neoceratodus > Neoceratodus forsteri. The sequence continues at coordinate 880,176,598 of CM057455.1, read as the reverse complement.
TCAAACTAAAATGAGAACTGGGCTAAAGGTCAGGGATATACAGCCAGTAGCTCCACGAATGTATGCAAATCACCAAAACCCAGACAGAGACCCCATCAGAGCATACAAAAAGTATGCCAGTCACAGACCACCTGAAATGCTACAAGCAGATTCCCCGTTTTACCTAGCACCAAACACCAGACTAAAGCCAACCAGTTACTGGTATCGGTGCATGACGATCGGAGAAAACAAAATTAGATCCATAATGAAGCTCCTCCAAAAGTCAGCCAGAATACCAGCTGAAAAAAGAATCACGAACCACTCCACCAGGAAAACTGCCATACAAATGCTGGTAGACTCAGATATCCTCCCAGCAGACGTTGCACAGCTCTCTGGGCACAAGAACATCCAAAAGTGTAAATGCGTACAGCACCTTATCGGAGCAGAAGCAGAAACGAATGTGCTCCATCCTGTCTTGCGACCTCCAGCAGCCATCCACCTCTCGGGATCAACAGCAAACGGAGGCAGAATTGTACACTAAAAATCCAGAAACTGCAGCTTCTACACACACCATTCTTCCCAAACTTCAAGAAAATGCTACGACTTCTTCCGTCGAGCACCAGGAAATTACATCACACAGCACATTCAAACCTACAACCTCCTAAATCTCTGCGACCTCTGGAAACATATATTTGGAAGTGACTGCTCTTTTTTCGGTGACGTCTCTATCAACATACGTCACTCTCCCCAACCACCCAAGAAATGCCGCTACGTTATCTACTCGGACAGTGACACAGAATAGATAACAGTACCAAAAAAAACAACTTTTTGTTGCTGCAGTCATTGGCGCTCAGTCAGTTGCCACAAACCATTGCCTTTAAAAGTAAAAATGAAAAGCACCTTATTTTCCAATAGTTTGGTCAGTTTTCTTCGTATAGTTCTCGATACTTGCAACATGGCATCACTGAACCACCGCAACCCCTTGGACGAACTATCAGCAACTAAAGGTAAGAAACGCAAACCTGGATCCATATATTAAAAAAAAAAACAATGGATAGTTTAGAATGTATTACCGGTCACAATACCATCTCGAGGTTCGGGACATGTAAGAACCTTTCGAGCTTTGCTCTCGTTGTTCTTACATGTCCTGAACCTCTCAGTGGTATTACTGACCGGTAAGAGACTCAAAACTATCCATTATTCTCTAATTCTGTGGTGAAAGTATTCTAGAACCTCTAGAGACTTCACAAGTCATTTTCATTATGAAAAAGAGAAAAGAAAAACAATGCACACATTTCACATAATATTACTATATACTAAAAAATACAGGATGAGCAACTTTATGGACAACCTGTGTATTCTGTCACCTTGGGGTTCTGATTCCCATGGACTTCTTGAGCTTTGCTCTCGAGGTCAGCGGGAATCGGAACCCCTCTGTGGCAGAACACACCGGTTGTGCATAGTTGCCCATCCAGTATTCACTATGTCATCAAGTGTTTTTATCTGTGGCGATCTAGCATCTGGGTTAATTTGAAGGCCTTGGCACTTCCCATAGTTCAGTTTTGTACCTGATGTGGATTCATATTCCCTGTGTGCAGGGCTCCAGATAAGAGTTTCTGGGCTGTGTACTTGTATTCTTCATTTTGAAAGTGAGGTGAATAAAACCAAATTCTGATGTGTACAAATGTCTGGACGGAATGGAGTGAAGAGTACATTTTTAAAAACAATGTCATTTTTTTTCTAAATAAGAACTGAATCTGAGCAGGTGCCAACAATGCTCCAGATAATGTTGGCAGGTAGCAGTAATTTACTCACCAGTTTTAAAATATAGTCAGTAAAACAAAATTGGGATGGGTACAAATGCTGTAAGTCTGGGGAAAGAATGCTCCTTTTGAATCACCAGTTATGTTATGAAGCACTATTCTTTGGAGTGTGGAGCATTTACAGGTGTTGGGTGAGTATCAGTACTCATTAAAAACATTTTTGAAGAGTATTTCCAAAAATGAGGTGAATAAAATAGGTTGGTACTCCCCTTATCTGGAACCCTGCCTGAGGGTTTGTGCTACTTCTTGTGTAGCCTCTTCGGTTTGTATTCTTAAGCATAAATCATCTGCATGAGTACTAATATTTGTTGTGGCAGGGTGACCATTTACTGTTATACCTGGGATGTTCTTCTTATGTTGCATTTTTCTAATGAGGGGATCAATTGCAAATAGGTATAAAATTGGACTCAATTGCAAATAGGTATAAAATTGGATGAGGGAGGCAGCCTTATCTAACTCCTCTTTTTATCCGAAATTCTGTTCCTAATTCTTTGTTTATAAAGGGTTGAGCGAATGCTGATCTGTAGATAAGTTTTATCCAGTTAATTAATAGTTTTGGGATACCATAATGATGTAATATTTTAAATAAAAACTTATGGCTGACTGTCAAAAGCTTTTTGCTGGTCCAAAGACTGGGGCCAGCTGGTACATTGGCGTTATATGCCTACGGAAGTAATAGCCCTTAAAAACTGCAAATTATGAAAAATGGACCTGTTTGGAATACCACAGAATTGTACTGGAGGAATTTGGTTATCAACTATCCTTATCAATCTTTGTGCCAGAATATTAGATAACATTTTATAGTCAACATTTAGGATGCTAATTGGTCTTCAGTTTTTTAGGTCAGTTCTGTCACCTTTTTTATAGAAGAATGATCAAAGCTTGAGAAAAGGATGCTGGAATATCTAATGCCTGTAATAGTGAATTAAACAGATGGTTAAAACTGGGCATAATTTTTCTTGAAAAGTTTTATTAAATTCAGTTAAACCATTCTTTCTTGGGACAATGCTTGACTTGAGTCTATGGCCTGCTTTACCTGTATGGGAGAGATTTCAGCCTTCAGTGACGTGACCAATTCTTCCAAGAGGGAGAGTAGTTGTAAAGCTCTTAAGAAATTTGTATCCCATATAGTTTCGATTTGAACCCCTAATTTTTTAATTTTTTTGTTATTCTCTTTTTTCACCTCCTTGGCTGTGGGTGGTCCTATGGTTCCCTATTTAAGGCATCCTTACCTCGGCTGCTGCCCTGGACCCAGTCATAGCTCAGACCCTTTTTGTCCTGCCATCCCAGGCCACTAAACAGCGGGGATTTATCCTGCGCACTGCAGAGACCTGGAGGCTAGGGGCTGAAGGAGAGCCGACTTAAGTGGGTCCGCCATGGTGCCTGTAGTCATCACCCGGAGGATTTTTTTAGTCCCTTAGTTTCCCCCCTGGTGCGAGCGTGTAGTGGCATCAAAGACATTCCTGTGCACGCAATCGTCCACAGTACGCCCAATGCCTGCCTGTGCCAGCCCAGTTTTTTTGATCCCTGAACCTGCACTTGCCCCCAGCCACTGACAGGAGCCAGTGTCTTGGCGATCCTCCTACCCGTCCCTTCCCGAATGTGGCAAGCAGTCCATAGGACGCTCGATCCACCTCCCTCCGGCTGACCCCTGATGACCCGAGTCCGTTCCCGAACCCGGGTCGCCGGTGTGGCGCAAGGTGTGCCGTCCAGCGCCTGGGCTGGCAGTATAGCCTAGAGGTTAGAGGAACGAGGTGTGAACAAGCTTGGTATATCCAGCAGACCAGACCTGAGTTTGATTCTCACAACCTCCACTTGCATACTGTGCGACTCTGAGCATGTCACTTAACTGCCCAGCGCTCCCAGGTCACCCCTGTAAAAAAGGCACTTGTGCCTAGTGGGCCTTACCCAGTTACCAAAGAATAAAAAAAAAAAAACCCTCAGCACCACCCGGCTGGCCAGTTTGAACCCTAAATTGGTTTTGTCAGTATTTGTGAGATTCTTCTGTTATTTTCTTTTTGTCAGTTGTAGGTGTAGGGTCCTCTCCTATTTGTAGAGATTCAATTGTAGTTGCTTTTACTCTATCTGCACTGCTTTTAAAAGTGTCTAAGGTTGGTTGCTGAAAGTAGGAGGAGTCTGGATGGAAAAATAAGGGCTTACAAAGACCCACAGGCTGACGGGAGTGGGAGGTGCAAGCAAGGGGTTGATGACAGAAGGAGTCGGGATGGATCAAAAATGGGGGTGGGACGAAGGTGATACTGCTGGGAGACTCCATGACCAGGGGTATCCAGGGGGAGGGGGAGAATGAAAGCGGCCCAAGGCTAAATGTATACCAGGACTATCCGTACACAAGGCTAAATTCCACCTATACTTGCTGACACTGGATTGTGGGGGATCCTTGGACTTCCTAGTACATCTGGGGGCAAATGATTTGGAAGGGAACAGTGAGCTAGAAATACAGGCTAGATTCTAGGAACTGGTCAGGGTTTGTCACGCGATATGAAGCAAAGTTTCCTTCTCTGAGATTCTGCCAGTACCAAGGGCAACCAGGGAACTCATGCTAAAACTTAGCTCAACTTGGAGGGGAGGAAGATCTTGAAATTAAAACTTGCTGGATTTATAGGCGAGAGGTGTGGTTTAAACTTGTAAAGGGGGAGGTCAAATAATAAAAAGACCCCAGGGGGGATGATTGAGGGTCCAGGTTTAGGGCATGGGAGGAGTGAGAGGGACTGTGTTGCAATTTCAAGGAAAACTGGGCAGAAAAGGAACTGCATGGGGAGGGGGGGACTGGAGAGAGGGGTGATGTCGGAGTGGAGGACAGTCCTGATCAATGCCAGGAGTATGAGCAATAAAATGCCCGCGCTCCAGGCTATGTTGGCTAAGGGAACAGCGGATGTGGCAGCAATTAGAGACATGGGCCACTCAGCGAAATTATTGGAATCTAAACTTAGACGGCTACAAGATATTCAGGAAAGATAGGAGAGTAGGAAGAGATGGAGGGGGTTGCGCTGATAGTCAGAAATGACATAGTGGTTAGTGGAGTGGAGGAGGTTGGAGGGGGTGTGGAGGTGATTTGGGTAACCCTGCAAACGATGGTAGGGAAGAAATTGAAGATGGGGGTGGTATACAGGCCCTCTGCAATAGAGGAGGCTCTGGAGCATAAATTGGTTGAGAACATCAAGGGTCACTGAGACCTTGGAAAGGGTAGGGTGGTGGTCATGGGTGATCTTAATATGGTGGGGGCGGATGGGGACACCATGACATCCTCTGTAACCAGGGAACAGAGACTGATGGATGTCTTTCAGGAAGCCTTCCTGGTCCAACAAGTGGGGGAACTTACTAGAGAGGGGCGGATATTGGACATTGTCCTAGCGGACAGTGAACAAATAAGGGGCCTGGAGGTGTGCAGTCCACTGGCAGGTGGTGACCACGCCACGGTTTGGTTTCTGCTGTATCTAGGAGGGGAGGAAAACCACACTCGTACAATAGTGGTTGACTTCAGGGGAGCGGACTTCGTGGGTATGGGTAGGATTCTAAGGTAGAGGTTGGACATGATTAGGCCGGACATGGATGCTGGAAGATTGTGGGAGACCATTAAAGAAGGGGTACAAGAGGCTACTAGGTCCTGTACTAAAGTAAGGCGTAAGTATGGTGGAACCAGTAAGCCATGTTGGTGGACCAGGGAAGTGCATGAGGCGGTAAAGGATAAAAAGGCTGCCTACGCATGTTTTAAACATTCTAGGGGGGATAAGGAGCTAGAGGAGTATGAACTTTTGGCCAGGAAGGTCACCAGAGTGGTAAGGGTGCCAAGGCAGGGATGTGGGAAAATCTGGCTAGGGATATCCGGGGAGATGGGGTGGGGGATTCTATAGATACTAAGAGAGAAGAGAAAGAGAGGACACGGATCAACAGGATTAAGATTATGGGGGGATGGGCTCAGGAAGTAGGGGAACTGGCAGAGGTGCTAAACAAGTACTTTTTTGCAAAGGGTGACAAGGGATCCCTACAGCCTGATGGGAGGGAAGAGAAACCAGCAAAAGTAAAAGGTCAGTCTCAGTCTGAGACCAGTGGATGGAAAGAGGCTAAGGTACAGGCTGGGCCAGACCCAGAAGGAGTAGGAAAGTTGCGTGATTGGGGGAGAAATCACAGTGGATAGGGTGAGGGAGGCCCTTCAGAAGCTAAAAACAGATAAGGCGCCGGGGCTGGATGGACTACATTTATTTATTTATTTATTTATTTATTTATGAGATTTACCAGGAAAGCATACTGAGCAGAGTACCGCTTGATTCCAGATGTGCCCTGGGGTAGGGGTTACAAGAGTGCAGTAAATAAGACAAAAACAGTACATACATAATTAGCAGATAACAAACAGTGGCCCAGTAGGATGGGTGCAGTAAATGAGATGCATAACGGTTTATACAAAGTGAAGAGTATTTCAGGCAGTGATGTAGTAGCATGGAAGAAATTACAACAATTACATAGTGTGATCAAAAATTAGATTACATACAATATAGGTAGGCGTGCGTATCTACAGCAACAGTAGAAGGTTCAGTGGCATATGGTACCGATTAAGAAACTGAGCCCATAATAGCTGATAAGAGTTGTGCAGGGAATTCAGCGATGGGGAAAGCATGTGCAGTTGGTAGCAAAATGTGCTTTGAAAAGGGCATTACGTTGGGGAGTACTTGTAGTGAGTCTGATGTCGGCTGCCAGTGAGTTCCATAATTTGGGCAGTCTGAAACTGAAAGCTACCTGACCAGATTGGGTGGATCTGTGGGGAATGTGAAGGAGCCTGGAGTCAGTGTTCCTGAGATCGTAGATAGGTGGGGGGACGGCGGTTAGAGATGTTGATAGGTAGGAGGGCAGCATATGTGACCAGAACTTAGCAGTAATTCTAGCACAATGCAGCAATCGCCGGTTTTGGAGTGATGGGAGGTCAAGGGACTGGTAAAGGTCGCAGTGGTGGGTGTTGGGAGAACGGTCCAAGGTGAACCGATAGAAGGAGTTGAGTATGGGGTCGAGCCTGGCTAAGGATGTTTGGGGGGGCGGCACCGTAGACGACATTGCCGTAGTCCAAAATTGGGAGGATAATTTTTTGTACCATTGCTTGCCTGGTCGGTAGAGGGATGCAAAACTTGTTACGATAGAGAGCTCCTAGCATGGGATGTATTTTTTTTTTGCATTGTGTCTACATGCGCTGAGAAGTGAAGGTACTGATCTATCCAGACGCCGAGATAGCGATATGTGGAGCAGGCCTCAAGCCGAGTTCTATCCAAGGTATAGAATGTGGGTGCATCAGTAAGCCGGGTTAGTTTGGCTCGGGAGCCGAAGGTGAGGGAGACAGTTTTTTTTGAGTTTAGGAATAGTTGATTCTCAAGGAACCAGCATTGGATGGAGTCGAAATCCTTCTGAAGGCATGCTGCTACGGCGGTTCCGGATGCAGCTTCCAAGGGTAATGAAGGAATTGGCGGAGGAGCTGTCAGCTCCACTGGCTGCACTCTTTAACATCTCTCTCCAGACAGGATGGGTGCCACAGGATTGGAGGGTGGCTTATGTAGTGTCTATACAGGGGTCATGCTTAACTTTATTTTGCACTGGTCCACCCGGGCAAGTGATATTCCAGCTGCACTGGCCCCACAGAGATTGCACTAGCCCCAACATAAAATTTAAACTTTTATGAAAAGGACACAGTGACAAAGTTTAGATGTTTTAACAGTGTTCTTTTACTGTTAGATGTATTTCTGAGTTTTGTGTTTGCATCAGAACAAGTTCAGTATGAGAGCATCATGCCCAGTCACCTGAATTTATGCACCAGCAGACCAGAAAATGATCAGATCAGATGCACGCGTATAGCCAGCTTGTAATGGCGGTCTGAGGGCAACACAAGGTGGAGACTGCAAAGCTTGAAGGCAAGCCACAAAGAATTGCAATCCTGGATCTCCATACAAAACACACTAGGCCAAACACCACCAACCAGAACATCAGTTAACCTGGTCATCATGATATGCAACGTGAAAATGAGCTGGAAAGGTCTAGCGGCTTGCAGTGACTTGGGCCCCAGAATGATTTTTTCTGGCTTCTTGCTATCCCCAAAGAATTAATCCTCAATGTCAGCAAGCTACGAGTGCTTGGGGAGGGTGGGGGTGGCACTAGCAGTGACCAGCTCCTGCCTGATCATACCACCACCCCCATACTTTTAAGTGAGCAGCTCCTTCCTCATCACCTACCCACATGCACTGGTCCCAGACAACTTCCTACACCAGCAGGCCTCAAAACCCCCAGCATCACTCAGCAGAGCAAACTGCAGCACCATCAGCAAATTCACCTGCAGCAGCACACAGTAGTTAGCCAGTATAAAACATGATTGTGCCCAGTCATTCGACTACTCTCGGCTGCACCACACATTTAGTGGGCCTCTCAGCACATTCTGTACTTTCCTCCCTCGTGCACTGAACTGAAACTGCTTGACATAGGCAGCATTCGTGTGGGGGCTTGCAGTCCAGTTACTCCCTCCCACAGTGCACCCTCCCACCTCCCGATATCTCCAGTATGACCCTGTCAGCACCAAGCAGCACAGAATGCTGTTCGATGACCCCCCCCACTTACATAATACACCTCGCGTGGCACACATCGAAACAAGCATCAGCCTTGAATGTAAAATTACCTGGCTAAGTTGTCCACTGCTCAAGCTACCTCGCCAAACAAACACTGGGCCTAATGTCTTGAAAAATGAGTCTCCGCTTCGGGGGGTGGGCAGCGCTGATCCATCGTGGTCCTGACACAATGCGCTTTCCTAAATAACTGGCATTTGGCATCACAATTCCTAAGCTGTTTAGTCAGAAGTAGTGAATGCCCCCCTCTTGTCTGACTGTGACTCGATGCATATTACATGCCTCAAGTCACAGTCAAATACAACGGAGTTCACTTCTGACAAGAACACCTTAAGAGTTGGGATGCCAGTTTCCACTTGAGAGCCGCACTTGTCAGAACTACGTCGGGTCACAGCCATGGCTGCCCCCCCCCCCCAACCAAGTGAAAACCTGTAAGGGCTCAAACTCTGTGGCTCACAGCCCCACACGAAATGCCAGGTGACCAGTAGCCCCAACATCGCAACTCCCTGCCCTTCCTTCAATTTTAACTCTGCAGCAGCTGTTAGATCACCAACTTCATTCTGTTATGTGGCTGCTTACCGAGTGTTTTGGGGCAGTCAGGCAGCACATCTCTTCTCAGTCCTGGCAGTTCTTCAACAGCGGTCACTCCATCTTGCCTGCTCAACCATACTCGCACCTCCACTTTGCAGACTGAAAGGTACATGTAGAGATCATCGGTGGGGATGGGCTGGAGACAGGTGCCAAACATTCATCAATCACAGGATTTCCATTGCCAGTTGCTAGGCTGCAAAGTGCATTCGACGGGGAGGGGGGGGGAGGTGTGGACCGCATGTTTTTTTTCTTTTGTGGGCATCAGACAGGTGGCAAACCTTTCCCAAATCAGATGACTTTCCGAAACTGCAATTTTGGTAATTAAAAAAAAAAAGTATGCATTTTTTGCTTCTGGTGGCGTCATTTTCTTAAAGGGTCTGGTTATAAAAACGGGCTAGATTGCACTAGCCAAGCTGGGAAAGTCGGGGGCACATTGCAGTGGCCCGAATCGATTTGCACTATGCCCCAGGCCAGTAATATAATGTAAAGATCAACCCTTGCTATACATAAAGGGGGGTCTAGGGAGGAGATGGGGAATTATAGGCCTGTCAGTCTGACATCTGTGGTAGGCAAAGTAATGGAGGGCTTTATCAAGGAGAGGCTTGGGAGGCAGTTGGAAAGGTTGGGACACCAGGATGATAAACAGTATGGCTTTGTCCCGGGGAGATTGTGTCAGTCCAACCTTGTAGAGTTTTATGACTGGGTGACAGGGGCCTTGGATAGACATAGACCGGTGGATGACCTATACCTAGATTTCAGCAAGGCGTTTGATTCAGTGCCCCATAATGGACTGATAGCAAAAATGGAGGAGATGGGGGTGGGAGAACAGGAGCTAATTTGGGTTGAAAATTAGCTTTTGGGGCACTTACCTTCCTGGGGGAGGAGAGTATCACACCCACCATTACCTTCTGTAACCAGTGGGGTCCCTCAAGGTTCAGTATTGGGACCAATCTTGTTTAATGCCTACGTCTCTGATATAGGAAGGGTTGGTTAGGAATGGGTCAAGTCTCTTTGTGGATGATTCAAAACTGGGAACACTGGTGGATTGTGAAGAAGCGAGGTAAACAGTCCAGGGAGATCTGGATATCCTGCAGGGGTGGTCAAGGAGGTGGGGACTGAAATTTAATGCTAGGAAATGTAAGGTACTTCATTTGGGGGTCAAAAATCTGGGCCATGTATACACCGGGGGTAACACTGCAAGCCACATTGGGTGAAAGGGATTTAGGGGTGGTGGTAAATGTCAAAATGAATAATTCTGAAAATTGTAGAAGAACTGCAGCCAAAGCAAACAGGATACTGGGCTGCATAGCCAGGGGAAATGCGACCAGAAGGAGGGAGGTGATCCTCCCTCTATATAATGTTTTGGTTAGGCTGCAGCTCGAGTACTGTGTACAGTTCTGGAGACCCCATCTGAAGGACATAGCACTGCTGGAGCGGGTTCAAAGGAGAGCGACCAGAATGATTCAGGGCATGGAGGGGAAGCCTTATGAGAAGAGAGTGGAAGAGCTTGGGCTTTACTCACTGGAGGAGAGGAGGGATAGGGAAGACATGATGGAGGTTTTCAAGTATGTAAAAGGGATAACCAGGAGTGGAACCAAAGAGCTGTTAGGCTAAAGAAGGGGGGAATAACCAGGGGCCATGAGTGGAAATTGGAGGGAGGGGAATTATAGGGAGGAGTGTAGGAGACATTTTTTTCACTGAGGGTGGTGGAGCTGTTGAATGCGCTGCCCAGGAGGCTGTTGGAGCCTCCTCGGCACAGTGGAGAGCTCCAAGAAGGGGTGGGACATGTACAGGGGGAAACTGAAACCAAAGAAGACCCTCTTGGGGGATGGAGGGGGTGGTAAGGCGAGCAGCCACTAGGTTGCTGGCTTTTGAGCAGACATTGAAAGACCATTTGGCCTGTTCTGATGGCTTTTAGTATGTTAGTATGTCCTTGGGTGCCAAACTGAACTTCCATTTTTAAGGCTCATGTATCTGTTGTATTGAAATCTGGACATGTCTTCTATGGTTTGTTTAATTTGTGCATGTAAGTAAATTTTTTGTTCATGTACAATTGATATTCATTTTTGTAGTTGGTGTCTTAAGGTGAAGTATTGTGCATATTGTTTTTTCCCGTTCCAGGTGGCATGGCTAATAAAGAGGCTTTTAAAATTAGCTTTAGAGTCGCTCCACCAGTCTACAGTGGTCTCATATGCCTCTATGACAGACACCCTAGCTCTTAATATTCGATCCCATTTTTCTAGAAGTATAGTATCGGTAAGCTGTTTAGTTTCCATCTAGATTTTATTTTGCATGTTGGATGTAGGCCAACACTACACTGACTAGACGCAGCTAGGTGGTCCGACGTCTCTGTTGGGATAGTATTTGCTTTTAGAATTTTTAAGTTTTTTGACATGAATAGATAATCAATTCTTGATGTTGTGTCCTTTTATAAATGTTTTACCCTCTGATACTTTTGTTGCTTCAAATGCTTCCTGTAAATTTGCAATGAGTATTATATTTTTCAAACAAGCCATGTGACTGAAAATCTTTTTGAGTTTTACACCTTCTGTCTTTTGGGGATAGGCCGCAGTTAAAATCCCCACCTAAAATAACAGTTTTTTTGCGTGTGTAAAAAAAAAAAAAAAAAAGGGCTGAACAAGTTTAAATAATGTTACATGAGCGGCTATACTATGAAGAGCATATATGCTAATTAACCGTAATTCAATGTCATGAAATAGTACATGTAAGCATTAATCACCGACAGAGGAGGGCTCTACTGGTGGATTAATGCCCACTGGGGGGGGGGGTTGGTGCCCGAGGGTTCCAACCACCCAGCAAGCATTAATCCTCGGTAGAACCTGACTCTGGAGTTGATTAAAGGGCTTGTAACATGGCAAGCACGACTGGAATAATGTGCGTCCACTATTGCAGTGCAAAGCAGAGACCCATCACATCACAGCAGTATTTGTGGATGCTACACGATGCATGGCTTGTGTAGTAACAGCAGAGCGACATGACCGCAGAATGTGCATGCTCACGCTTCGCGATAGACGTTCATTTGTATAGTGTGTGGTGTTTTACACTACCGACCAGGAGACTACTACTATATGTAAGAGAGATCCTAGACTCTCATTCCGGTATTTCGGCCGCCCGTTCTAATGCTTAGTGGTTCGCGCTCACATCTCGATGCCATATATCCGCAGTGCACTGTGGGACATTTGTTAGCCGTTATATAGTGAGACTGTACAGTATGGAAATAGTGCTGTGTCAGTGTGTTGCACATCTATTTCTTGGAATTACTGAGCAGATGTACCAGACATACACAGAGAGCCGTAGACAAGAAGGGGATTGCTTCACTTGCTGTGTTTCTTTTGCGGCACGTGCTGTCTTCCTTCTGACTCCTGGATGAGTATTTTCAGCTTCTGACTTTCCACTTGTCTTCCAGCGGATACATTGGGTAACGACCGCCATCTGGCGGCACAGACACTGCCATGCACTCACCCAGCTGTCAGCTCACAGTTACTGTTTGCTTTGTGTTTCTACTCATGCGCGATCCCGATGCCGACCACTGTTTGCTGCCTCACCAGCGCTGCATGTGGCAGGAATAGGTGGTGATCGAGCAGGCTGGAACACACTGCTGCTGCAGTGGCCACATGTGGTACTAACCGAGCGGGCGTTACCTGTGGGTTAATCACCGCTTGGTTGGTGTCACCCGAGCCATTTCAGCCAATGCCGTTCCTCACTTTCCCTGGTCTCTGCAGTGCCGTGTTACAACTACCATTAAAGTCCTCCCTGGTTCAATGTCAGTGATTTAATTTTTTTTTTTGGTGTGTGTGCGTTATCTCTCTATCCCTCCTACGTGGTCCATTTTAGCCACTCCTTCAGGCATGAGCCAAGGCTGAATCTGATCCATCTCACTCCCCCGATCCACCGTTCCATGTAGCAGCTGACCCCAGGGTAACCCCGACGTAACCCTTCGTGGGGAGCTCCCCCTTGTACGAGGGGAAAGGCACCAGCTGAGGGGACAGACCAGAGCAATGCTTGGCCCCAGGGTGCTGCTGGAATGGATGGCTCTGTGGGACACCGATGGCCTTGGACAGCCATGCAGCCATCATCTGACTGAACATGGAGTGGGTATTTCCGCTTTTCTAGTGGTATTCCCTCCAACGTTGTCTCTGTAATTCCTCCGGTCTCCACCAGGGGCCACTGCAGAGTGACGCCACCCCTGTACCCACACCTCATAATATTAGAACATATTCCAGAAAAACATCCTGGAAAAAAACCACAGGAAATGTTATTACAATTATTCAAAACCCAAAGTTCTTAATTCTGCTGCCTCTTCCGATGTGTTCTTTAATCTACTGTCTGTGATTCCCACACAATTCTAGGGGAAAAGGAGAAGAAGGGCGCAAACCAGAAGAATTCATGTAAAAGGCCAAGAATTGCCTTTTAAAAAGGGTTATTTACCTGTTTTATAAAATCATGATGTGCAGAAAAGTAAGAGGCTGAACAAGAAACAGCATTGATTGGAGCATGTTTAAGTGAACAAAATTGAGTCATATGCATGGACAGAAGTATGATTAAAAGTCATCTCCTGAGGAAGCCAATGATTATTGGTGAAATGTAGAGGAAATGGGCCTATATTTATAATAAAGGAAACAGATATTTATACTCAAGAGGATCTGTGTGCGTGTGAATTCTTCTGGTTTTTGCCCTTCTTCTCCTTTTCCCCTAGAATTGTGTGGGAATCACAGACAGTAGACCCCTGACCCACCCCAGGAGAGGAGAGCAGTCCTACAGATGCTCAGTCCACTCCTTCCCCTGCCAGCCCCCAGCATCCCGAGTCCATTCCCGAACCTGGGTTGCCGGAGTGGCTAGAGGTAAGGTGCCAACGCCTCAACCCTCTGCGCCACTGGGCCGGCCCAGTGATTTTTTTAATTTTAAAATCGGAACCTTTTAGTAAAATAGCTACCCTGTCACACTTTTCTTCACCCTGAGACCAAAATGATGGACCTTCTGACCACAAATGTTTAACTTAAGAGAGCTCAAACTCAGTTTTGATGCGAGTATCTTGTAATAAGACAATATTATTTGGTAATCCTTTCACTATGTGGAAGGTAGTGCCACTTTTTTTGAAGGATTTAATGCTGCTAACATTTAAAGTCAGAGTGCTTAAAATTTGGTTAACTTAGGCAAAAGTTCACCCATCAGGTTTGTGCCTATACTTGCTTTTCCCTTTGGCCTTTTTGGCTTGCTTTGTTGGTGGGTCTGTATTGTATTCCATAATCCCAGAGGTGGCGGAGGATGTATCTGAGTCACCTTCCTCATCGTCTGTGTCACCCCATTGTTTCTTTTTGGCCAGTATGCTATATCTGTTTCTAGTGAGAATAGGAGATTCTACCACAGACCCTCACTCTCAAAATCATCCCTGATCCCTCCAGGGGCCCACTATACATCACAGTCGCCTATGTTCCCCCAAGGAACCAGAACGTGGCAATCTCATCACTCTCAGAATATCTCTCAACTCTCCCACACAAAGCTGAACAAGTCCTAGTAGGGGACCTGAACGTCAGTTGGCTTGGTCCCTCTGCTTCCCAAGCAAGAGATTCCTTCGGAGCCCTTGACTTGACCCAGTTAGTCTCCCAGCCCACTAGACTCAACCCCCTCTACTGGAACCAGCAGCCTTCTGGAGGTCATAGTCTCCAACCACCCCCACAAAATACAGGACATAAAAATTCTCCCCAATTCTTTAAGTGATCACTCCCCTATCCTATGGTCCTCCTCCACCCCCAAACCAGTGGCTGAAACCACTCTCTCCGAAGGCGCTTCCGCCCTGGTGGCCTGAATAAACTTAAGCAATTTCTTGCCCAGATTGACTGGTCCCCCATCAACCTAGCTCCCAGCATTGACTCTGCGCTTGATCTATTCACACAGGCTTTTAACAAGGCCTGTGATCTCTATGCGCCGCTTACCAGACTCTGCACAAAAAAAATAAAATGCGCCATGGATCACCCCCTCCCTGCTCCAAAAACTCAGGGAGAGAGGGATAACCTCTAGCACATAGCCACGGAGACTGGCAGGGCAGCAGATAGACAAGCCTACAATAAGTGCACTTGGACTATCCGTAAGGCCAAGGCGGACTACTACCAGGCCACCCTTACCTCCTCCTGAGGGTCAGCCCGGACCTTCTTGGATAATATTAAAGAGCTGAATGGGAAATCACGCCCCAATCCCAGCTCTCTATTGACGGCGCTATTAGCACGGACCTCCTAAACATAGCAAACTGCCTTAATACCACCTTCACGGATCTTAGCTGTCCTTCCCAGTAGTTTCTTTGACCCTGTACCTGAATCTCAGCCCCCTGTCCTGCATTGCCCTCAGTTCCACCTATGCAAAATATCCACTCTAAAAGCCAGGCCGTTCCTACTAAAAACACTAGGCAGCAATAGCCCAAGCAATGACTCCCTGAACACCAGGATCCTAAGACTAGTCCTGGATGATATCATAGTCCCCATAACAGACTTACTAAACTGATCCCTTTGCCTGGGTCAATTCCCCAGTGTTTAGAAAATGGCTATTGTCACACCCATTCATAAAAATGGTGAGAGGTCCTCCCCCAGCAACTATCAGCCAATTTCCATTCTCCCCCTGCTCTCCAAAGCTATAGAAAAAGTGATGTCCACACAGCTAACTGAATATTTAATGAAATATGGCATCCTATGCCTTAAGCAGCATGGTTTCTGCGCAGGCCATAGCACTGCCACTGCCCTCCTATTTTATTTATTTATTTATTTTATTTAGCTTTTGTTGACCAGGTAAGTGCACTAGACAAATCCTGCCTATTTTCAGGCACGACCCCGGGGTGGGGGATACAGATGAATCCCAACTGACTTTGAACCAGATTAAGCTGTTGGTGGTATTTATAGTGAATGAGGGAAATTTGGGCAGGACACGGGGGAAATTCCCCTACTCTTTTCGATAAGTGCCATGGGATCTTTTAACATCCACCTGAGCTACCACCAATCCAGGCAGATGGGACCTCGGTTTAACGTCTCATCCGAAAGACGGCACCTCAGAAGTGCAGCACCCCTCTCATGCTGCACTACAGTGTCAGTACTGGGATATTAACCCAAGTGCCAGATGTGGGAACTGAACCCACAGCCCTCTGCTCTCCCGGCCTCAGAGGCGAGTGTGCTACCTACTGAGCCACTGACACTCCTAGAATTCTCCAACTTCTTGCACTCCTCCCTTGACTCTGGCAACCTTGCTGGAGCAGTGTTCATTGATCTCTCCAAGGCCTGTGACACTGTCTGATATCCCCTCTTACTTGACTCCCTTTACCAAATTGGTTTCTCCACTGGTCCCCTTGCCTGGTGCTCTAGCTACGTCTCAGCTCGATCCCAGTGCGTAAAAATCAATGGGACTCTGTCCGACACCCATCCTGTCCACTCAGGGGTCCCCATGGCTCCATTCTGGGTCCCGTTCTCTTCAGTCTCTACCTAAACACCCTGCCCCTTGCCTGCTCTGGCAATATTATTCTATACACAGATGATGCAGTTCTCTATGCCTCACGCTGTAGAACTGCCTCCCTCTTGGACTCTCTCCAACACACCTTCAACCAGGCAGAAAAGTGGTTCAAGGAATATAGACTTGTTATTACTCTAAAAAAGACTAAGTCGATGCTCTTCTCCCACCACCAAAATAAAGCAAAAAATGCCCCCTCCTTATCCTCCCCAGCACTCAGCACCCCCTTGAGCAAGTATCCACCTAGAAATATCTAGGGATTACATTCGACACTGCCCTCATCTTCCACGCCCACATTAATGCCCTCTCGACTGCCACCAACACCCATATAGGCCTCCTTTACCGCCACAAGGATTGCCTCCCACCCGATGCCTTCCGGCTGGCCATCACATCCTCTGTCCTGTCTCTAGTGGACTATGGCCTGCCTATATATGGAGACGCTAATAATTCTGCACTTAGTAAGATCCAGCTCTCACTCAACAAGGTCTGTAGGCTCCTGACCGGTGCCTCTAGGCTCACTCCTATCTGCCATCTCTCCGGCACTGCCAATCTCCTCAACTTCGAAGAAAGACTCCACTACCAGACCTGCCTAACAGCCAAGAAAATCCTGCTCAGGCTGTTCCCCCTTGGGTGTTTGCCTCCCTTCAGCAGGCCTCCCACAGTCACCACCCGCAGCTCTGACAAGACCACTCTAATAGTACCCAGAACAAGGACCTCCCTAGCGCAGAGATCCTTCTGCTACAGAGCCCCCTCCTGGTTTTAACTCTCTTCCTGTCATCGTCACAAACACTCCCAAAATCTCCTCCTTTAAACTAGCTCTTTGGAAACACCTTTTTAACACCTGCTGCTGTAATTGTCACTAACCTGTGCTTGCACACTCCTCAGTACACTCAATTCTCGACAAAGTCCTCTAGACTGCCTCCACACACACCCTTCCCACTTCCTCCCTCTGGTTCCTCTATCCCTCCCCCTGCTAGACATCTGTATATCTGGGGTGTTCTATACTGATTCAAATGTAACTATGTATATAGATTGTACAAAACATATGTAACTCTGTCCGCATTCTGTAACCTGCATCACTGTTTTGTCCTGTCTGTGACGAGGTATCTTTGTAAATGAGTCTCTGGCTCAAAGGTTGTAAATCTGATTGTACAAATAAGTAAATAAAATACCACCTGTGGATCCTTTTTTTTTCTTGTCTTTCTGGATTTACCTGCCTGTACCAATTCCATAGGGGTTTCCTTAGGTGGTGGCATGGCTCCAGAGGGAGGTTCAGTCAACTCTTGGTGGGGGTTATCGTGGGAGCTTCCTCTCTATCCGTCACTGGAGGGAGGTGGTGAGGGGTCAGATATTTGAGCCGTGCCCCTGGCTTGGAAGGGGTCCCTGAAATTGCTACCTGGGAGTCCCCTTGGGGTGGACTTGTTCTGAGGCTGATGCACTAGGTCCTTGCCTAGCTTGCATGACCTTGACTTCTTGGGCAGTGATTAAAATTTCCTGGTCTTGCAATACCCTATCCATCCTATTGTGAGCTGCCCATGTACATTTAACATACAAGTGCCCTAACTCCTCACGTAGGTTGCATCTGAAGGGGTTGGAGCAGCCTAAGCTAACATGACCATATTCTAAGCATAAATTGCATCTGGGAAGATTGCAGGATGAGCTCAGGTGGGTCAAAGCACCACATTTATGGCAAGTTTTAGGCTTGCCCGGATAAAAACATGTACCCCTGTCCCTTCCTATGTAGAAACTGCTAGGGAGGTGCTGGATACCAGACTCTGTGTGTGTGTGTGTGTGTGTGTGTGTGTGTGTGTGTGTGTTATTTTATTTATTTATTTATTGAAGATTCAGAAAGTACCGACTCATTTACAAAGGTTCCACATCAGGGTAGACAAGTTACAGTGACAACATAATTACAGTTTCAATACATTAAAACAAGTATATGAGTACATTAGATTTAAATTTAAAGACTAACAATCAGTTCAATATAGACACCCGGGGGGGGGGGCTAGCCAAGGCCATTGTCACAGAGGAGGGAGGAGAAAAGGGTGGGCAGGTTGTAACAGGAGGGGAGCCAGAGCTGGGATCAGAGGCGGTCACAGGGGTTGGAGGACTGAAGATGCTTCCTGCGCAGGGATTTGAAGGAGCCAATAATTTTTTAATTTGCTGTTGAGCTAGGAAGGGCATTCTTCAGGAAGGGGCCTTGGAACTACCGTCCACTGTGCAAACCCTACAGTGCATACCCGTATATCCCGCAAAACTGCACTGGTTATACCGAGGGCGAGAACCTCGCAAGGTCAAAGGGCTTACCCCACAGAGCCCCCTGTTGGTATAATGCCCTCCCACTGGAGTCACTGATGTCAGCCTGCTTCTTTTTTTAAAACTAGTCTTAGAAATCACCTGCTCAACACCTAGCTGTACCTGCCTCAAGCTCCTCCTATCCTTCCAGACAAAGCTCACTGAGCCGCTCTCTGACCTTCTGTCCAGCTCTACCTTTACTTGCTACTATCTTCCCCACACTCCTCTTCTGATGTCTTCCACCCAGCCTTACCTTTATCTGCCCACTGACTCAATCTCCATGTAACTACTGTATATTGTCTACTCTGTAAAGCGCACTTGTAAACTTGTTGTATACTGTGTTTGACATATGCCTGTATTTTTGGCTGATTCCTAAATGTACTCTGATTTTTTGTCTGCCTTGATGTTTGTTTCTTGCACTGTTTTGTCCTCACTGTGACGAGGTACCTTTGTAAATGAGCCTCTGGCTCAAAGGTTGTTAAACTGATGTTCTAATAAATAAAATAAAAACTAAAGGTTCTTTGAAACTGGGAGGTCCGGCAACGGGGAACCAGTAGAAGTGATTTGTCAGAACTATGAGTGGTCTGACCTCAGGAGCCGGGTGTATGATTGAGGGGAGGTCGGGGGGGGGAGACAGTGGGCGATCTTTCTGGCCATGGGGCAGGTGTGAAACCTGATCCTGTTGTCCAGTTTAAGCCAGTTAGTGGACCTATAGGGGGAGCAGGTATGGGTGTAATGGTCACAGCCAAGGATGAGGCGGCAGGCTTTGTTTAGTGATAGAGAATTGAAAAAGAGAGTGCTGCGCACAAGTCTTGGGTAGGTTCGCTAATAATAAGGTTTGCCAAACCATAAACTCACAGAAGTCCAGAAATAAAGCCCAATGAAACAGACAAATAGATTAATAAGTTCGATTGATGTAGTTACAGTGGCATAATAAATCAACAATCTAATTGAACTACTTTGGTCTGTGTTTCATTGGAGCTCTTTTATTTCTGGACTTCTTTGTTTAGTGATAGCCAGGGTCTGCTGAGGGCTGAGGTGGTTGCAGCGCTGTATATGGGTATGTTCATGAAAACTAGGTACCAATGCACATAACATTTTCTGAGGTGTTTAATTTTAAAATGCAAGCTATCTGCCTCATGGTTTGGGATCTGTTTTGTGCCTTATCACATGTACAGATAGAAAAAATAGTGTTATCCTGCTGAAGCAAGCACTTTTTAACCCACAGTCTTGTAACTGCTAGTTTCTTGTCATTTTCACAGTGCTGAAGTGTGACATAGAAAACCGGTCCAGTTAATGTGTTTTGTCTTGTTTGTTTCCCCCATGTGAGCTGGCCCCAAAAGCATTTTTTGTAGTCCCTTATTGTTTGCTGCTTGCTGTCTATGTATTTTACCATCATTAAATTGATCTTTTATTTTTATTAGGTGCTAGAAGTCCATGGCATTTGTACTGTGTGATGTCCACAGGAGTCTCCTTCTGCCCACAGTTATAATATGCAATGCACGTTCGTTTTTTTTATTTCTTCTTTTGCCTTCCCCCCTCCCATTCCAGTGCAACTGCTCGCCTGTTTATATGTCCTTACACTGCTCCCCCAAGTCGGTGTGCTTGCCCTTTGAACCCAGTGCTGCTGGTGTCCACATCTCGTCACCGTACAAACATCATGGCAAGAAGCTGATTTCGTTCTTCAGTGTGCTCCGGGATTCCCGTGGCAGGTCGTGTGGGCGGCTCCAGCCTTGGATTTTAAAAGCCACTGCAGGCAGGTACAGAGACCCTTTCACTGCGCCACATTATTTTCTTAAATTCGTCATGTCCACCACCAGTTCTTCCTGAACAAACGCCACAGACCGAAGCAAGGGTATGAACTCCACGCTGCCTTTCAGCTGGACAACGAAATACCTGAAACCCACCACGATTCAGGGTTCCCTTTTCAGTTTACTTCTGGACTCCTCTAGCAGGTAGGTTCCCTGTGGGACAGATGTGAATTTTTTGAAAAACGAAGCAATAGGTAATTTCAGACACCAATGCTTCTGGTGTCTCCAGTACATGCACCACAAGCACCGCTTGGGGTCCACAGTACTTGTCCCTTCACATACCTTTAAAAAATGGGCAACAATTCAACAGTGACAATATTGGCAAAGTATTGGGGGTTGGCTGAAGTTCATAACCTTAAATGAAGCTGTGTGGTGGTGGTGCCCCAGTGTTGTGATGTGTGTTGTTTGTTGGGAAGGTGCTTTGGTGGTTTGTGGGGTGAGCTGGGGGGAGCACAATGTCTAAGTACTGAAGGGTTAGCACACTTGGACAAATTCATTTAAAAGTGCATTCTGAAAATTCTTGGTCTTTGTCCAGGTGTGTTTGCTCAGAGATGCTCGGCTGTCTTGGGCATCATGCGGCCTGGCCTTGTTTGGGGGGGTTGGATTGTACTGCTTGCCTCTGTTTTTGTTGTTAAAATGCTGATTTGTAATGTTACTTGCCAGCAGGCTGTCCGACCGTCAATGGGCAAGCACACCTGGACAAATTATTTTAAAAGTGCATTCTGCAAATTCTGGTTCTAGGGACATGGATATGTTGTTCATCCTCACTTATTGGCAGGTTCCTTGCCGCTTTAAATCTTGCCGGAAGGTCTTCAAGCTGGCTCCTCCCACCCACCCGGGTGGTAAAACTCTCAGCTCCGCCCCATGACGCCAGATCTTCCTTACCGCTTGGAAGCACAGGTTCTCTCCTTAACGCGCTGCGTTTAAGACTGGTTCCTAATTCTTCGAAAGTTCGAAATCGAAAAGTTTTTTGCTAAAAAGACTTCGGTCTTCTTCTCCTTGCGGCTGCGATGGACAAATCGACTCCCGGTTTTCGGAGGTGCCCTTGCGGGCAGAAGATGTCTAGGACGGATCCGCACTCCACGTGCGTCTACTGCCTGGGCCTTGAGCACGACCCGCAGGCCTGCGACTTGTGCTCTTCCTTTTCGGCCTACGTCCTTGAAGACCATGCTGCCCGATTACAACTGGGGCGCCCCGAGAAAAGAATTCCACCGGTGAAATCTAAAGAGGCCCGTTTGGCGGTGTCCGCGGCGGCGGGCTCGGCGGATCAGCTCGAGCAGATGATCGCCCTCGAAGAGGAGGCGGTGCGGGCCGCTTCTACCTCAGCTGCGGCATTTGTCCTGCTCTCTCTTGGTGCCTTGTACTCGGCTTCTTTTAAGGAGCTTTGCCTGACCCTCTCGACCAAAGGTGAGGGTCCAGCTTCTTCGGGACCTTTTTCCAGGTCCAAAAAGAGCAAAAGTAAGTCTCTCCGTCGACGCTCTTGGGAGCGGGAAAGATCCCCCTCCCCTTGTCGACAGTCGACTTCGGTCGACCTCTTAGCTTCGGCCACTGGCTTCACGGTGTCCCCGTCAGGCCAGTTGACCGAGACTCCCGCCGACGCGGTCGAGATCTTTCTCGATCCGTTAGACAGGTTGTCGGCTGGAGAAGCTGAGAATCCCCTCTCCCCTGTGGGAGTTGAGGATCCCGTCGGCTCGTCTGTGCCTCCGGTTCCGGAGCCTTCGGTTGGATCGTCCGAGCCGAGGGGAGTGCCGATTTCCGACACTTCTCCTCGCCTTCCTCAGCCTAGTCGAGACTCTGGGTCTCGGTCTCGGTTTATCCTCGCGGTCCACCGATCCCACCGCCATAGGCGGTCTCGGTCTCGGCACGCGCAGCGCCAGCCCGCCGCTTTCTTCCACGACGGGGAGGCTTGGCGCAAGTTGCGCGTGAGTGGCGAGGAACTTATGTGGCAACAGCTTCTTTTGACCGGAATAAGCCGACCCAGTCATCTTCCCCAGCCATTAAGTGGCTGTCACCGAGCAACCCGATACAACCCCTCGCTATGAAGTCGAGAGCCTGTTCTCAGGCGGTTGTTTGGCAATTCAGCTGCCCCACGATTCTGGTGGAACCTCCGCCTCCACAGCCATTAGTTGGGCTCCGACCAAAATTCTCGGTCAGCCTTGGGTTGCCCCATAGGCTGTCGGTCCTCCCTCCTCCCGATAAACCTCGGCAGGTTGAGGGTAGCTCGAGCCGAGGCAGCTCTTTGAGGACTCTTGAGTCCGATGATGGTTCCTCCCTCTTCTCCAAGCGCATGGACTTGGAGTCCTCGGGAGGGCAGTCAATGGACGATAGCCCTTCGTCCTTCTTAGGGTTGCTTCGACTCATCCCGAGTCCACGGGATGAAGCTCGAACCAGTTTCTAAATGGGCCAGGTATCCCCTCACGGAGATTCTGGACCGAGGGATCTCCGGGAGGCCTTTCCGGTGGCGAAGCCATAGTGGGTCGGCCTTGGAGACATTGGCAGCGTCCTGCTTCCTGCCTGCTTTTCCGGCCAGGTTGGCAGAAGAGTATCACGGTCCCTACCGGTTCCCTGTCCGGTTTTGAACACCCTGCGCCGAGGGTTGGTTACCGACCAGCATTTTCCGGCGTGCGGAAGCGCCAGAGATGTGGAAAAACCTCTCGACAAAGGAATCAAGAAATTGGATTATGCGGGCGAAAGTCTATGCTACGTCCTCTCGGCCTTCCGTCAGGCCAGTTCGGCCGTCCTCATGGCACATTTTCCCACCCTGTTGGGCTCCCTGGATGAGGTTGTCCCTCATCTTCCGCGAATCTGCAGACTACGGTCAGGCAGGTGCGGGACCAGGGCAGGCGGTGGCCAAACAGCAGCTCAGACTGCGTTAGACATTGAGGACTCGTGCCAGGTCTGTAGGCGGCCGCAGTGATCGTCGTCCATCGGGCTTGGCTGAGGATATCCACTTTTACCTCGGATACCCAGCACAAGTTGGCGGATGTTCCCTTTTTGGGGACTGACCTCTTCGGCCCTGGGGTGGAAGGTCACCTGCAGAGGATCGAGAAGTCCAATGCTACCTTGGACTCGGTCTCTTCCGCTCAGAAGGACAAAGGCCGCAAGCCACAGCCTAAGCCCTTTGGTCCTTCTCGCGCACAAGATGCCTTGACCCAGCAACGTCCAGGGCCAGCAGGCTCGACCTTGGTATCCCAAACCAAGCCGCCTGCTTCCTCCAACAGGAAGCAGGAGGTAAGGCCCGGGAGGTCCCTCGGCTGGTCCCTCCTCCAAGCCTGCCCAGTGACGGGCTGAGGGGTGTCGCCCCCATCTCTATCACTTCACCCCTGGTTCCCCCCGTGGGGGGACGGCTCAGACACTTCCTTTCCGCCTGGTCCGCTGTTACCACGGACAGGTGGGTACTGGAGGTGGTGGGAAAAGGCCTACCTCTGGAATTCGAGCAGGCCCCGCCCTTCAGAGCCGTCGCACCTCGGGGGGCCTCGGGGTCCGCAGCCTCACTGGCGGCTCTCCGAGCCGACATCGCTCTCCTCCTTCAAAAGGAGGTGATCACGGAGGTGGAGTACCCCCCTTCAGACCCGGGGTTCGTGTCCAGGTATTTTCTGGTTCCGAAACGGACGGGGGGGCTGGCGCCCCATTCTCGACCTGCACGACCTGAATAAGTTCCTAAGGTCTCGAACCTTCAGAATGGTCACTGTGGTGCAGATAATACCATCTCTGGATCACGGCATGTGGTTCTGCTCTCTGGACCTACAGGACGCGTTCTTTCACGTCCCGATCCGTCCGTCTCATCCGAGATTCCTCCGCTTTCGGGCGGAGGGATCCC
Source organism: Neoceratodus forsteri (assembly GCA_016271365.2). Classification (NCBI taxonomy): domain Eukaryota; kingdom Metazoa; phylum Chordata; order Ceratodontiformes; family Ceratodontidae; genus Neoceratodus; species Neoceratodus forsteri. Next base: position 880,152,162 of record CM057455.1, on the reverse strand, counting down.
TCTTTGAGTTCCAAGCCATGCCCTTCGGCTTATCTCTAGCTCCCAAGGTCTTCACCAAATGCATGGCAGTGGTGACAGCATTCCTGCGGCGCCGAGGGGTTCGGGTGTACCCTTACCTGGACAATTGCCTCCTCCAGACGGGAGGTGGAGTGGTCCCGAGATCTGGCCCTCCAGGTTTTGCTCTCAAGTTGGCCTTCTCATCAACGAGGCCAAGTCGGAACTCGAGCCGAAGCAGGTGATCCTGTTCATCGGGGCAGAGCTTGACTCTCTTGAGCCAGAGCACGGCTCCCCAGCAGACAGGGCCGAGGTTCTTACCTCCTTTGCCCAATCATTTCTGGTTGGGCAATCGCCTGCCGGGACTTCCTCGCCTTCTGGGTCTCATGGCGGCCTGTGCCGGCGTGGTCCGTTGGGCGCACTGGCACATGCGCCCCCTTCAGTGGGGACTGGCCAGCCAGTGGTCACAATGCTGCGATCCTTTGGACCAGCTAGTGACAATGACCCAGGAGATGTGGAACGATCTCCAGTGGAGGACCGTTCCATTCCATCTGCAGGAGGGCATCCCGTTTGTCTGCCCTGAGCCGATGGTCTCTCTATCGACCGATGCCTCTCTGATGGGTTGGGGTGCCCATCTGTGGGAACACCGAGTGCACGGCCTCTGGTCCCCACGGGAGTCCTGATGCCACATCAACCTGCTGGAGCTCCGAGCGGTCCGCCTAGCTCTCACCGCCTTTGCTCCGTTTCTCCGGGGTCAAGTGGTTCTAGTCCAGATGGACAATACCACGACCATGTACTACCTGAACCGCCAGGGCGGGACGCGCTCCATGCTTCTATGCAAGGAAGCTCTCCGCATTTGGTCACTCGTGCGCAGCCTGGAGGCGGATGTCCTAGCCATTCATGTGGCAGGAGCCTCCAACACCCTGGCCGATGCCCTGAGCCGGATAGGGGCTGCATCTCACGAGTGGTCTCTCCTGCCGGAGGTAGTACAAGATCTGTTCTCCCACTGGGGCACACATCTGGTGGACCTGTTTGCCTCCAGGGAGAACGCGAAGCTGAGGCTGTTTCATGCCCGCCCCCCTCAGCAGGGCTCGCTGCAGGGGGATGCCTTCTCGAGGCTCTGGACCCCGGGCCTCTTCTACGCCTTTCCCCCATTTCCCTTGATTCACAAGGTGCTTCTCAAAGCAAGGAGGGACAAGGCGCAGGTGATCCTGATAGCCCCAGACTGGCCCCGCCAGTTCTGGTACCCAGATCTCCTCAGCCTCAGCTCCAGGCTCCCGAGGCAGCTTCCAGCTCGCCCGGACCTGCTCTCAGTCAAGCAGGGGAAGGTGTTCCATCCGGACCTTCAATCCCTGCACCTGACGAGCCTGGTTCCTGGCGCTAGAGTTCTAGGCCTTGGGTCTTTCAACGAGGTCCTCAATGTTGTTGAGGCGTCCGTGGAGTCGACCAGAAAATGCTCGCCTTCAAATGGAAGAGATTCTCCATTTGGTGTCAGAGCAAGGGCTTGGACCCTTCCTTCTGTTCTGTGGCAAGAATTTTGGACTATTTATGGTCCCTTTCTAGTCAAGGGCTTAGGTCGACGACCCTAAAGGTGCACCTGGCAGCCATCTCTGCTTACCGGGCGTGAGCCGGGGAGCAGTCGCTGGCGCAGGAAAGGTGGTCAGGCGCTTTTCAAAGGCCTTGATCACATCTCCCCTCGATACGAGAACCTCCACCTCCGTTAGGATTTACTGCTGGTACTGGCAAAGCTCATGGGCAAGCCATTCGAACCAATGCACAGGTGTGATCTCTCTCACCTGTCGTGGAAGAACCGCCTTCTTGGTGGCTGTCACGTCAGCCAGAAGGATGGGAGAGCTCCAGCGCTTTGCATCGAGTCTCCTTACCTGGTCTTCCACAGGGACAAGGCTGTCCTCGCGCCCACCGAAATTCCTTCCGAAGGTGGTCGGAGTTCCACCTTAATCAGGTGCTGACTCTGCGGTGTTCTACCCCAATCACACCTCGGAGGCCGAATATAGGCTCCATACTCTGGACCCTAGAAGGGCTGCTTATTATAAGGAGGCATGACGGCTGAATCGGGAGAGGTTCGCCAGCTGTTTGTCACCCACGCTGAAGCCGCACCTGGCAGACCTGCAGCCAAGCGGACGATAGGCAGGTGGGTCACCTCCTGCATAGATGCTGCTATAAGTTGGTGGGCATGGAGCCTCCCAGAGGATAAGAGCTCATTCTACCCATCATACTGCTGCATCGGTGGCTGCTTCCAGGGACGTCCCTATCCAGGAAATCTGCAGGGCTGCTACCTGGAAGTCAGCACACCCTTTATTACCCATTACCACATCGACCTTGAGTCACGCCGGGATGCTGGTTTTGGGGCCTCAGTTCTCCAGTCCTTATTTCCCAAGTAAGTATTGGGGTGATCGCCTTGCCTCCCTCCTCCCGGAGAACTGCTAGGAGTCTGCCAATAAGTGTGGATGAACAACATATCCATGTCCCTAGAAATACAGGTTCCTCACCTGTAACAGGAGTTCTAGGAATGGTATATGTTGTTCATCTACATTTCTCCAACCCCATTTTACAACCTGAGCTTCAAGGGCAGATCTGGCGTCCATGGGGCGGAGCCGAGTTTTACCACCCGGTGGGTGGGAGGAGCCAGCTTGAAGACCTTCTGGCAAGATTTAAAGCGGCAAGGAACCTGCCAATAAGTGTGGATGAACAACATATACCATTCCTACAACTCCTGTTACAGGTGAGTAACCTGTATTTCTTTGTCGGGTGTGTTTGCTCAGAGATGCTCTGCGTCTCAGGCACCATCTGACCTTGCCTTGTTTGGGGGAGGGTTGGATTGTATTGCTTGCCTCTATTTTGTTGTTAAAATGCTGATTTGTAATGTTACTTGCCGGCAGGCTGTCTGACCGTCAATGGGCAAGCACACCGGGGCAAATTATTTTAAAAGTGCATTCTGCAAATTCTGGTTCTTTGTCCAGGTGTGTTTGCTCAGAGACACTCTGCCATCTTAGGCACCATGCAGCCTTGCCTTGTGTGTGTGTGTGTGTGTGTGTGTTTGGGGGGGGGATTGTACTGCTTGTTTCTTGTTTTCCTGCAGAAATGTTTATTTTGAAATGTTGCTTGCCAGCATTATGTCCGACTGGAGCTGGGCACGCACACCGGAACAAAACAAAAACAGAAAAATCGTGGCCCTGCCAATGTTTGCCCTGGTGGTGTTTGCTCAGAGACACTTGGCCATTTTGTGCACCATGCGGTCTTTGTCGTCTTTCCTCTAGTTCATCACACTGTGTACCATGTGAGACCTTTCTGGTGCAGTCTGTCGTATTGTGTAGCATGTGCAGCCTCTCAGGTACACCATATCTAGTGGAATGCACAGCTCAGTCAGTACGCAGTCTTGCCTCTTTTCTTCAGTTCATCATCCCGTGTACCATGTGAGACCTTGTCGGCGTAGTCCGTCGTATTGTGTAGCATGTACAGTCTCCCAGTTACACTGTATCCAGTGGAATGCGCAGTTCAGTCAGTACGCTGTCTTGCCTCTTTTCTTCAGTTCATCATCCTGTGTGTGAAACCTTTTCAGCAACCTTCTTATTTGCTGCATTATTACTCGGTGTGCATGGAATACTCATGTTCTGCTGTTTTCTCTGATCTGAAAACTGATTGTCTTCAACTTTCTTTTATTTTAAGCCATGAACAACCAAAAACCATGTGTGTCTACAACCACTGCTGAAAGCTGCAGTAATTTCAAGCCCTCTCTGTGTAAAAGAAAGCTCATACCTTTATAGAGAGAAGATAAAGGATAACACCAGTCGTCGAAGGATATAAACAGAAATCCATTTCCCATGCAAAGGCCTACAGGGAGAACATGAATGAAGAGCAGCGGTGCTATCCATCGAGAGAAAGAGAAGGAGTGCCTTAGGCAGTGCCAACTGAAGCTTAAGGAAAAGAAGGCTTTGGAAAGTGTTCAGTCACCAGAGTGCGTGAAAAATGGAGGCAGCAGAAAAAAGAGTCATATGCGGCAATGACAGCACAGAAAAAACAGATAAATGAGAGAAAGCGAAAGTACAGACGTGCAATAGAAATGGCTGAGAATGTCATCACCACCAGCACCCCCACAGAGATACCAGCAATGATGCCACAGCAGAGTTGCAACCCTGTCGCAACTGATCCCCGTTCAGCAAATGCCATCAGGAAAGCAGTGCAAAGGGCACATGGAGGGTTACCATTATCCACATCCCACTTTGCTGCCACAGTTGCCTGCCTTGTCCATTCTGCATCACCAGCCAAGAAGGCAGCATTGGTGAAACAGAACCGCACTTGCCGTACAAACCTATAGGAGAAATTGGTGGAAGTGATGAAGGAGAAACTGAGCACTCTGAAATGCTCCAAAAAACCAGAGGGAAGACAGTTAAGCCAAGAATTAATAATTTTGTCAATTCTGAAAAAATATTGTTTACTATGATCTGCAAGCAATACCTTGGGCATCAGTTGGAACAGGATTATGACCATATCAAGGGGCATTAAAAAAGTCGCACACAAATCTGCATTGCCTGGTGAAACTGTCCAGCAAGTGAGGGACTTCTATGAAGGGGTAGCCACGCCACTGCTGCGCAAGAAAGCATTCTCCAAACAAACAGACAAAATTAAGTAATTCCTAGCAAAACCCCTATCTGTGCTGCATGCAGAGTTCTGTATGGAACATCCAGAAATATCAAACTGGAAGAAGTAAGTTTAATACTTTGCAGCCACAGCACATACAACTTGCAAGGGAACAGAAGCTGGAGCAGTGCCTCTGCGAATACTGTGCCATTGCAGAATTAAAGCTTCATTCATTGAACCATGCTGGCAATACACATCATGCACTGGACTGTTGAGTGCCAAATGTTTATGAAATGGTGGCAACTATGTGCAGAAGGGTACCAGGACAAAAATTTTACGGAAAAGAATGTGTTGAAAAAACCTGTGACAATTGTAGCACCGTGCACTTGAGGACAGATTTGTGGACCTCCTGACATGGCATGGACAGGATACAGTGAGTTGGCAGCAGTGGGAGACTGTAAAAGTGACTCTTAACAATGGGCAAACTAAGTCTTGTAAAGTACTGAAAACAAAGAAAGCAGAACTTTCTAATTTTGTAGGAATCATGAAGGAAGACTTCACATTTCTGGGTCGTCGCCTGCACATGGCATCATGACAACAACACCAGTTCTTAACATTGTCCAAAAATATGCCAGAGGGAAGGGTCCTAATGGTTTTGGACTTTACTGAAAATTATGCTTGCAAATATCAAGACGAAGTGCAATCATGTCACTGGCATCACGAGCAGGCCACTGTACACCCAACAGTGTCCTACTACCAGTGCAAACACTGTGAGAACACTATCAGGGAATCTTTGGTTTTCATTTCAAGTGACTTGAAGCACGACCACAATGTTGTGCATTATTTCGTCTTACTGGCAAACACTCCTTAAAACAGTTCAGGCCATCACCATCACTAAGGAGCTGCAGTTTACAGATGGCTGTGGTAGCCAATATAAATCTAAGTCTGCCTTCTATGACATTTCACAAGCGCACACAAACTATGGCTTCCCCATTGAACATGCCTTTTTTGGATCCCGCCATGGAAAAGGCCCCTCTAACGGTGAGAGTGGAGTTGTCAAATCAACGGCAACTAAGTCAGTGACATCAAAGCTAGCAGTCATGTCCTTGGCGAAAGAAATCTTTAAGTACTGCAAAAAAAAAAAAAACCTAACAATGCATCCTATTAACAATGGATGCAAACATTCCTTAAGAACATTCTTTTGGGTGGCTGACAATGAGATACGCAGGCCAGAAGGACCCATTCTTAAAACTGTACAGGGGACATGCAAAACACAGAGTGTCAGGTCAGTCGCCAGTGGTATTGTTGTAGTCAGGGATTACAGCTGTTTCTGCACTGCTTGCAGGATTGATGAAGTGTGTGAAAATGCCAGCCATGTGGTCCATGGATGGAAAAGATGCTGAGGGAATCCCCTGGTGTTAATATAGAGTGGGACAACAATGCAGTGCCATCAACTACAGCTGTACAAATTGATAGCACCCATGCCATGGAACATCTTCCTGTCAACATGCCAGAAAATAACATGGATGCCAAGGTACAGAACAATGTACTTTCTGACAGTGTCCCTGTCAGCACAGAGCCCACCCCCGTGCCAGTCAGTATTCCAAATAACATGGATGCCAATGTACAGAACGCGCAGGACAGCATATTTTCTGACAGTGCCCCTATCAGCACAGAGCCCACCCCCATGCCAGTCAACATTGTTGAATCTGCCACAGGCTCCACCTGTGGCACACAACATAAAAAAGTCCAAAGACCGGATGTAAACATAGAGCACTTCTATGCGGTTTATTATTCAAACTGATTTTACACTGGACGAGTGAAATCAGTTACTGAACAGATGATGGAGTTTAGCTTTCTGCATCAGCGTGGGGGTGCAGCACTCACATGGCCCAGACATGACAACTGTGACAACATATGGAGACATAGTTTTCCATGGGCCACTGAACATGTGTGGGAAGCCACCCTTCAAACTGACACCTGAAGAAGCACAGACAGTTCAAGAGAAATATGGCAAACTAAAACAAAAGTGGAATTAAGGATTGCAGGCTACCTTGGGCATAAAATGGACAGTATTGATATTTGGATATTAAAGGGATAAAGGATGTAAATTATTGCTTACTGTTCTTTCTGTAGTTGTAGTTAGACTTATTGTTTAAAGTTTTTCCCTTAGATTTATTGCTTAGTTTTTCATGTAGTTAGATTTCTTGCTTAAAGTTTTTCATACAGCTTGAGTTTTAATGTACTTAGATTTATTGCTTAAAGTTGTTTTGGTACATAGTAACTATTATGTTTTCTGCAATGTTTGCCATGCCATTTTATGAATTTATTAGTAAACTTTTTTTTATCGTACAGCTGCTGTTTTGCTTCCTTTGTACGTGCATCACAATTGTTTGGTGTCCAATGCACATACACCACAATCAGTGAGCATTCTTGTTACCAGGCATCCTTTAAGGCAGTTACCTTGCCACATGTCCACTTTTAACCTGTTTGATAATTTTATCTCAAAACACATCGAAATGTATAAATTTGCTTTTTAGTAACATTTGTTTTCAATTCCAGCAGTTGATTGGAGTCTCTGTACACGCATCACACCTGTTTGGTGTCCACGTACATTCACCATGGTGTCCACATACATTCACCTCGGTGTCCATGTACATACACCACGGTGAGCTGTCTTGTTCACGGGAACCATTAAGGTAGTTATCTTATCACATGGCCACTTTTTATTGGTTCGATCATGGTATTTCAAAAGACATTTAAAATTTGATATATTTTGATTTTAAAAATTTGACCTTCATGTCACACTTTGGTACACCATTTTCATGAACATAGCCATATGAGTATTCCATAGTCCAGGAGGGAGAGGACTGAGGATGTGATGGCAAGCCGAAGGGCGTCTGGAGTGAGGCAGTGTTTATACCGGTAGAGTATGCCGAATCTGGTGTTAAGGGCGGTGGATAGGAGATGATGTGCTGGTGGAAGTTAAGGGCTGGGTCAAGGGTGATGCCCAAGTATTTAAAGGATTCCACTTGTTTGAGAGGGGACTGAGGGGCATTAAGAATTTGTGGACACAGGTTATTAAGGGTGCTCAGGGGGTGCAAAAAAAATATGACCTTGGTCTTATAGTTTAGTATTAGGCACTGGGTGGAGAACCATTCTTTAGCTTCAGTGAAGGAGGTTTGGAGGGATTGGTGGAGTTGAATGGGGTCGGGACTGGAGGAGTAAAGGATGGTGTTGTCCGTATAGAGGAGTAAGTTGCCGAAGCAGGTCGAAGGGAGGGAGTTGAGGTAAAGGCTAAAGAGCAGGGGGCCTAGAATAGAGCCCTGAGGGACACTAGAATGGACTGGGAGGCTGATGGAGAGGATGGTACAGATTTTGACTTGCTGGGTCCAGTCAGATAGGTAGTCAGCGAACCAGTTTAGGGCATCCTGGGAAAAAAACAATGGTGGAGAGAGTGGTCAGTAAGAGGGAGTGGTTGATGGTGTCAGAAGCCTTGGAGAGATCCATGAAGATGGCACCAGTGATGTGGCCTCTGTTCAAGGTGGAGTGGACATAAGAGGTGAACTCAAGGAGGGTCTTGTGCTATGGCCCTTGCGGAAGCCATGCTGTTGCTTACAGAGTAGGTCATATTTAGGGAGGTGGTCAGTGAGCTGATCTGAGATGATGTGCTCCAACGCTTTAGTTAGTGGGGGAAGAATGGAGATGGGGTGGTAGTTAGTCACAGTGCAGTCCCCGCTCTTGAGGATGGGAGTAATGGAAGCCGATTTCCAATGGGTGGGGAATTTTCCTTGACAGAGGGAGCGATTGAGAATGTGGATAAGTGGGGTAAGGATGTCCTGTAGTGTAAGGCAGAGAAGTCTTGGGTCTAAGGAGTCGCTACTGTAGTGGGAGCCGCTTAGGGCTTTTTATAAGGTAGGGGTTGGCCTTCTCAGGGGTGATGGATTTTAGGTGAAAGGGAGGAGAAAAGGGGGGAGAAGGAGGAGACCAGGTAGGTGGGGGATCAAAAAAGTTTGAGGGGAGGACATGGCTGAGGTCGGTGAAGGAGAAATTAAAGGTATTAGCGATGAGGGTGGGATCCAAGGTGAGGCTGCTGTCTACAACAATCTGAGCAGGGGATGGATTGGAGACCTTGCCACAAATTTCCTTTATATTATTCCAAAATTTACATCCGGAGCCCAGTGGATGTTAGGGATGCTTTGTAGTACTCTGCTTTGGCTTTGTGTAAGGCCCATGTGCACTTATTCGGGGCCTCACGGTAACTCTGCCTATCCGCGGGCCGGCGAGTCTCATTGGAAAGATGCCATAGGGAGTCCCGATGTCGCATAATATCAAGGAGGTGGTCAGTGATCCAAGGGGCAGGGTTACCTTTAGTCATCCTTTTAGTCAGGGGGGCGAATTTGTCACAGGCTACATCAAGGGTGAGGATGAAAAAGTCAAGAGCGTGATCAGGGTCGAGGATATTAGTTAAGAAGGTCCAGTCCCATGTTCTGAGGTGAGATTTTAGTTGGGCGAATTTACCAGGTCCGAGCTTGTGGTGGAGAGTTATTTTGGGGGGGGGGGTCTTTGGGACTTTGCAGGACTAGGAGCAGAGAACAGGAGAATGGTCACGGATGTGGAGGGCTAGAGAGAGGAGGGAGTGGGAGAGGACCAGGAAAGGAGAGGAAAAACAGTGACTCCTAGTGGTCAGTCAGTATTAACAAGCAAAGGGGGAAACAAGGAGTGGTCCTGTGATAGGTCATGTGACCAGAAGAGGGCTATATAGGCAGAGACGCCCCTGAGTGGGAAGGTGGCTGTTAACTTTACTTTAATGCACCACCCCCCTGTCCACATTAAATCCTCATCTAGTATGAGTATGGGGCTTTGCAGAATTTCACATTTTTGACGTAACCAGTACTGTACATCTTCAATATTAACTCCTTCGTTTCTGAATAACAAAGTTACAGTTTTGATCGTTGGTTTTGTCAGAAGTATTGGAAAAAGATTCTGCCAGTCACTTTGATTTCTAACTACTTCAAACTTCTGCCAGAATTTTTCCAGTGTTACATTGTTCCTGAAGCTAATATCATATGTGTTTTTGTCTTTTAATATGTGTAAAAGTGAAAAGCTCTTGAGCTTGTATACCCAAAGAATTTTTCAATAATTGCTGCTTTACACATCTCCTGTCTGGAGACGTTTCTCTTGCCCCAATATACCTGAGATGCACAGCGTTGCGCCTTAGTGCTGGTTCACCAACCTGTTCAAATAAGTCTGACATTCTAAATAAAGTAGCAGATTGGGAACCATCAGTCTGTGGCAGTATTTCAGTCTGATTGTCCCCCGGGTTGTCCTCTCAGGACTCTTAGGTGTGCACACCTTCAACATGTTCTGTCAGTGTCTCTGCACCAGAATGAGGCAAGTCCGAAAAAGGTGCGTCTTTAGTTGGAATTATATTGGTATTTTGTGTGTCTTCTACAGTATACTGTGTCATATTAGGTTTGTTCTTTGTGGAATGCCCCACGGGTTTGTCCTGCAACTTTGGAGGGAAGTCTTTAAATTTGCAACAGGCTTCCAGTAGCTGAGCTGGGAGCGATCGGGTTGAGCATTGTTTGATTTTTCTGATGCGCCAGCGTAGATGCTTGTACTGGGGAAAGCTGTGTGTCATTTCTGTCGCTGGGTCTCTGTGGGAAGACCACTGCTTGTTCCTTGGTCTAGGAGCCATCCGGCCACTTTAAGTACTGCTACTGGGTCCCAACTTGTGTACATGGGTGTGGTAGTGGGACCAGTCAAGCCCCCGCTGTTCAGTTTATCTTTCACATTAGGTGGAATGCCTGGAGAGTTGCAAGAAGCAGTGCTTGTGGAGCCTATTGAAGAAGGTATGTCTTGTGAAGTTTGAAAGGTAATAGGTGGAATAGACATACCTGGAGGAACTTTAGAGTCCATAGAAACCGTAGGTTCGACTCCTGGGGTTGTCTGTTGAGATTTTGCAGCAGACTTGACAACCAATTTCAGCAGTAGGGCTTTATTATTTAGTATTGCATTTTTCAGCAAGGTGGTTTCTTGTTCTGGTGTCAGCAGGTTAATTCCAGAGATACTGTCCGTCTTCAACCTTATAGCTGTTGTTTCCCCCTCCTGAGGGCCATGTCCAGAACTTTGTATAGCAGAAGCAACCGTGTCCATGTTTTGGTCCGTATCCGTAAGAAAATCCACAGTAGCTTCCATTTCTGTGTTGCTGGGATCCATTTCTGTTTGAATATCCGGATTTCTAGGGGTAGGTTTGATGAGAGAGGGATCCCCTATCTCCTTCTCTCCAAAGCTTCCACCTCCACACTCCATGTCCTCAATCTTGGATATGGCTGACAAGGGTTCCCCCTACTGCAAGAGTAGGGGAGTTTTTATTGAAATAACATCAAATCACGCTGAAAATAAAAAAACATAAATCTTTCCACATTTGGAATACAATAAAAAAAAGACAACAATGAAAAGGAGAATAAACATAGGTTAATACAAGCAAATCCAAAAATCTCTATGTTTTATAAACTTAAGCTCCCCCTTACTGCATTAGCAGTTCCCAATATTCCTGTACATATCCTAGAGTCTCTTATCCCCCCCTCTTTTTTTTCTTTCATTTAAACTTAATAAACATAGAAAATCCTTTCCACCACTTACACCTTCTGGGATGTGTGCAATTCCATGTCGTTAATATATACTTTTCCCATGGCTTGTTGGATTAAAATGCTCACAGTATGATGAGACATTATCCTTTGGTATAACACCCATTGACACCTAGCCTGCCACAAAAAAAATTTAAACAGCACAGAAAGACAGTTTTATTTATTTAGTTTGCTTTTGTTAACCAGGTAAGCACACTAGACAACCAAGTGCCTATTTTCAGGTGCGGCCCGGGAGGGTACAAGCAAGCACATTAGGCAGAGTAAAATGTTAACACACAAGCGCTACAGGTATCACAAAAACATTACGGTAGAGTAATAGTATTATACAAGCAGAGTTAACAGACATAGGGCCAGCCAAACCCTCAGTTACAAGCATCACAGGCTGAGGAAAAGGTAGCATACAAGATCTACAGGCATCACAGTAAACACTATGGTGGAGTAACAGCATTGTACGAGCAAGGCAAAACAGAGTAAACACTTGTAAGGCCGGCCATACCCTCAGAGGGGTAAGGATAGTAGGTAACTTGGAGAAACAGAATATAGAACAAGAGGTTGCCTGGGAATCCCACAGACATTAGGGCAGGGAATGGGCCCAGGGCAAATTGAATAACATTTTGATGCAGCTATCAGTTACAGGCTGCATCAAATTGGAGGAAGAGCATTCAGTAGTTAGGCGTCCTTATGATAATTTGACCCCATTTGGGAGAACTGTCCCAAAATCAGAATGTCATCGTTTAGTCTCTTTAACCACCCCATGTTCCAGTTAACTGCAAGGAATTCCCAGAGAGGTTTAGTGTATGTACAGAAAAATAAACACGTGCCATAATTTCTTCCATATTAATGCAACAGGGATATGGGCAGTTCCTCTCTTCTCTTGCTTTGTGCTTGGAATTCCCTCTAATGTTTAACCTCCTATATACAGATAAGATGACCATAAGATTTCCCACATCTGTGGGGGAATTCTGTTGTTTTAAGCTGTTTTAGTACCGTATTCTTCATCGATGTGGGGCAGTTTTTAAAACTTGGTTCATTAGGATAGATTGAAGCTAGAACTGCATTATATAGTTTTGGCCCTCTCCCTTGTTGTATTTGCTGCTTTGATAGTCCCGATTTGTAGATTTTCTAAGTAGCTGATTTAACATATTCTGGTAGGTGAAGATGACTAGACACTTTCAGAGGGACTATTTTCCATGCCTCAAAATATCTAGCAAGATTTACTAGTATCCATTTATGGTGAAGTGAGTCTGTAGGCACCAGGCTGCATCTTACTGTTTAGGAGATAAAAAGGGTGTGGAAGAATACCACCGGATCTACCATTCCTACACCCCCTTTTTCTTTTGAAAGGTATGTATAATATCTTTTGATAGGATTGAGCATACTGCCCCATAACATCTGGAAAAAAAATACTGTATAGTTTTGTTTCTAGCTGAGCGGGAGGGGGGAATAATCATAGCTGTATAAAGTATGCATGGGATAATAAACTGTTTTATAGTACGAGTTCTTTTTAGTTTTGACATTTTCCAGTGTTTCCATCTTTGGACTTTAAGGTCCACATTTTGTAAGGTAGTCTCCCAGTTTGTTAGAGTATGTTCTGGGGCCCAAAAGAGATCCCTTGGATTTTTAGGGGCTCTGAAGAGATATCTGTGCCTTCTATTTGTATGGGGTTGGGGGAGCCTGAGCCCATAAATAGACCCTTACATTTATTAATGTTTAACTTGGAGTTGGAGAGTTTCGAGTATGCCTCCATTTCCCGTAAAAAAAAAAAAAAAAAAAAAAGACCCTAACTGGTGGTGCTCTGAAAAAAATACAGATTTCGTCAGCATAGGCCTAAAACTGTAAACCCTCATTCATTCCTGCCCCTGAGATCCCTAACCATCTTGGGGTATCAGTTTCCTGAGGAAGGGATCCGGAGTAAATATACAAAAGGGGACTTACGGAGCACCCTTGCCTCACTCCTGTAGCTATGTTACCCCTTAGTAACTTGGTTTTTAATTACCGGGTGAACTATAGCTGAAGTATATTGGCGCTGTAACCATTTAATAACTTCAGAAGGTATTCCATAGGCCTCCGGTGTTGCATATAAGAAGGGATGATAGACTTTCTCAAATGCCTTGTATTGATCGACAGGTACTAAACAACCCAGTTTGCCAAGAAGGGAGAGATGATCCATGAGCTCTCTAATTGTCATTAGGGCATGCTGTATTTTCCTATTTGGCAGCCCGCAGAATTGTTGAGGGGAGATTCACTAAACTAGCGTAGTGTTTTAGCCAATTATTTAGAATTTGGGCAAGTATTTTAAAATGTGAATGTAGAATGGTGATAGGGCTCCAGTATTGAATTAACTTCCTATCACCCGATTTGAATAGAATAATTAATAAACCTTCCCTGAATGAAGGGGAAATGACATGCAGTGAGAAAAAGTACCTAAAAACGATTTCTAAACATTCAGATAGCTCTTTTGAAAAAGATTTGTAAAATTCATTCAGTAAACCGTCAGACCTTGGTGAGGTCCCATTTTTTAAAGACTTAATCACTTGTTCCATTTCAGTGGCACTAATGGGCCTAGTCATGTCCTGTGCTTCCTCTGGATACTTAGAGATGTTTGTTTCTTGGAGAAAGGATTTAATGGATGATATATGGGGGGTGGGGTGGGGTGCGGATGCAGCATGTGAATGAATAAACTCACTAATTATTTTATGAAGTCCTTCGGTGTAGTTGGTTATGAACCCTTCCTTATCCACTAAAGCATGCACTGATGAAGTTTCTTTAATTTTTTTTGCATGCTTCAAATGGGTCTCCAGTTAGGGACTTTTTGGTCCCATTTTGCAGCTTCGCCTTAATAGTATTAGCTCTATCGTATTGATATATTTTCATATCTGATTTTATTTTATCAATTTGGGCCGAATAATCATGCCTTGAAGTATAGGAAAGGGAGTATAAATTTTGAAGCTGCTGCCTTGGTTGTAAATATTTCAGGAATTTTTCGTTCTCTATTTTTTTTTACCAAATTTTAGGAACCATGTCTTAAAATCAGCCTTGGAGTTAGACCACTATTCCCCGAGGTTAGTATATAAAAAACTGACAGAGGACCGGGCCCAATTCCAAAATACTTGCTCTTACTTGGGGGTCTGTTAAAATAGAGGAATTTAGTATCCATCTATTTTTTCCCTTGGATTCAGTAGAGGACTCTTAAAATATATTGTGATTGGTTGACCATCCATGGCACTCCAGACATTACCTCATGGGTTTTAGCCCACCTGATAGGCTAGTGATGCACATGACTCTAGGATCAAATTTCTAGTATATCCAGGTCCCAGAAACCCCTGCTCTCCAGTTCAAATCGTGCATCTGATCAGGCAACTAGCACACCAGGATTCCTGTCTGCTCCACATCAGAAATGTAGGCCTCTGAACTATAAGGAATATATGGATATTTGTAAAATATTGGTGTTCCAAAAGAGAGTAAAAGAAAGCAGCCCATAGCCTAGGGTAGCAAATCCAGCTGTGTGGCTCAAACTGTTCTCAGTTATTTCAGATATATTAAGTTTCACTTCAGGGGAATCTAGGTCTGCAGGGCTAGCATGCTAGAGCGATTCCATTGTGTTCCTAGCATTTCAGTCAGGCTTATGCCTGGTTTTTTCTCTGCATTGTGATTTCCATGCTTTGCCAATCTGTCTAGTACACTGCCTTATGAGTTTTTCACATGATTTACCAGACTGTATGCTAGCTCTCCTGTTTTCAGCCATATTGCACTACAAATGCCCGTTTAAAGTAAGAAAAGGAGACTACTGTATGGCTTACCATGTTTTTAAATCGTAAATGTTGTTCATTCGTGCCACGCTACTCGCGTGGTATACCATCCGGCCCCATTGCTCCTTGCGAGGTAGCTCTTAGCACAGCATGCCCCCCCCTCGCCTCCTCCGAGGCCCTCTGCTTGCGATGGCGAGGCGCTTCTTACTGCGGGCGCCCTCCATGCTCCGTACTCCAGCTTTTTACCTTTAGGGCACACCCTTCCAACAGCGCTGTATGCGCTTCCGCAGACCTCTGGCCTACAGTTCCCAGCAGCGCCACGCCCTTCCTCCACCGCGTGGTCGGCATCGGATGCTCCCGAGCAGCCCCCTCCTCAAGGGCTGCACTCCGGCGGACGATCCACAACTGCTCTGAAAGCGCTTCGGTCCGCCTCCCTACAAGCTCGAAACCTCCCTTTTGGTCTCAGCAGCCTCCTATAGTGGACATATATTTACTTCTTTTATAAGTGAACCTAGGCCCTTGTTTGTGAAACTTGCTACAGTCTAATAAATCGGCAGTTTCTATCACTTTTAACAAACCATTAGAATCACAGTAGATTTTTTTACAGCTCCTTTGGGACTTGGCAGTTTTTGATTTAATATCACAGTTAAAATCCCAATAGAGAAGGGGGAATTTTTATTATTTTTTTTAAACTTTATTTTTATTATTATTGGCATATATTTATACACAGTTACATCCATATCTGAGACAGCCTTATATGTCAGAGTCTACCATAGAGAGCCTAGCTCATTAATCCAAGGATTATTGTATCCCAAATATTGTGATACCTCTAGGAGGAAAACTAAATATATTCTATAAGACAAATATGTTGTTTAAGCTGTTGAAAGCAGCCCATGAGCAGTATGACTAATACAATAATTCTAAAGGATTATATTTTATCCCAATACGCCGTACCCCATACGGGTTCATGGCATCGTACTTTTTATCTAAAGAAGATACAGATCTTTCTGAAATATGAATAAAGGCAGAACAACTTCTAAGCTCTCTAATTCCAATAATAGTAGTCCCAAAAAGAGAGGCAAATAACATTAACAAGCAGCTGATGTTATTTAATGCAGTTGTCACCCTTTAGAGGCTGCAAAACTTAACTACACAAATCAAGTCAAACTTTACCCCCTTTTATATTCATATCTCTCCTGCCGTTCATGTCCTTGTAAAAAGTTTGTTGAATAAATTTAAACTAAAGAGAGTCTCTCTGGGAGCATTTCAAATAGGGATCCCCAGTTCCAAAGTTACTTAGCCAGATTTTTATCAGGTAAGACAGCAGGGAGTGACAAAATATTCAATTCACCCTTCTTCTGTTTGGACCCAGTCTTCTTCTCCCATATCTGAATCCTGAGAATGGCTCCTGCCCCATATCGCAAATCTTAAGGCCCATTTACCGCCCTCATTAGGGTCGGAGAAAACTCACACTTTTCCACCATGGACTATTCTGAGTCGGCTAGAAAAACCACCTCGCGGGTAATCGAGGCCTCTCTGAGTTGTTTCCTGACTTGGTCAAATTTCTTTCAGCGCTTTCTTGTAGAGTAACTAATGTCTGGGAATAGGTACATGGGGTGGTCTTCTTGCATCAAAGGTCCCATTTATCTGGCCATCCTGAGTATTTTGTCTCTAGTGCCTACCCCGTCGGTGACCAGGAGAAGTGAACGAGGAGTTTCCAAATCTTCTCTGTATCCGCGTGGAGTAATGCAGTAAACTTTTTGCAAGCCGAATTGCATATTTTGCCCTTCTGGAATGATTTTATCCTGTAGCCAGTCCTGCAAAAACATGAGGGGATGATCTCCCTCAGACCCCTCTGGTAACCCTAGTATTCGAACGTTAGAGGCTCTGACCTGGTTCTCTAGGGTTTCCAGCCTTGCTCGTAGGTGGGCATTCTCTTTGATCACCATCGCGGTTGCAGCGGAGGTTGACTCGCTTCCTTTCTTTAAGTCAGACCATTCAGTTTGCATTCCCTCCACAGTTTTCTCTATTAATGTCACTCCTGAGCCGATCGCGTCCATCTCGGTACTTAGTTCAGATACCGAGGAGATTAATCTTTGTAACTTCAGGCCTATGGAAGTCATATTTTCTTCCGGCTCTGAGCTCGAAGAGGCTTGGGCTTCAAAAGATGGTCTCGTGGTCTGTACAGTTCCTGATGATTTCCCTCCCAAACCGCCACCTTTATCTCCCCTTGGATTACCCATCCTACGTTTTCAATGCTCCTCTTTCCCGTGATATCAAAATTAGTTTTCTCCGCAGGCTCTAAATTAGGTTTTTTAAATGTTATTTATGTAAAACACCGAGAGCTGATTGAAGTTGCTGCCAACAAGCTCGGGCTCCACAGCACCCCCTCCTGGAATTTTTATTATAACTTCAAAATCAAATTACAAACTGTTAATTCACACAAAACAAGTATTACAGACATATCTTTTCTAAATTACTTTCAAATAGATATTTATGACCTAAATTAAATCATAATGCTAAAAAGAAACCCCTGTCCCTCCTCCCACTATAAGAGTGTGTGTGTGGGGGGGTATTTATTATAACTTAAATATTCCAAATTTACAAAACAGTGTTATCTTCATAAAACAATAATAAATGAAATTTATAAAGAAATCAAATAAGTATTACATACATACATGTTCTATTTACATTCATATATAAGTTTAGAAAGAAACTCAAAAGAAAACTCAAAGTATTAACTAGATCATATTTGTACACTTATAACGATAACCAATTTATGTGACTCCACCAATCTAAGTATTGTTGGTGTGACACAGCTTTCTGCTCCTTTTGCCTGATTCCGTTAATAGATGAGTTTATTATATTAAACAACTGTTCTGGAGTTAATACTATTTGTTGAAGGGACACCTTACACCGAGTTATCCACACGTGATACTTAATGCATAATAAAATAATCTGTAGTGTCCTGGCCAACATTCCCCTTCCCATAAAACTGGTTCACACAATAGTCCAAGGCTGTATGTGGGTTTTGATAAGTGAAATGGCTGCCACTACATATTCCGTCACTTCACTACCAGTCTCACATTGCTTGTAAAGCACTTTGGGAGATAGTGTGTTTGAAAAGTGCTATATAAATACTGATTCTTCTTAAAGAGCCCCTGATTTCTTGGAGAATCATTGGAAAAGCACAGTTTTGAAGACACATTTCTGCCTGTGTTTCTAAATATTATCCTATTTGGCTTCTTCCTTTTTTATAAACTATGTATGTTAACATGACACAGAAGAACCATCCCCTGGGATTCATCTGCTGTCTGTTTGTCAACACACAATATTACAATTGTCTACCTGTTAAACTAGGCATCATTTGCAATCTGCAAAGGCTGGAAACCACAAACCACTGAACCAGAACACGCCTCACCCTGTGTAGAATTTATCAGTGTCACAGAGCTGTTGTCTCAGCCTGGAACAGGGAATCAACCAATGTCGACAGCTTTTGGTCATGGTGAACTTAAATTCTGAAGAACATTAATGCAAAGCATTGGGATAAAGGTTCTGCTAAAGGCTTATAGGCATGGGGCCATGCTGAAGGCTCAGCATGGGTGACCCAAGTTTTTTTTTTTTGGTAGATATTTATTAAAATGAAATGCAAGTCTACAGCATTAATGAAAGCATTAGAGGTACAGTACAGTACAGAAGATAATATGATAATCCCATAATATTGCTGTTGGTTCACACAGTCCAGGAGCAATCTGCAAATTAATATCAGGAAGCGGCTGGTAATCAAAACACATAATCTGATGAAAATTTGTGGACAACTAAGACATTTTGAATCAAGTAGAATGTAAAATCATGTCCTATAATCATTAAAATCAAAAGGTATACCTAGCAAAGTTTTAAGCGCTATACAGACTGTATGGGCTACACTTGCCCACTGGACCAAGGTACGAATTGTGGATCTGCATTCATATAATATAGCTGCCATGGCAGCCAGAGAGACCCAGGTTTCTGTGTATCAGGATTGTATAAAGTAATCAAAAAATGATTTATTTATTTTAATTTGTTTATGCACCCTGCCGTGATGCAGCCCAGCCTGCCACCAACCTCCCTGGCTCCGACACAGTCATCCAAGGACCGACCTCTCCCAGTGTTCCCTCATGGCTTGCACCCTGTGGCGGGGTTCGTCGGGGGCACCATGTCACCAGCGAGATTGATCCAGACTGGGCCTTTGGCCCAGCTTTCCCATGGCTCAGCGCCCCCACCCAGTGGCTGGGTTGGATGGTGGGCGCCACCCACTGAATGAACGAATCTGGTGTGGGGAGAGGGTTCTGGAGTCCAGCACAGAGCCCATGAGACGGTCAGCTTCATCGAGGCTGCACCTGGCCATTTTCCCTTTTCCTGGACGGAGGGATGGAAATGCAGTGCCATCTCAGATGCACCACGCATGTTGCCATGCATAGGCGTCGATGGCCACTGCCTCTCCAACCCTGAGGTTGCACTGGTTGCCCCGAGCTTCTGCCAAGGGTCATACCAGTGCTGAAAACCCACAGTCCTCCTGCCCAGAGGAGGAGAGCAATCCTCTGGATGCTCAGTCCTCCTCTCCCTGGCCGGCCCCTGGCAAACGGAGTCCGTCACCAAATCCGGGTCACCAGTGTGGCGGCAGGTGAAGCATGGGTGCCTCTGCCCTCTGCACCACCAGACCAGCTAAAAAATCATTTTTATAAAGAGAGTATCTATCCAGTTAGTCTTTTGTATAAGAAAATGCCCTTTCGAATAACCAAAAATAATTTCAGAGTTGTTTTTCCTCCCCCTAAGGAACGCACAAAGGGTGGGCCGCAGTGCAGATGCGATTGCTTCATGAACTGGTTTACGCTTCCAGAAGGATGGGGAATCCTGCTCTTTCTGTCAGGCATCTGTCCTTCCTGCTGCAGACCATGCTGGATTTCCTCTCCGATCAAGGTAGGGAGGAAAAAGACTGCATAAAGAATCTTGTATTGTTTTTCAGCATTATTGAGCGTGGCAAATCTAAAAAAAGGAAAAATGTTTGTGCTACGTTTTCCTGCGTTCTGCATTATGTGGGACATTCCTTTATTTTACCAGTTGTAATTACTGTGTCCCTTAATGTTTGTAGAGGGTATTGTACCACATTTTTTTAAACTTGTTTTTCATTACTTTTTACATGTAACAAAGAATTTTGAAGAACAGTGACAACCATTTGTACAATGCAAAACTGAGGTGTATAGTAGCTATTTCCTGTGGTACAGTGTAGTGTTCTTCTCATGTCTCCATTCTACATTAAGGTTTTAAAGAAAAATTCAAACCAATCCAAGTGTTGCTCAAAGAATAGCAACGTTTGTGACTATGAAAGTGCACATTTCCATGGTGCTCTGAGCTTCCAAGAGTTGATCGAGAGTCTCAGTATTTCATTTGACAGTTTATTTAGCCTGGATAGACCAGCTGAGATGCACTGCCTTGTTTTCAGTGGGGTTCTGCATTTACCCATTTTTTTTTATACAGTTAGGTGGACTTTTGAGTGACTTGCTCAGTTGTCACTCAGTGATGCATAGCTCTGGCAAAGCTGGCATTTTGCCAGCAGTACGCAGCGCTAAATTCCCTGTTTTAAGCTTTATTAGTTGCTTTTTAGCAAGACAAAATGTTACATTCACTAGACCCTCTTGAAGCATCTCATACCACACTCCTCCCCCAACCCAGCCCTACCCAGTTTAAATACTGTATAACAACCCTCCTTTGTCCCCACCCACTGGCAGTATCCATACCACCAGTCCTAGAAAGAATAAATCCTTTCCCTCCCCACCCACTTACAACACCCAATCCTTACCTTCCCCACGCTACAGTGGCCAAATTATAGACATTCCCTGTCACCCATCCATCCAGCCGCCCATTGTAGCCCCCTGTCCATGCCATCCCAAGAAAAAGGATACTTCTCCTCAAAAAGGGACAGTATCCAGCCCAGACCTTCCTCATGTCATCTCGTGTGGCTTCTGTTTGAATGAATGTGAGGCAGCATTCAACCAAAGTACTCTGCTCTTTTTTCTAGGAGTATGTGCTGCCTCCTATTTACATAGACAGCAGCCAGTTCAGTTTGTTACAGGAAGATCTGTGCCAGTTACTGTCCCTTTCTTTCATGATGTATCATTTTTCTTGGGACGGCAGAGTGGGTTGAAGGTGAATGGGTACCGTAAGTGAGCGGAGAGAGGAGTGTCTATAAAGTGAGCATATTGGTTGATGTTTATACAGATTCATCATTGTGAGCTTAAGTGGAGTGAAGAGTTATTGTTTTTTTTTGCCAAGGCTGATAAGGGAGGTGTGGTATGAGGTGCTTCAGATGTGTCTATGTGTTGGGGGTTAACCAATTTTTTCTTTACAAAACAGTGCCATTTCACAAAGTCTTCACCGGGCAAAATGCTAATTGCACTTTGCAGGCGCAGTGCCACTTTATATAGTCTTCGCTAAGCAAAGTCCCAACTTTGCTACATTTATTTAAGAGTTTTACCAGGAAGGCATACTGAGCGGAGATACCGCTCGATTCCAGATGTGTCCTGGGGAAAGGAGGAGAGGAGTAAAATACAGATGATGAATAATTGTTCAAGTATACAGATTATGCAATGCAGATATTACATTGTATGCATAGGTTAATGGAAAGCAGAGCTTGCTTGACTGTGAGTACCAAAGTATACTTAACAACATTACAGAGCAAGGTTGCACAATGTAGTAGTACTGAATCGCAAATTGGATAATAGATATCCCTACCACTACTCAGGAAGTTGTAAATTAGGGAGGTGGTAGCAGCGGCGCTAGCAAGAGTGGTTGGCACCATAGCCCTTGTACCTAGGCACAAGCACAAGTAGAGGAGAGGTGGGTCTTTAGGTTGTGATTGAGCTGCTGAGAGTTTATGATGAGTCTGATGGCAGCCGGCAGCATATTCCAAAGCTTGGGCATGCAGTAACTGAAGGCAGCTTGGCCCCTGGCTGAACCCATGAATGGGACTTGAAAGAGCCTGGAGTCAGTGCTCCTGAGGGAGTAGGTAGGCAGAGTTGGGTTGCGATGGTGGATTCAAGATAGGGAGGGGACTGTGTCCAGTATTTCGCTGTGTTCCTGGTGCAGTGAATCTGCCTGCAGTCGTGAAGTGAAGGCAGGTCAAGGGAACGGTAGAGGTCGCAGTGGTGAGTTGTGGGGGGGCAGCCCAAGATATAGCGACAGAAGGAATGAAAGAGTGTGTCGAGACTAGCAAGGGAGGTTGTGGGAGCAGTTCCGTAGACTACATCCCCGTAGTCCAGTACAGGGAGGATCATCTTCTGAACAGTTGCCTTCTGGGTAGTTTGAGGGATGCAGTCCTTGTTGCGATATAAGGCACCTAGTTTTGGATGCAGTTTCTTATGGATTGAATTGATGTGTGTGGTGTAGTCGAGGTGCTGGTCGAGCCAGACTCCTAGGTACCTGAAGGAGGTGCAAGCCTCCTGGAGTGTAGATGCCACTGCGACAGGGGAGGGGCCTGATGCAGACAAAACGGTGTCGTCAGCATACATGTGAATGGATGTCCGTGGGCAAACAGAGGGCAGATCATTCAGGAAGATGGAGAAGAGTACTGGTCCTAGGACCGAGCCTTGGGGGAATGCCGGTAGTGACTGGGAGGGGGTTAGAGGCATGAGTACCAATCTTTACCACCTGGGATCTACCAGACAGGTACGAACTAAACCAACTGGTGGCAGATCCTGGCCGTTGTAAGTTTGGATACAAGTAGGGAGTGGGAGATGGTATCGAAGGCCTTTGCAAGGTCGACAAAAATTGCTGAGGTGGTGTGCCCTTTGTCCATGCCAGTGAGGATAGCGTCAGTGAGCCTTAGAAGGGAGGTAATGGTAGAGTGGGACTTCAGAAAACCAGACTGGTAGGGGGAGAAAAAGGCGGAGGAATCTAGGAAAGAGGAGAGCTGGGCTAGGACAAGATGTTCCTGAAGTTTGGCTAGGATGGGGAAAAGGGAGATGGGGCGGTAGTTACCTGGCGATGAAGGGTTTCCCCCTTTAGGGAGGGGAATGACTACTGCATGCTTCCAGTCAGGGATTTCAGCTAGTGTAAAGGAGAGATTGAAGAGATCAGCCAGCGGGGAGGTGATGGCTGGCGCTGACAAGTAAAGCATTTTAGCGTCCAGTCCAGAGGGGCATTTTCCCTTGTTGGGATTGAGTGCCCTCAGTGCTTTTAGTACTTCGTTCCGGGTAACCAGTTGGAATGAGAAGCCAGGGTCGGGGTGGTGGCATTGTCTGAGCTGTACCTGGAGGGACGAGGAAGATTGGTTAAAAGAGCAGCCACACTGCTCATGAAGAAAGTGTTGAAGGCAGAGGCCACATTGACAGAATCTGGAGACGGAGGAGCCTTGGACGGTTAGTTGGGGTAGGTGGCTGAGCGGGGGGGGGGTTAGTAGGATTTGAGGGGTTAGTAGGGATTTGATTGTTTGCCAGAATTTTGTTGGGTGATTGAGGCTGGAGTTGAAGACAGTCTTAAAGTAATTTGCTTTGGCCTGCCGGATGAGTCCAGTGCAGGGGTTTTGGAGTGCACGGTACCGTTGAAGAGATGCCTGGGTGCCAGTTTCCTTGTACGCTTTCCAAGCCTGGTCTGTGGCCCGGAATCTGTCAATGACAAAGGTGGAGACCCAGGGTATGTCGGCCCCCCTGACCCTTGTCCTTCTTAGCGGCGCGTGGCGGTTCCACACTGCTAGGAAGCAGGACTTGAAGTGATCCAGGGCTGCGTCTATGGAGGGTGCTATGGGGATGAAGGACCAGTCAACATGAGTCAGGTCATTTAAGAGTGTTGCTTGACCTGTAGATTTGTAAGATCTAGTGAACAACGTCCTTGGGGGTGGTGCTTTGGGCCTATGTACTTTCTTCACCATAAAGATCATGTGGTGGTCTCTTAAGGAGTCAGGAAGGAGGCCTGCCTTAATTATCCGGTGGGGGTGGGAGGTAAGGGCCCAGTCTAAGAGTGAGTGGTTCAGTGATTTGTGGTTTAGGCAGGTGGGTTGGGAAATTTGTTGGGCTAGGTTTAGGGTATTTATCTTGCATCGTAGCTTGGAGTTCTCTTTGGCGAGCCAATTAAAATTGAAATCCCAGAGGATATGTAACTCGCCTGCCGATATGAATGCCTTTAGAGAGGCCAGGTGGTCCAGGACGATGGGCAGGGGACTGTCGGGGGCACAGTAGGTGCCTACATCAAAAACTGGGGCTGAGTGTGGGAGTGATAGTTTAATTAGTAAGGAGTCTATGTCCCGAGAATAATTTGGGAGCAGGACAGGGGTGAACTGGAGCATATAGGAGATGTACATGGCATTACCACCACCCCTTTTTTTACCCTGGCGATCATGTCTAATGAGTGAGTAGAACGGGATAGAGAATTTGGCATCCGTGTGGTGCTGCTTCAGCCAAGTCTCAGTAATGGTGTGCTACGCAGAGTAGCAACACTTAATATACAGAAATGTAATTATTTGCATGCATTTAACTGAAGGTTAGAAAGATTTGCATGTGATCTCTATGAGTGGGCTGCTGCAACTGGATTTACTGGGGGGACTGGGAGCCAGTGTTTGGCAACAGAGAGTATGGACAGAGCCAACACTGGAGGCGGCAGTAAGGGAAGGCAACAAAATCAGATTGTGCTGCTGAGTCTAACAAACAGGAGCAGCAGATTTGGCAGATTAAACCATGAAGGCCCCACCACCTGCAGCAACAAAGTCAGTCAGTCAGTTCACTGATAGTCTGACTAATCTATTGACACATAAGAGTGTTGCAAAGTTTGACTTCACTGTTGAATTGTTGACATACTAAATTTCACACTGTGTATCACTTTGGCAATTTGCAGCATAAAGTTTCTTTTTTTTTTTGTTTGTTTAGTACATACTTTATCCTCCTTTCTCCCCTGGTGGCCCCTTTCCAACCGACTCCCCCAGCCCCGTCACTCGGCTTGTCTGGGACTTCCTTATGCCTGGTGTCCTGTGCCACAGGATTTGTGGCATGTGCCCAGCCACCAGTGTGAATCCTGCGGGGGTCAGTCCTCATCCTGCCTTCTGGGGGTATTTTCCGCTGATTTTCTCCCTTACTTCCCCGGGGACCTCCGCCAACTCTGTCGTGAATGGGTGTGGAGGCACATATGTGTCCCGGCTCCGAGCACGCCCCTGATGCACCCACCCGGCCTAGTGTCAACCCTTCCCTCAGTGCCCCAATTCTACCATTGAGCCTCCACTCAGTGGCAGCCAAGACCTCTCCAGTCTGGAGGAGAACTGCCTGGTGGCTGCTCCATTCACTCCAACCCACCCCGGTCAATCCCCAACAACCTGTGCTTGTTCCTGAACATGGATCGCCGGTGTGATGAGAGTAAAGGCGTCCAGCACCCCAGCCCTCTGTGCCACTGGGCTGTAAAGTTCCTTTTTTTTAAATTAAATTTTCTTCTTCAAAAATTTCCTCCCCCATCCCCATGCACTTGAAGCATTCCCATACCACCTACTCAATTACCCTCCAGCTCTACTCAGTTTGAATAACACACCTCTCTCCCCACCATGGTAAAATAAACACTCCACCCACTGCAGCACTCCATCCACCCCCCAGTGCCACCTCAAGAAAAAGAATATCACCAAAGAAGAGTGACAGTGACTGGCAGACACTTCTCTTATCGCCTTGACCTGCCATTATCTGACTGACTGGGAGGGAGTGCGTGCTTAAGCAGCTGACCACAGTAGTGAGAGGAGGATCTGTGTCATTTGCCATCCTTCTTCGGCAGTGTCCTTATTCCTGGGTGGCATGGGGGGTGGAGGGCAGACCTCTGCTGCAGTGGGTGGTGGGAGGTGGTTGTCTAATTTGGCATGGTGGCCAGGGGGAGAATAGGTTAGGATTGGGTTTTCTGAGTAGGTGGGAGGAAAGGTTATTTCTTGCAGAGGCTGTAGGAGGTGTGTGGGTGCTGCCAGTAGGTGAGGGGTAGTGGACACACACGGGTTTACATATATACACACTATGCCAGTGCTTAGGGCCCAGTATTTACAGGGGGCCTAATACTCTGTCACTTGGGACTGTAACAAAGTTTTGGATCGATCACTTTGCTCCAGTCCTGAACTAGCAACTCTGTGTGTCATGTACAGTGGGACTGCAAGCCTTTTTTTTATGTGGTTGCTGTTGACATTGCAACCATGTAGGGAAAGAGGTGTGAGGTCACCATGCAAATGGCTTGTAGGGCCATGCACAAAACATCGTAACCCTGGTAGTGGTAGGAGCAGAGTTTTCAAACACTCACTGCCTGCCGAACCCGTGTAACCCCCCTACAAATGGGGGTTCCCAAAAGACTTCTAGGAGCTTGCTTGAATGCTCCAAGCCTGAATGGTGTTTGGCATTTAAGCCATTTATCAGTGAGTGTTTTTAGAGCCTCTGGTACTGTCTCTTTAAGAGCTGTCTGCTTGCAGACATAATTAGTTTGTATGGGGGACTGTGTGCTTCTCTGAGTACCACTCAGGCTGCTGCCAATTCACTTCATTTTTGCAGTCACTAGGAGTGCAAAGGGAACCTATCTGAAAGATGTAACTGTTTGCCAGAAATTATTTAGAGTAATAATGAAATTACAGTTTGTCTAACCTGCTTTCTTTGCAGTCAGAACTGTGTCTGCTAGTTCCCCATTCTAGTTTTGAACTGCTGAACTGGACCAATCAGTGTGGGGTAAGCTAGCTCTAAAATGGTGCCTTGGGCAGAATCAGAACTTGGACTCATAATCTGAGCCAGCCACAAGAGGATTGTATGGGCAGTGACTCTGGGAGATGTAGTTTAGACTTCAGTGCCTTTTTGGACCAACAGCAGCAGTCTATGTGGTGACAGCCAATCCAGTCAAGAACTGGGAGGAACTCAAAGGAAATGCCTGGTTTTGTCGGTTGGAGTTCAGTTGAGCTTTGGCAGTGAAGAAGGAAGGAGCCCTGTGCTTTTCAGTGTGCAGTTTTAGTCAAAAAGCGTGTGTAAGGCCCAGAGTTCCGGTCTGCAGCTTGTGTAACAGCTTGTTAGGACTGAATCCGTCCTGTGAAAAGAATCAAAGGATCTCTGAAGAGTAGAAACCAGGCTCACCCTGTGAAGACTGGAGAAATTGTTGAATTACACTCGGTCTGTCAGGAACTGAATCTGCTGTGTGTTCTCCGGGTATTGTGCAGTAATTGCGATCGGGATACAGATGCAGCCTGCCTGGTGTAGTGCTTTCTTGTATATGGATGTGTGAAGAGGTTTGTGTACCTCAAGTGAGCCCTGCTGACATTGAAGGACCCTATCTTATTTGGAGGTCGTGAGTACTAATTCAGGGTCGCTCCTGTTGAATTGCCACATTAAATCCAAATGGAATTACTGTACTGCTGACTGTTTAATTCTCCTTTTCTCTGTGTGAAAGGGCCCTACCAGCTGCCACGGTTTGGACTAGCCACTAGGGCTTGGGTACCCAGGGACAGTAACTGAGAGGATAGGCCTGTGCACAGAGCCATAGATAGATTATTAGAGTGATAAGCTAATTAACCTGATTTCCCCTGTCCTTGTTATATCCCTAAATAAATCAGAGCTGCTTGTTTCAGCAAAGTTATACTGCCTAGGTATTTGTCTATGTTAAAGTACTGTACTGTGATTGTTGCACTGTATCTCATTTCTAGGAGGGTCCCAGTGCGGAACCAGACCTGGGGTAAGTGTATACTGTGAAGGTAATTCTGATATATTGTGTGGGCCACTAGTGGGAAGAAAGGGGGTTGCAGTGTCCTAGAGGGCTGTGACCAAGTTAGGTTAACTATTGCAAACCCTGACCTCTGGGTGGAGGCACCGCCATTGGATCCAGGCCCCTCAACCTGTTAGTGGCAAATCAGGCAGGGTAGTAGCCCCTGGGATAGCACCATCTGGGGTTACATCTTGGAGGCTCACCGCTGGGATTGTGTGTCCTCTAGTGGCCATATTTGAACCACTGTTAAGAAAAAATGGGTACCCGACAGAAGTGGCTGTGCACGGCTGGTGGAGTGGTGTACTGGGGAGGAGATCGACCCCAAAATGCTATGCTTATCCTGGACATCCCCTGGGTATCAATACGGACACTGTGCAGGAGTACTTTCCAAGGTGGAAGGTTTACAAAACCCTGTGGTGGTGGGTCGCATGCTAATCTGCTCACCCACACTTTCCTGGCCCTAGTAGAGTTTAAGGATCCCATAGATAGCTCCAAGTGCCACAGACCATTACCCCAGAGGAGCCCTCACTGCTTGGAGAGTGATAACTAAGGACAGTAAAGACCCGGGGAATCAGCCCACCACTATCTGAAACTTTTGAGGAGAAATTTGCTGAATGGTTGCTGGGAGAGGGAAAACTGTGGAGGACTTGAAGAAACTATTCTTGCCACCTGGGGTGTTCCTCCCCAACACCCTCTCCTGCTCCAGTGCCCGTAATGGTGGCTGAACCAATGCAGACTCCTATTTCTGCACCTGCCATTAGTCACGACTCTTACCGAAGGTTGAGGATCTTCTCTGGCACCCTCCCCACCCCCAAGGAGGAGGATGACTGGGAGACCTGGATAGACTATGTTGCCCCAAGTGCTAGAATGGCAATGCTGGGAGCGGCGAAGAGGGTTAGTGAGAGCCTCCGAGGTCCTGCCTGGCTACCATCCGTGCTAAGCAGACCAGTAACCCTAGGCGACTCACAGGCCTATCTTGAGGCCTTGGAGAATGTGTATGGAGCCCAGATTCTGATGAGGACCTATGGTGGAGTAAGAAATGCACAACAGTACCAAGGGAGTTGTTGTCTGTGTATGTCTCTCGGCTGGAAAAATTGTTGCAAGAATGCCTCAGAAAGGGTAGTTTGCCAGCGATTGAACTGGACGAACCAGACTGGACAGAATCATAAGTCTGCCCCTTCTCAGAACTGCTGTTGCTTCAGTTCGCCTGGCAAATCGACTGGAATCCCCACCCTCCTATGATGAGTTAATGAGAGAAATCGAGGAGTTGAAAAAGCGACCTGGGAGGTACCTGCACCAACAGCTGTAGCTACGACCCGAGTGACTGAGGGTGACCCATCAGAAGTGAAGTTCAGGGGCAGAGGTTGACAGTCAATGAGTGCTCTGACAAGGAAAAGATATGCCACAATGGGCGAACTGTTGAAGAGATCCGGGGAATTCAAAAACAGTCCCTTTATGAAGGCCACGCCTGCAGAAATGCAGACCCCTGACCTATATCCGACTGCATCTGCTATGGGGGTGGGGTACCCACCGTGTATCTCCTGCTGATAACAGCTCCAAACTCAATTCCTTGACCATGGAAGTGGAGAAACTGACGAGATGTCTCCAAATGCTTATCACGCCAGAACAGAGATGGCACCCAGGTTTCCAGTTAGTAATACCCCGCCCTGGCTCCCAGTGTGCCGGCCAGCTCAAACTCCAGAAAGTATGTTTTGCTATAATTGTGGGAAAGATGGGCACATGAAAGGAATGCCAGTCCCCAAAGACACTGACAAAGTTGCATATAGGCTACAAGGAGAGCTTGGAGAAGAAATCAGTGGTTAAGAGGTGCGACATGATCCCAGTGAGGCACCAAAAATGCTAATTCACGTCCTTTGTGGCAAGGTCAGTTGCCCAGGCCCCCACTACCGCCTCCAGACTGGTCCAGAATAGTGGGTCCTCCATGGAGACCACTGTAAAGGTGAATGGAGTGTCTACAGAGCTGTATTAGACAGTGGCTCCCAAGTGACAATTATGTTCCAGGTTGGTATCAGAAGCATTTGTCAGACGTACCCTTACAACCATTAGAAGGACTGCATGTAGGGGGTTAAGTGAGAAGGCCTACCCTATTCGGGTATATCCGAATTTGGCTGTCTTTCCCCACCTCCGTGGCTGGAGTGGCGAACAAGTAGAGACCCTAGCCTTAGTGTCCCCCCACTGGGCTGTATGATGGTGTCCTTTGTTGATTGGAACAAATGCTCATATGTTGGAAGGCTGGCACAGTTGTGTTATGAAAAACAGGGTCAAAGACTAGTAGAGCTTTAAGAGTTCCGGCTTTAATTAAGAAGGCCTATGAGGCACAGAGAGATGCTGAAAAACAGAACCAGAGGAACCGGTCGAATTGTATGGAAGAAGGATCCTGAGTCTCTGATCCTGGCGCCAAATGCCCAGTGTACCTTACAGGAGAGGTCCGTATCAGAAAGGATGTTAAGAATAAAATATAATGTTGGATGCACCAGGCGATGGAAATTGCCAGAGGACTGCTGGTCAAGCCTAGTATTTTGCCGCTAGAGCCCATGCTTATGCCAGAAGGGTAATGGTCCAAGTTCATAATGTGTCTGAAAAGAGACATTCGAGGTAAACAGAGGTTGCATCCTGGCTAATGTGCATTGTGCAGACACTGCAGTGCTACCCAGCAACAAGAGTTCAGGAAGAATGACAGAAGTACGCCTGACTTGTTTGATTTGGCGACTCCCGCTGCCAGCTGAATGGAAAGTGAGGATCAGTGAGAAGCTTGCCCAGAGAGACCAGGTGTTTTCTTTAAAGGAATGGGATGTAGGATGCGTGCAAGGAGCTGAGCACAATATCCGCTGCATGACGAAAGACCATTTCGTGAGAGGTCTCGACGCCTGGCACCTGCTGACATAGATGATGTGAGAGCGCATCTGCAAGAGATGTTAGCTGCTGGTGTAATACAAGAATCCAGAAGCCCTTATGCTTCCCCATTGTGGTAGTGAGGAAAAAGAATGGAACAGTAAGGATGTGTGTGGATTATCGCACCTTAAACGGCGGACTATCCTGATCAGTACACAATGCCCGCATTCAGGATGCTTTGGACTGCCCTAAGCGGGGAGCAAGTGGTTCTCTGTGCTGGATCTCCGCAGTGGGTACTACAGATCCCGATGGCCCCAGAGGACCGTGAGAAGGCGGCCTTTATCTATCCGCTTGCTTCTATGAATTCATGAGGATGCCTCAAAGGGATTTCAAGGTGCCCAGCCACTTTTCAGCGATTGATGGAGCGTGCAGTGGGGACATGAACTTACTAGAGTGCCTGGTATACCTAGATGATGTTATTGTGTTTGGCAGCTCACTGGAGGAACATGAGAGCAGATTATTTAAGGTATTGGACCGACTGGAGGACTTTGGCCTTAAACTGTCCATTGATAAGTGTCAATTCTTTCAAACATCAGTAAAGTATGTGGGACACATAGTATCCACCGAGGAATAGAGACCGACCCAAGTAAAGTTGAGGCCTTGACCACCTGGCCACGGCCAAAAATCTAAAGAACTGCAAAGATTCCTGGGATTCTGTAGTTATTATCGGCCTTCATCAAGGACTATTCAAGGTGATCTTCCTTTACTTAACCTTACTCAAGGTATCCCCAACCCACAAAAATACAAAAGTCAACGTCCCTCAAGACTGAAAGAGTGTATTTTCATCCGAGTGAAGTATTTGGGGCCCGCTGGACTCCTGATTGTGAGACTGCTTTTCATGAGATCATATATCAACTTACCCATGCTCCAGTGCTGGCCTATGCCGATCCAAGAAAACCTTATGTCCTGCACACTGATGCTAGCTTGCAAGGGTTGGGGCTGTGTTGTACCAAGAGCACGAGAATGGCCTGAGACCAGTGGCCTTTGCCAGTAGAAGCCTGACCCCATCCGAAAAGAACTATCCTGTACATAAGTTAGAGTTCCTAGCTTTGAAGTGGGCTATTGTTGACCAATTCCATGAGTACTTGTATGGGGCTAAAATACTAGTAAAACTGACAATAATCCTTTGACCTATGTGCAGACCTCAGCTAAGTTGGATGCCACTGGCCATAGGTGGCTTTCTGCATTATCTACATATGACTATGCTCTCGAATACAGGCAGGTCTGAACCACATAGATGCTGATGCTCTCTCCGAGCCTGTTCCCCAGAATGATTGGGTCCGATTGGCAGAACCTGACATTGGGCACTCTGCCGGAAGTTTGACAGGGAGGATCAATGTCCACGGACGCAGTGGACTGTATGGTGGATTGCTTGGGAGCCTCTGAGACTGCATACCTGCTGCTTATTGCCACTTTTCTGCAATAGACATTGGTGCACTGCCTCAGCTGGACAATGACAGTATTCAGAGGCTCAATCCCGCGATCCCATGATCAAAGCAGCTTTAGAAGCCCTCTATGCAGGAAAAGATGTGTCCAAGTGCGCTCCACTGATTTGAGAACTGCACTGTTATACAAAGAAGGTCTAAGTTGAAACTGATCAATAAACTGTTATACAGAGAAACAGTAGACAGAGGGGACAAGTAGACAAACAACAACTAGTGCTGCCACTGCCTTCGAGACTCAGTACTGAGGTCCTTGCACAACCACATGGGGCACCTTGGTATAGACAGAACACTTGACTTGGTGAGATCCAGATTCTATTGGCCTAAGATGGGGGCTGATGTGGAGCAACACATTCGAACTTGTAGTCGCTGCTTACAGAGGAAAGCTTTGCCCAGGGCTGCCCCTTGTTAACATCACCACCAGTGCACCCATGGAGCTGGTCTGTATTGATTTTCTGAGTTTGAGTCAGATCAAAGAAATATCAGTAATGTGCTGGTGGTCACTGACCATTTCACGAGATATGCCCAAGCTTTCCCACCAAAGACCAGAAAGCATCCACTGTGGCCAAAGTACTTGTAGAAAACTTTTTGTTCACTATGGGGCTCCACAAAGAATCCATTCTGATCAAGGGAGAGACTTTGAGAGTCGTCTGATCAAAGAGATGCTTTCTCTGTGGGGAGTGCGAAAGTCCAGAACCACCCCTTACCACCCCCAGGGGAACCCACAGCCTGAACGTTTCAACCGCACTTTGCTAGATATGCTAGGCACCCTCCACCCAAAGGACAAGCCTAGATGGAGCCAACAAATTAGCACCCTGGTACATGCTTATAACTGCACCAAAAGTGATGCCACTGGATTCTCCCCTACCGCCTGATGTTTGGAAGAAGCTCGACTACCAGTAGATGTGTGTTTGGGGTCTCTCCTGATGGGGTTCAAGCTGACAACTATTTACAGTATGTGCAAAAGTTAAAGGCCCAGCTAACTCATGCGTACCAACTGGCTCAAACCATGGCTGCCAAAAGAAATCTGGCCAACAAAGAAAGGTATGATAAAAGGTGAAAGCACAGGAACTCCAGGAGGGAGATCGGTATTGCTAAGAAATCTGGGACTGCATGGCAAGCACAAGATTGCTGACAGATGGCACCATCTCCCTCACATTGTAGTGGGCAAACTAGATGATCTGCCAGTGTACAAAGTAAGGCCTGAGAATAATTCAAAAGATGTAAAACAATGCATAGAAATCATTTACTGCCCATTGGACAAATCTTAATTGAGTCTGAGCCCTAGAAGATGCCCCTCTGGACCAGTGACTAGAGCTGCTGCTAAGAAAAGATCAAGAAAGTCTGCACCTACAGAAGCAAAGTTAAAGTGTTCCCTCCACAAGTCCCAGTTGAGCATGACTGTCAGTCCATATCGGAAGAAAGTGAGAGTGACTTTGAATACTATCCTTCTTACGAACTGAGTCAATTGTTTGGGGCAATCCCTAGTCAATACTGGAGACAAAGCTGGGCCTTCTGGACTGTCTAAGCCCCAACTTCATCCTGGAGCCAATGCTCAGAAAGTGAAGTGCAAAGCATCAGATCAGATGAAATGGAATCATTGTGCATGGTTGAACTGTTTGAGCTTTCAGTGGAGGAAAATGATAGATTGGGGCAGACTGGTGATACACGAACAAGAAGAGTATTTTGAGTGCCCTGACAGTCCACTGCCAGTGTCGAAAGCTCTCCATGCAGGCCAAATGTTGTGGACTCAGAAACTGTAACTCCTGGAGCTGAAAGTGCCCCAAGTTCTAGCCTCTCTACCCCCATGGAGACTCCCTGACAAGTGAGGACAATGCTGAAAATGAGGCTCAGAGTGCAGAGACTATAGCAGTTCCCCTAGAAAGACTGGTCGAGCTGTAAAGCCTGTGGTGCACCTCAGTTATGATTCACTTGGGAGGCCTGTGGACTTGCCTCTCAATGTTGTCCATAAAGGAGTATGTGTCCCAGCTCATTGCCCAAACTGAGCATCAGTGCTAACTCAAGTTACTTGTGTTGCCCTCTAAGTATGGTGCCCTTGCCCCATCCAGCCCCAAGGTAACTGATAGGGAAGGTCCCCTCTCTTCAGGTTTCATGTACAAGAGGTAATAACTTGAGTTATGTACAATGTATGTAATACTGTGTAAAGAGTGACGTACTGCAATGTTTCAGAAATGTGTTCTTGGTAAAATCATATATTGACTGATGATTACACAAAGTAGCCTAATGCAATGTATATGGTTGCAGTTGAAACTTATGGTACTTGCTTGACGTTGACGCCAAGCTTTCCCAGGCTAGGAAGGGTGTAACCCCCTACAAATGGGGGTTCCCAAAAGACTTCTAGGAGCTTGCTTGAATGCTCCAAGCCTGAATGGTGTTTGGCATTTAAGCCATTTATCAGTGAGTGTTTTTAGAGCCTCTGGTACTGTCTCTTTAGAGCTGTCTGCTTGCAGACATAATTATTTGTATGGGGACTGTGTGCTTCTCTGAGTACCACTCGAGCTGCTGCCAATTCACTTCATTTTGCAGTCACTAGAGTGCAAAGGAACCTATCTGAAAGATGTAACTGTTTGCCAGAAATTATTTAGAGTAATAATGAAATTACAGTTTGTCTAACCTGCTTTCTTTGCAGTCAGAACTGTGTCTGCTAGTTCCCCATTCTAGTTTTGAACTGCTGAACTGGACCAATCAGTGTGGGGTAAGCTAGCTCTAAAATGGTGCCTTGGACGAATCAGAACTTGGACTCATAATCTGAGCCAGCCACAAGAGGATTGTATGGGCAGTGACTCTGGGAGATGTAGTTTAGACTTCAGTGCCTTTTGGACCAACAGCAGCAGTCTATTGTGGTGACAGCCAATCCAGTCAAGAACTGGGAGGAACTCCAAAATGCCCGGTTTTGTCGGTTGGAGTTCAGTTGAGCTTTGGCAGTGAAGAAGGAAGGAGCCCTGTGCTTTTCAGTGTGCAGTTTTAGTCAAAAACGTGTGTAAGGCCCAGAGTTCCGGTCTGCAGCTTGTGTAACAGCTTGTTAGGACTGAATCCGTCCTGTGAAAAGAATCAAAGGATCTCTGAAGAGTAGAAACCAGGCTCACCCTGTAGAAGACTGGAGAAATTGTTGAATTACACTCGGTCTGTCAGGAACTGAATCTGCTGTGTGTTCTCGGGTATTGTGCAGTAATTGCGATCGGGATACAGATGCAGCCTGCCTGGTGTAGTGCTTTCTTGTATATGGATGTGTGAAGAGGTTTGTGTACCTCAAGTGAGCCCTGCTGACATTGAAGGACCCTATCTTATTTGGAGGTCGTGAGTACTAATTCAGGGTCGCTCCCTGTTGAATTGCCACATTAAATCCAAATGGAATTACTGTACTGCTGACTGTTTAATTCTCCTTTTCTCTGTGTGAAAGGGCCCCTACCAGCTGCCACGGTTTGGACTAGCCACTAGGGCTTGGGTACCCAGGGACAGTAACTGAGAGGGATAGGCCTGTGCACAGAGCCATAAATGAATTATTAGAGTGATAAGCTAATTAACCTGATTTCCCCTGTCCTTGTTATATCCCTAAATAAATCAGAGCTGCTTGTTTCAGCAAAGTTATACTGCCTGAGGTATTTGTCTATGTTAAAGTACTGTACTGTGATTGTTGCACTGTATCTCATTTCACAGGAGGTCCCAGTGCGGAACCAGACCTGGGGGTAAGTGTATACTGTGAAGGTAATTCTGATATATTGTGTGGGCCACTAGTGGGAAGAAAGGGGGGTTGCAGTGTCCCAGAGGGCTGTGACCAAGTTAGTTTAACTATTGCAAACCCTGACCTCTGGGTGGAAGCACCCGCCATTGGATCCAGGCCCCTCAACCTGTTAGTGGCAAATCAGGCAGGGGTAGTAGCCCCTGGGATAGCACCATCTAGGGGTTACACCCGTATAGTCAGGTGGTATGATGTTGGAATTCTGCAGCCGACCACTGAGGAGCCAGCACTGCACAGATATCAGTTAGGGGCCAGACAGTAATAAGTAGCGCACAGGGGAACTGGGCTGGGGCGGTCCACTTGATACCAGGACTGTGTTGTGGCTTGGATTTGGGGAGGGGCCCTGAACACCAGCCATAGGATTAAAATATATATACATATATATAATATCAGCAGCCCAAAAGTTGGCCTTAAGGTGGGAATTGAGTAGATTTTGTTTTGTCAATTGAGTAGATTGGGGGAAGGGGGGACTTATTCCCTACTACTGGAGCCTGGATCATGGCAAAGCACCACTGGACGGATGCTGTGTCATGCCAGTACCTTTTGAGTGAGAAAATTCAGCATGATAGTAGGTACAAACCCTGTTTGCCCCCACTGACAATAGCAGGCACATTTGCATTGTAGTTTAGTCACCGGGGGTGGGGGCATACTAAATGTTGTGCATAGAGCCCAACATTATGTAGAGTAAGCCATGCATGCATGTGCACAACGCGCGCACGCACACACACACACACACACACACACACACACACACACTTCCACACAATCCATTGCAGCACCACCTACTGGCGTACCCACTGACTGTCCATGCAGGAGCCACCACCAGGAAGGGAGGGCTTTGTATGCAAGCTGCAACATCTTTGCCGGGCCAGCTGAAGTATTTTCTATTCCCAAGCACTGTATATACGGGCAAGTAACCATAGTATGGAATAAGTGCCAAAGGCTTTGTGTGTTGGTTGTGTGTGTGGCGGAGGAGGGAGGTGTACAGCATGCAATACTGTTACTGCTGTTAGAGCCTGCTAGAAGTGGCAGTGGCTGCTTATATATTATCTTAATGTGTAAGTTTGTACAGAATGGTATTACAATAAGCCACAAATGCAGCATAACCTTAAACATTAAGCAAATGACAAGCCAAAGCAGTCTTTGTTAGCTGTAGCCAACTCTTGTTTTTACTTTCTGTTTATCCAGTTTTCAGCAAAAATTGAGAAGAAACATCTGGCAGAATTACATCAAGGTTTTGGGCCATACAGTGAACATTTTACTCAGGAGTATTTTGCATTCCAGCACTTGGGTGTGTTGGTGTGCGTGTGTGTGTGTGCACGCGTTAGGCCAAATTAATAATTAATTTGAGCACATTGCAGTCAATGGTAGCACTGCTCATTTCCAAATGATTAATCAGTTTTCCAGCTTCATGGGTTCTGTTGACAGGCTGGCTATTCCTAGTCTATTTATTTTGGTATTGGCGCAAAATACCCTAACCGCAGGAAAAGGCTCCATAACAGTAAGTAATGAGAAAGGATGCTAACCATAATCGGTACTAATTATTGTTGCAAAGTAATGAAGGACAAGACTACTGAAAAAAGAGCGTGTGCATTTTAACCAGAAATCATACAATTACAATAGATCCCAACACACTCAACGTGGAATAGCAAGTTGAAAACAAGAGCTAATGCATGTTGGTGGATGCTGGTATTGTACATCCTTGCAGCCCAAAGACTGAAGTAGATGTTTCACAGGCAAATGTGGAGTACTTATTCTTACGGCTGTGTTGGTGGAGCTCCGCAGATATATTGCTGCATGGGCAGAGCTCCACAGGCGTGTTGCTGTAATTCTGAATAGTAACACTGTGGAAGCACATGACCGTACCACTGTCCAGCTTGCTTCCACAGTGATCCACAGGTCCACTCAGGTTTATGCGGCCCTTCCTCTCCGCCGGCCGCATAAACAGACCCACTTCATGGGGCACTACTTTTTTTCTGTAACTGCGGAAGTGACAGCCACCATGTGCAAGATGGCCACCGATTCAAACTGCACATGTGCAAGTATCGCACATGCGCATTTCTGTCATCCCTGCCATCTTGGGTATGGCTGACTCTGGCATGGTGAGAGCTGCTCCTTTAATCGCTCTCTCCGATCTGAGCAGCTGTATCGGCTCTGACCAAAGCATGTTTCTTTACCAGTTGGTGTAATGCTGTTCCAACCATGAGATCAGTATTGACTGCTGTAATTGCCATTTTGAAATCCCTTACTCTGTAGTCCCTTAGTCACACAGTCTGAATTCAAAATTTGTCAAACAACTCATTTCGCCTTGTAAATAAAGTTGCTCCAACAACATAAACGGTCTTTAATTTCTAACAAACAGTGCAGTAATATATTTACCGCCTAGCTCTTGGGTAGTGTCACCATCAAAACTCTTACCTTGATATCCTCATCTGACACATCTGACTCTTAAATAGTAACATTCAGTCACCAACTTGTAAAAGTCTGCCGGCCTCTTGAGGGTGGGTGAAAAAGTAAATCTTCCTTCTGACCTCCACATGGAGCTGTGCTGGACACAGTAGGGCAAACAGAAGAGTCAGATCTTGCAAGTGCTGCCTCATGCCATCCAGTTTTTTTGTTGTTGTTGACTAGCATAGGATACTGTAAATACAGAAAAACTCACAAGAGGTTACCCAACAGATGCATTTTTTGATCCTGCCTTTTGGAATCTCATCCATGATTGTAACTGATCTCAGGGTGGTGGGTCTTCTCACTCCCTTTTGGCACACCAAAGTACTGCTATGCTCCTGTCCCATACTGCAGTCTCCAAATTCTCTGCAGGTGTGCAGGGTCTTTTTCTCATTGACCAACAGTTTGGTAGTCAGAGCTTTTTTGGTGTTCCCAAATTCATCGCCCACCTTACTTGACAAATTCTTTTTTTTTTTGTTTGTTTTTTTTAAATTCATGTTTATTGCATATTTCAGCACAGTTATACAATAATTAGAATAATTAGAGGTCGTTTCCAACATTTCTGTCTTTAGAAGTACATACAATTTACATCAGAGATATCCTTGTACATAGTCATATTTCATCAGCTGGATCTCTTTCCATATTGATAATCTCTTTTTGCAATGCTAGGAATAGCTAATTAAATTATACCCTTCAGGTGGTCCTTAATCAGGCTCTCGTATCTCCATCGCCCTCTCTTGGTCTCCCCCCATCCCGCTCTGTTGCCTCCACCACCAGTGATAACAGCCATGGAGTCCATCTTCTCACAAAACATTGTGTCCTCAGGTTTATTCTGTAGGTGATCTCCGTGTCTTTTATCTCACCTATAATGGACACCCAATCTCGGTGGGTCGGTGGGGACTGTGAGAGCCATCTTCTTGTTAGGGCCTTATGGGCCGCTGTGAGGAGGACATTCCACAAATAGGTCTTGTCCATACCCCTGATTTCATCTGGTTTCATTCCCAATATCAAGTTTTTGGGACCCAAGACAATCTCTATGGAGAATGCCTGTTTTATCGTCTGGTTAATTTCTGCCCAGTAATTCTTAAGGGTCGGGCATGACCAAAAGATATGGAGATAGTTTGCCACAAGTGCCCCACACTCCCTCCAACACCTCCCCGTACAGTTCCTGTCCCATTTACATTGAACAGCTGGTGGAATAAAGAACCTCATTCTTACTTTCCACTCAAACTCTTTCCACAGTGGGGATGATGTGGTCTTAGAGGTCTGTGCAAGAGCAGCAGTCCACTCCTCCTCCACTAAATTTTCTCCCAACTCCATCTCCCACCTGCTTTTAGTTTGGGAAACCTTACTTCCTTCCCTGTCCCTTAAGGCTCCATAAATAGCTGACATCTGCCCTTTGACCTTTGTTAAATTCATTATTTCAGTCATCGTATTCAGCAGCCCTACTGAGGGTTTAGTTTGTTTGTATAGGATTTGTAATTTATGTATGTGGGCTCTTATCTGTAAATACCTAAAGTAGTCCACCTGTCTTATGGAGAATTTTTTCCTTGATCTGAGTGAATTCCAGAACAGTAATTCCCTCTATAAACTGATCTAGGGAGTACAGTCCCAGTCTCCCCCATCTTTTAAAGGTAAGGTCTTGTCTGGGTGGGGAAAACTGCGGGTCCCAGGCAAATCATCGCAATGGCCAGGCCTCCCCATCGAGCCCATGTTTGGCCCATAGACGTCTCAAGGAGCCCAAGGTATTTTTTACTGACAACAGAGGTATCTTCCCGTCTGTAGTCTGGATTCCTGGTGTCAGAGCTCGCACCCCCAAGGGCACTCCATTCGTTAGGACCTCTTCAATCACCTTCCATCGGGCTGTATATGTTCTAGACGACCACAAGAGGGCCCATCTTAACTGGGTGGCCAAAAAGTAGTCCTCCAAAATCAGAACATTCCTACACCATACTTTTTATTTGTCTGTAGTATTGTATTTTTTAATTCTAGGTCTCCTATTATTCCAAATAAATTTTGTAAGCAGCCTTTGCCATATTTGGAATTGGTTCTTATGTATTTTTATTGAGAGACATTGGAATAGATATAGGTATTTAGGAAGGATGTTCATCGATACTGATTGTATCCTTGAATATAAGGGTAGGTTCAAGGCCTCCCACCTTTTAATATCTTGCCTTATCTGAGTCACTGTTGGCTCTAAATTATATGTGTATAGCATTGTTAGATTTTTTGGGATTTTGGTGCCAAGATATTTTATTTTCTCCCTATTCCAATTCGTGTCCAAAATCTGCCTTATATTGGGTGAAGGGTTATAGTGGAATTTCAAAACTTCAGTTTTATTTTTATTTAAGGTATATCCTGAGAATTGGCTAAACTTATCAATTATGAACCAGATTTCAGGGATGGATCTGCTCGGGTTGGTTATATGTAGAAGGACATCGTCTGCATATAAAGAGATTTTATGGTCATCTTCGCCTACCCTTACTCCTCTCACCTCTTTTGCTTCCCTTATTGCCTGGGCCAAGGGTTCTATGCATATATCAAAAAGGAGCGGTGACAGTGGGCACCCCTGTCTGGTACCCCTCCCCAGATCAAATCTCTTCGAGTTGCCCCTGTTTACCCTAACGAAAGCCTGTGGAGAAGCATATAGAGCCTTGATCGCCTCCAAAAACAGTGATAGAAAGCCCATTCTTTTTAGTACCAGGAACAGAAAATTCCAGTTGACTTTGTCAAACGCTTTTTCTGCATCAAGGCTCATAAGGCAGGCGGGGATGTGTTGTTTATTAATGATGTCGATTATGTTTATGGTCCTTCTAACACCCTCAGGGGCCTGCCTACCCTCTATAAAGCCCGTCTGGTCTGAATGAATTAGGTTTGAGAGAAAGGACTGCAATCTCTTGGCTACTACAGCCGTAAAGATTTTATAATCTACGTTAAGGAGTGAGATTGGCCTATACGAACCAGTCTTTCAAGTCCTTTCCCTCTTTCGGGATCACGGTTATGGTGGTGTAATTCCATGATGGAGGGACTGCCTCCCTCTCTAGCCAAACCTGGTTGTAGACCGTTTTAGTATGGGAGCTATTTCCCCCACAAATGTTTTATATAGTTCTCCTCCAAACCCATCTGGGCCTGGACATTTCCCCACCTTGAGGTCCCCAGTTGTGCTCAGAATCTCCTGCTGGGTGATTGGACATTCTAATCTTTGTCTCTGGATCTCCGTAAGCTTAGGGAGACTCAAAGATTCAAAAAATTCCCAGGCTGCCCCGGGGCATGATTCCGGCTGAGGGCGATATAGTTGTTTGTAGTATGTAACTAATGCATCCGCTATTTGTTCCCATTTATGTGAGATCTGCCCCGTGGTCGGGTGTTGAAGACCTATAACATGTGCCCAGATGGACTGTTGCTTCAACCGATACGCTAAGAAACGGGTGGCCCTTGGGCCTCCCTCATAATAAGCCTGTTTTGTATACAACACAGCTTTCTCAGTCTCTAGCAACTGCAGCATCTGAAGCCTTGTCTTAAGATCCCTTATTTAGCCTTCTCTATCTCTACAGAATTTTGACTTCTGTTGGCCTTCTAGAGTTTTAAGTTCCTGATTTAGCTGTTCTCTTTGTTTAGCCCTCTCCCTCTTTTTATATGTGGCTATCGAAATCAGCCTCCCTCTAGGCATGGTTTTAACCGTGTCCCATAAGACTTGGGGTGTAGTGTCTGGGCCTTCATTCAGTTGGATGGCCTGCTTTATTGCTTCCCTGATCTCCTCTTTCACGTTCTCATTTCTAAGTAGACTTATATTCAGTCTCCATTGTGTTGGCTTTTTAGGAAGCTGAAGGTCAATCTCCACATAAACAGGCTTGTGGTCCGATAGGCTCTCTGAGCCCACCCACATAGACTCAAACACCGATATGTCCCTTCCATATGTAAAGAACATATCTAATCTGAAAAATATTTTGTATCTTGGGGAGTAATATGTATAGCCTCGAGCTAGTGAGTATTTTTCTCTCCATATGTCCAACAGACCCGTGTCTCTCATGAGCCTTTTCAAGGGTTTGGAAGTCCTTCCATTAGGGGCCGGGACCTGTGAGGTGCTATCTAGGGATCTGTCCATGACTACATTCCAGTCGCCCCCCGCAATCACCACTCCCCTTGCCCTATCTGCCATTAACTTAAACAGTTCTGCGAAGAAGGCCATGGATGAGCCCGGCGGAGCATAGACATTTAGGAACGTTACCTGCAGATCTTGAACCCGCCCCACAACCATCACATATCTGAGCCCTGCATCCACCATTACCTCCTCCTCCTCGAATGGGAGAGAGGCCGATAAAAGTATTGCAACACCTCTCTTTCTCCCATTCATAAGGGATGCATGATAGATAGTCGGGAACTCCCGAGTTCTTAACTTTAGAACTTCTTTGGGAGATAGGTGTGTCTCCTGTAAGAACTGTATCTCACAGTTCTGATTTTTAAGGAATTTTTGAAGTTGTTTTCTTTTAATAGGATGGTTCACACCATTAACATTGTAGGAGATTATTTTAGATTTTACCTTAGCCATGTTTTAGATTTAGAGCCTTTTTCAGTGTCCTATTTCCTGTCTTGATTTTAGTGCATTTAGCTTTTACCTCTCCAGCCTCTACCTCTTCTTTCAGCTTTAAAAATCTGTCTCTCTTTCTTCTCCCTAATGTACGTATGTACCTGTCTGCAACTTTCCCTGTGCCATTCACAACATCTAATGGAAAACAGTAACCTGCTGGTTCTCCTCCACTGACCAGCCTGAACATAAGCAGCAACATTTGGTAATCTGTCTCCTTCTAGTGGAGATTCTATTCCTATAACAATGCTTAACCACAACTTCATGAACAAACACATTGCAACTTTCAAAGATTTGTTAGTAAACATCTCTAAAAATTATAGAACTCCCCCGCCCTCCCTTCAACATATGATCCTCTTTTGTAGTGCAAATGTTGCAGAGGAATGGGGTATAAATTTCTGAGGAATTGCAACTTCTAGGTCGGTCCATCCCCAATGAGTGGACCAGTTTGGGTCTCATTTGGGACACCTTGCCCTTTATGATGTTGTGGGCTAAACCTTCCCAGAGCATCGTTTCTGGGTCTCACCCTGAGCTCCAAGGTATTACTAACATCAGCAAAGCCAGGAAGATGGCCTTCTCGGGTTCCAGTTTTCTAAGCCATCCTCCGCCCCCCCAGCCC
The DNA here is from genome assembly GCA_016271365.2 of Neoceratodus forsteri. Classification (NCBI taxonomy): domain Eukaryota; kingdom Metazoa; phylum Chordata; order Ceratodontiformes; family Ceratodontidae; genus Neoceratodus; species Neoceratodus forsteri. Next base: position 880,108,677 of record CM057455.1, on the reverse strand, counting down.
CAAAGTAGGTAAAGTTCGAAATTTCCTCCTCTCTCAATTCATTTGGTTGTAAAGCAATTTTCTTTTAGTCTCTCTCCCCCCAGGAAATCAGCAGGGAACACGGGAGAAACCACCAGACATGGTCTACCAGCTAGGCTGAAATCCTCCCAAGGGCAAGCAGGTATTGTTTCCTTCTCCCCCCTTTTTTTTTTTTTAGCTTTCTTACACTGTATTATGTAAGTTATCCTCTCCATCATGCTTTAATGTCTTTAAAAGTCCACGTCTTGCCCAGCTCTTCTCCACCATTCTGTTTGGAGCATGTGAGAAAGAAGTTCCCTCCCACCCCCTCCTTAGCAAATTTCAGCATTCCCTCCAAGTCGCCTCCCCCCCGACCAAAATCCCCTCACCACTTTTAATTTAAGTTCCTTAAAGTGACTGTGTCCAATACTGTTCGTAACATGTATTGAGTCCCTTTCTGCAGTTCAACCCAAGCAGGTAGTCAAGTTATGTTGTATTCATCACCTGTGTGTCTTTTTTCCCCCTTTCAATCTATGGAAGCTCTTTCCGTCTGGGAGACCGTCGCCTGCTCCTGTACCTCTGTAGCAGTGCCTTCTTGTGGAGTCAACCCGGTCAGCTGCACCGTGGAAACATAAGACTTCAGCAATTCAGTGATGTCTGCTCGAAGATTAGTTGTCCGCAGTTGGTGAGAGCGCGTCAGTCCTTTGCATGCCACCGTCCAGGCCAGCCGCCGGAGCTCCTTTTCTATCCGTTCTTTCTCCAATCCAGGAACTGGTATTCCGATGTCTTCTGGGTAGCTTTTGGCTGCCAGCAGATCTTCAAAAACTTTAGGGCCCTGTTTGGTTTCTACCCTTAGGCGCTCTGGGAACAGCATCTGTGCCTTTAAATTTCTGGCTCTAAGCTGCTTCAAGATCAGCCACATAGTGCGACGTGCTTCCTGGACTCCAGCAGTGTAATCATTATCGATCGTTATACGGTGTGACCCAAGCATGATTTTTTTTCAGCCTCCATGCCCTCCTGAGTATCTCCTCTTTTTAAGGTATAGTTAGACATCTGAACTACAAAGACCTCGGACGAACCAGGACTCGAGCGCTAGGCAAGGAATGGTGCTCGAGTCCATTGATACATCAAATTCTGCAGGCAACTTTAATAAGTCCCTTAGAGTCTTCTGAATAAAGGTAATAACATCTGTGGCACCTTCTTGGCACCCTCAAGAACACCATAAATTCTAAGATTTTGTCTTCTGCTCCTTCCCTCTATATCGTCCAGCTTGGCCCTTAGTTCCCTCTGTCTCGCCATCAAAAACAACAGGAGGCGATCGTGGCGCTCAGTCTGCTCCGCGACTGAAGTGAATCCCAGCTCCAGTTTGTCCGTTCTGTGTTCTATTTTGCCAATATCAGCTCTCAGCTCTGTTAGTGATATATCTATCTTTTGTACAGTTCTGGCAGTCTGCAATATTGAGGTTACTAGTTGCGAGTGCTCCTCGTCTGTTACAGTCTCCGTTACCATGGTGTCTTCGTCTTCAGTAGGCCCCGAAGTTTTCAACATCTTTTCTCCTTGTAGTAAAAGCTGTAGTTTTTGAACCGGGGTCTGTGCACTCCTGGATGCTCCCACTTTTGATCTGATCGTTTTTGCCGGCGACTGCATTTCTGATTACTTTAGATGCCAATCGATTGTGTATTGGGCTAGGAGGCTCGCTAATTTAAGCTGCCATTCAGGCTGCTGACGTCATCGGAAACAGTACTTGACAAATTCTTCACACGTTGTTCTACATTTATGTTCAGTAAATGCATTCAGAACTTATGTCAAGAGTATCTCTTGCAGCAGGTCATCACCAGTAGGACTAGCCACCAGGTACTAGGACCACATGGAAACTTTCTAGCTAGCAGTCTACCAGAGGGGGCCGCCCACCTCTGACGTTGGCCCCCGACGTCAGCCAATCCTGCCCCCATACCCTCTTCAGTTCTTTCCCACTGTTGACCAACCCATGTCTGACCACTGAAACCACCGCAGCTACAGTCTACCACCATTTTCCTGCACTTACTGTGCTTTATTTTTTATTTATTTATTTTAGTTTTAACATTGAATTTTCAGTGTTCTCACCTGACAGTTTGTCTTCTCAACCTTCTTCATATTCCGACTGCTCCATGAATTGTGCCTGCAGCAAACAGATCCCAGAGAAGAACGGACATTCTGCATGCGTCTTGTGCCTATACCCAGACCATGACGCCCAAGCCTGCGAGGCCTGCCAGAAGGTCAACCCAACCACCAGGAGATGTCACCAGTAGATCCTGGAGAACCATCTCCTCTAGCTGAAGGTCACCTTGATGGAACATGAACTGCAGGCCAGGAGCTCCTCTGTTTCCCCAGCCCAGTCTTCCGGGTCTTCCCCGTCGAAGTCCCGGGATAAGGCCACCAAGAAACACAAGCACCAGGATAAGGATCGGGACTGACTCTGGTCTGCGTCATGCTTGCGGTCCCCTCACAAGAGGTTTTTGACTGTGCAGTGGTCTTCCTCCCTTTGTGGGGGTCGACCTCAGCCCCGCATGCCTTAACTCCTACAGGGCTACCGGTTACCCAGCCACCCTCCTGGGTCCCCCTAATGGGTGCAGGCTCTTCGGGTCGGGGTACTTCATATCCTGCGCCCCAGCCCCTACTGTTTCAGCCCTTATTCTCAGCTGGTATGCATGCGACTTGGCGGGAGTCTCTGTGGGCAGTACAGGTGTGGTGGATGTCAGTCCCATAACGGCCGCCCCCCCCGACACCTGCGCCCCTGGTGACAGTCTCATCCTCTGGGACTGCCACTGGTTCTGCTTCTCCTTCTCAGGGGCAGATTCTGCAGGCCACTGGTGCCTCCTCGGGCTCCGTCTCTCCTCAGCCTTTGCCTGGGAGGTTGCCTTCCACACTCCGGCGCCCATCTCCCCTCTACCGGTGCCCATGGATCCTCCTCCTGCACTCCTCCAACTGACGTCTGCTGGGTCTGTGTCTGTCCTCCCTCCACTGCAGCCTGCTTAATCCACGTTGACCCAGCCTGTCCCTCCTGTCGAGCCTGCACCTGGCCTTCCACAGCTAGCGCCCACTGGGCCTCTGCCAGCCCTACCTCAGCTGATGCCTGTGAGGCCTGCACCCGTCCTGGTGCAACCTGCTCCTGTGAGACCGCCACCTGTGCCTGTAGGACCTCAGGCTGGGTACCTAACGCCAGCCCCTGCAAGTTTGGCGCCTGTCTACCCCGTCTCGTGCTGGTAGGAGGTGTGCTGTGTTACCTATACCCTCCCCCCCGGACCTGGGCTGGTCTACAGTTACCCGACCCCTGGGGGACTGGCGCAGGCTCCCATAAATTACCATGGTCAGCTCTTGGCCTTGTGGTCTTTCATGCAGATACAGGTTCCAACCCCGAGAGGCCCGGGTTCGGCTCCCCCTCAGGGGCCTCCTATGGACTCTCCTTCTCCCGATCCCTGTTTGGCCAGGCCCTAATGCTCCTTGCTCCCCCACCTGGGGTAGGCCTGATGCTGGGTCAGCTGGCTGCTCAGATGATCATCAGCCCAAGGACAGCAGGAACACGAAGACACAGATAATGTGGACAAGAGTGTTGGTAGCAAATCTGCCTTAGACAACTAGTACTGGAACCCACTCGAGAGGGAACAATCTTAGACCTGGTCCTCTCAAATGGAGATATAGAGAGGATCACAGATGTAGAAGTGGGTAGCCATCTGGGAACTAGCGACAATCGAACAGTATGGTTCACAATAAACACAGCAGTAGAGTCAAGCCGTACAAAGGCAAAAGTACTGGACTTCAGGAGGGCTGACTTTGCCAGAATGGGTGAGTGCCTAAGGAATGCACTAGCAAATGGGCAGGAAGGAGGTGGAAGAACAATGGGATAATAAAACTGCCATCACAGAGGTAACAAGCCTTGTGTGAAGCAAATAAACAAACAAAATGATGTAAGAAACCACTGTGGTTCTCAGAGGAGGTGGCAGTGAAGGTTCAAGAGAAAAAGAAAACATTCAGAAAGTACAAGGAATCACAGAAGGAGCAGGACAGAGAATTGTATCAGTTAAAGCAAAAGGAAGCTGGGAAGGCAGTCAGAACAGCAAAGGCCCGAACTGAGGAAAAGATAGCCAACTCAGTTAAGAAGGGAGATAAAACCTTTTGTAGGTACATCAGGGAGCGAAGGAAGACTAAGGGAGGGATTGTGAGGCTTAATAAAGGGAGGGGTGGGGCAGAGGTGAATGTGAAAGGCAGAGATACTAAACAAATATTTTGCTCAGTATTTACAAATGAAGAGGTGAGGTATCTAAAACAAACAATAGAAACACTCTGGATACAGAAGTTGATACCAGCCCATTTACAGAAGAAAAGGTTCTGAAAGAACTCTTAAAACTGAAGGTGGACAAAGCAATGGGGCCTGAGGATTCATCCCAGAATTCTAAAAGAAGTAAGGGTAGAACTAGTGACACCACTGACTACCCTCTTTAACAAATCATGGGAGGATGGGGTGGTACCTGAGGACTGGAGGAGGGCCGATGTGACTCTCCTTCACAAAAGTGGGAGCAGGGCAGAAGCGGGAAACTACTGACCAGTTAGTTTAACCTCTGTGATAGGGAAAATGATGGAATCACTTCTGAAGGAAAGAATTGTCGAATACCTAGAGGCCAGAGGGGCACAGGACCCAAGGCAGTATGGATTCACAGCAGGAAGGTCATGCCAGACGAATCTAATAGATTTCTTTGACTGGGTGACCAAAGCAGTAGATCAGGGGCGGCTGTGGACATGGCCTACCTAGACTTTAGCAAGGCATTTGACTCAGTCCCACAAAAGATTAATATACAAGTTAGCCAGCCTGGGAGTGGGTCCCAAGATGATAGCCTGGGTAAAGAATGGCTGGAGAATAGGACACAGAGGTAATAGTAAATGGAGTCCACTCTGAAGAAAGGGGGGTTACTAGTGGGGTGCCGCAGGGTTCAGTATTAGGACCGGTCCTCTTCAATGTCTTTATAAGCGACATTGCAGAGGGACTGGAAGGAAAAGTATGTCTCTTTGCAGATGACACAAAGATCTGCAACAGAGTTGATGCACAAGTTGGGGTGGAAAGGATGAGAAGGGACTTGGCAAGGTTAGAGGAATGGTCAAATGTATGGCAGCTTAGATTTAATGCTAAGAAGTGCAAGGTAATGCACCTGGGAAACAAAAACCCAGGGGAAGAGTACACAATGGGGGGTGAGATACTAACAACAAAAATGGAAAGGGACTTGGGGGTAGTCATATCAGATGACTTAAAGGTGGGCAAGCAATGTGAGAGGGCAGTAAGGAGGGCTGGGGGGATACTGGGATGCATAGGGAGAGGCATCACCAGTAGAAAACAGGAAGTTGTTATCCCTCTGTACAGACAGCTGGTGAGACCCCATCTGGAGTACTGGGTGCAGTTCTGGAGACCCAATCTCCAGACAAGATAGAAGCTGTCCAGAGGAGGGCAACTAAAATGGTGCAGGGTCTGCACCGGAAGACACATGAAGAGAGGCTAAAGGAGCTTAATATGTATAGCCTCGAGGAAAGGAGGGAGAAGTGGGACATGATAGAAACGTTCAAGTACCTCAAGGGAATCAACAAAGTCCAAGAAGGTAGCATCTTTCAAAAAGAGGTGTGCAAGAACAAGGGGCACAATTTGAAGATGAGGAGAGCTCAGAGGTAATGTAAGGAGTATTTTTTCACAGAGGGTTGTGGATGCATGGAATGGCCTTCCGGAGGAGGTTGTGGAGTCAAAAACAGTGATTGAATTCAAGCATGCATGGGACAGCCATAAGGCAGTTCTAGGGGGAGGGGGTAGAAAGAAGTATGCTGCTGGTTAACTAGGATATGCAGCTTATCCATTAGGTAGGGAAATGGGCAGACTGGGTGGGCCAAGCGGTCCTTATCTGCCATCAAATTCTATGTTTCTCTCACCCCAGCCTCCTCAGAAGGGGAAGAGGCACAGAGTAATGTCCCCAGATTCCCCCGCCGATGACACCACCTTTATGGCCATCATGAGGCATATTCAGGTCACTATGGGATAGGGTACAGAGGAGCAGGACCCTGAGAGACTTCAGTTAGCTGTCTACCTATGTCAGCCCGATGCCTCTCCTTTGGTGGTTCCTCCCAGTCATCGACTCCTATGAGGATGTCACCCAGCCTGCCTGGAACCCTTCCCACGTGGTCCCAGTGGTATCCAACAAGGTTGACGGGCTTTACCACACCCTAGCTGGCAAGCCGTATTTGGGGGAACAGCCCAAGGCAGATTCAGTCATCATAAATGCTGTGCACGACCACACCAGGAGGTCAGAACACCTTAGCTCCCTCTCCCCAGGCAGGGAGTCTCACCAGCTGGATTATATGGGCAAACATACTTTTGCCTATTCCACTCTAACCATTTGGGCCATTAATTTACTTGGCCCATATGGTGCAGTTTCAGAATCTCCTATGAGACCATGCTGGAGAGGTGGCCCTAGATGTGCTGGATGACCCTTCTAAGCAGCAGACCCTTCAGGACCTCAAAATGGGCTCAGACGTTGGTACCAATGTCCTCAAGGCTGCCTGTGATACGGTATACACCTCTGGTCGGGCAGTGGCTGTAGGCATCTGTATGAGGCACCACTCCTGGCTACGGGTCTCTGGCTTCAACCCACATGTCTAGTCTAGCATAATGGTTGCCCCTTTCAGGGGGTTTAAAACTTTTTGGAGAGATGTTCTGGATGCCACCGCCAAACTGCAGACCTCTGGACAGGTTCTCAAATCCGTCCACTCAATGTATCATACCCAGATGAAGTGGAGACAGTGGGCTCTGTTTCATTGCTCTTCCCACAGGCAGTCCCGCCCCCTTCCAAAGCTTAGGGCAAGCGCAAGGCGGGGGCGACTCTCCGTGCACCCTCCCCCACCATTATCTGTAGTGTCAGAGGTGCAGCAGCAACCTCAGCAGCAGCTGCTCCCACCTCCTGACTCCTTGCCAAACACCCCCGACCCCCATAGAACCTCAGGAGGTGATTTATAGGGGGCCTCTTCTCCCTCCACCTGGACAAGTGGGGGAGATAACCACAGACAACTGGGTGCTGCAGCTCACTGAGCACAGCCACATGCTGAAATTCATAGAGTGGCCTCCAAACAGTGCTTCAGGCCAGACCTCTTACCCTTCCAGCCACATCATCCTCCTCTGGGAGGAAATTCAGGCTTTACTTCAAAAAAAAAAAAAGGCATAGAGTCAGTCCTGCAGTTTTTTCATCTGGGCAGGGGGTTCTACTCCCACTTCTTCCTGGTACCCAAGCAGACGAGAGATGTTCAGCCCATCCTGGACTTAAATCAGCTGAACCTGTTTAAAGAATACAAATGGTTCAGGATGGTTACCCTTCAGGATTTGCTGCCCCCACTCCATCAGAGTGGATCTGCTCTCTGGATATGCAGGATGCCAACCTACATATCAAGGTTTTCATCCCCCACCATCGCTACCTCTGTTTCCATTTTCAGGGAGCGCACTACCAGTTCAGAGCGCTGCCTTTGGGTTTGTCCTCAGCATCTAGGGCCTTCACCAAATGCCTGGTGGTGGTGGCAGCAGTGGCCTTGAGATAGCAGGGTTTCTATGTCTTCCCATATTTGGACAGTTGACTCTTAGCTGCCCCATCCAGGGAACGTGTCCTTCAAACCCTGGTACATACCCGCAGTCTGTTCCAGGCTCTGGGCATCACTATCAGCATGCCAAAATCCTTTCTCACCCCCTGCCAACGTCTCCAGTACATAGGAGCAGTGCCAAACATGGCTCGGGGATGGCCTTCCTGCCCTCAGACAGAGCAGAACATCTGATGGACCAGGTTTGTCTTTGTTACTCCAGCCATTCTGTTATGGCGGGGCTTTTCTGCAGCTTCTGGGTCTCGTGGCTACAGCCATTGCCATGGTTCCCCTAGCCAGGCAGCACATGCGAGTCCCTAAATGGACACTGCGAATCCAGTGGGACCAACGCACGGATGCCCTGGATCAACTGGTTATGGTCTTGGATCCGGTCAGGAGGGTACTGTTGTGGTGGCTGGAGCCCAGCAGCCTGCTTTGGGGAGTTCCCTTCTGTATTCCTTCCCCTCAGCAGGTCCTGATGACTAATGCCTCAAATCTCATCTGGGGGGCCCACCAAACTCCAGGGCACATGAACCGTGGTGGAGAGGGCACTCCACATCAGTGTCCTGGAGATGCAAGCAGTACTGTACATCATGCAGGCCTTTCAGACTCGGCTGTCTCCAGGTCCACTTTTGATTCAGATGGACAACATGTGCATGGTTTATTACATAAATTAGCGGGGGGGGGGGGCATTCCTGTCCTCTGTGCAGTGAAGCGATGAGAGTCTGGTACTGGGTCATAGAACATGGGCTGGAGCTCTCTGCTGTCCATGTCCCAGTGACCAATTTGTTCTGGCAGACCGCCTAAGCTGGCCTCGGTCCTGAGCCCATGAGTGGGAGCTTCTGCCCTCGATAATTGAAGATCTAATTGAAGACTCAATGCAAAACTGCCACTTTTCTGCTCACTAGATCCAGGGCCCGGAGTTTTCTGGCAAGAAACGTTCCTCTACACCTTTCCTTCCTTCCTGGTCCTTCAGAGGATCCTGATCAATCTTCAGATGGAAGGGGCCACTATGGTCCTGATTGCCCCCTTCTGGCCTCATCAAATTTGGTTCCCCTTGCTTCAACAGCTGGCAGTGGAACTTCCGGTCTCCCTGCCCTGTGCATAGGCTTGCTCCCCGAGGAGCAGGGCAGCCTGGTCTATCCGAAACTCAGATCTCTCCATCTCCATGCGTGGCTCCTGAGGACTTGGCCATCTCCTGGTTTGGGGTGTCTCTCAGAGTGGCAGATGTCCTGGTGGTGGTCAGAAAGTCCTCCACCAGGGCCACTTACTCTATGAAATGGAAGTGCTTTACTCTTTGGGCTGCATCAAACCATTTGGACCCCTTCACCTGTCCAGTGGATCAGGTGCTGGAGTACTTTCTGCCCCGTTCAGACTCAGGTCTGTGGTACTCCTCAATTAAGGTACATCTTTCTGCCATCTCTGCATACCTGTACCTGTAGAGGGTCGTTCAGTTGCTGAACTCGATGTTTCTCACACTTTCTTGAGGGACATTCTGCATTTGAAGCCTCACATCTGTGATCCTGTCCCGGCTTAGGATCTCGGTTTTGTGTTAGAAAAGCTTATGCTGCCTCCCTTTGAACTGGCCGCATCTTGCGAGCTGCGCTTTCCTTTTTTTTTTTTTTTTAATCCACTTTTTCAGCCCTTTGGGGACCTGGCAGGCAGGGCTCTGATCCCCCACCCTCGGGGTCGTGTTCGACCCTGGCTGGGTATCCTGCCACGGACCATCGTGGTGCCCACCAGCTATGTTTTTCTCCACTTGTGCCATGGCTGCGTGTGACGCATGTAGACACACTGGTAACACAGGCGCCCTCCTATTCATGCTGTTTGCATTACCCTCAAGCTGTCGCTTGGGGGCAGATAAACCGTGGGGGTGACAAAATCCTTTCCCGGGAGAGGAGAGCTGCCTTACGGCTGCTCAGTCCTGCTCCCTACCTCCCACCACCTGGCCGACCCCTGATGATCCAGGCTTGCTCCGATCCTGGCTCACCAGCATTGCATGAGGTGTGGCATCCAGCACTGCTGCAAAATATTGAGATCATTTTTCCTGTATCTCCTTACAATTCATTGTCCATGCTTATGTTGACCATGCTTGTGTATTGCTATTTGTATTACCCTGTTATCTGTATTTTTGCCCACCCAGGTCCACCTTGAAAAAGAGCTTTGCTCAATGGTGTTCGCCTAGTTAAATAAAGATTTTGACTGATTGATTGATTTCAATCCTTGGCACCACCAGACCGGCTCACGAGCTGTGCTTTCTGTCATGAAAAGCATTATTTTTAGTTGCCATTTCTTCTGCTCGAAGGATTTCCAAGCTTCAGGCTCTGATGTGTAAGGAGCCTTATTTGATTTTTCACAAAGACAGGGTGTCTTTCAGAACCAGCCCTAAGTTTCTTCCTAAGGTGGTGTCGGAATTTACACCGAACCAATCTATCCACCTGCCTGTTTATTTTCTGGAGCATTCCAGTTAAGGGGAGGTATTGCTCTGTACCTTGGATGTGCATGGAATTTTGCAGTACTGTACACACCGGAGCAAAGACTCCAGGAATCTCTGGTGTCCAAACAGTGTCTTTCTAAGTGGTTAGCCAATTGCATTGTCTTTTGTTACAGGAAGTACGGTAAGGGACTTCTGAGCACGGTTAAGGGCCATTCCACCGGGGTATGGCCACATCATCGCTTGTTTCAGAAATGTATCAGCTGCTGACATTTGCGCTGCTGCTACATGGAGAACTGTCCACACCTTCACCAGACATTACAATATGGACATCACCTCCCGGTGTAGGGCCAGCTTCGGCATAGCTGTTCTTCAGGGCCTCCTTTCATAGGTCATCAGTTCTGCCTACAACCCAGATAGTCTCTCTGTAGTTGTCAGAACTGCTTGAGATTCAGTCCTACCGGTGATGGCCTGCTGCAAGAGATACCCTCGAAATAAGATAGTAGAGTTATGTAAGAACTTACCGTAACAGTAGATCTTACTTCAAGAGGGTTCCTTCAGTGATCATCCACTTATGGAACTAAGCCACACCCTGGCGGCGCGGCCGCACGGCAGACTTTTCTAGCAATACCCGAGAGGGGACCACCCACCCGACGTCACGTGACCGACATCAACGTGACTGTATATAGTGGGCGGTCCCCATGCCCGCCCTCCAGTTCTTTCCTGCCATCGCCTTGTGTCAGTCGCATTACAGACTTCCAGTTAGCGATCATCGAGAAAGTTCATCGCGTTGGTTTATCCCTCACTGCTATTTTTTCCTTCAATTCGTGTTCTTCCTTATGTCTTCGCGCAAGAAGAAGTGCTCGTCCTGTGGCACACAGATCCCGCACAAAGACAGTCATTCCCAGTGCGTTCTCTGTTTAGGCCTGGACCATCCAGTCTCCTCCTGCCCTGAGTGTCAGTCTTTTAACAAGGCCACAAAAACGAGGAAACAGCAGGCTTTGGAGGCCCACTTACTAAAAGCACACTTAGCTTCTTTAGCAAAGAAAGTGGATCGTCTCCGGGATTCATCTGAGAAATCTTCTCCCTCAAAAAAGCACAAGGAGAAGTCTAGGGAGCGGGCACGCTCCGCGGATGACGCCAGGCCCTCGACGAGCAAGGCCCAGTTGCTGCCCAGAAAACCGGAAGGTAAGTCAGACAAAACTTCGGCGGATAAGTCTGACGTCGGCTCCTCAGACGACCGTGCACCCCAGGCCATTAAGTCGGCTCCCGGCTCCTCCGGGGACCACGCGGCTGCCGGTAAGTCGGCTCCCCGGCTGGGGGCAGTCGCCCGGCTCCAGTCAATAAGTTGGATGGTGGCTCCACCCCTGATCGCCCACTAAGTCGCCCGTCTCTGACGACCGCACGGGCTCGGTTCCCCTGTCGGGGCCTCACGGCGCCTCACCCGACGTCCGGTGGGACCAGAGGGAGAAAGCCCCTTTCCCTCCTCCTCCTGCTTCACCCGTGCCCTCCAATTCTTCGGCGGGTATGTCTGACGATGGCAGCGGAGAGCCCATCGACCCTGTCGATGTCCCGGTCCACATTCCCCTTCTGGGGTCAAGGAGAAGGAGGCTCTTCCTTGGCCTACAGGCTTCACTGTGGAGGCCCCTCCTCCGCCTTCTGGCAGGCTTCCAGCACCTCCTCTGATGCCGGTTATCCCCACGACAGTCCCACAGCCGGGACCGGTTGATCGGCCTTTGCCTTTGGCCCTGACGCCGGATCCAGCCCCGATGCCAGGGCCCCTTAGTCTGGTTCAACACCGGATCCCCTTCTGGCGCCGGATTGGGTGGTGCTGGTTCCGACGTTGGTCCCTCTGATGTGGGCTGTCCCAACGCCAGACCCTCAACCTATCTATACGACGGGGGGTCCAACGTGGGTTACTCAGACGCCTGATCTGATGACGGGGACTTATACCCGACCTCTAACTGTCCCACATTACCCATTGGGGTATCCTGGGGACCATTACCCCGGGGGGGGGGGTCCCACTCCAGACTAGAGTCAACTGGGACAGTTCTACCCTGGATTTAATCCCTATTCCCATTATACGGGATTCCAGGGTTACTATCCGCTACCGGTTATTCCTCTCCCTTCCCCCCCCCCAGCCTCTGCCTACTCCACCTCCAGTTACCCTAGATTTCAAGACCTTAATACAGTCTTGGTGGCAAGGGGCTTGGTCAGAGTTGGTCTTGGACCTGGAGACTAGGCTCCCACAACCGCGGTCTCCTAGGTCCTCTTCCCCAAGCAGTTCATCTATAGCCACGATCCACATCTCAGGGAAGACTCGACAGGACGTTTCCCTTCCAGTTACCAGACGGCGTCCTGTTGTGGAGGCGGACAATGATGATGATGACAGTTCAGAGGGGAGGGAAGATTCCCCTGAGGAGGTCCCGAAGGACCCTGAGGATACGAGGGGCAATGTCTCGCCCAAGTCTCCACCAGAAAACCCTGCCTTCTCTGACCTCTTGAGGGCCATGAAGGACTATTTTGACTGGGAGTCTGAGGAACAGGACCCCATGAGACAGAGGCTCGCGGAACACCTAGATTTCGAGTCTCTGTCTCCCATTCCTCCTTGGATGACCCCCCATCAAGACCTCACCACTAGCGTCTGGCAGATGCCTCATTCTATCCTGGCTGTCCCCAAGCGGGCGGACAGGATCTACTGGGCACTAAAGGATGTTCCATTCTTAAAGGCCCATCCCAAGGCTGACTGTGTGATTATTTCGACGGCTCATGATCGCTCTTCAGCGCCTCAGCACCTGAGCACTACTCCTCCGGACAAAGATTTGATTCAGATGGACCAGTTCAGGAAAAAGATATATTCCTCAGCCACGTGCGCCCTCCGGTCCCTCAGTTATGTGACCCATATTTTGTCCCATCAAAAAGCGACCCTGGCCAGGCTGGAAGTGCAAGTCCAGTCCATGGATTCCTCTCCTCTAAATGAGGACCTTACCAAGGGTCTCTGCCTCTCCAAGGTTTCTTGTAGGCACACTTTACGTGCCACGTATGACTCTGTCGACTCGGTGGCCCATACCTCGGCAACTGCCGTTGCCCTCAGATGGTATTCCTGGCTTTGCCTTTCTGGCCTCGCCAATTAGGTCCAGACGGCGATTCAGGACACCCCTTTCAGGGGCTCGTCCTTTTTGGTGGGGACACCAAAGATAGTATCACAGACCTACAGGACAAGGGTGTGGCACTTAGGTCTGTCAGGTCTGTGTACCGATTGGGCTTTCAACAACAGCAGCAGCACCCCTTTTGGAAAAGGACCTGGAGGCAGAGAAAGAATGCTTAGGCACGCCGCCAAGGGAAGCGAAAGGCCACGGGTAGAACCACCCCACCTGCCTCCAAAAATCAGAGACATTCAGGAGGTCCTCCCCCTGAACATCCTGCCACTTCTTGACTCCCCGGCCCCACTGCCTCCTCAGTCTCACAACAGGGAGCAGGTTGGGGGAAGGGAGGTTCACCTACCATGCACAGGAGTGGAGGGCGATCACTTCCAGCGAATGGGTCCTGCAACTAGTGTCCGTCAGACACACCATAGAGTTTATGGAGATTCCTCCAGAAACTTGACCCACGAAGTCCTCTTATTCTAGGGATCAGGCTCTCCTCGTTCGCGAGGAGGTAAATTCGCTCTTGCTCTAAGAAGCAATTGAGCGTGTTCCCTTTGGGTAAAGGGAAAAGGGATTTTATTCCCATTTTTTTTCGTGGTTCCAGAAAGACTGGGGACTTCAGAACCATACTCGACCTAAGTCAGCTGAATCGGTTTGTCGAGTACAAAAAATTTTGAATGCTGACGCTCCATAGCCTCCTCCCTCTCCTCATGGAGAACCACTGGCTCTGTGCCCTGGATATGCAGGATGCTTACCTGCACATTCCTATTTTCCCCAGCCACCGCCAGTTCCTGCGTTTTTGTTTCCAAGGGGAACACTTCCATTTCCGGGTGCTCCCCCTTTGGCCTGTCTTTGGCACCACTGGTTTTTGCCAAGTGCCTGGCGATGGTCACGGCGTTCCTACACCGCAGGGGCATTGTGGTCTTCCCTTACCTAGACGACTGGCTGATTTCAGCCCTGTCCATGGATTCCTTGCTGGAGGCTCTGTCCTTTATCCTGGACCTTTTTAGCAGACTAGGGATCACAGTCAGTGTTCCCAAGTCATCCCTTATCCCTGCCCCAGAAACTTCAGTTTATTGGGGCAGTCCTGGATACGGTCCAGTGCAGAGCCTTCTTTCCTCTAGACAGAATGGAGACCCTTGTCTGTCAGGCCTCCAAAGTGGCTTCCCTCAGGACCATCCCTTCCCAGGAAGTCCTTCGCCTTCTGGGCCTGATGGCAGCCTCCATAACTTCCGTCCCCTTTGCAAGGCTGCACATGAGGATTACTTAGTGGTCCTTGCGGGTGCAGTGGGATCAGCTCCTGGATGACCTGGACCATCCGATCCTTGTCTCCTCAGCAGTTCAGAAAGACTTACAATGGTGGAAGGATTCTTGCAATCTTTCTCTGGGGCTTCCCTTTCGAAACCCTGCACCAGTAGCCACCCTCACTACGGATGCCTCGAATATGGGGTGGGGAGCTCATCTTGGGGAACACCAAGCTCAGGGACTATGGTCTGGCTTGGAGACTTCTCTCCACATCAATGTTCTAGAGATGAGGGTGGTCCTGTATGCATTACAGGCCTTTCAGACCCTCCTTCCAAAGGGATCACTGCTAATCCAAATGGACAATATGTCAGTAGTTTGGTATATCAACAAACAAGGAGGAACCAAGTCATACCCCCTGTGCAGGGAGGCGATATGGGTTTGGAATTGGGCAGTCCAGCACCATTTGTTCCTAGTGGCCGTGCACGTTCCAGGCATTCTAAACGTCCTAGCAGTCTCAGCAGGTCTCTGACCCCAGCTCACGAGCGGGAACTACATCAGGAAGTGGCGGAATCCATCTTCCAAAGTTTTGGGCGTCCAGAAATCAACCTCTTCACCTCCCAATACAACGCAAAACTTCCCAAGTTTTGCTCTCTCGTTCCAGAGCCATGTGCTTTTTGGAGCTAAGCGTTGTCTCCATCTTGGACAGGGAAATTCTTGTACGCTTTCCCTCCTTTTCCCATTCTGCAGAGGGTTCTCCTCAAACTCCAGGCCAAGAGGGCAAAAATTATCCTTATCACTCCTCTCTGGCCGAGACAGATCTGGTTCCTGCTGCTACAGCAGCTTTCCCGGGAACCACCAGTTCCACTTTCAATGACTCACGACCTCCTGAACCAGGACCAAGGTCAACTGGTATGCCCAGGGCTCAGGACTCTGCATCTTCATGCCTAGCTCCTGCAGAAATAGCGATATCATGCTTCGGGGTTTCCTCCAGGGTTGCTCAAGTCCTCATTGAGGCTAGGAGACAGTCTACCCGTTCCACTTACGCCATGAAGTGGAAACGGTTTTCCATTTGGGTGACTGCTAAGGGCTGGAACCCCTTCTCTTGCTCAGCCCCACAAGTCATGGAATACCTCCTTCACTTGTCAGACTCCGGTCTATCCTACTCTTCCTTAAAGGTCCTATCTCAGCGTACCATCAGCTAGTGGATGGTAAACCCGTGGCTCAGTTGGAAGTCTCCCAAACCTTTCTGAAAGGGATTCTCCATCTGAACCCCCCCCACCATCTGCAACCCAACTCTGCCTTGGGTCTTGAACTTCCGTACTGGAAAAGCTTACACTTCCTCCCTTCGAGCCGGCTATGAGCTGTGATTTGTGCTTCCTTTCCTGGAAGGCGCTTTTTCTTGTGGCTATCATGTCAGCCTGATGGATTTCGGAGCTTCACGCTCTAGTCTGCAAGGAGTCGTACTTGATTTTCCATAAGGACTGGGCAGTCCTCAGAACTCATCTGAGGTTTCTTCCCAAGGTGGTGTCAGAAGCCACGCTGAATCAGTCAGTAGAGCTTCTGGTGTATTATCCGACCCCCTCTAACAGAGGTGAGGCACTCCTTCATATGATGGATGTCCATCGAATTCTCCAGTGTTACACCCATAGGACCAAAGTGTTTCGTGCTTGCGACCAGTTGTTTGTCTCCTTTGCCCCAAGATTGAAGGGCAGACTGGTTTCTAAGCAGGGCCTTTCCAAATGGCTAGGCAACTGCATTTGATACTGTTACCAGAAGTATGATAAACCTTTGCCGGGTACCATCAGAGGTCATTCTACTAGGGGCATGGCTGCCTCCACAGCCTTCCTTTGGAACATTTCCGCGGCTGACATTTGTGCTGCCACTGCTTGGAGTTCTGTCCATAGCTTTACCAAACACTATAGTCTGGACATTGCTTCTAGGCGGAAGGCTGGCTTTGGCCTAGCCATCCTGCAGGGCCTTCTGTCCTAGACTGGGTCCTTTCTGGACTCCAGTTATTTCCGTTGGAGTTTGTTTTCCTCCTCCTTCCATGCAGATAAGCCCATGGGGCATGCAAGGCACTAAGGGTCCGTTTGCATGCCCATTATGGACTCTGCCCAGCATTTGGTGCAACCTATGCTGGCTGATCATGGAGCAGCACTGGCTGTAAAGGCAGTTGCTTACCCACTTTAGTAGCTGGAGGAAGGATGCTACCATGGCAACCCCAAACACCTAGATGGAAGAAGACAGAAAATGGAGGAATGGCAGATTATAGAATAATTAAATAAAACGTATATTTGGGCCCAGCCAGGTGGCGCCAGCTGGTGGTGCATCTCGCTGCTATAGTGGAGATTGGGGTTCAAGAACTGAGCAAGACTGCCCCGGACTGGTGGGATCTGGAGGTATGCGGAGGCATGACGAGCTGATGGGGGGAGGGGTCATAGCAAACCACTGCATGAGCACCACTTGCGGTGGGAAGCGGTGACTTCCTTGATGCTGTGGGTGACCAGACAGTGTCAGAAGCTCCCTATCTCCAGGTGGCTGCCTCAAGTGCCTATTGGCTGTGAACCAGGGTAGAGCTTATAGGGGAGAAAACATACCTGGAGTGAGCAGCAAGAGAGCCTGCACACTCGCCCCCACTTTCCAGCAGCTGCTTCGATGCCAACAAAGGCTTCCACCACCGCGATAGCTACAGCAGTTGGGGGTATGTCCTGGCTGTGGCATGACTGCACCACAGGTGGGGGAAAGCCATGAGGTCAGGAGATTTGGAAGTAAGTGCTAAAGACAAGTGACAGGATTGGGTCTGTCAGGCAGGAGTTAAGCCATGCCATGGTTGGGAGAAAATGTAAATTAAAAAAATGTGTCTTTAGCAGCCTGTACAGATTCTGCAAGTTTTGCAATTAGAGATGCACTGTCTTTGCCAGCCTGTTACTTGTTGTTTGATTTTTTTTTTGTTAATTCTCCTCACGTAATGAGCTCCATCAGGGCAGAGGAGACATGGGTGCCACCTTCACAGTAATGGGTATCTGCTTCTTGCATGCTCTCTGTCACCAGCCCCTCGATGCATTAATCACCAAAGGTCAGCAGTGTCTCATTAATGATGTATGTTGGTTTATTAACCTTCAAAGCTGCTGGTATTCTAATATGCCAGCAAATCAGCAAAAGGAGAATGGTGCAGCAATTCATGTTAGTACAAATATGATCTTGGACACATCTGTGGGAGCACTGTTCCTTCGAGTCTATTATGTAGGGTTAAGTGTTACGTTCACAAACAACATTATGGCACAGTGATGGTGGGATACATAGAATGTTCAATTTTGTGCAATTTGTATGGAGGAAGCACTGTTAAACTATCGAATGAGACTATTGTAGGAAAAAAGACAGCAGTGCAGAATATGCCTGAAGTTGGAATATGTGGAAGCATAATGTAATATCGCTCTGATAGGGACCGAGTCACCTATATAATAGAAATAAATTGGAGATCATTTAATGTACTTTGTAAAGGCTTTTAAGTAGGTTACATTAGTTTTCATGCAGCGTACATGCAGTACATAGAAACTGCATCCATCCCTATTA
Source organism: Neoceratodus forsteri (assembly GCA_016271365.2). Taxonomy (NCBI): domain Eukaryota; kingdom Metazoa; phylum Chordata; order Ceratodontiformes; family Ceratodontidae; genus Neoceratodus; species Neoceratodus forsteri. The sequence goes on along the minus strand of CM057455.1, from coordinate 880,090,650 downwards.
GTTACTCTTCTGACATGGTGACAGCTAATGTTGGAAGGGAAATATTTTGCAGAATTGTGTTTTTTTTTTTCCAGAAATCAGTCAAGACAGAATTGGTTAAAATAGCAAAATGGCTTTAGCATACATGTCTCTGATATTATTTTTGTTTAGTACAAGACTTAAAACAGACTTTATGTTCATGGGTCCCAGTGGTTGTAATAAGAAAAGTCTTGCTGTAGAACTTTTTTTGTGTTATATTTGTTTTAAAGCAGTGTGATGAGCAGTATGGGCCTTGGCTCTGTTTTCATATAGTTTTATCCCGATCTGTCCAGGCAGCAAAAGGGTGCTCCACCACTGCTGTGCCAGGTCAAAACAGCAACACCATAAAACCAACTAAAGACCAGCACCCACACCAAACACGTTTTCTGTATAATCCAAATTTATTAAAGTGCTGTGCATACTATAAGAGTTAAACACTCTCAAGTCCAGTAGATACGGGTGTACAGATCAAACTTCACAAGCTGCCTTGACAGGTTTCACTCAGTGAGCTTCCCCAAGGAGGCCACTCATCAGTCCCAGCAGTGCTATTGAATATATATGCCACGTGGTCCATATTAAGTCATATATTTCAGTTGGATAATGGGACTTCTTATAGCTAAAGGAGTTTGTCTCCGTGCTGGTAGTGTTCTGATGTCCATGGTATCACTGTATTTGGTCTTCTACTCTGCATTTGTATTCACATTTTTTTCTGAACATTGTCTCTATAAATTGCAAACTGTATAAATAGCACTACCTAAACAGCATGTGCAGAACAGAGACCATTACCAAGCAAATCTCATTATTTCCTTGCCTTGCACAGGGGCCATGGGAATTACAAAAGTAAAATCAATTCAGGTCCTCCCTGAATTTAAACATTTCTAATAGTGAACTACTTACTAATGCCTTATCGAGTTAAGTATCAAAAAGTGCAAATACTGTAGATGGAGAACATCTCATTAAATTCCCCCTAGGGTACAAATCGGACTTTCAACATCATAACGTAGATTACCTCTTGTTGCCATAATACTTGGAATTGAGGGGATTAGCCCGGCTTGTCTTGTAAACTGGACTCTTCATTTCTCCATCTTTGATCAGGGGGTACCCTTGTTGCTAGGACTGCTGATATGACGTACTGTTATGAAGACTGATCCTATTGTATGTAGTGGCCGGCAGAAGTGGAACAGAGTTCTGCTGTTGTCTGTATTAGACTACAGACTAGCTAATTTACTCATGCATAGGACCCTGCTGAAACATTTGATTAAAAAAAAATTAAAAATAGGTTGACTGTTCAAATGACAGTTTGGGGCATAATCATGTGTACCCCTGACTCTTCCCCCCCCCACCCCAAACCTCCTACCGACCCACTGCCACAGAAATCGCCCCTCATGCCGTTCAGATTCTGTACATAAATGATAATTGCACAAAGAGATCCTTAAGACAGTGCCAGTGGCTCAGACGCTTGCACGCTCGCCTCGGAGGTAGGAAGATCAGAAGATCATGGGTTCTAGACTCACGTCAAGAACTTGGTGCAGTACACCTTACTGATACTGTAATGCAGCACAGTGGTGTTGAGGCACTGTCCTTCAGGTGAGACCTAATCTGAGGTCCATTCTGCCCGTCTCTGGGGGCTGCCAAGGTGAAAATTAAAAACCCCACTTACTGTAAAAGTAGAGGAGTTTTGCTGTTGTCCTGGCCAACTTTCCTCCTGTCAGTAAAGCAGGTTCATGTAACCCACCCCAGGAAACAATTAGAAACAAACTGCCTACAGCTCAGTGTTCCTTCATGGTCAAAGCATTACAACAGAATAAATATGGGAAATTTTAGAGATGGAGGTCACCATTTAAAACTGAAAAATGATCAACACCATCAAATTGACATAAAAATCAAAGAGGATGACTGTATAGCCAAATTTAGTGGCATTTTGGTTAAGCAGAAATAATTATTACATCAGAGTATTCCTGCTGTGAGCTGGGTAAATAAGATAACTTGAAAGACATAGGCTTTGTATAATTGAATAGTGACTGTAAAGAACAAAGTAAGCACTTATATAGCAGCATAGACTGGAACATTGAGTCCTTCAACAGATTCTGGAAAATAAAACAAAAGATGCAGTATAAAGTTGAGAGAAACATCCAAGTACTCAGTCCCCAGCGGAGTAAAAGAGCAGAAGTCTAGTCTATAGTCTAGATGCATAATCTGTATGAAACTTCAAGAGTCCATGATAGTAATAATGAATTGATGGTTTCAGTTCTCAGAAGCAGTAAGTTCAAGAAAAAGCACAAAAGCCCTCCATTTTAACTAAAATTAGTCATACTCAACAAGCTGTGAGATATTTATTTCTGTTAAAATGTGCACTGGTGGTTGGCCTGTCAATGCAGCGACAGGGCTGCTGCTGCTCGCTATGTCAGTAGTCTAGGTTCGGGAATAAGCGAGGAGCATTGGGGGCAGGAGTATTACGTTTCCCAGAGGACATTTTACTCCAGGGAGTGAAGGCTGCCTCACCTCACTCTGTCACTGCCGCCTGTAGGAGTGCAGGCGGTCGTGCAGTGGTGGGATTGCGAAGAAGGGGGGGACGCTGCGGAGCACGTGCACATGTGCGATTCCGCTGGGACAGCTGTCTTGGTGCTGGTGTCCCTGTAGGGAGGGAGCCGTAGCAGGGAACAGCTAAGAGGTAAATCCCCTCTGTCTGGCTCCATGATTGCCAGCAAGACCAGAATGGTAGTATATCCATCCCACTGGATGTAGGACCAAAAACAGAATAAAAAAAAAAAAAAAAATTGCACAGATTTGTAAAGAAACCACCAAAATTCACTTAAGTTTTACTCCTCAGTATTGGAATCCTAAACTTAAAGCTGCCTATAAGGGTGCTGGAACCTGTTACTCATAGTACTGAACTTGAATTCTCAGTCATTGCACCACTTTCTTGAGCTAAGTTCTTTGGAATAGTCTCCCACGTTGCTGAACTTGAATTCTCATCATATCGAATCCTCTGCCTACTTTCCGCAATGCGTACCCTTCCTCCTCCATCCCCATCCTCTATCTCTTATGTTTTTCTACTTATCACAGCTTCACATGCCCCTGAACCTAAAGACCTGCCCCCAAACAAGACCCTGCTTTTATTCTGGCCATTACTCCTTAACGCCCTTGTGTACTCTGGACTTACTTCACCCACACCATCCCCCGCTACTTTATCCTCTGTACCTAGCCACCTAGCTTTTCTCCATCTCTAATTACCTACTGACCTAGCCCTCACTCCCCAGATACTTCCAGTACAGTGGCAGATCCAGGATTTTACAATGGAGGGTGCTGTGTTGGTGTGCCTACTTGATTTGCAACTTTTTATAATTATTTAAATATTTATACTGTCCTTTTCATTACATTTTTAACTGAAAATATAAACAATCTATAGTTTTGATTTTTTTATTTTCGTACAATCAGTATGTTAAACTTCTCCAGCAAAGTGAAATGCAACAGAAGCAAGTAAGTTACAATAGGGGAGGTGCACCTGCACTCTCTAAAATCCGCTAAATCTGCTACTGCCTAAGTATTCATCCCGACACAGAAGCCCCAGAATCCACTTCCTCGTCATCACCCTCCTTCTACTTGCTTCGGGTAATATTCATCCCAACCCTGGGCCTTCTGACCATACCTCTGCCTGTACCACTCCTATTTCTAAGGTGCCAAATTCTAGTTCCCCTCTAGTCCTCCTGAATGGCCTAAAAATCCTCCACTTAAATATCTGTAGCCTCATAACAAAAACTGACCTCTTGCAACCAATGGTTACCTCCCTCACACCTGATATTTTAACCTTAACAGAAACCTGGCTCAATGATAAAATACCCGCCCCTCTCTCTCCATTCCAGGCTACTCTATAGTTAGACAGAACAGGGCTGTTCGAGGAGATGGAGTAGCCATGTATATCCTGTCTTCACTTCAATACTCAACCATTCTCTCAACCTCCTCACCCTCCACTTATGAAGCCCTTGTAATAAACTTAGCCGTGCCCTTCTCCATCCCAGTCTTCATAGCTGGACTTTACTGCCACCCTGGTATCAAGCCCTTCATTACAACCAAACTTATTACCTCAGTAACGTCCCTCTCTCACACAGGAGAGCTATACATACTGGGAGTTGTAAACCTAAACTGGTTGTCCCCCACTACCTCCAAGATGCGAAGTGATATTTCTGCCCTCAATCTCACCCAACTCATCCACGATCCCACCCACCTAAATCATAAAACTCTACACCACTCCTTAATTGACTGGGCTCTTACTGCTCACCCCCATTGTGTCTTTAAATCAGGCTTCCTTCTGGATGCACTCAGCGACCATCACCCAGTCTTCTTTGTCAGAAAGGTCCACTGCCACACAAACTTCTGCAACTTTGCTCCTTCAACTCCCTAGACCTAAATCCCCTTCTCCATGATCTTGCCGTGTCTGATTGGTCTCGATAGTCTCTGCCCCTTCCGTAGATCAAGCCCTCGCCTATTTCAAAGGCAAATTCCTAGCTATCTGGAATACTTTTGCCCCTTTCAAGCACACTAAAGTACGTGGCAACCATCTTCCCTGGATCACCACTGAATTGCTGACCTGTCTCAGAGAGAGAGAGAGACAAAGCATGGAGAAAACATCAGGCCACTCGACTTCCTACAGATTATGCTTCATACCGCATGCTAAGAAATGCCTGCACAAAAGCTGCCAGACTAGCCAAGTCTGGGTATTTTAAATCGGCTTTCCTCAATAGTATTAATGCCCCTTTAAATTCTGGAAAGTGGGCCATGCTCTGTTCTCCTCCCCCCCCCCATGCTTAAAATAAATAATACTGTCGTGTCTGACCCGTGCCTGGTGGCCAAGGAGTTTAACTCTTACTACATTTCATGCGCCTCGGCCCTCCTAAAGTCCCTCCCATCTAACTTCCCCTCTCCTTCTCCCTCATCCTCTAGTACTCAAGCCCCATGTGCTCTCCCATCCTTCTCTTTCTCAGTCATCTCCCCTGATGATACACTTTCGGCCCTACTCTCTCTTAACCCATCTAAAGGCTCATCCCTGGATGATCTTGATGCTAAACCTCTTTTTCCCTCTCTGCACGTGCTATTGCTTATCCTCTCTCCTTAATCCTAAACCTTTCCTTTTCATCCTCATCTGTACCTTCATCCTGAAAACATGCAGTGGTCCTCCCTCTCCCAAAGGGCAGTGACCCCTCCTCCCCCTGGCAACTATTGTCCAATCTCTCTCCTCCCCATCCTTGCTAAGCTCCAAGAACACTTTTGTTCTCTCCCAACTCACCCCCTTTCTCTCCGACTCTTCCTTCACCCCATTCCAGTCTGGCTTTCAAAAGAACCACTCCACCACCACCTCCCTACTCAGGCTCACTGACTCCATCCTCACAGGGTTGGATAAAGGCCTCATCACCACAGCCATCTTCACCGACCTCGCCAAGACTTTCGACACTGTCTCCCATGTTCTGCTTCTTGACTCCCGTACAGCAGCCGGTCTGTCTTCCCCAGCATGCAACTGGTTTCTGACCTCTGGAATCCACTAATATTCTTCTTTTTTTTTTTTTTTTTAATCTCCTTCTCTCCAGTCATGGCCCGCGGAGCCTGTCTCAGGCATCCTGTCTGATCCTGCCCGCCTGAGGTCCCCCTGATCCTGTGCCTTCTCTCCCCCCCCACAGCAAGCACCCCCAGCTTAACCCCTCCGGGGAGGAGCCACCCATCCTCTTTGGGTGCTCTTAATTGTAGACTCTGGTTGTGGGAAGTGGGGCCCGGGCAGAGGACCTGGAAGGCCAGGCAGGGTGGATCCAGCAGTGAGCATGGGGATCAGGTGTCGTCACCTGCCCCGCGGAGACTGGTTTTCCGTGTTCTTGGTGCCCCCCCCCGTGTAGTGCACCCATGACGGGCGGGCGCATAGCAACCTTGCCCATGTCATCCATACTGATTGACATGCAGTCGACGCGCTGCAGCATCCCCGATCTCCACCGGGAGCTGGTGGCGGGCGATATCCCTCCCTCCCGGAGGAGAGCAACCTTGCAGGCGCTCAATCCTCGCCCATCCCTGCCAACCCGGCGCCTAAACTAGCTCCCGAACTTGGGTTGCTGGTGTGGCATCTAGTGCCTCAATCCTCAGCACTGCTGGGCTGGCCTCTAATATTACTTCTGGCAGTGCTCCTTTAAGACAGCACTGCCCCAGAGCCAAAATGAAATGTATGCTAATGATGGAATCTTTAGCTTGTGCATTCAATTCAAAAGCTGCCCAGTTCAACTGCCTAGATTCTGACCCTCAGATTTTTTCTCTCCGCTGCAAAGACTAGACACCCTGGAGATTTTCTCTCTCACAAGTCGTTTCTGAAGTGACATTTGATCAAAAAAAAAAAAAGTAAGTATTTTTTTATTTTATTCATAGCTGCCTAGTTTGTGTTTAGTTTATTTGTTTTACCTCAGTTAAGTAAATTTTACTGCAGTTTTGTTTATATTTGCGGTTCCTCTTGGTTTCTGGGAACTGGGAGGTAACTGACTATTGTTTACCTCAGATCAGAACTTTTAAACTTGGTTCCGATCACTTTTGCGGTATTTTTTATTTAAAATTGTTCACTTTTGAACCGGGTCTTTTCGGTTCCTTTGAGCGGTTCCCCGGTTTCAGAACTGTTCAGAACAGATACATTTAATCTTTTTCACAGTTCCCGAACTGACCGCAAACCAATAACGTTCTTGATTTCGTTATCGGTTCCCGGTTCCTGTTTTCTTCTTTTTCACCCAGAAATGTCAGATAAACCCAAGGAGAAAACAGCACCTCCTGGTTTTAAAAACTGTCTAAAATGTTCAGAAGTGTTTGCCAAAGCAGATGAGCATGATTTATGCTTAGTCTGTCTTGGGCAGCAACACTTCTCTGTTGAATGTGAAATCTGCAAGTCTTTCCCTCCTAAGACGATTGAAAAACATCAGGAAAGACTGCAAAGAAGAATGAAAGATGGGTCTATGTGCTCTGATCAGTCCACCCCCTCTAAGTCTTTGGCTGAACCTTCCAGGGCCACAGAAACCACCACTGATATGGGTGAGGGCCTTGGCAAGAGAGGCATCGAACCTGCTGACTCACCAAGAAACTTAAGAAAACTAAGCACACTGAGACCCCGGCTGGAATACCACAAGGGGCTCCTCAAGTGCCTGCTCCTACACCAACACCTGCTGACTTAGCTCAGGCTATGGCTTTATTACAGATGCTGCAGGGCTTATTATCCCTTAAGTAGCCTGTTACCACTCCTGTAGAGAAATCGGCTGCTTTTGCTCCACCCTTAACTACTGAAACAGTGGATTTTGAAGAAGATTATGAGGCAGAGGAGGGTATTGAACCTGAAGTCTCCCCTGAACAGGATTTTGGTTCACCTCCCAGACCTACTGAGGATTATTCCTCACATTTTTCTTTTGTAAAGAAGATGGTTGAGACTCTAGACCTTGCCACTGCAGAAGAGGTGCAAGATGAGGAGGAAGCTCATTGCATGGAGTTAATGGGGTTAACACCCACTGAAAGGCTCCTGCTTCCTATTTGCAAGTTTTCCAAAAGGACATATTAGAAATTCTTAAAGCACCTAACACTATCACACCTATTGATAAGAAGTGTGATAAAAGAAGTACCAGTTAGATAGGTCAGGGGTGGAGTTTTTATTCACCCACCCTGACCATCAGGGAATTGTGCAGCAGGCTGCCTATGAAAGGGCTAAAATACCTCTGTCCTCTCATCCTTCTGAGAAGGATTCTAGAAAAATTGATAGTATGGCAAAGAAAGGGTACCTATCTGCCTTTCTTGCAGTCAGACAAGCCAGCTATCAGACATATGCAGCCCTCTATCAGAAGGCTCTGTGGCAGTCCCTCCTGGATACTGCTGAAACAAGCCCTTTCACACCAGTGTCAGAAATAGTGGATACTGCTAAGTTAGACTTGGAAGCTTCCAGGTATCAGTTTCAGATGGCAGCTGACACAAATGATAACAGCTGCAAGGTGGATGGCAGGTATGGTGGCCATGAGGAGATTTGCCTGGCTTAGAGCTACTAACCTCACTCAGGATACCCAGAACAAGGCCACGGACTTTCCAGTTGAAAATAACTCATTTTTTTGGAGTTCAGACTGAGGCCTACATGAAAAGGGTGGACGACTAGAAAGCCACCTATCGCAATAACTCTGCCAAGGAGAAACCTTCACCTTCTTCCTCTTCTTCTATGTATGGAAGGGGTGGCAGGGGTAGGGCTTATTATAGAAAAACTTTTTACCAGGTACAGGCTGTGACACAGCATCAGTACTAGCCCCAGCAGGTTAGTTTCTTTAGAGCTAGAGGCAGAAGGGGCTCCGGGCATGGCTCGCAATCTGCCCAACCTTGGCAACAGTCCAAACAAAATACCTTACTTGTCTCTTCAGACAGCCTCCCCCACTACCTGTAGGGGGCAAACTGACTCACTACTTCCCAGAATGGCTAAAGATCACCACAGACAAGTGGGTTCTGGAAGTGATGAGTCTGGGTTTATCCCTAAGTTTCAAATCCCTTCCTTCTTTAAGAACAAGACTGTTCAGGGCAGTTCCTTTCACAGAGAGAAAGCTACTGGAATAGGAGGTTCAGGCTCTGTTTTTATCAAGAGCAACAGAACCTGTCCCTTCGAGGCAAAAAGGCCAAGGATTCTATTGAAGGTACTTTCTGACAACAAAGAAAAATGGGGAGTGGCAGCCTATCCTAGACCCCAGACTACTAAACAAATACCTGGTAAAGCCCAGGTTCAAAATGGTCACACTGGCCATGATTCTGCCAACACTACAGAAAGGAGACTGGCTGGCCTCCTTAGACCTAAAGAATGCATACTTCCTTATTCCTATAAGGGAGTCGCACAGAAAGTACCTAAGGTTCAGACTCCCTTCAGGCCACTACAGATTCTCAACATTACCCTTTCGTCTCGCTTCAGGACCAGGAGTGTTAACCAAGTGCCTGGCAGTGGTGGTGGTGCACCTAAGAAGACTAGGTGTTTCAGTTTTCCCCTACCTGGATGATTGGCTAATCATGGGAAAGTCTCACCAGCAGGTGAGAAAGCACCTACAGGTAACACATGACCTGTTGTAGTCCTTAGGGTTCCTCATCAATGCCAGAAAGTCAGTTCTAACTCCTGTACAGGTATTACAGTTCATAGGTATAGAACTGAACACCATTGTGAGAAGAGCTTACCTCCCTCAGGAGAGAGTAGCCAGCATTTTGCACCTGGCAAGTTCATTCTTCCTGAACAAACCAAAGCCAGCCAGACGGTTTGTGCAGTTGCTAGGCCACATGGCCTCAGCAACTGGCACAGTCCTGGGTGCCAGGTTTCAAATGAGACATGCTCAGTTCCACCTCAGGGCACACTGGTGCCAGAGGCGGGATCCCCTCTCAAAACCCATCCCAGTAACAAAGGAGTTACTGCAGGCACTCCAGTGGTGGATGGAACTGGACAACCAAAGGGAAGGGGTCTCCTTCCTGCAGGAATCTCCATCACTAGTTCTCATAACAGATGCTTGTCTGCTAGGGTGGGGTGCTGACTTAGGGGAGCATACCACCAACAGCACATGGTCAAGTGCAGAATCCCTCCAGCATATAAATCTGCTGGAGCTGGGTGTAGTTTATCTGGCCCTTCAGGGCTTCTCAAGCTCAGATCGCAGCCAGCCTCAGTGATCTTGATTGCCCCAGACGGGGCCAGACAGCCTTGGTACTCTCCCCTGCTCTCTATGTCTGTGGCTAATCCAATTCGCCTATCCCAGAGGTACAACTTGCTGACCTCCTTCCAAGAGAGAGTCATTCATGTACCCCAACCTCAGGTCCCTCAGACTCAAGGCATGGTTCTTGAGGACTTAGAGTATGCAGGCACGCAACTCTCTAAGGACATCCTGGAGGTTCTTAGAGGGTATAGAAAACCTTCCACCATGAAAACCTATGCCTCAAAGTGGAAAAGGTTTTCCATATGGTGTATGGATAATGGTGTGGTCCCAGCTCAAGCTGGCATACCAGTTTTGCTAGACTATTTAACACACCTGCATTCCCAGGATCTGCAACATTCATCCTTGAAAGTGCATTTGGCTTCAGTATCCGTATACACTTCGGCTGAGAAGGATGTCTCCTTGGTATCAAATCCTATCTTCAAGAGAATTTTCAAGGGGTTTTCCCACCTGTACCCACCCTCACAGGGAGCCAGTGCCAGCTTGGGATCTAAACATTTGCATTGCTCAGCTTATGCTTCCCCCTTTCGAGCCCATGGTCTCTGCAGACCTCAAGTTTGTTACTTGGAAAGCAGTTTTGCTGGTGGCCATCACTTCTGCCAAGTGAGCTCCAGGCCCTGTGTATTGAAAAGGATTATATTTCTTTTCACAGGGACAAAGCAGTGTTGAGAACAAATAGTAAGATCTTACTTCAAGAGGGTTCCTGCAGTAGGTCTTCACATATAGGACTGCGCCCTCTGGCGTCAGGTCCGCACGGCAAACTTGTAGATAGCAGTCATCAGCGGAGACCGCCCCCGACGTCGGGGCATCGTGATGTCAGCCTGACTATAAAAGGGGCGGTCCCCACCTACTCTCCAGTTCGTTCCCACCATCGCCTCAGTCACGTTCAGCTCGCGTCAGAACAGCTAACGTCCGCATTGTATTTCTCGAAGTATTTCTTCGCCTCTTGTAAAATTCTTAAAAACATTTTTCTTCAAATTGATGTCTTCTAGACAGAAGAAAAAGTGCTGTAAGTGCTGTGCTCAAATCCTGCAGGGGGATGACCATTCCCGCTGCCTCCTCTGCCTTGGTTCGAAGCATGACGTCCAGGAGTGTTCCATCTGCCAGGCCTTCAACCAGGCGACCAGAACCAGGCGCAAGAGGTCCCTTGAGGCCCATCTATTGACCTGACGCTTGGCGTCTATGGAAAGGGAGCTTTAAAAACTTCAGGAAAGATCGTCGTCGCCGGCCCCTAAGAAAAAGAAAAGTAAGGAGAAGCGCCGGCACAGGAGTCCGTCGCCATCTGGGAGGCCGGCAACCGTGAGTACTTTTTCGGGTGCCCCGTCCGCTTCTTTGGGCCGGGCCCCTTCTCCCCCTCCTGCCGAGGTGAGCGGGCAGCCGGGGTTGCCTCTTTGGAGGTGGTAATTCTGTCGACTGATCCTGCTGGTAAGTCACCACTCGCCTCCGGCGAAGGGCGCACGGCCTCTGCCGATCAGCCTAGTGGCAGCCTCCCAGCCATCTCTAGCCCGGACGGATCTGTTCCATCGGACGCCGGCTCCTCCGATGCCCGTGTAGATCCACCCACTCTCCCAACAGACTCCAGTTTGGCCCCCGACGTCGGACAGAGTGAGGGACCAGTTGACCCGTCGTCTCCCAGGGTCCTCCACCCTAGAGACTCTCCACCCGATCCTTTGCTGTTTGCCTTAGCAAAGTCGTGATCAGACCTGCCGTCGGGGGACCTTCCTGTCTCCCCCCCCTTCACCAGGCCTTCCTCCGTCGCCGGAGTTCATTCCGCTGCCAACAGAGGACCCTGGGTATGGAGCCTCCACCCGCCAGTACTTCGGGCGCGCTCCAGGTCCCGATGCCCCCTCCGGGCTCCATGGCACCTCCCCCTGCAGGCCCTTCATCTGGGTTCATTCCACAGGAACCCTCCTTCCCGCATGCGAGCGCCCCTCCGTCGGTTACTCATTATCCGACATCGGGTCAGGTGCCTCTGTCGCTGGGCTATCAGACGCCGGGTTTTCAGATGTCATCATTCCTGACGACGGGTTATCCTACTCCAGAACATCCCGTGCCGGGCTACCCAAGGTACCCATATTATCCGTCCTGGCACTATCCGCAGTACCAGAGTTATCAGAGTTATCAGCCACCACCTCCTTCTCCTCCTCTTCTGGTGCTGGAACTTGAGTCCGTCCCTCGTTGGTGGAAAGAGGCTAGAGAGCAGCTTGTGTCAGAGTTGCGACAGCCGGTGAGGGAGCCACCCTCGGTTACGGTGACCTCTCCACTGCCTCCTGTCTCCAGAATCCGTACCTCTATTTTGGTAGGCGTTACTGAACCAGACCCTTCTGTTCCTTCTGGCTCTGATTCCTCTGACACTAGTTCCGACTCGGACTGGTCGGACCCCAGATCTCCCATGGAGGTTCCTCCAAAAGACTCACCAAAGTTCCCTCCAGAGGATCCTTCCTTTGGAGACGTGCTGCGTTCAATTCAAGTGGCTGGTGGTTGGCCGTCCAAAGAGGTTGATCCCTAATGCAAACGCCTTGCGTAGCGCTTGGATCTGGCCATCTCTGACCCTATTCCCATTCCGCCGTGGATGGGACCTCACGAGGACCTAGTTACCACAGGGCAACAACCATCCTCCATTCCCACGGTCTCCCGCAAAGCTGACTGCACCTATTATCCCCCGGAAGGGATTTTTCACCTGAACTCCCATCCCAAGGCTGACTCTATGGTCATCACGGCAGTTCACGACTGCTCAGCTCAGCCCAGACATCTGAGTTCTTCCCCTTCCGACAAGAACTCACGTCAGCTTGACCAGTTTGGGCGAAAAATGTATTCGTCATCTTCTTGTGCAATTCGTTCCCTCAATTACGTCTTGCACATGGTTGCCTTTCAAAAAGCTTCTCTTTTGGACCTTGAAAGGGACCTCCAGGATGTTCAAGATGAAACCCTGAGGAAGAAGCTCTTGGATAAAGTAAGGATGGGAAAATCCTCATATCGCCACGCCCTTCGGGGTACTCACAACTCGGTGGACTCAGTGGCGAGAGCAGCTGCCACAGGGATCTGCCTCCGACACCTCTTCTGGCTTCGTATAGCGGGACTGGCACAGGACGTGCAGTCCTCTCTGTTGGATGCCCCTTTCAGGGGTTCCGTCTTCTTTGGCGGTGACACTAAAGACATCATTACCGGGCTGCAGGAGAGCGGACGCTCCTTGAGGGACGTCCGTTCCTTATACAAGAGGGGACAGAAAAAGCAGCCCTTTCGCCGCCAAAGAAGGTGGAACAAATCCCAGGCTAATCGCCAGGCAAAGAAACGCGCACCTGGATCAGGAGCTCAAACCCCACAGTCCAAATTTCAAAAACGAGCCTCTGGGGCTAAAGCTCCCCTTCCCTCGGTGTCCTGACTCCTTTCTCCTCCTTCCGCTAGTTCCGGTACATCAGGAGGAACCTGTCGGAGGGAGGTTTGGCCTCCACCTGGAAGGTTGGAGGTCCGTCAAAGCAGAAAACTGGGTGCTTCAGCTCATCCAGCAAGGTCACTCGATAGAATTTAGCGAAATCCCAGCCCCTCAACCTCCAGGATGGTCCTTCTATCCTTGGATCAGGTCCCCATAGTCTCTCAAGAGATCCAGGCACTTCTTCTAAAGAGAGCCATAGAGCCTGTCCCGTTAGGCCAAATAGGAAGGGAATTTTACTCCCACTTCTTCCTGGTTCCAAAGAAAACGGGTGACCTGAGACCGATCCTGGACCTCAGAACACTAAATATCTTCGTCGAACACAAGAAGTTTTGTATGTTGACCCTTCAGGGGCTCCTTCCCCTGCTCCATCAAAACTCTTGGCTGTGCTCCCTAGACATGCAGGATGCTTATCTGCATATCCCTATCCTCCCGGCCCACCGCCGCTTTCTCTGCTTTTTTTTCCGGGAGAAACATTTTCAGTTCTGAGCACTCCCGTTTGGCCTTTCTTCGGCCCCCCAAGTGTTCACCAAATGTCTAGCGGTGGTGGCGGCCTTTCTGCGCCGCCAGGGCATTTATGTCTTCCCGTACCTGGATGACTGGCTCCTCTCAGCACCCTCTCCTACCAGCCTGAAAGAGGCTCTCTCTTTTACCCTGAGCTTGTTTGCTTTACTGGCATAACGGTCAATTTTCCCAAGTCCCAACTAGTACCCTCACAGAGACTCCAGTTCATTGGAGCTGTACTAGACACAGTTCAGGGCAAGGCTTTCCTACTATCAGATCTGGTCGAGACTCTTGCTTCTCAAGCCACATTTGTGGCACAGGCCCGTTGGATCCCTGCACACTCGGTGCTTCGTTTATTGGGTCTGATGATGGCCGCCATTTCGACAGTCCCAGTGGCCAGGCTTCACATGAGGGTCACCCAGTGGTCTCTTCGAGTCCAATGGGACCAGAGGACGGACGACATGAACCAGAAAGTCATGATCTCTAACAGCCTCCAGAGAGATCTGCGCTGGTGGCAGGATCTCTCGAATTTGTAGAAGGGGGTCCCTTTCCTTCCGACAGTTCCAACTCAAATTCTCACTATGGATGCCTCAGATCTGGGCTGGGGTGCTCATCTGGGGTCTCACAAGACACAGGGGTCTTGGTCCGATCAGGAGCTGATGCTCCACATCAGTGTTCTGGAGACCAGGGCGGTTCTTTACGCACTCCAGGCATTCCAGTCGCTGTTGGTTCCGGGATCTGTCCTGGTACAGACAGACAACATGTCCACTGTCTGGTACATAAACAAGCAGGGGGGAACCAGATCCTACCATCTTTGCCGAGAAGCCATGAGGGTGTGGTACTGGGCAACTCAGCACAGCCTTTATCTGACAGCAGTTCACATTCCGGGCATCATTAACATCCTGGCCGACAGTCTAAGTCGATCAGTGGCCCAGGCCCACGAGTGGGAGCTCAAGTCAGAGGTAGTCCAAGACCTTTTTCTTCGATGGGGTCGACCAGAGATGGAGCTGTTTGCCTCCCCATACAGCGCAAAACTACCTGTCTTCTGCTCGCTTGTTCCCGGGCATGGTGCTTTTTGGCGAGACGCACTGTCTCTTTCATGGACAAGGCGGTTTCTGTACGTCTTTCCTCCCTTTCCTCTAATTGAGAAGGTCCTGGTGAAACTTCAACAAGAGGGGGGCCCACACAATCCTGATTGCTCCTCTTCGGCCACACCAAATTTGGTTCCCTCTTCTGCGACACTTGGCACTGGAGCCTCCAGTTCCTCTGCCCATTTCTCACAACCTTCTGACTCTGGAGCAGGGCACCCTGGTGCATCCGAGCCTTCAGTCTCTCCACCTTCATGTGTGGCACCTGTGGACATAGCGATTTCTTGCTATGGGGTCTCTTTGCAGGTTGCGCACATTCTAGTGGAGGCCAGAAAACCCTCCACTAGATCCACTTACGCTATGAAGTGGAAGAGATTCACGATATGGGCCCAAGCAAGGAGCTGGGATCCATTTTCGAGCTCAACATCCCAGGTTCTAGAGTACCTCGCACATCTGTCTGAGGTGGGCCTTAGCTATTCCTCCATTAAGGTCCATCCCTCTGCGGTATCGGCCTACCACCTCCCGGTGGAGGGCAAAACCTTGGCTCAGATGGAGGCTGCTAAAACCTTTTTAAAAAGCATCCTTCATTTAAAACCTCCGATCTGGAATCCTTGTCCACCCTGGGACCTGAATTTCATGCTCGAGAAGCTGACCTTACCACCGTTTGAACCAGCTTCTTCTTGCGACTTGCATTTCCTCTCTTGGAAGACTGTTTTTAGTCGTTGTCACTTCAGCCAGAAGGGTTTCCAAACTACAGGCCTTCATATGTGAAGAACCTTATTTGATTTTTCATGAGGACCGAGTAGTCCTTTGGACTAACCCTTCTTTTCTGCCCAAAGTTGTTTCAGAAACCACTTTGAATCAGAGCGTGGAATTACCGGTGTACTATCCACAGTATTCCAACAGGGGGGAACACCTGCTGCACACGCTTGATGTGCACCATATCCTGAGGTACTATACGAACAGAACTAAAGAGGTTAGGAAATCTAACCAACTGTTCATAGCCTTTGCCCCTCAGTGCCAAGGCAAGGATATTTCCAAGCAGACCATCTCCCGATGGCTAGATAACTGCATCCATTTTTTGTACACGAAATATGGGAAGTCCCTTCCGGTGGCAGTCAAAGGCCACTCCACCCGTAGCGTGGCTACCTCTATTGCCTTTTTCAGAAATGTGTCCATGGCAGAGATCTGTGCTGCGACCACTTGGTCGTTTGTTCACACCTTCACTAAGCATTACAGTCTGGACATTGCCTCTAGGCGCAGAACTGGCTTTGGACTTGCGATCCTGCAAGGCCTTCTGTCGTGATTACTCTTGGCGACTTCTCCTCCTCCCGGATGCACCTATGCCTTATTTTTCTTTGGGACTGCTTGGTATTCAGTCCTATATGTGAAGACCTACTGCAGGAACCCTCTCGAAGTAAGATATATCAGTTACATAAGAACTTACCGTAACAGTAGATCTTCGAGAGAGGTTCCTGCAGTAGGTCTAGTTTCCCTCCCTCCTTCCCAGCGGTTTTTGGATGCTTTACTTTCCATTCTATCTAGTCCGGCTCGACTACAGTGGAAGGAGGGTCTTTGGAGTTCACTCTGGTTTTCTCCTTACCTATCCTTAGGTCTCTGTTGGAAAAGAACTGGGGCGCGGGACCGCCCCTTTTATAGTCGGGCTGATGTCACGACACCCCGAAGTCGGGGGCGGTCCCCGATGATGATTGCTATCTACAAGTTTGCCGTGCGGACCTGACGTCAGGGGTCGCAGTCCTATATGTGAAGACCTACTGCAGGAACCTCTCTCAAAGATCTACAGTTACAGTAAGTTCTTACGTAACTGCTATTTCCTTCTCAAAGTGGTCTCAGACTTCCATTTGAACCAGTCTGTCACCCTGCCAGTCTTTTTTATTGAGCATTCTAGCTCAGGGGAATGTAGACTGCACAGTCTGGATGTAAAAAGAGCTTTGAGTTATTACCTGACTCACACCAGAGACCATAGACAGGATAAGCAACAGCTTTTCCTCACCTATGGAGAGGTAGATAAAGGGAAACCTGCCACAAAAAGAACCATCTCTCGATGGATAGTTCAGTGTATCCAGCTTTGCTACTCAAAAGTGGTCAAGGAAGCCCCAGCCGGTCTCAGAACTCATTCCACATGGGGTACATCTGCCACCCATTGTAGCTGCCAGGGAGGTTCCACTGTTGGAAACCTGTTAAGCGGCTACCTAGAGGTCAGTTAACACCTTTCCAAAATATTACAGCCTGGACACCCAGTCCAGAAGTGATGCCAGGTTTGGCACAGCAGTCCTGCAGAGTCTTTTTCCTAAATAGGTTCCGTGCCCACCTCCAAAGGCACTGCTTCGTAGTCTGCAAGAAGTAATAATATTAGTGGATTCCTGGGGTTAGAAGAAAATATTACTGACCTGTTGTAATCTTGTTTCTTCCAACGGGATCCACTAATGGCACTTGGGTTAATATCCCAGTACTGACACTGTAGTGCAGCATGAGAGGGGTGCTGCACTTCTGAGGTGCCGTCTTTCGGATGAGACGTTAAACCGAGGTCCCATCTGTCTGGAATGGTGGTAGTTCAGGTGGATGTTAAAGATCCCATGGCACTTATCGAAAAGAGTAGGGGGATTTTATTGAAAGAATGGACTTCAGTACATAAAATACAATAAGCAATCAAACAGAAATCATAACAGAAACAAAAAGGAGAATACAACAAAGCAATCAATCAGTCCATGTATTACAGTTTATCCAATAACTTGCAAATTGTTCATATGGTCCATTAGTAGAGTCAAAGTGCATAAGTCTTTTCACTGCCTTACAGACCATGGCAATCAATTCTTCATGTAGAATATGTTTCTGTTGCAGAATCCAAAGGCACCTAGATTGCCAAATGTGAAATCTCAAAATACAAAAAATAACATAAATAGTTGCACTATTATGTTTGACAAAGGTATTCGGAAAAGGACCAAACATAACTGTAGGATAATCAAGAGACGAAATTCAGGCACATTCAGTAATCAGCCAGTAAACATAAAATGGTTTAATATAGGAACATTCAAAAATAAATGATATTGGGTTTCTAATATTTGAACGCAATCAGATCTAGGGCAATACCTTTCTGATAATTGTTTGTGTTTACTATTGCTCTTAACTCCTAATTTACCATAGTTTCCTAACCATACACAGTCCCAAGCATAAGGCGGAATGCGTTCATAAGGAACTGTTAAATAACCACCTGTCTATTTGGTGGACAATCGGGGAAAAACACCTCAGAGGTACGTTCTATGGAGAGAATGTATCTATACAATTTCTTCCTATCGTAAGTCTGCAAATGCTGAAGGGTAAAATCCCATTAATGAGCTGCTTCATACATTCCTGCATATACGTAGGTAACTCTGATAGTCTGGATAACAGCCTGGGTTTCTTCTCCTGCCAACCGGGCCGACATACGTTTAGCCAGTGCTCCATGAAAGGTCTCCAAATAACATACCCAGGTTTCAAAATTGTCCCCAAGTTATATGTAAAAAAAAAGACTCAAAAAGAAAGCAATAGGGTGGAGCATAGAGTCTCCACCTTCCGTGATTGGGAGATAAGTTAATTCCCTTTTAAGAGGATTTAAACGAGACCCCCAAAAAGCTTGAAAAAAAACACTAAAAAGCTGCATCCACATACAAAAAGGGGGCGGAAAAATATAACTAATATATAAAAAAAATAGGGGCTAGGATTGTTTTAATCAGCAAGACCCTCTTTTTTTTTGGAAAGTGGCATTCCTTTCCAGTCC
This sequence comes from Neoceratodus forsteri, assembly GCA_016271365.2. Taxonomy (NCBI): domain Eukaryota; kingdom Metazoa; phylum Chordata; order Ceratodontiformes; family Ceratodontidae; genus Neoceratodus; species Neoceratodus forsteri. The sequence continues at coordinate 880,072,116 of CM057455.1, read as the reverse complement.
CTCACTAGTCTAAATCCCCTAGTCAATGCTATCTCCCAATTGTACCCCGCTATATCACCAGGACCAAAAAACACCCCCAGGATTTTAATAGGTGCTCTGGAAACAGAGATCCCTGCCACACTTCCAGTTTCAAGCACAGGAGTAGATCCAGTGACAACCCCAGTACTCTTACTATAATTAATTCGGGAACCAGAAATGCTTAAAAAAAGGCGGATAGATTCTTGCAAGGCCAGAACAGAAAAATGAAGGGGTAACAGTAAAACTAAATCATCTGCATAAGCCAGCACTTGCTGTTGTGGCATAGCAGGAGATATGTCAAGACCCCGTATAGCTGTATTGGAGTGTAATAATCTAATAAAAATGTCAGTAGAAAAGGCATATAGGGTAGGGATCAGTGGGCAACCTTGTCGTACACCCTTAGTAATAGCCAGTTTCCGTCCCAACCATCCATTTACATTAGGTATAAGAACTGCCCCCTTATACATTGCTGAGATCCAAAAAACAAAGGCATCCGGTAACACAAAGGCTTTCAATACCAAAAAGAGAAATTTGTGAGATACCCGATCAAAGGCCTTTTCTTGATCTAACCCAAAAACAAAACCCTGTAATTGGCCAAGGTCACCCCTAGTAAAAACCTCTCTAAGGTAGATCAGGTTATCCTGCTGTTTTCTGCCCCAAACTGCACAGGTCTGTGCAGGATGAAGAAGTAGTGGAGTAATCCTAGAAAGCCTGGCCAGAAGGATTTTACTAAGGATTTTCATATCAGAATTTAGGAGACTAAGAGGACGCCAATTGCCAATATCTGTCTTGTCCCCTTTTTTATATATAAGAAGCAAAATTGCCTCTTTCATAGAGGGAGCATAATATCCAGAATGTAAAATATAATTCAAAAGAATAACCAGAACAGGGCCGATGGTCTGTAAAAAGGTTTTATAAAACCCTGCACTAAGACCATCCGTACCCGGGGCTGACTGAGAGGCCAAATCATACATAGCAGAGGTCACTTCTTCCAAAGTAACATCCACTGCTAGATTATGCTGTTGATCCCCCGATAAACTCGGTAACTGTAAATCCTTTAAAATCTTGTTAATGGCATTGTCATCCAAAATATTATCAGGGGCCAAGCTAGAGGATAAATAATTTTCCACAATGTTCAGAAGTTTTTTTGGGTCACTCACAAGATGCCCCTGCTCATCTGTTAGGGAGGTAATAAGTTTGGAATTCACTCTCTTCTGAATTTCCTTGAAAGGGTCCAAAGAATGTTTGGACAGTTGTGTGCCAAACCTTAACTCTTGGTCTAAAGACCTCCCCCTGTTATATTGTAAATCCACCATTTGCCTCTTAATAGTGGCAATAAGGTCACTATAGTTATGTGTAGTCATCTCAGCAAGTGAGATGAGATGTTGTAGCTGGTGTCTGAGCTTTAAATATCCCATGTATTCCTTCTGGGACTTAACATGAGCCTAATGCTGAAAAAAAGTTTTCCAGCTCAGTTTAGTATCATCCCACCATTCTAAGATGGAATCATAGCATTCAAAACAAACAACCAGGCATGATCTTTCAACCATAACTGTTTAAGAATAGGGTCCTCCAACAATGTTTCATTTAATCTCCAAATATTCTTCTGACATCTAGGGGCCCGTCCCAAGAAATAGAGACTGTAAGAACATTATGGTCTGAAAATTCTATTGGTTTAGAGGAGGCCTGTACTATATGTAAAACTGCAGACAAAAAAACAAAATCTGTTCTCGTCCGAAGGACACCCCGAAAATAAGTATAACTCCCCGTAGGATATAAAACCCTGTAAGCATCCACTAAATGGGCCGTAGAAACTATTTTATTTAAAGCAACTGAATCACAAAATAATTTGTCAGTTTGGAGTCCTCCATCAGTTGTAGATAAACCACAATTAAAATCACCCAACCAGATTACCAGCTGGGAAGTATGCAAATAAGGCTGGACCTCTTTAAAAAGAACTATCCGTTGTGCTTTTGTTTGTGGAGCATAGACAGTAATAATCCTTAGCCTTGCTGCATAAATGGAGACATCCAAACACAGAGCCCTCCCAGGGTGAATATCAACCAATCTAGACACAGAAAGGGTAGAACTAAAAAAAAGAATACCCAAACCATCACAAGGATCCTCCCCAATGGACCAAAACGATGGGCCCAAATTCCAACAGTTGGAGGCATGTTGGAGTTCCTGAGATGTCTTCAAACGGATGTCGTGTAAACAAACAATATCCAAATTAAAGGTTTTAAGAAGTGAAAAAACCCAATACGCTTCTTCACACCCTTTAACTCATTTATATTTAATGTGGAAATCGTTAAAGAAGACATATCAGGAAAAAAGGTAAGGAAATATAAAAAAACAAAAACAAAGAGATAACCTAAGGGGGGTTTACCCATTTGTCTACGTCTAGTCCGTTTGGCAATAGAATCGTCAGTTCTAGTTTCTGAATCTGTGTTGGAAACAGAAGAAGTGTCAGTGTCATCTCCAGAATCCCCACCGATATCCTCCTCTGGGGGGAAAAAACATTCCCTACCTTTACAGGCTCCCTTTGAGCAATAGTTTTAAGGGGGGGCTTGGGTTCTATCATGGCTTTACCACGTCTGTTCCGTTTCCTAGGTTGCACAATCTTGAAAGGGGCTTCAGAGGGGGGAGGTGGGGGGGCATGCGAGCCTCAGTGTCCTCCACAGAAATAGCAGCATGAGTATCAACATCAACTGGAGCCAAGTCTGCTTCTGCTTGTGCAAAAGGGGGAGCAACGCTCGTGGTGTTAATAAGGCTAACACTAAGAGGAACTACAGGGACGGGAGTCTGAACAGAGTCTGAGGGTTTAAGCACAGCATTGTCAGACTTTTGGGCAAATGCATGCTGAGCCTGAGTAATAAGTCCTTTATGAGAGGGACAATCAGCTCTATTGTGAGAAGCCCATGGACAGCGCCCATAGGCATGACCTGTCTGTTCACATAGATTACATTTAAAGAGAGTCAGGCAAGCCGAAACCAAATGCCCATACTCCAGACAATGACTACATTTAGAAGTGTCACAGGCCGAACTTAGATGCAAACGAGACCCACATTTAAAGCAGGATCTAGGTTGTCCAGTGTAAAAGATAGACCCCCTATCTTTCCCTAAAAAGAACACACTAGGTAGATATACAGGACCAGAATTAGAGGAGAAAAGCTTCACCTTCACCTTCCAACTGCCATCCCAGATTTTTTCACTATCCAGAATGGGAGTAGGCCTCCCCAAAATCTCACAACGCTTCGCTAACAAAACAGAATATCTTCAATATTGACTCCTTCATTCTTAAATAAAATAGTGATGGTTTTGATCAAAGGTTTTGTGAGCGGAATAGCTTGAAATGGAACCCATAAAGGGTCGTTCTTAAGAGACGTATATTGTGCCTAGAACCTGTCAAGGTTAGATACATTTTTAAAACGAATGTCATAATTACCATTCCCTAATGAAATCAAGGCAAATATTTCTGAAGAGAAATATTTCATAGATTGGTTTAACAAATTCCTGGCTATAAACAATCTATCAGGAGCGTGTTCTAAGCCCCCCTTGTATAACAACTGGACTGCGTTCCTCCTAGGGGCAGGTTCCCCAGTAGAGTGGAACAAATCAGCCAGTCGAAACATGGGGGCCATAGAAGACAAATTCTGGTGCTCTGCCATGATAGCCGAGCTAGGGCCCCATCCTAACCTCAGAAGGCAATGCTTTGTCATTAATAACCTGGGGAGTAGACACAACTACAGAAGGAACAGAAACATTAGGTAATGCAACAGAAGTGTTACCCCGGGGTATGATGGAGCTCTTCGAAGAACTGTCATTGGTGGCCACAGTAGCAGTTGAGGAACACAGCTTTTGAAAAGTGGGGTCTGTCGGATCAGAAATCCACTGACCTGAAGCCCCAGGAATCCAGCCAGCCTCAGTTAAGGCTCTTTCAGGGGACCAGGAGGCATCTTGTACTGCAGGGGGTTCAGGGGCTAAATCTCCCCATTTCATCGATTTTCTGCGGTCCGAAAAGGAAAAAATACGCTCCATAACCACCGGAGCAGCCGTTGAACATGCCGGTATCTCCGGGACCTTCCGAGTCAACCCAAGTCGTGCTTTCTTGTTGGTAGTATCCACTGGAATAGGGACTGCAGGAGAAGCAAAAGGCTGTAGGCACACAGCAGGAACGCTGTTTTCGCTACTAGCCACTCGAAAATCAGGAAGCTGTGCCGGAGGAGGAGAAACGTCAACCAACGGAGGATCGTCTGACCAGATTACAGGCTCTATCCGGTCCAGAGAGTCCTCAGCCCCCTGAGAAGCAGCTTTCAAAGACTGTAGTTCTGTCTCAAGTTCCTCCCCTCTTCTGAGCAGGGCCTGTTTGCATTGAAGGATCGCTTGACGGCGAGTGAGAGCAGACAACACAGGGGAGTCACCAGAAGCCAAAACAGATCCAGAGGCAGGTAGGTCCACAGAAGCGGACATAAACTCCATAACATTATCCATGCTGAACTCTTGAGAAAATCCTCGACCCGCCATCGCGCATCTACGGCCTCCTGCGTGGAAAGGACAGGAGCTGAGGCCAAGGCTCCCGTCCTAGTAACAACCTCCCTCTCCGCAGCTCCCGACGAAGTGGCCATCGCACACAGACGGCCAGCAAGCCCCCCAGTGGAGAGTAGGGGAATTTCTCCGGTGTCCTGGCCAAATTTCCCTCATTCACTAAAAATACCACCAACAGCTTAATCTGGTTCAAGGTCAGTTGGCATTCATCTGTGTATCCCCCTCCCCTGGGTCGTGCCTGAAAATAGGCAGGATTTGTCTAGTGCACTTACCCAGTCAACAAAAACTAAATAAATAAATATTATTACTTTCCCACCCTTACCTCCCCTGCTAGAACCAAAAAGGCCTCTTCAGCACTGACTGCCTTATCAGCTGGAGGGGTTTGCCAGCTGTTGGCATCTTCTTGATCTTAAATGTTTTTATAGCCCTGTAGGTTTGTTTCCCCTTTTCAGGTGAAACTGACATTGAAAAAGTTTTTTTTTCTGTGGTTTAATGATTGTTAGTTGTCCCAGTTGGGGCCATTTTTTTCATATTAGTTTTAGTTAGATATTAATATGGCCTCTCTGCAGGCTCCAAAGAAATCTGAGGGTCAGAATCTAGGCAGTTGAATTGGACAACTTTTTGAATTGAGTGCATGAGCTAAAGATTCCATCATTAGCATACATACCATTTTGGCTCCAAGGCAGTGCTTTCTTAAAGGAGCACTGCAAGAAGTAATAATATTAGTGGATCCCAGTGGAAGAAACAAGAGTACCACAGGTGAGTACTGTAATTTTTTCTTTGTGCCTATCTCACAGGCAGAACACAATCTGTTAAGATTCAGGATGCTGTCTCTCCCCCCTCCCCATTACCACAGGAGTGCCACAGGGCTCTGTGCTTGGTACCATCCTTTTCTCCATCTTCCTCAATGACCTGCCCTCAGTTTGCTCCCTTTCCTCTTCTATCCACATGTACCCCGACTACACTGTCTCGTATACATTTGGCAAATGCCCTATTGATGTTGCTACCACCCTACAGCATGACTTCTGCTAGGTTCAGCTTTGGTTTGCCTCACATCAGCTATTCCTAAATGCCAAGAAGACTGTCTCCGTGACCTTTGGCACTAGGCCGAGACTCTCTAGGTTTCAGTCCTTACCCTCTTTCCATACTCTAGATGGGACAACCCTGGAGGACAACTCCTCATTCAGATACCTTGGGATTTGGCTGGATCAGCACCTCAACTTCTTAGGCCACATTGACGCCATCCTGAAAAAGTTGCGCTCCAAGCTTGGTGCCTTACACAGGAACCATAGTTGCATCCCTCCTACGACCACGCACAAACTTGTCCAGAAGATGATACTATTTTTGACTAATGTGATGTAGTCTGTGGTGCCGCTCCCATGTCTTCCCTGGCCTGATTGGACTCTCTGACTCCTTTTGTCACTTTGCTCTTGATGCCCCATCCCAAACTCATCATTGTGACGTATACCATGCCCTGTCCTTTCAACCTCTTGCTAGCAGGCGACTCGCTCATTGTGTCAAACTCATGTCTAAATACTGATTAAGTGAACTTCCCTTCCACCTCTCAAGCTCCTTTTCTACCCTTCTGCCTCCTTCCCACTCCCTCAGATCCTCACACATTGGCTGTCCCCTGCCTCTCCACTTGTTTTCTCCATTGACCTACACCTGCCCTCCCAATCTCCTTCCATCCTCACCTACCAATTGCCTCTGCCTGGCTCTTCCCCCTAGCAGAGTTCTCAGCATCCTGGAGGGGACAGTCCCAAGCCTCACCTCTTCTCCTCCCCCACCTATCTTCCTTCCCTGCTATTTCCTTTTCTCTACACATAGACCCCCTTTTCTTCTTCTTCTCCTCCTCCTCCTTTATCCTCACCTGGCTCTGCCCCTGTCAGGGTTCTCAGCATCCTGGAGATTATAGATCTAGGCACACCTCCTCCTTCCCTACATGTGCCCCGCCCCTTTTTTCTTCTTCTCCTTTGTTCTTGTCTAGCTCTGCCCCTGGCAGGGCTCTCAGCATCCTGGAGGGTATAGATTTAGGCACACCTCCTCCTTCCCTACTAAATCTCCCCTTTCTACCCCCACCTTCACCATACCCCACTGTACTGCACTGAACTAGGTAGCCACTCCACACAGTGTGCTACTTAACCTCTCCCCTATTCGCCACTAACTTTTTTAAACTGTCCAAGCTGTTTCCTGCATTCCCAAGGCCTGCCTACGTCACATTTAAGTAAGCCTAGTAAATATTTTCTACTGGAATTGTCTGGGCCCCGTCTTGTTCTTTCTCCCCCTAGCTGGCTCCTATGCCCCACCTGCTTCCTTCCTTGAGCACTTGATATTCTATTATGTATTGTTACCTGGTTATTAATTGTAATACCAAACCAACTGTGTTGTGATATGTGGTATCATTCTGTACCTAATTACTATGTAAGTAAAATGCTATTGTATGTATACTCTCTGTTTTTAAACCCACTTGTACCCACCCCAGGTCGCATTGTGAGACGAGGAACTGGTTGTTCTGTGTGCCTTCCTGGCGAAACCTTTCAATAAATAAATAAAAATAAAATTAAAAATCCTTCTCTCCTCTACCTCTAAAACTTTAACATCGTGATGTACATCTTTTCAGCATCCCCCCTTTTTTTCTTACTTTCTTTTTTTTTTTTTTTTGTATCTGTTTATCTCCTCCTACGTCCCTCCAGCCTCGTAGCTTCAGAAGTCCCCTCGGAGACTACTACTGCTCCGCCACCTACCTGATCCATCGTATGGTCCCCCATTGAGCTGCGGTTATGCCCCCCCAGGCTAGGGATCGAGGTGGGCCCGTACACCCCAAACACATCCTTATTTCGTTGGTCCTGCAGTGGAACGGCAGGCTGAGGCACATGAGGGTTAGTTCTGGGGCTCAGTCTACTCAAGGCTGGAGGGCATTTTCTGGTTTTCTCTACGGGTGTCATGGGTGCCCTGACGTCAGGCGCAAGCACCAACGTCTGCAACGTCCTCCTTTGCGGTGTCAGTCCTGGAGCTTGCGGAACCCCAAGGTGTCGATATGCTGCCATACTCCTGGCCTCCGCCAGGAATCAGCACACGCTGAGCCGTGTCCTCTCCCTCCCCCCGGAGAAGGAGAGCAGTCCCTGGGACGCTCGATCCTTCTCCCCCAGTCGGCCCTCTGACGAATAGGTCCGCTCCCGAACCCGGGTCACCAGTGTTGCGAGTGGAAATCCAACCGCTGCACTGACGGGCTGGCTTTACTTTCTGTTTTTGCCCTAGTGTCTCCTTGCCAGCAGCCAGGTCTTCTTTCCACGTGCTCAAGCCCTTCTGCCCTGCTGTAGGAGTCCTCTGATATTTCAACCCGCACCAGTCTCTGCTTGACATCCTCTACGAAAACCCTGATTGTAACCCATAGCTTGTCCACTTTGAGTGGTGAGACTGCCCTGGTTCCCAAAGCCATGATGAGGATACTTCACTCAGTGGTCGAGGCCTGTGAGGAGGACCTGGCGAGGCACTTGGAGTCGGAAAGAACCTACTGTGGCATGGGAGGTGGGGTGGCTTCATCTGCCTGGTGCTGCTGGGGTATTGTGTCCCCAAGCCCTCCCTTATACCTCCCCAGGGCATGGTCCTGAGAATTAACCTAACAGAGTGCATATTACGGCTGTTGGAAGGGTGGGTGAACCCCGCTCTACCTTCGGAACCCACCTGCCGGACCCACTCTGGACGTGTGATGCCTCTGCGTTACTCACCAGGCAAGTGAGTGCATGCCAGCATAAAGCTTCTCCAGAGGGACCACTGATTCCTTCCCCTATAACACACCCACCCATGGGTCACCAAGGGGCAGTCATGCATTGGAAGGCAATGCCCTCCCTCCTGAGTCAGGAGCCCACCTCTCTGGTCAGCAGCAGATATCCTGGACTCTGGGCATGATCCAAGCTCATCTGGATGGCAAGCAGTAGCTCTACAGCTATGCTAGTCGGCTGGTGGCAATCTCCTTTTTTTCACACTTGCCTGCCTGTCTAGTTTCAGAAAAAAATAAAAGTATGCACTTCCCAGAGTACCTTCAGTCTTGTAGGCAGTAACAGAATGTGAGACGTTTCATTTTATTTTTTATTTAGTTTTTGTTTACCGGGTATGTGCACTATCCATGAAATGACTATTTTCAGGCATGACGCGGGAGAGTACAACAAAGAACAGTGGAACAACAGCACACATGGTTACAGTAATAAACAAGTAGAGGGATACAGTAAAAGCTATAATACAAGGATAACAATAAGTAGGAGTTACAAAATATTGGTAAACATATGACAAAATGGCATCAAAGTTTAATAAGTGCAGGTGTCACGGATTTGACTTGAGGAGAGACAGTGTTAGGTCTGAAAAATAGGGTAAGTGGAGAGAAACAGAGAGAGAGAGAAATGAGGAGATGATCAGCTGTAACATAAGATAGGAAAAAGGAGGTGTTGAATGGAAGAGGAGACAATGAAGGAGTAAGAGGAAAGATATTAAGAAGATTGGGGTCAACAGGTCTAGGGTGGTTTGAAACAGGAGCATTTACAGGACAGGATTAGGTGATTTCAATATGCCTTCTTGAAGGCATCATGGGATGAGGCCTGGCGAATATTTAGTGGTAGGGAGTTCCAGTGTTGAGGGGTGAGACGGGCAAATGCATCGGCACCTTTAGAGGTAGAGTGCCTGGGGACGAGAACAGGGGCAGAACCTGCCGAGCGAAGATCATAGAGGGATGACTGTGTTTGAAAGAGACCTGCAAGGGATTTAGGAGTTTGTGATCTGATAATGCTATCAATTATATATCCAAAGGCATAAGACCGAGACTCGTGGGGCGGAAGCCATCCAAGGTCAGAGTAGAGGGTGTAGTGGTGTTTCAGACGGTGGGAGGAGAGCGCATACCGACAGATATTATTGTAGGTGACATCCCATTTCTGAAGGCTAGATTTGCTTGCAGATGTATAGGTGACAACTCCATAGTTTAGTTAGGGCAGTAGAACTCCAAGGGCTATAGCAAGTCTAGCTGAGGAGGTGAGGGCATAGCTAGTTCGATAGGCAATACCAAGTTTGGTATTTACTGACTTACAGGTTTGAAGGATGTAGGTATCAAAAGTTAGAGAGGAATCAAGCGTGATACCCAGATATTTAAAAGAGTTGACCACCCCAATGGATTTACCACTAAAGGTGGAAACTTTAAAATCATTTTGAACTTGTTTGAGCTTACAGCTTGAGCCGAACAGCATAACTTGAGTCTTGAACTCATTTAAGACGAGTTTGTGAGAATTCAGCCACTGTTGGAAGAGTTGAAAGTCATGGGAGAGTCTTTCATTGATATCATCAATACATTTGGCACTGGTGTACAGGACAGTGTCATCCGCGTACAGCAGGGAGGCAGTCTGCAACAGGTTAGAGTTGATATTGTTAAGGAAGACAGAGAAAAGCAGTGGGCCTAATATAGACCCCTATGTTAATTGTGGTCATACCCGAGGAGGTAGAATTATATTTTACGAATTGAGTTCGGTCAGATAGATAGCTACTGAACCAGTTTACTACATTAGAGGAGAAACCAAGAGATCTGAGTGCAGCAACGAGAAGAGCGTGATCAACCAGATCAAAGGCCTTGGTCATATCGATGAAGATGGACCCAGTAAGGAGAGCAGAGTTCATGGCCTTAAGGACATCAGAGGTAAGCTTGAGTAGGGCAGTTGTAGTGCTGTGTCCCTTACATAAGCCATGCTGAGCTGGATTTAGGAGGTCGTTTTTAAGGAGAAATTCAGTAGTTTGGGTAGCTAAAAGTTTTTCTAGAATTTTACTAAGAACAGACAGGTTTGCAATGGGCCTATAATTGAGTGGGTCTTTGGGGTCACCTTTTTTGAGAACAGGGGTTATCCTTGCCATGTTCCATATATCAGGGACATTATTTTGGCACAGCGAGAGATTGAATATCTTGGTTAGGGGGGCAACAAGGATGGGGGCAGCTAGTTTTAGTAACTTGGGCTCAAGATTGTCTGAGCCCACTGCCGTATCCTCAGGTATATTATTAAGTATTTTTGAGTACCTCCTGGGATGAGACAGACTTGAAATAGAAGGTTGGGTGATTGACATTTGTAGGACTATGAAGAGAAGACTTGGCAGGGAAGGAGGAGGTGTATTTTGTTAGGTCAGATAATTGATTATTGAAGAAATTAGCTATGGTGAGGGGATTGTTGCACTGGACACCATTGAGAGACATGTCATTGAAGGGAGTATGGCAAATTTGAGCTCATAAAGAATTTAATGTGGGACCAGAATTTCTTTGAGTCTCCATAGGAGTTGGTTAAAAGATCTTTGCAATAGAAGCTTTTGGCCTGTTCGATATCCTCTTACAGGAGTTACACAGGGCTCAGTAGGTGTTTAGATCTGCTGTAAGGCCAGATCTCTTGTAAAGGATCCAACTTTTATCTCTTAGACGTAGCTTTCTGAGGAGTCCTGATTTTAGCCACCTAGTTTGCCTGTTTTTTACTCGGCGTGTTACCAGCTTGCAATGCTGCTCCTGCAGTGCTTGGAAGTGGGATAAGAAGATGTTTAGAGAGGACTGAGCATCATTAGCTCCTAAGAGAGAGCACCAGTCAGTACAAGCAACGTCTTGTAGAAAAGCTTGGGGTTGAAGTTTGTATAATGACGAAAGGTAATGAAGCGGGGCTGCGTAAGTGAAGGCTTCCCTTTGCCCCAAATGCAGAAGATGGGGGAATGGTCGGTAATAGCATCAGTTAGTACACCTGAGACAATAATGTGCTCAGGGTGGTTAGTCATGATCCAATCGAGCAGGGTGCCAGTGTTAGAGTGGGGGGAAATTCTAGTAGGTTTTGGATAAGCTGTTGGAGATTAAGGCTTTGGATGCTTGACAGGGATGTGGGTTGAGAGCTACCCAACCAGTTTATGGCAGGCCCAGTGATGCAGAGGTGGTGGGCATCAGTGCCATGTCATTGACCTAAGACTGCTCTGGGACAGCAGGAGGTGAATGGATCATCCCAGAAGACACTCCTCTAGGGACTAGTGTGCTGCAGCTTTCATAGCACTGCTGCTATCTGGGTGACCACAGATGGTGGTGCAGTAGGGAAAATAGATGTGCAGGAGAGGGAGGATGCAAATACTATTTTATTTATTTATTTAGTTTTTGTTGACCGGGTAAGTGCACTAGACAAATCCTGCCTATTTTCAGGCACGAGCCGGGGGAGGGGGATACAGATGAATGCCAACTGACCTTAAACTAGATTAAGCTGTTGGTGGTATTTTTAGTGAATGAGAGAAATTTGGCCAGGATACCGGGGAAATTCCCCTACTCTTTTCGATAAGTGCCATGGGATCTTTAATATCCACCTGAACTACCACCAGTCCAGGAAGGTGGGACCTCGGTTTAACGTCTCATCCGAAAGAACGGCACCTCGGAAGTGCAGCACCCTTCTCATGCTGCACTACAGTGTCAGTACTGGGATATTAACCCAAGTGCCAGGTGTGGGAACTGAACCCATGGCCCTCTGATCTCCCGGCCTCAGAGGTGAGTGTGCTACCTACTGAGCCATTTACACTGACTAAATGTGTAATGAGTCTTGTGTGCTGGCACCAGGAACATTCCTGCAGTTTGGAGGGAGAAAGGCAGAAACAGTGGTCACCAGGCTGGCAGAAGATGCTCAGCCATATCCCCACATCCGTCAAGGGCTGTTTCTCCTTCCATCGTTGGGGACAGCCCCAGTTGCATTCCCCCCCACCCAGATTCCATCACAGAGACCGGATCTTTGAAGCTGTTGTCGAGGAACTTAATGACAGGGATCCTTGTTGGTAGTGGAGGGTGGGGTGGGTGTAGAAAGTGCAGTGATGGGTTGAGATGCTGTATCATGGGGTCTTTGGAGAGGCACCTTGAGATGAGAAGAGGCATGACTAAAGCCAAAGGAATTCCTACTCAGTGGACCAAAATAGTACAAAGAGAACTAAGAAGAAAAAATATGTTCCTTTTTTTTTTGTGTATTCTCTTGTTACTGAGTTTTCCAACACAAAGAAAAAGGTTATACAGACAGATAACCTCATAGAGACATACAAGTAAGACCAACGACAAAAGAAAACAGTTATCAAAAGGTCCATGACATATCTATATGTTCAGTAGATGGCATGTGAGAAGTACAATAATATATCAGTATTTAAATATTCACTCTGTTGAGTGACCCTGCATGGGGTAGGAAGGAGCACCTCCAAAAACCATGTCCCAAGGGTTGGGGAACCCAGAATCCCTAGGACATCCACCCTCCTGGTCCCACCCCTCCAGCTAAGTCAATCCCTCCCTCGATATTTGAGCCTCCGAGGGAGATAAGGAGTTCAGAAAGGGTTCCCATACAGAAGAAAACTGTTCACCTTTAACCCTCAACACAAACGAGAGGTGCTTCATAGACATGGTCTGAATTACCAGGACCCTCCAGTGCAGAACTGTGGGCTGGATACACGAAAGCCAGGTATTTAGAATACACTTCTGTGCTAACACCAGTAAGAAACGAATCCAGCAAGGGAGCAACCCCCAACCCTCTTCTCCATCTTCCAAGAGCATGGTGACAGGCGTCATATTAATCCGGCGCCCCAACATAGTCGAGACTTCATGGGACACTGCTTGCCAGAAATTCTGTAGGACTGTGCATGTCCAAAAGTAGTGTAAACAAGAGTTAGGTTCCTATATACATCTCCCACAAAGGGGTGATATTGCAGGGTTATACTTATGCACAATAGGGGTGGAACAGTATAATGTTTTGTTTTTTAATGGACCATAGTTACATAAACCAGGCAGGAACTGTAAGTTGGTGTATAATGCATCTAAAATCCATATCCTGCTTAAAAATGCCACCTATTTGATTTTGGATATATTTTTGTATTTCTTCTTTTTTTTTTTTTTTAAAGATATTTTTTACTCCCTTCATCAGTGTTAGTGATGGATATACCAGCCTGGCTGGTCCTTCCTCCTTGGTTGGGGCTATCATGGTGCTTTTGGCATTGTGGGATATACCCCTTAGTTTCCCTTTGGCCCTTCACATTCCCGCTTCAGAACCTCCCTATGGGGCTTCCTGAAATTAGCCGACACGTGTCTCTGTACCTGAGCTGCTTTCTCCTGGTACCTACCTCTGGGTGGCCTGTTTGTGGCTATAACCAGCACTTTGCTCCACTGGACTAGCCCGTGTCTCCTGTCATATCCTGCCTGGTGCTCTATTACCCTGTAGTGACTGGTCCTGGATGGTAATCTACCTGATTCTCCTCTTACCCCCTGTTCTGACTTATTCTGCTGCCTTGTACTTTGGTATTCTTCAAGATCATTGGGAGTCTACCATTGCCTATTTCCTGTACTCGGCTGGATACCAACTTTTGTAGTTATCCATGCTACCTCACTGATGATTCCATTCATTGTGCTCAGTCAAATGTGATCTCGGTACCTCAACTATGTACCTTATTCGTATGTTACAAAAGTGCCTTAATCTATGTACCCTATTCTTGTGATTTATCATGTGCTTTAACCTAATGTATGTTGACCCTGTTTATGCCTGATGTTCGTGTATTGCACCACTGTAACCCTCCCGGGTCGCGCCTGAAAATAGGCACTTGGCTGTCTCACCCAGTAAACAAAAGCAAATGAATAAATAAATCACCTAACAATAAAGATGGCATGAGGACTTATGTCAAGGCTGGTGACTTGCCAAAGCACGCCTCAGCCAAGCACCTAATCACATCCTCTCCATCCCTCCATCACTGCTACCGCCCTCTCTTCCCCCAGAGGAGAGTGTACCCTGGGACGCTCAATCTTCCTCCCCAGCCCCTTGATGACCTAGGCTCATTCCTGAATCCGGGTCACCAACATCACAAGCAGTCATGTGCCACTGGGCTGGCTTATTTTCGCATTTCTATTCCTTTTTACATGTTAATGTTATAACCAGTTTCCTTCCAGGTAGTGCATGGGATAAGACAATGTACAGTAAATATTAGTGCTGTTTTGAGGGAAGGTATATATTCTCTCAAGTAGGTGGTAAGGAAGCCACAGTTGAGTAGAGGGTCTGCAGTCATTTTTTTTTCCTCGGGGACTCTCTCCACCACCACCATTGTCATCATCTGGTTAAAGAATCGCACTGCAACAGAAGTGATTTGGGACCGTGCCAGCTGGGTTAATAGTTGTAAAAGCAAGTTATGTTAGATAATTACACATAAAACCATTATTAGAAACCCAGCCTTATCGACTGAAGTACTGAAGTGAAGGATTAATTAACCAGTCTGAAAGGGGAATTAAGGGTATAAATTAACACTTGACATTAACTTGTTGTTTGAAAGTGAAGAATCATTTAACTGGCAGTTTAGTAATGAGCTGCTTTGATGCACTGAGATGCATGGAGGTTATCTGAAAGTGCCTGCAAATGTCTCTGCACAGTTTGTTAGTCTTTCTAGCTCTTAATTTGTTTGTTGCGAGAGAAAAAAGTTTATTTTTTATGTAATCATTTGTTATACTTTGTTTTATTTGTTCCATGAACTTTCTATCCTTGAAAAATGGCAAGCTGGCTGAGATGATTGATTTGGCTTTTTTATGTCAAGTTTTAGCACTTTCACTGGTTCAAACTAAAGCACTGCTGACCCATTTATAATAACTGTGTGTTATGCCACATACTTGTATAGGCTGAGCATCAGAATTGTAACATTTGATAACCTGATTAAAATACATGTCCTATGGAGGTTGCTCAGATACTTCAGAGGGAGAGTGTTGCTCTACCCCACAGACAACCCCATGTTTGATCCTGATCAGTTGAATCAGTCCTGCCAGGTGCCTGTGAGACAGAAGTGTTCATGGGTAAAGTGCTTCTCTGCTCGAGGCAGTGGAACGACTCTGTGTTGCCCTGAAGCAGCAGCTCTTGGCACTCGTGGGAGGAGTTCTCCTAACATTATCCCTGAATTTGCTACCTCTGAGCTGCAGGATGTGTCCCTGTGTCCTGCGGGAGGACACCAGTTCAAATATATTTGGCTCTTCAATCATGGCAATACACTTGAGTATGCAGGAGATGGAAATCATGTACTCTGTCACTCTTATTCTGCAGTGTGAAAAGGAGGCTAGCAGGCATAACCATCTGGTGGATAAACTCAGTCAAATAGAGTTTGTCACTCACAAGTGCTCTCAGAACCAGAAGGTCCTGAACAGCATCTTCAAGGAGTGGGAACTTATCCAGAAAGATCAGTTTTACTTCTAGGTTAATACAGAAATGTCCCTGTTCTACTCTAGGCCCCCAGAAAGAGGGACAGTATGGGTGGAAGCTGTAGTACTGAACTCGGAAGGAATGTTCCTATATACCTTCACTCCTATACCTCTGTTTCAGAAGGTTATCCTTGTGACACTTAGACAGCTGGTTCTGATAACTCTATGATTTTTGTAAAATAAAAATATAGTGTGATCGTCTGTCATGAGAAATGTTGTGCTCCTGGATGACCCCCCAAGGTATCAGTTCAAAAGACAGGATATATGTTAAACAGCAGATCTCTGAATGCAATATACTTGTCAGTTTGCTTTGAAACCAGGAGCTAATATATCCATTTTATGACGTCCTCAGGAAAGTCAGTTAATTGCACCAGGTGTCATAAAAAGTCCTTTGATGTGTTTGAGAATGGAGACTGCTCGTAGATCAAAGGAGACTGAGAAATCACAGTCTTAATTAAGAGTGTCATCATTTGGAAAATGAGTCTTGCTGGAGTCACAGAATTCAATACCTTGATGGGACTTCCTGTTTTGTATATATATATCTTTTTTATGTATCCTGAAAAGGAGGAACTAGATGATGACGTCATGAAGAGGGTTGGAACACAGCATTTTTAAACTGTAGTCTGTATTCCATTTAGACACACGTTTGGACTCTGAAGCAATAACATCTTTCAGCAGTGTAAGAATATAAGAATACATTAGCTAGGCAAGGCTAAGTGTATAGTTGTTAGGAAATTGCACTTTCAAACCTGTTTTTTTTTTTTAAGTGATTAGTATATTTTGTGATATATGGTTCTGTGTTTTACATTTTTATCTATTTTTAAGTAAACATCTCATTTTAAGAGACTACTTGGTGTGCCTTTAAAATTCTTTCCTTGACAAGTGAAGCATATATGGTTAAAGCTGACACTGTGCATAAGCTTACTGGTTTACCAAACAGGGAAGAGGTAAGAGTTTGTTCTGAGGTCTTTCATAGAGTTCTTAAGGGTTCATTTTGTGCATCTGGTTACGTGTCCGCAGGCGAAAGATATCTGTCCCCCGAAGAGCAGAATTATCTGAGCCTGTACATTGGGTACGCTAGCAAGAGGTTCACAGTTTGAATCCTTCCAGAGTTTGAGACCAAAGGTTGATTCGAACCCACAAAACAGAGAGGAGGGTTACCCTGTTCTGTTAACTGTTCACAGTACTGCGCTCGGACATTGGCACTGTGGGAGCAGAGGCCCGGACCTGCTGAGTGAGATTGTGACAATCCTCATGTTTGCTAAGAGCAAACTTGTATGACTCTTGCTCCGGATTGATCTCAGCTGGTCTGATAAACTTACCACTTATACCTTAGCATCCACAACCTACCCTTCCCCTCAGGCAGGACCTTCTCATCAGGTCTAAGGGGAGAACAGCCTCTCCAGACATTGTCACTGCATCTGAAGGTGTGGCTCCTAAAAAGGTAGTATTTTGTATTTGGATTGTCAGGAAGTCATCCTGGCTGTACTGTACTTGGTAGTTTCTAGGACAACTGCTCCAGAAGATCCTACACCTTCAAATGGAAAACATTTTCCATTTGGTGCCGCAAGCTTGACATTTCCCATCATTTGCCTGGGTGCCAGGATTTTAGACTGCCAGCTGTTACTGGTGTCTTCTGGACTGAAACAGCTTGCCTGAAGATGCATCTGTCAGCCATTTCTTATGAATACAAATACAGTTATAAATGGATAGTGAGCATACAAAGAGCATGATAAACCATGAGGATGCCACTTCTCCTAATACAGTCCACGTTATTCGTCATATGTCTGTTAGATACTTCTTTTGAGGGTAATTATTTGAACATTTTAAATATATTTGAACATGGGCATTTAGTGAAGATGTGCTAATTGAGCCCATGAGCTGCACAGCGTCGTATTACTAAAACAAAAAAAAACAGTCAGATTACATATCCCAAAGTCTTTATGTCCCGAGGAGGATTAAAGATCTGCTATGCTGTAACATGTTTGTCCACCATAGTGTAAACTCCTAATGTGGCTTAGACTGTATACATCTTAGAAAATCAAAACTACTATAGCTTAGATGCTTAAAAAGCAAACTATTACGTACTTTATCAATATTATGTCCTTTATCAATAACCATTATTTAATAAACAGAAATCACAGTGTAACCTAAAACTCCAAATACTTGTACAGTGTTTTATACAAACCCCCTAACTAATGGGTATATAGAGAATAATGCCTGTGCAGATGTGTGTTAGGAGAAATTTTCATACACCCAAGGTGTGTGCCAAAATCCTCAAAACACACACCTGCACAGGCATTATTTTTTTATAACTGGTGCAAGGTTTCAGAAAGAAAAACTGTCAACTGAATTTGTGTGAATGAACATATCCCTCAGAAGCCACTGTACTCACACATACAGTGTGCCTTCTTTCACACTTCAGTGAAGTGAGAGCATGAGGAGGAAAATACCGCAATAACCCGCTATCGGGTTATTACAGCATTTTATCAAGATTTGTTATCCAGTCATTATGGGGGGGGTCACAGTTATTATAATTTAATAAAGCAACATTGTCCAAAATTTTGGATAAACCTCATATTTAAAAGTCCCATGCTGTTGTAAATTCTCTTGATGTTTAGCTGATCCCGATCTGTGGAAAATTCAGAAAATTTAACAAAAGTGTAGTACGTACTGTACTTTACTATAGTCCATCAGTGCCCTCAGCTGTGGTTCTCATCTGAGGCAGCGTCTCCTTGTTCCTCTCATTCTTGCTCTATGACTTTGCTTCTGAGTCCATTCCAGGGCATCTGCAGGGTCGGAGAAGATGGAAATTTTCTCCAGGAGCACAGCTCATGAACGTGCTGGAAAGATTATTCCATGAGTGATGTCAGCCTCTCTTAACCTGGAACAGACCCCATCAAATTTTTTTTTCTTTTGCTGAGTGCCAGAGTTAAGGTCTGGATAGAGTCATGTAATAAAGTTTTTGTCAGTCTGGAGAGCGCCAACACAAAGTTCTTTGTTCCAGCTCCATCGATGATCACCACAGTGAATCTAGGAGATTGATGCTGCCTGTTTTCCATCTCGGTGTGACTCGATATGCCTTATGAAAGTTCACTGGCCTATCCTTCAGTTGTCCCAGAACTGTTGGTCGCACCATTCTGATGGAAACAGGAGCAAGTGATCCTCCTTGCACCCTTCTAGCATCCCCGTAAATCAGATATGTGTTGACCTAGCTTAGTTCTCCAGTGTCTCCAGCCTGGGGTAGAGGTGGGTATTCTCTTTCACTTAGTTGGGCGCAGCCTCCATAGTCGATTCAGATCTCTTGGTGGCCTCCTGTATCTCCATTTTAATCCCATCCATAGATTTTTCCAGAACCACTGCTCGGTTGGTCATGTCAAATTTATTGATCAGTCCTGCCACTGTAGAACTGAGCCTGTTTATTTTTGTCCCCAGCATCTGTAAAGTTTTCTCTGCTGGTTCTTTCATTATTGCAGCCACCTGACCTGGGGCTGACCACATGGTCGGAGCCATGGGAGCAGTTTTACCTTTCACTCGTTCCAACAGCTTACGATCTTTCTAACGCTTTGCCATTCTTACAATTGGAACTTCCAAAGTCATACAAGGTATTTTGGCACTGCAAGGTCACCACAAAATATATTTTATAAGCTATTTATTTGCATCTGAGTGTAGAGCTCTAATTCCGAGCATCCATCTTGCTTGGGCTCCGCAGTGCCCCCCATTTGTCAGCCATTTCAGTACACTAGTCTAGAGATAGCTATAGTGCCTGTTTTCAAGAGAGTCCTAAAATCGTTAAATCATTTGTATTCCCCTTGTTAGTAACCTGCAGGGGACCACATGCAATAGATGGAGTTGGTCACACAGTTGCATTTTGAATCCTACTGGATCGTTGTGGATTCTGGCTTCTCGAGCCTTAATGATGCAGTGTGTGTACTATGGCCGAATGCCTCAAGAAGAAACAGTTACAGGTGAGTAGCCATTAAGTCTCCTCTGTTCCAGTGGTACAGAGACAGCATGTTGCACTGCTGCTTGAGAAACCAGGGTTCATGTGCAAGCCCTGGAATCCCAGACTGCAGCTGGCTGAGGACGTCACTGCAGTGTGGTGCTTGGCTCCTGGGAGGGTGTGTTGGGGGGGGGGGGCTACTTGGCATTTTTAAACACCCTGCTAGTAGGAAACAGCATTGAGGTTGGCTGTGAATGCATCCCCTTGCCTGCCCTCCTTGCAAGAGATAAGATACATCCATGGTGGCCCCATTATTGGGATGAGGGACAGGTGGACAAATGGGAAAATTGAGAACAGTAAAACGTGAGTACCTTTGGGAAAATAGAGCACATCCTATTAACCTGAAGGGACCCCTTCATAAAAATGAAATATTGTATCTCATGTGGTCCTCCGCCAGCAAAATATGAATTTTAAACGAATAACTAAATACAGTAATAGTTTTTTGTTTATTGCATCTTGATAAATTAACTTGCTAATTTAGTGTGGAATCCTCACATGAGGGAAGAGATCTGGGCATAATAATAACAAAAAACAGTAATTTGAAAAGTTGTGGTCAGTGTTAAAAAGTGTATGGGAGAGGTAATAATTATTAGGATGTACCAGACATGAATTTTTAAAATGTCATTATTTTGGTGACCACGCAAGGCTCATTGTGCTCAAGTACCTGTTTTCAGGGGTGACCCAGGAGCACTGCTGAGGGTAAGAGAATTGCTCAGGGTTACACAATATGCAAGTGAAGGTATTATCCCAGGTTACACACTCATCAAAAAAGACCAGGAGGGAAAGAAAGGGGGGGGGGGGGTGGCATTGTTTGTAAGGGAGGGAATCTATGCAACAGAGATCCAAGGGAAGCACAGTAAAGCAGAGGCCCAGTGGGTCACCCTGGGAGCAGGGGAAAAGGCCCCCGTCCGGGTGGGAGTTATCTACAGACCCCAACCCAGGAAAGTGAAATCAACAAAGAGCTCCTGGAAGCCATCTCAGTGATGGCGGACAGGGGTGTGTTGCTGCTTGTCAGGGACTTCAGTCTGCCTGATGTGGACTGACTCTCATAAGCAGCAGCCACAGATCGGAGCAGAGAATTCCTGTTCACACTGCGGGGGGGGGGGGACAGGTCTAAATCAGCTGGTAGACTCACCCACCAGAGACAAAGCAACCCTGGACCTGGTGCTCGCAATCTGCAACATGATTTCAGACGTTCATGTGGGTATCAATCTGGGGATCAGCGACCACAGGTCAGACTGGTTATCAGTAAATAAAAAGGAAGGTAAAAGTTGCACACAAATCAAGGTACTTTATTTCAGCAAAGCAAACTTTTCCGAAATGAAATCCAGATCAAGACCATGCTTGACACCAGTAACAAGGGAGATGCAGAACACTGCTGGGAGAACTTAAAGAATGCCTTTAGTACAGTCATTGAGCAATGCACAAGAAAAATCAGCAAAGCCAAAAGAAGGAAGAACCCTCTCTGGTTCTCCAAAGAGGTAGCAACCAAAATCAAGGAAAAAAGAGCTTTTAAGCAGTACAAGGAAACAGAAGGAGAAACAGACAGGTAGGAATATAGGAACAGACTCAAGGAGGCAGGAAAAGCAATTTGGATAGCCAAAGCCCAAACAGAGGAAAGATTAGCACAAGGGGTTAGGAAGGGAGATACAACTTTCTAAAGATACATGAGAGAAAAAAGGAAGCGTAAAAGGGGAATAGTCGTATTTATTTATTTATTTAAATCTCAGATTACAGATACCTTTGAGCTAGGGGTAGCTCATTTACAAAGTTTCCACATCAAAGGAAAGGGTTACAATAAGGTTGGGAGGTATAGACAACTTTCATGGTATCATCAGAGCACAGCAAGTCAACTGGTAACTAAGTGGGAACAATGCTACACACTCAAGATTGCAAGCAAGCATAGAAAACCATAAGGTACATTTGAAGCAACGTTGCTAATCAGAGGTAGGGGGAAGGGGAAGAGTAAGAAAGAGATGGGGGAGATGAGAGGGCAGAGTCCAGACAGAGAAGGAAAAGAAAATATGGCAACCAGAGGCCTTGTCGTAAGGTGAGAGGGAGGGAAGGCTAAGGTGGGAGAAGGGGCAAAAGAGGGGAAAAGGAGGGCGGATGAAGGGGAAGAAGATAAGGGAGAGTGGGGACCAGAGGGCCTAGACAGGTCCAGGAAGAGATGTGTCAGTGGGATAAGAGCAAGGAGGGGGTGAGGTAAGGGAGGAGGTGGCAGGGGGAAAAGGGAAATTGTTCTGTCAGGAGAGGTGAAACAAAACAGGAAGCCAAGTAAGAGCCTCAGAGAGTGAAAAAAGTGGTATAAGGGTGTCTGCAGAAGTGAGAAACTAGGTGTAACAATCACAAGTGCTTTCGGTTAGGAGATGCTGACGAAGCATAAGTTTAAACTGGGACAGACTAGAAAGACTGTTCAGTTGGTTGCTTAGATTATTAAACCACAGGGGTGGCTCTGTATTGAAAGGATCGCAGGTATTGAGCAGTCCGACAGTGGGGTACTTGAAAGAGGTCAGAAACTGAGGCACGTGTGTGTTGGGTCTTAGGTGATTTGTTTAGCAGGCAACCAATGCTCGGGGGTAGTAATCCAAGTAGAGCTTTTTTGGATAGGAGGCAGATTTGATATTTGATCCTGTTATTTAGTTGGAGCCAGCCAGATTGAGCATATAACTCACAGGTATGAGTGAGGTGCGCAGCACCCGTAACTAACCTGCAGGCTTTATTCAGGGCCACCGTGAGTCATTTAAGAGATGTGGAGGTTGCAGCACAGTATATGATTAGACCATAATCAATGATTGAGAGGAACGAGCTATGAACTGCCACCTTCAGGGCTTCGTGGGTAAGACTTCGTCTGTGTCTGATGAGGAGCCCAATTCTGGTCTTAACATTTCTGGCAACATTTTCAATGTGATGCACGAAGGTAAGGTGACTATCCAGGGTTAGACCTAGGTATTTGGAAAGCTGAGTTTGTTCAAGAGTGTCTCCATGGTTATTGGTGATAGTGAGTTGATGGGCCTTAAACTTATTCAGAGAGGACGAAAACAGCTGGACTTTAGTTTTTTTGTAGTTTAGCACTAGTTTGTGATTATTAAACCATCTCTCTGCTTCTGTGAAGCCTTGATGAAGACTGTTTTCAAGAACATTGGGATCCAGGTGGCTAATAAAGATGACCGCGTCATCTGCATAGAGGAGAGTATGCTGGTTGCACACAGCTGGAAGGTCATTCAGGAAAATACTGAACAATAAGGGACCCAGGATTGAGCCTTGATGTACCCCTCTGACTAGCAACAAGGGAGGGCCAGCTGTTAGAGAAAGATGAAGACAAAGCAGAGTTGTTAAATTCTTCTGCTTGGTCTTCACAATAGAAGATATTGGCAAAGGACCCACACTAAGAAAGACTGAACAGGATAGTGGAGGGGCAGACGCAAGCCCCTTCAAGAAAGAGAGGGTCTTAGAAGAGCCAAGCAAACTTAAGGTGGATAAAGCCATGGGGCCAGATGGTATCCACACCAGAATACTAAAAGAGCTTCGGGAAGAAATAGCTGCACCACTAGCTGAGCTATTCAGTTTGTCTCTGGAAAGTGCAGAGTACCTCAAGGCTGGAAAGGGGCAACAGAAGGGCACAAAAGTGGAAGCAAGTAAGAGGCAGGAAACTACCGCCCAGTCAACCTGACCTCTATAGTGAGAAACATTTTGGAGACATTACTGAAGGAGAGAATAGTTGACTACCTAAAGGAAACTAGACAGTTCAACCCCAAACAACATGGCTTCGCAGCTGGGCATTCTTGCCAAACAAACATGATTGATTTCTTCTAATGGGCTACCAGAACAGTGGCCAGGGTGGGGCGGTGGACATGGTGTACCTAGACTTCATCAAGGCCTTTGACACCGTTCCCCACAGGAGACTTGCTAACAAACTAGAAAACACAGGAGTTGGACAGGCAATAGTAAACTGGATTAGAAACTGGCTGCAGAATAGGACCCAGAGAGTTCTGGTCAGTGGGGCATCACCAAGGGAGGGAGGTGTGACCAGAGGCGTTCCACAGGGATTGATGCTGGGTCCAGTCCTCTTCAGCATATTCATCAGTGACATCACTGATGAACTGGTGGGCAAGGTTTGCCTGTTCACAGATGATACAAAGCTCTGCAACAGGGTGGATCCACTAGAGGGGCATTAGGTATGGAAACTGATCTAAGGAGACTGGAAGAATGGTCCAGAAATTGGCAGTTAAAATTTAACACCAAGAAGTGTAAGGTAATACACCTGAGGAAGTGGAAGCCAGGAAAAAAGTACGTACTTGAAGGGCGTCAATTAGAGGAGTCAAAGATGGAACAGGATCTGGGCTTAATCTTTACCAACGACCTAAAGGTAGGTTAACAATGCGAAAAAACAGTGCAAAAGGCAAGTGGCATCCTCGGATGCATAGGAAGGGGTATTACAAGCAGAAAGCAGGAAGTTATCATGCCCACTACAGATCCTTGGTGAGGCCACAAATTGAGTACTGTGTCCAGTTTTGGAGACCTCGCCTGAAAAAAGGACATCGACCATCTGGAGACTGTGCAGAGAAGGGCCACAAATACGGTGCAGGGGCTGAATCATGAGCCATACAAGACGAGACTCAGAGCTGAATTTATTCTCTGTAACAGAGAAGAAACAGAGGGGGCATGATAGAAACATTTAAGTACGTCAAGGGAATTAACACAGCTCAGATGGAAAATCTCTTCCAGGAAAACAGGGTGGCGCGTGCAAGAAGGCACAACTTGTGTCTGGTGGGAGGCAAGTTTAAAAGCAACTCTAGAAAGTACTTTTTCACTGAGAGTGATAGACCCATGGAATAGCCTGCTACCAGAAGTGGTGGCATCAAAGACAGTAAGGGAATTCAGACTTGCTTTGGACAGACAATGTGGGCAACTTTAGAAAAAATATGTAATTGGGGGGGGGGTAGCCACGTTGGGCAGATTAGATGGGCTACATGGTCCCCATCTGCTGACACTTTTCTTATGTTCTTATGTTGTAGGGTTCGAACCATGGTCTGCTGGATCTACCAAGCTCGTTCACAGCTTGGTACTCCAACTTCTAGGCTATGCCGCCAGCCCAGATTCACAAGCCATAGTCAAAGGTAATCATAGTAAATAAGGCTTTATTTATATTGTGGCGCCCAATCTCGGAGGCTGTGGGTGCCAGCCATTACAATTCATAGCAGGGTACAGACATCATACAATAAATCATATTAGATGCTAAAAACAAAGTTTCTATAAAATCTAAATTAACTGTCTTGAAATTCTTTGTTGAAAATATAGGTCTTCAGGCCCCCTTTGAAATCTTCCACCATTGGGGCCTTCCTCAAGAATCTTGGCAGCGAATTCCAGAGGGCCAGACTGGCCACCTCGAAGGAACGATCCCTGAGGTTTTCAGCCTGGCCCTCAGAATTGCCAGTAGGCCCTCAGTGGAGGGGAACATACTGGGATAGCTGGAGTTAGTATGTCAGACAGGTAACCGAGGGCCAGTCCATATAGGACCTTATAGGTGAGCAAGCCCTATACATGCCACTGTACAGGTCACAGGTCAGGCTGCATGTGGAGTACTGTGTGCATTCTTGGAACCCTCATCAAAAAAGAGAAGGAGAAGCCTGATGGAATACAGTAGAGTGTGAATAAAATGATACATGGGCAACAGAGAACGAGAACTTCCATCTGAAGCTGACAAACCTTAATGTGTACTTGTTAGGAGAGAGGAGATATGAGACCTGCAGATACATAGGGGCATGTAGATGTCGTAAGGCTGATGTCAATGAGTTATTCTGATAAAGAACAAACAGAAGGGGTCACAAGCTCAAACTATAGGGAGAATAATTTTGAGTGGACTTGAAGTTTTCCTTTACTGGGAAGGTAGTGGACCAGTGGAACAGACTACTCTGGGAGGGGGTGAATGTTGGCTCTATAGCATACTTAGAGATCAGATGGGGTAGACACAGAGAGGTAGTTAGGGACAAGCGGGAGAATGGCATATCAGTGAAGGGGGAGAATTAGTTAAAGTAGGTAAAATATGAAGACACTAGATGTATGAAATCTCTTATCTGCCCTAAACTATGTATAAGAAGAACATGAAATGAAAAATAACAACCCTGGGGCT
This sequence comes from Neoceratodus forsteri, assembly GCA_016271365.2. Taxonomy (NCBI): domain Eukaryota; kingdom Metazoa; phylum Chordata; order Ceratodontiformes; family Ceratodontidae; genus Neoceratodus; species Neoceratodus forsteri. Next base: position 880,046,187 of record CM057455.1, on the reverse strand, counting down.
ATGGAGTGACCCAGCAGAAGCACACTGCACGTCCATGCTGGTGAACTGGGAGGCCAGTGCTCAGGTGGCCAGGCTGCACTGCTGCTGGCAGCACACCCCTGCTGGGGGAGGGAGGCAGCACATACTGGCACTGCAGTAGCTCCTGTTGTCAAGTCAGAGAGCTTTCTCTCCCAGTAGGAGCATGCTGCATGCATCCGAGGCACCCCCCCCCCCACACACACACACACTGTGCATGCTGCCTGGGGATTTGGATAGAAAAATGGTAGACACTCCTCAACCCCTGCAGGCACCGCTTTGCCATCTAAGACTGTGTCTGGATCTCCAGAGCGGTAAGGACAACCTGAAAGTTACACCATGGGGGATAGAGAACAGGGTAAGTACCTGGAAAAGTTAGGTGATGGGACCAGGGAGGCAGATAAGGTGGGAGTAGGTCAGTAAGGGGAATAAACACCTAAATAAATTATTAAAACCTGGTGTCGCTGGCACCTCATGGTGTGTGGGTGGAATCTGGCATGCACTGTAGAGGCAAACCATTCGTACTTCAGGGCAGCAGAGCAGGAGCATAGTCACCTGCTCTTACAGCACCTCCTGTGGTGCTTGGCTATGTAGCATTCACAGAATAGATGACCACACTCCATAGGCTGAGCCGCACCTGAAAGAGGGGTGCTGGGGTCTCACTGTGACATTTGGCAAGACAAGGTAGTTTTATTGATAAAGAAACTTGTTGGCAGAAAAGGACTGTTTGGCCTAGCCAATCTGCCCAGATGGTCCCTGCCTAATCTGCCTCTGGAGACCTTATCCAGTCTCTGGCATCCCTTCCATCTCCTTGCCGCTTTTCTAATACACCCCTATATCTATCCCAGGTATACTTGAAACCCCACACTGTTTTAGCCTCCACTAGTTCTGCTGGCAGTCTGTTCCAGGCATCTACCACCCTTTCAATGAAGAAATATTTCCTCCCATCTCTCATGAACTTCTCCACCTCCAGCTTCATCACATACCCCTGGTCCTGGTGCTTTTTCTCAGGGCTCAGGGTGCTGTACAGATCATAACACAAAAAAACAAAAATTAACAAACATATTCTTACATATAATTTAAACATAAACTCAGCTCAGGGTTCAGAGATAATTATTGCGCATTGTCTTTTAAGAACTACGTCCTGGAGAATTCGGGTCCCATTAAACTGCTCAAAAAGGTGGCACCTAGGGCCCTTTTTAAATGACTCCACCAAGGAGGAACTTCACAAAGAAATGAGAAGAGTTTCAAATAATGGGAGCAGCAACTGAAAAAGTTCTGTGTCCATATTATTTCAATCAGAATTTAGAGACCACCAGCAGATTTGCTTCTGTGGTGTGGGGAGGTCAGCGAGGCACATATAAGGTTGAGATCTTTTAGACAGGACACAGTCCATTTAGGAATCTGTATGTCAGCTGAAAGTGGTATGTCACTGAATTGACAGCCAGTGCGGTTTGCGTAGCACAGGTATGATAGTCTCTGAAGTTTTAACTCCGGCAGTCAGCCTTGCCACTTACTGTATTCTCTCTCTCTTTTTTTTTTTTTTTTCTCTCCATATTCTGTTTTTCTTCCTTGTGGCCAGGACAGGCTGGCTTCCTTCAGCTCTGGCCTGTTGAGCTTGCCACCACTTGGTGGCAGTCATTCAGTGGAACATGCAGTTCTCCCGCCCTGGGAGAGGAGAGCTGCCCTGTGGGCTCTCGATCCTCTCCTTCTCTGGCCAACCCCCAGCAACCCATGCTCATTCCTGAACAGTGGTTGCTGGTGTGGTGAGAGGTAAGGCACTTAAGGCACCTTAGCCCTCTGTGCCACTGGGCCGGCTTTACCACTGCATTCTTAACCAACTGCAGGCAGGGCACCGACTTCCCAGATAACTCTAGGTAAAGAGCAGTTCAGTAATCAGTTCAATAATCAAGTCAGGATGTAATGAAAGCATATGCCAGGGTCACCAAGGCTTCAGGCACTAGATATGGGGTAATCGGGGAGACACTTCTTAGTTGGTGAAAACCACTGTGCACCACTGATGCCACCTGATGCTCCAGTGACAGCTTGCAGTCCACAGTGATCCCCAGATTTTATTACCCTAGCCTTAGCTCACCACTGCTCACTATTTAGAGATGGACCCAGTAGTGGTACAAAGGTTATTGCTGACCCATGAAGGCCTGGTTCCACTAACAGCATCTCCGTGTTTCCAGAATTTAAGCTCGGCCAGCTGGAGGCCATCCAGTCAGAGCTGTCTTCTAGACAGCAACCCAGCACAGAGACCGTCTCAGACCTGTCCAGTGAAAAAGACAAATACTGCTTGGAAACATTTACATAGCAGTGAAACTCCAACTTGTACTGTCTAATGACTTCTCCTAAAGGCAACATGAATATAGCAAATAACGTGGGGACAGAATCAACCCCTGGGGCACCACACAGCTGCATTTGGGAGTGGGTGAACTTATGGAGAAAAGGGAAAATGTCAGCTTGGTTACCACCACCATTACCATCAATGAGCATCTGGCGTCCTGGACCCCCCACCCCCCGCAACTTACACCACCATCAGTTTAATATACCCTGCTGCCGTTCTTTGATGGGATAGAGTGAAGTACTGGAAGTGGAGGGTCAAGTACATGTTCCAAGTGTACAGTGGTGTGTCCCTGGTGAGGGTCTTGGGCAGATAAGGAGCATGGCACCAGTGGCTGTGGGGGTAAACAAAAAATGTCAAAATGAGTGAAGATTATTGGGAATTAGAAGCTGAACGTTCATTTCAAATAAAATCATTGCACTGAGTATTGCTTGGAGTGCAGATTACATGTACCCTGTAATTAGAGGAACATAGGTTCATAGGTTTAAGTACAAGTCAAACAGCTACTAGAGCCATAAAAGACTCGCCACTGGTTCAGTGGTAAAACCCCCTAACCTTGTCCCCCATATATTTAGCCAGCCTTGCTTTGAATGTACTAATTGTGAGAGTGTTTACTACCTCGTTTGGCAACGCATTCCACACACTCACTGCTCTCTGATTCCAAGACCCTCTTCTAGAGGTTCTGAACAGCTCTCCCTGAAGTTGTGTACAGTGTCCTCTAGTAAATCTTTCTATTTGTGTTTTTCTACACAGCCCTGCTGATTCCAACAGACTATCATCCTTAAGTGCCTTATAAACAAAAACTAGGTCACCTCTCACCCTCCTGTAAGTCAGGGAGTATAGGTCAAGGTCCTGTAACCTCTCAGTATATTTTTTGTTTCTAACCTTATGAATTCTTTTGGTGAGCCTTCTCTGAACTTGTTCATATAATTGGCGTAGAGAACAGAGCACCATACTCCAGAACTGGTCTTATCAATGTTCTATCCAGGGGTACCAGAACCTCTTTCTTTCTACTGTGTATTTTTCTAAATATATTGCCCATTACCTTGTTAGCTTATTTATGGACTCTCTACTATGAAGTTCAAAACGTAAGTTGTTGGTAATCCTTTTCACTGGATGTAACACTTAAAACCTTGTTTTTTTAAGGTATGAGCTGCTTTGGGGTTGTTGTGTCCAAAATGCATGACACTGCACTTATTAAAGAATAACCTGTGTTGTTGTGCCCACTGTTCCAGAGAGTGCAGATAACATTGTAATTTTTTTAATATATTTGGAGTTAACAATAGCTCCCACTTTTGTATTGTCGGCCTACTTGCGTATCCAAATGGCGTATGAGCCCTGCATGCTGGAGGTAAAGGTAGAAAAGAGAGTTGGGCCCAAAATTGACCCCTGAGGCACACTGCTTGTCACAACACCCCAATCAGAAAAATACCCCCATTCGTACTTTTTTGAAGTCTATTGAAAAACCAGGATTGAATCCATTTCAAGAGACCAGGATCCACCCCCATGCCCATTAATACTTCCAATAGCTTTAGTCCTAAGACTCCCAATATAATTATAAAATTGCTTTCCATTGTCCTTAGCAAGGGCCTTTGTCTTTGCCCTTCTTATAACCGTCTTACATTCGTTATCTAGACTAGCGTATTTTTCAGCTCTTGCATCATTGGGATATTTCCTAAAGTTCTTATACACCTTGTTCCTTTTATTAATTAATTCCTTAATTTTATATGAGAACCAGCTAGGAATATTTCCTCGTTTATCGTATTATTAACTACAGGGACATAGTTATCAATGCAAAGATGAATTTTGCTTTTGAAAATGTTCCAAGATTCCTCCATATCTGTACCCTGCAACTCGACTCCTTTTCCCAGTCCCATTCACTCAGGAATTGTTTCATACTGGTGACATCCATCTTATTATAATTCCTGAGCTTCATACACCCAGATGCAGTTTTAGTTTTCTCGTTGACAGAAAACATGACCATATTATGATCACTGCCACCCAATGGGTGGTGAATTTCTAGATTCCCTATTCACCCCTCCATATTATGTAAGACGAGGTCTAGCGTATTCTTATGTCTTGTATTATCATGAACAGATTGCTCCTTGTTATTACTTACACAAAAATCAACAAACCGATTCTCTAGTTTACTAGATCCTCGCCACAAATTCCAGTCAACTTTGGGAAGATTAAAATACCCTAACAAAATGCAGTAGCCTGCTACATTAATAGATTCTAGAGTCTCCATGAACACTGAGTTCTCTGTCTGACTTAATCCCGGTGCTCTATAGCACACTCCTAACATAATATCTTTCCTAGGTGTCATTATTTTAATCCACATTTGTTCAGCATCATTGCAGCCAGCATTTAACTTAATTATCTGAGGCTTAAGCTGTGTGGAAATAAAGACCTACCCCACCACTTGCTTTATTTGCCCTATCTCTGTGAAAAAACTCATAGCCTTCAGTATCCGGGATCCAGTCTTTCTGCTTTAACCAAGTCTCTGTTACAGCACATATGTCTATACCTTTGGAGGACATTACATATGTTAATTCAGGTATTTTGTTTCTCATGCTTGTATTCAGCAGTAAAATATTTATGTTATATCCCACTACCTGTTTAAATTTGCCCTTAGCGTTGGTGGTGCAGATCAGAGGAGGGAGTCTTATTGCAGTATCCTGTGTATTGCTTGTACTACTCTGAGGAGCTACTTATGCCTTTGCCTTTGTGTGCATACCTGCGACCCCCCCATCGGAGTTTAAATTCTTATCGATAGCTGCTTTAAAAGGTACCCATGAACCATTACAGTCCTAGCATAGGCTCCAGTATGCATGTATAAGAAAGTCACATGAAGGGCAGGCATCGCAAGTATAATGAATGGTAGTAGAGCTGTTAGGCCATGCCCCAGGCTTGCAGTGTGTAATATCATTAGTTACTGAGTGCCCAAGGACCATGGTGTTCTGTGAGGTCTACCTTGGAATGTATGTGTTGTGGTTAATGAGGTGCACTACATTATTAATTAAGTCCGATATTTTGTATGCTCAGCTATTTCTGTTTTAGAAAACAAAACATGTTATATTAGACATATAGAATGGATGCACATTTAGAGCTGATTGAAAAAAAAAAATCTTAATAGTTGGCTCCCAGCCTATTGGTGTCAACAGTTGGAACCCTAGTTTGTGATAGCATCCCAGCACCTAGCTGCAGAACAGTGGAGTTGGACCTGCTGCGGAAACAGTGTGTACAGACTTTGGGGGGCGGGGGGGATGGAGATGGGCGAAATATGGACTCCCTCTGTGAGGCTGGCTGGTGTCTGAATGCAGTGAGTGCACTGTGTAGGCCTGGTGGTCTACTCACAGGAAGGAAGGGGGGTGCAGCCACCTAGCATTTTATAGGGTTTCCTTGCTGAGTTTCCTGGATGGTATGCTAGCTTTCTTTTGCACCTGTTGACTGTACTTTTAATTGCATATTTTGTAATCTGGGTACTGGGTTTACGCTTTTGTAGTATGCCGAATAAATGAAATTTGATTGATGCTAAAAGCCAGCTCAGTTATCTTTGATGTATGTAACATTACAGGCATCCTTTTGATGTGTTGTGCTCTTTCTCCATCTGGCATTTATGCATGCCTCGCTGTCTAACCAAGGAGAGGTGTTAGCAGCTACACCAGCACCTTGTGTAGGGCCATGAATGCATTGTCAAATTTGTGAGACTGACAACTGAGTGCATTGTGTGATGTGTGCTACTACCTTTTTTTTTTTTTTTAACATTTTATCATTATGTAAGCAAAACATTACAATTGATCTATGGGAGCGTACCATAAAAGCATTTCATACAGAGACACTTATAAAGAAGTAGAATAACATTTCCCCATAAATTACACATAGGGGAAGTAACAGTATGCTTTCTTACCTAGTCATAATACCAGAGGCATGCCTCCCAGGTACTCTACAGGGAATAATAAAACCTAAATATCCTATCAGTTTTCCTTTTACCAAGGAGGGCTTGATCCCACACATTTCGTCATATAGCATTATTAACTCCTGCATAACACAGGTCATCCCCAAGAGAGAGATCACTAATTTGCACAAGGATTACTGCAGGAGCAACACCAACATTGGTGCCGACTCTTGTTCCGGTATCATTTCTGGTGTCGGTGCCGATATCAGTGTTGACTCTGATCGTGGTACTGTGAGCGACACCGGCGAAGAGGTTGATGTGGGGAACCCATGGCGACATCGGTGCTAGTATTGGTGCCAGAGGGAGGGACTCTGGCATCGGTACTGTTGCCACCCTTAATATCATCACCCCTGGCGATGCTGAATTGGGTAGCAGTGCTGGTATCATGTCCTTACCTGGGTGTGGCACAAGTGTCCAGGCCAGACTGAGCTCAGACCTTGCAGTGGGCCTACTCTGTCAGAGACATTCACAGTCCATCCTTGGGCTCCCTCTCTGGGCCTTCATTCTGCAGCATGCAATCCAGATGTTCAGACGCAGGAGATTCTACTCACTTCTCCCATTTGGTGAGCAGGCTGTTGGTCTCAAGACTTCACCCGAGGCATGGTTACTGGGACATCTCAGGTCGCTCTGTACCTCTCTAGGCCTGTGCCTTAAATACCTTGGTTTTGGTTAGGCAGATTGGCTGGGGCTGTCAGCCCTCTGTCTCATGACCAGTATTGTCTTTGGATGGAGACTCTAGTATCCTAGTACAAGGAGTTAGACAGGGCCCAATTCAGGAGGCCTTCCCCTCTTCTTGTTATGAGCAGTTACTCCACTTCCTCTCCTTCAGAGTCCTCCTCAAAGGACAGTGAGTCATCCCTCTGCCTAATCTCAGCAGCAGAGTATATTCTGTTTGTGATTCGTGGGGGAGATGTTGGAAGAAACAGAACCATAGAAACATAGAATTTGATCTTATATAAGGACTACTTGATCCATCCAATCTGCCCATTTCTCCCTACCTACAATATTACCAGAGACCGTGCCCAATCTATAGCCCCCCCTCCTTTTCCACGATGATTCCCTTGTGCTTATTCCATGCATTCTTGAATCCCACCACGGTTTCTGCCCCCACCACCTGCACTAGAAGGCTGTCCCAGGAATCCATCACTCTTTCTGTGAAGAAGTACTTCCTCACATCTGTCCTGAATCTACCTCCCTCCAGCTTCATAGCATATCCCCTTGTTCTTAAGCACCTTGTTTTCTGAAAAGTACTCCCCTCCTGTACCTTATTTATCCACAAGGTATTTAAAGGTCTCTATTGTATCCCCCCTCTCCCTTCTCTGTTTCAGGGTGTATGTGTTGAGGTCCTTTAGTCTCATCTTGTAGGGCTTTTGATGCAGACCCAGCACCATCTTAGTTGCCCGCTTCCTCTGGACTGCCTCCATTCTATGTCCTTCTAGAGATGTGTCCTCCAGAACTGGACACAATACTCTAGGTGGGGTCTTACCAGCGATCTATACAAAGGCAACATCATCTACCTCCTTCTGCTGGTGATGCCCCTCCCTATGCATCCCAGCATCCCACTCACCCTCCCTACTGCCTTGTCAGACTGACTGCCTGGCCACCTTTAAGTCATCCGATATGATTACCCCAAGGTCTCTTTCCTGCTTGGTGGTCGTCAGTACCATTCTTTGGGTAGCTTTGGAAGCTTTGGGTACCCCATGTTATTTAGTTACGATCCCATTTTCTTGCCTCTGGACTCACTGGGGTTCCAAGTAGTGACACAATAGTCATCCCACCCTAGCACAAGAAAGGGAGGTACAACTAGGGCACATTGGAACCTCCCATCCCCAGGGACCTCCTTATACTGGTGACACACCTCAGCCAAATCTTGGACTTAAGGTGCTTCAGATCCAGAGTGACTCTCAGCCTGTGACTGGTGAGTACCCTCCTAGTGCAGATTCAAGAGGTTTCAATGCATTAGGCAGGAAGGTTTTCACTTCCTCCAAGTCTGCTCTCCATAACCTCACTTCAGGCCCATAAGGCAACATACCAATGCCATTTATGGATGCAGGTGCACAATTTGCTCTCTGTGATGCCTTGTAGCGAGTCAGTAAGGAAGGTCTTAGATATTTCTGTCAGTAGCCTGGAGGTAGCTTGGCACCAGTTGAAGGTGTCGTACAATGCCAGTGAGGTGTCCTCCAGAATCTTAGGATCTGTTGTCTGTATTAGACAGATGTCTTGTCTTCACATATCCTGATTAGTACCTTTGGCCTGGTGTAAGGTGTTGAATTCCCAACTTTGGAAAGCTCACTTTTGCTCCCCTTGGGTCAAGCTGGAATTTAGAGGAGCCTTCCCACTCTAGAGCCTCAGGCTTGACCAAGAACACCTCTTGGTCCAGTCGAACTAAAAAGAACCTCCTCCCTCAGGTGTCTCCCCCGCTCCCCCAACACACACCGAGGGATGAGGCTGTCTGAACCCCAGGGATGAGCAGGCTTTTCAATATTGTGTGAAGCTTGTTACACTGACCTAGCAGTGGGACTGTATGGCAAACACGCATTCTTGGAAGATAGAGAAGTTACAGTGCTAACTTTAAATGGGGCTGGCAGTATAGCGTAAAGGTTAGAGTAATGAGCTGTGAAAGAGGTTAGTGCATCCAGCAGACCTGGTGTAGAAGAGTATTACCTCTCAGGTTCTTGTTGGTCAGAGGCTAACAGAAGAGACTATAGACAAATGGCATCAGTGAGTAATAAACAAGTTTATTACACAAAACAGAACAATGCCCTACATGGAATCTTACTTAGACAGATGCCAGGAGCCAGAGTATTCCCTACACCCCAGGATATGAAGATGGACTCGGGGGTCTTACAACACTTCTTATACTATAGATTATTGCTATAGTAACATACTCTTATTACACACATTAGCTGTACAAAACAAGCCCTATTGGCTAAAAGGTGGCTCCTCTGTATCTCTGATATACATTTGTAGTAAAGTCAGCTAGAATTGTGAATGCAAAGGATTCTCACAAATCATAGAAAACAAGTGCAGTGTTACATAAATCCGCATGGTGGTAGTGTAGGCATACATAAGACTTCTCAGAAGATCACAGTGTGTCTTAGGATCAGAACACGGTAACAGATCATTAGTACATGGCATATGTATTTCCAATGAATCATAGCAATAATCTTATACATTGTCCCTGATACCTTACTCTTCTGTGGTTGGTACTGATGTCTTAATAGGTTAGAAACATAGACTTTGACAGCAGATAAGGACTGCTTGGCCCACCTAGTCTGCCCATTTCCCTACCTACAGGATATGCTGAAGAGCCTAGTTAACCAACAGCCTATTTCTTCTTACCCTCCACAAGAATTGCCTTATGTCTGTCTCATGTATTCTTGAATTCTCCCACAGTTTTAGACCCCCACAACCTCCTCAGGAAGGCTGTTCCATGCATCCACCACCCTCTCTGTGGAAAAAATACTTCCTCACATTGCCCCTTAACCGCTCCCCCCATCTTTAAATTGTGTCCCCTTGTTCTTGAGCATCTCTTTTTCTGAAAGATGCTACCCTCTTGGACTTTGTTGATTCCACTGAAGTACTTAAAAGTTTCTATCATGTCCCCCTCTCCTCCTTTCCTCAAGGGTATACATATTGAGCTCCTTTAGTCTCTCCTCGTATGGCTTCTCTTGCAGACCCTGCACCATTTTAGTTGCCCTCCTCTGGACTGCCTCTATCCTGTCTGTGTCCTTGCAGAGATGGGGTCTCCAGAACTGGACACAGTACTCCAGATGGGGTCTCACCAACTGTCTGTACAGAGGGATAACAACTTCCTGTTTTCTGCTGGCGATGCCTCTCCCTATACATCCCAGTGTACCCCCATCTCTCCCTACTGCCTTCTCACATTGCTTGCTAACCTTAAGGTCATCTGATATAATTACCCCCAGGTCCCTTTCCATTTTAGTTGTTGTTACTACCCCCCCCCCCAATTGTGTAATCTTCCCGTGGGTTTTTGTTTCCCAGGTGCATTATTTTGCACTTCTTTGCATTGAATCCAAGCTGCCATACTTCTGACCATTCCTCCAACCTTGCCAAGTCCCTTCTCATCCTTTCCATGCCTCCTTGTGTATCAACCATGTTGTAGATCTTTGTGTCATCTACAAAGAGGCATACTTTTCCTTCCAGTCCCTCTGCAATGTCACTTATAGACGCATTAGAAAGGACTGGACCCAGTACTGAACCCTGCGGTACCCCACTAATAACCCCTCTTTCTTCAGAGTGGACTCCATTTACAATTACCTTCTGTGTGCTGTTGTCCAGCCAGTGTTTTACCCAGGCTACCACCCTGGGACCCACACGCAGGCTGGTTAATTTGACACTTAATCTTTTGTGTGGGACTGTGTCAGATGCCTTGCTAAAGTCTAGGTAGGCCATGTCCACAGCCCCTCCCTGGTCTACTACTTTGGTCACCCAGTCAAAGAAATCAATTTGATTAGTCTGACATGACCTTCCCGCGGTGAACCCATGCTGCCTATGTCCTGTGCCCCACTGGCCTCTAGGTACTCAACAGTTCTTTCCTTCAGAAGTGATTCCATCACTTTCCCTACCACAGAGGTCAAACTGACAGGTCTTTTGTTTCCTGCCTCTGTCTTGGTCCCACTTTTGTGAAGGGGATCACATCCGCCTTTCTCCAGTCCTCAGGTACCACACTATCCTCTCATGATTTGTTAAAAAGGGTAGTCAGTGGTTTCACTAATTCTCCCCTTAATTCTTTTAGAATTCTGGGGTGAATTCCATCAGGCCCCATTGCTTTGTCCACCTTCAGTTTTAGGAGTTCTTTCAGAACCCTTTCTTCTGTGAAAGGACTGGGATCGACCCCCCATCAAAGAGTGCTTCTGTTAATTGGATTAGGCACTCCTCTCCTCCTCTTTTGTAAATACTGAGCAGAAATATTCATTCAGTATCCCTGTTTTTTCACTGTCCCTCTCTGCTCACCCACCGTCCATTCTGTTCAGCCTCACTGTCCCTCCCTTTGTCTTTCTACGCTCCCTGATGTACCTATAAAAGGTTTTATCCCCCTTCTTAACCGGGTTGGCTATCTTTTCCTCAGTTTGGGCCTTTGCTATTCTGACTTCCCTTCCTGCTTCCTTCTGCCTTAACTGGTACAGCTCTCTGTCCTGCTCCTTCTGTGTTTCCTTATACTTCCTGAATGCTATCTTTTTCTCCCTGACTCTCCCCGCCACCTCTTTTGAGAACCATAGTGGCTTTTTCTTTCGTTTATATTTATTTGTTTCACACAAAGACTTGTTGCCTCTGTGATGGCAGTTTTGATGTTTCCCCATTGTTGCACCACCCCCCTTCTAGCCTGTTTTGCTAGTGCTTTTCTTTTTTGAAATTACTTTTTTCCCTCCTGTTCACCCTCGCCATTCCTCTCAATCAGGTTGCTCAATGTCTCCCATCCCTCACAGAGTCTGCCCCTAAAGTGCCTTTTGGTGGCTCCTACCTGCTTCTTCCTCCACGGAGCACCTGCACAGCGGGGTCTGCCTGTGATGCAGACTGGAGGACCGGAGCGGCCGTCACCCAGGAGCGCCGAGGGTTTTTTTTCCGCTTTTTCTTGTCCCTCCCTCTCCCTCCACTGGAGGACGCTGGCTCGGCAGAACGGCGACGCACGCCTGCCAAGTGCCTGATGGCGCCTTTCCCTCCCTGCTCCCTAATGGAAGCCGCCATTGCCCCGAGAGTCGGTGCTCCCACCGGCTCTCTCGGACGTCGGATGTGTTAAATGCACCCCTGGTATCCCTCCCCAAAGGAGGAGAGCATCCGTGGAGATGCTCAATCCTCCTTCCCCCTGCCGACCCCCGGCGGCTCGAGTCCATTCCCGAACCCGGGTTACCGGCGTGGTGCGAGGTGTGGCATCCAGCGCCTCAACCCTCAGCGCCACCAGGCCGGACACTAGTGCTTTTCTAAGGCACTCTCCTATCTTGCCAAAGTCAGCCCTCCTGAAGTCCAGTACCCTCACTTTTGTATGGCTTGACTTTGTAGCTGAGTTTGTCGTGAACCACACTGTTTGATGGTCACTTGTTCCCAGATGGCAACCCACTTCTAGATCTGAGATCCTCTCACTGTCCCCATTTGAGAGTACGAGGTATAAGATTGCTTCCTCACGAGTGGGTTCCGAAACTAGCTGTCTGAGGCATGCCACCTGTAGGGCATCAAGAGTGGCCCTGCTCTTGGATGTGGCTGCAGCAAATGTGCTCCAGTTAACATCTGGCATATTCAGGTCTCCCATCAACAGTATCTCTCCTTTCTCTGCCATCCTAAGAATGCCTTCTATCATATCCTTGTCCATTCCCTCTCCCTGACATGGGGGTCTGTATACAAACCCTGTGTGGATTGTGGTGCCATTTTCAGTCTCTAAGGTGGCCCACAGTGCCTCCTCTCCTCCCTGTTTACTCTTTAGTTCAGTTGCTTTTATCCCTACCTTTACATAGAGAGCTACTCCTCCCCCTCTTCTCCCCTCCCTGTCTCTCCTATAGGTTATATACCCTGGTATGTTAACATCCCAGTCATGGTTCTCTGTGTACCATGTTTCTGTGACTGCTACGATATTCAGGCATTCCTCTTCCTTCAAGGCCACCAGTTCAGGGAGCTTGTTGCCCAGACTACGGGCATTGGTACTCATTACCCTCCATTTCCTGATGGCCTTACTCCTTTTTGCCCCATCCCTGTCCTTCTTGCCTTTGTCACATTCTCCATTTACCCCTGCCCTTCTCCCTATCGACATCTCTATCTTGGTGTTTACCTCACTAACTACCCTGACTTTTTTTGGGGGGCTAGGATTTCCCTGTTCCTTTCCAGTGCCCCCCCCCCCCGGCTACTTTAAATGCTTGCCGGTGAAGCATTTAAACCCATCACCTAGGATCCTGGTTCCCCTCCTGGACAGATGCAGCCCATCATGCCAGTATAGGCCTGCATCACTCCAGGTGGACCCGCAGTCCCCAATGAAGCCAAGTCCCTGAGCTCTGTGCCAGTTTTTCAACCACTGATTGAAACCCATGGTGTGGAGCACCCTAGCCTCACCTACGCCATAGACAGGCAGCACCTCCGACAAGGTTACCGTGCGTGCTACTTGTCTAAGGCCCGTGCCCAACTCCACAAACTCTTCCTGCACTGCTCTAATCCCAGTTAGTATTGATTATAGCTCATATTGGAGCCAGATTAGATAATACTGTGGATGCTGTCAGGGGTGTACTGTAGGTTTCCAATATAGGTTAGGGGACCAGGCGTAACACTGGGTTTTATTACTGCAACCTCCACTTGCATACTGTGCGACTGAGCAAGTCACTTAACCTCCCCAGTGTTCCCGGGTCACCCCTGAAAACAGCAACTTGTGCCTAGTGGGCCTTACCTGGTTACCAAAGATGTAACAGAAAAAAAGCAACAACTGTATATCCATAGAGTACCACTCACCCACCCAGCACTCCCTCTCTGTTTTGGCCAGAGCTACTACCTGCAGCTCACCCCAAAAAGGAGGCAGCTTTGCTGGCTGTCATTTTTTCCTCTTCTAGTGTTGCTCTGCACCCAAGGGTTTGGACTTCTGTCTAAAAAAAAAAACATATATATAACATTTATAAAAGGAGAAGGTTCCTTAATTTGTTACTTCCTGTGCTAACCTCCCTGCCTGGGGTATATACCCTTTTCCTTATCCCTGTTAGTTGCTATATGAAGCATTGCACTATTGGTGGTATCCTGACATCTCAGCCTTATTCCACCTGAAAATAGCCCTATCAGTGAGGGCTAATCTGAATACCTGTATAATTTTGATATCATTACCCCAGAACAATCAGGGTTCAGATTAAAAAAGTACCTCTACTGCCCTGTGAAGGTCACTAATGACTGGCTTACATCAGTAGATGAGAAGCTTACAAATATGGCCATTTTCCTTGACCTCAGAAAGGCTTTTGACACCATAGAGTCATAGACCATAATATTCTTCTAACAAAGGTCACCAATTTTGGCATCTTTCATACAGCAGTGTCATGGTTTCAAAACTGTTTATCTAGCCATCAAAAACAGGTAAAGGCTGACGGTTGTACCTCCCACTGTGTACTCAGAAGTAAAGGTACCCCCAAGGATTCATATTGTGGCTGTTTCTTTTTATCATCTACACTAATAACCTTGGTAAAAGCATTGATATTGCACACCTTCACTATTACACCAATGACCTTTATGTTTTAGACCCTCCTTGAATACAGGGGTAAATGGTGTGCAAGTTGCCTTCAGTAAGCTTCAGTACAACCTCAGCTCCTCTATACTTATGTTAAATGCCTCAACATGTAAATGTATGGTTCTCTCATCTACTGTAAATACAATAGTGAATGGCTCTATGTCAGTTGTTAACACTTTCTCAAGAAAACAGCTGGAGCTGGTGGATAACGTCACATACCTAGGCCTGTGGTTGGATAGCAAACTGTCTTTTGCCACCTACATAGACTCTCTGTGTAAAAAGCTTTGTATAGGCTGGATTTTTATTTTGGAAACAAATTTTGATTTCCACCAGATGCTAAAAAGAGGCTATTGCAAGCTACCTTTATTCCTCTGTCTATGCTGACATAAAATATGGTTGTGCCTCTACTACTCAGTTAGCCAGGCCTGATGTATTATACAGTAGATTGTTGCGATTCATCACTAACCTCCCTAACAGAACTCCTCACTTCATCTTATTCTCGGCTATTGGATGGACATCTCTTGCTACAGGCTGCAACAAGGAGACTAAGGAACCTTCACGCCGGATGTAAAGCCCTCAAGGATATGCTTCCACCATATATTGCATCTCTGCTAATAAGGTTGACTGGGTCATACATCCACAGAAAAAATTTACATGATCCTCCTCAAGATTCACAGATGTTTTACCAACTTTGGTAAAAAGGCATTAAGCTGTACTTCCCTTAACTGGAACATTCTAAAAAAAATCTCTTAAGACCTTTCATCAGCCTTAACTCCTTCAAAGTGCTAATCGTGAACCATTGTACTGACAATTGTGAATGCTATTGACCCTTTAATTTCCATATTCTTATGGAATACGATATATGCCACGTTTCGCATTTTTCTTATGTGACCCCCACCCCGATTTTCACCCGCAGCAGTGTACTTCATTATTTGTATTTGTTGCTGTTTTCCTGCACTGTACTAGCATTGTTTAAGTAACTTGTGACACATGTTCTTAGTTGTAATTGCTGCTGATTATTCCGATTATATTGTTATGTCCTCGGTGTTGCATGGGACCTCCTTGTGAAGGAGCTTGCTTAGTGGGGCTTCTTCTGGGTAAAATAAATACAGATTGGTGATTTGTGCCTTGTTCATCTGAACTGATGTTCTGTGTCCAGGCATCTTGTGCTTGTTTTGCTACATTTGGGGTAAATCCTTTTTCACATTTGCAGGGAGAGGTACACTGTGTGTTCAGTCCTAAGGACTTTAATACCGTAGGTGCTAGTAGGAGCAGGTTAGCCAGTCTGCATCCCTGCATACTGTTGGACTGATGGCCACCTCCTATACATGTTTTCTCTTGAGAGGGGAAAAAGTACTTTTTTTTTCCCCTTAGTCTATTCCAGTGTCCCTAGCCTAAGGCACCCTTCTTCTCAAGGTAGTCACTCTGTCCACTCACTATTTGCTAAGGAGGGAGTGTTAATGGATGTGTCTAGGGGCACCAGATGATCAGAGGGATAGGCAATTGGCTCCAAGACCGGACCCAGAGGGTCGTAGTTGGCGGGATAGTCTCATCCCCAAGGAGGGTCATTAGTGGGGTCCCACAGGGATCAGTCCTTGGGCCCGTCCTGTTCAACGCCTACATCTCTGACATAAGGACAGGTATCAGGAGTGAGATGAGTCTCTTTGCGGATGACTCAAAACTGGGGGCAGTGGTGGATGGGGAGGAGGGGAGGGTGGCCCTACAGGGGGACCTGGAGGCTCCGGAAAGATGGTCTAGAAAGTGGAAGCTGAGGTTCAATGCAGGGAAATGCAAGGTACTGCACCTGGGGGCCAGAAACCTGGGTCAAGTGTACACCCTGGGGGATGCTACAAGTCTCGATGGCTGAGAGGGACCTGGGGGTGGTGGTGGATGTCAAGATGAACAACTCAGAGACTTGTAGGAGGGCAGCAGCCAAGGCCAACAGGATGCTGGGATGCATTGCTAGGGGGATCACCTCCAGAAGGAGGAAGTGATACACCTCTGTATAACTGCTTGGTGAGGCCGCACCTGAAGTATTGAGTGCAGTTTTGGAGGCCACACTTAAAGAGGGACATTAAACTCCTGGAGAGGGTCCAGAGGAGGGCAACCAAAATGATTTGGGGCTTGGTGGACAGGACCTATGAGGAGAGGCTTGAAGAGCTAAATATGTACACATTGGAAGAGAGAGGGGACCAGGGGAACATGATAGAGGTCGTCAGGTACATGAAGGGGGTAAATAGGGGAGGAGCAGTCAGGGTGCTTCAAGGAAGGAGGGAGGGGGCACTAGAGGGCATGGGTGGAAGCTGGGGGTTCAGGGAGAAAGGAGGAGGTGCTACTTCACTGAGAGGGTGGTGGAGCCATGGAATGCGCTGCCTAGGGGCTGGTGGAGGGGTTCAGGAGGGGGTGGGACAGGTATAGGGGAAGGGTTCTGGAAGCAAAATCCAATGCAGCGAGAATATCCGGAACTGGGAAGGGGGAAGCCAGAGAAGGCAAGGGGGCAGCAAGGTCAGCTCCCAGGGTGGGGGCTGACCAAACGAGCAGACACGAAAGACCGTTAGGCCTATTCTGCTGGCATTTTAGTATGTTAGTATTATTCTGTTAAGGACCACACTACTTGTTTTACAGCAAAACTTTCTTTGTGCCGCTTTTCATTTTTTTATTTATTTTGTTTTTATTGACCAGCTAAGCACACTAGACAAGCACATGCCTATTTTTGGATATGGCCCGGGATATTACAAAGTAGCAGTGGAAAGAAGAAGCTTTAACATACAAGATACAACAAAACTGAAAACAGTGGAACCATAGATAGTGTGAACACCAAGCAAGTGACAATAAGTAACAGAAGATCTTACTTCGAGAGGGCTCTTGCAGTAGGTATTCACATATAGAACTAAGCCACCAGGCGTTAGGACCCCACGGAAAAATGTCTAGCTAGCAGTCTCTGGCAGGGGACTGCCCCCACTTCAGGTGACTGGCATCATGCGACATCCGTATAAAGGGGTGGTCCCCCACACCCACCTTCCAGTTCTTTCCCGCCGTCGGCTTGTGAAGTTCCTCGCACTAGAACAACGCGGTCAGTTCGTTCATCGGTTCTAAAGTGTATAACTTTTTTGACTTTTTTCTTGATTTTCTTCATTTTTCTTCATCATCTACTGTGTATGTCATCCCTGACGCCCTCCGAATTGCATAAAAATAAATGCGACTTGTGTGGTTCCCAGCTTCCACACAAGGACAGCCACTCCTTGTGCCTCTTCTGTCTAGGCCCCGACCACCCCATGGAGAAGTGCCAGCACTGCCAGAAGTTTAATTCGGCTACCCGAAAGAGAAGGCAGCAGTCCCTGGAAGCCCACCTCCTTAAGAAGAAAATGGCCTCCATGGAAAAAGAATTAAAGAAGCTCAGGCAGGCGTCCACTTCCCCCGGAGGCCACAAAAAGAAATGTGACAAGGAGAAGCACCAGGAGCAGGAGTCGTCTTCCACAGCAGCCGCGACTTCGGCTGGAGTCGCGGCCTTGAAGGTAACTATCCCTCCGCAGATCGCTTCCCGAGGGCCTCTTGGTGGCTACCAAGAAGGCGTCCGCCTCCCATTGCGTCGCTCCCTTCGGAGCCTCTGGGGGCAAGGGAGGTTCCGCTCCTGTTAAGGCCGCTCCTCCTTCGCGGCCTTCTGGTCAGAGCAGGTCCAATAAGCTGGACGTTGGTCCCACTGACACCCGCCCGGACAAGGCTGTTTAGCTGCTCACCTCTTCGGGTGATCGCCCAGCCAAACCCCCTTCTGACAAGGCAGCCCCTCCTTCGCGACCTTCCTTGGATAGGGAGTCCGATAGTTGGGAAGTAGGCTCCACTGACGTCTGCCCGGACACTGCCAATAAGTCTGCCGCCAGCTCCTCCAATGACCTTCTGGTTAATAAGCCTGCACCAGCTCCTGACATTACAGCTGACACCCCAGGCTCTCCGCAACGGATAACCCCGTTACTCACTGAGGTCCCAACATCCCCTTGGTTCACACCTGGGGATTTCAGCCCTCCTTCCCCGGTTGAAACCGAAGACCTTGGGATGCTGCCGTCAGGGGTGGCCCCCTTCTATACCAGACCCCCTGATCCCGAAGCCTCAGACACTGGTTCTGATGCCGGTCGACCCGATGCTGCCCTCCGGCGTCCCTTTGCCCGATGGAAGATCTCTTCCTCCGTCAGGCCCATCGGACCCTCTCGACGGCATACCCACCCCAGGCCCGACACCTGTGGGTCCGACGCTCCCTCTGTCCAGCCTGCCAACATGGCATTTGCCAGGATCTTCTGCTCCATCACAGCCCTTGGCGCCAGGGTACCCAGTGCCCTAATACTCTGCACCACAGTACTCGGCTCCCCAGTATCTGACACCGCAGTACCCGACACCTCATTATCCGATGCCGCAGTACCCAACTCAGGGCTTCCCACCGTCAGGTTACGGATACTCCTTTTACAGGTATCCCCACTACCTCTATCCCCCACCTCCTCCCCCTCCACCTCCGCCACCCACTCCATAGCCGCTGGTGGATCTGAAGGAGACCTTGGCCTCCTGGTGGGCTGAAGCCAGGGCTCAACTCACCAAGGAGAATGAGAGTTGTCTCCCAATGTCGGTCCCTATACCGGACCCCCTACATTGGAGATGGGAGGCTCCCTCCCCTTTACTCAACACCAGAGGAGAACCTTCTGGCACCCAAGGCGGGGGGGGGGAGACACGCGTCCCTGGGAATGCCCCAGAGGGGTCGTTCCTCCCCGTTCCAGGGAGGAGTCTTCTTCCTCTTCCTCAGACACATCTGACTCAGACTCTGAGTCCGACCGCTTCTGACCATGGAGACGAGCTGCATACTCCAGAATGCCCAAGGCCGAGGGACCCTCCAAAGTCACTTCTGGAGGACCCTTCCTTTCTGGAGCTATTAAGGAAGATCCAGGAAACACACCAGTGGCAGTCAGTGGAGCCAGAACCATAGTGTAAGAAACTCGCTGCTCATTTGGATCTGCCCCAGACCGCTCCTACACTGATTCCACCCTGGATAGAGCCCCACGCTGATCTTGTTTCCACAATCTGGAAACAGCCTTCTGTGCTAGCCCTCCTTCTGAGGAAGGCGGACAGGCTATACCAGGCTCCAGAGGGTGTAGACTTTCTTAGTCTCCACCTCAAGATGGATTCGGTTGTCATCAGCGCTGCCCACAGCCACTCTGCCAACCCGAAACATCTGAGCTCGTCCCCGCCTGACAAGGAATCCCGGCTTTTGGATCAGTACGGGAAGAAGATCTTTTCCTCTTCTACCCTAGGCATCAGGGCCCTCAATTACATCGGCCATATGGGGGATTTCCAGAAGTCCATCCTTAGCCAGGTGGAATCCAAGTTGGACTCCCTTCTTGATTCGCAAACTAAGCAGGAACTGGGAGGCCTAGTCCGTTCCGCTCGTTCGGCCTGTAGGCACATGCTTCGTGCCACCTACGATGCGGTGGACACAGCCAGAAGGAGCTCGGCCTTTGCCGTGGGCCTACGGTGTCATGCCTGGCTCCATGTCAGGATTGGTCCCTGAGGTACAGTCCGCTATACAGGATGCTCCCTTCAGGGGTTCAGTGCTGTTCCGGGGTGATGTCAGGGACATCATAACCAAACTGCAAGAGAAGGGCACTGCACTAAAGTGTGTCCAAACTTTGTACAGACCCTCTCAGGGGTAATGATGTCCTTTTCATTGCCAAATCTGACAAAAACAAAAGCCTCAAGGAAAATGTGCCAACAAATGTCGGGCCCCTCCAGCAACCAAGACTCCCCGCAGCAAAAAGTCTGCAGGAGCCTTGACTGCTGCGCTGCCCCACACCTCCTCACTCCCTGCCTCTCTCTCTGCCTCAGGCCATTCCAGAGGAACCAGTAGGGGGGAGATTCTCCTCCCATCTGCCGGGTTGGGAGAGGATAACGCCAAACGCTTGGGTGCTCCAGCTAATATCCTCAGGGCACTCAACAGAGTTTCTGCAGAAACTGCCCCATTAACCACCCCCTCAATTGTCATACTCCCCGCAACATCTTCCTCTGGTCCGAGAGGAAATCTCCCTTCTGTCGAAGGCAGCGATAGAGCCAGTCCCCACTCATCTTTGGGGGACGGGTTACTATTCCCATCTTTTTCTAGTTCCAAAGAAGATGGGAGACTTGAGGCCAGTTCTAGACCTCAGCTCGCTGAACATGTTCGTGGAGTACTAATGCTTCAGAATGCTCTCTTTGCAGAGCGTTCTGCCTCATTACCCCAGCCGGGACAGTGGCTATGTGCTCTGGATATGCAGGCTGCGTACCTGCATTTCTCCATATGCCCTTCCCATCACAAATACCTCCATTTTTGTTTTCATAGGGACCACTACCAATTCAAGGACCTCCCATCTGGTCTTTCCTCAGCCGCCCCGAGTGTTTACCAAATGCCTGTCAATAGTAGCGGCCCACCTGCATACCCAGGGCATGCAGGTATTCCCATACCTGGACGATTGGCTCCTGGCAGCCCCATCCAGGGAGGAACTCCTGCACTCCCTTTCCCTTACCCTTCAGGTTTTCACCAGCCTGGGTATCACCATCAACCAGGCCAAGTCCCATTTGGTCCCGTGCCAATGCCTCCAGTTTATAGGGGTGATCCTGGAGATGACCACAGGCAAAGCCTTCTTGCCTTCGGACAGAGTCGAGACCCTTCAGAATCAAGCTCATCTTCTGTCAGGTCACAGGAGGGTCGGAGCCAGGTCAGTCCTCCGCCTCCACGGGCTAATGGCGGCTGCTATTTCAACAGTCCCATTCGCTCAGCTCCATACGAGGATCTCTCAGTGGACGCTTCGGTCACAATGGGACCAGACCAGGGATGATCTAAAACAAGCGGTACTAGTATCAGACCCCATGATCAGGGACTTGCACTGGTGGATGATTCAGGAGAACCTGTGTCTGGGAGTTCCTTTCTGCATCGCTTTTCCTTCCCAGACATTGATGACAGATGCGTCAGGGGAGGGCTGGGGTGCCCACCTAGAGTCTCACAGGACTCAGGGCAGCTGGTCCAGATTCGAGCAAAATCTGCAAATAAATGTGCTCGAACGGAGGGCAGTCCTTTACACCCTCCAGGCTCTTCTTCCCTTCCTTCCTCCTGGTCATCTTCTCATCCAGTCAGACGACATGTGCATAGTCTGGTACCTCAACAAACAGGGAGGAACATGTTCCTATCCCCTATGCCGGGAGGCGATGAGAGTCTGATACTGGGAAGCCCAGCACCACCTTCACCTGACCGCAGTTCACATTCCAGGAGTGGAAAACACACTGGCAGATGAACTCAGTTGGTCCTCAGCCAGATCCAACGAATGGGAGCTAGATCAGCAGGTTGTGAATGACATCTTTCGGAGGTGGGAGACACCTCAGGTGGACCTCTTCTCCTCTCCCTAAAATGCAAAACTTCCTGCCTTTTGCTCGCTCTCTCCAGGGCGAGATGTTTTCTGGCAGTACATTCTGTCTCTCTGTTGGAGGGACAGATTCATTTATGACTTCCTTCCCATTCCTTTAATTCCGAGGGTCCTGAATAAACTCAGATCGGAAAGGGCTCGAATTATTCTCATCGCCCCCTTCTGGCACAGGCAAGTTTAGTTCTCTCTTCTGCAGCAGTTTTCAGAGGAACCACCTCTTCCTCTGCCGCAACAATTGCTGACCCAGGATCAGGGGACCCTTGTTCATCCAGGTCTCAGATCCCTTCATCTCCATGCTTGGCTCCTGCAGATGTAGCTAAAGCTCACTTCGGAGTCTGTCCTTTAGTAGCAGAGATTTTGGTAGAGGTGAGGAAGCCTTCTACTAGGTCCACCTATGCGATGAAGTGGAAACGATTTTCCATCTGGGCAAACTCAAAAGACTTTGGCCCAGATATTCAAAAGGGTTGCGCCATGCGCAACAGGGTTGCGCATGCGCAAGTCCTGCATTGCGTCATTCTGCGATATTCAGCAGGAGGCAGTTGCGCCACTGAAAACAGGTTGAGCAACAGCGCAATGCAAATGAATGCATGCTCAACAGGAGGGGGAGGATCCATGCATAAACTGCGCAACCCGATATTCAGTCGGGTTGTGCAGAGTTGTGCATGCTAACCCCCAACCTGCGCCTGGCACAACTTTGAGCCAAAAAAAGGATCATGCTGAGGTCACCACAGTGAGCTGCTGTATTGCAGGGCGCAACACAGCAGCTGCCACCCGTGGCTGGCCCCCCAGCTCAGTCCCTGTGCCCCCACCAGCCCGACTCGCAGGCAGTATGTATCCAGACACCCCCAAACATCTCCCGATGCCCGATCGCGGGCAGAACGTGAACAACCTCGTGCCCGATCGCGGGCAGAATGTAAAAGCCCCCAACCCGAATATCTCCCTGGTGGTCCAGTGATATAATGCCCGATCAAGGGCAGAATGTCAGTTACAACCCTCAAACATCTCCCTCGGTGTCTCAGTCCCCACCCCACCCACTCACTTTAGCCCTCCACCGCCTCCCCCGGCAGCCGGCGGGCGGTATCCCACCGCTCGCCGCCGCCGACGATCGATCCGTTGTAGGCTTATTGGTGTAGATTAGAGCTACGGGCGCAGAGTTTTACACTGCACATGACAGTCCAGATTTGTGAATGATCTCGACTGTCATGACGGTATGGATGCACGCCCATTGGCTCTAGCTCTGCACCAATGGGCATGCAGCCCTACCGACAGTCAGTCGCGGCGGGCAGCAGGCGGGTGGGATGCTGGCGCCCGCCTGCTGCCAGGGGAGCGGGTGGAGGGGCCATGGGAGGGTGGTGGGGGACACTAGACACCAGGAGATGTTTGGGGGTTGTAACTTGACATTCTGCCCGCGATCGGGCATTACGGTCCACTGACCACCAGGGAGATATTCGGGTTGGGGAGGGGGCTTTTACATTCTGCCCGCACATTGTGCCGGGGTTGTTTTCATCGCTCTGCCCGCGATCGGGCATCAGGAGCTGTTTGGGGGTGGATTTATACATACTGCCCGCAATCGGCATCGGGAGATTGTGGGGAGGTATTCATACATACTGCCCGCGATCGGGCATCGAGCTGTTTGTGGGGAGGTATTCATACATACTGCCCGCGATCGGGCATCGGGAGATTGTGGGGGAGGTATTCATACATACTGCTCCAAGGACTGGTTGCAGGTGCGCCGGTCCTCGACGGCTGCTGCCTGGCAGGGTGGCCAGGCGCAAGTCCTCGGGATCGGGCGCACTACATGCTAATGGCATGCAAATAGGTTAATAGATGCAATGACCCCTGCTCGCCAGACAGAATTATGGCCCCATTTGCATGTCACCTTTGAATATCGGAATTATGATGGCGCAATGGTACTTGCGCCACCGAAGTTTAATGCTCAACTCTGACAACTTTCATGTGGCGCAAGTTCCACTGCGCCATGCACAGTGGTTGTGGTTGGGTGATATTCAAAGGAGTTGCTCAATAGCGCAACTCCTTTGAATATCGCCCCGGCCACACCCCTGCACAACTGTTTTGAGCAGCGCAAGGGCTTGCGCCTCAGAATGGCGCAGTTTGAATATCCGGGCCTTTGAGCCTTTCTTGTGCCCAACCGATGAAGTCCTGGATTACATGCGTCACCTCTTCGAACTGGGTCTCAGCCATTCCTTGTTAAAGGTCCATATGGCAGCTGTTTCAGCCTACCATATTCCCTTTGGAGAGGGGACTTTTGCTCAGTTGGAAGTCTCCAAGACTTTTCTTAGAGGGGTTCTCCATTTAAGACCCCCCATTCACATTCCTGCTCCTCCATGGGACTTGAATATCATCCTGGAGAAGCTTACACTGCCTCCCTTTGAGCCCGCAGCCAAAGCTGATTTAAAGTTCCTTTCTTGGAAGACTCTCTTCCTAGTTGCCATCACTTCTGCTCGGCACATTTCAGAGCTTCAGGCCATGATGTGTAAAATCCCATATTTGATTTTCCACAAAGAACGTGCGACTCTATGCACCAACCTTAAGTTTCTCCCTAAGGTGGTGGCTGAATCTACGCTAAATCAATCCATTGAGCTACCTGCTTTCTTTACGCAACACTCCAATCAAGGGGAGTACCTCTTGCATACCTTGGATGTTCACAGAATCCTGAGATACTACACCAGTCGGACTAAGGCTCTCAGGAAGACTGATCAGCTCTTTGTCTCTTTCACTCACAAAAGAGAGGGCAATGCTGTTTCTAAGCAGTGCCTCTCAAAATGGTTGGCGAACTGTATCAGTTTCTGTTATGACAAGTACAACAAGACCCTTCCGGGTCAAGTCAGAGGTCACTCCACCCGAGGAGTAGCGCCTCTGCAGCTTGTTTCAAGAATGTGTCACCGGCAGACATCTGTGCAGCCTCAACTTGGACTTCTGTCCATACCTTCATAAAACATTACAGTTTGGACATTGCCTCTCGCCGTAGAGCAGGCTTCGGCTTGGCTGTCCTATAAGGTCTCCTCCCATGAGACTTGTTCAACCCTGAGGGTGTTTGTTATGGTTGACAGTCCTCCTCCCAAGCGTTTTTCCTTGTTCCAGGCTGCTTGGGACTCAGTCTTATACGTGAATACCTACTGCAAGAGCCCTCTCGAAGTAAGATAGTACAGTTACGTAAGAACTTACCATAACAGTAGATCTTCGAGAGAGGCTCTTGCAGTAGGTATTGACTTCCTGCCCTCGTCCCCCTAAATTTTCTTTGCTTCATTTCCATGGGGGGAAATATCCTCTTCTCTCTCATCTTGCCTCTTTTGGTCTTTGGTAGTAAAGAACTGGAGGGCGGGCGTGGGGGACCGCCCCTTTATACTAACGTCGCTTGACGCTGGTCACCTGACGTGGGGGTGGTCCCCCGCCAGAGACTGCTAGCTAGAAATTTTTCTGTGGGGTCCTGACGCCTGGCGGCTTAGTACTATATGTGAATACTTACTGCAAGAGCCTCTCTCGAAGATCTACTGTTACGGTAAGTTCTTACGTAACTGTACTATCAAGAAACAAGCCAGGTTCAAAGTACGTGTGCAAGGACAGTCCAAATTAAGGATTTATTTTGAAGACATTGATTGTATATAGTGTTAAATATTCATAGCAGTCCTATCAAACAGAAAGAGATTAAGCAAAATACAGCAGAATAATAGGGGATATGGACCCAACAGTATGGCTGAGTGCAGTTACAGGCAAAGTAGCTAGGCTTGGCACACAGCACAAACTGACACTACTCTTGGGACTACTGCTCATGTCCCCTTCTTTTTGGTTGCCAGCAAGGTGTTTTCCTTGCAGGGGGAAGATGATGGTGATGCTAGCTCTGGCTCATGTTTTTAGTTATTAAACCACTATGTCTGGGATGGCAAAAAGGCAACTGCAGTACAGGGCAGGCAGGGGGAGGCTGAGGCACTGTGGGTCATCTTTGAGTCTGGCTACGGCACAGCAGTTCGCATGCGCATGGTCTACAGGCCTCCAGCACGGGGAAAGAGGTGGATAGGGCACTGGTGGAAGAAATCCACAGGATGATAGCAAAAGGGGAGGTACTGCTGCTGGACGATTTTAACATGCCAGATGTAAATTGGATTACTCCAGTGGCTGCCTCAGCCAGGGGCGCCGAGACATCCTGGAATCCTTTCATGGGGTAGGCCTCAGGCAGCTAGTACAAGAACCTACCAGGGATGGTGCGATCCTAGATCTAGTAATGACCAACAGAGAGAGAATCACAGAAGTCAAGGTGGAAGGGCATCTATTGGCCAGCGACCACCACACAGTCTGGTTTTACATGATTACAGGATCGCAGTCAAGCCACACAAAGGTGAGGTTCTGAGATTTCAGGAGAGCAGACTTCACTAGAATGGGGATATGTATCAAAGAAGCTTTGCTGAAGAAGGAAGTTTGGGGGTTGAAGAACAGTAGACACATCTTAAGGAAGCCATAGAGGAGGTGACGAACCAGTGCACTGGGCAAAGAAATAAGAGCAAGAGAGGGAAAAAAAACACTGTGGTTCTTGAGGGATTTGGCGGAGAAAGTAAGGGATTTTTGGCTTTTCTGGCTTTCAGAAAATACAAAAGGACACAGAGGAAAGAAGAAAGGGTGGTGTATCTAAATAGTCACAGTGGGGCAAGGAAGGCAGTTATGAGCATAAAGGCGCAGACCGAAGAAAGAATTGCGTAGACAGTCAAGAAAGAGGATAAGACGTTCTATAGATGCATCGGTGAAAGAAGGAAGACCAGGGGCCGGATCGTAAATCTCAGAGGGGAAGGGTGTGTGTGTGTATGTATGTAGGGAGACCTGGAAAAAGCAACAATACTGGACAAGTGCTTCTTTTCACTATTCACAGAAGAAAGGGAGGGAGGGAAAGAGACCACAAATAGGTATCAGAAACAAAGGGGGGGGGGGATGGAGGTGAACACCAGTCCATTTGTGGAAGAGACAGTCCTAGAGGAATTTGCAAAACTGAAAGTGGACAAAGCTATGGGACTAGATGGTATACATCCTTGGATATTAGAGGAACTACGGGTGCTGGCAGCACCACTGGCAGCCCTGTTTAGCGAGTCGCTCAGCACAGGGGTGGTTCCAGAGGACTGGAGGAGGACACAAGTAGTCCCTCTTCACGAAAGCAGAAGAAACCTTCCTTGTGACCAGCACTTATTCTAACCTAATGCTATCCTGACCTTTTGCATAACTGTTCTCAGCATGTAAATAACTGTTCTAAGTTGCTAATCATTCTCCTTTCACATTTCCTCTTGATCCTTCCTCTTTCCCCTCACCCCTACTAGCTTTCCCCATCCCCGTTATATCTCCTGAGCTCTCTTGCTCACTTTAAAATGCTTTGTTCCATACTTCTCACCTCTGATGAGGCCCCTGGGCTGATGCCATCCCTTACCTTGTTGATTATTAGATATTAGGCTGAGTCTGTTCTCATTTTTCTGTAAAGGTTAGTTTCATAAGACCCCTCCCCCTCTAATATGACCCTTTGAATTCCAGGTTTTAATCAAATATGCACCTTGGCATACATTGTACAATGTCACATGTATTGGAACATCTCTAGTTGCAGTATATACTGTTGTAATGTTTTGTATAATTCCTTGTTTTGTTTGTTCTCTGTCTCATACTTTTCCAATATGTATTGTTCGTCTGACGTGAAACCAATGAAATGAGCTTGTTCTCAAAGGTGTTATCCGAAATTTCAATAAATAAAAATAAAAAAATAAAGGAGAGGGCTGGAAACTATAGACCAGTCAGCCTCACCTTGAAAGGATTATGCAACACTTGGAATCCAGCAGAGCACAGGACCCGAGGCAGCATGGATTCACAACAGCAAGGTCATGTCAAACAAATCTGATAGAGTTCTTTGACTGCATGATAAGGGAGGTGGATCAGGGAGGAGCGGTGGATGTCACTTACCTTGATTTCAGCAAGGCCTTTGACACTGTTCCACATAAAAAGTGGTAAACAAGCTGGGGAGCCAGGGAGTGGGCCACAAGGTGGTAAACTGGGTTAGGAATTAGTTAGGGGACATAAAGCAGAGGGTGATGGTAAATGGGATCCGATCTGAGAAGAGGTGGTGACCAGTGGGATACCACAAGGATCAGTCCTTGGCCAAGTCCTTTTCAGTGTCTTCATCAGTGACATCGCAGAAGGGCTGGAGGGAAAGGTTTGCCTATTTACAGACGACACCAAGATCTGCAACAAGGTGGACACTCCAGATGGGGTGGAGAAAATGAGAAGGGACCTAGGACAGCTGCAGAAATGGTCTGAAGTGTGGCAACTAAGGTTCAATGCAAAGAAGTGCACAGCCATGAACCTGGAGTGCATGAACCCTGAGGAAAACTACAGGATTGGGGAGGTACTAATGGTCACCAAGGAGGAAAGGGATTTGGGAATAATCATCTCAGATGACCTAAAGATGGCAAAACAGTGTACCAAGGTTGTGGGGAGGGCCAGTGGTATGCTGGGATGTATAGGAAGGGGTATTTCTAGCAGAAGAAAGGAAGTGATAATGCCACTATACAGGACACTAGTTAGGCCTCATCTGGAGTACTGTGTACAGTTCTGGAGGCCGCATCTTCGGAAGGATGTGGACAGGGTGGAGGCGGTTCAGAGAAGGGCAACTAAAATGGTGTGGGGCTTGCACCAGAAGACGTATGGAGGGAGATTACGGGACCTCAATATGTATACACTGGAAGAGAGGAGAGAATGGGGAGATATAATAGAAACCTACAAGTATCTTAAGGGCAGGAACAAAGTGCAAGTGGGAGACATCTTTCAGTACAGAAGTACAAGAACAAGGGGGCACGATATGAGATTGGAGGGGGGGCAAGATATGGGGAAATGTGAGAGTTTTTCTTCACAGTAAGGGTAGTGGATGCATGGAATAGCTTACCCCTAGAAGTAGTGGGAGCAAACACAGTGGGGGGGATTCAAAAATGCATGGGATAGGCACAAGGGAACCCTAGCGGTGGGTAAGAGAGGCTAAAGCCGTGGACCAAATAGGGTCAGCAGCCGCTGATACAGGTAGGGAAATTGGGCAGACTGGATGGGCCTAGTGGTCCTTGTTTGCTGGCAAATTCTGTGTTTCACTTTTGCCCCCTCCAGAGGGCACCCTTTAGTAAGGATTCTGCCCATATCTTTTAGGTTGGTAGTTGGATTATATTCAGTTTCACTTCATATTTCATCTTCCAGTTCTTTTCTTTACAATTTATACTACATGCTTTTAGCCATGGTTTTTCCACTCTTCTTGCTACAGAACTTAGGTAAGCAGGGGTATCAGCAATGGTTATTTAGTAAGTACGTGGCACCACGTGGTGTCACACATGTGCTAGCTCCAGTGGCTGGTGCTGATGCTCTGGCTAAAAAAAGATTTGCTCCCGTGGGATCCTAGCACCTCCAGCTAAGACCCAGGAGTGGTATTCTGTGGGAAAATTTGTTTTTTTTTTTTCAATTCAAGTTTACTGAACAAACATACAGGAACTGGCACAGAACAGATGTAGTAATGTCCAGCATTGTATTATGATATACAAACAATAACTTTGCAGTCAGGTGTCTTTCACAAGAGGTGTGACTATAGTAATCAAAGATTCTTTGTTTTCCTTTTTATTTGCCAGTATGGTATGCTATTGAACTCTACTGGTGCCGATCTCCAGTGTGTTCTGGATGTCCCATACCATAGTTATTTTATTTTAACCCTTTCTCTAGTAGCAAGTTACAGGAAGAAGTTTGGATCCCTTTTGTCCAGGCACAGAAAACCCACTGCTGCCATTTAGAAGCAACCAACTTTGGGAGCGTTGATTCAACTGAAATGTTAGCTGCTACATTTCATAGATTCCCCCCCCCACCACATCTATCCAGCTATGGAGAGAAAGAGCCTCCTCCAGTGGCCATCAGCGAGTTCTGGCCTTCTGTGCTGCTACCTGCAACACATGCCATAGATTTGTTGAGTCTTTTCCCTTAACTCCCTCTGGGATTACTCTCAGAAGTGAATCTCTATAGACAGTGGAGTATCAGTCTAACATGTCCTTGAGGGTGTTGCCCACCTCCTCCAAAAATGTCGTCAGCTTTAGGCAAGACCAAAATATGTGTGAGTTTACCTCCAACACCCCTGCATGGTACCATCACTGGAGTATAAAAGAAGCAGGTTTTCACTTTCCAGGTGTAATCTTGCCACAAAGGGGAGTACATTGTCTGAAACGAGGACCAGAAAGCCAGTGTCCACAGCTGTTCTCTCAGAGGCCACCTGTTCTCCTGCTCCCATGCCTGCTTTATCTTAATCGCTTGATTTGGGATCTACTCACTGAATGCCTTGTACAGGGCAGATATTTGTCCTGTTAAGAGTCTTGCCTCCAAAAATATCTTGCATGGTGCACCCTAATTTTCAAACTTGTTACGGTGGTGGCAACAACGTAAGATCTACAGTTATGGTAAGTACTGTAGCTTCTCTCTTTTTTTTTTTTGCCCTATTCCATAGTAGCACTCATTTACATACTCAGTACCACCTCCATCCCAATTGCAGAATGAGTGCTTAGCCCATAAAGTAACTGAAGATAAGGGATGGGGAGACTGATGGAGAGAGACTAGTGACAGGAAGTCAGTGCAAAGATCTATACCTACAATTGATTACTCGTTCTGTTTTAGTCATGTGCAGTCTTGTAAAAGCTTTGTTAGTTTGTTTCCTTCAGAAAATGATTAATTTTTTCACTGGTACATTGTGTGCTTTGAATTTTGCCTCTTAAGTAAGTCTGTTTTTAGGCTTTCTGGACATTTTTTTTAACTCCGCTTTATTGAGAAATTTCATGATAGTACAAATATACATCACAGCTGGGGGGAAGGCAATACCTCTCCTCAGCACATTTTGTCACATAACTTTTTCATAATAGTCTATGGTACTCATACCTGCAAATGTACTCATTACATCTTCACTGTGCAGAAACTTTCATGCATAGTGTAATCTGACATTAGAGGTGACAGGTGAACTAAAACACAAGGCCAACTGTGGCCCAGCAACAAGAATAAACTGTAATCTGTACCATCTGCAAGTTCAGAATGATGTGTAAGAAGGTCTAGGGTGGTTCCAGTGCTGACAGGTTTGACACCTCAGATTTTGTTATCCAGCAGGACACCAGAGGGGTTTTAGAATGAAACCTCTTTGGGCCATTTCAGAGGGAGAGAGGGTGTCCTCTAATAGGTCTTTCCTGGACATTTTATGATGTCTGTTAAAGAGCAACTCTGTATTTTCAGCATGTACTTTTGTAAATATGATGTTTCCGCTGTTACAATTTACTAGAGAACACTTCATTTTCGGCATTCCTTTTCAAGGATTACGGCACATCTTGGTAGTCTGTTTAAAAAGGCTATATATAAAAAGCATTTGCTTGTCCCTAGTTAATATTACAGTACTTTTTTATGGCATCATAGTGCTCACCATGACAACAGACTGTGATGTCACAAACGGCAAGTATGAAGTCAGCAGGAGAGAGTCGAGTACATTTTGAAAGATTCAGTGAAATGAGTACTGAATTATCTGCAATATTCAGTTGCCCAACAGGAAAAACAAAAGAAAAAAGTCAAGACTAGAAAACACTGCTGAAGTTAAAACGTAATTGGTGTGAATCTGTTGGTTTTAAGATTTTTACTATAGTAGAGCTGCTCTTTAACTGTTACACAACATTAATTTATCTCTGTGGAACAGTCATCCTAGAAGAAGCAATAAGACACAATAGGGTCTGCATTTCTTTCCTGCACCACGTGTCCAGGAGTGTTATGAGACATGAGGGGCTTGCACCGAGTGTTGTTTCCATAAAGAAACTTACCTCCTGGAGTGTCTTTTTGTGCTTATAAAATGGGTGTCTAGTTAAATAAAAGATATATCTATATACACCTGCTTTAATATTCACAGACAAGAAAAAATATACTAAAAGCATTTTTTTAATATATAAAAAATTAAAAATAGCTAATTTACTTAATGCTATTTTACATGTTTGCCACTAAGGTTTGCTGTGTCTGGTGACATTGTTTGTTTTCCTTCTGTTTTTCTTTTATATCCCCTGCTATTCTTTTAATAAGTACCTGGTAATGTTTTACTTTTCTCAGCATGAGGTCCTAATCACCATCACACTGCACCACACGATCTGTGTTTTTATTTGTTTTTTTCCATACATATTTTTCCCCCATCCTGTTCTTGGCTGCACGTGCATGTGGAGGCATGCACACGCCATGGCTCGAGACTTCCTCCTGCCTACACTAGCCACCGGACTTCCACCCAGTAGCAGCAGAACTACGGGGGAGCAATGACCACCCCGAGAGAGGAGAGCTGCCCCACAGGTCTACTCAATCCTACTCTCACCCTCCCCCCAACCCCATGCTGGCTTCCCAACGACCTGAGTCCGTATCCGAACCCGGGTCACTAGGGTGATGAGAGGTAAGGCGTCCAGCGCCTCAGCCCCCTGTGCCACCGGGCCAGCCCTTACAATCTCTGTTTTAAAAGCAGAGACTCAAGGCAGGCAGGCTGGCAAACATGCCGTGTACTCTCCAGTGGAGACATTAATGGCAAATGATTCCTGTGGATAGCATGAATCCAGGTCAGCTGTTGGCGGGTATCAGTAGTTTGCAGCAGCGCTCCAAAACCTAAATTATTTCCTGACTTCCTCGCTGCTTGATACTAGTTCTTTCTATTTTATTATTTCTCACTGAAATATGACTGCCGGAAGTTTTTTGGAAAGCCTTCTGACTGGCATTGATATTCAAATGTACTGCATCTGGCTTGCCTGAAAAAGTGCAAAACCATCGGTTTCTTTTTTTCTGAACCACATGACTTCATAACATTCTCAATCAGTTATGATGCAGGGATCTTCCTACCCATTTTATAATGTCCAGGGGATGCTGAGCAGAGACTTATCATCTGTAAAGTGTGTAAATCTAGGGCACATACTCGACAGCTATAAAGAAATAATAAAAATCCATTTTTGGAAAAAAAAAACAGCCCGAATATATCATTTTATTGACTACAATAGAACTATTTTTTTGCTTACACATTTCTAGTTTTATTTTTTAGAATTGGACCTTTTTTAGCATTAAAGCCTCCTGGTATTGCTCCACTTCTCTGCATTTTCAGTTGTTTCCCATGGTTATCCTTTTACTCTGGATCTTCATTTGACAGTGATAGGTAGTCTTCATTTGATAGTGATAGGGAATTATGTTACATATCTTATACTTTGTAAAACAACCTCCTGTACTTCCAGTTTAAAAAGCAACTAATGTTAGTGCTTGTTCATTGCCAATTTACAGGCTGTTTTTTTCTGATCAGATGCATAAGGTTCTTAGAAACATTTGGTAAACATGTTAGATCTGGTCATGACTTTAAGGGTGCTAACTTTTGTTCGTATTGAGAGGGCAGGAGGTACCAGGATGTTATAAAAAAAAACCAAAGGGTGGCCCAGTGCCGTGGCAAGCTGAGGCACCACCTGTCGTACTGGTGACACGAATTTGGGAATGGACCAGGGTCGCTCTAGGGCCAGCAGGAAGAAGGAGGATTGAGTGTACACAGACAGCTATCCTCCATCGGGGGCAGCATGCACTGCTGAGTGGCTCCTAGCGGAGCCTGGGTGGCACAGCAAAGAGGTTGTCCCTCTCTGAAGGGCTGGATGTAGATGTTAAGAACATGCTGTGTCTTCACACAGTACATGTGCATCAGTGCACATGTGCCAACCATGGGGAGGGGAAGAAAACAAGAGGAAAATACCTCAAGTGATAGGATGATGCTGACAGCCCCACAGACCCGCATCACTGATTGTGGTACCCACTCACTCCTGGAGAACAGAAGCTGGTATGGTAAATCCTGGATAAGGTGGGTGGTGGAGCTGGAGGTCACTAGCAGAAGGGGTGGTTTGGTGGCATAGGTGGATAAATACAAGTTGAGGAAGAAAATGAATGCAGTAAACTTCACTCCCATTGCACTACTGTATATCGTTAGCCTTCCTCTGCTGTATGGCTGCGGCATCATGGCATGTATTTACTACTCTGGCTATAACATGCACTTCACCGTGACGCACAGAATTCTTGGTTATAAGTAGCAGTTTGTAAGTTGTTTTACCTAGGGTTAGAGCGCAGACATGGGAACCATGAAATCCAGCCTCAGATCCTACCAGAGTCATTTACTCAGTGTGCGACCTTGATCAAGTTATTTAATCTCCCATTGCTCCAGTCCACCCAGCCGTGAAATTCAGTAGAAGTAGGTGCCCACTGAAAATGGGAAGTTGCATTCCATCCCTTCCCTTTACCAACTGACTGCACCACTCCTCTGGCCAGGAAGGTAAGGGGAGTGGTTCCTCCAGTGGCCAGTACCAGTGTTGTACTTTGACTGACTTTCAGGGGGTAATTGCATATTTGGCAGCCAGCGCTTTTTCTTTGCGAAGGAGTGTGTCATCTCTGCACCCATGTTGACTCAACCTTCGCTGGCACAAGGCCAAGGAGCTCAGACAGGTACACTCTTGCTTCTGGGTCACCCAGCTGTACGGAGTACCCAAAAGTCTCACAGAGAGGGTTCATTGCAACTTTCTTTGTGTAGAAACATAGAAATGTACGAACAGTTTAAAGACAGAGTTCATCCAGTCTGCTCTGGAACCATTTCTTGAAACTGCTGTCCTACTGTCAGTTTCACTCATTTCTTCTCAGATACCTTTGCAACCATCCCAGCTGGCTTTGAACCCAGAAATAATACCTACATTGACAAATGATTTAGCATGTACTGGGATTCAGACCCCCATCTTCTGTTTGTTTTCTGCTCTCATGGTGAAGACACCACCAATCTACTTACTGGTTATACTCAGTACTCCAGGTTGCAGTACAACATTGAAAAAGATGAGGGCCCCATCAGAAAAAAAAAAAAAAATGGCTTGATGCTTGGGCTATTTCCTAAATTTCTTTTAGAGTAAATAGGGGACACATTATGACCTCAGTCGGGCACAGTAACCAGGGATGCTACATTTCCAAAGGAGTACTAACACAACATACCATGTACCATTTAAGATTTCATAATATCTTGAAATTACCTCACTAGGTAGACACAGTGTTGGACACTCATAATTTCTACTTTATTCTAAGTATCATTAGCCTCAGATTATGCTGCAGTGTGTATTGTAGATTGATGGTTATGTCTTTTTCCTGTTTCACATCATAAAGCTTGAAGAGCAGCATTATGAGCACCATCTCCTGAGAAATGATTATGTCGATGCTTATAGGAAATGTAGTTCCATTTTTCTCATTAGCAACATCATCTTTTCATTAATATTTTCTTGCATGTATACTAGTTTTTAGCCAGGTGCTATACCCACCCCTCAAAAAAAGCAAAGATGAAATGCATTTAATTGAGGTTTCTATCTGGCAACAAATAACTTTCTAACATTACTTTTGCCATAGCAGTTCTTTTCTAGTTGCCTTAATGATGGGAAGCAGTGTTTACACCTTTAGATGCCCTCCTGTTTTCCTTTTACTGTCTATCCAATATTTTGATATGTTGTAATTTTTTTTTTAATTATCAATATAATTTTTTTTACCTTTGTAACTACCCTGAGGCTCTTTCTCTGCAGCAGTTGCTGCTCTCTTTTATTGTACTGCGTCAGCATTCTGTGATATCAGAGAATTCCAGGCCATCAGATCAACAGCGTGGAATGGTGTGACGGATGTCTTGGAATGTCTTACAAATATGAAAATAAAAATCAGAAGCTGGTGAGGAGTGTAGAACTCTGTATAGATCTGAGGACACCCTAAAACTAGATTGTATATCAAAAATTGTTCAAAGCATATCAGAATACGTAACCAGCATGGAAAATGGGAGGGCAGGCAACTATGTTAAGATCACTTCCTAGCACCTTTCCTTTCAACCACATTTGGGAAAAGTTATCTTTCTAATTGCTTTTCTGTTCAACATATTCCTTTTTTTTTTTGTAAACTTCTCTACAGAAATTGATTTATTTAGCGAAGTAACATAGAAACATTCTTGTTGATAAGATAAAGCTCAAATGGCTAGTTAGTAGGCAAACAATCTTTCTAACTAGGCAGATGTTACAGATATTGGCCACATTTATGCTGGTTGCACACTAGTTCTGTAAAGCAGCACAGTCAGGGTTAGTTGGGAGAAGGGAGGATTGATGCAAAGATGGCCTAGCTTGTTGTTTGGAGTTGTCATTTTTGGGGACTAGTTTGTTGGGTGGAAAACTTGTCTTGGGACTATTTTGTCTGTCAGAGGTTGTTATCAGTAGCTGAAGTTTTAACATGCAGTGTGTAATCAAAGAAAGTGGTGGTAACCTTGAACCTGTGGTCCTTGGTCACCTCTTTTGTTCATGATCTCCATCAAATGTGTATTGTATCTTCATTTGTTCAGTAAAGCTGTCAATATATGGTTCATAGTTTGGTCTCCCAAAAGTTGAAGGCTCTGTGTCCCTAAGTAGGATTTTCCATTACATCGTGTATGCATTTCTGTTTGGAGAAGGTGGCCCAAATGTTGGACCAAGTCTCATGTCTTTCTGTTTTACTAGTTTAAAAATGTTTGCTTCGTGATTGTGTATAGTGGCTATTGGCTGGTAGTGCAATACCTTTTGGGTTGTTGTCTGTGCAACCATTGTTTGGATTTCCAGACAGACTTCGATGCATTATTCCTGTCAACATTACTTGAGTCCATGATGAGATCTTGGACAAATCCATCTGTGTCTGAGAGAAATTAAAAATATCTTCCTGTATAAATGAGATTCCCCAGTACATCTATCTTAAATGCCTCCAGTAAAACTTGTCAGTGAACAGTAGAGCATTTCACTCCTTTATACCTTCATGCAAACCACACACACATACACACTCCCTCACTCATTTCCCCCTGCCCCGATAGGCTAATCCAGCCTGCTTTCAGCCTTACTGGAGATCGTATTTATTATAAGTAGCAGACTGCTCCAGTGGGATAGCAATTAATGCATTCACCTTCCCCTTGGGGGACCACAGATTCAATTCCTGAGCTTGCATCCCAGTTGGTGGCAGCAAGCGATTGAGAGACTGTCCCTAGGAAGGAGTCTTTCCTTCCAGGGTGCATTTCCTGCCCTACATCCGTGGCCCGTCTTGCCTCCATTCTGTTGCTGATGACGACATAGATGAGGTCCATTTGTAGACTAGCATGGAGACGCCTACTCCTTCACCCCACAGTCATTTTTCACCCCTGTCAACATCCAGGCCCTTTTTCTCCTGTAGTTGCTTGATCTTGGGTGCCTCCCCTCAAGCCCAAATTTGCAGGGAGTATTTGAGGCTGACCTGACCCAGTTGGGAAGGATGGGGAGGGGAGCACATGCCTCTTTACCAGCTCAGAAGACTCTGCCACAAATAAGGTGTATGGCATTCACTGTGTCAGCATACAGATTTGTTGCAGGCAGTGATTAAAGAAAGGAGGAGTGCCCCTTCATGGTACATATTAGGGATATCGTAGTAGTTGTAGGGGTAGAGTTTCCCCATTATGAATGTCTGCTTTAACCACTGGTTGCAGGTAAGGATGGCAAGCAGAGGGAGAGTATATGGAATACGCAGAAATACCTGAAAAACCCACATAATTTTAAATGTTGTTTGCTAACACCCCTGTCTGTTTATTTTAACACCTTTTTATTATAAGTACTGTACCATCAGAAAGAGAGACAGTGCTGTTAGATGTTCATTACTACTGCATATGAAATCCCAGAGCATTTACATATTTAATTTAGTTATTGATTGGTTATTCATGGAAGTAGACTAGGTCGTGAAACCTGCATACTGCTACGTCCTTGGGAGCAACCAGGTACAGAGCAGAATAAGATTTACATTTACAAGAGGGAATGTTTTAAAATTATATCAGATACTAGGAGAACAGTGCATAGCTAAATACAAAGGGGAAAAAATAAAAACGGAGCAAATGAGTGTTTTTCCATCGTACAGTATCAAGGACATCAAAGTATTTTTTTTTTAATTGTTTAGAGTTTCTGTTGATGCTGTTGCCTGCTTTCCGCGAAGAGGCCTGCTCTTTTTTTTTTTCTATCTCTTATTGATTTGTTTTTGATAAACAGGTAAGATACACTAGGCCCACATATGCCTGTTTTCAGGCATGACCTGGGAGACTTATGGATATCACAACTTACATCATTGTTTACAAGCAGTAAGATGCTAAGAATAGCAACATGGAATCACAGTAAGTAAAGCAACGTAAAAAGAGGACTATAATAGTGCATACAAAGATAACAGTAAGCAAATCAGTGGTAAATACAGTACACAGTATAAAATGACAGTGACACTGTTACATAGACATCATTGGTAAATATAATAAACAGCATGTGACATAAACATACTGTAATATCTGCGACTGAGATGATTGATGGTAACATGAAATAAAATCCAAGAGCAACTGGCTATAATTCTAGCTTACTTAGACCTGTGGAGGCAGATGAATCCGACTAAATTATCAGTAATTTTAACAGGACTCTAAATGGTGAAAATGTGCGAAGTGCTATGTTGAGCCAGGCTGCATTTGCTGACCTTGTGTGGGACAAGAACAAGGACTTGTTAGGCACAGAGAGTCCTTTAGTACTTTGCAGAATATAGAATGACTGGAAGAGCAACACAAATTTAGGAGAAGAGTTCCAGAAAGTGGGGCATAGACTGCAAAGGCCTGTTTACCCAGGTTTGTGGAACATCTGTGTTCTAGGAGAGTTTGAGAGTCACAGATCTTGGCGCATAGGTAGGGGATAGGTGCTACAGGTAGGTGGCTTGGCAAGATTGGAAGCGTGGCTTCTGTAGCAGTTTGTCAACAAAATGACCTAGACCAAGGGAACATTAGCCCGCAGGGGAGAGCCAACAAAGGCCATTGTGAAGGAGACAGTGATATGTAAGCCTTGGGGTGGCCGAGGGAAAACATATATTGACAGTACTTGACCATGGACAACATGGATCTAAATGCTGGTTATCCAGCAAGAAAATGCAGTTGTCCCACTTTTTACAGCAATACAATAATGAGTCATAAGATCTGTTTGAGACAGTAAGTGCCTGTCCTGTGTGTGTGTGTGTGTGTGTGTGTGTGTGTGTGTGTGTGTTTTTTTGTTAATGAAAGGAGCACAGAATCAGAGATGTACTATCTTAGAACCCCCAACTCCCATCTGTGCGGTTTGAGAGGTAAGTTTTTTTTTTTTTTTTTTAACATACTCAAAAAAAAAAGCATGTAGCAACTGGAAAACTACTTTTTTTTTGTAATTCATACTCATTTATTCATTCTTCTTTGACTGTTAGAGTACACAGCCTAGCTCAGCCCCTCACAGCCTGTCAGACCAGATGCCCCAAGTCACTGCTTTAATATCAGCTATCTGCCTGCATGCTAAGTCAGTGGTTGTCTCAGTCTTTAAAAAGATTTCCCCTGCCCAAAATGAGCTCTTAGAAGAACTTTTAAAACAAAGAACTACTGCTACTGTATCTGCTACTTTATCTCTACCTCAGCAGATTGTACTATAAGACCACAGATGACAAAACTATGGTGCGCTGCAGAGAGGCTTACACAGTGTCTTTCATCCAGGAGAGGAGTGGGGGGCAGCGGGACTGCATCTCTGTCAAATGGAAATTTGCCCCCCCACGTTCCCACTGATGTCCACTTACAAAGCCAGCAGGTCTGGATCTCTTTCAGATAGATGTGTGCCTTCCCTGCAGAGCACATTCGCCTTTGAGGCCGGAAGATCGGAAGGTGGTGGGTTCTACCCCACACCGGGAATGTGGGATAAATCCCAATACTGACACTAGTGCATCAAGAGGAGAGTGCTGCACTCCTGAGGTGCCATCTTTCGGATGAGACGTTAAACCAAGGTTCCGTCTGCCTGTTCTGGTGGTTGTTCAGGTGGACGTTATAGATCCCATGGCACTTCTCGATAAGAGTAGGGGAGTTTTTATTCAAAAAAAAACACAATAAAACATATTCACACAACCACAGAAGAAAGAATACATTTCGTAACATTTCATATTACTTACAATTACTAAATCCCTTCACCAAAACAAATAAACTAAAAAGTCAGAAAAACATAAAAAACTGGGGAAGGGGGCTAGCTTTCACAAACCCCGCTCCATCTACTCTTTATTTACAATTAAATATATTTATACCTTTCTGGAACATATTATTTTATTTAGACCAGTCTCTGTCACCCTTCATCTTCTTTCATTCTTTGCCTAACCTTCACTTTTCCCTTTTTTAGATTTACTCATTCAACAACCCTTTCCCTTTAAATTTTACTCCTGTACATATTTCTTAAAGTAGGCAAAACCTCTCCACCACATCATTACTTTATTCCTAGGGTGGGTACAATTATCCTTTTCATAAACAGCCACCATTGTTTGCTCACATAGAATACTAAGCCCCTCATACGTCATCCCTTGTTGCAGCAGCAACCGGCAGTGACTCTGCCACAGATAGTATTTTACGCATGCAAATAACACATGTAAAATGCTGTTATGGAACTGGCTTAATAGTATGGGAAAAATTCCTAGCACTAAGTTTTTATAGCTTAAATTTACTAGCCAAGGCATCTGCCACTTATCAGCCAAAAACACCCACAATTGTCTGGCATAATCATATTTTAGTAGAAAATGTTCCCGAGTCTCTATTGCCTCACCACATCCTCGATAGAGTTTCTGTCTTCTACAGCCATATGCTTGTGGTTACCTCACAAACCTATCCTTCCGTGTGCCATCAGCCACTGAGTATACCACATTTTTCTTGGAACTCTCAGGTTATTAAGCATTTTATATATGAATTTGTTTTCATTTGGTGTCCCACCTATAAACTCTGGGTCTCTCATTCCTATATCCCCTAAAACTTTATTATACATGTTTTTCCTAGAAATTTGTAACAACTGAGACTTTGTAATGTTCCATTTTTGTAATTTTATTACTGTGTCTTTATAGTACCCCAGTACCTCTAACTTCCTAAACCCTTTTGGAACTTCCTCACTCCAGTTCTTGAAACATTTCCCCATCACGTTCCAGCAACATTTACCCCTGATATTTCTCTGTGGGCCTAATACTATACAGATATTTTTGTACCAGAATAGGGTATGAAAAAACACAGCTGGATTTACCATCCCTAGCCCTCCTTTTTTCTCCACCAAATAAGTAAACTCTCTTTTTATGGGGTTCAGCCTGCTTCCCCAGATCATTTGGAAAAATAATCCCAATATTCTGGTCTCCATATTTATAGTTAAGGGAAAGACGGCTGATATAAACAAGAAGCAAGGCAGGAGAAACTGCTTAACCACAAACACTCTTTTCAGTTTAGACATTTTTCATCCTTTCCATCATGCTGCTTTCCTTTCCCCTTCTACCATTGCTTGTGCCCAGTTTGCCCTTCCCATTCCCAAACAAAATGCCCAGAAGTTTAATGGGTTCTTGTGAAATTTTAATTGTGTATTTATGTCTTCTTCTAGACTATCTGACTACATTTCTGTACTTTTTCAACATTTAATGTTGCCCCAGATAGTTTGGAAAACGTTCCCAT
Organism: Neoceratodus forsteri; assembly: GCA_016271365.2. NCBI lineage: Eukaryota > Metazoa > Chordata > Ceratodontiformes > Ceratodontidae > Neoceratodus > Neoceratodus forsteri. The sequence continues at coordinate 880,004,667 of CM057455.1, read as the reverse complement.
GGCTTCCATCAAGCAATGAATGTCACTTGGTGATGACAAAAAAAATATGAGTCATCTGCATACGCTGATATTTTTATTACATCGCCTTTCTGGTCCCCTCTAATTCCTCTTATGCCCCTTGTTTGACTACTGAGCCTAATAAGAGGGTCTATGTTAAAAACCTACAATAAAGGAATCGGGGGGGGGGGGGGAACGCATCCCTGTCTTACCCCTGTCCTGATTAAAATAGGCTTTCCTCCGCCTTTCCCCACCTCCATAATATTTTCAGTGTGTTCATACAATTTTTTTTATCCAGCTAATTAATTCATCAGGAATTCCATAATGGTTTAACACCTGGAATAAGTATTTTGGTTAACCTGATCGAAAGCTTTATTTTGATCGAGGGAAATCAAACATCCTTCTTTACCTTTCTGTTACTATACTCCACTACATCTCTTATAATGGCTAGGTGTTCCTGAATATTCCTATTGGGGATGGGGCATATCTGAACTGGGTGTATTACCTCTGATGCATACCTCCTGATCCTTTTCTGCAATACCTGGGTCAGGATTTTGTAATCTAAATTTAGTACACTTATGGGTCTTTAGTTCCTTATGTCCATTTTATCACCTTTTTTATATAAAAAGATGACCAGAGCCTTTGTTATTTCTGAAGATATGGAATCCGGCTTACATAAAAAATTAAATACTCCAACCAGAAAGGTTGCCAAAAACCTTGGGAAAGTTTTATAAAGCTCATTTGGTATACCATCCACCCCAGGGACTACTCCTTGTTTAAGTTCTTTTATAACCTCCTATACTTCCTCTACCTTAATTTCTTTTTGTAGCTCTGTACTTTTTATTTTCTGAGGTTTTAGGATCTCAATTTCTGTAAAAAGTTTGTCTGTCTCTTCGTGAATATCTGGCCCTTTCATGACTTCCTTTACATATTCTTCTACTATTTTTCTTAGACCTTCTCTATCACTGATTACCTCCCCTTTCTTGTTTTTGAGAGTTGTGACTCTTGATCTATTTTTCTTTTCTTTACAGGCCTCGCAGGGATCCGAAAACAGTGTTCTCTGTGTCCCAAAGCTTAATTTGGACATAAGGGAAGCTGACCTGTCGTATTAAACTTCATGCATTTTTGATTATATTCTCAATTTGTGCAGTTAAATTTTGTTTCCCTACATAAGAAGCCTCCAGTAGTCTATACCACTGGTTCCTTAACCCCAAATGCTGCAACAGGTTCTTTCTCGACATTGTCTTTCCATAATCCTGCATCCAATTACACATTTCTTTTTTTGTATCTAGCCATCACTGACACAAATCATCATATAGCCCAAATACTGAATCCCTAGCCACAGATAAGGATGTTAAACTCAACTTAACTTCTTGCTTCCCTAAACTGGAAGTATTCATTTTCCGTCTTGTACTAGGCTGTTCAGTACCAATCTCTGTACTAATGGGAAGGCTTAAGCCTGAGGTTCAATGGTCAGAGTAACTACGTCACTCCCCCCATCAGGATTTATAAGGTCAATCACCCTGGACCTCCCCAGGATTCGTTTCTTGTTGCGGATGGAGGCATCGCTCCTCCTCCCAGCTCTGCTGCTTTATGCATGCTATTATCCCTGTGGTTGCCTCAGGCCATAAATTTGCTTCACCCCTTGCTCGTTGCCTCGGCGGCTTTTAACTGCTCATCGCAGGCATTTGCCTTGCACTGTGCTCATTTTTCCCTCACCTTTTCTCTTGTTCCTCCCTCCCCCCGCTCTTCCCCGCCTCTCATTTTGTCATCATGCTGCTCTCGCGGCTGCGTGGTCATGTCGCTCATTTCCTCCCCCCCCCGCTCCTCCTGATTTCCCATCAGTCTATGTAGCATGCACCCGCTCGATTTCGTCATCTTGCCTTGCTTCCCCTGCTCTTGCTCCCCTTCCTAGTACCTTGCTCCCCGGTAGTGCTCCTTCCTCCTCGTTTTGTCCTGGGGTCCTGTATGGTGCCCTGTCTCTCTCATCTGTTGGCTCTCATTCCCTGCTCCCCCCATGCTTTGCACTTGTTTCCCTGATTGTCTCCTCAGACTCGGCCCCATCGGTCAACCTTTATGTCCCTTGTCCTGGCCGCCGCTCATTTACTGGCGCACCTCCAATTCTCCTGCTCCTCGTTTCCCGCTGCTCACTCATTTCTCTCTCCTCTTCTCTGGTGCTGCCCTGTGCCTTGCTCTGCTTCCTGATTTTTTGGTGCACTCCGCTCCTCTTCTCTCCCTAGGAATTGCTGCTTTCCTTTGGATCTACCCTGCCCTGCCTCATGGCTCCCTGCATGAACAAGTGGCTGGGGCTCTCAATACTCATCTTTTCATTTGGGGCACCTTTGCTTTCACATGCCACGGCTATTTCTTGCACTGCTGCAGGTATTTATTTATTTATTTTCCTTATTTTCCTGTGTCCTGGACTTCTGCCTCAGTTTTACCCTTGCATTTCTTTTGGTTACCCCCTTCGCTTCTTCCCATCGCATTACGATTTTCTCAATGAGCCCGGTCATCATCGCCAGGTCCCTTCTTGAGCCTTCTAGTCTGAGTGTTGTTTGCCACCGAGCTGTGTCTCCCCTTGCTGTTTCTGTTCATATGTCTAGCCGTGAATCTGTTTTGTTTTGAAAAAAAAAAAAAGGTGCTCGTCTCCCTTCCTCGTCCAGTACTTTCTTTAGGGGTTTCCCCTATCCTGCATCACCTTACCTATTCGTGTCCTCCTCTTACTCTAGTCTTTCTGGTGTCCTGGTGCCAGAGTCTGGTTCTCCTTTGCTCGGTCTGATCTCAGGGTCTCATCCTTCACATTGCTTAAGCTAGCATACCTCTCATTGGGTCTTATGCTACTTCATCATCAGCACTCCGGTTATTATCATTATCAGTCTTCTCCTGACCGCATCTGGATATCCTCGCTCATCTATTCCATCGCATCGACTATTATCCCTCCTCGAACCGCTGCCCATAGCTGGTATTCCTCGCTCATCCAACCTCTAAATGGGCCTACTCCTTCACATCGACTACTCAAGCATAACCTTCTCAGGTCCATGCTACCTCGTCTCAACCTGCTCATCTATTTACATCGCTCAATCAGTATACCTCTCATCGACTCTTATGCAACCTTGTCGAACCACTGCTCTCCTGCAGTTCTTATCGCCATCGGTCTTCTCATGCCCACCTCCGTGTATCCCTTGCTCATCTACTCTTCGCTCATCCAGCTTCTCGGTAGGTCTTTTCATTCATATCGACGCTCCTCCCTCAGTTCTGCTCCTTCTCTGATCTGTGCTTTCTTTTGGGGTTTTTCCCTATCCTGCCATCACCTTCTTTAACTGTATTCTTCTCTTTAGCCGACAAATGTCCTTAACGACAAACGTACTTAATCAAACGTCTTTCAGCCTGGAGGGAAGGCGACCTAGGCCTTGGATCCCCAGAGGTTTCCTGCTGAAATGGGGGTTTTCCTCTCCTCCGTGCCAATGGTCATAATATTAGTTAGGGTTAGTGCTTCTTAGGTTCCTTAGTTAGGTTCCGCTGTTGGATGGAGTCGGATGGTGGCCCTGGCTGTTCCTCTCTCCTTAGGAAGTCTGCCCTTATTCATCTTCTCAGCTTTCCTTTCATTCATCATCCTCACCTTTCCTTGTCTTCTCCTGTCATTCTTACCTATGTCTGTTACGTTTATTTCCAGTCTAGATATCTTCTACTTCTCCCTTCTCGATGCTCGACACCTGAATGGGTATTCTTTTTGGGCTTCTTCCTAAGCTACCTTTAGCCAACAAAATCATTCTTGCGGCACCTATGGGGTTGGGATCCCTCCTCTAGGGTTCCTTGCGTCGTACCCCTACAGGGTGGTATATCCCACAGATAGAGAGGCGAATAGCCACAATGTAATCAAGTCACACAAGCATCATCTCATCCAGTTGCCTAAGCACAACTGAATGGGAAGGCTTAAGCTTGAGGTTCAATGGGCCTAGCAACTACGTCATTCCCCCATTAGGCTTTATAAGGTCAATCATCGAGGCCCTCCCTAGGATTCCTTTCTCATGCCCCACCATCCACCCCTCCTCCTCCAGCAGCTCGTCTCTCTTACCCATGGGCTTCTTCCTAAGCTACCTTTAGCGAATGGAATCATTCCCGCAGCACCTATTGGGGGAGGGGGCCGCTCCTCTAGGGTTCCTTGCGTTGTACCCTTACAGGGTCGTATATCCCATGTATAGAGAGGCGAATAGGCACAGTGTAATCAAGACACACAAACATTATCTCATCCAGTTGCACAAGCACAATTGAACTACTGTTTTTATCAGTAAGTGGTCTGAAAACCCTAGGGGTACAACCCCTATGTTACATAGATACATAGACAGTGTCGGCAGATAAGGGCCTATGGCCCACCCAGTCTGCCCATTTGAGCTTGTAAGTTCAGTTTTTGTTTTCCTAGAAGTCTGTTGCCCCTTACCCCTGACCTCCAGAATTCCTTTATGTCTATCCCATGCATTCTTAAATCCCGTGATTGTTTCAGCCCCCACCACTTCCTCTGGCAGGGTGTTCCCTTGTCCACCACCCGGTCTGTGAAGAAATTCTTTCTCATGTTTCCTCTGAATCGTCCTCCCTCCAACTTCATCCCATGCCCTCTAGTCCTGGAACATCTTTTTCGCTTAAAAATACTGTATTCCTGCACCCTGCTCCTCCCTGTGAGACACTTGTATGTCTCTATCATATCCCCTCTCTCCCTCCTCTCTTCCAGGGAGTACATGTTCAGTTCCTTCAACCTGTCTTCATAGGACTTGTGATGCAATCCATGCACCATCTTTGTTGCCCTCCTCTGAACCTTCTCTACCTGACTATGTCCTTACGTGGTATGGTCTCCAGAACTGTACACTGTACTCAGGTGGGGCCTCACTAGTGTCTTGTATAAGCAGAATCATGACCTCCCTTTTCCTGCTGGTGATGCCCTGCCTATACATCCCAGCATCCTATTTGCTTTACCTGCTGCCTTGTCACCCTGTTTCCTTACCTTGAGGTCATCAGAGATGATAACCCCAAGATCCCTTTCCTGCTTGGTGCATGCTATATCCTCACCCCCCAACTGATATATTGTGCCAGGGTTTTTGTGCCCCATATGCATTATCTTGCACTTCTTTGCATTGAATTTCAACTGCCAAACCCCTGACCATTCTTCAAGTTTCTGCAGGTCCCTTCTCATTCTGTCTACTCCCTCGGGTGTGTCTGCTGTGTTATAGAGCTTTGTGTCATCAGTGAACAGTAAAATTCTGCCTTCTAGGTCCTGTGCAATGTCACTGATGAAGATGTTGAATAGGACCAATCCCAGCACTGATCCCTGTGGTACCCCACTGGTCACTCTTCCCTCTGTGGAGTGACAGCCATTTACCACCACCCTCTGTGTCCTGCCACCCAGCCAGTTACCTACCCACCACACTACTGTCCTGCCCACACCCATATTCCCAGTTTGTGTAACAGTCTTCTATGTGGCACAGTGTCAAAGGCCTTGCTGAAGTCCAGATAGGCCATGTCCACTGCCCTGCCCTGATCCATCTCCCTAGTCACCCAGTCAAAAATTCAACGAGGTTGGTCTGACATGACCTCCCCTGGTGAAACCATGCTGCTTGGGTCCTGTAGTCCATTGACAACCAGATGTTCCACCAGTCTCTCCTTCAGTAGTGCTTCCATGATCTTCCCACTACCAGGTGAGGCTGACTGGTCTGTAGTTCCCTGCTTCCTTTTGTTCCCACTTTTGTATAAGGGACCACATCTGCTGTCCTCCAGTCTTTGGGTACCTCCCTGTTTCCAGTGATCGGCTAATCAGGATAGCCAGAGGTTCAGCCACCACCTCTCTTAGTTCTTTAAGGACCTGGGTGCACCCCATCTGGCCCCATTGCTTTATCAACTCTTATTACTTCCAGTTCCTTCAGGACCCTTTCTCGTGTAAAGGGACTTGTGTCCATTTCTGCACCATTCTCACCCCTTGTACTCCCTTCAGACCCATTACCCTCCTCTTCCTCAGTAAAGACTGAGCAGAAATACCTGTTCAATATGTCAGCTTTACTGTTGTCATCCTCCACGTGGCCCCCATCCTCCCCCTTCAGTCTCACTATCCCTCCGTTTGTCTTTCTTTTTTCACTTATGTTCATGTGGGATATGTTCATTATATCAATTCTTTTTGATATAGACATATAGTCTATTTTAGAAAATAATTTTCCTTTAGCATAAGTAAATTTCACCGGTGGCACTGCTTTGGTTAGACAATCAATTAATTCTGCAGTTTCCATACATTTCTGAAGGGAATAAGAATCACAATAAACTTTCTTCCCTACATGTTTACGGTCCTTGATCTCTAAGGTACAATTATAATCCCCCAAAAAAAAACTTTTCTATCTGTACACAAATGGGGTTGAATTTTTTTCCAGTAATTTCACTCTTTCTGCATTCACCTGATACCCATATACCACCACAAATCTGGACAGTTGATTATACCATAAGCCATCTACCAGTAGAACCCTCCCCAGCTGAATGTCGACCAGCTTTTGAAATTTCAATCCAGCACCAGAAAACAATATTCCCACCCCATCAGCCCTGTCTGGCCCAAAGGACCAGTATATGATGGTCCACAAATCCACCCCCTTTGTGCCTGGGAGATATAGTTGATTGAATTTAACCACGTTTCTTGCAGAAAAATAATCTCGCATGCAAGACTTCTTAGATCTACCCACACAGCTTCTCTCTTTTTGCTATTTTGAATACTGCAAATATTTACAGAGCCTATTGAAAACAAAACCATGCATTACGTAGTCCACCTTCACTTAAAATACATCAAATTAACTTTTCTTTTTCTTATTTTTACTTCCCATAGAAACATAGACTTTGACGGCAGATAAGGACCGCTAGGCCCATCTAGTCTGCCCATTTCCCTTCCTACAGGATAGGCTGCACATCCTAGTTAACCAACAGCCTATTTCTTCCTACCTCCCACAAGAATTGCCTTATGTCTGTCCCATGCATTCTTGAATTCTCCACAGTTTTAGACCCCACAACCTCCTCAGGAAGGCTGTTCACACATCCACTACCCTCTCTGTGAAATAATACTTCCTCACATTGCCCTAGAACACGCCTGCTTCTATCTTTAAATTGTGTCCTCTTGTTCTTGCAAGTCTCTCTTTCTGAAAGATGCTACCCTCTTGGACTTTGTTGATTCCACTGAGGTACTTAAAGTTTCTATCATGTCCCCCTCTCCCTTCTTTCCTCAAGGGTATACATATTAAGCTCCTTTAGTCTCTCCTCATACGGCTTCTCTTGCAGACCCTGCACCATTTTAGTTGCCCTCCTCTGGACTGCCTCTATCCTGTCTATGTCCTTGCGGAGATGGGGTCTCCAGAACTGGACACAGTACTCCAGATGGGGTCTCACCAACTGTCTGTACAGAGGGATAACAACTTCCTGTTTTCTGCTGATGATGCCTCTCCCTATACATCCCAGTATACCCCCAGCCCTCCCTACTGCCTTCTCACATTGCATACTAACCTTAAGGTCATCTGATATGATTACCCCCAGGTCCCTTTCCTTTTTTGTTGTTGTTACTACCTCCCCACCCATTGTGTATTCTTCCCCAGGGTTCTTGTTTCCCAGGTGCATTATTTTGCACTTCTTTGCATTGAATCCTAGCTGCCATACTTCTGACCATTCCTCCAACCTTGCCAAGTCCCTTTTCATCCTTTCCATCCTTTCCACGCCTCCTTGTGTATCAACCCTGTTGCAGATCTTTGTGTCATCTGCAAAAAGGCATACTTTTCCTTCCAGTCCCTCTGCAATGTCACTGATGAAGACATTAAAAAGGACTGGACCCAATACGGAACCCTGCGGTACCCCACTAGTAACCCCCCTTTCTTCAGAGTGGACTCCATTTACAATTACCTTCTGTGTCCTGTTGTCCAGCCAATGTTTTACCCAGGCTACCACCCTGGGTCCCACTCCCAGGCTGGTTAATTTGACTATTAATCTTTTGTGTGGGACTGTGTCAAATGCCTTGCTAAAGTCTAGGTAGGCCATGTCCACAGCCCCTCCCTGGTCTACTACTTTGGTCACCCAGTCAAAGAAATCTATTAGATTCGTCTGACATGACCTTCCCGCTGTGAACTCATGCTGCCTTGGGTCCTGTGCTCCACTGACCTCTAAGTACTCAACTATTCTTTCCTTCAGAAGTGACTCCATCACTTTTCCTACCACAGAGGTCAGACTGACAGGTCTGTAGTTTCCTGCCTCTGTCTTTGACCCACTTTTGTGAAGGGGAATTACATCCGCCTTCTTCCAGTCCTCGGGTACCACACCATCCTCCCATGATTTATTAAAAAGAGTAGCCAGTGGTTTCACTAGTTCCTCCCTTAATTCTTTTAGAATTCTGGGGTGAATTCCATCAGGACCCATTGCTTTGTCCACCTTCAGTTTTTAGGAGTTCTTGCAGAACCCTTTCTTCTGTGAAAGGACTGGGATCGACCCCCCTATCAAGAGTGCTTCTGTTAATTGGATTAGGCACTTCCCCTCCTCTTTTGTGAATACTGAGCAGAAATATTCGTTCAGTATTCCTGCTTTTTCACTGTCCCCCTCTGCCCACCACCGTTCATTCTATTCAGCCTCACTATCCTCCCTTTGTCCTTCTCGGCTCGCTGATGTACCTATAAAAGGTTTTATCCCCTTCTTAACTGAGTTGGCTATCTTTTCCTCAGTTTGGGCCTTTGCTTATTCTGACTTCCCTCCCTGCTTCCTTCTGCCTTAACTGGTACAGCTCTCTGTCCTGCTCCTTCTGTGTTTCCTTATACTTCCGGAATGCTATCTTTTTCTTCCTGACTTTCACAGCCACCTCTTTTGAGAACCGTTGTGGCTTTTTCTTTCGTTTTGATTTATTTATTTGCTTCACACAAAGGCTTGTTGCCTCTGTGATGGCAGTTTTGATAATTCCCCATTGTTGCTCCACACCTCCTTCTAGCCTGTTTGCTAGTGCTTTTCTGAGGCACTCTCCCATCTGCAAGTCAGCCCTCCTAAAGTCCAGTACCCTCACTTTGTATGGCTTGACTCTGTAGCTGAGTTTAATGTGAACCACACTGTTTGATGGTCACTTGTCCCCAAATGGCAACCCACTTCTAGATCTGAGATCCTCTCACTGCACCCATTTGAGAGCACGAGTCTAAGATTGCTCCCTCACAGTGGGTTCGAAACTAGCTGTCTAATGCCTGCCACCTGTAGGGCATCAAGAATGGCCCTGCTCTTGGATGTGGCTGCAGCAAATGTGCTCCAGTTAACAACTGCATATTCAGGTCTCCCATCAACAGTATCTCCCCTTTCTCTGCCATTCTAAGAATGCCTTCTATCATATCCTTGTCCATTCCTTCCCTGACATGGGGTCTGTACACAACCCCTGTGCGGATTGTGGTGCCTTCCAGTCTCCAAGGTGACCCACAGTGCCTCCTCTCCTCCTGTTTACTCTTTTGTTCAGTTGCTTTTATCCCTTCCTTTACATAGAAAGCTACTCCTCCCCCTCTTCTCCCCTGCCTGTCTCTCTTGTAGGTTATGTACCCTGGTATGTTAACATCCCAGTCATGGTTCTCTGTGTACCATGTTTCTGTGACTGCTACGATATCCAGGCATCCCTCTTCCATTAAGGCCATCAGCTCAGGGAGCTTGTTGCCCATCCCTTCTGATCCCTCACCGTTGACGGAGCTCTGTTGTGAAGAATATACAGATGGTGTGTCTGAATTGTTCTCCTCCATATTTGTTTCTCTTTGGGTCCCTAACACCTCAAAAGGGTTGGACAGGGGTAGTTCAGATACACTCCCTTTCTTATTTCTCAAGCTCTTTCTCCTTTCAGCTCTGGGGTTATTTCCCCGAATGTTTGGGGAGGGGGGGCTCATTTTTTCTAACATCTCTTGTTAGTTAGCCTCTTTCGCCTCCATTTCTTTTGCTTTACCCTGAACTTGCTCTGTGTTGCTTTCTGCTTCGGTCATTAGCCCAACCAAGGGCTCCTCTCTCACTGGCTCTACTTCTGTTTCCATTACTGGGGTAACCTCTCTCTCTCTCTCTCTCTCTCTCTCCTGAGTGGGGGTTTCCTGGGTTGTGGGCTCTGGAGGAGCCTGCTCCTCCCACTCTTCTGGTGGGGCTTATGGCTCTCTGGCAGATTCTGCCTGTTGTGCTTTCTTGATTAGTTCCTCTGGGTTAACGCTTCTTGCATTATTTCTAACGGCCCAAGGACAGTTTTGGTACAAGTGCCCATAATCCTTACACGGGTTACATAGAACATGATTCCTGCATTGGGAGTTACTGTGCCCACATTCCTCACATAATCCGCATCTGATGGTGTCACATACATTTGTAAGGTGACCTCAAGAGCCGCACCTATAACATGCCTTAGGCTGTCCAAGGTAGAAGACTACTCTCCTGTCCCTCCCTAAGAAAAAACTGTTTGGTATGTGAGCAGTACCTTCTTCTGATTGTTGGAGCTTGACTTTGAACCGCCAGCCTCCAGTCCATAGGTATTCTGAGTCTGTAATAGCTTCTGGCGGGCTCAGGACCTCAAATTTCTGATTTAGCCAGTGCATTATGTCTCCCACATGTATGCATTCATTTCTGAACATCACTGTTATTATTTTTATGGTGGGTCTTGTTAGAGGGATAGCTATGAAGGGGGAACAAGTGGGGGAGGATTTTAGCTGGTTATATTTGAGCCAAAATCTCTCAAGCCCTCTCATTGACCTGAAGCTTATATCAAACACATCCTCACTGGATATGTGTATAAGGGCGTATATTTCAGAGGCCACAAACCTCATTGAATCTTTCAGGACTGTTTTTCTTACATATATCCTATCTGGAAAAACCTCCAGGCCACCTTTGTACCTCAACCGTACCGCAAACCTTCTGGGTGTGGGGTCAATGTAATCTGCTGAACTTGAAGGCCTAGCCCTTTCTGTAGGTGGGGAGGGGGGAGAACTTGATGAGCCTGCTGATTCCTGACCATTTCTTCTGCAATTTCCCTCTCTAAGAACTGAGGAATACAGTCTCCCCATATTTCCTCTGTCGTTGTCTAACCTTTGGGGTTGTGCAACCCTTTCTCCAACACCCTTAGGACCTGCTCCATTCAGGGAATTTTCCCCCCCGTTGTACAACCACCCGTGTTCTTTTCGGGGAACCCAGACTTTCCTCCACCCTCCAGCACACACTCAGCCACGGTCATATTTATCATTTCCTCACTGGAATTTCTTGCCAAAACTGACCTTCCCCAGACCTCCCTACTGCAGGCTGATCCCCCTCTGAGTTATTTACTCCTTCTATCTGGGTTACCTGTACCTGGCCTTCCTCTCGGGCAGTGTTGGCCTGGGAGTTTCCATTGCTAGCCTTTGGCTTTCTGGTTGCCATCTCCCATCCATTCTCTGTTTCCATCCAGCTTCTTTCAGGGCGAACCCAGGCGACCATTTGCCTGATACATTTTCTTTTTCAGGTAGACCGAATGCCCGTATCATTACTTAATGTGGCGAACACCCTTGTGTCTCCTCCACCTGGGTCATCCTGCTTCCTCCCTCTGGTGCGGTTACGCTTTTCTCCCAACTGGTCTCGATCCCTCCAGCATCTGGTTCTGCCCTTTTCGGTGCCTCTTTCCATCATTCCTCCAGTCTATGCTTATCATCCTCCTCCAGAATCTTCTGAACTGTAAGCCTTTTTTCCCTTGATGATGTTTCCAAATGCTCCACTACAATGCCAGTATCTTGTTCTGAGGTTCCTTGCAGTTCTTCTCTGACCTCCAACCCGGCATCGAAGCTTACTCCTCCTCCCTCTGATGCACCCTCTCCATTGCATCAGACATGGGAGCTGACACATACTGCTCTTCCTCCTTCGACATCCAAAATTCCAAGGCATCGGCCTCATCTGCCTCCGGTCGCTCTATTGCGACCTCTTTCATCAGTTCCATCAGTCCAACTGAATGACTCACAGCGGGACAACAGCTACCCCTACCGCAGAGTAGGGGAATTTCCTCGGTGCTCTGGCCAAACTCCCCCCTTTCACTAAAATGCCACCAACAGCTTAATCTGGTTCTGTAAGTCAGTTTACAGCTCTACAAATATTCCCCTTCCCTTGCCCCTAGGTTGCACCTGGAAATGAGCTACAGCTCAGTGTGCCTCTCCAGGTCACAAACTTTCAAATAAATAAAATTCTCACTGCTGTCCACTTACAAAGTGACTCTATAACTTTTGGCAGCCTGGTTTTGCTCTGCAGCTCCACACTATAAAATAGGCATCATTATGATGTGTTTGATACAAAATGCATCACAAAAGCTGATCTTGCTTACGTGGTACTGATCTTTGCATTGGAGAACCAGCGCATCCAGTATGCTGGCTCTCTTGTGGGGGCATTCACAACTGAAGAGAGATGGTGCCTGGCCATCTGCTGGGAAAACTCATAACTGCATATCTTATTTCAAGTTAGAGGTCTTGCAGTAGGCAGTAACCATAAGAACTAAGTCACCAGGTGCCAGGATCCCATGGAAACCTTCTAGCTAGCAGTCTTCAGCGAGGGACCACCCCCGACATCGGCCCTTCCCTGCATCAGCCAGTGGTATAAAGGGGGCAGTCTCCAAACCCACCTCGGTTCTTTTCCTGCCGTCAACCCGTTCGCATCGGCTCCTCAGACGCCTTCTCGTAACAGTTTGACCGCTTTCGCGCCTTCAGCATTTTTTTGCCTAATTTCTGATGAAAAAGTCTTCAAATTTATTCTCTTTCTGCATGTCTTCATCTCCGGCATCATTCATTTCATCCACGGAATGAAGAAAATCCATGTGTACCTGTGGCAAGAAGCTGCCGTTGAAGGATGGCCACGAGGCCTGCCTGTTTTGCCTAGGCCCAAACTACGACATTGCGGCCTGCGAGCACTGCAAGCAGTTTAATAAATGGACTCTGATCCACCCCCAGAAGACTCTTAAGGCACACCTCCTGGAGAAGCAGCTTGCCGCTATGCAGAGTCAGCCAGCAGGGAAGAGTCCTTCTTCATCTTAGTTGGTTTCCACCTCCTTCACCTCGAAGCTACACAAAGAGAAAAAGAAGGCCTCAGGTAAGCACAAGTCCCAGGACAAGGACCGGGAAAAGTCTCGGGCCGCTCCCGCTCCACATCACCACACCACAAGAAGTCATCGTCCGGTTCCTCATCCCACGGGGGAGCGGACCATTCCTCCCGGCCTGCCTATAACTTCTCCGTGCAGCCAGCAGCCAAGCCCCTGCCATCATCCTGGCAGTGGGCAGAGGCAAATCGGGGTCAGGTACTTCAGGTCTCTGCTCTGACGCTCCTTCAGGTGAAGGCCACACCATTAGCATCCCCTCCACCTTTGGGGTTGGAACCAGTCAGGAGCAGAGCAGTGATGCTTTGGCTCCTGCCCGCCAGGTCCCGATGACTGTCTCGTCCAAGGTCTTTGACAAGATGCCCCATTGTCAGGGGTAGGCGTCAGGGTCGTACAACCACCAGACGCCTCTGCCTTGCACTTTAGTGCCTTCTCCTAAGGCTCCGGTCAAGCCGTCGGCTGTGTCCGCCCCGGACTCTGCCAGGCAGCCGCCTGCTAAGGGGACGTCTTCTCGGGCATCGGATTGGGCTTCACCTGCCTCTTCACTGTCCCATTCTCTGTTACCGATTGACATAGACTCCCCGGTCAAACCTAGGTTAGACGAGATGTCTAACCGCCCTCTGGTTCTGCCACTGCCTCAGACGCCAGGCACCCTGACCATCGGGTGCTCTGATGTTGGGCAAACAGATGCCAGCTGGCTCGTCCGGTCTGCAGTTCTCTAAGGACCAGATCCAGGAGCTCTTCTCCTTTTGGTGGAACCTAGTTAAAAAGGACTTGTTCCCTCCCATGGAGCCTGTAACTGTTGAACCGGAGCCGGATCAGGACAAGGACTGGGAGCTATAACAAGAGATTCCTGCTCCCAAGAGCCGTACTCTGAGCCCAGAGGACCACCGTGGTAGAACCACACACAGAGGGCGGAGCCACTGTAACTATTCCTGCTCTTCCAGTCGTCGCCATCGCCGTTTTTTCAGCTGATGCTGGCACCACAGGGGATGCCGGTCCCATAGCTGACATTGGTCCCATGACAGACGCCGCTCTAGCTCTTTGTCCCCCTCTTCGGTGGACTCTAGCAGCAGTTCCTCGCCCTTGGGCTCAGACCATTCAGAACCTAGGAGTCATCCTTCCTCCCTGCACACTAAGGACACCCCCCAGATCACCTCCTGACAACCCAACATTCATAGATGTCATGAGGCACATCTAGGCCTCCAACAGGTGGGAGACGGAGGACCTGGATCCAGAGAGGTGGAGGTTGGCAAAGTACCTGAGGCAGAAGGAGCCCAAGCCTCTAGTGGTGCCTTCTCTGGTAAACACCGTCCAGGACCTGAGAAGGTTAACCTGGAAGCACCCATCCACTATCTCCGCTGTCTCCAAGAAGTTGGACAGGCTGTATAGAGCCCCTAGGGTGGAGCCTTTCCTGGCGGAACACCCTACGGGGGACTGTATAGTGATTATGACAGCTTACGACAGATCGAAGAAGCCTAAGCACCTGAGCACTCAACCTCATGACCAGGAGTCCAGATTCATTGACTAGATGAGCAAAAAGGTCTGTTCTTTCTCCCCTTGCTCCATCAGGTCCCTTAACTTTCTCACATATATGATACAGTACCAAAATGTCCTGTGGGAGAAAGGCATAACGATAGCTCAGACCCTTCCAGACTCGGCACAAAAATCTGAGCTCCTGGACCTCCTTAAATCAGGGTCAAATGTACGATACTGCAGATACGGTGGTCAGAGCGGCGGCTTTGGGCATTTGCCTCATGTGCCATGCCTGGCTTAGAGTCTCTAGATTCTCCCAGGATCTGCAGTTGGGCATTTTGGACCTCCCCTTTAAGGGCTCGGTCCTCTTTGCAGATGAGACAGAAAAACTGGTCACCCATCTCCAAGACTCCGGGAAGTCCATTTGGTCATCCAAAAAATGTATAAAGGGGACCAAAGACCCTTTAAGAAATGGCCATTTCAGAAGCCCTCAGGTCAGCAACCACATAACTAGCCTCAGCAGAGGGTAGGCTACAAAGGAAAGCCCACCTTTCAGACTCCTGGAAGCTCTGCCTCTTGAGCCCCAACGTCCTCCCAGGCCCCTCTGCCTACTTTCTGAGAAACGCAATAACTCCTTGCTAGACATCCCCCTCCTCCAGCGGAGTCAGTGGGGGAAGTCGTAGGAGGTCACATCTCCCTCCATCTCGAGGGTTGGAGCAAAATAACGACAGACCTCTGGGTTCCATACTCTGGAGTTCGAACAAATGCCTCCAGAAACTCCACCAGTGTCCTACCACTGTCCTCCTTCTCATGTCCCCTGATCGAAGGAGAAATTCAGGTCCTTCTGCAAAAACGGGCTATAGAGCCAGTCCCGCCAGCACAAAGGGAAAAGGGATTTTACTCTCCCTTTTCCCTGGTTGCCAAAAAGACCGGGGACCGGCCTATCCTGGATCTCAGCTCCCTGAACAAGTTTGTCGACCACAAGAGGTTCAGGATGGTCACAATGCCAGGTCTGATTCCCCTCCTGCACTGAGAGGACTGTTTCTGCTCTCTAGATATGCAGGATGCATATCTGTACATTCTAGTGTTCCTGCCCCACAGGACGTTCCTGCGCTTCCTCTTCAGGGCCCTCATTATCAGTCCGAGCCTTGCCATTCAGCCTATCCTCCACCCCTACAGTCTTCACCAGGTGCCTAGCAGTGGTGGCTGTGGCTTTACATCAACAGGGCCATTACGCCTTCCCACATCTACTCGGCTCCTTACAGCCCCCACACTCTCGGAGACACCTTTGCACTCTTTCGAGAGCTGGGGATCACCATGAACATCCTAAAGTCATCCCCATGGCCCAGCCAGAGACTCAGGTTCATCAGGGCGGTCCTAGACACAGTTCAGGGCAAGGCTTTCCTCCCCTCAGACAGGGCAGTTCGCCTATGAGATCAGGCTGGAATGGTAACCTCAGCTCCTCACATCCCAGCATCTACTTGAGGCTCCTTGGCCAAATGGTAGCAGTCATCACTACGTTTTCTGTGGCTCGCCTCTATATGGGGGTCCCTCAGTGGATGCTCAGGGTGCAATGGGATCAGAGTTCTGATGACCTAGATCAGATGGTCTTGGTCTCCGACCCAGTTTGCAGGACACTAACCTGGTGGTTGGACCCTCTCAGTCTTTCAACATGGGTTCTCTACTGGCTGGAGCTCCCGTGATGAGTTCTGACCTCAGACGCCTTGGGTCTCAGTTTGGGTGCTCATCTGGGGAACATGCAGATGCAGGGGACCTGGTCACCAGACGAGCAATTGCTCCACATCAGCATTCTAGAGATGCGAGCAGTCCTGAATGCCTTACAGGCGTTTCAAGCGGTCTTACTTCCAGGCCCTCTACTCGTTCAGATGGAAAACGTGTCCATGGTCTTTTACATCAACAAGCAAGGGGGAACTCACTCTTATCCCCTCTGCAGGGAGGCAATGAGAGTCTGGTATTGGGCATTAGAACATCGCCTCGAACTCACCGCTACTCATGTTCCAGGCATCCAAAACGCCTTGGCTGATGGCTTAAACAGGACTCTGTCCAGGACTCACAAGTGGGAGCTCCTTCAGTCAGTTGCAGACCAGCTCTTTGACAGATGGGGCTGTCCAGAGTTGGATCTCTTTGCGTCCAACACTCAACACCAAACTACCCAGGTTTTGCTTGCTAGATCCAGGGCCTGGTGTTTTCAGGTGATACACATTGTCCCTGTTGGACAGGGAGGTTTCTCTGTGCCTTCCCTCCCTTTCCCATTCTACAGAGGGTACTTCTCAAGTTACAGGTGGAAGGAGCAGAGATGATTCTCATCTCCACCTTTTGGCCTCTGCACATTTGGTTCCCACTACTTCAGCAGCTGGCAGTGGAGCCTCCAATCCCCCTGCCTCTTAGCTCGCACTTGCTCTCCCAGGACCAGGGTACTTTAGTCCTTCTGGACCTCAAGTCCCTGCATCTTCATGCATGGCTCCTGCAGACCGAGTGATGGCTAGTTATGGGATTTCCCACAAGGTAGTAGATGTCTTGGTGGTGGCCAGGAAACCCTCTACCAGATCAACTTATGCCATGAAATGGAAAAAGCTTTGCCTGTGGGCTACCGCACACTAGATTAATCCCTTTTCCTGCACCCCAAATTCCGTGCTTGAGTTTCTCCTCTCTCTATTTGAACAGGGCTTGAGCTACTCCTCCATCAAGGTGCACCTTTCCATTGTCTTGGCATACCATGCACCAGTAGAGGGTAAAACTCTTACTCAACTGGACATGTCCCATACCTTTTTGCGGGGCATTTTGCATCTAAAGCCTCCCATCTGAGATCCCATTCCTCCATGGGATCTCCTCTTTATGTTGGAGAAGCTCACGCTCCCCCATTCGAACCAGTCATGGATTGCGAGCTACACTTCCTGACATGGAAAGCATTATTTTTAGTTGCAATTACTTTCACTTGAAGAATTTCAGAGCTTCAGGCTCTGATGTGTAAAGAGCCTCATTTTTTTTTTCTTAAGGACTGGGTGTATTGCATACAAATCCTAAGTTTTTGCCTAAGGTGGTGTCAGAGTTCACACTAAATCAAGACATCCATCTACCTGTCTACTATTCCTAGTACTCTAATTGGGAGAGAGGGGAGTGTTATTACATACTTTCAACGTTCACAGGATGCTTTGTTATTACTTAAACCGTACTGCTCCCTTGCGGAAAACGGGTACAATAAGCCTTTACTGGGACCGGTAAGAGGCCATTCCATCGGGGGTAGCCATTTCCTTCGCCTCATTGAGGAACCTTTCCACAGCAGACATTTGTGCAATGGCGATCTGGAGCTCTGTTCACACCTTCGTCAAGCATTACAGAGTGGATGTGGCTTCCAGACATAGGACTGGGTTTGGCCTGGCAGCTCTCCAGGGCCTCCTCTCCTAAGCCTCTAGTAGGGCATTTCAGCCTCCTCCTGGACTTGCCTGCTCCTTCTCCCTTGATTGCTTGGGACTCAGTCCTTATGGTTAGTGCCTGCTGCAAGAGCTTTAACTCGAAGTAAGATAGTGCAGTTACGTAAGAACTTACTGTAACAGGTAGATCTTCAAGAATAGCTCTTGCAGCAGGCGCTCTTCCTCCCTCCCTTCTTCCCCTGGCTTTCTCTCTGTTCTTCTTTTTTGTAGGCAAGAACCTGCCCGGTTCTCCTTCCACTCCAGACTCCGGGTCTCTGGCGGGAGAACTGAGGTGAGGCTGGGGACCGCCTCCTTTATACCATTGGCTGACGTCTGGAACAGTCCCCCAATGAAGACTGGTAGCTAGAAGGTTTCCGTGGGGTGCTGGCGCCTGGCGGCTTAGTTCTTATGGTTAGTGCCTGCTGCAAGAGCTCTTCTTGAAGATCTACTGTTATGTTAAGTTCTTACCTAACCGTACTGTACTTGGTAGTTGTCATTGTCACAGGCTGCTGGGCATTGGGAATGTTCCTAGCCCTATTGGGCTACATTCTTGGGGTCACAGAGTGAATAGGGGCTGTAATGAGACTCAAACTTCGCGGTGGTTTGTGATGGGGGGGGGCAGCTAATGCATTAGGAAGAAGAGAACAACAGTATCACTCGGTTCAGATTGGGTGGAATGCACATAGAAATGATACAAGGTTGTCACCAGAAGATGTACTCCAGGAAATATGACCTGTAAGATTTTTTTTTTCTCTTTCTCTGTTTATGGACTGTGTGATTTTACCAGACATGCTGTATTGCACAGTGCCTCAATAAAAACTTTTAATTCTGAGGAAAAAAAACAGGTTCAGAGCTCTGCTCTCTAACCTCTAGGCTACCCATTCTACTGTATATGGCGCTGAGTTAAGGTGGCGCATCAGGATGGTTGTGGGTTCACTCCAGTGGAAGAAACGACTGTGGGCTCAGCATTAGGCAACTTCTACTGGTTGATTTGGGTCTCTCTGGTGCAACGAGAAGACGGGCATCCTCTGAAGAGGTAGCTGGGCAGTTAGTGGAAGAGAAAAGGTTACCTGCCAGCTCATGATGTGTCTTTTATTATGTGGTTAAACCACCTTACCGTGTCAGAATAGAAGATGTCAGAATTAATTTATTCAGCAGCACCCTTGCCTGGTTGCAGTTCTGAGGTTAAAAAAGTGGAATTAATAGGTTGCCATTTATCACTGTCTGGCTGAATGTATCTCTCTTGCTTTGCTCTAGGACAGGCTTTGGGAACAGAACTAGCAGAAAAGCTTTTCACTGAGAAGTGGATTTGTTTTACGTTTAATCCCATTTTTTGTTTTGTCTGAATGGAATAATACAGCGTTGACCAGTTGCTTATCTGCTCTCATAGCAGTCCCCTTTGTTCAGATCAGTGCATGCTATGGTGCAAAATCTGCAGATCTGTGCTATGCATTAGTAATGGTTAACGTGTGTATAAAATGCACTTGAGGTTAGTGTTTTTCAGGTCCCAAATCCTGTAGACATCAGTGTGGCCCAAATCTTTTTTCTGCATAAACATTCCTTACCCTTAAGGAAGTGAACTATCCACCTTTTCAGAAGTTTTTTAAATTAATGTTAAGACTCCTCCTACCCTGCTCCAGCTGCCCTCTTTGTAGTGCTGCCTCAGCCCTTCCACCTGCCAACTTTTGAACTCATCCCAGTCCTCCAGGAAGCTGCCATGCCCCCCCCCCCAGGTGACCTCAAAACCCTCTGGAGACTGAATCCACATGGAGGAGAGCCATGTGGGCTGCAGATGGCACTTGTCATTCTGCTTTACTAAGCTGGTTTTCTCTTGTTCCTCCCCATACGACTGTGGCACAGTGTGCCCCTCCCAAGTACATGCAACAGGTACAGGTAGTTGCTGTCCACTTGTTTCGCCCTCCGTTTTTTCTATGCCACCTTTGTCTCCCCCTCCATCCCTAGGGTGTGCTTATGTGGCAGGCAAACCCTCTTTATATCAAAGAAAAAGAACTCTGGAACAGTACTCAACTCATATTTTCATTACCACATGCCTTCATTTGTATTTAATGTATAGTACTCTGTTACATTGGGACAGTCCAACTTCTTCAGGGAGATATTTATGGATCTATAAAATTATAACACTGTATTAACTTCATTTAAACCAGGAGACCAAGCTGATCAATAAATAAACTCAATATTAGCAAAAAAAAAAATCACCTGTTGATATATAAAATTCACATTCAGTTCCACATGCTGTAATTAATGCTAGTTGTAACATGGCAAAAATAGTAGCAGTGGAAGGAAGATAGCCGATAGGACAAACGGCATCAGGTGGTAGAGGAGCAACACGGCATTATGAGATGATAATGCCGCGTTGCTGGTGTAGTACATAAAGCAGCCAGGTAAGCAAAACGAGCAGTGTGTCAAAGACGACAGGTGAACAAATCGAGGGGAGCAAGTTGCGAAGTAGCAAGTAGAGACGGTAGAGGAGTAGTAGGGAAAGTGTGAGCAAGGGACCAGCAGAAAAGATAGATGACAAGCAGAGGAGAGGCAGAGAAGGAGACCCGAGAAGGACAGGATGATGGAACATTAGTGAAAAACGAGATGAAAAGAAACAGATGAGGGCTCAGGAGGGGAACACAATGATAGCAGACAGATAAATAGCGAGCAGGGAACCCGAAATGGAAATATTAGGAGGCAGGAGAGAGTAGGTGGGACAGACAGAGTAGAGGAACCTGCAGCAGAAGTAGTAAGGGAGAGAGGATGGAACGGAGTGGAAGAGACAGGAGCACACAGAAGAGCCGGAAAGGTGTTGAATGTCAACAACTTCACGGTGTATGGCACCGTAAAGTGTAATTATCCAGCTGGAACAATACACAGAGGAGATATGAGAGAGAGTCCACAAATGGCAGAAGTGAAAATAACGCAGTATTAGAAAGCCGTTCTTACGAGGGGAAGAATTGCAACAACGCGCGCCAAAGCACCGGAGCGCTATGCAAATGAGACACACAGATAGAGCGTCAAGCATTAAAACAGCAAGGGAGAGGTCATCCTAGCAGCAATAGAGAACAAACAGCTGCTCAGAAATCAACTAAAACTATTGGAATCGTTAACAAATACACATTTGTAGTACTATGCTAAAAAAAGGAAAAAAAACACATATGTATGTAAGACAGGTTCCTTCAGAGTTCTCAAAGTAAGAGTACAAAGAACTGCTAAACTTTATTGGTGCCAGTGTGTGTTGTTTACGATCACCAGAAACATATCTCTGACATATACACCCATGTCCATACCATGTTACAAGCGCGTTAATCCCCTCTGAAGGTGGCATCTAATGGGGAGTTAATGCATGGTTGGACCGTTGTATGCACTCGGCCTCCGGCCTCGTGCCATAACGATCCCAACCATGCATTAACTCCCCATTAGATGCCACCGTCATCGGTGATTAATGCTTACATAAATCTGCCCCTATTTTAAGGGGTCCCCTTAAAGACATTTTTAGTTATTATTATATTAATAATTTTATGGCGCAGTTTCTTACTATTTATGTAGTGCTGACCTGTGTTCCATTTATTTCATTTATCCTTTTAGATTTAAAATCAGTCCTTTTCTGATATAGTCTGTAAAAGTAGATAAAAAACAGCATGGTTTAACCTGAACTTATTCATTTCTTTGTAACTCTTTATATATTCTACCAAACTTACTATTTTATATCTCTCCTCTTTAAAGCGCTAGTGTTCTGCATGGAATTAATAGTAACTTTCATAAGCAGTCCGCTATCAGTTCTTGTATCTGAAGTTTTTTTTTCTGTTTTGCTAATTGGAAGATTTTCTACATGACATTATTAGGTGTGATATGTGGAACAGCATTCTACCTAGAAGCTGACATAGTTCTTTGTAAGCAATAAGGCATGATGGGGCGTTGTTTGTGCTGGTTTTACCACATGCCCTGGGGCATAGTAAAGTATGAGGCTGCAGGTTGAGTGCCTTCAGACCCCGGAAGTGTGGTAAAACCAGAATTCCCCAAAGTGGCATACTGCGAATGTAAAATGGGTCCATAGGCACCTTTTCAAAGACTAACACTCTAAAAATGCTACAAAAATATAATAAAATATTACTAAAAATGTAAAGAACTCCCTCCAGAGATGGTTTTCACCTGTCAATCATCTGTCTTTCTACACATGCAATAAACACATTGTGTGATTGTTTACCATGCAATACAAGAATTCAAAACCCTGCAGTATTGTAGTAGTAGAATACTCCCCCCCCCCAAACACACACACACATGCACACACACACACGCACACATAGAATGGTAACATAGAGTACATCAATTCAAAATTCTGCTGAATTCCACTGGCATACACACTCAGACACACAACGAACTCAATGGGAACCAGGACCTCCATTTCATCTGTTGCTGGGTAAAGAGCAGGGAGTTCTGTGGCAAACTGGAAGAGCTAGGAGGAGGACTTTTTCATGGTCATCAAAGAAACGCCAGCAATAGAAAATCTGAATTGTACTGGATTTTTTTAAGTTTTGTTTATGTGTGTAAGGAGGGGCTTATGAGTGTAAAGAACATTCAGTTATTTACTTATTTTAATTTAAGGGACTTTCAGGGCCTAGTTGAAGGTTTTTATATATGAGTAAAGGTGGCAGCCATGTTTGTGATGGAAATCAATGAGTGAAATGGCTCACGTTTTTTGTGTGCAAGTTACCCAAATTCCAGATCCAACTGCCTGAACTTTTTTAGACTTCTGCAGGTGTGGAGAATTAGTATATGGGTCTCCAAACTTGTTAAGCCTATCAGGAAGCAGAACATTTTCAACCCATTTGATAATCTTCCCTATACATCATCAGCATTTTGACTTCAGTGACTGTGATGGCTCTTCTTGGTTACTAGTGCTAACCTCCTCCTGCTTGATTGGTAACTAGAGACACACAAGTTACCAATCAGGCAGCAGGGCTTATGTAACTATGAGTGAGGCCACATGCTGATGAGGTAGTGGGAGGAATAGAACAAGATATGTCTGCTTCCAGGTGCACTGCTTTCCACATCACACCCAATACTATTAGGTAGAGAAACATTTGATGAGCACATAGAAAAAGAAGACACTTCAGTAATTGTCGTAACTGGTAACAGTCCTGCCTTATCTCTCTGCCCCCCAGTTCCCTCAGGCACTTCGACTCCCGGTTCCTGTCTGTCCCTCACATGGCCACTTCTGTAGGCCAGGCTGTCTTCTCTTATCGGCTGCCCAAATTGTGGAATTCGCTCCCTGCCACCATTCGCCATGCCCCTTCCCCTTGTTTTGTTTTTTTTTTTGTTGTTTTTTTTTTTTTATTTATTGGGAAATATTCAGAAAGACCTTTGAGTCAAAGACTCATTTACAAAGATTCCACGTCATAAAATGTTATCTCAACACCCTCCTTAAAAACGACTTCCACACCTCCTGCTCCTAACCTTCATGATGCTGAACTTTATCCTAGCACTCACTCACATACCTGCTTAGACTGGGCTATCTGACACAGTGTCTCCTCAGCAGCTCATAGAGAATTCTGCTGCACTATTTTTAGTGCTGTTATTTGACTCTGTTGTATCGCTTTTACTGTATTGTATTTTATTGTATATGAATACACTGTATTGTATGGTAATGTAACCCCCTACAAATGGGGGTTCCCGAAAAGTCTTCCTTGAGCTTGCCTAAATGCTCACTACCCAGCTAATGTGCTGTATTTTAGCAGTTTAAATGTATTGCCAGAGAGTGCCAGTATAGCCTCTGTGTGCTGTCTCTTTAAGAGCTGCCTGGATTGCAGTTGTAAGTAATCTGAGAGGGAGCTCTGTTGAACGATGTAACTATTTGCTGAAAATCATTTAGCGTGATAATGTAGTTTGTCTAACCTGCCTGCTTTGCAGCAAGTACTGTCTTGTTTATCCCAACAATTTGGCCTGGCACTGTGAATTAGACCAATCAGTTCTGGTGGGACCTAAAATGTAGCCGGACTACAGGAGCTGTCTGAAGTCAAAATCTGTAGGAATTGTAGTTTTGGGCTTTAGGCACCTTTTTGCAACTGAAGGGGGAGCTCTTGCTCTGACTGACAGCCGAATCAGCCAACCGAACCTTTTGGATCTGAGGGAAATCCCCACGCTGCCTGCTGTTTAAGGCAGATCTAAGTTGGGAGCAGAAGATGCAAGATGCTTGAGACAGTCTCTGTGGAAAGACCCAAGATTTGGCCTGCGTGTCTGTCTGCTGCCCTGAGAGGGGAAAGAAGGGGGTTACAGTGTCCCAGAGGGCTGTGCCCAGGTTAGCTTGACAACTACCAACCCTGACCTCTGGGTGGAGGCACCCATTTCAGAACTCAGGCCCCTTAACCTGCTACTATCCAAGCAGGCAGGGGTAGTAGCCCTTGGGATAGCTCCACCTAGGGGTTACGGTAACACATTGCTGTATTACTTGCTGCTCATGCTTTGCATGCACAATTTTTGTACGCTTATGTAATTCTCCAGGTGTTCCCCTCCCCCCCAGGACGCATCTGGAAACGAGCAGTTGTCTGCTCAGTATACTTTCCTGGTTATACTTATAAATAAATAAATAAAAAGTAATAAGGGACTACTTTTAAACATTACTAACACAATATGATGTTACTTTTTGGGTTACTAGCTCTTGAAGGCTCACCGGGGTCATCTGTCAAAAACAAACTTGAAAGAGAGAGAACATTTACTGTGGTGCAGATAACCCCTAAGGTTCCAACTGTTGAAAACCATAGGTGGTTAGGACATAATCTAATTGGCAACTATCCATGCAGCAGTTGTTTTCACTGCTCTAATACAAATGGGGGGGGAAGTCAGTTTATAACACTGGTACAGAGGAGAACACAGAAAAAAGAGAACTCATTTCTTGTTCTAAAAATGTAAGCTTGAAACTGAGGCAAGGTTACCTAGCATTAATTAAGGCATGTGGAACTGAATGTGAATTTTAAATAATCTTCAGATGAATGGTTTCTTACTAGTATTGAGTTTATTGATCAGTTTGGTCTCCTGATTTAATTGAAGTTAATACAGTGTTATAATTTTATTGATCCATAAATAGCTCCCTGAAGAAGTTGGATTGCCCCAGTGAAATGCGGAAGTGCATGAAATATAAATGAGAATCTGTGGTAATACAAATATAAGTTGAGTACAGTCACAGCAATATTTTTCTTGTAGGGTCATGGAAACGGTACAGTACTTCTCAGTTTGTGTTAATCGGACCCAGCATTTTGGATAGGTGACCTTCCCTCCTGGAGGAGGAGAGCATCCACTTGGATGTTGAATCCTTCCTTCTACACCTGCCCTTTGACTTCCTGGCCTTGTTTCTGAATCTGTGTCACAAGTGGTAGGGCTGCTGCCATGCCGGGGGGCCAGCCACCTTTTCAAAGCTTGTTTGTGTGGACCTCTTGAGGTTTTAAAATATCCACACTCAGATTAGTCTCTGTGGCGATTGGTTGCGTCCGCCCCGATGATTTTTAATTTTGTATACATTTTCAAACATTTTTTTCCTACAAGGATGCCTTGCTGAAATATGTTTGGGCTTCATTGTAGTAAACAAAAGTTATAAGGCCTGCCACTGCCTAACGGTGGGTAAGAAGCATTCTAACAAAAAAAGGCAGGTTTGAAAATATATAATTGACTAAATATAGATGTTCAAGTCTGAAATCACATTCAGAAACCAGCTCCCCAGATCGCTGCTACTGCTGAGTCAGCTGTTGCTTGATTCCTTATTATAAAATGCCTAATCTCTGTTGATGGCACCACGCTAGTTCCAAAAGAGAAATTTATTTTTGTTTCTTCACAAAGTGGGTGCTGTGGTCTCAGGAGTAGATTGCATTGTCCCTCTGCTGCAAGGGATGCTTCCTCTATGCATTTCCTCTGATTTCACTCATTCGTTGGGTCCTGATAAAGCTCTGGATTGAGCCAGCCACGTGATTCTAGTGGGCCCTCTTTAGGTCAGACAGGTATAGTTCCTGATGCTGTGGGACGTAGCAGTGGGACCTCCATGGCATCTTCCTCTCAGCTGTAGTCTGTTATCTCAATCCTGGGGCTGGCTGCTGCACCTGGACCTCCCACCATTGCAGCTACATGCTTGGCTCCTGAGGACATATAACTAACACTGGTCATGGTGGAGATCACGTGATGTGACCTGCTATATAGCTGCTCTCTCCATGCGCTCCCACTATTCCCTTGTGTAAAACCTTCTATTCTTTAATTTAAAGAGCACAAAAGTGATCTGGTAATATACTTATCTGCTGGGCAGTGGAACAGCTCGTGGTTGAGTGGTGTTTCTTCTGAAAAGTTGTAGCATGGAGGCAGAGATGCAGTCAGCTCTTCCCCGTCACACACCACTGCCTACGCCTGAGAAGGCCAGCAAGAAGACAAAGACCCAGTCGGGCCCAGCTGCACATCAGGCTTCAGAGCTACAAGAACAAACCCCTCTGACTTTGGAACGGTTTCTAGAGGAGTTGCGCCCCTTTTGAGACGATCTGCACTTCCTCACGATGGAGGTCAAAGCACTGTTTGGGGCCTTAGAGGATCTCTCCTGGTACACCAGAAACAGCGAGGCCTGCATCATCTCTATAGAGAGGAAGCTGGAAGTGTCTGACCCCGCGATGGCTGCCTCCAGACAACGCATCGCAAAACTCGAGGCTAAGGTGGAAGATGTAGAGGGACGGAGCTGCCGCAATAATGCTGTCCTGATAGGCCTCCTGGAGTGCGAGGAAGGCTCCAATCAGCTTGTTTTTGCCCCAAAACTTGTAGCAAAGCTCACAGGCCCTTCTGCATTCAGGCCTGCATATAAGATAGAACACGCTCATCGAGTGTTGTGGCCCATGCCTCCTCTAGGTGCTCCCCCACAGACTTTTATCTTCAAATTTCTTAACTTCCAGGAAAAAAAAAAACACTTTCTGGCCAAGCTAAAGGAAGTTGAAGAGGTTCAATGGGTGTGGGCTCCGATCCCAGTGGCACAAGATCTAACTCTCTTGGTTCGCCACAGGAGAGCCTCTTTCCACAGCATTGTGACTAAGTTGATTGCAGCCATCATCAAATTTCACATGGGCTATCCGGACTAATTTCAAGTTCTAATTGCTGGGAGCTGGACCACTTTGGAGGATCCGAGAAGCGCGGAGGAAACCCTTAAGGAATCCTATACAGATCTATTCAGGAATCGCTGAGGAAACTGATTTTGGGTCTTTCAGTATGCCTTTTACCAAGGCTTCAAAGAAGTGTTTCAGTTGTTCCTCTTAGTCTATGACTGTTCAGGACTGTCAGCAGTCAAGAAGGCAGGATGGTGCTCCCAGGCTAATGCGGCTTATGCTGTATTTTTTTTCCCTTTGGCAAGAACTGCATCAGGTTCTGGTATTTCCCCTACGTGGTGTGGGGTATCCAGCAGTATTTTCATTCAGTCAAGTTTCAGGATCCCGTGGACTGGATTTTCATCACCTAGCTAGTACCAGAGTCTTTCCAACATCAGCTTGCCTGAGACTCTGATCCCTTTTTAGTTTTTGTGTGGTCTTACTTTTCTCCTTTTTTTGTCTTTTTTTTATTACTGTAGCCTAACCCGACAGTGAAGTAACTTCTGGGTTTTTGGGGAGCAGTTTGCGTTTTATGGTACTATGGTCTGCAGCTGGGGAGGATTCCCTGAGTCTAGGGGTATATGTCTACCGCTGCACCTACAGAGCTCAAACTGGGCCACACCTATTAATTTTATTATGACCACCTGACCTCCATTAGATACCCTCTAGATTGCAAGTGCCTGCCCCAGAGGTTATCTGGGGAGCTGTTGAACGGAGGTATCCTATATTGCAGCTAGTTTGGGGCCGTGTTCCCTTGTTCCCTTTGTGGCTCTGCTGCAGTGTCAGCCACGCCAAATACGGGTGACTGTTTTTTTTTTTTGGATGAAGACGCTATGCTTTCCTCTGCCACTCTCATTATAGCACAGCGCTCCTGTATCTGGGTCCCGGGATCCCCCATTTGGGGACCCTATCAGCCTTCATGTGTGGGTTGGATGTGGAGAAGGGAGGGCTCCTTTTATTGGTTCTCTCCCCTCCACCATCGGCCCTGCTGTGTGGGTATGAGTTCTCGTTTCCTATGATTTTGGTTTGGCGGGAGGGTGGCATGCTATGCAGAAGGTACATCACATACCAGAATGTTATTCAGTTGGAGGGTGCTACCTCCACAGTTTACCGGGCCTTCATTAAACTGACAGGCATCAGAGAGGGAGGGGAGTATGGTTCTGTTTCTGTTTTCAATTTTTGGGGGTCAGGGATGGAGGGGGGGTGGGGGGATGGGTGGCTTGGCATCTTGGGTCTGGGTTCATTGGCATATCGCAACTGTTTGTTATTACACTGTGTCTGATGTATTCACCTTTGGGGCAAGGCAGTGCTGGACTGTAAGAGGGTCCTCTCATGGAATGTTCAAGCGGCCCGCAATAAAGTCAGTGCGCTACCAGGTTTTTAAGCACATCCGTCATCTTAAAGGGGATATTGCGTTTCTAAAAGAGACCCACCTGTTAGAGAAAGAGGGGGTTCTACTGCATAGACAGTTTGTGGGGCAGGTTTTCAATGCTGGAGATAGCGTCCAAAGCAGGGGAGTGGTTATTCTGGTGGCAAGAGGCACCTCCTTTTCAGGGGAACAGGTCGTCAGTGACCCGCTTGGCAGGTACATTTTTGTAAAAGGACTGCTAGATAGGACAGAGGTGGTACTAGGGTGCATATATGGCCCCAATGCAGATACCCCAGAGTTTTTTACTGAGCTGCTAAATGTCCTGGTCCCCTTTACGGCCTTTCCTTTTATATTGGGGGGGGGGACTGGAATCTCCCCTTTTCCCAAGATTTAGACAAATCAGAGAAGAGGCGCAAAGGCCTCCCTCTGGCACAGTGCTCTCTTAGGGAGGTGATGGACTATCTGGGCTTATGCAACCCATGGCAGATTCTCCACCCTGATCTGAAAGAATATACTTTCAGATCGGAGGTCCATGGTTCCTTCTCCAGGATCGATTCCTTTTTAATTAGTCATCTGTTATTGAGTGGGGTGATGGACAGCAAAATTGACCCTGGGGTAATTTCTGACCATGCAGTGGTATGGTGTTCTTTGTCCCTCACCTCCAACGTACCCAAGGTAACAATTTGGAAGCTTAATAACCAGCTCCTGAAGGAGCCAGAGGTAATTGGCTCCATTGTTCAAGAGATAGTTCATTACACTAAAATTAATTTGAACTCCACAAGCAGGGTAGATTTAGAGTGAGGAGCCCTAAAATATGTCCTCCGGGAATATTTATTAAGTTGTCATCCCAGAGAAAACGCACAAGAGACAAAAAGGCCCTCTCCCTTTCAGCAGAGATTTGTACCTTAGAGGATTCAGTGTCCCCCACCACCACTGAGGCTACTAGGAATAAACTATTGGGGCTCCGGGATCAATACAGTAGACTTCTCCAGGCAAAGGCAGAATATGCCATTCTGAAAACCGGCATCTTAATGATGATCATCCATTGATCAAGGAGAGACAGCGGGCCGCCTGACATCCGGTGCAGCTGCCTCTTGCATGGTGGCTTAGGTCTTGAGCTCTGTGCCCACCCCTAACTTAATTGTAAAAACAGCCACTTTTTTCGGTGCCTACGACCTCAGAAATCCTCTGTGAAATACGTGGCTGCTAGTAAGAACCAGGGAGGGAGCAATAGATTTGCAGCCATTATACCTGAAACTGAGATTTCTGAAGAGGATCTTTCTGACTCTGGGGCCTCCGAACTGTCTACTCAGGCAGCACGCTCCGCACTGCTCAAGTCAGGCAAAGCCAAATCTACCAAGAACAAAAAGATGAATCTCAGATTGGACAAAATTCCATCGGAGCTCCAAGAATTTAAATCCAATTTTAACACTTTTAAACAGACCCAAGAATACTTTAGAGCAGAGCTAGTCGAACTACATGAGAAAGTTAGCTCGCTCAACCAGCAGTCCCAGGAACAGGCCTCCACCACCTCTCGCCTACAAAACACCATCGACCAAGTAATTCAGTTATGCCATCTTACAGTCAAAAGACAGGAGGATGCTGAAAATTGTAACCGGCTTAATAACCTCCGCCTTTCTGGGATACCGGAAGACAACGAAAGCCTTAATTTACAATCCTACGTCGAATCTCTTCTTCGAGATATGCTCAAGTTAGGCCCCAACTTCAATATAGAAATCGAGCGGATCCATAGAGCGCTAGGTCCTAAGCCTACTCAACCCAATGCATGCCCCAAATCCATCATTATCAGATTTCTCCGATTCCAGACAAAGGAACACATTTTAAAACAAGCTTGGGCCCAGAGTAAATTGTTTTTTTTGGGGACACTCGCATTTTTGTAGACAACGGCTATGCCCCGGCCACGATGCAGAAAAGAAGATCATATGCCTGGCTCGGACAACATAATCTTAAATTTAGGACCCCTTACCCTAGCAAACTGCTGATACAATTTCCAACGGGGCAACAGACCTATAATAGCATGGAGGAGGCACGTATGGACTTAAAGGCAAGAAGCTACTCACTACCCACCTCCACCAGACTCCCTCAGAGATTCACAGGTACACATGGCCCATCTAGAGCTTCGACATCCCGGGACAGGCCTGACCAGCAAGCTACGATCGATTCCATCAAGCAGATGCTGTCGCAGTTCTCCGGGTAGTCCACTTAATCCCACTTAAACTCAACATTTAATCAACATGGGGTCACAGTGAGTACCGGGTTGGCTTGGACTGGGGTGGACTTAGGGGGACCGGCTCTCGCTCCTCTCTGGGGGGGGGCGGGTATTTGAGGGGAGTGGGTGATGGGGGGGTGGGGGCCTGAATCCAGACCTGGTGCCTGCCCAAGAGTGGACCTGCAGAGCATACCTGGGGAGTGACCGAGGGATGCCCCCTCTCAGCCCTGGGGTAACAGGTCTAGACAATAATTCTGGTGTGCAATAGTAATCACATTGTTCCTAGTTGTGGTGCTGTGGCTGGTGTACATCCTC
Organism: Neoceratodus forsteri; assembly: GCA_016271365.2. Lineage (NCBI taxonomy): Eukaryota > Metazoa > Chordata > Ceratodontiformes > Ceratodontidae > Neoceratodus > Neoceratodus forsteri. The sequence goes on along the minus strand of CM057455.1, from coordinate 879,973,658 downwards.
CTCATGCAGGAGAATATTGGCCATAAGTTTGGAGTGGGTCTACAAGATGCGGAGCACATTCCTATGGGTCTGTTGAGATCTGCTTATGTTTTCTCCTTCGCTCGTATTAGGCTGGTGGAGCCTGGGCGGGTGCCTCATGCCCAGCCGGGCACGGACGCCTTTCCGGGTGATGGTGTTTAGACAAAAATGGTCTGGCATGGCTCCATACTACCAGCCCATTAAATAGGACACTCTGTTGGTCTTCTCGGCCTGGGGGGGACCCCACCCCCACCTGGGGGGCACACTGATACATGCTGGCATCACCAGTGATGGAATATCCTAAACTTGTTGCACTGTCTGGCTTGTGCCTTGGGGGGGGGGGATGCACTCCTTAGAGGTTGGCCTCTGGGCGTGCTTGCCTCGCAGGTGACGCTTTAGGGTTTAGTAGTTCATTTGAGACCTTCTGATCTTGAGAGCCCCTGCAATATAGGTATATACTGAGTGGGCATCCCTCTCCTACGCTGGGCTTCTCTGTCTCTCTCCCCTCATCTCCTGCTCTCTAACCGCTGGAAATGGGGGCGGGTTGTGGGACCCCAGTTCATCCGGTCCTCCCCCTGGTGGTTTGCTCTGTAACCCCTTATTTGACTGCGGACATTTCCCCTTGGGAATTTACTGGAGGACATACAAAATACACTGGCTGTCAGAGCAGTACTGCAGAACCCTTCTCAGACTGTCTATCCATATCTGCCTCAGTAGCTACCATATACTATCTCCCCTTAGCCACAACACACTTGTAGACCCTTTCTCAAGTTTATTCTGAGGGTTCGGGAACTCCCTGCCCTCTTGCTGACTGCTAGTTATGATATTGGTGAAGCCCCATTTCACAGCTCGGAGAGATTCTGGGGCAGCCCTGGGGCTGCTTTGTGACTGTTTCGGTATCTTTCCATATGGAACTATTAACTACGTTTTGTTTATATGTTGATCAGCCTATTAGGACACAGTGGATAGTGCTGGAGCGGGCCTACCCCCTTACTCTCTCCTTTTACACAGGACCACAGGTGCATGTTGGGGGGGGGCCTGATACTTAGTGAGGTCTCCTTTCCCTGGTAACACCCCTTTCTGAACCCAGGGCCTATGAGAGTCTCCCGACACACAGTCTTCCTCCCTGTAGAATCTTAAACTGGGGGATGGGCTAGGTTCTCTTAATTGGTAGACCTAGTCGTACATTTTGGGACTGTACGTTTTTCCCCTTCCTAGATCTATTTCCCCTCCATACCCACACACAGTTTTTCAATTTTTCCCCTTATTGATTCTCCTCTTGCTAACCCTCCCCATCCTAGATTTTAGGGGCAGGGGTTTCCCCTTGGAACCCTTCCATCTCAATGGACGTGAACCTACACACGGACAGTCAGAGGACTTGTCCCTGCCGAGGCCACCTAAGGTGTCCATGACATTGGAAGTTGCTCAGCACATCCTTCTCAGGATAATATATATAGTTAGTAGACTTACAGTACAGCCCGGTTGGCTTATTTCTTATTTCCCGGTAATACTCCCACTATCCCTCTCCCTAGTTCTATTGGACATAGAGCAACAAGTGAAAGATTTTCTCCTAGTCAAGAATCGTCCTCTAATGCAGATGTTGGTGGTAATTTTTATACTTGAGCTGGGGAGCGGGGGCACCCCGGGGAACAGAAGCGGCCATCATAGGGACTCGCAATGATGCATAACTTTAAAATCATTTCACATAATGGGAACAGGCTGGCCAGCCCCATTTTGAGATATCGTACAATACACGCACTTAAAAAACTAAAACCTGATGTTCTCCTGTTATAGGAGACACATCTCTCCTTGGTGGAGCATCAGAAGCTGCTTAAATTTGGCTTTTCCCAGGTAGTGGAGTCTTCCTACCAGCAGGGTAGGAGAAGGGGGACGGTGATCCTAATTCCAGTGCACTCCCGGCTGCAGATTATCAATCAGTACTCTGACAAAGAGGGCAGACTGGTCCTAATGGTGGCCAAATTACACAATCAGGTCCTAACAATATGCAGTACATATATCCCCCCATGCTCAGATGCCTCTTCAATTCAGCATTTGGTAGATGCCATTTTGGTTCGACAACAGGGTATCCTGATCATAGGCGGAGACTTGAATTGTCAATTTAATCCTTCACTGGACTAGTCTGCTCCCCGCCTCTCTTCACAGTCCTCAGGCCAAAAACACCTACGGCGGCTATTTAGGGACATCGGGCTGGTGAATACATGGAGGCAGCTCCATACAACCCAACGGAAATTCACATACTGCTCTAGTGCCTATAAGCATTACTCCAGACTGGATTATATATGTGTAGGGAAAGAACACATCGGTCTGGTCCATAGGGCAGATATATTAAATATTTGTCTCTCAGATCATGCTCCTACTATGTTAGAACTAACTATAGAAGGGGATGAAAAGAAAACACAGTGGAGATTTAACCCTTCTCTACAGCGAGATAAAGAATTAAAGGAACTTTTGGAGAGGTGACTCCCAGAGATCATTAAAGACAATTAGTCCCCACAGGTGACACCCCAATCGCTCTAGGATATGATCATGGTTGTACTCAAAGATCATATTCTCTTATGCTTCTTACAAGAAGAAACCGCTTGAGTCACATCTTAAGGATCTGCAGGAGCAGCTTCGCCTTCTCCAAGAGGCACACATGCAGGGAGACACGGAGGTGATCCCTCAGATGTCTCAGACCCAAGCAGAGATCCAAAGACTCCTGACTGCTAAGACTGAGCAAGCTCTTGCTTGGCTGAGGCAACGCTGTTATGAAGGAGGGGTTCGTGCCTCCAAGCTCCTGGCATATCTCCTCAGAAGTCAGGTTCAATAGTACACAATCATGAAAGTAAAAGATCCAGTTTCCGGACAGACTCATTACTCAACCCAGCATATTCTAGAGGCGTTTAAGCAATATTACTAATAGCTATACTCAAGCTCGTTGGAACCAGACTCTCTGCCTTTTTTTCAAAGATTACACTCGCCACCCTATCCACCTCTCAACAATTAAAATTAACAGCCCCAGTATCTGAACTACACTTGCACACAGCTATTAAAAATCTAAAAAATGGGAAAAGCCCAGGCCCAGATGGCTTTGGCCCAGAATTTTACAAGGGTACCTGGGACCTAATTCAAATTCCCCTATTACAGGCAATACAAAATGGCCACAAAACTTCCATTTTCCCAATTTCCTGGTGACCAGCCGTAATCTTAAAAACCTAAAAAAAAAACACCTCACCTTTGTGATTCATATCGACCAATTTCAGTACTTAAACAGGATTACAAAATTTACACCAGCATTATAGCACAGAGATTAGATAATATCCTCCCATCCCTAATTCACGCAGACCAATCGGGCTTTATTAAAGGTCGACAAACTATGGACAACATTAAACACACCCTATATCTCATAGACAACGCCCAATCTACAAAATCCCCCCTTTCTTTTACTTAGTTTAGACGCTCAAAAATCATTCAGTATGATATCCTGGGCTTTTCTCCAGGCAGTCCTTAACAAATTTAACTTGCTAGGTCCCTTCAAGAACATCATTAAGGATATCTGTGCAGAAATGCAGGCCACAGTGAAATTGAATGTCTCGCACTCAGACCGATTCAACCTATATCGAGGCATATGGCAGGGCTGCCCCCATCCCCGTATTTATTCGCCATTTTCGTGGAGCCCATAGCACAACTGCTATGACAAACTACTCGTCTACATGGTTATCAGATCCAGGACTCTCACCATAAAGTTGGCTATTATACAGATTATCTTGTACTCTACATTATACACCCCGAAGAATCTCTACAAACTCTAACCTCCCTCCTGGCAGAAATAGAATCCCTGATGGGATATACCATTAATCAGAATAAATCAGAAGTTTTAGTCATCCAGGCCCCTCTTCCCTCAGATCTAGAGGCTAGTTTCTATTATAAATGGAATAAACCATACATAACATACCTGGGTATTAAAATACCTCAAAAGGTTGGTAACCTATACTTGCTGAACTTTACAGCAGCACTCTCTCTAATTAGAGTGGATCTGGCAAGATGGACCCCTCTCCCACTCTCACTAATTTCCAGAGTTCAGTCTATTCAAATTAACTCCCTTCCAAAGATGCTCTACCTAATGCAAAACATACCAATTCCCCTCCTATCAAAGGACATACAGCTATAGGAAAGCTCCATCAGGAAATTTGTTTGGGCAGGTAATAAACCGCGGATAGCACTACAGAAGGTTCAGCTTCCGAAGGAGTTGGGAGGATTGGTGCTGCCCAACATATACAGATACTGGGTAGCAACCACAGACCCAAACACCACTCTGGCCCTCCATGGAGAGGGCCATGACAAACTGTCACCTGGATGTGAACCTAGTTTTCCAGCCGGACAACCTATCCCAGCCTACCCGGGGAACCAGGTTTACTAAATTGTTATTGAAGAGCTGGATGTCTATCCTTTCCCTCCCCGAAAATAAATTCCTCGCTACCTGGATGGGAGTTCCTGCCAGGGACACGGCTTGGAATCCTGCTTGGATGGCACATTTACGAAATGGGCGAGTATGGGCCTACGGCAGACATTCCAATTCTTTGAAAATGGAATATTTAAAACATTTGCTCAACTTAGACAAGAGTTCCCCTTGAACCAGGGTGATTTCTTTCAATATCTCCAGATCCACCATTTTATAAATTCCAGAATAGGCCTGGATGTCACTGCTCAGACAATTCCCCTATTCATTCTCTTCTAACCCAGGTGGCCGGGGGTGGAAACCGAAACCACTTAGTCTCTAGAATATACAAAGCCCTGCAATGCACCCCAACCCAGGACATGATCTGGTGCAGTTCCATTGGGAGGCAGAGCTCCAAACAGAGCTGTCCCAGGAGGACTGGCTCCACATCTGGAGGAGACAGCACAAAGTAACAAATTCGTATGTATGGAGAGAGTTTTCTTGGAAAGTGGTGTCCCGAATTTTCCGCATACCACAGATTACAGCCAAGTTCTCCAAGACAGGGAACTCTGCTTTCTGGAGGCTTTGTGGATGTGAGGTTGCAGCTCACTCACATGTACTTTGGTTCTGTCCATTGTTATCTGTATACTGGTCAGAATTAGGTAACAGAGTTTTGGACCTCTTCCCTGACCTGGGCTCCTTCTCCACAGAAATAGGTTTATTACTACACTACCCTAGACAGTTTAAAAGCCTTCACCATATATATCTGCTTAATATCATACTAGGAGCTGCTAAAAACTGCATTACCAGAATGTGGCTGCATCCAGAACCCCCCAGTATTTCCTCCTGGGAGGAAGCAATATATGACATGTACAAACTAGAACACATGACATCCAGACTACAAAATAAAGTACCGGAATTAATGAATTGATGGAACAAGTGGTTTCTTAGTATTGCACAATCTAGGCCAGACCTAGTCCTCTGAGAGGGAATAATAAAACCTCCTCAGCCTCTCACCCGATTTACGGAAACACTGGCCGGCCCTAGGTCCCCCCACCTGAGGTCTCTGACCCGGACGGAGTAGAGACCGAATTGATTAGCCTACTAGGTCTATAGCAGAGGTGTCTCCTGGGTTATGCCCCCAACATTGGAACAATAATTTTTATTTCAAAAGTTTTTTTTTTTTTTACCTCACAATTACATTTCAGGTAGTACTTAATATCTAAAATGGTTACATTAAAAATTTGTTTATAAGACTGCATCAGAATAAGGTAATCAACAATTACAGTATTTGATGACTTCGTATGTGAGTCTCGCTTTGCAGAGTGTACAGGCCTGGACCAATCCTGCCATTCAGTTCTCTCAAGTAAGGGGAACCTTTTGTATCAGGGGCTTCTAGTAAAATTTCTAACCCCCTCAAGTACATTGAAACCCTCAGAATTCTCAAAAGATAATCCAACCTTTCAGTATTAAATGGTTATCTAGGATTATTATTTGAGTCAGTTAAAGAATTATTAATCATCCAGGCGTGCCACTTCAAAGCGAGGGATGGGACTCGTCCCTGCATCTCAGCGTTAATTTTATTTTAATTTTTGTGTTTTTGTTTTTTCCGTTACTTCCTCCTGCAACCTTAGATAACCTGTTTTATCTTCCTATATACACTTCTATGTATGTAAATACCCTGTAATCTGTACAATATCTGTATAATTCTATGTACATATGACCTTCTTTTTCTTCCTGTCTATAAACAGTATTATCTGTATTGCCTTGTAAATACCTGTGTTGACCTGTATATACAATTGCTCATGCTCCACCCAGGTCCATGTTGCAAATGAGCTTCTGCTCAACGATGAACACCTGGTGAAATAAAGACTTGATTGATTGATTGAAACGTTTCTGATAACATTGGACAAATCATAATAAAAAAAACATGTACATGATTAAAGTTAACTTGTATTTGCTTAGATGTGCACTGATGTTGGCTCTTACTCTTCATTAGGAGAGAAATAATATGTACAGATACGGTACCATTATTGGGTATAATATTAGGTTTTCCCTCCCCCTCCTATATACCTGGTATTAGAAACTGTCAAGTCTGTACATGCTTGGTATACTGTAAAATGTAGTGCCTGCTGACAAGTGTTAATACTACCTGTAATGTTGCTCTCTATGTCCTTTACTTAAAGAGATTAAAAAAAAAAAAAAGCAGACCGTCTGTTAGCCTTGCGACTTAAAAAGTTAGAATCTGCTTGGGTCATTAAAAGTATTCGATCCCAATAGGATGGCTCTATCAGTCTTATACCCAAAGATATTACCAGGGAATTTGCCGAGTACTATAAGGAATTATACAGTCCCATGCCCAACCTCCCCGACCCTAACAAGGTCCGCTATTATTTGGATAATATTCGACTCCCTTCCCCTGAGTAAAGAGCAACAGGAGAGTCTCCTGGCCCCAATAGCAGATGCAGAGGTCCTGTCCTCCATTGCTTCTTTGGTGGCTGACAAAGCTCCTGGTCCAGATGGGTTTTCCCCCAATTTTTATAAGGCGTTTAGGGAACAGTTAACCCCCTAGTTAACTAAGTTATTTAACTGGATACTAAATTCTAACCCTTTGGATAAATCATTATTAGAAGCCCTCATTATAGTCCTTCATAAAGCTGAGAAAGATCCGGAACGGGTAACCAGTTACAGACCTGTATCACTATTAAACTGTAATATTAAAATACTGGCGAAACTGCCGGCTGCCAGGCTGAGCACAGTAATGCCCACTCTCATTCATCCTGACCAGGTGGAGTTCATGAAAGACGGGGTGTCCTTGGACCACCTTCGCAAACTAGCGCAATTTTTCTCTGAATCCAGGGACTTGGAGCTCCCATCGGGGTTTGCTGTCCCTGGATGCGGAGAAAGCGTTTGACAGAGCAGATTGGCAATTCTTATTCTGTACCATGCAAAGATTCAGCATTCCCTCAAAATTTATTACATGGGTTTCTTCCCTGTATCAACACCCGTCTGCCCGTATCTACTGTAACAGAGTGTTTTCAGACTCCTTTCTTCTCCATTCGGGCACCAGGCAGGGCTGTCCGTTATCCCCCCTCTTGGTCAGTATTTATCTTGAACCCTTACTGGTTAAGATGAGAGCGACTGCAGCCATACAAGGCATCCCCGTGGGTACTCAGATTTTTAAACTGTTGGCATATGCCGATGATATTCTCCTGCATTTACTGCACTCTAGATGATCTTTTCCGGTAGTTCTGTCTACTGTTGTGGAGTATAGCAGCTATTCCAACTACAAAATCAACTTGGGGAAGACCTTGGTATTCCCCCTTAATTATAAGCTAAACAAGGCTGATATAGAGCACCTTGACCTGCAATGAAGTACGAATAGTCTAAAATAGCTGGGTTTATTTTTGGCCAGAAGCGAGGTGTCCATAAGGAAGCTTAATTTGGGTGCCCTCCTGCAAACCATTCAGCAAGACCTGGGTAGATGGTGGTCACTTCCATTTTCACTCTGGGGTCGTATCAGCTTAGTGAAAATGAATATTTTGCCCAGGCTTTTTTACTCTCTTAGCATGTTAAATCTTTGGGTCCCCTAACGCTGGTTTTGAAAGGTCCACTCCATCATTTCTTCTTTTCTTTGGTTGGGTAAACCTCCCAGAAGAGCCTACAATAAATTAACAGCCACTAAGGACTGTGGAGGTCTGCGACTCCCCCACTTTGCCCTTTATTTTTGAGCAAGTCACGTTTGCAGATATCTGAAATGGCTTACTCCCCAGGAAGGAGGTTGCCTCCCTTTCCTATGTTCCTTCCTGGCTATCCCTGGAGAGGGAGCTGATTTCTTCTGCCAGCATTTCCCTGCAGGCCATGCTACATATTCCCCCTAAGGCTCTCCCAGATAGTCTAGTTAATACTCCTGTTGCTACTTCTCTTAAGATTCATTTTCAACTTTGCTCTTTCCTGAAATATAAATCTAGTAGGGACATCTTTCAGCCAATCGTTGGGAACCCCAGCCTAAATATAGGGTGCCAGGTTATATCAGCTGTTTGGTTACCCCAAATTAATGGCTCTAGAGTGGGTGATTTTTTTCTTAGAGGGGAGGTGCAAGTCGGTGAGCTCAATCATAACTCAGTTTAGGCTTGAGCCTAGGCAGGTGTTTAAAGTTTTTCAGTTACAGCACCTCTTAGTCCAAGCTTCATCAGTTGTTTCGGAGGACGATGACGCTGGGGTATGGTTTGACTCTCTTACTCATGTGATTATGGAGACTCATGCCATTTCTTTGCTTTATGCGGCCTTGCTCCATAGGTCACTTGATGCCCAGTATAAGGACCTTAAGTATTTGTCTGAACAATTCCCTCCACTACAAACTACCTGGGGGGTCTATATGGAGAGATACGTACATTTACATCTCAAGATAATCTGAGGCTAACCCAGTTTAAATTCTAAATAATATGTATTGGACCCCAGTGAAATTATCCAAGTTTTGTAGGGCCCCCACTCCTCTTTGTAACAGATGTCAACAACAGGAGTGCACCCTTCGACATATTTGTTTGGACTGCCCACCTATCAAGACCTTGTGGGACCAAGTGAGAGTTAAAGCAGACCCCTTGCTGGGCATTTAGGACTTGTTCACCCCTGAAATTTGTGTCGTAGGAGATTTCTCCCAGGTGCCGGTCCAGCAGCGCAGGTACCATATGGCCATGATCTCCATGTCTATAAAGAAACTGGTTCTGTGCCACTGGTTGAGTGATCATAAAATCACTTGCATGGAATGGCTTCAGGAGTTCCTTTTCAGTCTTCACTCGGAGCCGCTTAAAGCCAATCTCTGGGGCTCTCTGGCCAGATACAAGTGAATATGGGAGAGCCTCCATACCTACTCCAATCTGAGGCCACCTCTTTTCTGGGCCCTCGGTAGTCTCCTAGGTGATATTCTCCAGCAACAAACTGAGTAGTCATTTTCACCAGTATCTTGCCATTGCGAAAAGTATTGCTTATGATGCCATTACTGTTTTCTTGTGTGTTGCATCCCTTGTATATTGTCCCTTGTTCCTTGTTAACAAACCCAGGTCCACCTTGAAAATGAGTTTGCTCAACGGTGATCGCCTGGTTAAATAAAGACTTTGATTGATTGAAGCTGGGGGAAGGGGTGTTTTTTCTGGGGGGAGTTTGACATGTGGTTTACTAATGTTATATTGCAGTCTGATTTTATGATTGTAATCATCTCAAGCTGTTGGTGTAAAACTAATAAAGATTCAAATAAAAAAAAATAAAAACTGACACTGTGTGCCATTGCTGTTGAGGTTTCAGTTATCTTGCTGGCCTCTAGGAAGCCATCTATTAGGCAGGCATATTTGCTAAAGTGATAGTATTTTTTTTGCATATTGTTGTCAGTCTGAGGCTCTGGAGAATTTCACCTGCAGTATCCCATTCATAGTCATGGTAAGGGGTGCTAGCTGCACATTCGAGCAGACTTGATAGACCTCTAGGCCTTTATCTGCTGGCAAATTTCGTATGTTCGTATAGTGTTTTGGAGTAACTGCCCTTCCTGTCCAAGTCTGGGGCTTCAGTACTCTTCTGTCAGAATGCATCTGGCCCACCCAGTGTCCTAGTTGGTTGTGCATTGAGCTCCCATGTCAGTGACTCGAATTTGAGAGCAAACTCAGGAGTTGGATTGGGAGACCTAGGAAATGGAATTATGCTGCTATGTCATGCAGTGCTCCCACTCGAGGAGGTATGGGGTTTTTGTTCTGCAGCTGCAGTGATCCCTGTTGTGGTCTGGGGGAGCTTGCCTCCTCCACAGGGCATCGCTACTTGATTATGTGGCTTGCAGGCCCACATCAGGCGGGAGGTGGAAGGGGCTAATGGAGAAAACCCCCTAGAATGTGACCAGCTGACTGAATAATGGTGACTGGCACTTTTGGGTCCTGCCCTACTCCATGGGCAGCTGCAGAATAAGAGGTGCTAGCTGCACATTTGAGCAGACTTGATAGACCTCTAGGCCTTTATGTGCTGGCAAATTTTGTATGTTTATCCCCAACAGCTTCAGTGGGGGGGGGACAACAAATGGGGCTGACTGATTGCCAACATGAGACCCTAAGTAGGCAAAGGTAGTGGCTCAAGAGGCAAACAACTGTATTAAGAAAGGGAAAAAATTTATATATTGGCCAACTTCGACCATCTTGTGCTCAGTGGGTAGAAATTTGTGGCTCAACTTGATTTTTTTTTTACTAGATTTGTGAGGGCATTCTGTGCATGACTTCGATGACTTCCCTGGTTTATATGCCTGTCATGGCATGAGACCTGTACCTGGTTATGGATTTCTTGAGCAGGTTCCATTTGAGCCTATTACCATCTGTGACCTCAGTTTTCTTATATTTTTTATGTATAGTTTTTGTTGCCTTTGTGCATCCTGCCTGCCCCCATCTGACCGTCCCCTTCAGCCCTGTCCCCTGGCTTCTCCAGGGCTTACCTTCCCTTTGTCATTTTCTGCCACAGGACTGTGCGGGGCTCCTAGTCATTGCTGCAGGGCCCATGAGAGATAGGGCCTTCATTCTGCAGTCAGGGAATTTTTCTGCCTTGTTTTCTCCCTGGGCCCACCTCATGTGCTAGGGGTTAAATGTGCAAATTCCACCTCTGCAGAGATGTCCTCGGTGTGACATTTGGACAGCGGGTTCTGATCACTGTATCATTTTTTGTAATTTAAAAATGGGTTATGGACTGTCTCTCTTGAGAAATGCTGAAACAGCATGTGAGATCACACACAGGTTTTAGATACTGGGTGTTACCTGGAAGGCCAGAAGCTAATTACAGACTTTAACTAAGTTAATTATAGCTGTAGTTGCTAAGAGGGAACTTTTATAATGCTTAGAGGAAGAAGAGCAGGTTGTGACATTTTAGTGCAAAGTCATAAAAGATGCTTTGATGTCCTGGGAAGGGGAACTGATCATAAAAACAAAGAAATGTCATTTGAAAAAGAAAATGAGCTGTGCTGAGGATTGCAGAATTTAATACTTTGAAAACACATCCTGTTTTTGTATAGATATAATTTTTCATATATTCTGACAGGGAGGAGCTAGGTGACCTCATGCAAAAAGGTGGGCAAAGCCAGCTTTTAAACAATATTCTGTTTTCCTTCAGGGGACACACTTTTATCTACACTCTGACAAAGAAACATCTTTGTGCTCTTTAAGCAGGTATTTAGAGAGAGAGAGAGAGAGAGAGAGAAATCTAAGTACTGTAGTAGGAATTGCTCTGTTAAAACCTTGTTCTTTTAAAAGATTGTATGGTTCTTGTGATATTGGTTCTGTATTTGACATCTTACATATCTTTTATTTTAGTAAAACTCTATTTTTAGAACCTACTTGGTCTGTCTTTGATTTCTTTCCTTTACAAGTGAAGTATATATGGTTATAGCAGACACTGTGCATAAGCTTGAATGGTGATACCAAACTGGAAAAAGGTAAGCATTTTAATCTGGAGGTCTTATTATAGTTTTTAAGAGTTAATTTCTGTACACCTGGTTAGGTTCCCGTAGGCAAAGATATCTGGCCCCCCAAAGACAGAAATATCTGAGCCTGTGCATTGGGTACGCTAGCAAGAGGTTCACAGTTTGAATCCCTCCAAGACTTGAGACCAAAGGTTGATTTGAACCCACAAAACAGACAGGAGGGTTACCCTGTTTGTGTTCACTGTTCACAAGACTGCGCTCAGAGGTTGGCACTTTGGGAGCAGAGGGCTGACCTGCTGAGTGGATTTGTGACACCCGGTACCCTGCTTGTTGGGTCCCTTCTCCTGTGTGGTCTGTAGACACTGCCTCCCAGACTTCTCCAGGTGGCAGATGAGTAGTGGGACACATTCACGCCCTCCACAAGGGAGAAGAGCTGTCCTAGGCATGCTTAATCTTCTCTCCCCTGACCAGATCTCAAGTGGCCCTGATCCATTTCCGAACCAGGATTGTCAGTTCGGCAGGAAGTGATACAAGCAGCATCTCAGAACTCTACACTGGCAGGTAAGCCAACCTCAGTTTTCTGTCCGGAAAATCCTGTTTTGGGGGGCAATTCCCTTGGCTCATTGGATGTTTGAATTTTAGGCTCTGTTCTATTCTATAAAGGGTTTTACCTCCTTTAGCCTTTATCTTGCCCTCAGGCTGCCTCCAGCTACCACCAACCCCATCACCCGCTAACCCCATTTTCGCATTCCCCCACAGTTCTACTCGCTGTGTTGAGGGGTGTTCGGAGAAGAGTGTTCTCTTCCTAACCCAGATCTAGTTGCGAGCAGCAGGACTGAATTGTGTGGGGCCCAGACGGACTGGCAGGCAGTGTTATTTACAGTGAAACCTGCGATTTTAGTCCTTGCTTCTTTCCCTGACTCATTCCATTGTCCCAAGCGAGAGCAAAGCCTTCTGTTGGTCTGATGCACTTGTGGATAGGTACCAAAGAGTTAAATTTGGGTGTGTGTGACCAGGTAGAATAGGACCCTGTCCCATTTGTTATGGAGATGGTGTTTAAATGCAAGGATCTTTCCTTTTCCTGTTTCTTCTCCATCTGGTTGTGCAACCCAATTTTTCTGTGAGACCTCTGATTTGATCAACCCGAACAGTCTTGCAGTTCTTTGCCTCTCACTGTCTCAGTTTTCTCTCGCAGTCTGTTTTTCTCCCTTGCATATCTATATCAGCTAATATAAAATTATGTGCAAATCAATGTATGGAATGAAACTGATAATGGGATCACTTTTGTTTAGAAAATATTTAGTATTACTGTTGAAATGTGTATTTTGTCATGACTTTAAAAAGCTAGAGGTTACTTGAGTGCAAATGTTGAGCCTTTTGCAAAAAAAGGGCCTCAGGAAGCACAGTGTTCTGTCAGCTTCTGAAACTTACAAGGACAGGATGTTTGCTAAGGATGGGGGTTGAAAAGAGTTATAAAAAAAGAGCTAAACTGAGCTGCAAGGGTAGATTTTACAAGAAAGATTTTATTTATTCCTCTGTACATAGTTACTCTGAACAAGTTGATTTTTTTTTCTCTGTTACTGCTACTACAAATAAACAGTTTTGTTGAATTCTACAACTGCTCCTGGTTCAGCTTCAGCTTCAAGTTTTTATTGGATAACAAATTGAGATAAGTTTCTCATTTTCAGTTGCATCCAACACTTAAAAACATTTTACATACAACAAACAAACAACAAGCAGTTACACATAACAACAGACTGTTAAATAAATCATCATTAGTATAAAACTTACATCAGGTTTTCAAATTATCCATAAAAATTAGTTTTTATTATAAATACCAGCTAAATACAACCTAAAGCCTGACAATTGTATTAATTCCTGTACCTTCAGTTTCTTGGATATACAATTCCATGTTCTGGACACCGATGAGGACAATGTTTTTTCACCAAATCCTGAACTACATCTTGGAACATAAAAGGTGATCCAAGATGTAGATCTAAGAGAATAATTTGGATCTAACCTAATTTTCATTAAATCCAGTAAGAATACTGGTAATGAACGTAGAACAAATTTACATACAAAAAGATTCCAATGGGTATCACAATGATCCTGCAAGGATGTAAATCCTGATTCCTTATACAGCATACAGCTGTGTGTTCTATATGGTAAATCTGTAATGAACCTAAGTGCACTTACAGAGCGGTTCTAATGATCCCAGTACTGATTTTCTAGCATTTTTGTAAATGTAATCGCCATAATCCAAAACTGACAAAAATAAAGAAGTAACCATCAATTTACTTATTTTATATGTAAACAGTTTTATTCCTGAAAAAAAAAATGCAAGTAGCTTTTTTAACTTTTTGAAATATTAATTATATGCAGCTCAAAAGTCGAATGACAATCAAGCGTCAGTCCTAGGTACCTATAAGAGGTTTTCCCTATGCTTCCTGACCTATGCCTCGACAACAGAGGGCTATATCAGAAACTGCACCAGTTAAGTATAGAGTCCCACAGGGCTTCTCACTATTTAATGGCTAAATTTTTATTTAGAATTATTGCACCTGGCATTCCCCCCAAGTCTTTCTAGACACCTTCGGTCCTTTGCTGTGGGTTTTTATTCTAGGCAAAGGGTACATAATAAAACCTTGATGGTACCTTTTATGAGAACTTCTAGTGGGCAAAGGGCTTTCTCCTTTTCTGGACCAAGTATTTGAAATAGCCTTCCGCTTAATATTAGGAATGAAGTAACTGTCACTACTTTTTCACAGATGTTATTACTGCATTTTACTGGATTATCTGAATGTGGCTGTTCTAAATGATGTGTTATATTGTTTGACATGGAACCTGTTCCAAGATTTATAATAATTTTGTATTAATCTGTACTGTGCTTTATGCGAGTCTCACCTGTAAATGGTACTTATGTTCCAGTGTGCTAACTCGTTAGGCAAATAGACAGCCACAGGGGTCATAGTGGTGCTGAGACCTGCTGCCAGGCGCCCCCGGCTATGAATCTCAGCCATGTGACAGCTATCTCGGCCTGGCCTGCCTCCCAACCTCAGCTATCAAAGTCAACTCCCAAACTCTGGTCTTTTGCACAATAGTGCAAAACCTCTTTAAGTATAAAACAGCACTGAGGCTGCTAAGCTCATATTCTTGACCTCCCCCATATCTGACTTTCCATCCAGACAGGGTGTCAGTTAGGACTCATCCTAAGTTTCTGCCTAAGGTGGTATCTGAATGTACCTTGAAACAGTCTGTCAACCTGCCTGTGTTCTTCTCAAACTCTAATAATCTGTGTGAAGTACTCCTGTGCTCCCTGGGCATCCTTTGGGCACTGCATTTTTATCTGGATCGCTCCAATATGGTACAGCAGTCCCCTCAGCTGTTTGTGTCTTTTGTCTTGTGTATTCTAGCCATGCCAACATCCAAGCAGTATCCCTTCAGGTGGATACTCTTATGCAGTTTATTATGTTATCAGAAGGCTGGCAAAGGGCTTCCTGGTGCAGTTGTGGGGCATGGCAACCTCTGACTTGTTTCAGGCCAGTTTTATCCAAAATGGACAACCGAAGAGCAGAGTGTGCAGTGACCTGTAAGAAACAGTTGATCTTCCGTGGGGTGATCTCTTGCAGCCTGTAATACACTTGAGTCATTGCTAAAGGTTGCTGTGGTGCATGGCAGCTCTTCTAGCAGTCTTTTCCAGGGGCACCCACACATGACATCACCTTCCTGTTTCCTATATAAGTATGGGTGGTCCCTGGTATCCTCAGTTCATTTTCCTGCCGTCTTCAGCTCGCATGCAGCAGCTAGTGCACAGAGTAGCAGTCATTGATGAGAACTTGAGCTTAAAAGTGGAATTCTTCCATTTCACTTTACTACATTGACGAATGTCAAAAGAATAGACAAGCAAGACAGTGCTATTTCGGTCCTGTCGTTGCCGTAGAAAAATCTACTATTTCAACAATCACACCACTTGTGTAAGGTGTCTGGGACTCACACATGACACCACCTCCTGCATACATTGCCAAGATTTTAACCAGGCAACCAGTCGAAGACGGCTGCAGGAGATGGAATCATACCTAATGGAGCAGAAATTGTCTCTACTAGTGAATCAGGGGGCTCATCCCAAGAGCTCCCCGTCCACTGATTCTCACAAATTGGCACAAAAAAGAGAAGGAGAAGCCCTCCTCATCCACTGTGCCTAAACACTCATTGACGGCCACAATCACAGGTGCCCCACTGTCTACGATGCCTTCAAATACTGCCTCCTCATCGACAGGGGGTTTCATCCTCTCGTCGATGGCGCTTTCCAGCACCCTCACAGTAGTTTATGCTGAACTCTTTGTTGGTTCCATTGACATCCCGTCAACGGGGGGTTATCTCCCTTTGATGGTGACTTCATTTAAACATTCTACTGCTTTTTCCCACGCGGCCCCATCAGTGAGGAGTCATGTTCCCACGGGGAAGCCTACTGCATTTGCTATGCATTCCGCCCCATCTCCCTCACAGATATATTCTCATAGGGGCCAGGCGGACAGGGATCAGGACCCTGGGCTCTATCACCCAGGTACAAGACCTTCTCATACCTCACATCCAGTTCCCTCAACAATTCCCTTGGTTTCTCAGAACCCCCCTCTCTCTACCCCCCTCCCTCAGTGGATGTAGCCTCAGTGGTACAGCAGGTTTTACAAGCCTTTAGACATACTCGTCCTCCCAACCAGGGGAGCCAAGTCACCCGCCCCGTTCCCTACTCCTCCGCCTAAGTGTTTCCAGGGTGCCAGAGACCCTTCTCCACCCTGGTCACCTCCCTCATATGTGGATGACTACCTGTCAGATGAGGCTGAATTTCCAACAAATTTCACTAGAGATTTGGAGTATGAGGAATTACCGGACCTAGATTTTAAACCCCAGCCCCCTCTTTAGGATATTTCTTCCTTAAATGAGGACTTATTCCACCAGGCAGCTGCCTCTCCTCCCAGTGATCCTTCCTTCCATGAGATGATGGTCCAAGTCCAAAAAGTCATGGAATTTTCAACTACCGAACGTGACAGACAACGAAAGGATATGGCAGACTATCTAGAACTACCAGAAGAGCCAGTATTAGTGGTACCGCCACTTATACAAACCTATCAAAATGGTATGCTTGCAGCCTGGAACCAGCATTCCACTATTACGGCTGTTCCCCGAGAGGCAGATCGCCTCTACCAGGCTCCTCTGGATCACCCTTTTCTTTCCACTAATCCTGAAGTAGATTCAGTAGTGATTGCTGCTGCTCATGATCTTACTGAATGACCAAAACACATGAGCTCCTTACCTCCTGATAAAGATTCCCGTCGGATAGATTATCTGGGGGGAAAAAGTATTCCAAGCCGGTACCATGAATCTCAGAATCCTAAATTATATGGGACATATGGTCATCTACCAGTGTACACCCTGGTCATCTGACATAGAATTAGTCAACAAACTCCCTCATTCACAGGAGAGGGATCAACTATTGGCTACAGTATCTACTGGCAATTCCATCTCCCGACACCTACTTCGTTCAGGATATGATGCGATTGATACTTCCGCCGGCATGTCAGCAACCGGCATTACCTTGCATCGCCATGCTTGGCTTCGCGTCTCAGGCTTTACACCAGATGTAGAGCATAGCGTAGTCAGTTCCCCCTTCAGTGGGTCAAAACATTTTGGCCCTGGTACCCAAACACTTATGGATGATCTCCAGTCTTCAGGACAGACACTGCGCACTATACATGCATGTACCATACTTCACAGCCATTGTACCATCCCCAATCCTCCTTTTTTTAAAAAAGAGGTGGGAAATACAGAGGCTTACATAGAGGCAAATCTCGTGGTCACTCCCAGCCTTCTTCCAGGACCAACACATCTGCCGCTAGGGTCTGCCGCTCCCTCCCTCCTGGTGGGGCTGGTCAGCCCGCCTCCCAGTGACCAACTGGGGCATTGTCCATGCTTCCTCGATCAGGCCTCGGAAGCCATGGGTGGTCATTTTGCTCTCCATTTTGAGGCCTGGCAAACGATCACATCGGACAAGTGGGTACTTCAGATCATTCAGGAGGGTCACACTCGGAACTTATTTCCATACCCCCCCAGCTCTGTCCACTACCTACTCGACCACATTCCCATTCTCCAGGAGAAAATCCAGGTTCTTCTAACTAAGAAGGCCATTTATCCAGTACCTCCTTCAGAGCATCAAAAGGGATTTTATTTCCATTTTTTCCTGGGGCCCAAATGAACTGGAGAGCTCAGTCCAATACTAGACCTCAGACAATTGAACCTACACATCCAGTACAAAAGGTTCCGCATGGTCACCCTAACTTCCATCATGCCAGTGTTGAAACAAGACAAGGGGGTTAGTTATGTGCCCTGGATATGAAGGATGCCTACCTGTATATCCCCATCCATCCTGCCCACCACAGGTTTCTTTGTTTTCACCTATTGGGACAACGTTACCAATTTCGGGCACACTTGTTCAGTCTCTCATCCACCCCGAGGGTGATTACCAAGTGCCTAGCAGTAGTAGCAACAACGACAGGACGGGCAGTTTGTCTTCCCATATCTGAACAACTGGCTTATCAAGGCAGAGTTCAGAACCTCTCTGCTTTCCTCCCTTCAAGCAACGCTTACTCTTTTTCACTCCTTAGGGATTACAGTCAATTGGTCAAAGTCCAATCCTACCCCTACATAGTCACTCCAATGTATAGGAGCGGTCCTAGACACCATCTCCGCCAGTGCCGCCTCCCGGTCAACAGACAAGACAAGCTCCTATCCCTGGCTTCCCAGATACAAGCTCAAAAAGTAGTCACAGCCAGACGTGTGTTATGCTTCCTAGGGCACATGGCCGCTACCATCCCTACGGTGGCGCTTGCCCATCTTCACATGAGACCAGTCCACTGGGTTCTCCAGAAGCAATGGTTTCAAAGAAAAGGAAATTTTGAAGACAAAGTCAAAGTCACTCCTACATTGCGGTCCACCCTATTATGGTGGACCCTCCATGCCAATCTATTTCAAGGCATGCCCTTCCATTATCCCTCCCCCCCCAGTAGACATTGACCAGGGTGCTTCCCTAGAAGGGTGGGGTGCGCACCTGGGTCCTTACAGGACACAAGGCAAGTGGACCTGTTCTCCCTCTCCTCCCCACATAAATCTCCTGGAAATGAGGGCGATCTGCTTAGCCCTCCAGGCCTTGCAACCTCACTTGTCCCCGGGACCGTTGCTGATTCAATCAGACAACACCTCAGTAGTTTACTACCTTAACAAATAAGGAGGTACAAAGTTCTGTACTCCTTGCAGAAAGACAGTTGCAGTCTGGTAAGAAGCCATGTGGCAACACCTTTCACTGACAGTTGTCCATCTACCAGGATGTCACAATCTCCTGGCCGACCTTCTCAGTCACCAGTCTTCCACACATGAATGGACACTTCATCACGAAGTTCTTCAGAAAATCTTTCATTCGTGGGGGACCTCGCAACTGGATCTGTTTGCCTTCCTCGACAATCATCATCTCCCCAGATACTATTCCATTATCCCGAGCAAAAAGGGACGGTCAATAGATGCCCTGTTCCATTCATGGACAGGACTCTTCTTATATGTCCCCCGTCCCTCTCCTGCAACAGACTCTACTGAAACTGTAACCCAAACCTGCCACCATGATTCTCATAGCTCCTCTGTGGCCTTGGCAGGTGTGGTTCCCCCTACTTCAACAGTTCTCAGTGGCAGAACCTATCCCATTACCAATACGACCAGATCTGTTGACTCAAAATCAAGGGACCCTTCTACAGCCCAACCTAAAGTCACTACACCTTCACACTTGGCTCCTGAGGACACTTTCAAAGGACATCTCCAAGTGTCCTCCCCTGTGATCAGTATTCTATTAGCCTCATGTAAACCAGTGACCAGAGAAACTTATAATGCCAAATGGAAATGCTTTTCCATTTGGGCTGCCTCCTGGTCATTAGATCCTTATTCTTGTCCACTGACGAAAGTATTGGATTACCTGGCCTTGATTGCCAAGACAGGATTAAAGTCAGGATTAAGCTGTTCCTTTATCAAAGTCCACTTGGCCTCCATTTCGGTCTTCCATGAACCTCTTGATGGCAGATTACTGTATCATCATCATCTAGCCAAAAATGTTTTTAAGAGGAATGTTGCATATTAAGCCACCTATCAGACAACCCACCTCTCCATGGGATCTCAATTTTCTGACAGAGAAAATTGTACCTTGCACCTTTTGAACCTGCAGCCACTTGTGACCTCCGTTTCCTTTCTTGGAAAACACTATTCTTAGTGGCTGTCACTTCTGCTTGGTGTATTTCCGAGCTTCATGCCCTCATGTGTAAAGAACCTTACTTCATTTTTCACAAAGACAGAGTGGCACTTTGCACCAATACGTCCTACCTAAGGTAGTGTCAGAACACACCTCAAATCAGTCCTTGGAGTTACCAGTCTTATTACCCTGAACACTCCAATTGCGGAGATTACCTCATACATGTCTATCGTATATTATACTAATCAAACTAAATCGATTAGGAAGACCTCTCTGCTTTTGTTACTTTCACCTCAAACAGGGAAGGTCTCCCGGGGCACTAAACTGATCCTTTCCAAATGGCTAGCACAGTGTATCACATTTTGTTACACAAAATATAATAAGCCATTACCAGGGCCTGTACAAGCCCATTCTACCAGAGCTATGGCCACCAGAGCAGCCTGCTTCAAAGGAGCCTCTATCACAGATATCTGCAACGTAGCTACCTGGTCCACAATTCATACTTTCATGAAGCACTACAACTTAGACGTTGCTTCACGCTGTAGGATGGCCTTTGGTCAAGCTGTCCTACAAGGCCTTCTGTCATAATTCCACCCTTCTTGGGTTTGCTGCTTGGGATTCATCCCAAGTGTATTACCTGCTGCAAGAGATCACCCCGTGGAAGATAGTACAGTTATGTAAAAACTTACCGTAACAGTAGATCTTTGAGGGGTATCTCTTGCAGCAGGTACGATCCTGCCCTCCATCCCCCTCCTTCTCTAGGAGAACAACTTCTGGTCCAATAATTTATGGGTTGGGATACCTATGGTACCTCGGCTCTCCCTCGGTCCTCACTTAGCGAGCTGAATTGGGGGGGGGGGACTGAGGATACCAGGGACCGCCCACACTTGTATAGGAAACAGGAAGGTGATGTCATGTATGCGCGGCCCCTGGAAAAGGCTGCTAGAAGAGCTGCTGTGCACCACAGTGACCTCTGGTGATGACCCAAGTGTATTACTTGCTGCAAGAGATGCCCCTCAAAGATCTATTGCTATGGTAAGTTTTTACGTAACTGTATTTTCTGGGGGTGGTGGAGCCTGCAACCAGCCTAGAAGGCGTGTTGCTCTTCAGCTCTTGCAGAGCTTTGACCAACTTCCGATCAAAAATCATCTTCTTGAAGCCAGAAATTGATCAGACTTGCACAGTTTGTTTAGTCAACAGTATTGTGATTGGTGAAAGTCTCAAAACGTTTTAGATAATGAGGCTGCTGAAAAAGCTTTGTAAGGAAAGCGTTGGGACACTGGGGCAGCAGGCCACTGTTTCTACTTCTAAGGTGGGTGTGCAGGCTGAAGCTGGAGGAGGGCAACCCACACAAGGTGAGGTGCAGCAGGCCATGAGGTCGGTGAACAAGCGAGTGGAACTTTTGGACAACAGCTGCTCTTTATGAAGTTAAATGGGCAACTGGTGCAATGTAACAAGCCACAGCTCCTGACCTGGGAGCACAAGAATGTTAAGTGTCTTACTCAGGGTCACACAGTATGCAAGTGGGGGCTGAGGGATTAAAATCCAGGTCTCCGGGGGCGCTGTGGAGCCTGAGCAAAATGGCACCTAACTGATGGAGTTCTGTAAATGAACAATTTATATTCTATCTAAAAGTGTTTTTTTCTACGTATCTATTGGCATCAAATTAAAAGAGCTGTGTTGGAACTTACCTACTACAAAATGGGAAATCCTCATAAAGATCAGATGCACGGGTCAGAAGCAAGGTCCATAAATCAGGCAGCAGTCTCCACCTCAAGGCCTGGCCAGGCCCGATTGGAAGAATCTGTCAAAACTCCAGGAGAAGAGACATTGCAAACTATAGGTCATAAGCTGAATCATCTCATAGCCTCTGTGGCTACATTGTCCGATAAGTTTGGTGGACTTACTAATAGAGTGGCAGTATTGGAGACCACCATGGAAGCAGTACAGGTAGCTTCCTCAGATGCAGTGAAGCGGGCTGATTCCACAATGGGAGCGATCTCCACTGTTATCAAGGAAAGTACCCACTGGAAGGCTTGTTTAGAGACCCTAGAGAACCAGGTTCGGCCCTCAAATATTCGCCTCTTAGGGATGCCGGAGGAATGTGAAGGGGATCATTTGGTGCTATTCTTGGAGGACTGGTTCAGACAACAACTCAGAGATGAGATCATTGGGGAAAACCCAATATTTCCCAAAAGCCTACCGGGTAACGCAGAGAGGCAGACCAGACAACCCGGAGGCTCCTCGTGCGATTGTGCTTGTGACCGATGGTAGTGGCACGATGGATACTCTCTTGGCTTTGGCACATCACCAGGGCCCATTGCTGCAAGATGGCCAACAAGTTCAGCTTTTCCTGGACATCAGCTACGCTACACGCCAGAAGCGGAAACGCTTCGATGGGGTGTGGGCCTTGCTCCGAGAAGCCCATGTGCCTCATGGCATCATCTTCCCTGCACGACTGTGCATTGCGCATAAAGGGAAAGTGCTTCTTTTCAACGACCCCAAAGATGCGTTCCAATGGGCCCAAAAACATGCAGCTACTCAAACCGACCCAGTCGCTTCGGAAGAGAGCTTATCAGAGGAGGATGACACATGAGGGCAACAAGTTTCCTGGGCAATTATTCAAAAAGTTTCCCCAAGACACAGAGACCAGAGGATCACTATTCTGGACAGTATGAGAGACTCTTCTACAAGGCTGTTTAATTATTGTTGTTTGGACCGTTAAAATATGTTGGGATTTAAATGTGAGAGGTATCTGTTATGCCAGTCAAAC
This sequence comes from Neoceratodus forsteri, assembly GCA_016271365.2. Lineage (NCBI taxonomy): Eukaryota > Metazoa > Chordata > Ceratodontiformes > Ceratodontidae > Neoceratodus > Neoceratodus forsteri. The sequence continues at coordinate 879,950,707 of CM057455.1, read as the reverse complement.
TTAGTTTACAGTTAAGACTGCATGTTTTGGGGGATTTGTAATAGAATAGAAATCAGTTTAAGCGCTGGTAGCCTACAGTGAACCATTTAGTTTAAAATGCAGTGTATAGTTCTAAACTCCATCAGTTTTTATTGGTAGCACATTAAGTGCAAGACTAGATTTTTTGCATGGCATTTGCCTTTTCCTCTGTGTGAGGACCGGGACTCTGGGAAGATTTATTTTTAAAATTGAAGGACTGGACACCATGCAGCTCATGGGCCGAATACATAGCTTTAATGATGTATAACTTTGTTTAAACATACAATATTTTCCCTCCTAGGATGCATCTTTTAGCAGGGATAGTTCATTTGAGTATATTAAGAGGAGTGGCGCCCTCTGGTGATGACATATCTGTAAGCTGTCTGCTTGATATTCAAACTGTATGTTTGTTTATAAAATGAATAAATATGAAGTATAAAAAAAAAAATCCAGGTCTCCAGGTTTGCAGCTCAGAGCCCTATACCACTGTGCCATACTGCCTCCTATAGCTGCAACGATGATTCTGGTAAAAGTGAATAGCCTGTTGAGATCCAGGCTGGAGTCTTCAGAAAATCATACCAGACTAGAAAATATTTATACTTTGGGCCTCCCAGAACCTTGTTGAAGGAGAGGCTGCACCCACATTCATTGTATACTGGCCACAAAAACATTTACAGCTAGAACAGCCACAGGTGTCTAGAATAATGTTGTGCCACAGACTTGCCAACAATGAGCTGCTTCAAACCTGCTTATTGTTGCTGCATCTGGACCTATTGTTAATTGGATCCAGTTATACAGTTTATACAGGTTCCTGGTTGGTAATTCTCAGTAATTCAATAAAGCCAACACGCTATTTCTTTTGCCAAATTAGTGGTACTGTATTATGATAGTATTAATAAGATTAGCCAGAAAAATCCTATTGTGCTAGCTTACAAAAGGGAATACATGCTAACACTATTTTTAAACATCAGGTAGCCCACCACTACCTAGGTGTTTCTGTTACAGTTTAGTTGTAAAACAGCCAAAGGGCAATCCCAATGGGGTGTTTCTAACATGCAATCTCGACAGCTAGTAATATTTGCATTAAAGGGCTACAGCATTTCAGAGACAGATGAACCATATGTCTCTGGATCCCCCGAGCAATCTATGGATAGTCTCAGACTGCATCTTGTCCGAGACTGCGCCTTCTCGAAGGGACGCTGGACATAACCATAGGTCCCATATTTATGTGTAGCAAGCTTAGAAAAAAATGCAAGGCTGGAATTTCCCAAAAACTACCTCAGCAGTTTTAAACACAGACAATATGTCATTCAACAAGTCATAAGACTCTGGTTCAAAAATACACTGGCCACTAGATACCTCAGTCATAAGATACTTTTGACACTTTGCCAGAGACATTGTCATTCTTAAATGGAAAAACAAGTAATCAGGGGATTTTTATTTGTTAAAAATACTTACTTTACGATACAGAAAACATGGGAAGGGATGTAACTGTTTCAAAAATAATTGGCCTACAGATGAAACCAGACAGTGGCCAAATTGGGGAACTTAATCGTCAAGGTCAGTTGTGGTTACTAGCAGCTGCACTCTTATCTCGGCTGTAACCTTTTAAAAAGACATGTTTTGGTATACAGCATTGCTGAATAAGACAATTCTAAATCAGACCTTGGCTATGCTTTAAAATTTATTTTATTTTCTTCAAGTTTAACCATTAACCATTTAAAGCCTCCACATACACGCATTGATATGGTGGTATCATTCATTTGCTTAGCCACTGGCAGCCATTGGCTAGCTAGCCGTATTAACTTGTATGTGAGCCTCATTCAGTCATCTGTTGGCCATTTGTATTTTCTGCAAGCCTTTTACATCTTGCCATAGTCAACTGTGTATATATATATATAGAGGTGGCTAGCAGCAATTTTATATAACTGAACCTGTATATACCTAGGCCTTGGGGCCCCTGGGCAAATTCAACAGTCCCCACCTTGAAGTTAAAGAGGCCCCTGAGGGACTCGAACCTTCACAAAAGTTCAACATAAATGTAAACGTTAGTTATTAACTGAAGGTTAAAAAAAAACTAAACAAACATTTTTACTCTTAAACTGTTAGTCTAGGTGAATAGGTATACGATTTAAAACTGGTTGCCAGCATACAGATAGTCAAGACATTTATAAAAAGCATCCTATTCTGGAGTTGGTACAGGGGTGGTTACAGATGGAACACAGATGGTGAGTTTGTAAAACATAGTGCAGAACTCAGGGATGTCAACACCACAATTGAAATATGTGAAAAGATGCTAACATGTGATACCACGTATAACACAATATGACATAACAATATTTGTTGATGAAGAAGAGTTCATGGACTCCACTTTGAGAGTGGGTAAGGTAGATGCTACCTTGTGCTGAGGTGTGGCACACCCTTGGAGCTTGATTGAAGAATCTGTTGATAATGTCTCTTGACAGATAAGTCCTTATAAAACATAACAGTCCTTAACAGTTCATAAAGTTCATATAAGTAACCATAGTGTAGTTACAGTACAGGTGAAATGTCATTTGCAGAATAGTGGTAACCCCACAAGGCGCATGGGGCAATGCAGACAGTAATTTAAAAACAAAGCACCAACATAGTAGAAAAGTCAGTGTTCATGTTGCTGGCTGCTGGATGGCTGATTGGCAGACACACTGGCCAGGGGTGCATCAGATTGTGCATTGAGTCCTTTTAATGGAGTAGCCACACACACACACTGGCATGGTATTTGTGTTGTGGTAGTTGATTACACCCCAGCACAAAGATTAACAGTCCATAAAAAGGTAACAGTTTACAATAAACCATTAAGAACACAGTCCGTAATAGAGCAATAGGTTTGTATAAAGTACCAGCCATGTTTGGAACAAGCAGCAGTGAAGAAAATGGATGTCTTGCTTGAAGATCAATTGAAGAAGAATCTTCTTGCTGAAGTTAGGGGATTGCCGCTACCCCAGACTTAACTTCATAGTAAGCAGAAACAATAAGCTTGATTGTAGAGTCTGAACTGACTGGACCTTTTTCAGTTAATTTAAAGTTTTACAAATATGTGTAATTTTGCTGAAAACATTACACTTGCAGAGGTAATAATATTCTGTTTCATGTAGTAGTCCTTATATGGAACCAGTCAGGCACAAAGATAGTGATAACATCAAAGCTGTGGCAGTTGTTTTCTTTTCAGGAAAAAGGTGAAGGTTTTTGGCAACTTAAATAAAAGTGTTACTGCTGTTGTACGTGGAGATTTTATGTGTGCCACACCATGGAAACCTGCAAACTTGCAAAGTGTGTTAGAAACTGAGTTAAAAACACATAAATAACAATCTTTTAAACCAATTACTTTTTGTTCTATAAAGAGTGGTGTGACAGAGCCTAAATTCTGGCAATTGGAAAGAGAAAAATTAAAATGGGACGTCAACCGCACCCCTGGGGGTGCAGGCCGAGGTCCAGTATATCATTTGACCATCTGTAGATCCGTGACAATGTTATGGTTACACCCTGGATTTAAATTACAGAAGCAATTATACAGTGATGAACATAATTTCCCTCTTTTAACTGAGACCCGAGTTATAAAATCTTGTAATGTTACAATAACACGCTTTAAACATAGAGGCCCAGATATTCAAACTGAGCCCAAAAAATGCGCAACAGCAGGAGCAAGTGCAAGTCCATTGCGCCCATGCACAAGAAGCGCGATATTCAAAAACTGCGCAGGCCAATATGCGCCTACAGCCGACGACTGAATATCGCACCACCTGCGCCATAGCGCAACTAGGAAGGTGAAGCTGAGCATATCTGATGCGCCATAGTGCAACAAGGGATGTTCATCTGAGCAGTCCAGATGTGCCATAGCGCAACCAGGGACGCCCCCCAGCAGCAGGGCAGCAATGCAACAGCACAATCAGGGATGCAGGGGCCCACGACCCATGTCACAGATGGGCAGAGGAACACACAGCAGAACAGACATCGTCCCCCTCACACCCCATGCACTGCACAACTGGGGGAGGGTTGCAATAACCACTGGTCCATGGAGACCGGCAACCAACCCACAGCCGGGCCATGGTGCTCCATCACACCCCCTGGCAAGCTGTGACCGGCACACAAGGAGGGCTGACCACCCCGTGCCACACCATCCCACTAATGCAGAGCACACCCTGCACCGTGACCCCCAGACACCCTGCCCAGGAGCAGCGTCCACCAGTGCAGGATACCCCATGCATGCCACCACCACCACTGTGACAGTGCAACCCTGTGCACCACAGAACCATGTAAGGCAACCCCACCGTGAGCACCCATCAGCGGGTGGCAGCACACAGCGATGCAACGACTGCATACAGAGTGCCACCACGCACATCCCCCCCCCCCACGAGGTACAGCTGAGAGACCGACCATGTATCGGCACACGAGGTACCCCACATGTGACAGCGCATGCCCCAGACCCCACCACCAGTGGTACAGCACCCTGCACACCCTCCCAAGAACACACCCCGACCCAGCACTGGCCACAACAGCCAGCACAGACACTCACAGTGATGCATGGAAGCATGCACCACACAGGATGCAACACAGTGCATGGACAAACACCCATCCATACCCAAGAGCACACCAACACAGGGACACAGTAGCGGGGCAACCAAGCCCCCAGCGTGTGGCCATGGAAACCGTGTACACATGGCCAGCAGTCCTCCATGGCACATGAGTGCCAGCCACCCTGCGCAGGCACTGTGGAGCTGTACGCCACTAGCATTTGCCCGGAGCACAAGTGACAGACAGTGGTGCACATCCCCTGCAACACACACAAGCAACAGCATGGAGGTGGGACAACAACAGCGGACTCTGTCCCTCTGCATCGTGGAAGCAGAGTGGGGTTTCATCTGGGGGATTTTTTCTCTTTTCTGGTTCCCTTGACATCAGCGTGCAGTGAGGACCAACGAGTCCAACGCATGTTGAGATGTGCGTCTGCTCCTGTCCTGTGCCAGCTTCAACCCCCCTTTGTTGTCCCCGACCATGCTGGCACCCCCTGAGATCCCCAAGTGGTGGCGGTAGAGCGGTGAGGCTAACTCCCCATCCCTCCCCGGAGAAGGAGAGCAAGCCATTGGACACTCGATCCTTCTCTCCCCCCCCCCCGCCAACCCCCAGCAGCCTGAGTCTGTTCCCGAACCGGGGTCACCAGCGTAGAGGGAGGTGTGGCGTCCAGCACTTCAACTCTCAGCACCACCGGGCCATCTGGGATTGTTTCTCAATAGTTTTTATATTTTTTAGCACTATAATGTTTAGTAATTATTCTGTTGCTTTGCCTAACTGGAATAGTTACATCAGTAACTAAACTTATGAATAACATGTTGTAAGTTCCCTCAGTCTTCCATTAGGGAGAGGGGGTCATATCTGATATCGTTTTGGACAATATTAGAAATTAAATACATGCTGCTCATGGACTCTAATTTGCAGCACAAGCGGATTTATTGATTGAGTATAGAAATTTGATCTACTTCCTAAAGATGTACAGTATCTTAATAGTAGAGATAGATAAAGATGAAGTATTAAGAGGAGTGGCGCCCTCATTCTCAAGAACTGAATGTATATCTCTTACTTCAAAGTCTTAACTGTATGTTACATCAAACAATAAACATAGTTAAAAAAAAAAAAAAGGAAAATAGAAATTGATGGCAGATAAGGACCGCTTGGCCCACCTAGTCTGCCCATTTCCCTACCTACTGTAATACTGCAGACCCTACCTGATCTCTGGCATAGCCTTCTCTTCCCTAACCATTAAGGTTCCTTTTTGCCTATCCCATGCTTTCTTGAATCCTGTTACAGTTTTTGCCCCCACCACTTCTGCTGGGAGGCTGTTCCAGGAATCCACTATTCTTCTGTGAAGAAGTACTTCCTCATGTTTCCCCTGAGTCTCCCCAACCCCCAGCTTCATATCATGTCCCCTTGTTCTTGAGCAACTTTTTTTTCTGAAAAATACTCCTCTCTTGTACCTTATTTATACCCATGAGGTATTTGAAAGTCTCTGTCATATCCCCTTTTCCTCCTTTCTTCCAGAGTGTATATATTGAGATTTTTTTAGTCTCTTCTCATAGGGTCTCTGGTGCAGATCCTGCACCATTTTAGTTGCCCTCCTCTGGACCTCCTGTACCTTGTTTATGTCCTTCTGGAGATATGGTCTCCAGAACTGGACATAGCACTCCAGATGAGGTCTCACCAATGATCTATACAACTGTATCACCATCTCCCTCTTTCTGCTGGTGATACCCTTCCCTATGCGTCCTAGCATCCCACTGGCTCTTCCCACTTCCTTGTCACACTGTTTGCCCACCTCTAGGTAATCAAATATGATTACCCCAGGTCTCTTTCCTGTTCAGTTGTTGTCAGTACCACTGTCCCAATCTGTATTCTGCCCATGGGTTTATTTGCCCCAAGTGCATGATTTTGCAATTCACATTGAAACTTAGTTGCTACACTCTGGACTATTTTTCAAGTTTCTTAGATCACTATTCATTTTTTCTACCCCCCACCCAACCCCCCGGAGTGTCTACCCTATTGCAGATTTTGGTGTCATCTGCAAAAAGGCATACTTTCCTTTCTAGCTCCTCTGCAATTTTGTGTATAAGACATTAAAGAGGACTGGTCCCAGCACTGATCCTTGTGGCACCCCTCTGGTCGCCTTTGCTTCCTCTGAGTGAACTCCATTGGCCACCACCCTCTGTCGACTAAACCCTAACCAATTTCCTTATCCAGTTTACCAGTTTTGGACTCACTCCCAGGCTGCCCAGCTTGTTAACGAGTCTTCTATGTGGAACGGTGTCAAAGGCCTTACTGAAATATAGGTAGGCCACATCCGCAGCTCCATCCTGATTTATTGCCCTGGACACCCAGTCAAAGAAATCTATTAGATTGGTTTGACGTGGACCTGCCCCCAGTGAATCCATGCTGCCACAGATCCTGTAAGCTGCTGGTTACAAGATATTCCATAATCCTTTCCTTCAGCAGTGATACCATTATTTTCCCCACCACCGAAGTCAAGCTGACTGGCTTGTAATTGGCAACTTCCTCCTTGCTACCACTTTTGTGAAGTGGGATCACATCTGCCCTCTTCCAGTCCTCCGGGACCACTCCCGTGTCCAGTGAGTGGTTGAAAAGGACGGTCAGAGGTGCAGTCAGCACTTCTCTGAGCTCCTTCAGTATCCTTGGATGTATCCCGTCTGGCACCATTGTCTTGTCCACTTTTAGATTTGTGAATTCCTTTAGGAATCTCTCCACTTTAAATGGATTAGTGTCCACATCCCTTCCTTCGATGCTCCTGTCTCTTATCTGTGGTCCCTCACCTTCCCCTTCCTCCGTGAACACTGATCAAAAATATGTGTTCAGGATGTCTGCTTTTAATGTGTGCCCCTCCACACATTCCCCCTTCCTCCCTAGCTCATAATCCTCCCCAGTCTTTTCTTCTTTCGCTACTTATTTGTAAAATGTCTTGTCCTCTTTCTTTGCTGCCTGGGCTGTTTTCTCCTTTGTTTATCCCTTTGCGCACCTGACTGCTTTCCTTGCCTCCCTCTGCTTCTCATTGTAGACCGTCCTATCCTCCTCCCTCTGCGTCTCCTTATACCTCCTGAAAGCTAACTTTTTTGCTTTTACCTTCCTAGCCACCTCTTTTGAGAAAAATAGCGGTCTCTTTTTCCTCTTGGTTTTGCTTACTTGCCTGATGCAGAGGTTTGTTGCCTTTCCTATGGCCTCTTTTAGTTTTGCCCACTGTTCCTCCACTCCACCCATGTCCTCATCCCCAGTTAGAGCATCCCTGAGGCATTCCCCTATCTTTGTAAAGTCGACCCTCCGGAAGTCCAGGACCCTTGTCCTAGTGTGGCTTGATTCTGGCTCAGTAGTTTTATTGAACCACATTGTGCGGTGATTACAGATCCCCAGGTGGTCACCCACCGTGATGTCTGCAGTGCTGTCCCCCCCATTAGTGAGTACCAGGAACAATATTGCTCCCGCACGAGTGGGCTCCCTTACTAATTGCCTTTGTAATGCCCCCTTGCAGGGAGTCCAGGATGTCCCTGCTTTTAGTTGAAACTACAGCTGGGATGCTGCAGTCCACATCCAGCAGTTTGAAGTCCCCCAGCAGCAGTACTTCCCCCTTAGTCTCACCATCTTTTGGATAGCTTTCACCAGTACCTTATCCACCCCCCAACCCTCGTGCTGGATGTCTGTAGATGACTCCAGTGTGAATAGTGGTTGCATTCCCTATTTCGTGGGTGACCAACACTGCCTCTGCCCCTCCGTGCATTCCCTGTGCCTCTGTAGCTTTTATGCTATCCCTTACGTAAAGAGTCAGTCCTCCCCCTTTCTGACCCTCTCTGTCCTTCCTAAACAGAGTATAGCCTGATGGGGCTGTATCCCAGTCATGGTACTCATTGCACCATGACTCGGTAATGACTACAATGTACAGTTCAGCCTCTGCCATAATGACTACAAGGTCTGGGATTTTTTTCCCGGACTATGTGCAGTGGTACATATGGCCTTCCAAATTTCCTTTACCACCCTTCTTTTCAGCACCCCCACCTTTTTCCCCTTCTGTCCTTACCCCCTCTACCTTCATTCCCATCCCTTTTTATTCCTTCCATACTACTATTCCTGCTATTAGGCGTCCTTGGCAATTTTCCTCCCTTAGGGTTTTCCCTGTTGACTATGTCAGCTTGCGGTGGTGGACAGTTTCTCTTTGGTCTTTCCGGCCACCTCCCTTGTCTAGTTTAATGCTTGCCAGTGTAGGGTATTTAAAACCACCTCACTGAAGCCTCAAGTGTCTCTCCTGGATGGATATAGCTATCTCCTTGTATAGCCTCCATTCCTTCAAGTGAGACCCCAGTCCCCAAAGTGGTTGAAACCTCCTGCACCACTCGTTCAAGCATTGGTTTAAGCTCCTGGCACAGAGTACCCTGTCCTCCCCCCTGTTGTAGACAGGTAACACCTCAGAAAAGGCCAGTAAGTGTACTATATTCCTAAGACCCCTCCCCAACTCCCTGAACTTCGACAATACTCTCCTAGCCTCGTCACTAACCAAGTCATTCATCCCTAGGTGAATGGTGACATCCAGCTCTCCCTACCACCCTGCTGCCCTAGTGATCCACGGGATCCTCTACTCATCCCTCCAAGTCATGGCACCCAATACACACCTAACCTCCCTCTCCCCAAATCTATCCCCTTAACAGTGGAGTTGTTTCCTCCTCCTCCTCTGGGTTCCTCTGCCACCCTCCTTGGGGCCTCTCCACGGAAGATCCCCACAACCTCCCTGGTTATTACTGTGGGTGCCTCCATGGGATAGTCCCACCTTACCAGAGAGGTGTATGAGCTGCGTAGTGATACCATCTGGGGGAATGTGCCTCTGACCCACCACTCTCATCCTTGCTGGACCCACCATAGTCCAGCCACTCCTCCTTCCTGACAACCTTTGAGGCAGTGGTGGCAGACTTTGTGGTCCCTGGGTGGGGAAGAGGAGGCCTCCAAAACCTAGCCAGCTTGGCCTGGAGTCGAGCAACCTCCTCCCTAAGTCCAGAGAGGTGCACGTAAATGGGACAGCACCGCAATCCTCAAAAAGTCTCCCTGAAGTACTTGTAGGTCTCTATCATATCCTTTCTCGGTCCCCTCTCTTCCAGGGTATACATGTTGAGATCCTCAGTCTCTCATTGAAGGGCTTCTTGTGCAACCCTTACACCATTTAAGTTGCCCATCTCTGGACTGCCTCAGCCTTGTCTATTTCCTTTCTGATTTGTGGCTTCCAAAACTGGATACAGTTCTCCAGGTGGGGTCTAACCAGCAAGCACTACAGTGGCAAGACCACCTCCCTCTTCCTGCTGGAGATAGCCCTTCATATACACCCAGCATCCCTTGTGCTTTGTCACACTGCCCTGACACGTTGAGGTTGTCAGTTATGATAACCCCACGGTCCCTTTCCTACTTGTGACTGTCAGTACCTCCCCACTTTCCTATACTCGGCCCTGAGTTCCTATGTCGTAGATGCATGATTTCGCACGTATTGGGATGGAACCCCAACATCCATGCTGTTGACCACTCCTCGAGTTTCGTAGGGTCCCTGTACATTCTCTCCACCCCCTCCTGAGTTTCCATCTTATTGCAGATTTTGGAAGGCAAACCTTCCCTTCCAGTTCTTCCATAATGTCACTTATGAAGACATTGAAGAGGATCAGTTCCAGTACTGATCCCCTGTGGCACCCCTCTGGTCATTCTTATTTGCCAGGGATGGTTTTCTGGTTCCTGTTAGTCAGTAAGTGTTGCAGCTCTTTATCGATGGCTGGCATTGAAATGGATAGGTAGTGCTGAGACATCTGACATCTTACATTAGGGTTTATGTCAATGTAGGGTCCTTGAGCTATGAAGTCTGTCAGGTCCTGACATGACCAGCGTACAGTCTAGTGTGTGTGACTTTATTGAGGAGAGTCTCTTGAACGTCTACAGTAACTTGTACATAACAAAGCTTTCTGAATGTTCTCAATAACTCTTCCTCCTTTAATTGTCCCATATGTTCTCTTGCTCACTCACTTTTTTGGTATACTTGGTAACTTTATCTAATCAGGAGTTATTCCATTTTGTAGTATGAAGACGTTTATCATACATAGAGGCAGTATGGTCTAGTAGTTAGACCACCAGCCTGAGAACCTGGACATTGCAGGTACCCAACCCTTTGAGAGCCAAATACTCACTGTGTAAGCTTTGGTAAGTCACGTAGTCTCATAGTGCTTGAGTTCACCCTGCTGCGACCCCACTGGAATAGAGAGTCTTACCAACCTAGGTTCAATTCATTAAACACACTTTGGCAGAATGCTAGGCGGAACTCAGTCCCTGGACATCTTCGAGCTTGGCTCCTCCGAATGACAGTGGCTCAGATCCCAATGATCAGTAGCTCAGGGCATGTGTTCAGTACCACTTTGCTTCTCATTTGCACACTGAATCCTGGTCGGGAAGAGCTGCACTCCACTGGGGGTAGGTAGCACAGGAACCAGAACAGTACCTGGATGGGAAGCTGAAAGACTGTTCACCAGGACATGAGCAGAAGGAGGACTGAGGCAGCAGAGGATCAACAGCAGTTCAAAGTGGGGGAGCTAGAAGACTAAAAAGAAAAATCCTGTCCTGAATAATCACCCCCAACAGTTCTGCAGTCAAAATAAATTTACCAGATTTCTCCCAGAAGAACAGATTGTCTTCTAATTGAATGACATGTTTTATCAACATTTGGATTGCTGTGTTTAAATAATTTTATTTCTCCTTAAAAGTAAACTCTTTGGCTGGCCCGATAACGCAGAGGCAATGCATCAGTCTGCGATGCCGATGACCCGGGTTTGGAAATGGACTCTGGACATCAGAGAGTCAGATGGGGGGAGAAAGATTGAACATCCTAGGGACCGCTCTCTTCTCTGGGGTGGGGGGGGTAGTAGTGTGTCAGGCACATCACAGACCCCTTGCGGAGGCTGGGGGGGGGGGGAATCTGTATTGCCAGTGCCATTACCTGCATAGGGCAGGGTGGACGTGTGTTGTCATTGCACATCCCCACCCCCAGGTATAGCTGCACACAAAATCCTGGCCCCAAGCAGGAAGCCCCACTGCGCCGCCACCCCCGCTGCCAACAGTGTCTGCCAGATGGGGTCCCGCTTTCATGGCCCCACCCTGAGGGGCAAATGAGTGCACGTTATCATGGACCATGGGGAGGGGGTGCCTGCCCGGCGGCTCCGTCCGTGGGGTAAGCCTGGGCATGGAGGGGATGGCGAGCAGGTGGAGGCTGAACTCCCTTCTTAGAGTGAGGGAGCCGGAACAAAAAATAACATCAAAGGGTTTACTTTTATTTTTTTTTTATTTCTTCAGTTCATATTCACACTAGGCTCTATAGTATTTCCTATCTATTTCTTTTTTACTTTCTATTTCTCCTCCTTCCCCACCCGGAGCTTCACTTCTTTGGGAGACTTCTCACGGCCCCACGTGACTTGCCTACCTGAATCCCCAGAGGTACCCCATGGAGCCTTGGTTATACCCCCCAGGCGGGTATGGGGATTGGACACCCTGATATCTTTGAATTTCATCGGGTCCCCCAGTGGTCAGGCAGGCAGTCGCAATTAGGGCTGGCACTGGAGCTCTGTCTACCTGCGCTCTGATGGTGCTTTTTTCCTCATTTCTCTCTGTGTGGTGTGTGCCCTGACATCAAGGCGTTATAGGCCGACGTCCACCACATAGCTCCCCATTGCTCTATCCTGCCAGCTTGTTGTACCTTGGGCCTCCACCCAGGGTCAGAACCAAGCCATGGATCTTGTCCCCGGAGAAGGCGAGCAGTCACTGGGACGCTTGAGCCTTTCCCCTGGCCGGCCTTCCAGCAACCAGAGTCATCGCAAGTGGAAATCTAATCGCTGCACTGATGGGCCAGCTATTTCCTATCCATTTCAGTTCAGTTTTTTTTTTTGAGGGGGTGGACAAATGACACATTTGCTACTTCTGTCCCTGTCACTTGAATTTCATAGGTTATTCTACATGCCATTGGTAATGTCTCCTGTTAGCACTCCTGGAGGGACTGTGCATACCCCTTCTATGCAGAGCAGTGCTACCTAACTGATGCAAGCATTTCTCCATGCCACAAAACGTGCGACCACTAGGGAGTGCTGGCACTGTTGCCATTCCCCCAGCTCTTTCCTGGTCCTCTTTCCGGGACTCGAACACAACTCCGTTTAATGTACTCCAAGCCTCTCCTCTGTTAAAGGAGCTCAAACTCATGCCCACAACTTGGGTGCACAGCACACTACTTCCAGATACACTGGGTACTTTAAAGCTTTTTTTTCACAAAACTTGAGACTTAACAGAAAAATGCAGAAGACCATTAGTGTAACATAGGTACCAATACATCTTGGCAGAGTTGGTGAAGAATTAAGAATTGCTGTCTAATGTCATAGAGCGATTTCATTTACAGCTCATATTCCTCCTACCATTCATCATATAACTGGGGTATAATACATAAATCCTTTGTCACAGCACATGTAAACCACATGGCAATCTATTATCATAAACCAACTCCCTCCAAATTACAAGATTTGTTGTTTTTCTTTTGTGCTGTAATCGGTTTCTATTGATAGTACCCCCCTCTATTAACCCCTTACAGATGATATCCCAATAATAACTGTACTTCAAATGGGATTGGGTGTTGCAAAATTCCTTCCACTTCTCCAACAATTTGTACCCAGGATTGATGGATTTAAGGGCATAACCAGAATATGTTGGCAAGATGTAGCAGTTCTCCCTTCCCCATTTCTGCATGCAGGCAGCACTGTAAAACTACCAAACACAGAGTCTGGGGTGTTCACTAAAAAGTCAGGCAATGGCAAACACAGAGACTGAGCATCCCAACCATCGGGTAAAGCTGGTTTTATTAGCTTAGTTACCTAAGTGCTTGCCTATCGCTGGAAAAAGTGCAATAATTGATGTGCCAAACAGTGGCTGATAACAGAGAATAAATTACTCACGAAACGTGCAAAAGGACAAGAAAACTCCACATAAGCAAGCATCCACTGACTGCACCAAAATTTGTACAAGCACTTGGTTACTAAGCTAAGACTTTACCTACGTTGGAGTGCTCCAGTTCTGTGTTGTTGTTAGCACCATGATACTACCCTATTTTATTTGTAATGTGTGACATACGTATACTGTTTTGTTGTAATGGGTTGTGTTATGTTGCACGTGGATGCAAATTATATAACCAACTAGGATGAACCACATTACAGGAAAGGCGTTGGTTACACAGAATGTTGTTTGCTTCCAAGTGTATACGAAGAGATGTTCCTGACTGTTTGTTGGAGTGTTTAGAGTATAGGGTCCAGAAAAGATGTTTGAGGAATTTGGATTATAGTGGAACTGAAAATCCCCTGGTCTAAAACATTGCAAGCTAATCATTTCTTTAGTTGTATGATTCCTTATGAATGGAACTCTCTGCCAGATAGATTTTGTTTGAAAAGCAATAAGATACCATCACAAGCTGTGATAAAGATACAGGCTGGGATATTCAAAGGGGTTGCGCTTGGCACAACAGTGTTGCACTGGCACAACCCCGCATTGCGCCTGGTGGTATATTGAGAAGGCTGCCTGGCACAGCGCAAACCCTGATGCGCCGTGGCGCAATGCTAATGTATGTGGTGCAAATGCAGGGGGCAAGCCCATGTATATGCGGCACATCCCAATATTCAGCCCGAGATGTGCAGTGCATATGCTGGCACAACCCTGCATTGCGCCATATAGGGGGGCTCAAAGTTGAGCCCCAGAAATGATGGCACAACTCCTGGCCACCCACAGGTGAGATGCAGTATTGCAGGGGGCAGCACAGCAGCCCAGCCGTGGGTGGCTACCCACCCACCAGAACACCATTGGCAAGCACACACACATCCCTGGTGGCCATTGGCCCCAAATCCACATAGCTTCGCGATTGCTGCATTATCCAACAGAACAAGCCCTGGTAGTCTAGTTGCCACCCTCCCTAGTCCCCGAATCCTGCAATGACAGACCATACCCCTGGTGGTCAGAGTGGTCTCCCCTCCCACCGAGTAATGTAAAGTGACAGTCCCTGGTGGTCTGGTGAGCCCCCTACTAACCCGCGATCGCCTGTAATCCTCCATAGCACCCCCCACCACACCGCACCCTTGCCACTTGCTCCCCTGTCGCCAGCAGGCGGCTGCAAACTGCGCGCCCCAGCCAGCCGCCCGACTGACAGGTGCACAGTATGAGCTGCATGCTCACGGGTCCCCAGTGTGGACCAGTAGGCTTGCAGTCACGTGCTAATACTAGACAGTCCCAATTATGAATGACTTCATTGCATATTTAGGACCATCTAAACGTATGCCTGCAAAGCTATTATCCACATTGAGGACAATGAAACAGCCCATACTGTACCAATCAGTCAGCAAGGACTAGGCGGTATCGCGAGGAGGGTTGCAGCTACTCCCGCCGATGTGCAGGAGAGGGGTGGGCAAAGAATGCCAGTGTGGGTGAGAGGTGCCACTGGATAACCAGGGCTATTCTATATGGAGAATTACCCACGATCACGGCTACTGAAGGGTTCCACTAAACCACCAGGGACAGTCAGTTTACATTACTTGGGGACTCGGTGGAGAGGCGAACCACTGGACCACCAGGGATGGTCTGTCATTGCAATAGTCGGGGATTCAGGGACTTTGGAGGGGGGGCCACTTGACTACCAGGGTTTGTTTTGGTTACATTGCAGTGCTTAAGACTACAGGCGGGGGATGCCCCGGGATCCCCACTGCACATGTCATGCTGTGCAGGGTGCCAGGCGCAAGTAGTCAGCCTGCCCTGTGCAAGGCATGCATATGGGGCCATAATGACATGCAAATGGCCCCATTTGCGCCTTGCATATCTTATGGCCTCATTTGCATGCCCCCTGCTGAATATCGTGGGTGATGCACCTAGCGCAACTGCACTTGCACTGGCGCATCCCCATGCTCCTTATCTGTGGCTTGCACCGGCGCAGTGCCACTGCGCCTAGGCAGTTTGTGCGCTGACCTTGCCATAGTCAACGTTGCTGTGCCATGGTGCATCACCGTTGCATATCGCCTGGTCCTGGCCCCGGCGCAGCCTAGTTGCACTGCACCCAGGGCCCAGCACAGTCTGAATATCTGGCCCATGGTTTATAACTACTGTAACATTTTGTGAAAGATGTAAATATTTTAAGGAAGGGGTTGCATAGGGTTATATAGTGCAGTATTTGTGTGTTAAGTGTATTATGTAAATTTATATTGTTTTATTAGTGTTGATGTCTGTATTTATTTGATAACTTGTGTTTATGTGAAATTTTATTTTGATTGTATGAGACTTCATTGTAAGTGAGCTTGCTCAATGAAGTTATCCCAAATAAACAAACCTGAACTTGTGTTCAATATCAGTCTGGATCTAGCTAATTTTTGATATCAAGTGGGTTAGTTTCCAGTTGCAGGACAGTGAAAAAGGAGAGATTTACTGCCTCTGACCCCCTGAAATGTTCAGACTCTGGCCTTTTGATGTGACTAGTTACTGCTTAGTTCCCAAAGGTTACCAGTCCTGCCTCACTTTCAGATGACGCATTACTGAGCGGTACTGTTTATCGTATTCTGAAAGAAAATTATGCTTGTTTTACAGAGCTTGAAAATTACAGGCAAATAATAGAGCTATTGAGAACAGATGAATGTTAAATCCAACCTGGATGAACTTTGTTCAGTAGAGAAAAACATGATGCTGTTAAAAGGGTAATGTGGTTTGAATCTGATTCACCAAGGCCCTAGGGATTACCTGGTGAATATTGAGCTTCATGTTTGATGTGCTATTGAAAAAGATGCAGTGGTGTGTGGGGATGGGGGTGGGGGTGCTAAGGTCTGTTCCAAAAGACTGATTTTGGGAGACCTGATTTAAATTTTTTTTTAAAGGGTTATGGAAATGTGAGCTTGACTGTCATGTTGGGGCCACATGCTGTGATACAGTTCAAGATGCAAAGTGCCCACAACATGCATCACGTGCACTACTTGTGGTGTGACTTCCTAGTGAAGTGCACGTTCATTGGCATCGCCTTCTGCAAATGTCTGCAGTGGGGTCAGAGTGCAAAAATACTGACTAATGGAGACAATGTGGGAGGGGTTGTATGAAGTGCCCACCCCCAGTTGGGTAGAGGAGTGGGAGTGTGTGCTAATTAACAAGGTATTGGGAATGGGAGACTTGGGGAGCTGAAGCAGATGTTTGCCAGCCCTGCTGTCTCCCGGGGCTAAGTACTGTCCCCTGTGACTCTGCTTAGCCCTGGAGAACAGTGAGATGAGCAAACAAAAGATCAGAGCTTATAAAAACTCTAACATGCACTGCAGGCTGTTGAATCTCCCACTGCTGCAGCCCTCCTCTGTCAGCTCCAGGGGATTCTGGGATTTCTGGTTACAGCAAATGTCAGCCTGAATGTCAGCAGAATCAGCCGGCTATAATCTGCTATACTGCAGAGGGCTGGCAGTATAGCCTAGAGATTAGAGTAATGAGCTGTGAATGAGCTTGGTACATCCAACATACTTTGGTATGATTCCCACAACCTCTGCTTGTATACTGTGGGACTCTGAGCAAGTCACTTAACCTCCCCAGTGCTTCCAGGTCACCTCTGAAAACAGGCACTTGTGCCCAGTGGGCCTTACGCAGTTACCAAAGAATGAAAAAAAAAAAAAAGTTTTTGTACACAAAATGCAGACTGGGATGGTGAGCCCACAAAATTCCCTCAGGCGGTCGAGCAACACACAGTGGTCTACCGTATCAAATGCTGAGGAGAGATCGAGTAGAATAAGAATTGTCCCCTCCCCTCGATCTCTAGCCCTGAGGAGATCATTGTACACTCTGAAAAGAGCAGTTTCCATACTATGCCTCGCATGAAATCTAGACTGAAAGAGCTTATAGAGATCAAAGGTCAAGAGTCAAGAGGTGCTCTTCCAGCTGAAGTGCTACCACCTTCTCAACAATCTTCCCTAAAAATGGGAGATTGGAGATGGGACAGTAATTCGCCTTGATGTCAGGGTCTAAAGATGTTTTTTTTCAGGAGGGGACACATCAGTGCCTCCTTTAAGACATCGGTGGGGGAATCCCCTCAGATAAAGAACACCGGACAATTAGGGCAAACACAGGGCCAGCAGTATCCACACATTCCATTAAGAAACGTGTCGGTACCGGCTCCAGCTCACAGTAGGTACGCTTCGACTTGGATGCATCCTCAATGACCTCTGACACCTCCACAGGCTTAAACTCCCCCCAGCTAGGAGGAGTGCTCTCCAGACGACCAAGGTGACCACTGTTGGCCTCCATTGGGCCCACTGGCGGAATATCCCGCCAGATGGTGAACACCCTGTCCAAGAAGAATCGAGCAAACTCTTCACATAAAGTGCTAGAAAAAGTCTGTTTTGGCTGTAGACAGGCTGGATTTAAAAGCCTGTCCACAGTTCGAAAGAGCGCTGTTGGTCGATTCTTCCCGGCAACAATCTCCCTTGACAGGAACTCTGCCTTCTTCCGGGCAATGGCCCCCTGGTATTCACGATAGCAAGTACATAGGGCTAGTTTATCCACCTCCAAGCAAGACCTCTGCCAGCAGCACTTCAGCCTCCGACCCAAGATCTTCATCGCCTTGAGCTCCCCATCAAACCACAGGGACCTCCAAGTGAGAGGACTTCAGGTGAGTACATGAGCCAGTGTGAGAGGTTGAGTGCTGCAGCCAGTACCTATTACATGTGGTGACACTGATGTCTGAACCCGCTACACATGCACTGCCCACACTAGATAGATCAGCCATCGCCAATAATCTCTCTGGGGTTAAACTAGCTAACCATCTCTGTAGGGGAAGGGTTCGGGGGGGGAGGAGGTAGGTGAGCAAAAATTCCACTGTGCAGTGATCGGACCAACTGACCCGATCAATCTTGAGATTGAAATTCTCAAGCCCCAGGGAGAAGACCAAATTCAACATGTGACCACCCTACATGTAGCACTGCAGGAGTAAAAAACATATCAATTAAATTATCACCAATCAAGCATCAGACGTGTAATATTGAAAAACTCCTAAAACCCAATATAAAGTTATTATAAGAATGATATATAAATACACATACAACCAATGCCAATACTAATACTCGTTACACACACATCCGAGCAATAAGAAAGTTCAAACTTACATTCCTCTAATGCCAATACCAGATACAGCTGCCAATTCCTTCCCACAGTGGAATAGTTCAACAGACCCACAGACCTCTAGAAAGGGAGGAAGGGAAGAATGGGATAAGAATAAAAAGAGAGATGGGGCAATAAAGGATTAGAGATGCGGTTGAAGGAGGCCATGCCTAGAAAGACAAAGGGTGCCAGCAGTGATAAGGACCCCTCCACAATATAGACTGTGCTGTCCCAACCGTATCACTGCTTGCTCAGTAGAAGATAGAGAGGCCAAATATTGACCCCATTGCCTTTCAAATTTATCAGACCACCCCTTTAAATCACAAGTCAAGTGCTCCAACTGGAGCATGCTAAGGAGAGAATACCACCACATCTGTAATGTGAGAAGGGCCTGGGATACCCAGGTAGCCTGTATACAGCGTCGTGCCATAATCAACATCAGCTGGATGGTTCTGGAACGAAGCTCCCAATTTTCTGATGCTCAGTCCACCACCCAGATCATAAGCACCAAGGATCAACAGGAAGTCTGACCTGCATAATATGGGATACGGTGTGAGCAACTGCAGTACAAAACTTGTGAAGGACAGCACATTGCCAAAAGCAATGGATACAAGTACCTCACTCTGTACCACATCTCCTGCATACAGGAGAAACTCCAGGGGTGAATTTACTCACCGTCTCCAGGGAAAGATACAGTCTATATAGGAACTTAAATGAGCCTCCTTAAAGTGGTGTTACATACTTAACCACATATGAGATTCATAGAGCTCCCTCCAGGCCTCTCCGGTATCATCCCACCCAGATCTCATTCCAAGAGCCTCTTAGCTCTCAAAGAAGTATCAGGGAGATGCAATCTAATGTTATAATAATGCTTAGCCAAGGCACCCTTTGGGGCTGTCCTGGTAGAGAGGATCCCTATTTCCAAGGCAAAGAGAGTAGAATTCTGTGGTTGGATACGGTGGAGACGATGCGCCCTGTCCTGTACCTGCATGTATCTGAATGATTGTAAGGAGGGTAGGTCCAAACGCTCCACCAGTTCAGGGTATGTTAAAAAGCCTTGACTATTATAGAGGTCCCCAAGGCACCTTATCCCAGTGGAGTCCCACTGTTGAAAAATCTGGTCCTCAAGCCCTGGAAGGAACACAGGGTTGGAGTAGATTGGCACCAAGATTGTACCCCCAAAACATCCCCCAACAGTTTCCTAATGCTGCCCCAAGTTTCTAAGAGTTGTTTCCACCAAAAAACTGTTAGGACCGCCAGAGCGATAGGCACGCAGCCCCACCTGGCCCAAATAGGCCGTAATACTATGTTCCCTTCCACCTTGGTCCAGTGAGACCCGTGCTGAGCTGCGCGGGCCTTTGACCCAATCCGAGAGCTGTCTCGCCTGTGCCGCCAAATGGTATATATGGAAATCCGGAAAATTTAAACCACCTTTGGAGAGAGGATTTTTAAGATGGCTGAGACTAATCTGTTCTCTTTTTCGCTGCCAAATAAAGTTGTTACAGGCCCCATCTAAAGTCTGAAGATCCTTCTTATGAAGGCTTATTGGGAGCATCTAGACAGGGTATAAAAGTCTGGACAGAATATTCATCTTTACTAGATTGATACGTCCGAACCAGGGGAGCGGAAGACCTTGCCAACGACGGAGGTCTGCTATAATTTTCCCAAGAAGGGGTGTATAATTGAACCTATAGAGGGAGTTGAGTGTTTTACCCACCCTGATCCACAAGTATTTAATATGAAAGGAGATGATTCGAAAGGAAATCGACTACTGTCTTGCACTGACACCCCAAAAAAAACACAGCAACGTAAATAGAATGATTCGTAAAACTGGAAAGGGAAAAATTCCATTTGAGCCAGTGCTCATTTTCGGGTCCCGTCATACATTCACACTGTTAACAATAAATACATTTCCTTCAAATACAGCAATGAACATTACAAATTTATAAAACAATATTCAATCTGAGGCCAACAAATTGTGCAAGAAATGTATAAATACAATTCATACATACATTGACTTGTACATTTTTGCTACTGGTTTTGTTGTATTTCCTGATTCTTTCCTGCTCCCCCACCCCCAAAACACACACACAGGTCACAGCTGGGAAAAAAAAACTCTTATTGGACTCTGTTTGCTTACTAGTAAAATAAGCTACATGTCAATCAGTCAATTAATCAATAAATAGCAGGGCTGTACGATGCTGGTTCGACAACCCTTTTGTCGACCAGCATCTCGCCGACAGGAATCATGTCTACCGCAAGTTGCATTTAACATGATTCCTGTGTGTCTCCCGGTCCAGTTGGAGTTGATTGAGGGTGGGGGTGTAGGACCGGGAGACAGTGTGCCCCTGTCTCGGGCACACCAACACAGGGACCCGTCTGCAAAGTGTTGATTTTGCAGACAAGGTTGTAGTTCGCTGTGTTGGTGTCGCCGTACTTGGGGCATACCAGATAGCAGTACACAACATAAATATCCATTACTCAAACTGTCTACATTAATCTAATACAAAGTATCTGTCTGTAAATACTTCTAACCTGTATCTAAATTACTGCAACACATTTTATGTTTCTCAGCTGTTGCAAGGAGCCAGGATTTTATGGGTGCCCGGTGAAGGGTGTGTTGGGCAGGAGTTCTCAAACAGTAGGGAAGCTTGCTCCAGACACATGATCCAGCAGATGAAAAAGCCGCAGGGCTCCTTGCAGTCTTACAAAATCATGGAACGAAAGCTTTTTAAAGACATCCACCCAGCCTTGTGAGCTCTTTGCTTCAGTACTCCTAAGATAAATAGAGGTACTTTTTCTCTTGCAATGCAGTGCTTGCAGTGAAACAGATTTCCTGGTACAATATTGTGCATGCAGTTCACTATCCACACTCTGGCAGTTCTGTTGGATACAGCTGAGTCACCGGGTGTCTTTTAAGCTATGCTTCTCTTACCATCCTTGGTGGCATCCTCTGGCTTTGCCCTTTCAATGTCAAATCTTCTTTTCCGCTGGGAAAGGTGTCCTCCTTCTCAGCTCTGCATGCATTAGAAAAATCAAATTTTTAGTTGCTTAGTTCTTTGGCAGTCTTTGACTTTTCTGAAAAGCTTTTGTGTCATTGAGCAAATCTCATTTTCCCATTCATGCTCTGCTGACAACTTGCAGGATGGAAAAACCTGGTTCTGAGCACTGTGTGTGTTGTGGCTAGAGGATGTCAGCCACAGATCCTCATGACATGTGCCTGTATAGCTTGAGAGAACATCACGACATGCAGAAGTGCCATTCGTGCCAGGCCATGCATATGATATCGCTGGATGAACTGAAGGGGCATTCCTATCTTGTTAGGCAGAAGTACTGCAAACTACCCTCAGGTTGGTGGCCCAACTTGTAGCCTTGAAAGATGAGGCAGTGGCAGGAGCAGGCTTGTCCTTGGTCTCAGTGGTGGTCCTGGCTGGGTTTGAGGGCCTTTCACAGATGAGTATGTATTTGGCTCCCCGATATTTGGGAGAGAGCCTAACCTATGAGTACAAGCACAAGACGTGCTGTTGATGTCCTCACTTTCCCTCAGCTTACTGTTGTGGTTGTTAAATAGGACATCTTTGATTTTTATGGCCATGTCAGGACCATGGGTGTAGGCAGGCATACTCCAAGCACGCCATGGTGTGCAATTTTATTTAAGGGGGTAGCAAATAGGCTCTGAACTGCTTCCTTTTTCCATGAAAACTAACAAAGAAAATACTGAACCTTTCCGTAATTTTATTCATAGGAGTCAAAACTAGAAGGACCGGTCACTAATACACTTTTTGCATCCCAAGGACAATACAACTTTACAGGCTCTGGGCTGGCATGTGGGTGTCTTAGGGAACAATGCATGTCATTTGTATTTACCCATGCATGGCAACTACCACTGTCATGAGACACACAATTTGTATTTATTGTGCCAAATGAGGCAACAAACACAGTCCTGGTGTACATTTGTATATTGTCTGGCTACACCCAGGGTAGCTCACCCTAACAAGGGTGGGGGGTAGCAATGAGTCCACTTGGTGTGCAGATCTGAAATCCCTGGCTACACACCTGGTCAGGACCCACCTCCGTGGTGGTGGTGCCGCTTTTGCAACCTGCCCTTGAAGTGTTTGTACTCACTGTTTGGAAGCATCTGGGAGAGTCTCCTAAGGTTCTGCATGCAGACTTTCTTCCCCATGTTTGCAGCACCTGTCTAACATCCTAAAGGATGGACTATTAGTCTTCAGGACAGTGGGGAGTTTGTCTACTTTTCCACCCAGTCTGCCTTAAGGGGTCTCACAAGTTTGATAAATTAGGCAAGAAGTTCTTTTCCGGTGTTGCACTTGATATCCATAATGCCAAATGCCAGGCCTCCATGGCCATATCTGACCAATCTCTGTTGAAATTGGTCTTTTCTTTAGTGACCAACCCTCCAGACTCCTGTGTCAAGACCTCTGTCCTCAAGGCAGTCTTGAATAGCCAAGAGCGTAATTGCTGCCGGCTCATGGTGGCTTATGGCACCTCCCTTTTTGATGCACATTTGGTGACCTCAGAAGTTAACCTCAGATGCCATGTGTGAATCAGAGCTGCTACTCTTTACCCCTGCAGCTCATGCCAAAATACCAAATGCTTCATTTGATGGCTGTGCCCGTTTTCCCCCAGAGTTGAGCAATGCCTTCTGCTCTCTCTCATACATAAGCGTTTCCTTACCCAGCCCACCACCATTTTCAGAGTCTCTTCCTGGGGAAATGCCAAGGCCTTTTCCATCTGGTGGACCATCTGTTCTGCACAGCGGAGTTCATAAAGGTTCCAGTGAGTCTATCTGGGCATCTGCTGTGCCCACCTCACTAGGGTTTGAGCTGCTTGTGCACATACCAACATTGCCCTGAGCAACAGGCTTGTCACTACAAGCTGTTAATAATACATAGCTCCATGTGTCTTTTCCCTAGGGGTTTAGACTCTGAATCTCATAACCTAATTTTTACCTTCCACCTATGTTTTGTGGTGACTGCTTGCTACGTGACCAAAGAATGTGGCTCTGTGGAGAAGATTAACTCATAGAAGATAGGAAAGTTGGCTGATCCAGTAAGTAAGCTTTTACTTACGCAGCACCCCATCCCGGAGGCTCTGGGCACTTTACAAAGAAGTTCAATATACATACACATTTACATTTTACATAACAGAAAACTACAAGTGTCAGTAATTACCAAACAGTTAAAATCAAAATAAATAAGCCGGCCCGGTGGCGCAGAGGGTTGAGACGGTGGATGCATTACCTTGCGCTACACTGGTGACCCGAGGGGCGGAGGGTGGAGCAGGATTGAGCATGCCGGCGGGCAGCTGTCCTCTCTTGAGGGTGGGTTGGCGCCCTACCCCCATAGTTCCGCTCCCACCGGGTGAAGGTCTGGTGGGTAGTGTAGATGGAGTGGGGCGGTAAAGTATTGGTCAGTGGAAGGGGCTGAGCTGGTGCCATGGTGTGCGAAGCATGCCTCCACCCGCTTGCACATGCCGTGTGCTGGGGCCTTGGGGGGTCAGGGAAAATATCCAAAAAACCATGTGTGTCCCCATCGCCATTTGGTGGGGGCGGTGATGGGGACCAAAAAGCTAAATTTAAAAAAAAAAAAAAAAAAAAATTTGAATAAATAGTAATAAAATTAGTACTACAGCTAGCTAAAAAAGGCTTTTTTTAAAAGGTGTACCTAGAGACCCCTTTTAAAAACCTCCACCGATGGGGCCTCCCTCAGAGATCTGGGAATCCAGTTCCAGAGGGCCAGGCCAGCCACCTCAAATGCTCGGTCTCCCGAGGTTTTCAGCCTGGCCCTCAGTGGAGGAGCGGTAACATGGTGGTGGAGATAACACCTGTTATACTGAGGATCTGGGTTCAGAAACAGATGCAGGTCACTCAGGGGATGGCCAGGGGAGGGAGGCTTGAGAGTCCCTAAGACAGCTCTCCTCTCTCATGAAGGGAGGTGCACGCATCCCACTAGGCAGCTTCCATCTGGCTGAATCTGGACGGTAGTGCAGTGGGATGCAAGGGAAGTGGTCCCACTCACATGACACTAGGGGAGTGTCCGCAGAAGCAAGATATGCACAGTGTGTCATTGCATGCACTGTGGGCCCCAGCAAGAAAAATGGCAAAAAAAAAAATTGCAACTGCAGCTGGATGATTGGCCTGTCTCTCACACTGGTGACTGGGCACCTTCAGTTCTGTGCTAGGGACAGAATGAAGCATGGTATAAGCCCCAGAAAAGCTGGGACATGGGGCTGGATGGATCAGACCTGATAGGGGCAGGTCGGGCAATGAAGGTGATAAAATGCTGATTAAAAAAAAAAAAAGAGAGAGGTTACTTAACTGATGACATTTGGCTAGCTGACGTATGCAAATACATGTGGCTGATTATATGCCTGAGACAAAAGGCTGAGGCATTTAATCATCCGTAGAAGCCAGTTATTCTGAGTATATTCCGGGTAACTTAATGTCATTATATGACTAGGAGTTTTGAAACCAAAATGTTAAAAGCTCTGAGGTAGTTGGAATGAATGGTGTCAGTGAAGCCTCTTTTTTTTCCTTTTGTCTGTGGACTGTGTATGGATGAACTATCATGGGAGCATCTTGAAATGTAAATAAACTAACATGGAAGCATCGTAATTATGGATATAACTGTTGTGGGCATGTCATAAATATGGATAATCGACTAAGGTAGTGGTTGTAGTTTGTAGGGTATTAAATTAAAGATCTTCCAAGAATCAGTCTTCTCCATAGCTTCCCACTAATGGGTCTTTGTTGAAGTCACTAGGATCCCATGGGAGTCAGAACTTTGCTGGAGGGCCGGCGGCGTGAGTAGGCCCCATGCATGTGTCACTGCACACTGCCACTGGTATACAGTGGTGCCAGCCCCCACCCTCCTCAGTTCCTTTTTTGTAGCCATCAAGTATGCAGCAGCAGCATCACTGCTCTCCTCGTTGGGGCCAGATCTTCATCGCCTATAAGTCGAGTGTTCAGTTATGCAGTTTTAGTTTGATACACTAGAGTTCATTGTTTTTGTGTCCAGGTAATTAGTTTAACACACAAAAATCTACAGTTTTCTCTCAGTCCTACCTTGTGTCAATGGTCGACAACCATGGAAAAAGGTAAGGAGCCGAGAAGACAAGTTACTTAAGCAGCGGAGCTGTCTCTGGCCACCACCTCTCTCTAGGCAGGTGCTGTGGCAGTGGGCAGTCCGATGCCTGGGATGTTGGACAGTCCTCCTGGAGTCACAAAAGGAAATGCTTCATTTTCTGCACATTCTCTGCATCGGTGGGGGGGGGGGGTGCACCGTTCGATCTCTCCCTCTTCCCACTAAAAGCATAAGGGAAAGAAACCGCAATGATCAGGGTCATACTCTAGTTGTTATGCTGTGAAACACTCAACTTCTACAGGCCCCAGTACCCCACCATCATCCTGGACAACACCGGAGATGACTGGACCTGCAAGGTTGTGGCTCGGAGCACCTATTCTGTCCAAAAATTGGGACTCTATGGGCAGTTTGTCTATTGGGCAACTCTTATGGAAAAGTGGGAGTAGTGTATAAGTGAAGCAGTGCCATTTTTGGTACCAGCTCCTTTCCCTCAGGGTCGGTTGGACTGGTGCCATCTTTGGTGCTGCTTGACTTAGGTGCGTCACTGACTCTAACTTCAGCCCCGGACTGGGGACACTGTTGGCACCACCGATGCCTGCCCCACCTGTGGTATTGCCGCTGTCCCTTCCAAGAGCGGGGAAGCCATATTGCCACCATTGGTTCGTTCAGGGCAGGCTGGGTCATTGACACCTCTAGCGATGCAGCATCCAATACTGGGGTTGGGCTTATCAGGGCCTACTCTGGTGCCAGTGCTGGCACCAGTGTTGCATGGTCTTCAATGTTGGGATTGTTCCCTTCAGGGTCAGTTTCAGAGTGGTCCTCCGTGCCGCGGTTGGCACCATTCCTGATACCCCATCTGGGTCCAGTGTCACGGGTGTTGCCGAGGCCATGGCTTGTATGGTCAGCCTTTTGACCCCCTCTTCTTCACTACCCTCTGAGTGTGGAGAGGGTAGAGGGAGGAGAGTCGGATCCTGACCTCATCACCTCTAATGGTGAGGACAATGACTCATACTACAGTACAGAGAACCTGGAGCCGGTTCCTGTCACCATCCAGGCTATGCTCAAAAATATGCATGCCAAATTGAATTTCAAGCCAGCAGCCATAAACTAGGCTGGGAGCCTCCAACTGGAGTTTCAAAATGTGCCTAATATCTCTCACTCTCTAGTTCCTTCCGTCCAGCTGACCTTGGAGACTTTCTCTCTCTCTCTCTCTCTCTCTCTCTTGCTCTCTCTCTCTCTCAGGTGGCTTGGAGGAGGCCTGCTATTGTGGAAGCTGTCCTCAAGCAGGCAGACAAGAAATACATGGTGCCTAATTCTAAGCCCTTGTATTTCACTCAGCCAATAGCAGATGACATTGTTATTCTGGCTGAGAATGACAAAGCCATAGTGCCCAAGGAGGTCATCGCGCATCCCACTAACAAGGAGTCGCAAGGTAGACGCCATGGGAAGCAGGTCTGTGCCTCAGCTAGCCTTGGCATGAGGATAGCTAGGTACCAGGGGCACTTTGCTAAGTACGAGTACACCCTCTGGTGCAAGCTCAAGTCTCTGGTAGAGGCTCTGCCAGACACAGAGGCAAAACAAGAGATGCTGCTTGCTGTTAAACAAGGTATTGAATCTAACAGCCTCCAGCTTAAAAGCTTAAATCCTTTGAGTATGCCTTTGATGCAGCAGCTCACTCCATGGGTGCAGGTATTTGCATCAGGTGGCACTCTGGTTTGCAGACTTCTGGCTTCACCGCAGACATCCAGCCACAGATCATGAATGTGCCCTTTGATGGTACATATCTGTTTTGACAGCAGGTGGAACAGTCTCTTAAAAGGTCTAACGAGCTGGCCCAGTGGCGCTGAGGATTGAGGTGATGGACGCCACACCTCTCACCACGCCGGCGACCGGGGTTCAGGAACAGACTAGGAATGCTGTGGGTCAACAGGGGAGGAGAGAATCAAGCTTCCAGAGGACTGCTCTCCTCTCCTGGGGTTGCATCACTCTGTAGTGGCCTCCGGTGGAGATTGGGGCATTACAGGAGCGATGCCTCAGAAAGGGGTGGGACGCGGTGGACATCAGCACTACGAGTGTGCAGACATCATTGTATGTCTGCATCTCGGGGAAACCATACAAGAAAAAAACCCAAGCATGACTGGTTGATACCTCTGAAGGGTTCCTGCCTGCCGATGCCAAACAAAGTCCGCCTCGAGGAGCAGAGGCTCAAGGGTGATGCAGTCTCTCTCCGATGTCCTCCCCCAAGGGGTCCTCCATGGGGGATAAGCCACGGTCCTCCTTGCTTCAGCTGGGGTCATGGCGGAGGCTGGTGGGTGGCAGGTGAAAGAGACCCCGCATAACAGGGCCGATTCAGGGAAAAAAGTCCTCCGTCGTGAACTGGGAGATAAAATAGTGTGTTAAAAAAAAAAAATTTAACAAAACGAGAACGACTCTTAAGAGTTCCAGGCCTACCTGCCCTTTCATTGTATGAAGGGGTCAACCTTTCTCGAATTTATTGAGATGGAGGAGAGATTTGGCCTACGTCCCACTGATTTCTACAGATATTTACAGTTGATAGCATTAATCCAAAAAGCAGAGAGACTGTCCCCCGAACTGACCAGTCCCAACTCTGGTGACATCGATTCAGTAAACTATAGCAGGGGTCACTACAGGCTTGTTAATTTCTCGCCTATATGTAGCTTTAACTGACTTAGATAAAATTCCTGCAGACTATCTCCGGATCCGATAGCAACATGACCATGAACTAAAGTTAACTCCTCAACAATTGGAGAAATACACTATCTGACATAGACTCATAAACCTACTAATTCACTCCAGTGGAAAGAATTCTCCTGGAAAGGCATTACATGATATTTCTGTACTCCAGTCCAGCAAGCTTGATGTGATTCCAGAGTTCCTCCACACTGTTGGCGAGGGTGTGTAGAGGACAAGGCGAGCCATGCCCATGTGTTTTGGCATTGTCCCAAGCTTCAACCTTTCTGGCAGTCATTGCAAAAAGAGTTTGGAGAGATATATGATCCTTTCTTGGTTCTTACACTGCTGATGCTCTTGTTTCTAGACATGCTAGAGAGCTTCCAGACCTCAGATGTCAGGAAACATTTGACCATTTGTATGCTAATAGCTAGGAAAGTTATTACAAAAAAATGGTTGACAGACAGATTACCTACCCTTGACTTGAGGTATAAATTAATGAATGATGTATATGAAATGGAAAAGCTTATGGCACTTGCATCACAACTCCTTCCGAAATCTGAAATATTATGATTGGGTGGTCTGTATTATGCAGATTGTCCTGAATTTGTGTCTTAGAATAAATAGCAAAGATTCCAGCCCATAGACTGCATTTAGATACTTGAGTTCAACTTTTGATCGCCTTGGATTTATAATGTCATTATTGACAATCCAGTATCAGCTAATGCAGCATCTGTTATACCCATTGTATTCTGAAAATTTTAATATAAAAAAAAAAAAAAAGACTTCCAGACTGGCCCATTATAACCCACCAAAGGGTAGAGGACATGGCTCTTTTCACAACAAGCAGTTCTTTCCAGTTAAGGGCAGGATCAATACCCCAACAAATCCAAGCCATCCCAGGCTCAGAAGAAAGCACAGCCAAGGGCACAGGTGCCAAAAGCACTCAATGTCACATGCCACTATCTGTAGCCTAGGCCCACTTCAGGTGCCCAAGGCGAACCACTCCTTCCCAGTAGGGGAGACGCCTAACCCAGTTTTAATGTCAGTGGTAATCCATCTCGACAAGGTATTCCCTGTAATTATTGTAAACCCCCCACAGACAATCCTCCCAGAAGGCAGCTCCCCTTTTCAGCTCACATATCAGAGCTTCTGGCACAGAAGATTGCAAGCCTTCTGAGAAACAGGGCAGTGGAAATTGTGCCATTGTTAAAAGGGAACACAGGGGTCTACTCCCACTACCTTCTGATACCAAATACATTGGTAGAGAAAAATTCTAAATGATTTCTCTGGGATCCTTTCTACCTTACATGAGACATCAGGATTGGCTAGCATCACTGGATATGTGGGACGAATACCGGACATATTAGTTCTCCTCAACCACCACAGATGCCTTCTATCCTGCTTGGAAGGGCAACACTGCCAGTTCAGATTCCTATTATTTGGGCTTTCCTTGGCACTGCATGTCTTTTACTAAGTGCTTTGTAGTACTTGCAGCATAGCTCAGAAAGCTAGAGCTCCAAGTCTTCCCATATCTGGATGACTGGCTAATTTCCAACCGGTCCAGAGAGGAGACACAGCAGGCAGTGGCTACTGCCTCTCAGCTTCTAGTGTCCATCAGAGTTCTGTTGAACCCTCAAAGTCTCAGCTGGAGCCGTCTCGGGAACTGCTGTTCATAGGAGCTGTTCTGGACTCAACCTGGGCTTGGGTCTTCCTCCAAGATGGCAGACTATGGGCAATCTTGCAGATGGCATTCTGCATCGTGGCACACAGGATTGAGCCAGCCCACTCCATGCAATGTATGCTGGGCCTAATAGCCTCCTCAGTGTTCACAGTGCCTCTAGCAGGGCTGCACGTGAGGAAAACTCAGTAGATGTTCAGTATCCAGTGATCACAGGCATCACACCCTCAAAAGTATCCCATTCAGGTGACCAGACCCCTGGTGAGGTCTCTAATATGGTGGTTAGTGAAGGGAAGCCTCCTCTGGGGCTTCCTCTTCTCCCTACCTGAATGAGTGGCGACTCACAACAGAAGCCTCCCTACTGGGGTGAAGAGCCTGCCACTGTCTCCAGATACAAGGTATCTGGGACTCATCAAACTCATCTCAAGCCCGGCCCTGGTAATGGCGTGGGGCTGGCGCTGGCGCCTTACCTCGACCCATGCCCGGCAGACCGGTTGGGAACAAGCCCGGGGTGTCCTGGTCGACACGGGGGCAGAGCTGGATAGAGCTGATGGCAGGCAGCTCTCCTCTCCTCTCTGGGGAGGAAGTGCGGCTTCCCTCAGCTGATGGAGCCCCAGTGGAGGCTGGGGGGAGCACGGGCCTGAGTGTTCCCAAGGCAGTAGGCCTGGGGTGGGGAAAGGAGGCCATTACCAGGTCTGTTCGGCACATGCATGCTGACTCCTGTGGCCTCCGGGAGAAAATAAGAAGAGGAAAAATATGCCGGTCAGCAGGATGATGACTGACTCCCTGCAGGCACCGCTCCCTGGCCGGGCAAGGTAACAGCCAGTTATTCCGGGAAACGGGGCTGGGGGAGGTGATCAGATGGGGGCTGACTGGCAGGGGATGAAAAGCAGCTGTGATTATTATAAAAAAAAAAAAAACACATCTCCACATCAGTGTGCTGGAGATGCATGCAGTTCTGTATGGTCTGAAAGCCCTAGTGGACATGGTTAGCCAAAAGACAGTCCTCCCCCAGACAGACAGTAAGTTTGTCATGTACTGTATCAATAAGAAATGAGAAACACACTCTTACCTTCTCTGCAGAGACGCATTGAGAGTGTGGGGATAGTACCTGGAGAAAGGGATCTTGCTCCAAGCTGTCTATCTGCCAGGAATCCAGAACACTGTGGCAGATGAATTAAGTCAAACAGAGGCAGATCATCATGAGTGGTCGCTAGCATCAGACACCATGAGATCGCTGTTCAGTGAGTGGGATCCCCCGAGATGTGGACCTTTTTGTGTCCCCACTCAATGCCAGACTGCCTCGATTCTGCTCCAGAAAGTCAGGGCATGGCATTTTTTTTATCAGGCTGCATTCAGACTGCTATGGTAAAATTGGTTTCTGTTTGCATTCCCTCCAGTTCCTCTCATCTAGAGAGTTTTTAAATTGGAGGAGCACAGAGGTAAGATGATCCTAGTGACCCTCTGCTGGCTTTGGCCGATATAGTTTCCTCTGTTGAATTGACTTTAAGTCAGCAAACTGAGGGTTTTGTCACTCCCAGGTGGATTTATTGACCCAGGGCCAGCTAGTCCATCCCAACCTACGCTTCCTTCACCTTTAGACCTAGCTCCTGAAGAAGCAGAAATGAACAGGTTCAAGGTATCTTTGAGGGTTTCTGAAATACTTTTGACTGCACATAAAGCTTCCATCAGGAAGGCAAATAGCCAAGATTTTCCATCTGGTGCTCCAGAACCCCCCCTGTAGACCCTTTCAGGTGTCTGCCTGAAAAGGTTTTGGAATATTTACTGGACTTTTCTGATGCTGGTCTGCAGTATTTCCACAACTAAGGTCCACCTATGTGCTATATCAGCATACCACAAACCTGTATGTACTCTCCATTTGGCACAGC
The DNA here is from genome assembly GCA_016271365.2 of Neoceratodus forsteri. Classification (NCBI taxonomy): domain Eukaryota; kingdom Metazoa; phylum Chordata; order Ceratodontiformes; family Ceratodontidae; genus Neoceratodus; species Neoceratodus forsteri. The sequence goes on along the minus strand of CM057455.1, from coordinate 879,918,593 downwards.
TGCCACTCTTTAAGAGATTCCTCAAGAGTATTCTGCATAAAGACCTCTTATCAGGAAGCCGGTGACTCCTTGGGATATCAACCTTTTGCAGGATATGCTCACTCACAAGCCCTTCAAGCCTATTGTTACTTGTGACTTGAACTGTCACTTTTGCGTGCAGACTATGTAAAATCCAATGTCTGGTCACAGATCATGTGCATGTTGGTTTCCATAAAGATAAGGTAGTTCTCCATACACACCCCATGTTTCTACCAAAGGTGCTGTTAGAAATCTACCCGAACCAGGCTATAATCCTACCTACGCACTTCGCCAACTTCCAGAGTGAGGGAGAAAGGACTCAACACTCACTGGATGTAAGAGAGTCCTTAAGTTTTACCTGGACAGGATTAAGGACAGTAGACCATCAAAACAGCTGTTTCTTTCGACCCTGTTTGAAAAGGACAACCTGTCACAATCAAGTACAGTTCAGCCTGGACTGTGAACTTCCTTTGCCACTGCTATGCCGTGGCTCAGATTAAACTGGAGAGCAAGGTTCATGCCCACTCCACCAGAGTGGTTGGCACTTCCCTGGCAGAGCTATGCTGTGTGCCCTTTGGAACAATTTGCAGAGCTGCAACTTTGAGTACAGTGCATACCTTTAGCAAGCACCATGCCCTGGATGTACATGACAGGCACCCTGCATGCACATGACAGGCAGCATGCCACCTTTGGCGGGGCAAGTTTGAATGTATTACTGTCCTGAGTGAATCCTGAGTGCCAGTCTCCCTAGTCCAGGGGACTTTCTCTGGGCTTGGTACTCTGACTCAGTAGTGGGAATCTATGGAAAAGATTGATTCTTGAAAGATATGAGAGTTATGTACATACCGTAACTGTTGATCTTCCTGAATATCTTCTCCATAGTTTACCACACCTGCCCACCATCCCTCAGACTCACTCCAGTATTAGTATTGTTTTGTTGGTCTTCACTCCCTTGTACTTAATTTGGGCTGTGAAGAGACTGTGTTACTGGGCTTGGTGATCTGTCTTACTCTGGCCACCAGGTTATGTTATGCCCTTAGATTAAGTGCATTGGTTACTTGTTAGGTACATGCTGCTGACCTCCTCAGTAAAAATGTACTAAGGAAATTGGGGGCTGGCACCATTGTATACCAGTAGGCATGTGCAGTGACGTGTGCTTGGGGCCTACTTGCACTGCCAGCCCGTCCAAAAAGTTCTGTTACCTGCAGGTCCTAGTGTCTCTAGCACAGAACCATTAGTGGTAATCTATGGAGAAGATATTCAGGAAGATCAACAGAAATGGTAAGCATGTAACGTTCATTTTTCCTCTATTCTGATTGGCTTATAATAGATACCTGTTTTATAATTATTAATAACTCTTGGTCTTCTAGGGTCTGTCCATAGATCTGCACGTAACCATTCCTCCATCAGTAGTTACAGCCTCTGACCTGGGCTTGTCAGGCATTCAGCACATTTGTTTTCTCTTATTACTGTAGGTGGATACCTCAGGGGTCCCCTGTTAACTTTGATACTTTTTAGGCACGATGCTGAGTATCACTTTTTGTATCCTTCTAGGTGCTTACTCTTCGTCTTCAAGACACGTGTTTTGGCCTATAGCATGACAGACATTTCAGAATGGTCTTTACAGTGATCATAAACAATAGAAAAAACTCAAATGAGTTGATTCCTTGTACTTATTTCTTTTCTGTGGGGCATTTTTCCGGTCATCCTGTCCTTTGTGTGGAGGTTGAGGTACCACAATGTTGGGGAAGGTGATTGAGCTTGAAGTTGTCCCGAGGTGTGCATCAGAGTTAATTTCCTTTGATATTTCTTGTTTTAATTCCCCTACTCAGGATTGCAGCTCCCATTATTTTTATTATTCCTTTCTTTCGTCTTTTGCCCTTGATGTCTGAGCATTTGTTCGCTTATGTTTTTTTGTTTATTCTTTTTATCCTCATCAGCAACACTGTGCTGATCTGCCCTTGAGTCCCATCCCTGCCCGATCCTCTCTCTCACTCTCTGGCACTTATCTCTGACCTCACAATGCCACATTGCAGCTTCTGCCCTGTGGTGGTTTCTTTGGGGGCTCATTCAGCAGCCCTCTAATGCGGGAGGTGGAGTGCTTAGTCTGCAGGGCAGGGCCCATGAGGCCAGGCGTCCTTCTCCCTGCTTCATGGGTTTTCCACCTTTACTACGTTCTTCCCCCTCAGATGCAGGCATGGAGGCACCACATGTCCATGCTTACAAATCTACATGGCCACGTGTGGCGCAAGCTGGCATCCTCCCTCCCCGCAAGCTGCTCCGACTTTCATTGCTACCTGTGATCAAGCAAGTGGCAATATTGCAGTAGAGCATGCTGCCTCTGGGGCACTCATTCTCTTCCCCCAGCAAGCCCTCAATGGACCAGGCTCATTCCCTACCCGTAGTCTCCAGCTCTGTGAGCTGTAGCAGTACTGCTTGTCTCACGGGCTGGCCTGTGTTTTTTCTTTTACTTACTGTTCTCATTCTGCTGCTCAGCTTTACCAGGTGATTAAGAAAGATACTGAAGTGTGTAGGGTGGACAGCACACTAACATGCTTTCATACAAATGGTGCTCTACATCAGCACCGTAAATGATGTTGCAGAGTGAAACGTTTTAGGTTCCTACAGGGTCCTAGTACCTCTGGTGCCAAGACCAAAGAGTATGGCTTTATGGTCGAGATTATCTAGAAGATCTGAAGTTTCTGGTAAGTAGCTTTCCTTTTTAGTAACTTCCCTCTACTTCTCTCAATTTTTGGTGCTTTCTTGGTTGCAGCAGTGGGATTGGCTAACTGAAGTCTGTTCCATGGTAAATGCCTGCTCTGATGTGAGCAGCACACTGCTGTGAGAGAGGTTAAGACAATACCACTGATTATTTGCAGTAGAGCTCCATGTTTTGTGAGAATGCCAGTATTTTACAGGGAAAACAATCTGCCGTTCATGAGGATTACCCCAACAAGGTTCCCTAGTCTACAGGGAATGCTGTATTGTACAAGGAGGGGAGGTGGCATTGTCTCTATGTGAAGATCCATACTTCTCAACCTCTTGCCTCGTGAATCAGGGACAAGGCTTAAAAAAATCAGTGACAAATACCCCAAATCAGGGACACATCTTAAAAACTGATACTATTCAGTCAGAAAGCTGATAGAGTAAAGGGATTTGTGTTAAGCTGCATTTTCTGAAGAACAAGTCTGTTACTTTAGTGTTTGACATTATTTTGTGCTTTTAATCCCCGCTGTTGTGTCACGAAAACACAACTTTTACAAGGGATAGAGGAAAATTTTGAGGCAAAATCAGGGACGTCCCTGAAAATCAGGGACAGTTGAGAGGTATGGGAAGATCTCCATTGCTTTGTATTGCTTATGCAGATAAAAAACAGGACCAACTGCTGGACATAAGAAACGGTCTCATATTTCAAGAGGCATAAAAAAAATATGCATCATCGCTCAGTTGTTTTAGAGAAAACTTCCAGCTGCTTTGAGACGCCTGCTTAGAAAGAAAGATATGTGACCAGTGGAGCTGTGTCCTTAAGTAGTTTTGTGTATTGGTGTGCATTCTCTGATGCTAGTCTTAATGGCAACATTAAGAAGAGGGTACTTGACTTACTATCTTCACAGCTGTTTAATTTTTCCAATTATTTTCATAATTGCTTTTTTTAGCAAATCATTGTTTTAAAAACACGTTTTGTAACCTTTTCTGTCTGCTGCTTTTTTTAATGAACTCTGCCAAACCCTTTTCGATCTACAACACAAATATAGTGTATGATGAGGTTTTGTTAATCATGGAATTCCATGCCTTGTAAAAAGTCGTTCTGCTACAGCAGTGACGTTTGTACTGCAGGAGAACAATTTTTTTTTTGTATTATCTTTTTACCTCCTACGATAGTCCGGTGTCCGCCTCTCCTTCGGGCCCTCCTAGTAACTGCACTCCCTGGCCATCCTCTCCCGAGTGCTGCTCTCGTACCACATATCACAGCCGACCCTTCGAGTCATCCCAGCGTAACCCATCTCCGTGCGGGCGGCACCGGGGAAGGGGAAACCCCAGCACTCTGTTTTTTCTTACTGACTCGGGGGTGCAGCTGTGGAGGAACATGCTCCCAGAGGTGTGGAGAATACAGAGGCCGTCATCCGGCGGGCACTGAAGTTGTTTTTCCGGCTTTCCTGGTTGTCCCGCCTGCGCTGCTGCTTGTACTTCCCACGGTCTCTACTGGGGGCTGCTGCTGGAGCGGGGCTTCCCAACCCAGCTGAGGAGAGCAGTCCTTCAGACGCTCAATCCTCTCCTTCTCCAGCCAACCTCTGACAACCTGAACCCATTCCCGAACCTGGGTCACCGGCATGGTTTGAGGTGTGGCGTCCAGCGCCTGAGGCCTCTGCGCCACCAGGCCAGCAGAGAATGATTTTTAATTCTGCTGCAGTACGGACATCATAAGACAGTGGGCTGCCAGTCAGCTGATTGGTAGACACGCCACTACCGCCACATTGTAGTGTAGCATGCAGTGAGTAGTGCTTTCCAAAAAATAAAAATGAAATGGACAATATGAAAAAAAGGACTTGTAGTGTGTTTTTTACACTGTACACTATGAGCAATACAGACTGAACAAACTACAGCAGGATAGGCTGTTTGAAAGATGCAGCTTCAGTGATTTCCCAGAAACCATATTTTACAAACAGAGACAGACACACACACACACACACACACACACACACACACACACACAGAGACACCAGGTCCTAGGAGCAACAGACTACGACGACAGTGGAACTGGATGGGGAACTACCCATGCAGGTGGTTCATTGGTCAGTCTGCCCTATGAATCCAAACACTGTGTCTATTCTGGTACAGCTTCAAACCCACTCAGCACAAATGGCTGTGCTGCAAAAGAAAGTCAGTGGATTAGATGAGAGAACTTTGAAAGCTCTCAGTGCAGCTACAGCCACATCAAAGGAAGCACATACTTAAAGTACAGGTTGGAGACCACCGAAAATCAATTAAGCTCACCCAGTGTGAGGATAGTGTGCCTGCCAGAGCACGTGGAAGGATAAGATATAAAAGCTTTTATTTGTGACTGGTTCATGGAACAGCTACATCTAGAGGACGACATGATGGTGAGATTTGCTTACAGAATTACCACTGGAGACTTCCGGTTCTGGCGTCAATGAGTATGGCTGCTTAAGACAAAGCTCCAGATCTCCCTCCAGATTCATTCACCAGGCATCCTCAAGAATTTAGTCTGGCTTGGCCCAAATAAGACTCAGAAAGCATAAAGGACTACTCGTAAAATGGGGGGCCAGAAAAAAGTGCTCTCCCAGCCAACTCCTAAGTCCATCGGCAAAGGCCATGATGTACACCTGTAGAGTCCCAGTAATTCACCCTCCTGGGCCTCCAAATATATGGCCAGTTCAGTGGACAAACAGGACAACCAGAGATCCAGCACCAGCAACATGAACCAGTTGGGGATTGCCAGCATCATGCGAGTCTTGCACAAAATAGACAGCAAATTAAGACGTGATAAGAGACCTGAAAAGGCTTGAGCAGTGCACTGCTGAATTGGAGAACCGTGTGGGAGACTTACAGGATGATCAGCATAGTTTCGGCCACTCCCTCATATATTTTTATCAAAGGGAACAGACCCTGACAAAGAAAGCTGAAGACTCAGAAGCAAGATCCTGGAGAAACAGTCCCCGAAGGGGCTGAACAGGACAGTTGGAAGCAGTTTATCTTGACTTGTCTGGCAAAAGAACTACAGCTGGAGGAAGGACTCAATGTAGGAATTTTAAGAGCCCACTGTGCTATGGGTTCCAAACCTAAACCTGGAGAACCACCAAGATCAATAGTTATTAAATTCTTGCAATACCCAGTTAAGAAGATGATTCTCAGGAAGGCTTCAGGGAAAAAGATCTACATCTGGATGGCCAAAGGGTGTATGTGAATCAGGACTTCCCCCTAGATATGGTAGCGAAATGGAAAAAAGTGCATAGAGTCATCAAAGCCCTCAAGGAGAATGGACTCCGGGCCCAGCTAAGATATCCAAACAAACTTTATGTATGGAAGGGAACCTGACTCTATGATACCCTGGTGGCGGCCACTATGTAGCTTCTCTTGTAGCGCTGGGGATAGAACTGCTGAACCTACGGGCCACGGAGAAGGAGCTTGCAAATGTGGTATGGGGTCTAGCTGCAGCTAAAGAAACAGGACAGAGAAAGAGAGGTGACTGCATGGTTCCCCTGCAAACAACATAAAGCGACTGTGTCAAACGGTGATGAACTCCAATACTAAATGAGGTATTAAGATTTTTTTTAATTTTTAAATTTTTTAATCTTACTCTTTATTGTAAAAGGGACTATTCTTACCATCATGGTTGAAAATGTCGCCTGGATTTGCGCAGCTCTGATCCATCCGCTGCAAGTTTAGAGGGCCATACCTGTGACCAGTGCCCCAGGATTGGGAATTGCTGAAGAAGATTGACACACCGAGGGACATTTTGTGAACATCCTCCTGCTTCTTCGGGTAGCCATTATAGTGGGGATAGAGGCAATTACATGGACATTTCCTGCGAGAACTTCCCATCTTAAAACACGGAGAACCTTTCTCCAGAAGCTGTGGCCTCTTCTGGGACACCAAAGGTGGGCAAACTGTTTGTTGCACCACATTAAAGATTCCCCCTACATCAGTTCTGCACCAGACACTGGCAGCACCATGGAAAGGAACACTGTCAGACCAGGGACCTGCTCAGTTGGTCTCTTCAGACTCATTAGCTCTATTATAGGAAGCATATGGACAGTATGTATGGTTAGCCTCCTCCACCACTACTCTTTTATTAGGTCTGAATGACTGTTGTTCCTGGGGGAAATTTGTGGACATGGACTGGGGGTGGGGGACTGGGGCTACATTGCCTATGTTTGTGGAGTTTGGGAGTCATATAACAGGCTCAGTGGGTGGGAAGGAAAAAGAGGAAATGTGGGGTCCTGTGTTGAAGTTTTGATGACAATGGGCATTTATGAGTTGGAACTGGGAATGTTACAGTAGTTAGTTGACTTTTACTGTATATACCTATTTAGGACTATTACAGATAGGGATGCCTTGTAGCAGAACTTTTAAGCAGTGAAGTTGGGGGGGGGGCACTCCTCTTTCATGCCATGTGAGATAGCGACCTCATGGAATTCTGCCCAAGATTAACGGGGACTTGGTTGTGCACAAACTGCTGAGGTCACCTAAGGGATTATACCCAGCAGCGAGTTCCATTGGGAGCCTTCCTCTGCTGAGAGTACCAGCCAGGCGGGGTATTGATCCATGCCTCAAGTAATTATTACATTACCAATTGTGGTGCAGTTTTAGGTAGAAATAGTTCTGTGTTTACTGTGTATTTGTTTTTCTGTCTGTATTTGATATTTTTCTTTACCTGCAGGGTGTGGGGAGGGGAAAGGTGAAATACTATAGATAAGGAGCAGTGGGCACCCCAGCGGGGTTCTGGATTTTATTTATTTATTGGAATCTCAGATATCACCTTTGAGCTAAAAGTTCATTTATAAAGGATCCACGTTGTAAGGCAATAGACGAAGTACGTAGAAATTACGAAACAGATAGGGGTATATACAACAGGCAAGTACATTATGGTACATACAGATAGAGATTCAAGCAAGTACAGTTAAAATACATCAGGTAGGCAAGGTCAAATTTATTGCAACAGTACTAAGAGCATACCTAAGGTGGACAAGCAATTTATAGTGGTAGCTGAGCTTTAGACCATGCAGGCAGAGTTATGGAGGGTCAGAAGTGGTAGTGACCAAAGGAGGGGGAGGACAGAATAGATGAGAACAGGGGGAAGATGGGGCAGAGACAAAGAGGGTGACAGAACAAGGGGGTTGAGTAGTCAGAGGGGTGGGATTGGATAGGAATCTACCCAGGGTTATTTAAGTAGCTGATAGGGCAGGGCTGGGTGATGTGGGGGAAGAGGATAAGGAAAGTGTTTTAAAGTGGGGGGTGAGGTTAGGGAAACCAAGGGCGAGATTAATATTTGAAGAAAGCAGGAAAGCGGGGGATAAGAGGGACATGGGGGTAGGTGCTCAGTGGGGTCACACCAGGTGGGGGAGGAAATGGGGGAAGATTGGTGCTATGTAGGACAGAGAAGCTATCAATAACAGTAGAATTATGCACAGGTGACACAGTCGCAGATACTAAGAGTGGCCAGGTACTGCAGCAGCTTGGCCTTATATGGGCATAGTTTCATTTCCTCAATCAGCTCAGAGTTAAGAGAATTTAGCCAGCAGGGGGCCCTGTATTCGAAGGACCGTTGCCCTAGTGAGGTCCGGCGGAATGGGATAATGAAGGCAGCTTTACTCAACCCCCTAGTTAGTCTGGAGGAAGTGGAGTTTCTTAGCAGTTGCCTCACTCCAGGAGGAGCAAGATCTAGGGTGGATCTTTTCGCTAATAGAGAGAGACTTGGTACTGAATCCTGCTATTCAGGTTTAACCAACCAGTGCTTGAGTATGGTTCACAAGTGTGAGTTAAACGGTCCACACCCAGGACTAGTCTGCAGGCTTTAAGACCATCTTGATTCACCTAAGTGCTGTATCAGTACCGGCTCCGTAGACTACCAGTCCATAATCTATGATAGAGAGCACGGAGCTGGTAACTGCAAGCTTGAAGGCACTTTCGGTGAGGCACTGCCAATGCCGGTAGAGCTGACCTAGTCTGGCACTAGCTGCCTTGGCAACATGGTCTATGTGCTGGCTGTAGGAGAGAGAGCTATCAAGGTAGACACTGAAGTACTTAAAGGTGGTGACCATTTTGAGTGTATCAAACTTGTTATTGTAGATATTGAGGTGATGGGACTTATGACGGTTTTGATGGGAGGCAAACAACATTCTTTTAGTCTTAGTGTAGTTGAGCAAGAGCTTAGACTGAAGGAACCATTTTTCCACAACAGTAAAGTCATCTTGCATGCCTTTTTCCAGCTCTTCATGTATTAATAGTGGGCTTATGGGGTCTCTCAGCATTTGCTCATTGAATGTTAAAGGTGTCAGTAATGTGGTGAAGAGGGCAAAGATCCTCCAAAATTAGGGAAGAAAGGATGTGATGTGATGTGGGTTTTCTCCAAGAAACCCACCTCTCCAAGATGGAACATCTGAAACTTAGGAGAAGTTGGGTGGAAGCAGTATACGCTGCATCCCACTCCAGAGAGAAAAAGGTGGGAGTGGCAATCTTAATATGATGAGGTCTCCCACTCTAGACCACCCACACTTATGCAGGTTCCACCAGCAGGCTAGTAATTGTCTCCAGCGTGCTGGGTGAGAGAACCTTACACTTTGTTGCCATGTACGCATCCACCCTAGTTCCTCCATCCTTCTTGCACAGTGTCTTGTTTGGGAGGGGACTGGAACTGTGTGGCAAACCCACATGGAGCTTGCTCCAAATAACTTAAAATCTTACTGGCGGAAGGTGGCTGGTGTGACATATGGAGATTACATCACCCGAGTACAAGGGACTATACCTTCTACTCCACTCCTAATGCCTCTTACTACCATTTAGGCAGATTCTATACCCAGAAGCAATGGGCTTTTGCAATAACTGAGGCTGCTATAAATTCTCTTAGTATTTCAGACTCTAGGACCTACAGAGAATAAAAAAATATGGTGGTGGAATGCAGGGCTACTAAAGGATAAGATAGTTAATTTATTAATTAAATAATTTAGTGGGGGCGCTAATGAGCACTGACTAGAGAGGACACACTCTTCCTTACCTCCGCCATTAAAGTTAAAATTTAGCATTTAAATAAAGTATTTGAGCACAAGAACTCCACTACATGACAGCTAAGACCCTGCTGAAGCTGGATGAGTACCTGATCGCAGACAAAACAACCCAGAATGCATCAAAATCCGCAAACAAAAAACTGGGCCCAAGTGAGACGTCGGGCGGTGGCGGGCCGGGTACTATCTCGCTGTCAGCCTCTGAGATAGCAGTCCTAAGTCGAGCAGTAGGAGAGCAAGTGTTACAGGGCCTGGGCCCACGCCTGGACACATTCGAGGAGAAGATCAGCACACTCACCTCTGAATTGAGCGTCCATTCAGGCCAGCTAGCTGAAGTTGAGCAATGGGTCTCAAATCTGGAAGATACCACACAACAAGTCCCAGTTAAAATAGCAGCGCTGGAACGAGAACTTGAGAGCCTCCAAGATGTGGTTGATTATCAGGAAAACTACAATAGACGTAGCAACCTGAGGCTGCGTGGGTTACCAGAGGGCAAGGAAGGCAGAAGTGCCCTGGAATTCTCCGAAGTAATACTCCCTAAATTGCTGGATCTGAATGTTAAAAAAGGACGCCCGAAGCTGGAGCCACGCTCACACAGCGCTGGCCCCATGTCTACTAGAGGATCAGCCGCCGAGGCAAATCATCTTTCGCCTCCACAGTTTCAAAGATAGGCAAGATTTCATGATGACCTATAGGGCAAAGAAGGATCTCATTTTTGAAGTGGCTAAACTTACATTACACCAAGACCTATCCCACAGGGTACAGAAGAAACGACAACTATTTAATACCACCATGAATATGCTGAGGGAACGTGGCATCAAATTTTATATGGCATACCCAGCTACAGTGCGAGTAAAATCAGAAGGGGCAAGCTTTTCCTTTTGGGAGCCAGACAGACTCAAAGACTTTATTGCATCATGGGACAAGAAAAACATGGTGAAATAACTGTCCTGAAGTGAGTCCTGCAGAATTTATCCATACAGGTACTGTTTACCCCTTGTGAAGCCCGACGTTGGGGCCCTGCCTGGGCCACAGCCTACTAACTTTCTGTGAGCTGGTCACCTCATACAGGGGTATGGCCCTTGGCCTAATATGCAAAATATCCCTTTCTGGTTCTGAGAGTCCCCTCCAACCTGGCTGAGACTGGTCATATTTTGGACTTTCTCGTCATGCAGGAGACCCAGAATAATTATACTCTGATTATAATGTTGGATTAAGTTTTGATTACTCCACGCGTTTCAGTATGTCTAGAGAAAGGGGAGCTCTCGAGCAAATGCTTAGTCAGGGCATATACATGTTCTATCTAAAATTGTAGTTGAGATGGGGTGAGACCTATTGTGGCGGGGAGGGGGGGCATAACCTGGGCTCCTGGGGCTGTAACGTCTTGAGTGGGGCACCTGGCCACTGGGAGGGGCATTGATATGCTGCGTGCGTTATTGACTTGTGGCAGGCTGCTCCTCTCAGCACTATGCAACTCCCCACTTATGAAATGGGATTTCTCCCACTTGGTTTGGAAAGAGGGATCGGGAGCCATAGAAATAATGATCTGACCAAATGCTTTATTAAAAATACGATTTGTGTGTTGGCGGGGGGGGATTGCATGGGAGGGTGACTGGGATTTCAGAATGAACTGGCCTTCATAGCTACTGGTTCTAAGAGAGTTTAAGCTAGGGGGAATTTCTCTCTGACACACATGCAATCTTTGGGGAAAAAGCAGAGTGAGGGGTGGGGGGGGGGTTGTTGGAGTGAGCTTAACCAGTTATTCACAAGTTTAAGGTTACAGTTCTTTGTATACATTTTCACTATCTTTTTGTTGTTTGACAATCTGTATTCACTGTGATGAAATGTGTGGATCCTGTGTCTGAAAGGCACATAGAGAATTGCATAAGTCAAAAGTGCATTAGAGGAAACTTAGTTAGACCTAATGGCTGATAAAAATTTTGAAGGTAGCCGGCCCGGTGGTGCTGAGGGTTGAGGCGCTGGACGCCACACCACGCCGGCGACCCGGGTTCGGTAGCGGACTTGGGCCACCGGGGGGAGATGGGCTTGAGCGTCCGACAGCTAGCCATCTCCAGGGGGAGGGATGGGATTCATTCCGATGTGGGCTGACCCTTGGCAGAGGCTAGGGGGCATGTCGGCACGTCGGCACCTCAGGGATGTAATTGGCCACAGGCGGAGGTCTGGGGACCAATCAGCTCTCGGGTGAGACATGGGGGGGTAGGGAGTGGCTATGTCGGCGGTAATGCCATGACGTTGGGTGAGCTACCCCCCCCCCCAAAAAAAGGGAAAAACGGCGCATGGTCTCTTAGATGACGGAGCACCGTGGTGGTGACCATGATGGCCCACATGCCTGCCTGATTGCCCGGAATAGGGTCTGACGAAATGATGCAGCATCTGGGTGTTCTGCTGTGCCCCGTACCTGCCTGGGGGACATAGTCAATGCTCCATGGGGACTGACCAGGAGTCGGGTATGCCATGTGTGTGGGGATACCGCACTGTGTCTCTCCTGAAGAAGTGGAGACTGTGCACAAGAGAGGGACGTATAAAGAGCAATTTCAAAAAAAATAAAAAATTTTGAAGATGTAATCATTTCCTGAAATGTTAAGGGGTTTAATAACCCCATTAAGCGCTCCAAAATACTTGCTACTCTTAAAAAAAGAAATCCACAAGTGGCATTGTTACAAGAAACACACCTAACACCAAAGGAGCATGGGAAATTGGTTGGGGGTGGGTGGGAACCTGCTTCGTGGCTTCCTTCTCATCCCACAAGAGGGGAGTAGCAATACCCTTACACAAAAGCTTCCCTCTAGAGGTGACCAAAGTAATAAGGGATAATAAAGAGGGCAGATATATCTTTGTACAAGCACTACTACTACATATATCTTTAAGGGCAAGCTGAAGGGTCAAGAAATCACACTAGCTAGCATATATGCACCTGCAGTCCATGATCCTCTATTTTTTCAATAGCTGCTGGTCATTCTTAGTAGAGAACAATTCCTAGGGCTAATTATGGGAGGGGACTTTAATTGTGTAATGGATTGGGTCATGGACTATTCGGGTAAGGGTTGCAGGCAAAACAGGTCTACTAAAACATGGACGATGGATTTACAAGGCTTAGAATTGGTGGACAGCTGGAGAGCAATGTACTCAGGAGCCAAGGAGTATACTTTCCACTCCGCCCTTCATGATTCGTGGTCCAGGTTAGACTATATTTTTGTCACCAAGAACTTATACACTAGTATTATTTATTTATTTAGTTTTTGTTTACCGGGTGAGTGTACTAGCCATGGAAATGACTATTTTCAGATACGACCCGGGAGGTTACAGACATAAACAGTACAGTACAGGCAGTGGTAGAATGTGACTTCAGACAGTAGCTAGCATGGTACAGTTAAACATAATACAAAAAAATAGTCAGATTACAGCAGTAGGATATGTTAGGGGGGTTTCCCATAGCCCTATAATGATTTCTGACCATGCCATGGTCCAGCTGAGCATGAGAGGAGGGAGGGCAGTGATAGGACTGGGCCAATGGAAATTCCCTTCTTACCTTATGTGCAAAGAGGAATTTCGGAACTACCTAAAGGCCCAGTGAGTGGGAAGAATATTGGGAGTATCAATAAGGCCTCTGATACTTCTATGGAGAGGATCTGGGAAGCTGGAAGGGCCTATATGAGAGGGGCAATAATAAGCTATACCTCCAAAATCAAAAAAGGATGGCGGGAGTGAATTAACAATCTAGAAAAAGGGATCAAAGACCTGGAGTTAAAACTGCTGCGAAGGAATAAAGACACTGATTGATGCCAGCTGAAACTTGCTAGGGAAGCTCTGAAAGAAACCCTGACGGGGGAGATGAAAACAAAATTCATGTTTGCCAGGCAGAGAATATATGAGTGAGGGAATAAACCAGGTCCGCTGTTGGTCAGATTGATGAGGGGAGGACGAGTACCAGGTAAAATTACCGCAATTAGGAATATAACAGTCAAACTAATCAACAATGAAAAAAGATAGCAGTGTTGTGGCATGTCAGTTGAGGGAGGTGGTCAAGAAAGCTGGCTGGTAACAACAGGACATTGTCGAGAGGTGCTCTACAGAGCTCTGTGCGCTGGTCAGTTAAGAGCAGAGACAGGCAGAGGCTTGTTTTAGGTAGTCCCAGAGGGATGACCTGAAGCACCTATGGGAGGGGGCAGCCCGAACATAAGCCGGGAGTAGGTTTCAGGCTCTGTGGGCAAGGGCTGCAAAGGTGCGGTCCCCAGTGAGTGAGCGAGTTTTGGGGACCATGAGAGCCTGGCAGTCGCTAGACCTCAGCTGATAGCCAGAAGGGGCAGGCTTGAGCAGATCGGCAAGTGCTGGGGGGGGGGGGTGGAAGATTGTATGATGTTGTCAGTGAAGTTGCCCATGACAAAGGATCGGTGGTTACTAGGGGAGAGCCACCCCAGCCTGGCATAGAGTTGACAGTGATGGGTGAGACGGGGGGGCAAATAGGGCAAAGCGACATACGTTGTTGTACGTAGAGTCCCATTTTGTGAGCCAGGTTTTTGGGGCGCTCACAAAGGAGGTGAGCCCATAGCAGAGCGTGGGGAGTAGAACCCCTTTTGCAAGGGCAAGTCGGGCAGCTGGGGTGAGGCAGCTTTTTGCCCTGTACGCCAGTCCCAGCTTATTTATTTATTTATTTACGGGATTTACCAGGAAAGCATAGTGAACTAAAAGCTCGATTCCAGATGTTTACAGTTAGTGGCCTTACAGGAGTTCCGTATGTGTAAGGAGAGGTCCAGCTGAGGGTCGAGGGTTACCCCCAGGTAGTCTGAGACTCCAATTAGTCAAGAAACTGTAAGCTTGCAAGGCATGGTGATTTTGAACCACGAATGGACTGGGCACTATTAACAGTGTGATTACAAATGGGGGACATTGTGCCTTTAGAGAGGCGAACATTTAGTTTTAGAACTATTTTATTTGGGGGGGGTGACGGTAATAAGTGTGTGGAGCTTTTGGGAATTATCTGTTTTACATAGACTGGGGATGCTATCCTCCGTACCAGAGTCTGGACATAGCAGTTTTTTTTTTTCTTCTTCCAGGGCCTATATGAGCCGGGGGACAGATTAAACAGGCTTCATAGGGGAGAAGTACGGGATGGCATTATGATCACCTTAAAGGTTTAGTTATCTAGAAATGCAATGCTTTATGATTAGAATGCTCCCCTTCATGAGGTCTTTTACTCTAGGCCCGAACCGGGGTTGCAACAGCCCCCCCAATTCTCATTTCCTGGTTTAACTCCACACTAGACAATAAACTCTGAGGAGTTCGACCCTTCTCCATGTTGCGAGTGGGGAGCTAGTTCTCTCCGCCATATATATTTTGGGAACTAGCTATTCTCCATGATACGTAACCCCATATCAAAACCACTGTGGGATCAGTTCTCTCTTTCATGGTAGGACTGTTCCTAGAGGAGGTGTTCCCCCTCAGGTGGGTCTCAATCCACTGCGGGTGGTTGATGCCCCACTTTCCTGAGGAAAGGAATTTGTGGAAGAACACTTGTATATAGTTATCTCCGAAAAGAGACAGGTTTATGCACAAACATTTTGGTTGCAACAATTTGCGTTAATATTGGTTAATGTTTTGTTACTTTTAAAAATGGATGGTGACACATTTTTGCAAAGGAGTTATGATACCCCTGAAAAAGCTGGGGAGGCTGTTCTTCCCAGAGCTATTACCTATAGAGCTACCACTCAGTCCAGCACTGGGGGTTATGGTCTAATAAGGCCACCGGATGTGAGGTGGGAAGCACAGCATATACTTTTCTTTGGGTTTTTCTGTCCTGGTGAGACTCAGCAGTCTTCTAAGCCTATAGCTACATTGTTTTCTCCATGGGACAATGGTTAATGTTCCTGTTAAAATCTTTTCCCAGAATGTGAATGGCTAGCACTCCCCAGTAAAACTTTACAAGATTATGCAATATTTAGGGAAGCAGAAGGGAGATATATATTTTTTGCAGGAATCTCATCTCTCAGTGTCTGAACTTTCTAAATTACACTGGGGAGGTAGATATTCTATAATAGCTTCTTCTCATCTGAGGGGTCATAAAAGGGGAGTGGTTATTTTAGTTCCATCTTCGACCTCTCTGGAGATGCAAGAAACCTATCTAGACCCCCAGGGTAGATATGTGATCCCTACAAGGTTACTCTATTCTCAAACGGTGACCCTAGTTAATACCTACTTTCCCCCACAGACGTCACTTCCAGTGGTTCGAACCTTCGTACAGAGGGTGATGGAGAGGCTCAAGGGGATTTTAATTATGGGCGGGAATTTTAATGTCCCCTTCCACTCTCACCTCGATTCCTAGATTGCCTAGTTTTTTACCGGCATGTCGTACAGTGACAGAAGGCGAGACTCCTCCACCCTCCTGGAGCTATACGGTCCTATCTCCTCTGCTAAAGCCCGGAAAAAATCCCATCCTCCCATTGTTGTACCGTCCCATCTCCATTTTAAACGTGGACTACAAAATATTCATGGCTGTATGGGCCAAACGGTTAGAACCCATACTAATACAACTTATACATATGGACCAATCAGGATTTATAAAGTCAAGGAGTACATCTGATAATTTACGCCGAACCATGCTCTTACTGGAATATATCCATACCAGAAAGATCCCCTCCACTATAATAAGTTTAAATGCTGACAAAGCGTTCGATAAGGTGAACTGGGACTATTTGTTGACCACCCTTTCTAAATTTTCTTACCTAGACTCTTTTTCTCTCCTGCATGAAAAATATTTACTCCCCTCCCAAGGCCTATATAAGAGTCAATGGCTCCCTGTCGCCGTCCAATAGTAATACAGAGAGAAACGAGATGGGGATGTCCTCTATCCCCACTACTCTTTGCCCTTTATATCGAGCCTTTGGCTGAAGCCATACGTAGGAATGATCTGATCGAGGGAATTCCAGTGGGCCAGCGAGAGCACAAGGCACTTCTGTTTGCCAGCGACGTTCTGTTAACAGTTATTTCACCAGAGACCTCTCTCCCTGCATTGTGTAAAACATTACAGCATTTTAAACTCGTATTGGGATTTTAGTTAAATATAGCAAAAAACAGATCTCCTTTAATTATATTTTTACCCCATCCCCAACTCTTAAAAAAAAAAAAAAAAAATCCCATAAAATGGCACCAAACAAAGTTTAAATACTTGGGAATACATATCCCAAAGAGTTTAGATAATCTGGAATTGTTAAACTATGAACCTTTGTCTACCCAGATCCAATCTGATCTGGTCTGCTGGTCCAAATTACCACTAAATTTTTTTTCAAAGGATTGAAACCATTCGTATGATAATATTGCCTAAACTATTATATCTATTTCAAAATATCCCCTCCTTTCCATCTAAATTTTATTTCCAATCATGGGACAAAATTATATCAGACTTTATTTGGAATGACCAGCGGCCAAGAATCCGAATGTCATTACTACAGCTCCCACTTTCTCTTGGCGGTGCCAGTCTACCAAATTTGAAATGTTATGCCTTGGCAGCATTTTTCAAAATACTGTTTTTATGGTTGTCTCCAACTTATGAGGCACCCTGGAAAGACTTAGAATTTGCAATTAATGATCGTTACGATATTACTAAAATAACTTTTTCTATACCAGCCAGGAAACCACCCATGAAGGAATATACGTCGTTTACTGCTCAAATTTTGAAATTATGGTATAAGTTAAAAATACACAAAGGTTTTAGAGCACTTTCATTTTTTCATACACACAATTTGGGAGATGATAGATTTTTTTCCATCCTCCACAGATCATACCTTCTCAAGATGGAGGAGAATAGGTCTGCAATTTTTCAGGCAATTCCTCTCCCAGACTGGTAGCATTCCATTTGAAATCCTCAAAGTAACCTATGATTTGGCGGATACTAATATTTATAGATACACCCAAGTTAAAAACTATATTTTACGACAGAGAAGTGTTGGTGGGGTTGCCAGACCCCATTCCAATGGCTTGGAGGTACCTCGAGGATCATATAAATGGGCACTTATGGGGCCACCAAGTGGGAAATATCTATAAAATTCTTAGAGAAGGGATGGGTGACGCTTCACTTTCAATTTTACATAGCTGGGGTAAGGATTGAGAATCAGACATTCCTGAACAGGACTGGTTGCAGGCATCTCCTCTGGCCTTTAAGTAACCTGCTCTATTAAATGGCGTGAATTTGCTTGGAAATGTCTAGCAATTTTTTTCATGCAACGGCAGTTCTTGCTAAATATTTACCTGCCCAGTATGGCAGATGCTGGAGGATATGTACATGTTTACATGCTGACTTGAGCCATGTCTTTTGGACATGCCCTCAATTAACTCCGTATAGGAGAGCAGGTCGAACTTACGGCCAAACATGTTCTTTTAAGTATATTTCCTCCTCATAGACCCTCCTGGTATCGAACTTTACTACCCAACTATATTTTAGCTGCAAAAAAGTCTATCTCTAGACGGTGGGGATCTACTATTATTCCTACTTTGGGAGATTGGAGGGAGGTGGCTTCAGACATTTATTATATGGAATCCCTTACGGCGAAACTCCCACAATAAATACCCAGTATTCGAGATACTGTGGAGAGAGCTAGGGTAATGTACCTCTCTAGTCACGACCCAGGTTTTGTCCCCTAAGCCTCTCCTCACCATAATAACCCCTCTGAAGCTGGGAGAGGGTTGTGATCCCATGGCACCATTTGAATGCAGCCTTCACTTCTGATTTGATAAATATTTCAGTTCATGGAATAAATTTGATTAATCTTGAATGTATTAGGGGTTGATTACTTGATATGTCAACAATTCAGTCATTGTATAAAAGAAGACTCAGACACAGATTGGAGTAAATTAAGACTTTATTGTTAAATAAGCTTTATACCAAAAAGCAAATAATCATTGTACCAACTATATTAGAAGATGACTGTAATACATGTCTTTCACATCTGCCTTAAAAAAAAGAAATTATAAAAAAAAAAAAGGAAAAAGTTTGCACTGTCACCCATAAGCACGATGAAACACCAGATACTTGGAGGGAAGTAATAACAGCAGTTGTCCCGCAAACCAGGAAAAGACGCATCCCAGTGCGGAGGATAATAGGCCAATTTCACTCCTTAACTAAAATGCAAAAATATTTACTGAAGCTATTGCCAACAGATTGCAGATGGTGGCCACTCATTTGGTTCACCCTGACCAGAATGGTTTCATATCCGGTCGACACTTTCAAGATAATGTTAGGAGACTTTTACATTGAAACAGAAACATAGATGTTGATGGCAGATAAGGACTGCTTGGCCCACCTAGTCTGCCTGTTTTTCCCTACCTACTATAACACCGCAGACACTACTTGATCTCTGGCTTTAACCCCCCCCCCTTCCATACCTCTAAAGTTCCCTTATGCCTATCCCATGCATTCTTGAAACCCGTTACTGTTTTTGCCCCCACCACCTCCACTGGGAGGCTGTTCCAGGCGTCCACCACTCTTTCTGTGAAGAAGTACTTCCTCACATCTCCCCTGAGTCTTCCCTCTCTAGTTTCATAGCATGTCCCCCTTGTTTTGAGCATCTTTTGTTTCCTGAAACCTGCTTCCCTCTTGAACTTCATTTATACCTGTGAGGTATTTGAATGTTTCTATCATATCCCTCCTTCTTCTTTCTTTCCTCCAAGGTGTACATATTGAGGTCCTTCAGTCTGTCCTCGTAGGGCTTGTGATGCAGACCCTGTGCACCATTTTGGTTTCCCTCCTCTGGACCACCTGTACCCTATCTATGTCCTTTCGGAGATGTGGTCTCTAGAATGAGACACACAGTACTCTAGGTGAGGTTTCACCAGGGATCTATACAGCGGCAACACCACCTCTCTTTTTCTGCTGGTGATACTCCTCCCTATGCAGCCTAGCATCCCACTAGCTCTCCCCAGTGCCTTGCCTGGCCATCTTTAGGTCATCAGATATGATTTTCCCAGGTCCCTTTCCTGTTTGGTGGTGGTTGATACTACCCCCCCCCCCATTTTGTACTGTGCCCCCGGGTTTCTATACCCCAAGTGCACGAGTTTGCACTTCTTAGCATTGAAATGCAGCTGCCACACCCTTGATCCCTCCTCCAACTTTCCTAAATCACTATTCATTTTTTTCCACACACACACCCAGAGTGTCTACCCTATTACATATTTTAGTGTCGTCTGCAAAGAGGCATACCTTCCCTTCTAGTCCCTCTGCAATGTCGCTAATAAAGACATTAAAAAGGGACCGGTCCCAGTACTGATCCTTGTGGCACCCCGCTTGTCACCCTCCCTTACTTGGAGTGAACTCTGTTACCACTTACCATCTGAGGACCCACTTCTAGGCTTCTTAGCTCGTTTACCAATCTCCTATGTGGAATGGTGTCAAATGCCTTACTGAAATCTAGGTAAGCCACATCCACCGCTCCACCCTGATACAATTCCCTGGTCACCTAGTCAAAGAAATCTATCAGATTTGTTTGACATGATCTCCCTCCAGTGAATCCATGCTGCCTTGGATCCTGAAGGCCACTGGATTCTAGATATTCCACAATCCTCTCCTTCAGTACTGATTCCATTACTTTCCCCATCACCGAAGTCAAGCTGACTGGCCTGTAGTTGCCAACCTCCTCTTTGCTTCCACTTTTGTGAAGTGGAACTACATCTGCCCTCCTCCAGTCCTCCGGAACCACTCCCATCTCCAGTGAGTGCGTGAACAGGGCTGTCAGAGGTGCAGCCAGCACCTCCCTGAACTCCCTCAATATCCTAGGATGCACCACTTCTGGCCCCATTGCCTTGTCCACGTTCAGATTTGTGAGTTTCCTTAGAACCTTTTCCTGTGCAAATGGACTGGTGTCTCCTCCGTCTGCACCTTTGTGCTCCTAATTGCTTTCTCTGCCTCCCTCTGTTCCTCCTGATACACCTCTCTGTCTTTCTCTCTCTGTGTGTTTCCTTATACTTCCTGAATGCTAGCTTTTTTACCTTCCCGACCACCTCTCTTGAGAACCATAGCTGTCTCTTTTTTCTCCTGCTGTTGCTTACTTGTCTGATGCAGAGGTGTGTTGCCTTCTCTATCCCTCCTTTCAGTTTTGCCCACTGTTCCTCCACTCCCCCCCTCCCCGGTCATTCCC
Source organism: Neoceratodus forsteri (assembly GCA_016271365.2). Classification (NCBI taxonomy): domain Eukaryota; kingdom Metazoa; phylum Chordata; order Ceratodontiformes; family Ceratodontidae; genus Neoceratodus; species Neoceratodus forsteri. The sequence continues at coordinate 879,897,688 of CM057455.1, read as the reverse complement.
CCTGCCAGGGCATCCCTGAGGCATTCCCCCATCTTTTTAAATCAGCTCTCCTGAAGTCCAGGACCCTCGTCTTTGTGTTGTTTGATCCTGCCGCAGTACTTACATTGAACCACACTGTACGGTGATCACTGGTCCCCAGGTGGCCATCCACTGTGATGTCTGCAGCAGTGTCCCCATTGGTGAGTACAAGGTCCAGTACTGCCCCCTCACAAGTTGGCTATTTTACTAGTTGTCTGAGGAATGTCCCCTGCAGGGAGTCCAGGATGTCCGTGCTCCTAGCTGTAGCTGAGATGCTTCATCAGGCAGATTGAAGTACCTCACCAGCAGCACTTCTTCCTTGTTTGTCATTTTTTAGATGGCTTCTGTTGGAGATCTGCAAATCACTCCAGTACGAATAGCAGCTCCCTTCCCTGTTTCTAGGGTGACCCACAGTACCTCCACCTCTTCCTGATTTTGCTGCATCTCTGTAGCCTTTAGCTATCCCTTACAAAGAGCCCCCCGTCCTTTCTGAGCAGAGTGTAGCCTGCTATGGCTATATCCCAGTCATGGTTGTCATTGCACCATGACTCAGTAATGGTGACAATGTCCAGGTCTGCCTCTGTCATGATGGCCTCTAGGTCCAGGATTTTGTTTCCCAGACTTTGAGCATTTCCACACATGGCAATCCAGAATGTGCTACCACCCTGTTTGTCATCATCCCCTGTCCCCTTTTGCCATCTCTCCTTTCCTCCTCTGCTGTCAGTCCCATCTTTCTTCCCTTCTACCACTTTTCCTATTTTGTTGAGTACCCTTGAGGATTTCTTTCCCTTCTGTCTCTCTCTACTGCCTATTTCAGTTTGGGGGGGACAATTTATGTCTCTCTGTTTCCTTCTACCACCCCCTCGGCTAGTTTAAATGCTCGTCAGTGTAACATCTAAACTGTTCATTGAGGACTGTGGTTCCCCTCCTGGATGGATGCAGGCCATCTCCTCTGTATAGGCCTCTGTCCCTCCAGTTGGGACCCCAATCCACAGTGTAGCTGAACTCTTCCTCTTTTTCACCAGTCCTTCAACCATGTGTTGAAGCTCCTGGAACAGAGTACCCTATCCTTCCCCCTGTCTTAGATAGGTAGCACCTCAGAAAAGGCCACTGAGTGTGCTACCCGCATAGGACCCCCTCCCCAATTCCCTAAAATCTTCCTATACTATCCTAGCCTCATCCCTAGCCAGGTCATTGGTCCTGAGGTGGACCATGACATCCAGCTCTTGCCCCGTCCTACTTTTCTAGTGATCCTCAGGATCTGCTCCCTATCCCTCCGAGCCGTGGTGCCGGATTGGCACCTAACCTCCGTCTCTCTTCCTATCCCCAAATCTGTCCCCTTAATAAATGTAATTACATTCAATGCGGAGTTACCCCGGTGGGGGGGGGGTGTAGGGCAATAATTATGGTAGATGCAGAGAAAGTGTTCTACCATGTAAACTGGCAATATCTGGAGGCCACTCTAAAGAAATGTGAGTTTGGGGAAGAATTTATGGCATGGATTTGGGGACTATGTAACAACATGGGGGCTAGAGTGTGGGTTAATGGAACCCTATCAGATAGGGTGAGTATCCAGAGGGGAACTCGACAAGGGTTGCCTGCTCTCCCCACTCTGTCGCGTTTTTAGAACCATTAGTAGAATATATTAGAAGCATGAAAAATCTCTGGGATCAGAGTGGATGGGGGGGGGAGTGCATATCTCATTATACGCAGACAATAAATTGCCATATGTCAGTGATCCGAAACAGAATATATCCCAGGTTTTGGTCATTCTTAGAAAATTCAGTGCAACCTCTGGCTTTAAAATTAATGAAGAGAAATGGGACACTATGCTCCTGTGAACCTCCCTAACATCACAAATTAAAGTGTTTTTCTGCCTTAAATGGACCACCAAGGGATTTTGCTGTTTGGACATCTGGATAACCCCAGACACTACCATGCTACTTCAGAACAGTCACCTCAAGATAATAAAAGAATTACAGTCTGATTGTAAGCGGTGGAGGGAACTACCTCTGATGGTGGGGGGAGGGGTCAAAACGGTGAGAATGAATATTCTGCTCTGTTTAAACTTCCTCTTTGCCACGATATCAGTTCCGGTCCTAGACTTGAAACCATATTACTGGGCAGCCCAACTGCAAAATTGCATGAGGGTGGGGAGTGCGAGTGAGATCCCTTAGTGGGTTCAGCTGGAGCAGGCTGGTATAGGTCACTTGCAGTTAGCTGACACTCCCTTTATGGCATTTGAACCCCTAGCCAATCTCTGATAACCAACCCCTAGGCAAAATTTCAAGTTGGAATACGGGGGCAGATATGCAAGTGGTGGAACGTGGACCTAGGTATTAGTAGACTCACACCACTGAAAGCCTGTCTGGACTTCTTCCCTGTGTTTAATGATCCCGGTTTTGCCTGGTTGCAGAGGAAAGGTTTGATGGAGGTGGGGCAGATGCTGGACAATTCATGGGTTAAGCCCTTTCAATGAGCTTGTGACAAATTTGTCCTGAGGTGACAGGACTAATTTTGATATCTACAGATAAGACACTGTCTAATGTCAGAACCGAGGAGGGATGCCCTGACCAGGGAGGATAACATTTTAAGAAAGACTTTGAAAGACATAATGACCCAGGGACACCTTAGAAAGCTGATTTTTACTTTGTATTCAGTGTTGCAGGGGCTAGAAGGGGATCACACTGTCCAAATAAAGGAGCAGTGAATTGAAGAGGGGGCTAGGTTATTAGTGACAAGTGGTGGGACATCATATGGACCACAGAGCTACAGCATCACCCGATTGGTGTGAATTTAGCTAGCAGGTGAACATAAGGTACTTTAGAACCCTGGTAATTACTAAGCTTTATGGCACCTATTGATCTGGCAGGTGCTGGAGAGGATGTGGTGGTCTAGGTCACCATACACATATATTCTGGACCTGTCCAGAGATTGTGCAATACTGGCAAGAGGTGAGTAATATTATTTTTACAGTTATTCTTTTTATTAAAGTATTTGTAAAGGTAAACAGAACATCTTCCAGTTACATGAACTGACATCTGTACATAGCAGAGAAAACAGCATATTAGCTGGCACAAAGATTTGGGTAAAACAGACTATAAAAATTGTATATTATAATTTATATGGTGAAAATACATTGTTATATTGAATGTGGTTATGTATTAGATATTCAAGGATGGTAAGAAGAAAAGTTAGAGTTAAAGCTAGTCAATATATATGGACTTAGATAAACATTATTGCAGTCCTAATATACTATAGTGCTGTAACTCTTATATGTGAAATAGAAGATTTGTGGAATATAACAAATATTAGGCAGATTTAACAAGAAAGGGAAAGGAAGAAAACAAGAGAAGAGAAATGAGACATCAACTAGGAGAGAGAGAATAGCAATGACAATTTATGATAGAAGATGAATAAGGAGTAGCAATATATGTCAATCCATACCTAGTTACCAGAAGTTTTAGAAGCTTCTAGGCGAGTAATATTATTGGGAAGATATGTGAAATTACCCCACCACTATCCCTCAAACACCTGGTATTGGGCCTGCAGACCTTAGAGAGAAAAATAAAACTTGTATAGCATTCTCATCATAGCAGCCCTTAAGGCAGTCATAGAATCATAGAACTTGCTGGCAGATGGGGACCATGTGATCCATGTAGTTTGCCCGTGGTTTCCTACCCCCCACCCCACTTAGGTTTCTATATACTGCTTGACTGCTTGAGTATTCCACAATGTCTGTCACATGCTCTTTTGAATTCACCTACCGTCTTTGCCCCTACTATCCCTTCTGGTAGCCTATTCCAAGGTTTGACCACATACTCCGTGAAGAACTTCCTCATGTTGGTCCTGAACCCCCCTCCTTTAAGGCGATGGTCATGCCCCCGTGTTCTGTTATAATCATTCACCTGAAAGTGGGTTTGCACCTGCACCTTGTTTTTTCCCCTTTAGATATTTAAATGTCTTTATCATATGTCTCTTATCATATCTCCCTGAATCTTGCGCTGCTCTAGGGAGTATCGGTTGAGTTCACAAAGTTTTGCCTTATATGGTTTAAAACCCAATGATGGCTAACAGCCACACTCCCAGATATAGCAAGTTGGTTACATAACTGTACAGCAATTGAAGAAATGGAAAAAGTTGTCACTGGGGTAAGACATAAGGTGGAGAAGCACACCAGCCACTGGTATCCTTTCATCAGTTACATGGCTAATAAAGAAGGGATTGATATTTTGGAAGCCTTGGCTTACTCGGCCTAGTCAACGATGGCGGGGGAGGGGGAGGCCTTACGGGGGATGGCTAAACTACATGCCCACTGTCCGCAAGGTAGATATGTCCCATTAGGGCTTTTGAAGTAAGGGAGAGATAACCTGGGTGCGATATGCTAGGACACCCACAGCACAGGACACATTTAATGCTGACTGGGGATACTATGCTGTTTCCTATACCAACACTAGAAGAACACCTCATATGGTATTTTGCTGTTTTGTTACCTGACACCCCACTGTTATGAATGTCTTATTGTCTTTTTGTTGGTATGTTTAATTTGGTACTTAGGTACTGTCTTGTTTTAAAGTGGATGAATGTATTATTTTAGTATCATGTTGTCTCTCTGTAAATGTTGGTTATGACAAGAGAAACCTTCAATAAGTTTTGATCTCAAAAACAAACAAAAAAGAATTAACACCGGAATGAAGGTGACAATGCCTAATTATACCAGAACCGTGCTTGTGGTCTTTGACTTGTCCAGTTCTGGAGGCTGCATCTCTGTAAGGTCGTAGACAGGGTGGAGGCAGTTCAAAGGAGAGCAACAAAGATGGTGTAAGGCCTGCACCAAAAGTCATACGAAGAGAGACTGAGAGACCTCAATATGTATACCCTGCAAGAGAGGAGAGATGGGAGATATGATAGAAACCTACAAATATCTAAAAGGCATAAATAGGGTACTGTAGGGCAGCATTTTTAAGAAAAGGAGATGTCCAGGAACAAAGGGGCATGACATGAGGTTGGACGGGGGGTAGACTAAGGGGTAGCGTGAGGAAGTATTTCTTCATAGAAAGGGTGGTGGATGCATGGAATAGACTCCCAGCAGAGGTGGTGGGGACAAACACAGTGGGAGAATTCAAAAAGGCATAGGGGAAACCTAGCAATAGGAATGAGGAGGTAAAGCCAGAGATCAAGTAGGGTCTGCAGCTTTTACAGTAGGCAGGGAAAATGGGCAGACTAGATGGGCCTTGCGGTTCTTATCTGCCATTAATTTCTATGTTTCTATGACTAGGGAAATAGTTTAGTAGGCGGTATGCTTGTTTTCACCTCTCCACTATGACAACGAGCAGATTCGCTTGGCCTGGTCTCAGCTTCATTACCTATTCGCGGAAGAAACAATTTGATGGAGTTAGGCAGCAGCTGTTCACCAAGTAGTACTGTACACTAATTTTTATGGCTGTGGGCGGAGCTTACAGCCATCCTGCTTTCGTGTGAAAAAAGGTGTTTCCGTGGAACACATCTTTTAGGAGTTTTCAGTGTATCCTTCCATTCTGCAAATCTCTATGGCAGTTAAAGAAATACTCCCTTCTTTCTGCTAAACTACTATTGCATTTCAGACAGCCTGCTTTGTGAAGTTACTATGCTGAGACCAACATATGGTTTATATCTTGTCATGCCTAATTTAACAGTAGATCATGAGTTATACCTTTGAAGTTGGTTGGCTGGAGGAGTGTTTTATGACCATAATTAGTCAGTTGCTAGTTCTTCTTAACAGCCTTCAAAACAGTCCAGGGAGGGGTTTAAAAGGAAGCACTGTTCTTTTATGGAGCAACACTGGTAAAACTGAACATATATTACTAATCTTGAACACTAATTTGAAACAAAATACTGTTTTTAAACACAAAAAGGCAAGAAAAAAGCCAGCTTGTCGGCACAGCGGTTGGATTTCCGCTTGCAACGTCAGCGACCCGGGTTTGGGAACGAGCTCTGGTCGCTGGAGGGCCGGCCGGGGGGAGGCAGCTTGAGCATCCCACAACTGCTCGCTGCCTTCTGGGAGGGAAGGAGCTGCGACCCAGTGTTGAAGCGACCACTGGTGGAGGCCAGGGGTAGAGCAACACGTCAGGGTCATTTGGGGTTGTGCGTGATAGACGTCGGCTCTTGCCTTGACGTCCAGATGTCACGCATCTTAAGAAAGCCAGGAAAATCGCTCGCTGGCCTCCGGATGACGGCTCTCTGTTCCCTGAGGGCCTCCAGTGCCTTCCCAGGGCCTCCTGTTCCTCGGCAGCATCCCTGGGCCCTAGAGAGTATGTGCTGGGGTCATCCTTCTCCCCCAGTGCCTTCCCCCTCGGAAGAGGGGGACCCGGCCGGCGAAGGGATACGCTGGGATATCCCGGGAGTCGGCTGCAATACAAGGATCAGAGGAGGGCTGGGAAAGGACAGTAGGTGCTGAGGGGAACTTGGTAGAGCCCGAGGGAGTGGCAGACCAGCGGGCACGGGGGCGGAAAAATAGATTACACAAAAAAAAAAAGGCAAGAAAAAGACTGTATAAAAGATGTACACATAATTGCAAATTGTCCCCCCCCCCCCTTACTTCTCTAAGCAAGCTTAAAATGTTGGTGGAAGAGGTTAGCTAAACAAAGATGGTCTCACAGGACCACAAGGAAAAGGACTTTAGGCTGACTTAACCGTTTGAGAACAGCACATTGTTAACAGGTAACTGTCTTCATTTTCATTTGCTTTCTCAACTGTTAACCTGTGTTTCTTTTTAAATAAATATTTCCCCTTCGGCAATATGTTTTTCTAAAGTTGAATGAATCAGAACCCAAAAAATGCAACTAGGAATGGTGCATTACTAAATAAATACACTTACTGAAAGGGTATTTTTCTGACACCTCCAACATGGTTTTTGCTGTATTAAAAAGCCAAATGGTTGGTACAGAAAATGAGATCCAGTGATGGTTTAATTTTGATATAGATGTAAAAAATGCCTTTGTGAAACAGGGAAATTGTCACCTTTTTAAGACCTTGTAATCACATTTGCAACACTTAATGTTATACACAATCCGATGCACTTATTTTCATTCAAATGGGGCTGCCTCCAATATCACTTTATTTGCATCTTTCTTATGCATACCAGCTTCCTGATATAACCCCAGCAGATATATGGAAAGGAAAAGGGGAAATTGTTTAACCAGGAAAGGCACACTAAGCCAGAGTTTGTTTCCAGGTGTGACCTGGGAGCACAGGGAAGTTAGGTGACTTGCTCAGGGTCACACAGTATGGAAGTGGAGGCTGATGGGATTTAAACCCAACTCTCCAAGTTTGCAGCTCGGTGCTCTTAACCACAGTACTATACTGCCTATTTGTATAGACAATATACATTTTCTGTTTTGGTTCAGACATGTATCCACTACATACAGCAACAGCATTTCTCTTGCAAAAAATTATTTTTCTTCAATTCACTATTACACTACATTATGTCCTGAACGTCCAAGCAAGAGCTGTTATTTATAACCAAACTTAATTTAGTAAGCCAATGTACAGTAAAGGGGGGGAAGGGAACTTGTTTAACCAGGAAAGGCACACTAATCCAGAGCTTGTTTCCAGGTACGACCTGGGAGCACAAGGAAGTTACGTGACTTGATCAGGGTCACACAGTATGCAAGTGGGAGCTGATGGGAATCAAACCCATGTCTCTAGCTTTGTAGATAAGTGCGCTTAACCACTACGTTATACTGCTTCCTCATAAGAAAAATACAGTCTTTCTGTCTGAATCTAAAATAAGTCACATTTGTTATAACAAAAGTAGTACGATGATGTAAACATGCCCCTCCAACAATGTCATGTTGTGCAGTTGCTCGTAAGATTTAGGATAGCCTACTGTATTAATTTTCACTAAGTCTGGACTAGGGGCACCATGACAGTTTCACACCTCAGAGTAAAAGTTCAAAGCATAGCTCATATTTGCTAAACACATTTGTGTGTGTGTGTACAGACAGACAGAGACATATTGTTCAGTTTTAGATGCACCGCCCTGTTTTCAGTGAAGTAATGCTTCTTATGTTAATAACACATGAATGGTAATAATTTCAAATTTTCAAAGTCTGGTACTTCCCATTTCTGCATATTTTTTTCCGTAAAATTATTGTTAGGGATTTGTTCACTTAAAGCAGCAGTATTTGTTAATCAACATCAAATTTTATGTTTTAGCAAAAGATGCATCATATTCATAATCGGTATATTTCTATCTCACATACGTAAAATCAGATTTTATAACTATACAGTATTTGCAATTAATGACTCAATACATTAGAATGGCTGCCACTGGCAATACTTAATCTCTGTGGTTGAAAGTATCTTATACTGTTGTATTATGGTGTATATCAAAAAATGGTTTGTAAAAAATGCTCTTTACACCCTAACAAATGTCCTTCCAATTTTCAGCACCCCCATCTATTTCAGTCTTCTGGCACCCCTGTCTGCGAGCATTGCCATCTATCAGAGATGCTCTTCCAACTTGGAATTTCCTTGGTCAGCAATGGGTAGACTGGATTACATTCTGAGATACAGCACAGAGCAAGATGAATTATACTAAAATGTTTAGTGACTACAGTGTACAATCAGAGATTGTCTTCATCTCAGTTAGACTGCTGGAAGCCGTGCAAAGATAACAAAAAAACAAGCATTTGTCAATGCTAAAGGTTTCCTTGCATGGTGTATGTGGGATGGCATTCAGCAGCGCTCATGGCGCTCATTACTTGGAGCTTCTTCAAACTCGCCACAGCCATATCGGCTCCGACTAGAGTTTGTTATTGCCAGCACTGACTCGAGGGAAGCAGTTAAATGGACTTCAAAAATGGCGAGAAAGAGAAAAATTATGAGGCTTCCTTACAGGACGGTGACTGAACCGCAAAAGGGCTCCAAGTCTAATTACTTTATCTGGCCCGATGGTGCTGAGGGTTGAGGCGCTGGAAGCCACACCTCGCACCATGCCGGTGACCCGGGTTCAGGAACAAGCCCGGGCCATCAGGGGTTGGCAGGGGAGGGAGAGGATCAAGCATCCTGAGGACGGCCCTCCTCTCCCGAGAGGGAGGGGGGGCACCAGGTCAGTGCTTGACTGGCCTCCAGCAGAAGCTGAGGCACAGCAAGTACAGAGCACACAAAGAAAGGGTTGGGGAGTGGTGGACGTCTGTGGAAACGCCTTGACATTGGGCGCATGCCACTCCCTTAGAACAGGGGAAAATAATGCAGAAGCGCCGACGGGAAGGAATGCCAGCACAGACCCTAATTGCTCCTGCCTGCCTGACCACCGGAGGGGACGCAACGAAACAAGAATTGTCTCTGGGTGTAAGGGCCCCACTTTGTACCTGCCTAGGGGGTATAGCCATGGCTTCATGGGGGTCCACCAGGGAATCGGGTAAGGCAGTGAAGTGGGGCTGGTGCTTAGATGTCTCCTGACAGAGCGGGGCTCCGGCACTTAGGGAGGATAAAAAGAGATTTCAAAAAAACGGTGGTATCTGTAAAATGGGCACATGCCCATTTCTTGCTTATGGACATCTTTGCTACTTCCCACCAAGGAGTTTAATGGACAAGAGCTGTTGTGCACGTAGTAGCAGTCAACAGTCAGTGGTGTTGTTACATCCCAGTGAGGTAAACTAGTGTGCCACTAATCAGATGTTGTGGTCAGTCTAATCATTTTATTCTTTTATCAGTTTTTAATCAGTCAAAAACCTAATAGTACCTCTTACTAATGGGCAATAATTTACATGTATTCTAGGTAGGACACTGTGGATTTACAGTATATTCAAGAGGGGAAGGAGTGCCCGGGGTGGGTCAGAAGTTGGTCAACTGGGTGGCAAACTGGTTGACGGGCAGAAAACAGAGAGTGGTGGTAAATGGTATACAGTCAGAAGAGATGCAAGTCATAAGTGGGGTACCTCAGGGATCAGTCCTGGGGCCAGTCCTCTTCAACATCTTCATTAGTGACCTTGCAGATGGACTAGAGGGTAAGGCTTGTCTGTTTGCAGATGACACCAAGATCTGCAACAGAGTAGATGATCCAGATGGGGTGGGCAGAATGAGAAGAGATCTGGATAAACTAGCAAAATGGTCAGAAGAGTGGCAACTGGGATTTAATGCAAAGAAGTGCAAAATCATGCACATAGGGAAGAGAAACCCTGAAGCCACCTATAGTCTGGGAGGGGATTTGCTAGCAGTCACAAAGGAAGAAAGAGACTTGGGCATCATCATCACTGATGACCTGAAATCATCAAGCAGACCTCTAAAGCAGTAGGTAAGGCTAGGGGGGTGTTAGGGTGTATTAGTATGGGTATCACAAGTCGTAAGAGGGAAGTAATAATCCCTCTTTACAAGACACTGGTTAGGCCCCATCTGGAGTACTGCATGCAGTATTGGAGGCCACACCTTCACATGGACATTAACCAAATTGAGGCAGTCCAGAGAAGGGCAACCAAAATGGTGCAGGGACTACATCAGAAGACATATGAGGACAGATTAACTGAGCTCAATATGTATACCCTTGAGCAAAGGAGGGAGAGAGGTGATATGATCGAGGCATTCAAACACCTTAAGGGCATTAACAAGGTGAAAGATTCTAACATGTTAAATATAAGAAAATAGCAGGACAAGAGGACACAGCATGAGATTAGAGGGGGCCAATTAAGGGAATGTAGAAAATTCTTTTTCACAGAAAGGGTGGTGGATGCATGGAATGGCTTACCACAAGAAGTGGTGGCTATGAATACAGTGCAGGGCTTCAAACAGGCATGGGATAGGCATAAAGGAGCAATACAAATGACTATGAATAGATAGGCCACTGACAGAGCAAAGGCAAATGGCACATTTATAAGGTAGAAAAAGAAATGGGCAGACTGGATGGGCCTTGAGGTCCTTATCTGCCGTCAACTTCTATGTTTCTGTGTTAAGATCCTAATGAAACAAACCTCTGTAATCCAGACGTTTAAAATGGGCTATTAGCAAGTTCCACAAGATGATCTTTCTTTTTAGAAATGTTTATTCTATCTCTGAACCGAGTATCCCACATTTTACTGTTAGTTGACTATTTGTTATTGAATTATAGATATGTAAGGGACACTTTGGAAAAACCCACATGTTGTTGCATTAAATGAGAGAAACATAGAAACATAGACTTTGACGGTAGATAAGGACCACTTGGCCCACCCAGTCTGCCCATTTCCCTACCTACTGGATAAGCTGCAGATTCTAGTTAACCAACAGCCTACTTCCTGCAACCCCCCACTATAATTGCCTTGTGTATGTCCCATGCATTTTTGAATTCCCCCACTGTTTTAGACCCAACGGCCTCCTCAGGAAGGCTGTTCCATGTATCCACCACTCTCTCCGTGAAAAAAAATGTCCTTACATTACCCCTGAGCCGTCCCCCCTCTATCTTTAAATTGTGCCCCCTTGTTCTTACACATCTCTTTTTCTGAAAGATGCTACCCTCCTGGACTTTGTTGATTCCCTTGAGGTACTTGAACGTTTCTATCATGTCCCCCCATCCCTCCTTTCATCAAGAATATACATATTAAGCTCTCTCAGTCCCTCTTCATATGGTTTCTGCTGCAGACCCTGCACCATTTTAGTTGCCCTCCTCTGGACTGCTTCCATCCTGTCTATGTCCTTGCGTAGATGAGGTCTCCAAAACTGCACACAGTACTCCAGATGGGGTCTCACCAACTGTCTGTATAGAGGGATAAACACTTCCCTTTTTCTACTTGTGATGCCCCTTCCTATGCATCCCAGTATCCCCCTGGCTCTCCTTACCGACTTTTCACATTGCTTACCCACCTTTAGGTCATCTGATATGACTACCCCAAGTCCCTTTCCATTTTGTTGTTGTTAGTACCTCCCTGATATTGTGTACTCTTCTCCTGGGTTTTGTTCCCAGGTGCATTACTTGCACTACTTTGCATTGAATCTAAGTTGCCATATGTCTGACCATTCCTCCAACCTTGCCAAGTCCTTCTCATCTTTTCTACCCCCGCTTGTGTATCAACTCTGTTACAGATCTTTGTGTCCTCTGCAAAGAGGCATACCTTTCCCTCCATACCCTCTGCAATGTCACCTATAAAGATGTTAAAGAGGACCGGACCCAGTACTGAGCCCTAAGGTACTCGACTAGTAACCCCCCTTTCTTCGGAATGTGTTCCATTCACTATTACCTTCTGTGTCCTGTTGTGCAGCCAGTTTGCAACCCAGGCTACCACCCTGGGACCCACTCCCAGGCTGGCTAACTTGATTATTAATCTTTAGGTGGGGACTGTGTCAGATGCCTTGCTAAAAGCCTAGGTAGCCATATCCACAGCCCCTCCCAGGTCTATTACTTTGGTCACCCAGTCAAAGAAATCAATTAGATTCGTCTGACATGACCTTCCTGCTGTAAATCCATGCTGCTTTGGGTCCTGTGCCCCTCTGGCCTCTAGGTACTCAACAATTCTTTCTTTCAGAAGTGATTCCATCATTTTCCCTACCACTGAGGTCAAACTTACAGGTCTGTAGTTTCCTGCTTCTGCCTTGCTCCTACTTTTGTGAAGGGGAATCACATCTGCCGTCCTCCAGTCCTTGGGTACCGCCCCATCCTGCCATGATTTGTTAAAAAGCATGGTCAGTGGTGTCACTAGGTCCTCCCTTAGTTCTTTTAGGATTCTGGGGTGAATCCCATCAGCCCCCATTGCTTTGTCCACCTTGAGTTTTAGGAGTTCTTTCAGGACTCTTTCTTCTGTGAATGGACTGGTGTCAGCCCCCCTACCCAGAGTGCTTCTTTTGTCTGGTTTAGGTAACTCCTCCTCATCTTCTTTTGTGAATACTGAGCAAAAGTATTCATTTAGTATCTCTGCCTTTTCACTGTCTCCCTCTGCCCACCTCCCCCCTCCTTTATTAATCTTCACTATTCCTCCCTTAACCTTTCTATGCTCCCTAATGTACCTATAAAAGGTTTTATCCCCCTTCTTAACTGAGTTGGCTATTTTTTCCTCAGTTTGGGCCTTTGCTAGTCTGACTGCCTTCCCCACTTCTTTCTGTTTTAATTGATACAGTTCCCTGTCATGCTCCTTATACTTTTTGAATGCAGCCTTCTTCTCCTTAACCTTAACCTTCCCTGCCACCTCTTTTGAGAACCATAGTGGTTTTTTACTCCGCTTTGTTTTCTTTATTTGTTTCACACAAAGGCTTGTTGCCTCTATGATGGCAGTTTTGATTTTTCTCCATTGTTCTTCCACCCCTCCTTTTTGGTCATTTGCTAGTGCATTTTTCAGGTATTCACCCATTTTGCCAAAGTCAGCCCTTCTAAAGTCCAGTATCCTTGTTTTTGTATGGCTTATCTCCATGGTTGTGCTCATTGTGAAGCACACTGTGCAGTAGTCGCTTGTTCCCAGATGTCTACTGACTTCTAAATTTGTGATCCTCTCTTCATTTGAGAGTACCAGGTCTAGTTGCTCCCTCCCGGTGGGTTCCAACACTAGCTGTCTAAGGCCTGCCCCTGCAGGGCATCGAGAATGACCCTGCTCTTGGATGTGGCTGCAGTATATGTTATCCAGTTAACATCTGGCATATTCAGGTCCCCCAGCAACAGTATCTCCCCTTTTTCAGCCATTTTGAGAATGTCTTCTATCATTTTGTTGTCCATTTCCTCCCTTGAAGCGGGGGTCTGTATACAACCCTGTGCGGATTGTGATGCAGTCCCTGTCTCCAAGATGACCCAGAGTGCCTCTTGTCCTCCCCTTTACTTTTTTAGTTCTGTAGCTTTGATCCCTTCCCTTATGTATAGAGCTACTCCACCTCCTCTTTTACCTTCCCTGTCCCTTCTGTAGATTGTGTACCCTGGTATGTTGACATCCCAGTCATGGTTCTCGGTGTACCATGTTTCCGTGACTGCCACAATATCCAATTGTTCATCTTCCATCAGGGCTGCTAGCTCAGGAAGCTTGTTTCCCAGACTACGGGCATTGGTACTCATTGCCCTCCATTTAATGTTGGCTTTATCCTTTTTTCCGCCATCCCTGCTCTTATTGTCCTTGTTTATTTTTCCATTTACCCCTGTCCTGCCCTGTGTTGAGCTCTGTACCTCAGTGTTTACCTTACTACCTGCCATGTTTTGTGGGGGGAGGCTTGAAATTTCCTGCCTTTTATCAGCGCCTCCCTCCTTGGCTAGTTTAAAAGCTTGCCAAGGAAGCATTTAAACCTATCACCTAGGAGCTTGGTTCCCTTCATGGACAGATGCAGACCATCATGCCAGTATAGACCTTTATCTCTCCAGGTGGCCCCCCCAGTCCCCAATGAAGCCAAAGCCCTGTGCTCTGCACCAGTTTTGCAACCATTCATTAAACTGCATGATATGCAGTACCCTAGCCTCACTCTTGCCATGGACTGGTAGCACCTCTGAGAAGGTTACCGTGCTTGCTACCCGTCTGAAGCCCCTCCCCAACTCCACAAATTCATTCTGCACTGCACTGATCCCATGCCTAGCTAGGTCATTTGTCCCAAGGTGGACTATGATATCTAGTTCCCTCTCCTGTGATGCTGCTTCTGCAATCCTGAGGATTCGCTTCCTGTCCCTCCAAGCCATGGCACCAGGCAGGCATCTTACTTACTTCTCCTGTCCCTTTCCCAGTTTTACCCCCCCTAACAATTGAGTCCCCTATCAGAAGCTGTTTCCTTCCCCTGTGGTGTCCCTTGCCACCCTTTTGTGGGTCTCCCTTGTGGATGTCCTCAGCATTCTTCTGGGTCTCCACTGAGGGTGCCATCATAGAGGAACCTTGCTCTGCCAGAATGGCATATGATTTGTGTAGCGGTACAACTAGGGGGCTTTGCCTCTGTTCCACCACCCGCACCCTCCCAGAACCCACTGTAGTCCAACTGCTCTTCATACTTGGCAACCTCTGAGGCAGTGGTTGTGGCAGTGGTGCTCTTTGGAAGGGGGAGGCCTCAGTCCTTGCTAGTTCAGCCTGGAGGTGGGCAACCTCCTCCCTCAGAGCTGACAGTTGCCTGCAAATAGGACAGCAACGCAGTTTCCAGAATGTCTCCCGGAAAACTGCTGCCCCACAGCCAGTGCACTGCACCACTCCCCACATGTCCCTCTCCCTTATAATATACAATATGTAAGATATATATATATATATATATATAAATTTTTTTATTATTATTATTTGTGGTGTATACCTACCCTTTTTGCACTGTGCTGGGTTATTAAGGATATGACGGTTCTGCCCCAAGACCTGTTGAGGAAGTGATGTCAGAACTGTGGCTATAAAGGAAATGCCACGCCTGGGGTGGGGTATGGGTAGGGTGGGTGGGTAGTCCACAGCCACTGGTGACTGTTAGAAACAATCAAATACACACCTGCTCCACCACCCTGGTGAGTATTGCCCTTTATAGTAATTCAACTAACACCACAATTTACTAGACCACGGCTCCTACACAAACCACTCTACTGAGTCCAGGGATAAAAATGAACTCACTCCTCAGCCAGCAAGACACTTTTAAAATGTTGCAAAAATATCCTTCCAAATCCTAGGTCTCAACCCCAACAATCAAGTAAATTCAGTTGTATCTCACTCCCTCTGGTTATACAATTACTACACTTTTAATGGAATCCTGCAATTCTCTGCTTAATGCCAATAAGGAAAACAAAAATAAAACTTTTTGTAGAAAGCGTAGCTCCCCTTCTTAACAAGTCCCACCAGTTATTATGCCTTACCAGGTTTCCAGGTCCTAAATGGAGTTATAGTTTGTTCTTTGCAGTGTAGCAAAGTTCTCAGCTTCCAACAGACAAATCAAAGTCAGTCTGACTGGCTTCTAACTGTGAAGGATGCCTAAGACAGCACAGTGATGAAACCCCACCCAGAGCCAATTGATTGACTAGTGACACCTGTGATGTAAGCAGGCCTTTCAATGTAGGCACTCTGTTATGTCTGATTCCAATACACAAAATCTTTCAGTGAAACCAGGGATAAAAACTTAACTTCTCAGCCAGGAGGACACTTTTAAAATGTTGCAAAAATATCTTTCCAAATCCTAGGTCTCAACCCCAACAATCAAGCAAATTCAGTTGTATCTCACTCCCTCTGGTTATAAAATTACTACACTTTTAATGGAATCCTGCAATTCTCTGCTTAATGCCAATAAGGAAAAAAAAAAAAGAAACTTTTTGTAGAAAGCGTAGCTCCCCTTCTTAACAAGTCCCACCAGTTATTATGCCTTACCAGGTTTCCAGGTCCTTAATGGAGTTATAGTTTGTTCTTTGCAGTGTAGCAAAGTTCTCAGCTTCCAGCAGACAAATCAAAGTCATACTTATTCTGTTTTGCTAAAATGTACTGTTTGAACTCTGTGAAATGATTCATTTTTTAAAATTTGTATTTTATATGCCAGCCCGCCAGCACTGCCACTTGTGGCACCAGCGACCGGAGTTCTGGAATGAGCCCAGGTTGCTGGAGGGTCAGCCAGGGGTCCGAGGGATGCTCTTCTCCGGGAAGGGAGGATTGCCGCTCCTGCTGCAACACCACCACCTGGGTGCACACGGGTGGAGGTGCAGCAAGGAGTGTCACGTAGGAGGGGAAGATGTCAGCTGGGGTCCGGAGCGGCATCACATCTCTGCATGCGCTCGCCTTCAGGGAGCCCCTTGGCGGCTGACGTTCTTGGGAGGGAAACAGAAAATGCCCCGTTGCTTAGCCTGGCGACAGGACTTTGTGGCAGTAGAGGCGGTCGGACAATGGCGGAGGAGGCCCGACACGTATGGTGATTGGGGGAGTTGCCCTGGTCCCTCCCTTCCCTGCCCAGGGGGCATTGCGCAGGGTGGGGCTGCAGACTGCCGGGCAAGATTAGCACTGGCTGTGGGGTCCCTAGAGAGCCAGGTAAGGTGGCAGAGTGGAAGGGGGCATCAAATATCAATAAAAAAAAACAAAAAAAAACTATTTTATGAGGCCTTGTATCAGACAATACAAAAAATACTACAGGAAAATATTGCAATTAGTAGTAGTAGAGTTTATGTACAGTCGTGGCCAAAAATATTGGCACCCTTGCACTTTTTCAAATAACTCACAATTTCCTCTAAACATAAGTTGAAATTAACAACAGTACAGTATTTGGGCTCCACATTTCTTTGTTTCTCTGTTAATATTACAGAACCTTTGTTTTTGATTCAGAATTTAATATATCCTTTTAAACCAGAAAATGAAAAGAAATGGCATTGACAAAATTATTGACACCCTAGACTTAATATTTGGTAGCACAGCTTTTAGTCAAAATAACTGCAATCAACCGCTTCCTATAGCCATGGATAAGCTTCCTGCACCTCTCTGCTGGCAGTTTGGCCCACTCTTCTTGTGCAAACTGCTCCATTTCTCCCAGATTTGAAGGGGGTGCCTTCTCCCAACTGCTGTTTTCAGATCTCTCCACAGGTTTTCAATGGGATTTAGATCTGGACTCTTTGCTGGCCACTTCAGAACAGTCCAGCGTCTTGTCTTGAACCATTCCTGGGTGCTTTTTGAAGTGTGTTTGGGGTGATTGTCCTGCTGGAAGACCCATGACCTTCGACAGAGACTCAGCTTTCTGACACTGGGTTCAATATTGCGCTCCAAAATGGCCTGGTAATCTCCAGATTTCATGATGCCATGCACATGTTCAAGGCACCCAGTGCCAGAGGCAGCACAGCAACCCCAGAACATCACTGAACCTCCTCCATGTTTGACTGTAGGGAAGGTGTTCTTTTCTTTGAAGGCTTCATTTTGTTTTCTGTAAACATAGAGATGATGTGCTTTACCAGAAAGCTCTAATTTGGTCTCATCTGTCCACAGGACATTCTCCCAGAAGGATTTTGGCTTGTTCAGGTGTGTTTTGGCAAACCCCAGTCAGGCTTTCTTATGTCTCGCTCTCTCAGCAGCGGGGTCCTCCTGGGCCTCCTACCATATAACCCCCTTTCATTGAGTTGGCGACGGATGGTACGAGTTGAAACTGTCGTACCTTGTGTCTGAAGGCCAGCTTGAATCTGTTTTGCAGTTGATCGAGGTGCTTTCTCCACCATTCGAACAATCCTGTGCTGCAATCTTCAATCAAGTTTTCTCTTGCAGCCACATCCAGGGAGGTTGGCTACAGTGCCATGGGCCTTAAACATCCTGATAACATTACGTACGGTGGAAGCAGGAACATCAAGGTCTCTGGAGATTGATTTGTAGCCTTGAGATTGTCCATGCTTGGCTACAATCTTCTGTCTGACCTCCTCAGACAATTCTCTGGCTGTCTTTCTTTTCTCCATGCTCATTGCGGTACACACAGTGACACAAAACAGGAGAATGAGTCCTTTTCTCTATTCAAACTGGTTGAATGAGTGATTTTTATATTGCAGGCCTGCAACTCACCACAGGTGAGTTCAGTTCCAAAGTGAAGGAGAATCACCTGCTTGAAATCTAATTATTTCTAACTACTTCTAAAAGGTGCCAATAATTTTGTCCGGGCCATTTAAGGATTTCTGTGTGGAATAAGCCAAGACTTAGTACATTTTTCTGCTTTTTGTGTTTTATTCCACTGCAAACCAAAGAAATACATATGTGGATACCAAAATATTTTTTAATTTCAGCAATTTTATGGAAGGAATAGTGCATTATTAGAAAAAACTGCAAGGGCACCAATATTTTTGGCCACGACTGTATTTCGGGTGCCCTTCACAATAGGCTCAGGGTGCCCTTATAACAACATAAGCACTGACAGCAATTAGGAAACAGTCACATAAAATTATATAAAATTCATAAATAAAAACCCCTTAAAATCAAATGCAGATTAATTCCCAAGCTGTCTAGCAGTCTCAAGATATATTCCTCAGGTCCAAAGGCTTGTTAAAAAAAGGAAGGTTTTAAGATGTTTTTTTTTTTTTTTAAATAGCTATGGATGAGTGCCTCCCAGAGGAACCCCAGTAGCGAGTTCCAGAGGACCGGGGCTGCTACCTCGAATGTTCAGATTTTAACCTGGCCCTAAGGAACTCCAGGAGGGCCTCTCCAGCTGATCTAAGGGAGCGAGACAGGGTGTAGTGATGCAGAAGTTCCTTCAGGTAGCCTGGACCCAACCCATGTAGGGCCTTCTAGGTCAAAAGACCTACTTTAAAGGTTATGTGCCAGTACACCGGCAGCCAGTGCAGTTTGTGCAGCACCGATGTAATGTGACTGAACAACCAGGCCGCTGCATTCTGCAAAAGCTACAGGCGCTGCATCCCACCTCCTCTGACCCTGAGGTAGAGTGTGTTACAGTAGTCGAGCCTCGAGGTGATGAACACATGTACCAGCATGGCCAGGTCATCAGGGGGAATAAGGGATTTAATTTGGGTGATGTTCCAGAGATGGTAAAAACCAGTCTGGACAACAGCTGACACCTGAGTTTAAAATGTCCTTTTATTATCCAGAACGACGCCCAAATTCTTCACCTTAGGGGAGGCCTCCAGTTTAGTCGGACCAATAAAAACCTCCAACCTATCCCCAGAAGCCCCCACTCCTCCCCTTCGACCTGACAAAATCACCAGCACTTCAGTCTTCCCCAGGTTAAGTCCTAGCTAGTTTGATGACATCCAAGCCCGGATCTCGGCCAAGCAATCATTCAGAACGTCGACCGTGTCAGGTCTCCCAGATGTGAAGGACAGGTAGAACTGAGTATAATCAGCATAGCAATGAAAACTCGGCTCATACTGCCATATGACCTCGCCCAGGGGCAGCATATACACTGCGAACAACATGGGGGAAGGGGACAGAGACTTGGGGAACTCCACAGGGCAGGTCCGTCAGGCTTGAAGAATAATTCCCCAATATCACCCTCTGAGACCTGCCCCAGAGAAAAGACTTGAACCAGCTGATGACCTTGCCGGTGAGTCCTACATGCTCCCTCAGCCTGTCCAACACCCCATGATTCACAGTGTCAAACACTGATGAGAGATTGAGGAGAATGAGAATCGATTGCTCTCCTCTATCCCTCGCCCTGAGTAGGTAATTCGACACCTTAACCAACACGGTCTCTGTGCTGTGCATAGCCCTAAACCCGGACTGGAATGGTTCTTAAATCTGGAAGTCCATGAGGTGACTCTCGAGCTGTTCCATGACCACCTTCTCAGGAACCTTCCCCAAAAAGGGGAGGTTCAAGATAAGTCAGCAATTCGCCAATACATCAGGGTCCAGAGTGTTTTTTTTTTTTTTCAGCAGTGGCTTAACTAGAGCCTGTTTAAGGGACTCTGGAAATACCCTGTCCGACAAGGAACTCCCAACAATCTCGGCAAAAACCGAACCCAGGACCTCGACGCAGGCAAAAAGTAGCCACGCCGGACCCAGGCCAAGGTTGCAGAAAATTAGTTTGAGCCCTGAGATCACTGGACAGAACTGTCCCCAGGGTGACCGAATGCATCCGCCCACCCGGGGTCTGGTACGATTGGAGAATGGTGTTCTGCTTGGAGAGATCCCAGCCCTAATGGAGGACACTCTGTCTAAGAAGAACTGAGCGAACTCATCATACCTGTGAGCTGAAAAAGCTCTTATGGGTTTCAGACAGGCTGGGTGCAATAGCCTGTCTACAACCCAAAAGAGCTGAGCCGGTCAGTTCTTCCCAGCAGCAATCATCCTAGATATAAAAGCTGCCTTTTTGTTGGGTGATTGCATTCACGCATCGTAATGAGCAATCAGAACTAGCCTGTCCTCCTGGGACCTGGTTTTCTTCCAGCACCTCTCCAACCTCCAACCCCTGGTTTTTAGCTTTCTCAGCTCACCATCAAGCCATGGCGAGCCTAGGCACGAAACCAGCAGGCATACACTAATCAGCGCTAGGCAATCCAGGGCATCCACGACAGCCCTATTATGGGCCATCACGGCATTCCCCGGACCATCGGCACAGGCCTCAAGCACAGATGAAACGTCCAGTTCCGCCAACAGTCCCTCTGGTTGTAACCCTTTCAAAGGGCGGAACTGAACCATCTCCACAGGGGAAAGGACATTCAGGGGGCTCTGAAGCTGAACCTGATAGCACAGTGATCTGACCATATGACCAGATCAGTCTCGACAGTATCGGTTTCGAGCTCCAAGGAGAACACCAGGTTAAGCGTGTGCCCAGAACGGTGGGTCCTGGTCATGGTCTGAAGAGTGAGGCCCAGAGCCTCCATATTAGAAAGGAAGTTTCTGGCCACAGATAATGCCTCATCGTCCACCCAGGTGTTGAAGTCTCCGAGAATAAGCCTCTCAGTGACTCCAACACCCTCATACGTGCTGCATTCTTACAATAAAGATGATGTATATTTTTCCCAGCAAGAGGTAAAACATATCTGGGTAAACTACATGGATAATCTTCATATCTGCAAAAAGCTGTTGCTGCCATGAGCTGGAATCCCAGGAGTATTGAAACAACATATTGCATCCTTAGAAGATGCGTAGAGTTCCATTATGTATCAAGAAAGAAAATAGTATAGCACTAAGCAGTTATCTGAGCACTCTCTTAGCAAATACTCTCGGCATCATTCCAGAGCTTTCATCTTACATACGTTTATAGCTAGTATGTTAAGATATAATTACCTAATGTTACCCATAATATTGGGCAGTAAACTATTAAGGACAGTAAATGAACAAAGGACCAGAGTTTTACATAAAGTCAGTCCCATGATGTGGCAAGTGCCACTCATAACGCAAGTCCAGGATAGCCTCACTAATGAAAATGTATGACTAGGGATGACTTCTGGATACAGTCTAGAAATTATTACCAACTAATAATGATGCCAGACTGAAGAATGGCACCTTGGAGAGAAGAACCACATTGTTGCAGTGCAGAAGAAAATGCCGCTTTGCCCCAAGCCAAAATATCAAGGCTGCATGGTGTTTATACAATACTGTTAACAGTCAGATTTGCTTTGGGTTAGGGAATACGTTATCTAAGTACACAGTAGCTCTTTATTCCCCAAATAACGCCTGAATCTCTCATAAAAAGTAAAACAGTACCTATTCCTTCACACCTCTCTCAGAACCAGAATCTTCTCGGCAGGATGAAAATCAACAGTCAGATTATTTATGTTTTGCCTTCCACAGATGATCTTGAGGATGGCGGTCATTAATAGAACATGGTATATTCCCAGTTGTCTCAACTGAGCTCTGACCTTATCAGACCCTTTCCAGTGCTTTCTGGTTGTGTAGCTCAGGTCCGGAAGAATGTGTACCTGAGTGTCCTGGCATTCCAAGGCACCTTGATGTTTTTTACCACCTTCAGTAACTTGATCCTCTCTCCACCATTAGCTAATGCTGCTAAAAGGGTCCTGGCCACCAGGATTGAGTTCTGCACCCCACAAGGCATTATACGATATGCGTTCAGCACTGTAGAAGGGCTGTCCAGGTTTAATAATTCCACCAGCCAGGTCCTAAGAATGTCTCTTGGGGATTCTCCCTCTGCTTTCTCTGGCAAGCCTATAATTTGGATATGTGCAGGCCTGACTGTTTTTGACTTGAGGCAGTGTCGCAGAAGGGGATTCTCTTTCTTCAGACCTGCTGAGGTTGATAGGGTCCCTTTTACCATTCTTGTGGTGGTGTCTGTCTCATCCTCCACCACTTTAATGTAGTGTTCATCGGGGTAGCTTTGGAGACATATTCCTCCAGCTTTTTATTGATACTTTGAATGTTCTTAAGAAAGGCCACATTAGAGGGCTGAGTTTCGTTCCCAGTTGGTAGTGCCACTGGTTCCTTGCTAGGGCCCACCTTCTTACATTTGGCTCCATCCCCTCTGTTGCTGCTTTATTACTGTGCCTCATCGGTACCAAATGTTCATTCCAAAGAAGTCTGGTATCACAATTCGCACTGCTGCCTGTTCTGTTGAAATATCCTGACATAAAAGCACGCTGAAATTGTTAAGCACTGAAATTAGTACTGTAGTTATTTACTTCAACACTGCAGAGCTCAATCAAACTACTGCTGCTTTGCTCGACTGGTAGCTCTGCCCCAGTCATAAAATGACTCTCTAAGATGTATTCTTGTATTGCATTACTTCATAACGTAATAAAATATGTAAGTTTAAAGAAAACTATGTTTGCCATGTATAAAAGTTATATTTCATGGAGAATTATTTAAAAAAAATAAATGACACTCCAGTCTCCTGAGGAGGAAGAGGTCAGTGTCAGTGGCTTAGCAGGTAGCACACTCATCTCTGCAGCTGGGAGATCAGAAGGCTGTGGGTTCCATCCCCACACCAGGCACTTGGGTTAATATCCCAGTACTGACACTACAGTGCAGCCTGAGTGGTATACTGCACTCCTGAGGTGCCGTCTTTCAGATGAGACGTTAAACTGAGGTCCCATCTGCCTGTTCTGGTGGTAGTTCAGGTGGATGTTAAAGATCCTATGGCACTTCTCAAAAAGAGTAGGGGAATTAGTTTTGATTTAGAAATCATACAAAATACATTACAATAACCATACAGTAAAACCATAATCTGTACATGGTATATTCATACATTCCTACTTAATTCTTATCATTTTACATTTGTTTCTTTTAGGTTATCGGTGAATCTGTATCTGTTACCCAAACAATATGCCTCCACCTTTTTTCCAAATCTATCCTTTGCATATATTTAGCTTCCTTAAAATAAATTAGTTTTAATTCCTGTGTGATCTTTTGTATTATTTCTGTATGTGATGTATCTTTTTGTTGTAATGTGAACAGGCACCTGGAATTCCAGAAATACTATTTAATGACTACAAAAATAAGCTGAAGAGTGCTTTTATCACATTTTTTCCAGTGTTTCCCTTGTACCCCATAAATTAACATGTCATAAGTGACTTCTTCAAGCATTTTTGTTTTCCACTTATTTAGTAAAAATACCCGCCGGCCCGGTGGCGCTGAGGGTTGAAACGCTGGTCGCTACACCTCGCGCCACGCCGGCGACCCGGGTTCGGAATGAGTACCGGTTGTCGGGGTCGGCCGGGAGGAGATGGATCGGCGTCCGAGGACTGCTCTCCATCTCCGGGCGAGATCGGGCGGCCGGTGCTTGCCTGACTTCAGCGGAGGCTGGGGTCGACAGCACGCAGCCGCAGAAAGACGGGGAGGCTGGATCGCGGCGGACGTTGACTGGTGCGCCGCCGAGCGCGGCGCACTCAGTCGCTGGCGCCATTGCACGCCATGCCCGCCGAGAATACATTCCAAAAAATGGAGCCTGGCAGCATGACGCCGTTCCCCGTCGCCATTCCCGGAGGACGCCTCCTGGCATGGACCCGCTCAGGTGGTTGAGCTCCCCACCACCCCTGCCGTGAAGGGTAAGTCGCGGGCTGAAGGGAGGAGGTCTCATGTCCGGGGATGGTGCCGGAGGAACGGCGGGGGCTAGAGCTCCTGAGAAATAACATACAAAAAAAAATACCCAAAACTGTTTTATAAAACTACAAGAAAAAATAAATGTTCCGTGGTTTCTAACTGTGTTACACATTTTGGCCTAATACATTATCTATAGTCCAACTTTTTGTGCGTCTAGTTTGCTTTTATATTCAGTTTCTCATGGCAGCAAAGCCAATGCACATCTCTCATTTTGTCCGGTATCCTTGTACTATTCAAATATTCCTTTACAGTTGTGGCTTGTTGTGAAGGACAATTTGGGAGTACTGTGGGTTCCGAAAATTGTTTCCCTATTATAGACTTATGCACCGGTTTCCTTGTCTGTGTTAAAACTGTCTGACTAGAAACTTCCCATGAGTTTAGCTTAACAAAGACTTCTCTTACATATTCAGGGAACAATGCCCTTTGTTTTGCTATTTTTACTTGTCCTGCCGTCTAGTTTTGGAACCATTCTGCAGATGTTTCCAAGTACAGTCTTTTCCATATTTCTTTACTGTGCATCAGTAAAGGTCTTATGTTTGCAGAAATGTAAATCCCATACAAGAAAACCTATGGGATTTATCATATGCAGTCCTCCTCCTCCTTTTACTGGTACATATAAAATGTTCCTTTTTATAGGATTTTGGAGGGACCCCCAGACAGCCTAAAAAAAAATACTTAAAATTGAGGTTTCTAAGGTCTTGGGTGAAGGAAATAAATAATTGATGTGTAAAAATAGTGGTATCAAGAACGTTTTTACTAAGTGAATTCTTTTCACTTTCCCTAAATGCCATTTGTTCCATTGCTTTACCAAATTAGGTCCCTTGTCTATCTGCTGATTCCAAGTCAAAACCCCTAGGTCTTCTTTACCAAAGTATATGCCCAATATCCTAGTAAGCCTCTGTGTTAACTGTATCCCTGCAATTGTGTCAGTTTGCTTCTGAGTTTTATTAAAAAGCCTCCCTGTGCATTTCTGTAAGTTTAATTTACTCCCCGAAATGTCTCCAAACATCTTATATATCTGTAATGGTTTTTGTGCTGAAGCTTCATTTCTTGTAAGAAGGCAGACATCATCTGCATGTGCAAAAGCTATGTATGGAATGTCTTGGACTTTTGTTACAATTCTTTCCATTTGCTGTGTAGAATTAATAGCTCTTAACATGGGGTCTATACCAAATACAAACAATGAGGGGCATCCTTGTCTCTCACCTTTTGTAGATGTACCCCATAGGTCCATACCATCCATTCACTAAAGGGGTAACAGTAGCAGTTCTATATAACAGCTTTAACCAACGTATTAACGTTTTTGGTATATTATATATTCCTAATGTATGCCATAGATATTGGTGATTTATGGAATTGAAGGCCTGCTGTTGACCTAAGGAGAGGAGCAGACCTTCCAGACCCTCTACATTATCTCTTTCTGTTAATTCTCTGATTAGTATCAACTGATCAGTCATCTTCCTTCTAGGTATAGAACAGGTCTGCGTTTCACTTATTAAACATTTAGCAGCCAGAAGTAGTCTGGAATTCAGTATTTTAGTTAGTAATTTAAAGTCCACATTGAACAAGCTAATCAGTCTCCAACTGTTGATATCTTTCCTATCCCCTTTTTTATATAACAAAATTAATAACTATTCTGATAATTGCAGAGGCAGATTGTCTTCCTGTAAAATTGCATTAAATACCTTTGTTCATTCACTAGATCCCCTTTCAGCGCTTTATATAATTCTGCTGTTAAACCATCCTTACCTGGTGCTTTCTTAGTTTGTAGGCCATTAATAGCTATTTCTACTTCCATAGGTCCTATACATTTTGTAAGTTCTGCCAGTATATCTACTGGACAACTTGGAATTTGAAAATGTTTGTAAAACTGTTTTTTTTTTCCTGTTTGATATTTGTTTTTTTTTTTCCCATAAAAAGCTGCTGTACTATTATATTCAATATGTTGTTTTTATCTGTCTAGTTATACCCATTCTGTCTTTTAATGCACCCAGTTGCTTGTGTAAGATTCTGTCCGTGCAGTGTGAAAAGGGCCTATTTTACTTGCTGAGCCTTGTGTACCATCGTTTTGATGGTTTTTAAGGTTTTCAAACTGCTGTGAGTGAAAACCTACCACCGGCTGCTTAAGTGTTTTTGTAACACGGCTCTCAGTCGGGGTGTCGAAAGCAGCACGGCGATAGGCGCAATCACCACAGCTGACTGAAACCGAGCAGGTATTAAGCCACGCATAATGCCCGCTCGGTCAGTACCAGCTGTGGCCATGGAGGCTGCCGAGAGTAGCAGCCCACTCCTGTAGTACCTAGATCTGCCAGGAGCAAGAGGGTGCAGCACTGAGCTTGCAATTTACAGGGTCAGAGAGCGAAGTCAGAAATCGGGAGCGCACCTGGCAACACTGGTATACAGAGGCAGTTGCATTAGGTAGCTGCCTGCTGTGTCGCCGATGAAACCGCTGGACTCGTGAAGCTGCTGCCACCCATCCTCTAGTAGTACCTGAGCCATGGAGCTGTTGTCGACCTCGGGAGAGGACGGTCGCAGCCAACCCAGCAGGTCCCGAGTACAGGCAGACAGGCAGGGCGCCCGACAGCTTGTAGAACAGTTGGAGCCGCCGACCATCTAAGTGCGGTCCAGCACGTAAGATTTTTGCACTGTACCGTCATAAAAAATTTTGTTTGCACACCTGACTCCCGCCTCCTGTGTTGGTTCGGCTCCGGGTGGAACAGAGACAAACCGTGATCATACCGGGCAGAAGGTGATCCCGCGGAGGCTATACCAGTAACAGAGGTTGTGCGCGCGCGCAGAGCCTCTAGTACAAGAGCACATCACTTTCTGCTTCGGCTCCACTGGTGATTAATGCCCGCTGGGTGCCTCGGCACAAGCCCTCAGCGGGCATTAATCCACCGGTAGAGCCCTCAGCTGGAGGTGATTAATGCTTACGTATTTGCCCTGTAAAGTTATGCTTGGTTGTTCTTGCTGGGGTTTGCAACTTTTGTAGCTGTTTCCTATGCTGCAAATAAACTGAATATTCTTTGTTCTTCAGGTTTTTACTATTTTGCTTCAAAAGAAATTGTAAATCCCTTTTTACCTCTTCCCATCATTGAATTGGTGAATCATACATTTCTAGTGTTTTCCTGAGAAAAAGAAAATATCTAGTGTGTTGCAAAAAAACATTGTCTAATAATAAACTGGAATTTAATTTACAGTATCCTGGTCCATTGATATGTTCTGCCTGTACTCCTGTTCTTAATTTTAGTATTTTATGGTCTGAAAATTCTGTTTCTTGAACACTGGCTTCCAAAATTGGTATTGTTTGTGATGTAAAAAAGAAGTCTATCTTTATAGCGAAGTTACCTTTCTGAAATGTGAGTTCTGATTTACCATGTTTGCTGTAGTATGCATCTTTTAAATTTGCATCCTTAATCATAGTTTTCAGAGTTTGCACATCACAATATATTTTACATGTTTTTGTCTGTGATCCCCTATCCTGTTTATGTAGGCCGCAGTTGAAATCCTCCCCAGTATTACTGTTTGTGCTGAATATAAGTATGGTTGTATAATTTTAAAACAATCTATTCTTTTTGTTTTTATTTGAGGTGCATAATGTTAATAAATCTGTAATATTTTTTATTTATTACAGTATCCAGTAGTAATATTCTGCCTGGTAGTAAGTCTAATAGTTTGATTATTTTTAAATTCTGTAATGTTTTGAAGCATATTCTAACTCCTGTACATGTTTCTGAGCCTAAAGACCAAAAGGTAGGACCCTTGTACCATGCCCTTGTTACTTCCTGGATTTCTTGCAATGCGTGTAATCTAGTATCTTGTAGAAAGGTCACTTCTAAACTACTGTTTAATAAAAGAAGAAAATATTGCTTCTCTTTTCTTTGCGTTTTTTATGCTATTTACATTAATCGTTGCTATTGAGAGAGGAGAATCCATAGTGTTTAATAATAGGACATATAGAAAAGTATACTGTTTTGGTTTCTGTCTTTGCCTTTTTGACTGGGTTTTTTTTTCTCTATCTTTTTCTTCTGGGAGACTTTCTCCTTCTAACTGAGCTTGGTTTGAGTTTCCTGTAGCCTCTCCTTCTAGGTCTGACAAAAGCTCCACTTGTGTGGACCATAAGGTGGAATCCTCAGAATCTTGGTCCGAGACTTCCTGTTCGAGATTTAGGGTGTCATACTTATTGGTGAGAGGAATGTCTGTCGTTTTGGGTACTTTAGACACTGGTTGCCGCTTCATATAAATTTGCTGCGCTGATTTACTCCTTTCCCCTTTCACTTGCTGGAAGGGCTCTTGTGGCGGGGGTATGTTCCTGTGTCCTAAGCTATCTATCTCTTTAGTTTAGACTGTTTTGCATTAGAAACTGGGAGTAAAGGGGGAGGGGGGTTGCTCCTGCTCCCTCTGTTTTGGGTTTTTTCTTTCCCTTTAACAATAACCAGTGTGGCTTCCTCTTGTTCCTTTCCTTCTGGGGGTTCCTTCTCAGGTTTAGTCAGGGTCTTTTTTTTTTTTTTTGGCAAGTGTCTCTTTGTGCTACCGTTATCAGTAGCCTTTGCTCTTCCTCATCAGCTTTTTCCGCCTGGTTGTGTGCTGCCTTTCTACAACTTTGATAGGAATGCCCTGATATCCCACACAAATCGCATATGTGCTCATTTAAGCAGTTTCCACTTATGTGTCCCATTTCCTGACACAGGGTACATTTAATCTTGTCGCAGATACTGCAAAGATGTCCTGTGGATCCACACTTGTAGCAGGCTTTGGGCTGGCCTGCATAAAACAAGACAGAAGACCCCCCATCCCTACCTAAGAAAAGCAATTGGGTAAATGTTCTAGGCCCTCATCTTTCTGGTTCAACATAACCTTGACTCTCTACCCCCACCCCCCTCCAAATGTGTTCTGAATCGAGGATGGCTTCTGGGTGATCCAGAACTGTGCACCGTTGTTTTAGCCAAAAAACAAGGTCTGTGACACTCACCCCCTAGTTTCTAAACAGAACTGTAATTGTTTTATATGCAGGTTTGGTGAGTGCCATAGCCTCAAAGGGTGCCCATAAAATAGTCTTCTTTAATGCCTGGTATTTTTACCAAAATCTTTGCAAACCTGAATTTAGCTTAAAACTTGCATCAAAACATGCTAGCCTGATACATGTATTAATGCATAAATTTCATTTGCAAAAAAATGCATTGACTCTTTTAGCAATGTTTTAGCTACAAATACTCTGTCTGATAAAATATCTATACCCCCTTTATACAACAACCTAACCGCATTATGTCTTTTTGCTGGTAATATTGGGGGATGAAAAAGAGAAGCATAGGGCCGTGAAGAGTCTGTGACTCAAAGGATTGTAATTCCGATTGTACTCAATAAATAAATAAAATAAATTGTCTGTTGATAGTATTCAGGGGAGCATCTGGTACCTTTTTTTGCTCATTTGTTTATATTTTCAGTTTTTATATTATTCACCACATTTGGTTGAAGATTGTCATTCAGAGAATTATAACATACTGGTCTCAACATCGTATTCTGAGTGAGTTCCAGCTCTTTTGGTAGATTTAGAAGTGATTTTGTTACACTCAGTGTCCATATCGAGTAAATCTGTACTTGCCTTCTCCTGTTTTGCTGTGCATAGCTGCCGTGGAGTTGGGCCCGATATCCATTTGCCGGTATCTGGTGACTGCTCCCATCCCGCATCCAAAAGTGCTTTCTCCGTTGTCCATTCTTCGATGTTTCTTCCTGTTGCATCACTTGGAGAGCATCTTAGGCCGGGAGTAACAACCCCCATAACTGCCATTCCTGATGACTCTCCGAGTTCTGGTGCCTCCTTGTCCGCATTATTTTTCTTTTTTTCTTCATCTGGATTTACCGATGCCACGTCAGCATAAGTCATCAAAGATCCGGGTAATAGCATCGGAGCCTCTGCTTCACTTCTACTGCTTGCTCTTGCACCTCTCCGTGTCAGCAATTTGGACTATCCAGCCACCAGCAGGCTTTTATCTGGAGTCTAAGAAGTTAACTTTGTAAGCAGCATTACTGTTTGCTCTGGTTTTATTTCTATTTGCTTGCCATGTGATGTTTCTGTTTTTCTGCCACAAAGGAGAACACCGTAGCATTACTCTGGTCCTGGTCTCTTTGAAATTGTGTTACAACGGGAGCTGCTTCGTCTGCTATCATAGATGTTGCACCTAGAGCAGAAAAGTTTATTTTTTTTGTAAGGTGTCTGCTGAGTGTCTTTTTCTTGTTGTTGCTTTATTTTAGCCTCTTCTTTCGGATTTACCATTTGCAATTTACTTAAGGCTTCCTTCATTTCTTTTTGCTTACTCATTGTTCTTTCTTTCGCTGCAACATTGCATACAGCTGTTGTTCAGAACCTGAATTATCCATCAGCTCTTTTTCCTTTGCATTTGTTACCTTTTTTCTGCTTTTTCCTGTATTTTCCACCTTTTCCATAGCTTTTGCAGATCCTCCAGTTTCCTCCATTTTGGCATCAAGAAAATCCTCTTCTGTTCTTACAATTTACTGGAACTGGGGTAGAGGCCTGTCCCCCAGCTTCACCCACGTCCATCCTCATCGCCTCCACATCAGCACTTCCTCCTCTGTCTGGCTCCAAACTGGGCTCCTCCATTCCTGCTCACAGGAAGAACCCCCGGTGCAAGAGTATGGGAATTTCCCCGGTGTCCTAGCCAAATTTCCCTTATTCACTAAGAATACCATCAACAGCTTAATCTGGTTCAGTTTCAGTTGGTTAACATCTGTATCCCCCACGGTCGCCCCTGAAAAAGGGACTTCTAGTCTCAGTGGGCCTATTGGGTCACCAAAATTCAATAAAAAAAATTAAATTAAGACTGTCAGACATATATATACCCTCTGCCAGATAACCAATCAGTGGCACATAGGTTTCATAGTTAAGGCAGCTGCTTGTCTGCCCTCCCAGCTGGAGAAAGGATGAGGGCATAGTGACCCAGTCAGTTTGGGTTGGGGGGGGGGGGTGACTGAGGATAATAAAATAAGAAGGTATGGATAATGACCTTCTGCTTCTTTACACCTACCAGATTATCTTTCAGCATTTCCCCCATCTTTCCCAAGTCTGCCTTTCTGAAGTGCAGGACCATAGTTTTTGAACTGGTGTTTGTGTTCCTCTGATTATACTGAACCACAATGTACTGTGGTCAGTGGACCCCAGTGGTTCCCTCACCTCCACTTCTCTTGAGTATTGCAGTGTTTGACAGAACCAGATAATGTGTGGCCCCCTCTCTAGTCGGTTCCCTGACCCACTGCACGAGAAAACAGTTTTGTGACGACTTCCGGTGACGTCACCTGGGTAATGGCAGCCTGAAACTTCAGCTCCTTCC
This sequence comes from Neoceratodus forsteri, assembly GCA_016271365.2. NCBI lineage: Eukaryota > Metazoa > Chordata > Ceratodontiformes > Ceratodontidae > Neoceratodus > Neoceratodus forsteri. The sequence goes on along the minus strand of CM057455.1, from coordinate 879,866,001 downwards.
CACGATTCCAATTCAGACTCCATCCAGCAGTTAGAAACCTTGCCCAAACCAACAAAAAGCAATTGCTGTATTGCCAACATGTCGACGAGACATAAGAACAAAGAATCGGCAGCGAACATGGCTCAAAAAGTGAGCAAACAAGCAACTTTGAACTGGCAACCCCCCTCTGCCTCTAGCACAATGGCGGCAGGGCCGAGTACTAATGCAGAGCAAAATCAGTCTGACATTGCGCAAGAGCCAGATTTTACAATCATGTCTCGGCAGCTGGTGGGTCAGCTACAGAAAATAGGAGATACCTCGTCGAAGCTGGAATCTCTGGTGACAGACAACTCTAGAAATATCAGGGCACTAGAAAACCGTGCAGTGAGTTTGGAGGAGGCTATAGGGGATCACTCACACACCCTGGGCCCACACAATTCAGCCCTCCTCAACCTATACTAATGAGAGCAGGAGCTCTATCATACAGTCGAGGATTTAGAAAACCGCAGCTGAAGATGCAATATTAAGCAGCATGGATTGCCTGAAAAAACAGAGTCGGGCATTATGACAGTATTTATGGAGGGATTACTGAAAGAAATTCTGCCCTTACCCTCTGATATTCAACTTAATCTGATCCAGGCACACAGATAGTTGGTAGCACCTCCGAAGGATCCCTTGGCCTGGCCGTGCTCCGTGGCCTTAATGGATTTTAGAGTTAAGAAGCAAGTCCTGCACGCAGCATGGAGTAAACGAGAGTTTTTTTTTAAGACCACCGATCGTTCTTGGAGCATGACTACACCCCAGCCACCATACAACGTAGAAGAAAAGTATTGACACTACAGAGAAAGCTGAAAGAGAAGGGCCTAAAAGCATTTTTGGCATTTCCAGCGTGGCTCCAGGTGATAACCCCTGAAGGCACCAAGAAATTTGAGGAGCTTAAAGAGGCGAAGAATTTTTTATCTGATTTGGGAATCAACATCAAGGATCTAACCACAGGCTTCCCCGAGAGGGATCTACAGTCTGCGGAATGCGCCAACCAACAAACTCCAGGAGGAATCGGAAGAGCAAGGCCAGAGACATGTGGCATGAGGTACAAGTGACTGGGGATTGGGCTCAGAAGATGCCATCTACAAGCCACTTCAAGGACCAGAGGATTAATTCAGGAGCAGACGACCAGAATTGCAACCGTTGAGAGACTGCCTCGGAGATGGCTCCTAATGGGACAGCTCTAGTAAACGGGACTTGGGCAAAGGATACAGTATTGAGTTCAATATATCGATGGAGTAAACATATTTTCCAGCCACTCGATAAACGTTAGGTCTTGGTATTGGTGGGGTTTTCCAGCTCCACCAGTGCCAATGACTCTCCCTAAACATATATGGGAACAGTAAGAAATACCGAAGGCTGGATTAGTTCACATCACTTGTTTTGTAAGATTAAAGTGAGGGAGGAGGGCTCCGGGATAGACAACAGCAACCCTGGGAAGCCATTAGGGGGCACTCATGTGACCACCCTCTCCCTCTACAGACCGTTTCCTTGATCAGAGAGGGAAATACACAGTCTAACTCCACCTTTCTCCCCTCACTACTGATCTCCTTATTAAGGGGTAGAGTGAAGGGGTGGAATAAAGGGGGTTCTTTCACCTTGAGGTCACATAGCGGGGGACTTGCTTTCCCCAAAAGTTCTAGATTTAAAAACAAAAATTAATATTCTCAATATAAGGTTACATAGAACATAGAAACATAGACTTTGACGGCAGATAAGGACCGCTAGGCCCATCTAGTCTGCCCATTTCCCTACCTACAGGATAGGCCGCAGATCCTAGTTAACCAACAGCCTATATCTTCCTGCCCCCCACAAGAATTGCCTTATGTCTGTCCCATGCATTCATGAATTCTTCCACAGTTTTAGACCCCACAACTTCCTCAGGAAGGCTGTTCCATGCATCCAAGTTTCAATAGCAGTTCTAATGTGGGATGTTTCATCCACTGTTTTGTTTGAAAATGCGTGGTTTCAACCTTGTTGCACAGTTTCTGTTCACATTTTGCGAAGTATATCATTTGGGCTCTGGGGGAGCCCTACAAAGTCAAGACTTTCAATATGAGGGGACTTAAAATAATCACATACAATGCTAGGGGTATACATAGTCCAATAAAGAGGGCCAGGTTACTACAAGAACTCAATAGATTGTGAGCGGATGTGGTATACTTACAGGAAGCACACCTGGGGAAGGGGAACACAAAAAACTGAAGAGGTCCTGAGTCGGCGAGGTTTATGCCTCACACTATGTAGATAACGCTAGAAAAAGAGGGGTGGCTATCCTGTTGCGAAAAAATTGTCCAATCCAGGTACAGGATGTACAATCCGACCCAGAGGGCAGATTTATTAGGGTAACTGGGGAAATGGGTGAAAAGAAGTTAAATTTGATTAATTTATATGCCCCAAACGAAGAGGCAGAGCGATACGCTTTTTTTCATGCAGATCGTGGCTCAAGGGGGATTTGAACCCACAGGGGTAAACATCATAGCAGGGGATTTTAATACAGTGTTGGACCCAGCAAAGGCAGGTCTGGTAGGATGGATAATGGGAGGAAGTCCAAATCAACTTTAACTCTCCTAAAAATCATGAGAATTTGGGTTACTAGACATTTGGCGCCACCAGAATACAGGGGTCAGAGACTATAGTTTTTTCTCACCGAGGCATCAGCAGTACTCAAGATTGGACATTTTCCTGCTGTCCACTCAGTGGGCCTACACGGTGGAGAACACCAGAATCAAAATCACTATGATTTCAGATCATGCACCAGTGAGCCTGTATTTGCGATTTGATCCCCCAACAATGTTAGTCTGTTAAACAGAGAAGATTTTAAAGAAATGATAACCAAGGAAACAAAATATTTCCTTAGTTTAAATGAACAGGAACCTCCCCCCCCCCCATGCTCTGGGACACTTTGAAAGCCTATCTGAGGGGAAAATTGTTTTCGTATGCCTCATACCAAAAAAAAAAAAAATCAACAGTGACAGTTACAACTTGAGCAAGAGATGGAGGCCTTAGAGGTTCAGCATAAACAGAGTCCCGACACTGGTACAGAAATCAAACTGAAAGAGGTAAGGAAGGAGCTAAATAACATATTAGAGGCAAAACTAGAGGGGCGTCTCAGATATCCAAGGCAAACATATTACGAGCAGGGAAATAGGGCGGGTACAGTATTAGCGGCACAGCTCAGAAAAGAGGTGGTAAATAGGACAGTCCTCAAACTGAGAGATAGTCCCAGTGCCTCACCAGTAAGTAAACCAAACACAATAGCCCAAACTTTTGCAGCCTTTTACAAAGCCCTATATAGACCAGAAAGAGACCCTCAACATGCACAAGAAGTTGATGCATACTTAAAAAAGGTGGTGTTGCCCTCGGTCAGTATACATGATGCAGAATCCCTGGGAGCCCCAATCTCTTCTGATGAGCTGAAACAGCAGGTAAAAAACTTAAAGAACCAAAAAGCACCAGGTCTAGATGGATTTCCATCCGAATTCTATAAGACCTTTCTTCCTGACCTTATGCCATCCCTGCAGAAGGCTTTGAATTCAGTACTGAGGGAGGGAGAGCTCACCCCCCCCCCAGAACTATGCACAAATCACAGTATTGCCCAAACCAGGCAAAGATCTGATAGAATGCAGCTCATGTAGGCCAATATCATTGTTGAGCACAGATCTCAAGCTGTTCACTGGAATCCTAGCCAAAAGATTACAACTAATAATAGGTTCAATAATCCATCATAATCAAACAGGCTTCATTAAGGACAGACTCATTCAGGACATCAGGAGGTTTCTGAACAGCATTTCCTCCAAAAAAACAAGAAGCAATTCCAAATTACAATAGGAGCCGACGCAGAGAAAGCATTCGACCGTGTTGATTGATACTTTTTACAACACACATTATCTAAATTTGGACTAGGGGATAGATTTATCAGTGCAAGTGAAGCCCTTTATGCAAAGCCAGAGGCAATGGTCAGGGTTAGTGGTTGTCTATCGAGTAGGTTCAGCTTAGGTAGGGGTACCAGGCAGGGCTGCCCCCTTTCTCCCCTTCTTTTTGCCCTATCACTAGAACCCCTAGCAGCCAGGATCAGAGAACATGGATCAATTAAAGGTGTGGAGGCAGGAGGGGCTGAACACAAAATTGCCTTGTACGCAGACGATGCATTGCTTTTTATATCAGACCCTCTTAGATCTCTCCCTCCACTCCGGGAGGTATTGAATAATTATCAAACATTGGCAGGATACAAAATAAGCCAGAGTAAATCAGAATCTCTCCTTCTCAGTGGAGCCCCACCCCAGGGTTTTAAGGATAATTTTCCATTCGCATGGGCTAAAAGAAACACAATCGGATGTCTGGGAGTTCACATCTAAGTGTACACCACTTTGTTGCATGCAAACAACTATAAACAGTTGCATGCGGTATAACAAGATCTAGCGAGCTGGAAAGTTCAGGTGAATGCTAAAGATTCCATGGCACTTATCGAAAAAGAGTAGGGGAATTTCCCCGGTGTCCTGGTCAAATTTCTCCCATTCACTAAAAAAATACCAAGAGCTTAATCTGGTTCAATTTCAGTTGCTTACCATCTGTATCCCCCCTCCCGGCGGTCGCCCCTGAAAAAGGGACTTCTAGGCCCAGTGGGCTTACCGGGTCAACAAAATTCAATAAATAAATAAACAAATACTGTGCTGCCCTCGGGTTCTGTACTCCAGTGGGGGAGGAGGGCTGATCCTAAACAAAAATGAACAGAAAAGATGGAATTATGGATTTTAACATTTATCAACTAACCACATATTGTTATTACATCTCAAGCTGGTTTGTAATAGATTACCTGTATTATAAGTGGGGCTCTGACAAGCCATGGAATGCTTGTAACATGAGAAGCAAAAATAAAGTTTTAAAAAAAAAAAGTCTTGTATTACACCTACCAGTGCCTGACTTTTTGCACTGCAAACTGCCACGATTACCGAGTCCACATATGGCATTTTTAGGTTATCCACCATCAACTCCTCCTTGACTGATGCCTTCCTGATCTCCTCCCCATATTCCCTGCCCCCATCCTCCTCCTGGTTCAGCAGTCTCTACATCACTCTGATCCTGAGCTTTTCAGTTTCCTTTTTTATAAATCTTTGCATGAAAAATAATCTTTTTAGATGACAACAGTGGGAGCCAACAGCAGAAAGAGGAAGATCATGTTAAGTGGGATATCCATATACAGGTTTTGATTCCAAACATCCCTTTTAAAAACTTTTTATTTATTCATATTGTACACTAGTACGGTGTAACCCCCCTGCAAATGGGGGTTCCCAAAAGACTTCCAGGAGCTTGCTTGAATGCTCCAAGCCTGAATGGTGTTTGGCATTTAAGCCATTTATCAGTGAGTGTTTTTAGAGCCTCTGGTACTGTCTCTTTAAGAGCTGTCTGCTTGCAGACATAATTAGTTTGTATGGGGGGACTGTGTGCTTCTCTAAGTACCACTCGAGCTGCTGCCAATTCACTTCATTTTGCAGTCACTAGGAGTGCAAAGGAACCTATCTGAAAGATGTAACTGTTTGCCAGAAATTATTTAGAGTAATAATGAAATTACAGTTTGTCTAACCTGCTTTCTTTGCAGTCAGAACTGTGTCTGCTAGTTCCCCATTCTAGTTTTGAACTGCTGACTGGACCAATCAGTGTGGGGTAAGCTAGCTCTAAAATGGTGCCTTGGACGAATCAGAACTTGGACTCATAATCTGAGCCAGCCACAAGAGGATTGTATGGGCAGTGACTCTGGGAGATGTAGTTTAGACTTTAGTGCCTTTTTGGACCAACAGCAGCAGTCTTTGTGAGTGACAGCCAATCCAGTCAAGAACTGGGAGGAACTCAAAGGAAGTGCCCGTTTTGTCGGTTGGAGTTTCAGTTGAGCTTTGGCAGTGAAGAAGGAAGGAGCCCTGTGCTTTTCAGTGTGCAGTTTTAGTCAAAAAACGTGTAAGGCCCAGAGTTCCGTCTGCAGCTTGTGTAACAGCTTGTTAGGACTGAATCCGTCCTGTGAAAAGAATCAAAGGATCTCTGAAGAGTAGAAACCAGGCTCACCCTGTAGAAGACTGGAGGAATTGCTGAAAATCCTTTCGGTCTGTCAGGAACTGAATCTGCTGTGTGTTCTCCGGGTATTGTGCAGTAATTGCGATCGGGATACAGATGCAGCCTGCCTGGTATAGTGCTTTCTTTTATATGGATGTGTGAAGAGGTTTGTGTACCTCAAGTGAGCCCTGCTGACATTGAAGGACCCTGTCTTATTTGGAGGTCGTGAGTACTAATTCAGGGTCGCTCCCTGTTGAATTGCCACATTAAATCCAAATGGAATTACTGTACTGCTGACTGTTTAATTCTCCTTTCTGTGTGAAAGGGCCCCTACCAGCTGCCACGGTTTGGACTAGCCACTAGGGCTTGGGTACCCAGGGACAGTAACTGATAGGGATAGGCCTGTGCACACAGCCATAAGTAGATTATTAGAGTGATAAGCTAATTAACCTGATTTCCCCTGTCCTTTATATCCCCCTAAATAAATCAGAGCTGCTTGTTTCAGCAAAGTTATACTGCCTGAGGTATTTGTCTATGTTAAGTACTGTACTGTGATTGTTGCACTGTATCTCATTTTCACAGGAGGTCCCAGTGCGGAACCAGACCTGGGGTAAGTGTATACTGTGAGTAATTCTGATATATTGTGTGGGCCACTAGTGGGAAGAAAGGGGGGTTGCAGTGTCCCAGAGGGCTGTGACCAAGTTAGTTTAACTATTGCAAACCCTGACCTCTGGGTGGAGGCACCCGCCATTGGATCCAGGCCCCTCAACCTGTTAGTGGCAAATCAGGCAGGGGTAGTAGCCCCTGGGATAGCGCCATCTAGGGGTTACAACAGAATAGACCCATAAAAAGGCATACAACATATTTGATCACATGCTTACTATAGGTGTGTTTGAGTCAATCCTCTTTGTTGCCTCTTATGGGAGGTTACCAAGATTTACATAGCCACAGCAAAAGTTCAGCAATGAGCTTATTGTAGCCAGTGCCATCCTGATTCAGTAACACTGCATTTTCTCTCTAAGAATACCAACCCTTATGGTTTTATCAAGTTCCCATTGTTAGTTTTAAAGTAGTAGAGCTCCCAACGCCTATCATAAATGGGGTAAGTAACCTTACACCAAAACAGTAATCACTGTTTTCACACTTAGTGTAATGTGGTTTTTATTTGTGTACCCCAATAGAGTGTTAGACCTGAGACACAGTCCCTTACCGTGCCAAAAAGCAGCTGTACTGTCTTAATTTGTGTGCTGGGCTGGCACCCCTGCCCCCACATGTGATGGAGCTTCATACAATCCACTACGAATTTGACATGCTTTGGCCAGTGCATGGCAACACACCATTTTAGAACCTTCTCGAGTTGGCTGTAAGATGATAGAATTTTATAGCATATAAACCAAAAGTCTCTAATTATAAAGCTTAAGACTCTGTTTTGCCTTAGTATCAGACTTTAATTCACAGCACTAAGCAATGGTATTTCAAAAACCGCTCCAGCCTATTTTATTTTTATTTCTATTTATTAAGATTTCAGATACCCCTTTGAGCTGAGGCTCTTTTACAAAGGTTCCACGTCAGCAAACAAGAACAAAAACACATCTGGAATACAAATAAGAAATAAACTAATTAAGAGCAGCCAGTGGCTTTGTCAGGTACAATAGTTGCAAATACACTTCAAGTCATTTGTACAATAGAATTGCAGGAAGGACACAGGCTTTTAGTGTGGGTAAGAGACGGGCGGAAGGGTCAGTAGGGCATGAGCAAGAAGATAGAGCTGAGGGAGGGGGGATGAGAGCTGCACGTTGGGCATTGTCAGAGTAGGGTGGGAGCGGAGTGAAGGGGTGAGAAAAAACGGATACATCATAGGGAGAAGCAGGAGGGAAGGAGGAAATTGGCTAGTTATGAGAAGCAGTCAAAGGAGGCCCTGGCGATAAGGTATTGATGAAGACTCTGCTTAAAGGCGCCCAGTGTAGTATTGTCGATAATGTCTGGTGGAAGTGAGTTGAACCAGGATGAGGCTCTGGATTTGAAGGAACATTGACCTTGGGTAGTTCGTCATTGGGGAATGAAAAAAGTAAGACTTTCCGAGCTTCTGGTTAGGCGGGGACCATAGTGAAGATCCAGCAGGGTCTGGACCCCTGAGGATAGGAGTTGCAAGATAATCTTTTTGGCTAGAATGCAGGTCTGATACCTAATTCTGCCAGATAGTTGGAGCCGGAGACAACAGGCCTTGTTTAGGGCTATGGCAGTGCGTTGAAGGGCAGTGTCAGTGGCAGATCCGCAAATCACTAGCCCATCAGTTATTGAGATGACAGAGCTCTGGATAGCAATACTTAGGGCTTCGGCCATGTGGCAGTTCCTATGTCTATAGAGCAGTCCTATGCGGGTATTTATGAATTTGGCAATGTTATCAATGTGTTCAGAGTATGCTAGCATGCAGTCAAGGGTCACCTCCAGATATTTAAACAGATGAACTTGCTCAAGTATTGCTCCATCACTGTTTGTGATAGAGAGACCATTTTTTTATATTTGCTGTGGGTACCATGAAACAACATTGATTTTTTTTTTGTAGTTAAGAAAGAGTTTATGAGATTAAACCATGTCTCCACTTTCACAAAGCTTGCTTGCAGCTGTGACTGAAGAAAGGAAGGCTCGGAGTGGGAGGTGAAGATGACTGTATCGTCTGCATAAAGTAGGATTTTATCAGGACAGGATGATGGGAGGTTGTTTAGAAAAGTACTGAAGAGCGTAGGACCCAAGATGGAACCTTGAGGGACTCCAGAGCGGATTGGGAGGGAGGTTGAGAGGGATTTACCAATTCTAACCTGTTGGGTTCTGTCACTGAGGTAGCTTTGGAACCACCAAGTGGGGGTCGTTTGAGAGTCCTAGGTGAGATAATAGTTCAGTCAGCAATGAGTGGTTGATGGTATCAATCACCTTTGTTAAGTCAATGAAGGTGGTGCCGACAAGATATTCCTGGTCCAGGGTGTTGTGGATATAAGAAAATTCTAGGAGAGCCGTGGTGATGCTGTGTCCCTTGCGAAAACCGTGCTGCTGTGAACATAGCAGGTTGTAGTTTGCAAGGTATTCAGCAAGCTTGTCAGCAACTATTCTCTCCAGAGCTTTTTTTTTGGGGGGGGCGGTGGAGATGAGTCTGTAATTGCTAGTAATGGTTTTATCACCGCTTTTGTGGATTGATGTCACCATAGCGGATTTCCATTTTGGGGGGAACTGTGAGAGCATGAAGGACTGGTTAAGGATTTTGGTGAGCGGGGACCAGACTTCGCCTATGGTGAGGGCGAGGAGTTTCAGATCAAGGGAATCACCACTAGATCTAGACCTCCCAAGTACTTTGAGAAGATGCTTTTTAGTTAGGTCCTTGGAGATTGTTTTAAAATAGCACCGTGGGTGCCCTTGCGTAGCGCTTGCTTTGTCAGAGATTTGAATGTCTGATGATGGGTCAAAGAAGGTTGGAGGTAGCACATGACTAAGGTCAGTAAAGACTGCATTAAACGCATTAGCCATGGTGACTTGATCCGAGGTGGTGTTGCCATTTAGGTTGACCATAGAGTGTGGTACTTTGGGGTCTTCCCTGTAAGTTTGGTAAGGTTGTTCCAAAACTACTTTCCGTCTTTCCATGTGTTAGCTAGAGCGCTGTTATAATACTCGTTGTGACTTGCTCTTGTACAGGCATTTCTCGCTGCTTTGAAGGCTTGGATATCAGCCTTGGTTCCAGTCGTCTTAGCATAATGTCAGAGATGATCCCGGGACCTCATTTGCTCAAGAAGATCTGTGTTGATCCATGGGTTGTTGACACCCTTAATCTTATGTTTCTTAAAAGGAGCATGGACATCACAGGCAGTGTTAAAGCTATTGATAAAATAATCAAGAGCAGTGTCCACATTTGATGCTGAGTCTATTGGTGTCCAGTCATGTTCTCTTAGGAGAGTTTTTAGAGGCCCAAGGCATCCAGGCATTACTTTCTGCTGTTGATAGTTTTAGGGGGAGGCTTTGTGAATTTGTTAGTCCAGGATCATAGGACTGGGGAGTGGTCGCTTATACATCTGGGGAGAACTACAGTTTTTGTGATGTGATCAGGGCTGTTAGTGAGTACCCAGTCCAGAAGTGTTGTGGTCCCTGTTCTGTAGTTCACCTGGGTGGGTGATTGGACCATATGGGGAAAAGTTTGCCACTGTCAGGGCATCCTTATACTTGTTTGCACTAGGGGAGGACCAGTTGACATTGAAATCCCCAAGTAGGATTGTTTCTAAGCTCTAATCAAGGGAGGGGATGAAGTCCAGTACAGGGTTTAGTCCTTGGTTGGTAAGTTTTGGTAGTATGTAGACTGATGCCACTGTCGGGGATTTTGTTGTGTGCTCCAAGCCGTATCTTAGTAGCAAAGACTTGGACGTCATTCTTAGGGTGGGGCATTGTGAAGACATGACCCGTAAGAGAGTCCTTAAGATAGAGGGCACAGCCTCCACCTTTCTTGGAACACCTGTCTTGCCTGAAAACAGCATATCTTGGGAATTGATATTGCTGCGTCTGCGATCTTGGGGGATAGCCATGTCTCAGTTACTGATAGAATATCGGGGTTGTGGTGTGTTACCCAGGCGGTGAGGGAATCGAGTTTATTGAGGAGGCTGCAGATATTGATAGTAGCCAGGCAGAGTGTCCCAGCCCTGCCGATGCCACTGGAACCACACTGTGGGGGGCCAGGGTGAATGTTCACAGAAACACAAACTAGGTGCGCCAAGAACAAATTAAGGAGCTGCTGTCGTGAAAGGCAATAAGTCCAAGAAATCATAAAAAAAACCATGTGCTCACAAAATTCCCCAAAAGTACATAATTTTTACTATGGAAGTGCTGCCAAAATGGACACGAACTTCGGCGCTTTGAGGGATCTAAGCCCTCTTCATCAGGAGGTCCTGATGAAGAGTGCTTAGATCCCTCGAAGCACCAAGGTTTGTGTCTGTTTTGGCAGCACTTCTAGTGGGGAATTTTGTGAGTGCATGGTTTTTTCTGTGATTTCTTAGGGTGAAAGTTGCCTGAGATGAGTAGCAACAACAGAATTAGGCATTTTAAGAGAGCTTTGAGGTAATTCTTATGTGGCAGTAATATTCAGATTTTAGAAATTCCTCTCATGGGGTGTTGTCTTAATGGGCAGAGACCCGTTAAAAGGAGAGATGAGCTGAGGAGCATGGGAACATGTGTTCTTGGTGGGAGTATCATCCATAGGTGAAGAGGTCTGGGGTTTAACTCCTGGACATGAAGCAGGAGGTAGCTGCAAGTGATGGTCCTCGGGGTAGATAGTGGATATTCAGTAGAGCGTTCAAAGGACCGATGGGGTGGTAATTCACCAGCCAGTCCAGAATAGTTGATTAGTGTGAAGATAATGAGCAGGCTCAGTAATGGGTAGGCAGTTCCCATTTTGTGAATAAGGAAAGCCAGGTAAAATGTGCCCAGGACTGACGGTGTGGTCCTTTAAGAGGCGGGAAGAGATAGGAAAGAAAAAGTAAATGGGAGTGAAAAAGGGGGAAAGAGGGTGGTACTAGGGTGGATTTAATAGAGGTTGGGGCTAGGGAGGGTGGGCAAGCCAAAAATATATCGCCAGTAGAGCTTAGAGGAGGCTTAGGCAAGAGAGCGAGAGATTAACCCAGCAAAAAAGCAAGCAGTGTTCAGGCTAGCATGGAGAACCAGTCGGGTAGCTCCAGTAGCGCAAGCAGCCAATCAGCAGAGTTCCTGCTGCAAAGTGCCAGCGTTTGAATCCGTACCATAGCAGGGTCCTGGTGAAGTTGCAGCTGGGAGTGGGTGGTGGCAGGAGAAGTGGATGCACCACTGTGTTGAAGCCCAGTCACGGGCGCAGCAGCTTAGCAGGGTCCCGGTGAAGCTGCAGCTAGGAGCGGGCGGTGGCAGGATAAGTGGTCGCACCGCTGTGTTGAAGCCCAGTCACGGGCGCAGCAGCTGTGTAACAATGTGCTAAACAGTGCATAATATTGAAAGAACAATAAAACACTGAAAATGGAATGAACTGGTTAGGTAATTTGGGCCCAAAGAAGTAAGACCATGTAAATAGTTGATTGAAACATCGTGCCTAGGAGGGTTGCAAGTGTCCCTTTTGATTGGGAGGAATGATGACGTTCAGTGCCAGTGAAACTTGTGGTACATTTGAACTGAAGCACTCTTCATTATTGTCCACAGGCCAAGTGCAGTATCTGTGTTTGACTATGATCTTATCTCGAAATTAGGCCAGCAGTGTGAAAGTAGCACCAGTGGGGGGGGGGGCACAATTTCTTGTCCCAGTGGATTTTGACCACTTACTGTCATGCTCCACATCCCCCTTGCTGATTCAGAGGTTTGTTTTTTCCCCCCAATTTTTTTTTTGAGTTGTACTGATCTTATGACTTGGAGACACAGGACCAGAGTTAGAGAGTAGTGTAGCAGCTCACATGCACAGAGGGGGCAGTAGGGCCTAACAACATAGAAACATATCATTTGATGGTAGATAAGGACTGCTTGGCCCATCCAGTCTGCCCATTTCTCCTTACATACACTATTACCGCTGATTGTGCCTGATGTACAGCTCTTTCTTCCTCCCCTTTCCTTTCCACTATGATTCCCTTGTGCTTATCCCATGCATTCTTGAACCCCACCACTGTTTTCGCCCACACCACCTCCCCTTGAAGGCTGTTCCAGGAATCCACCACTCTTTCTGTGAAGAAATACTTCCTAGATCTCTTCTGAATTTATCCCCCTCCAGCTTCATAGCTTGTCCCCTTGTTCTAGAGTACCTTTTCTTCTGAAAAATACTTCCCTTGTCTACTTTATTTACCCCGAGGTTGTTTTTTTATAATTATATTTTATTGCTTTTAATAAGACAATTATATACAACCATCTCGTGCTAGAGATCACAAATAATAACAGTCGATACATCCAATGTATTAGTACACTTAGTATATGCAATCTGGTTTGCGAATATGGGGGTATTCCTTAGCAATAGAGTCCTCATATTGTCCATGATATGCTGCACCCTACAGGACTTTGGGTGGTCAATTCAAGTTAAAAATATAACCCCAAACGAGTAAATTCAACAGCCTGTGTTGATGTGACCCCTAAGCCAACAATATATTTCTTAACATCTATAATACACAGGGAAAGAAAGAATAGAAGAGAAAAGTAATAATAAAACATTAATAAAACATTTCAGCCTACGGGAGCTCAAAATTCTCATTGCTGTTCACTTTGTTGGCCTGTGTAGACTGCGTAGTACAAACCACGCGGTTTTCAACATTCCCCCAGCACAATTATGCCATCTGGCCGTAACACCATATAGCCCTATTGCCAATGTTTTAATTTTATTTCCCGCCCATAAATGTAGACTGAACCAAACACACAGAAACCCAAATGAGTCTAATAAACCCATCAGCTGATCATTTAGACCTTACATCTTGGTAAGTAGGGTCTTAGAACGTGTAACTATTAGTTTAACTATCTGCTTGCATATAAGTGAACAGTCCCAAAATTAGAGCTCTTCATGTGTCTTCCTCTGATTCGGACTGGTCACTGTGTCTTGCTTGAGCGAACTCTCTACCGATTGCCTCCACCTTCTTCTCCGCTTCGTCTGGGTCAGTGTATTGAAAGGTATGCCCGCCATAGTGTAGTCTCAGGCGAGTGGGCATAAGGAGAGAGTGAGCAATTCCAAGGCTCCGAAGTTTTGTACGTACCCCATCAAATCGCTTCCTCCTTGATCGAGTTGTAAAAGATAGGTCAGGGAAAAGGTGAACAGTTTTTCTCTGAAACTGCAGGGATCCTGCTCCTCTAGCAGCCTGTAGAAGGAGATCTCAAATGGTGACTCCAATAGTAATTAACAGGATCGTCCTGGGCGCTTCACTGTGATTCATGGCAGCCTTAGGTGAGATACGATAGGTCTTAAGAAAACAACCCAGAGGAAGGGACTATTTGAGGTTTAAAGTATCAGGCAGCCACGATTGTAGAAATTCTAACAGTCCTTCTTCCTCACAATTTTCTGGCAGACCCACTATACGAACATTTGGGGCCCACTGCGCATTTTACAAGGCCTCCATACGGTAGCGGAGTTGCACAGTCTCCTGAGTCATTTTGGAGGTAGTAGCCAGCGCCTTGGTAGCCATTGATTCAGCCGGTGTAGCAGTTGTAGTGGCAGTATTAATCCTGACTTCCTGCTCCATCATCCTCGTAAGTATTGACTCAATTTTGCAGTCAATCGCCTGCATTGATTTCTGCAGGGCTCTCCATGGAGGTTCAATCCCAGGTGGGGTTGTGTTTCAGCCAACGATGGCAGTTCAGGCGTCTGCTGATTCTTCAGTCCACCTCCTGCCGTTTTGTTGGTGCGACCCATCTTATAAAAATGATATGCTCCGAATCCACTCGTTTGGTAGATTGCACTGCTGGGTTTCTTTTTTGCCCTCAGCAAAGTATTTAAGTTTAATTTTAGCTTTAAGTCTATTTTTTTCCAGAGCTCTCCCTGAATATGTTCAGTCAGTAGGTGTGCTCACAGCACCCACCTCCCATGAGGTATTTAAAGGTCTCTTTCATATTCCCCCCTCTCCCTCTTCTGTTCCAGGGTGTACATAGTGAAGTCCTTTAGTCTCTCCTCGTAGGGCTTTTGATGCAGACCCTGCACTGTTTTCGTTTCCCTCCTCTGGACCATCTCTACTCTGTCTGTGTCCACCTGGAGATTTGGTCTCCAGAACTGGGCACAGTACTCTAGGTGGGGTCTTACCAGTGACCTATACAGAGGCAACACCACTTCCCTCTTTCTGCTGGTGATACCCCTCCCTATGCACCCGAATATCCCCCTAGCCCTCCCTGCTGCCTTGTCCTGCTACCTGGCCACTTTTAGGTCATTCAGTATGATTACCCCCAGATCTCTTTCCTGCTTGGTGGTCATTAGTACTGCTCCAACCATTTTGTACTACACCCCTGGGATTCTGTGTCCTATGTGCTCTACTCTGCACTTTTTGCATCAAAACCCAGCTGCCATACCCTTGACCACTCCTCTAGTTTCTCAGATCTCTACTCATCCTTTCTACTCCTCCCCCCAAGTGTCCACTGTATTGCAGATGTTAGTGTCCTCTGCAAAGAGGCAAACATTCCCTTCCTGCTTCTCTGCAATGTCACTTACAAAGACATTAAAGAGGACTGGTCCCAACACTGATTCCTGAGGCACCGTGCTGGTCACCCTCCCTTCCTCAGTGTGAACTCCATTTACCACCACCCTCTGTCGCCCGTCCCCCTAACCAATTTCTGATCCAGTTTACCACCTCTGTACCCACTCCTAAGTTATCCAGCTTGCTTACTAGTCTCCTGCGTGGAATGGTGTCAAATGCCTTACTGAAATCTGTGTAGGCCATGTCCACCGCCCCACACTGATCTAGTTCCTTGATCACCCAGTCAAAGAAATCCATCAGATTCGTTTGACATGACCTCCCATCTGTGAAACCATGCTGCATTGGGTCTTGAAACCCTGTGGTTCAAGATATTCCAGAGTGCTTTCCTTCAGCAGTGATTCCATTAACATTCCCACCACCGATGTCAGGCAGGCTGATTGGCCTATAATTGCCAGTCTCTTCCCTGCTGCCACTCTTATGTAGTAGTCCTGTGTAGTAGGATTACATCCGCCCACCTGTAGTCCTCCGGAACCACTCCTGTTTACAGTGAGCTGTTAAATAGCAGTCAGAGATGCAGCCAGTAATTCCCAGAGCTCCCTCAATACCCTTGGATGCACCCATCTGGCCCCATTGCTTTGTCCACCTTCAGATTAACAAGTCCCTTCAGGACTGTCACTTCCAAAAAAGGACTAGTGTCCACCTCCCTCCCTCCAAAACTTCTGTTACTTTGTGGCCTATCCCCTGCTCCTTCCTCTGTGAACACTGAATAAAACTATTTGTTCAGGATGCCTGACTTCTGCTGGTCTCCTTTTACACTGCCCCCCTCCCTTTCTAACCTTACAATCCCACCTGTAGTCGTGTTCTTCTTTTCACCTTACATACCTAAAAAATGTCTGGTCCCTTTCATTACCTCCTGGGCAATTCTCTCTCCAATTTGCACCTTTGCGCTCCTTAGTGCTTTCCCTGCTTCCTTCTGTTTCCCTGATACACCCCCCCCATCCTCCTCCCTCTGCATCTCATACATTTTTTTTTCCAATTGTTTAACCAGGTGAGACACACTAAGCTGAAAGCTTGTTTACATGTGCAGCCTGGGAGCACAGGGAAATTAAGTGACTTGCTTAGGGTCACACAGTATGCAAGTGGGGGCTGTGGGATTCAAACCCAGGTCTCCAGATTTGCACCTCAGAGCCTTAAACCACTGCGCTATACTGCCTCCTTTTTGAGTGCTACCCTTTTTGCCTTTACCTTTTCAGCCACCTCTTTGGAGAACCATGGTGGTCTCTTTTTCCTCCTGCTTTTGCTCACTTCTTTAACGCATGAGGTTTGTTGCCTTTACTATGCTCCCTATCTTTGCCTAGTATTACTCCCCGCCAAATCATCCCTGAGGCCTCACCCATCTTTATAAAATCTGCCTCCTGAAGTCCAGGGAGAAAATGTTCTGCAAAATGAAGCAGTCAAGAGAAGCCACTGCTCTACACCACTTCCTAGCTCTGGAGTTGTCACCTTTGTATCAACCCCCAATGTATCGAATATAGTAGTTTGTGGGTTGGAGAGCAGCACAAAAAAAACTCATAATCATGATGCAGACACATAAGCATCTAGTAGGAAATGCATAACTTAAAGGTGTGTTATTGTTCTGCTCCATCTGTCTTTTGTAGTTCAGACAAGGTATACCCTTTCTATACGTAGAACAGAATTGTACTGTAGGATACAGCCACTCTAGTGTCCATTTATTTTGAATTACCAAATTACTTCTTTCTGAAATAAGACTTAAAAGGAAGTGTCGTGTTCCATTTCCCTGTTTTATAACTGTACCAGGAGATAGGTCATATGCGCTGATAGGTTATACTAGGTACTTCTCTTTTGTGTTGTTTAGATTACAGAGACGGCGTGAATATGGAATAACTTGTCTTTCATGCCTTATAAGGTCATTTACTTTCTCTGTTGTGTTCTGTGAATGTGGGTGCTTTTGATCACTGAAGGATTCCTGGAACTAGAATTTTAAAGTCATTTGTGTGCCTGCAAGTCTAGTGTAGTGTACGTGGATGGGAATAGTTCTTTCCCACATGATTCTGCAAGTAGGCTAGAACCGTAACGTATAATGACCACTCATATTCTGAGGTATGACCAAATATTTATGTTTTAATTTTTTCTTATAGACCTGTTTGACCTTTCCGACTGCCAACTTACACCTGCTTCAGGCATCCTGACAATACTCCCAGTCCCATCCTCCACTTCCCCTGCCATCACGCTGGCAGGGATGAGCATGGGGTTGAACCCGAGGGCACTGGTGGCATAATTTATGACAGTCAGTGCACACATCTTTTTCTTGTTTGTTTTTTTTTCTTCTCCCATTTCTGCCTTGAGCTGAGCCACATACAAAGACGTTTGTGCGCATGCTGCTACACATGCACATTATAGGCATCTGAGTCAGTGCCCAGAAATGGCTCTCGCTTGTCATACGACACAGCCTCCGCTGGGTGGTAGTGGTGCAGTGAGTCATGCTATTCCCTCCCCCCAGAGTAAGAGAGTAGCCAGTGGACCCCTAGTAGAGTGGTGGCTTTCATTTTTCTCTAAGATTGCTTAAATGTACGTAAATGGTCATTGAAAATGTCCCCATAGACTTGTATGGGGCGTGTGCCCACATTCGCCCTGCTTAGACGTCACAAAACATCTCAGCATGGGGCGGGCCGGTGAACTGGGAAGTGGAAGGAATCGGCTGGCTGTGGGTTCAACTGCAGTTACGATCCCTTCCCTCCCTAAAAGGGCACAATTAGAAGTTATGCTTTTGTCAGAAATTGGCTAATGGAGCCACAAAGTATTGGTCTATGAAGCCCATATAGAGTTTCCCATATCTTGGAAGTTCACTTTAAAGGAAAACTACATCCTCATACCTTGTAAATTTTGTTTCTGTGTGAACAAACAACTCTCTTTCTGTAGCTGTTGGGGATATACATTTTTGCTTTAGTTTGTTTTCACTATTCATGGTAGTTCACAGCAACTATTTATATCATGTTTCTCTGTTTTGAAAGTACAAAGATCCTGAAAAAGCTCTGTGGAAAAAACACAAACTGAATGAAGTTTAAAGGGAAAATCTCACATTACAACTCAGACCATTTGCAAAGCTAACTGAAAGTAAATGTAGTATTTCACACCTTGATGCAGCTTGTTTTGTTGAACTCGAATTAAGGATGCTAACATATCATCTTCTCATAGCTAATGCAGCTCTCAGGAACAATGAGATTTCAACAGCCAGAAAATGGAGACCCCCACCCCCCCATGACAGTTACAGGGACTGGTATGAACAGTGAAAATAAAGCAATCACACATATCTCTAAGGTTACATGAAGAGTTGTATGTTGGTTTTTTTTTTTTTTAACTTTCTTTCTACATCCACACTCCGGGCATCCTTCAGGAGTGCCCATACGGAGTCCACCCTACTCTCAGCCTGAACCCTCGCATCTCCCCTCGATCTCCTCCCCTGAATGACCCCAGGCAGGCTCAACCCCCGGTACCATCTCAGGGCTGATTCCACCCTCCACGGTGGTAGCCTCTTAAGTGTAAAGTGCCTACCTTTATGTCATCGGTTCGGCCTTGGAGAAGATCTGGGGCACGTTAGACTGGCAATTGGGATAATGGTGGAAGTCCCAGACCCGTCATCTCACCGGCGTGTGGAAGGATTGTTCCACTTGTTTGTACCCCCCTTCCCCATGGAGCCCGGCCAGCAAGGCAATGTCATGCCGTGGCTCCGCCCTGAGGCATTACGCTGCGCTGCTACACTGGCGATCCTCCAGCCACCGCCCGAGGCCACTCCGTGAGTGAGCATTTCCCGTACCCACCCCCGGGAAGAGAGAACGGTCGGCGGAAGCGTAGTCTCTATCCCTCCCCTGCCGACTCCCAGCAGCCCTGGCTCGTTCCCAAACCCGGGTCACCAGCGTGGCGCGAGGTGCGGCGTCCAGCACCTCAACCCTCAGCACCACCGGGCCGGCAAGAGTTGTATGTTGACATGGAAACAAATAAAATTTACAAGATATGAGGGTGTCATTTAACTTGTTTGTGTACGTTAAATGATCTATTAGCGGATTGTGGGAGGGCTCAGAGATTATTTTTGTTGATTCGGATTTAGAGGTTGCTGCATGCCCAGTGGAACTACCTACTGTAAGTGTGGCTGTGAACTGAGTACCCATCACTGACTCATGGGTACAGGTAAGTAACAAGTATTTTTGGGATAATAAGTTCGCTGAGCAAGGATCGGGACCTTGCTAATGGTTAATTTGATTAAGGGCAACTTGTAGCATAAGGAATGGAAACAGCCTTGTTGCTGTAGTTAACTAGTCTTTTAAACCATTAGTTCATTTTCCATCTCCCATGCAAGGGTGATCAGTTCTCTTTATAAAACATTTGAAAACTTCCCATAACTGCTTCTCCCCCATGTTCTGTAATGACAGTCCTGTTACACTTTTACACTTTCGACACTGTTTTTATAGTAGGTTTTGTTTTCTGAGCATCATGTCGAGGTGTTGTGATAATGCTGATGTATAAAATACATGCAAACTGTATTTGTTTCCAACAGAAGCAATAAAATATAAATTAAAAAAATGGGCCACTTTGCTAAATACTTTTTATTTCTTTTCTCTTTCTGCTTTCAGAAAAGAAGGATGTAACACAGAGCCTAGAAAGCTACACATCAAAATGTCCTGGTACAATGGAAGTTATCACCCTTCCTGACGGGTTGAAGCTACCTCCAGTCCCATTCACTAAACTGCCCATAGTCAGGTGAGTCTGCTCTTTTTTTTTTTTTTTTTTAAACTATAGAGGTTTTTCTGCTGCCTGGCAGGCTCTGCAGCTGTATCAGTCCATCCCGTGATCACCAGCTGTCCCAAACTCCTTTCCATCGCCCGGGACTGAGCAGGCCATTGGTGCTCTCGGGAAGGGCTTCATCAAGCCCAGCCTCCATATTTTCCACCATTTTTCTCCCCTGGGGCCCCCAGATGTGCAGTGGATGTGATGTCTGAACTCCACCACCACGGAGACGGCCCCAGCGTCCTGAACGCAGGTTCCCCTTCCCTTATGTAGTGACGTGCATGTGCTGCCATCCAGTCTTCGGTGGGTGGCAGTCAAAGCAGCACTCCACACAAACCCGTGTCCCCAAGGAAGGAGAGCCGTTCTGGGATACTCAATCCTTCTTCTCCCTGCCGGCCCCCAAGCAACCAGAGTCTGTTCCTGACCTCGGGTCGCGGGCGTGGCAAGAGGTTAGGCATCCAGTGCAGGGTTTTAAATAATTGATTAGCAGTTTTTTTCTTGGGACTATACTAACTGTACAGAAAGTATTTATATAGATTTTCTAGAAGTGCTGTGTTTGTTAAACACAGTGAGGTAAGAGCTACGAATTTTCACAAAGATTTAGCATTTTTATGAGCAAAACGCTAATGAATTTTTAGAGTTAAATAAATCCCTGCAGTGCCTCAGCCCTCCATGCTACTGGGACGTTGCTCTCTCTTTTTTTTTTTTTATTTTGTTTGATCTCTGAGTTGCTACCTGCTCTTCTGGAGCTGGGGACCTTCCATCCGTCTCCACTGCCCCTCCCCCCCCAATCATCTGAGCTGATGGGATCTACAGGGGGAAGGGCTCAAGAGTGCCAGCAACCATCATTTAGATGGCTCAGCACACAAGTATTTTTTACATTTTTGCCCACCACCCCATACAGTGTGGGCAAACGCCTCTGACGCCACGTATGCACACAGTGAACCTTCGCCAAATACCTAGCTTCCAGGCCCACAGTAGTGTTTGCAGTGATGGCAAAACCTCTAGCCACCCATCCCAGAGTTAGGACCACTGTCATCCCCAGTATAGCCCAGAAATCTTGTCCTAAACCTGGGTTGCTGGCATGGAAGCACTACCCACTGGGCCAATGGGTGGCCCCCTGCTCCTTTGTTTCTGATTCCTGATGGTTCCATTAAAATAATGGCAGTAGTGAAAAGGGGGCATGGAACACAGTCTAGGGTTTAATCATCTAATCTAGACATTAACATTAGCAATCTTTGCTAACTTAGTGTGTTTCTTAAGATGATGCTTGCAATATGGTTGCAAATTGGATTTTTTTATATTATCTCCAGGTGATTGATTTGAGAGATGGCTGTCATTGTGGACTCAATCTCTTCGTATTCATGGCTTGTTCTTCAGAATTGGGAGTTTTAATTGGGCTTTATTTATTTCAATTTTGGTAACCGGCTAAGTCCACTGAGACAATTACAGTCCCTTTTTCAGGGGCAACCCGGGAGAGAACAGCAATAAAAAGAACAATACAGTAGACAACGTATGAGATACAAAAGTCAATAGTATGCACTTGGGAGCTGACAGCAACTAGGAGTCAACTTGGAACATAACAATTCACCAGAGGTTACAGTATAGCAAGTGCTCGAAGAGCCACTGTAAGAAGAATCACATAAAACAGATGAGTACATGGGGCAGAAACACATGTAGAATAGAGTGCAAAGCCTAAAAAAAAGATTTCACAAAATATATACATTACGATATGAGTAAAACAATTGAATACACTGGTGATATACATATTATACAGAGGGTACAATGCCTTCCGGAGGGAAGCAATATTTGTATACATAGATATCAAATAAAATAAGTAAAATGGGTAAATACAATCAGGTTACTTCACAAGATACCATGGTGTCAGGGTCAATACCAATAAACGATTCAGGGAGACAGAAAGGGAGAACACAAGTGTGGACTGATGTCTGTAGAGACCGAGCAAACGTAGGGAGTGGACATGAAGGAAGAGAGAGGGAGGAGTAAAACCAGGTAAACGATGGACAGAGAAGTAATGGGTGTACAGACCAAGGAAGGGAGATTAACAGGAGGTAGAGGGGGGGGAGAAAAATCCATTTTTTATAAAAAATCGATTCAGAGTTGAGAGCTTGTGTGAGTTGCATCCTGCTTGAGAGATGGCTTTCTAGCACCCCCCCCCCCACACCACACAATAACATATAGTAAAACTGAAGTGGCCACTGCAGTGAAAACATCCGATAAGGCTTTGGCAGCTTACTTGGCAATTGTGAGCAAGAATAAACTGCTCCAGTTGCAGCTAGAAAATCTGTTGCGGACTTAAACTCTCGAGCTTGGGTATGCCTGAAGAAATGTAGGGCAAATATACTGTTCTGTTCATGGAGGACTGGTTAACAAGAGCATTTAGGCTGGCAGAGAAGATCCAGTTGGGAAAGCATACAGGATTACACCTGTGTGTGTGTTTGGGGGGCGGGGGGGTGCCCACTCTGAATATCTAAGAGCAATCCTTTTAACTTTTATCTCTACCTGGGATAAGGAAACTACCATCCAGGCAGCTAAAAGAATGAAAATTATGAAGGGGGACCAAAAAGTATTATTCTTCCAGGACCGGTCGTATTCCATGAAACAACATTGAAAGAAAGGCGTTTGATGGTGTCAAACATGAACTCCGAGCTCTGCAGGTCCCGATCACCTTACTTCCCACAGCCCGGCTGCATGTTGATGGTAGGGAATAAAACCTACTTAGTTAGCAATCCAAAGGATGATGCTGCCTCCCTACTTGACAAAATTAAGACAGAAAAGACCGTCGCCACTGCAGCTCAAGCAGTGGAGGAAGCTGAAGAAATGTTACAGGATAAAACCGCCACATGAATTTAACAGATCTCCTCATAGACATAAAAGTAACTGTGGTTCTAATATTTGCTTGTTCAGTAGCTGGCACTGTATGATTTGATATGTATGATTTTCTTGTATTTTTAGCTTTTTTTTTGTTGTTGTTGTTTGTTTCTTTAAATTCATCTTTAATCCTCCAGCCCATTCTAGTGAATCCAGCTGAGAAAGGCAGTTAGTGGAGAGATGGCAAGCGCTTGAGTTAACAGCAAATTCGTATGTTAAACTAGGACTATATTTTACCTGTCATCTTGTATGCTTGTAGAATGTGTTACAAACTGGCTATTCTTCATCCGTTGTAGACTTTTCCTTAAAAAGCTAGTGGAACAAAAACAGAAACAGAAAAATTATACAAATTTTAAAAAGTAGCTGGTTTGTAACTTCTCATTTTTTAAGTATTTTCTGCTTCCTTTTCCTCGTTAGAAAAATGTTCTTTTTCCATATGTAATTTCTGGGTTTTTGTGGGTTTTATCCTGACCCCTACACCCACACGTCCCCGATGTAGCGCATGCGTGTGGGGGAACGTGCACGTGCTGTTCAGGATGACCCTCTCATCCAGTCGCGCCATTGACTGCCATACACCAGCACTGAACCTCCGTTCAGTGACAATGAGACCACGGGTGAGCAACCCACATACCGGAGATCAGAGAACCAATGCTCCATTTGTTCTCACCCCCTCCACCCGATGCCAGCACTTCTGCGAGCCAAGGTCATTCCCGAACCTGGGTTGCCGGCGTAGCGCAAGTTGTGGCATCCAGCGCCTCAACCCTCAGTGCCACGGAGCTAGCCAGAAAGTTTTCTAAGTGATAATATTGTGCTGGATCTGTGGAACAGCTCTCAGCCTGGCAGCTGACATATCTGTCTTTGTTCCCCTTTCTATATCATCAGCATTGTGATCTTACTGACTGTGACATCACAGACTGACCTGGCTGCTACTGAGTGGCTGTCCTACAGTAGGTAGCAGTGATGTCCCAGTCAGTGAGGTCACAGTGATGATGCTGTAACGGGAGGAACAGAGCTAGATATGTCAGCTGCCAGGCAGAGTGCTGTTCCACACATCACACCTACTGACATCAGGTAAACAACCTTCTATTTAACCAAAGGGAAAAGAAAAAGTACCTCAGGGTTGACTGCTTTTAAAAACTAATACTAGTTGTAGGCAGTACACTAGCTCTTTACCTGTTTTTTTTGGTTGGCCCAGCTGCCCAGAGCTGAGACTCCAGTTTGAGTCCATGTTCTGCACTCCGTATCTGAGGCCCAGAATGTTTGACAGGCAGTGCAGTGGTGATGCATTCCAGGGAGAAAGGGTGGGAAGGATGATAGCATTAAGTAATTACCAACAACAGGGCATGCATGTCTAGAAGACTTAATGCATGCCACGGGTGAATTGAAAGGTACAAGGCAATGGCCTAGTGCCATTCAACACACTCAGGAAATGTGTTGGTCTAGGAACCCCAGCTCATGTGTACACCTTGGGAGGGGAGATACTGCAGGCTTCGAGTGGGGAGAAAGACCTAGGGGTGGTTGTGGATACCAAGATAAACAACTCCGAGCAGTGTAGAAGGGCTGCGGCTAAAGCAAACAAAATGCTGGGGTACATAGCCAGGGGGATAACCTCGCGAAGCCGGAAGGTACCCTTCCACTGTATAACTGCATGGTTAGACCAAGACCTGAATAGCCTGTGCAGTTTTGTGACTGCACTTAAAAAGTGGGACATTGCACCCTGGAGGGGTAACAGAGAGGTGACCAAGATGATGCAGGGTCTGGGGGAGAAATCCTATGAGGAGAGACTTGGGGAGCTCAGCCTGTACTCCGTGGAGGAGAGGAGGGATAGAGGGGATATGATTGAAGTCTTCAAATACCTTAAGGGCGTAAATAGGGTAAGCTTGGACAGGGTGTTCCAGCTGAGGGAGCATGGGGCACCATATTGAGGCTAGTCGGTGGGAGACTTGGGGGGGAGACAAGGAGACACTACTTCACTGAGAGGGTGGTGGGACCTTGGCATGCACAACCTGTGGAGCTGGTGGCTGTGGATACTGTGGAGGGGTTCAAGAGAGGCTGGGATAGGTATAGGGGGAAGGGGAGTTTTAGAAGGGCCAGCTTCAGATGGGAACCCCGGTCGAGGAATTTTTGTTTCCTTTATTAAGGATGTTGCTACAGAGATTGTTACTTTGGTGACAAACCATGTATTTACTAGGGATTAATGAATGGTTATCTGATGAACTTTGACCAGTGAAGTTGCTAGGATTACAAAGAAATCTAAAGTCCATTTTGTAAATGCTGTTAGGCACCTCTCAGTAACTGATGCAAAGTCCATTGATGTCTGAGTATGGAGGAGCCGATATCCATGGATGAGGTGTAGAGTTGTGATTCACATGTCTGAAAGAGGATGGGTAGATAAAATGTTTGGAAAAAAAATAATGAGGAGGATGAAGGGATAAGGGGAACACTCTTGTAGACCATGGTCCTAAGAAAATTGTTCTTATTTCAAACCCCAGAACATCTTAACTGTATTCTGACAAATGTAGTATGGTCTCACCATAGGACTGCCCCGGAGACGAAATGGTTGATAGAACCTATGCTAATGATAGAATGTTAGGCTCAAGCTCGGTTTTCAAATCCCTGTCCCTGGTTGCACCTCTGCAACCATCAGAGTCTGTACTCCGCTTGCTCAGTAAGATGTCTCCGGAGAGCTCTCCTTTACTTCATCTGAAGAAATTTATTTCTCAGTCAAATTTAAAGTCTTTGTTATTTTATCAGATTTTTGAAGCACTGTCCTTGGTTCACAGGTAGATTTAGTTAGATAGTGTCAAATTGGTAAGTTTTATTGGTCCCTTTCCGGTTCTCCCTAACCGGGAGGGAACCAAGCCTTTATTTGGTATTTTAATTGTCTAATTACAGCATTTTTACCATCCGGTAAGGCGGCTTAGTTAAGTTTAGTTATTGTTTTTTAACTGAGGTAATTCTTGGTTTATTTGGGTTCTAACCAACTGATAAATGTCACAGCCTAAGAAATGAATGGGCCCCACATGTTTCCAACATTGTTCTGAGTGTGGGTAACCATTCGCTAAAGCAGATCCTCATTTAATTTGTGTTATTTGTTTGGGGTTTGACCACCTCAAGGAGGATTGTGAGATTTGTAAGAATTTCCCTCAGTCGACACTCGATAGGCGACTTAAACGACTGCAGGAGAAAATGTCTGAGAAAACCGCTGAACACTCATAAGGAACGGCGGGACCAGCCCTCTGGCAAGGGTGACTCCTCCACTACAAGAAAAAGACTGACCCAGTTCATTCCGGCAAAGGAAAGAAGAAAGAGAAACACTCAGCGGTTGAACCGCAACCGAAGGCATTGGTTCCAACCACTGAGGAGATAGCGAATGTGATTTGAATTATTCAGTCTCTACAAACCAACCCGGTTCCGGTTGAAAAGAGACCGCGGTTGGTTTCTGCAGGTCCTGCTTCGGTTCCCGGTTCAGGAGAACTTGAAGGGGACATTGGAATAGGGGATTATTTTGATGATGATGATGGTGATGGCGGCGGGGGATGATTATGGGGAACTGATTGAACCAGATATCTCCCCAGATCCTCACAGACCTGATTCTCCTGATAAGGGAACTGAGGATTATACATCCCTTTTTCAATTCATTAGACAGATGGCTCTGTCCTTGGACCTCCCCACTCAGGAATCTACTGATGATGATGAGGAGGAACAAGATTACAGAGACATGATGGATGTGCCAGCTTCAAAAAGAGTCCAGTTGCCCATCCATAAGTCCTTACAGAAACAGGTATTGAAAGTACTGCATACACCCGCTTCCATTACACCCCTGGAAAGAAAGATGGATAAGAAGTACTGGGTAGCTAAGGGTGAGGCAGAATTTTTGTTTGGCCACCCTAGCCATGAAGGAGTGGTACAGGCTGCCTCACATCCTCCTGACAAAGACTCCAGAAGGATGGATTCTATCGCCAAAAAGCTGTATCTTGGTATCTTGCAATAAAACAGGCTTCTTATACGGCCTATGAGGCAAGGTATCAAAGAACTTTGTGGAACACTGTTTTGGAGATTACAAAGTCAGTGCCAACTCCCATGGCAGCGGATTTGGAGGAGGCTGCAAAGAGGCATCTAAGGTGCAATTTAGAATGGCAGTAGACACTAATGATACTACTACCAGGCAGATGGCCTCTTCTATATCTTTATGCAGGTTTGCATGGCTTAGGACAACTAACCTGACACAGGACATTCAGTCCAAAAGCAATGGACTTTCCCTGTGAGCCTCTTTCTCTGTTTGGTCAGCAGACAGAGGCTTACATGAAAAAATGGACGATTACAAGACAGCTTACCAAAGTGCTGCTGCGAAAGAGAAATCCTCTACACCCAACAGCAAACCAGGGGTCCCAGAGGTAGGCCCTATAGGCCATTTTTTCAGCCCCAAGCTTTTCCTCAGTATCAGCAGTACCAGCACCAGAGGGGCTACTTCAGAGGCAGGGGCAGAAGGGGTGGTAACCGGATAGTCCCTAGCACTCAGCCCGCTTCACAACCTAAGCAGACCCCCTGAGGAGTCTGTTCGGGTTGCCTCCCCAGTACCAGTAGGAGGCAGGTTGGCCCACTACCTTCAGGAATTGAAATCCATCACTACAGACAAGTGGGTCCTGGAGATAGTGGGCCAAGGCCTGACCCTCAGCTTCAAACTAAAACCAAGGCTGAGGGCAAGAGTTTTTCGACCCCCCTCCCTAGCAGAAAACCTGTTGCTGGAGAGGGAGGTATTGAACCTACTTTCTCTAGGGACAATAGAGCCAGTTCCTCTGCAACAGAGGGACAATGTCCTCTATTCAAGGTACTTTCTTACTATCAAGAAAACAGGGGAGTGGAGACCCATACTGGATCTCGGGTATCTGAACAAGCATTTACTGAAACCAAAATTCTAAATGGTCACTCTGGCTGCAATTCTGCCCATTTTAAAGCAAGGGGAGTGGTTTGCATCCCTAGATCTCAAGGATGCTTACTTCCACATCCCAATAAGGTAGTCACAAAGAAATTTTCTCAAGTTCAAGCTGCCCTCAGGCCATTACCAGTTCAAGGCAATGCCTTTTGGTCTCACTTCTGCTCCAAGGGTGTTCACAAAATGCTTGGCTGTGGTTGTGGCACACCTAAGGAGAATAGGAGTGGCAGCATTTCCCTACCTGGACGATTGGTTACTGGTAGGGAAAAATCCTCACCAGACCAAACAACCCTGGCACTTGCACAGGATCTCCTGCATTCCCTGGGGTTCCTAATAAATCGGTAAAAGTCAGTGCTGCAACCATTGCAACTCCTAGAGTTTATAGGGGCTCAACTGGATTCAGTAAAAGGAAAAGCTTTCCTTCCACAGGAAAGAGCAAGCAACTTGGTGCAGTTGGCAAGCTCCTTCCAACCTGGCAGTCTCAGGCCAGCAAGGCACTTTCTGCAGCTGCTGGGCCATATGGCAGCATCAACAGCTACAGTGCTAGGAGCAAGGTTTCAAATGAGAGACATTCAGTATCATTTGAAACAGTACTGGCTCCAAAAGAAGGATTTCCTGTCAAAGCTGATTCCAGTGACCCAAACACAAACACCCTTGTACAGGCTCTGCAGTGGTGGCTAGAAGAAAACCTCAGGCAAGGGGTTCCCTTCTTGCAGGTACAACCCTCCAGGGTGCTTACCATGGATGCATCCCTCCTTGGTTGGGGAGCACACTTAGAGGAGCATACCATCCATGGTTCATGGTCCAAGCAAGAGTCCCTGCTTCACTTCAGTCTGCTGGAACTCAGGGCAGTCTTGTTAGCACTGCAGGCATTTACCAGCATGCTTCAAGGGCAAGTGGTACAGGTCCGGATGGACAACACTACCACAGTGTACTATATCAACAGATAGGGAGGCACAAGGTCCACTCCTCTGTGCACAGAGGCTATGTCAATATGGACCCTGGCCTACTCACTAAATATCCAGTTGTTAGCTGTTCATCTGCCAGGCTAGTACAATGTTCTGGCAGATGCACTAAGCAGAATACATCAGGGCCACCACGAATGGTCCCTGAACAGTCATGTATTACAAGTAGTTTTCAAAAGGTGGGTGACTCCAGAGATAGATCTCTTTGCCTCACCAGAAAATCACCAACTACCAAGGTATTGTTGCAGACTACCAGTGACAGGGTCAGTACCACTGGATACCCTAGTCCTGGATTGGTTGGGGAAGTTTCTGTATGCATTCCCTCCATTTCCATTACTACTAAGGGTTCTGATCCAGCTCAGATCGCAGCCTGCCACAGTGATCCTAATTGCTCCAGATTGGGCCAGGCAACCTTGGTACTCCATGGTACTGGGCATGTCAATAGCCAGATCGGTCAGTTTTCCCACGAGGCACAACCTACTGATCTCATCCCAGGGCAGGATCCTGGACCCGAACCTTTGGACTCTGACTCAAGGCCTGGCTCTTGAGGACCTGGAGTATGCCAGTTTTCATCATTCAGAAAGTGTTATGCAGGTCCTCAGGGTTTCTAGAAAACTTTCTACCAGAAAGATTTATTCTTCCAAGTGGAAAAGATTTTCAGTATGGTGCAAAAACAGAAAGCTGAACCACAATCGGGCAGGACTGCCTGTGGTTCTGGACTACCTTATTTGCATTCTCTAGGCTTATTGCCTTCCACACTGAAGGTGCACTTGGCCGCAGTCTCAGCTTACCTATCAGCAGGTAAGTCCTCATCCCTGGCCTCTAATCCAGTATTCAGGAGATTCTTCAAGGGACTGATGCATTTGCACCCACGTCACAGAACTCCCACTTCAGTGTGGGATCTCAGTATTTGCATAGCACAGCTTATGCAACCACCTTTCTAACCTATGGCAACAGCTGACCTTAAGTATGTGACTTGGAAGACTGTGTTTTTGGTTGCCATTACTTCTGCCAGAAGGATCAGTGAATTCCAGGCTTTGTCCATGGAGCCTGATTATGTGGCGTTCTATAGGGATAAGGTGGTCCTTAGGACTAATAATAAATTCCTTCCAAAGGGTGGTTTCAGATTTTCACATTAATCAGTCCATCACACTTCCATTCTTCTGTACTGACCATTCTACTTCAGGGGAGCGTATGCTGCATAGCTTGGACGTTAAGAGGGCTATCAGCTACTACTTGGAGCATACAAAAAGTCATAGAGGGGCCAAGACCCAACTTTTTCTGACTTACGGGAAAGTTGGGAAAGGCAAACCTGCCACAAAAAGGTCCATGGCAAGATGGATTGTGGCATGTATTCAGTTCTGTTATAGCAGGGTGGGTAAACAGCCCCCCCCCCCCCCAAGGGCTCAGAGCCCACTGTACCAGGGGACAGCTGCATCTATAGCAGCTTCAAGAGAGATCCTCTGCTGGAAATCTGTAAAGCAGCTACCTGGAAAACAGTTCATACATTCACTAAACACTATTGTCTGGACACACAAGCCAAGAGTGATGCCAGGTTTGGCACAGCAGTTTTGCAGAGCTTGTTTCCTTAATAAGTCCTCTGCCCACCTCCAAAGGCACTGCTCGGGTAGTCTGCATTTGTGAGGATACAGTAAGAGTTCCTGGGGTTTGAAGAAAACATTACTTACCATAGTAATCTGGTTTCTTCTAAGGGAATCTTACTGTATTCTGAGCTCCCACCCTTCCTCCCCTGCTAGGACCTTCAGGACCCTGCACACTGCTGTTTGTTATGTTGGAAACCTGTGGGTACCTAGTAGTTTGTTGGGCATCTGCTGACTTGATTCTTAATGATGCCCTTGTTATTTGAGGGTATTTGTTCTTACCCTGTTTGGGGTATTTTAGCATAGTTAAGTAAGCTTAGAGTTTTTAGCTTCTGCATGCTTCGTAAGAATCTGATGTTACAGAGGTGCAACCAGGAACAGTGATTTGAAAACCGAGCTTGAGCCTATCATTCCATCATTAGCATAGGTTCTATTAACCATTTCGGCTCTGGAGCAGTCCTATGGTGAGACCATGCTGCATTTGTCAGAATACAGTAAGATTCCCTTAGAAGAAACAAGATTACTATGGTAAGTAATGTTTTCTTTTCCTGCAGCCTCTGTCCAGGCCAGGCCTTTTCCATGTTCTCTTAACCAGCCAAGGAGCTTGGGGGGGGGGGGCTCCAGTAGTAATTCAGAAATATTACATCACATTTAGAGGGGAGATGGGCTTTTGCTTCAGCCCTTGATGAGTACTATGTACCACGTCTACCTCCCAAGAACAAAGAGCTGCCTCACTACAACATAACCTTTTTACTTCTTCTGGTCAATATACAGTACATGCATCTCCAATAAGTATATCAAGGCCATTAGGCTAGCCAGAGGATGTTGTGCTGCAGCAAATGGTCTTGCCTAACCTTTTTCTTTAAATCTTATGTTTAATCATTTGCTTATGAACTAACAGTAAACTTAATTCAGAGTACAGAAATATGCGAGCATCATAGAATGACAGGATTACAAAACTCCTCATCTGTTACAGTATAACATTTGTGGGGATACGTTAAGTTTATTATTAATGTCCCAGACAGTAAAAGATGGTCCTGTTGTAGCAAAAACACAGACAACATTACTGAATGGTAGTCTGAATATAGTTTTTAGCCATTAGGGAGGCCACCAATTATTTTTTTTGGGGGGGAGGGTTTGCAGTGGAGGGTGTGGAGCAACAAATAGCCTTATATGTGTGCAATGTCCTGCTGTATTTGAGGGACCTGGAGGAAGCTCCTCCCTAAGGTGTCTGACCTGCTGCTTAAGTTGTATGAGGTCTCAGGGTTATACCTGAACGCTACTAAAACTCAAAACATTAAGTTTCCATTTCTCCCCCCCCCCCCCATACCTCTGTAAGGCATTTCCCTTCCAGTGGGGCCTTCAGAAGTTGAAGTACCTAGGGATCAGTGTAGCCCACACTGCTGCTTCAGCATGTGGTGATAATTCAAACAACATGAAGTCTTGCTGTATTCTGACAATATGCAGTTAGCCCCAGCACTTGAACTGCCCCGGAGAGGAAAAAGTTAACTCTATGCAGAAGCATAGACCGTTGAGCTAGAACTTGGTTTTCAAACCTCTGTCTTTGGTACTTACCAGTGTAACTGTCAGATTCTTTACTCCGCCTAACAGTGAGGTCGTTCCGGAGATTTCTCCTCTGCTCGGATCGGTAGAGTTTAAAAAAGCGTTCAGTTTTTTAAACCGATTTATTATTTTTCGGATTTCCAGCCTCTGTCTATGGTACAGGTAGTGTGGTAGATAGGTGGTGACTTGTGTTTTATTTAATTTTGTGGAAATTGTTTTTGTCTCTGTTTCTCATCGGTCAGTCCAGCTAGGAACCGACCTTTCTGATTGTTTCTGATTATTTTATATTTTTTCTGGGAGTAGTGTGGTGTTCCGGTGCCGATCGGTTTCAAAAGAACTGGACTTTTTCTGGTCCTTTTACAGAACCCATAACACGGTTTGTAACTGATCGATTGTTTATTACCTGACTTGAAAGCTTTTTAAGGGTAATTGGTTAGGTAGGCCATGTCTGAGAAACCCAAGAACAAAAACGGTCCCACTGGGTTTCAACACCGTTCTGAGTGTGGGGAGGCCTTTGCCAAGGCCGACCCCCACCTCATCTGTGTTTATTGTCTGGTGTTTGAGCACCTCAAAACAGACTGCCAGATTTGCAAAAACTTCCCTAAAGCCACTCTAGAAAAAAGGTTGAGTAGGCTGAAGGAAAGGGAGGCTGAGAAGTCAGTAGATCCGGATGGCCAGCCTGGTTCGGTTGCGGCCGAACCCAAGGAGGTGCCTACTGATCTGGGCGATACCTCTTCGGGCAAAAGGAGGTCCTATTCTGAGGGGTCAGTTCCATCAAAAAGAAAGCGTAAGTCAGCCGGTTTGGATCTAGCACCGCATACTCCAACCACTGATGAGATAGCCAAAGCGATTAGTATAGTTCAGTTGCTTCACCCGATTCTGTCCGAACCAGTACTGCCAGTTAGGCGGTCGGTTCGGTCGGATCTGACTCCATATGATTACGATCCAGATGCTTTCTATGAGGAGTTGGAGGGAGACAAAGAATATCCTGACTATGAGGACGAAGGTAACGACTTTGAAGGTCTGGATGTGCCCATTGAACCAGACATCTCCCCAGACAGGCCCTCCGATGTCTTCCCTCCCAGGCTTTCTGAGTCCCCTTCACACTTCTTGTTTTACAAGAAGGTGGCTGAAACCCTTCAGCTCCCAATGGTTGAAGCTGCTGAGGAGGAGGAAGAGCCAGATTTTGTAGAAATGATGGATATCCCAGAGTCCAAAAGATTGTCTATCCCTCTTCACAAGTCCTTAGGGAAACGGACAGAAACAATTTTACAAACACCTAACTCCTTACCTCTTGTGGATAAGAGAATGGACAGGAGGTATATGTTATCAGGTTCAGGTACGGAGTTCTTATACAGTTATTGCAGCCATGTTGGGGTGGTGCAGGCTGTAGCCTGTGACAGGGCTAACATTCCTTTGACCCACACCCCTCAGACAAGGACTCCAGGAAAGTTGATGCCATGGCCAAAAAACAGTATTTGGCATCTTCTTTTGGACTCATGCAGGCTAATTATATGGCCTACACAACCAGGTACCAGAAGTCCAGGCGGGATACGGTTCTGGAACTGGCTAAAAAGGCCTCTTCCAGTTAGCCAAAGAGCTGGAGGAGGTGGCTGCTGATGGAATTGAGGCATCCAAAGTGCAATTTCATGCTGCTGTGGACTCCAGTGATGTGGCATCAAGAGTCATGGCTACATCTGTGTCTCTCAGAAGACATGCTTTGCTCAGATATACTAGCCTTTTGCAGGATACCCAGGCCAAGGCTATGTATTTCCGTGTAGTGGGTAATTCTCTGTTTGGTGAGCAGACAGAGGCTTACATGAAAAAAATGGACGAGTACAGGACCACTTACGGGAGTGCACAGGCCAAAGAGAGGCAAGCCACTCCTCAGAAGCAGCAGTCTAGGGGCAGGGGCAGGCCTTTCCACAGGCATTTCTACCAAGCCCAGGCTTCCTCTTCCTTCCCACAGAGGGGTTCTTTTGAGGGAGGGGCAGGAGGGGGATGAGCAGGGATGCATCCTCTTCTCAGTCCAAGGCTTCTGCCAAGCAGACACCCTGATGGGTCAGCCCGGGTCGACTCCCCCATTCCAGGAGGAGGCAGGCTGGCTTACTACTTCCAGGCCTGGAAGTCTGTTACCTTAGACAAGTGGGTCCTGGAAGTAGTAAGCCAGGGATTGGCCCTCTGCTTCAAAAGGTTTCCAAAACTGAGGGCCAGGTCTTTTCCACCTGCATCCATCTCGGAGACCCTTGCCCTAGAGACAGAGGTTTCCTCTCTTCTGGCTCTCAGAGCCGTAGAGAAAGTTCCTACTCAGCACAGGGGCAAAGGCCTGTACTCCAAGTACTTCCTTACCCCAAAAAAGACAGGAGAGTGGTGACCCATCCTAGACCTAAGGTATTTGAACAAACACATCTCAAAACCAAAATTCAAAATGGTGACTCTGGGAATAATTCTTCCCTCTGTAAGGCCAGGGGATTGGCTTGCATCCCTGGACCTCAAGGATGCCTACTTCCATATTCCTATCAGGTGCTCCTACAGAAAGTACCTCAGGTTCGAGTTGCCTTCAGGCCACTATCAGTTAAGAGCGATTCGGCCTAACATCAGCTCCAAGGGTGTTTACAAAGTGTCTTGCAGTAGTAGTTGCCTTCCTCAGAAGGCAGGGTATCTCCATTTTCCAGTATCTGGATGACTGGCTATTTGTAGGTCAGTCATCCGACCAGGTCAAGTCAGCTCTGCAAATTACTCAAGACTTGCTCAGTTCTCTAGGGTTTCTTCTCAATCTCCCAAAGTTTGATCTAACTTCGAGAGGGTTCCTGCAGTAGGTCTTCACATATAGGACTGCGCCCCATGGCATCAGGTCCGCACAGCAAACTTGTAGATAGCAATCATCAGCGGGGACCGCCCCCAATGTCGGGGCATCGTGATGTCAGCCCAACTGTAAAGGGGGCAGTCCCGCGCCCGCTCACCAGTTCTTTCCCGCCGTCACCTCAGTCACATTCGGCTTGCATCAGA
Organism: Neoceratodus forsteri; assembly: GCA_016271365.2. NCBI lineage: Eukaryota > Metazoa > Chordata > Ceratodontiformes > Ceratodontidae > Neoceratodus > Neoceratodus forsteri. The sequence continues at coordinate 879,831,020 of CM057455.1, read as the reverse complement.
ACAGCAATCTAACGTCCACGTTATATTTATCGAAGTGTTTCTTTGCCTCTTGTAAAATTCTCAAGATTTTTCTTCAATTTGATGTCTTCTAGACAGATGAAAAAGTGCTCAAAGTGCGGCGCTCAAATCCTGTACGGGGACAACCATTCCCGCTGCCTCCTCTGCCTCTGTTCGAAGCACGATGTCCAGGAGTGTTCCATCTGCCAGGCCTTTAACCAGGCAACCAGAACCAGGTGCAAGAGGACCCTTGAGGCCCATCTTTTGACCTGACGCTTGGCGTCTATGGAAAGGGAGCTACAAAAACTCAGGGAAAGGTCGTTGTCGCCGGCTCCGAAGAAAAAGAAAAGTAAAGAGACGCGTCAGGACAGGAGTCTGTCACTGTCTGAGAGGCTGGCAACCGTGAGTACTTTTTTGGGTGCCCCGTCCACTTCTTTGGGCCGGGCCTCTTCTCTCCCTCCTGCCAAAGTAAGTGGACAGCCAGGGGTTGCCTATTTGGAGGTGGTAATTCTGTTGACTGATCTTTCCGGTAAGTCACCCCTTGCCTCTGGCGAAGGGCACACGGCCTTCGCTGATCAGACTAGCGGCGGCCTTCCAGCCATCTCTAGCCCAGCCAGATCTGTTCCTTCAGAAGCCGGCTCCTCCGACGCCTGCATAGATCCGTCCACTTTCCCGTTGGGCTCCAGTTTGGCCCCCGACGTTGGACAGAGTGAGGGACCAGTTGACCCATCGTCTCCCAGGGTCCTCCACCCTAGAGACACTCCACCTGACCCTTTGCTGTTTGCTTTAGCAAAGTCATGTTCAGACCTGCCGTCGGGGGCCCCTCCCCCCCGTCAGGCCTTCCTCTGTCGCCGGAGTTCATTCCGCTGCCAACAGAGCACCTGGGTATGGAGCCTCCACCCTCCCAGTACTTTGGGGCGCGCTCCAGGCCCTGATACCCCCTTCGGGCTCCATGGTACCTTTCCCTGTGGGTCCTTCATCTGGGTTAATTGCCCAGGAACCCTCTTTCCCACCTGTGGGTGCCCTCCGTCGGTTACTAAATATCCAACGCTGGGCCAGGTGCCTTCATCGCCGGGTTTTCTGGTGCCGGGCTACCCGACACCGGGTTTTCAGATGCAGGGCTTTCCGACGTCGTCATTCCTGATGATGGGTTATCCTACTCCAGGACATCCCACGCCGGGTTACTCAGGGTACTCGTCTTACCCGTCAGGGCATTATCCTCAGTACCTGGGTTATCAGAGTTATCAGCCGCCACCACCACCTCCTCCTCCTCCTCCGGTGCCGGAACTTGAGTCCATCCCTCGGTGGTGGAAAGAGGCTAGAGCGCAGCTTGTGTAGGAGTTAAGACAGCCGGTGAAGGAGATGCCCTCCGTTAGGGTGACCTCTCCACTGCATCCTGCTACCAGAGCCTCTACCTCTATTGTGGTAGGCATTACTGAACCAGACCCTTCCGTTCCTTCTGGCTCTGATTCCTCTGACACTAGTTCCGACTCAGACGTGTCTGACCCCAGATCTCCCGTGGAGGTTCCTCTGACAGACTCCCCAAAGTCCCCTCCAGAGGATCCTTCTTTCGGAGACCTGCTACGTTCTATTCAGGCGGCTGGTGGTTGGCCGTCCAAAGAGGTTGATCCCCAAAGAAAACTTCTTGCGGAGCACCTGGATCTGGCCACCTCGGGACCCTATTCCCATTCCACCGGGGATGGGACCTCATGAGGACCTTGTTACCACAGTCTGGCAACAACCGTCCTCCATTCCCACGGTCTCACGCAAAGCTGACCGCACCTATTATCCCCCGGAAGGGATTTTTCACCTGAACTCCCATCCCAAGGCTGACTCTGTGGTCATCACGACAGCTCACGACCATTCAGCCCAGCCCAAACATCTGAGTTCTTCACCTCCCGACAAGGACTCGCGTCAACTCAACCAGTTTGGGTGCAAAATTTCTTCTTCTTCTTGTGTGATACGTTCCCTTAATTACGTCTCCCACATGGTCGCCTTTCAGAAAGCTTCTCTTTTGGATCTAGAAAGGGACCTCCAGGATGTTCAAGATGAAACCCTGAGGAAGAAGCTCTTGGATAAAGTACGGATGGGGAAATCCTCATGTCGCCACGCCCTTCAGGCTACTTACGACTCAGATTCAGTGGCAAGAGCAGCTGCCACGAGGATCTGCCTCAGATGTCTCTCCTGGCTCCGTATAGCGTGACTGGCACAGGATGTGCAGTCCTCTCTGTTGGATGCCTTTTCAGGGGTTCCGTCCTCTTTGGCAGCGACACTAAGGACTTCATTACTGGGCTGCAGGAGAGCAGACGCTCCTTGCCAGACATCCGTTCCTTATACAAGACTGGACAGAAAAAGCAGCCCTTTCTCGCCATCAAAGAAGGTGGAACAAATCCCAGGCTTAAGCGTCAGGCAAGGAAATGTGCACCTGGATTGGGAGCTCAAACCCCACAGACCAAATTTCAAAAACAGGCCTCTGGGGCAAAAGCTCCCCTCCTCCTCGGCGTCCTGACTCCTTTCCCCTCCTTCCGCTACTTCCAGTACATCAGGAGGAACTGGTCGGAGGGAGGTTCGGCCTCCACCTGGAAGGCTGGAGGTCCGTCACCGCAGAAAATTGGGTGCTTCAGCTCATCCAGCAAGGTCACTCGATAGGATTCAGCGAAATTCCAACCCCTCAACCACCAGGACAGTCCTTCTATCCATGGGATCAGGTCCCCCCCCATAGTGTCTCAAGAGATTCAGGCACTTCTCCTAAAGAAAGCCATAGAGCCTGTCCCGTTAAGCCAAATAGGAAGGGGATTCTACTCCCACTTCTTCCTGGTTCCAAAGAAAACGGGTGACCTGAGACTGATCCTGGACCTCAGCACACTAAACATCTTTGTCGAGGACAAGAAGTTTTGTATGTTGACCCTTCAGTGGCTCCTTCCCCTGCTCCATCAAAACTCTTGGCTGTGCCCCCTGGACATGCAGAATGCTTACCTGCATATCCCTATCCTCCCGGCCCACCGCCGCTTTCTCCGCTTTGTTTTCCTGGAGAAACATTTCCAGTTCAGAGCACTACCGTTTTGGTCTTTCTTCGGCCCCCTGAGTGTTCACCAAATGCCTAGCGGTGGTGGCAGCCTTTCTGTGCCGCCAGGGCATTTGTACCTTCCCGTACCTGAATGACTGGCTCCTCTCAGCACCCTCTCCTACCAGCCTGAAAGAGGCTTCTCTCTTTCACTCTGAGCTTGTTTGCTTTACTGGGCATAACGGTAAATTTTCCCAAGTCCCAGCTAGTACCCTCACAGAGACTCCAGTTCATTGGAGCTGTACTAGACACAGTTCAGGGCAAGGCTTTTCTACCACCAGATCGGGCCGAGACCCTTGTTTCTCAAGCCTCACTGGTGGCACAGGCCCGATGAATCCCTGCACACACAGTGCTTCATTTATTGGGTCTGATGGCGGCCGCCATTTCGACAGTCCCAATGGCCAGGCTTCACATGAGGGTCACCCAGTGGTCTCTTCGAGTCCAATGGGACTAGAGGACGGATGGCATGAACCAAAAAGTCATGATCTCCAACAGCCTCCAGTGAGATCTACGCTGGTGGCAGGATCTCTCGAATTTGTCGAAGGGGGTCCCTTTCCTTCCGGCACTTCCAACTCAAATTCTCACTACAGACGCCTCAGATCTGGGCAGGGGTGCTCATCTGGGGTCTCACAAGACACAGTGGTCTTGGTCCGATCAGGAGCTGATGCTCCACGTCAATGTTTTTGAGACCAGGGCGGTTCTTTACGTACTCCAGTCGCTGCTGGTTCCGGGATCTTTCTTGGTACAGACAGACAACATGTCCACTGTCTGGTACATAAACAAGCAGGGGGGAACCAGATCTTACCCTCTTTGCCGAGAAGCCATGAGGGTGTGGTACTGGGCAATTCAGCACAGCCTTTATCTGACAGCAGTTCACATTTCGGGTGTCACCAACGTCCTGGCGGACAGTCTCAGTCGATCAGTGGCCTGGGCCCACGAGTGGGAGCTAAAGTCAGAGGTAGTCGAAGATCTCTTTCTTCGATGGGGTCGGCCAGAGATGGATCAGTTCACCTCCCCATACAACACAAAACTACCCGTCTTCTGCTCGCTCGTTCCTGGGCATGGTGCTTTTTGGCAAGACGCGCTGTCTCTTTCATGGACAGGGAGGTTTCTATACGTCTTTCCTCCCTTTCTTCTAATTCAGAAAACTTCAGCAAGAGGGGGCCCACGCAATCCTGATTACTCCTCTTTGGCCACTCCAAATTTGGTTCCCTCTTCTGCAACACTTGGCACTGGAACCTCCGGTTCTTCTGCCCATTTCTCTCGATCTTCTGACTCAGGAGCAGGGCACCCTTGTGCATCCGAGCCTTCAGTCTCTCCACCTTCATGCGTGGCACTTGTGGACATAGCGATTTCTTGCTATGGGGGTCTCTTCGGAGGTTGCGCACATTCTAGTGGAGGCCAGAAAACCCTCCACTAGATCCACTTACACTATGAAATGGAAGAGATTCACGATATGGGCCCAAGCAAGGAGCTGGGATCCATTTTCGTGCTCGGCATCCCAGGTTCTAGAGTACCTTGCACATCTGTCTGAGGTGGGCCTTAGCTATTCCTCCATTAAGGTCCACCTCTCTGCGGTGTCGGCCTACCTCCTCCCGGTGGAGGACAAAACCTTGGCTCAACTGGAGGTTGCCAAAACCTTTTTGAAAGGCATCCATCATTTGAAACCTCTGATCCAGAATCCTTGTCCTTCCTGGGACCTGAATTTCATGCTCGAGAAGCTGACCTTACCACCGTTTGAACCAGCTTCTTCTTGTGACTTGCGCTTCCTCTCCTGGAAGGCTTTGTTTTTAGTCGCTGTCACTTTGGCCAGAAGGGTTTCTGAATTACAGGCCTTCGTATGTAAAGAACCTTATTTGATTTTTCATAAGGACTGAGTAGTCCTTCAGACTAACCCTTCTTTTTTGCCCAAAGTTGTTTCAGAAACCACTTTGAACCAGAGCGTGGAATTACCAGTATACTATCCACAGTATTCCAACAGGGGGGAACACCTGCTGCACACGCTCGATGTGCACCAGATCCTGAGGTACTACACGAACAGGACTAAAGAGGTTAGGAAATCTAACCAACTGTTCATAGCCTTTGCCCCTCAGTGCCAGGGCAAGGCTGTTTCCAAGCAGACCGTCTCCCGATGGCTCACTAACTGCATCCATTTTTCGTACACGAAATATTGGAAGTCCCTTCCGGTGGCAGTCAAAGGCCACTCCACCCGTAGCGTGGCGACCTCTACCTCTTTCAGGAATGTGTCCACGGCAGAAATCTGAGCTGCGGCCACCTGGTCGTCTTTTCACACCTTCACTAAGCATTACAGTCTGGACATTGCCTCTCGACGCAGAACTGGCTTTGGACTTGCAGTCCTGCAAGGCCTTCTGTCGTGATTACTCTTGGCGACTTCTCCTCCTCCCGGATGCACCTATGCCTTATTTTTCTTTGGGACTGCTTGGTATTCAGTCCTATATGTGAAGACCTACTGCAGGAACCCTCTCGAAGTAAGATATAGCAGTTACGTAAGACCTTACCGGAACAGTAGATCTTCGAGAGAGGTTCCTGCAGTAGGTCTAGATTCCTTCCCTTCTTCCCCCTGGTTTTTGGATGCTTTACTTTCCATCCTATCTAGTCCAGCTGGACTAGAGTGGAAGCAGGGTCTTTGGAGTTCACTCTGGTTTTCTCCTTACCTATCTTTAGGTCTCCCTTGGAAAAGAACTGGAGAGCGGGTGCGGGACCGCCCCTTTTATAGTCGGGCTGACGTCGCGATGCCCCAACATCGGGGGTGGTCCCCGCTGATGATTGCTATCTACAAGTTTGCCGTGTGGACCTGATGCCAGGGGGCGCAGTCCTATATGTGAAGACCTACTGCAGGAATCTCTCTTGAAGATCTACTGTTACGGTAAGATCTTATGTAACTGCTATTTCTTGAACCAGTACAACTTCTTACTTTCATAAGAATAGAATTGGATACTATCCAAGCAAAGGCCTTCCTCCCCCGGCAAGGGTGAAGGCCCTAACAGATCTTGCTTCCTCTTTTTGACCTCTGGTCTCTCATCCAGCAAGGCAGTTTCTTCAACTCCTGGGCCACATGGCAGCTTCCACTGCGGTGGTGCAGGGAGCCAGATTTCAGATGAGGGACATTCAGTTCCACCTAAGGTCCTTTTGGTCTCAGAAAAGAGACTGTCTCACCAAATTGATTTCAGTGACTCTGACTCTGGTCCAAGCTCTCCAGTGGTGGCTGGATCAGGACAACCTCAGACAAGGAGTTCCATTTCTCTCTCAAGTCCCCTCAGTAGTCCTAACTACAGATGCTTCTCTCCTAGGTTGGGGAGCCCTTACGGCTCAAGGGATCTGGTCTCCACAAGAGTCTCTCCTTCATAACAATCTCCTGAAACTCAGGGCAGTTTTTCTAGCCCTCCAGGTCTTCTCCAAGTCAGTCAGGGGTAAGGTGGTCCAAGTTAGTAAAGATAACACCACCACAATGTGGTACATCAACAAGCAGTGGGGCACTCGGTCCATGGCCTTGTGCACAGAAGCCATGAAACTGTGGTCTCTAGCATATTCTCTTCAGACTTCCCTGATAGCAGTTCACCTTCCAGGGAAAGACAACGTACTAGCAGATGCCCTGAGCAGAATATCCCAGGGCATCACGAATGGTCCCTGTACCCTCCCATACTGCAGGTCATTTTCTCCAGATGGGGCACTCCAGAGATAGATCTCTTTGCAGCCCCAGACAGTCACCAAATTCCTCTGTTTTGTTGCAGACCTCCAGTCCTGGGGACTGTTCCTCTGGATGCTCTCATTCAGGATTGGAAGGGCCGGTTTCTCTATACCTTCCTCCCTTCCCTCTGTTGTCCAGAGTCCTGATCAAAATCAGATCTCAACCCTGCACAGTGATGCTGGTGGCTCCAGATTGGGCCATACAGCCTTGGTATCCTCTGCTGCTGTCTCTGGCAATGTCACGCTCCCTGTCTCTTCCCAAAAGATACAATCTCCTAACCTCCTTTCAGGGGAGGATCTTGTACCCCAATCTCCAGTTTCTCAACCTCAAGGCCTGACTCTTGAAGAGTTAGAATATGCAGGCTTGCATCTTTCTCAGGGAGTCCTGGATATTTTAAAGGTTTCCAGGAAACCTTCCACTAGAAAAACTTATAATTCCAAATGGAAAAGATTCAGTATTTGGTGTTCTCAGAAGAGCATTGTGCCTGACTCTGCAGGCATTGCTACAGCCTTAGACTGTCTGGTTCATCTTAATGGTCTAGGCCTTAGGCCTGCAACTCTGAAGGTTCACGTAGCAGCTGTTCTGCATTCCTTTCAGCAGGGAAAGTCTCTTCCCTAGCATCTCATCCTGTTTTCACTAAGTTTTTCAAAGGCCTGGTTCATATTAACCCTTCCTTTTGAGAGCCTACTCCGGCTTGGGATCTTAATGACTGCATTGCCCAGCTTATGCAGCCACCCTTTGAACGTCTGGCTTCGGCCGAGCTGAAGTACTTGACCTGGAAAACTGTGTTCCTGGTAGCTATTACGTCTGCCAGACTGATTAGTGAATTACAGGCCCTGTCAGTCGAACCTGACAATCTCCTTCCATAGAAATAAGGTGGTCCTAAGAACCAATAGGAGGTTCTTACCCAAAGTGGTATTAGATTTTATTGGAATCAGTCAATGTCTCTTCCTGTGTTTTTCACTGACCATTCTTCTTCTTCAGGGGAGAGAAGATTACACAGTTTGGATGTTAAAAGGACTCTTAGTTACTACATAGAGCATACTAAGGCAAACAGAAATGCCTGTCTTCAATTGTTCCTCACTTATGGCGACGTGAGGAAAGGTAAGCCTGCTACTAAAAGAACTATTGCCAGATGGATTGTCTCTTGTATACAATTCTGTTATGGCAAATTGGGCAAATCACCCCCTCCAGGCCTGAGGGCTCACTCGACTAGGGGTACAGCTGCTACTCTGTCTGCAGCCAGAGATATACCCTTGCTAGAAATCTGTAAAGCAGCCACCTGGAAAACAGTCCATGCATTCACCAAGCATTACTCTCTGGACATCCAGGCTAGGAGTGATGCTAGGTTTGGCACAGCAGTACTGCAGAGTCTGTTCCCAAAGTAGGTTCAGCATTCCCTCCTCCTTGTGGAACTGCTTGGTAGTCTGTATATTGTCAGAATACAGCAAGACTTCATGATGTTTGAAGAAAAAATTATTCACCATAGTAATGTTGTTTCTTCTAATGGAGTCTTGCTGTATTCTGACCTCCCCCCCTGCCTCCCCTCTCAGAACCTAGTTTTTGGGAAGTGGGCTGGCAGGTACAGTGTTGCACCTCAGGGGTGTACCTTGTACCCTCCCGCTTAACGGTGGGGTAGTTGTTTTATTATTATTACTGTTGTTATGTTTAATATATATATTATGTTGTCACTACTTTTTTTTCTTGGGTTCTTGACTTGAGTCTTTTGAGACCCAAATTGTTGTCCTTTGGCTATAGAGTAAACAATTTCCATAGATAGTAGTTAGTTTGCTCGTGAGAATCTGACGGTTACACTGGTAAGTACCAGAGACAGAAGATTGAAAACTGAGATCGAGCTCAATGTTCTATGCTTCTGCATAGAGTTAACTCTTTCCTCTCCGGGGCAGTTCAAGTGCTGGGGTTAACTGCATATTGTCAGAATACAGCAAGACTCCATTAGAAGAAACAACATTACTATGATGAATAATTTTTTCTTACGCCCCATTCATCCAGCAAATGATACAGAATTTCACCCGTTGGGGGACTCTGCCACTCTCACTCTCCAGAAGCATAGGGGTCGTACATATGATTACCCTGCCTAGGGCCCTATATCTGTTTCAACCATGAAGCACTACCAATATTGACATGGATAGCTTGGAATTGGGAGATCTTCAGATTTATCTGGGCTGGGCAGAGTCCCCACATCAAGCTACGGCAACTATTCCTCCCAAAGGACTTTGGAGGTTTTGCACTCCCACAGCTGCAGTCCTATTTCTGGGCAGCCAACATGCTTTTCATCTTATACCATCATCTAGCAGGCACACATGAAACATGGCTAGATATGGAACAGGACCTGTTCCCCAATTCTCAGTTGGTAAAGGTCATGTATCACAGGACAGTGCCCTCAGAATTAAGTCCCTGAATCCCTGGCTGCAATTCCAGGTGAAGACCTGGTACACTGTCAGATATAAACTACACTTGACTCCCTTTCTCCCGCACCTATGCCGACTGCACTGTAGGAGGACTTTCGTACCACTCCTCCTGGATCATGGCTGTTGTACATGGGAGAGAGATTCTGTTCAGTACATCAACCGTTTTTGTTTTTTTTCTTCAGGTAATGCAGTCCAGCCCTTTCTAACCTTGCAAACTCAGTATAACCTGAGGGAAAACGGTTTGCTACCTACAGCTTAGACATTTCATCATGTCTGTTCCTGTAGGAGCTCACACCCCAGAGATGTACCCAACTAATAGTAATTACAGCATTAACTTCTTCAAACCTGGGATCCAACCACATATGGTTTCACAGCTTTGTCATACGCTTCAGGCCACGCATGGTACAGACACCATGGACGTGGCCTTAAAGTGGGGGGAGGAGAGGGACACCCCCATAGACACTGATATATGGAAGCATGCCTGTCGGGCATCTGCTAGAGTCACCAGCTCCCACCGTTGGAGAGAGTACACCTGGAAACACTCAGTTTTTGAACCCCCATAGTAATAGCCCCATTATCTTCCAGGACATTCCTCCTCCTGCTGGAGAGGATGCGGTGAACCACAAGCAAACCACTTACATATAATGTGGGCATGTCCCATTCTGCAGCCCTTCTTTCACTCCCTGGAAGACGATTTGACAGTTATTCAGCACACCTGTCCCACTCACCCACACCTTTTCCTTTTATTACAACACCCCAGAGGGCTTCGGGACTCTTAACTCCAGCTTCTTCCTTGTGATATTGGTTATGGCGGCCAAGAAAGTCATAACAAAGCTCTGGAATACCCTGACAGTCCCTGGTTTGTCTGCCTGGAGAAGCCTGGTTAATTCTATTTATCAAATGGAGAAGATTACACATTCTCTCAATGACTGCGCTGAAGTTTACTCCTCCCATCGGAACATCTGGCTCCTATATTCCACCCCGCCTTTATACCATGAGACCCCCTGAGAAAAGACCCCCTAGCCACTAAGGGTCTGATCACGCCCTCTTACTGCACAGACCACTGGACAGTTATCTAAATACAGGGAGCTCCCTTGGATACTCTGGTGCTGCCCTCTTGAACCCCCAATCTGGCCCCTTCAGCATGCCACACCTCTGTGCTCACTGAGCCAAATAGGTGGCCCACTGCCTAGGATCTGGGTTAATAGTTGTAAACCAACCTGATGCTTCCCTCACACTGTACCTAAGGGGGAGTTGAGGCTATTGCGGTAAACTGTGGTGAGTATCGGGGAAACAGTGTTGGAAAGAAAGACAAGACCCACAGTGTGTGGTACAGTGCACTTAATGCTCTTGTACTATATGCTGTTGAACATGTAAAAGTTTAGTAAAAATCTATTAACAAAATAAAAATAGTTTTCATAATGCCTAAAACTTTGTCACCCATAGTGACTTGCGAGTCCATTTCCTGAAAAGAAAAGAGCATCTCCAGATATGCAGGACATGCCTGGGCTATGCTTTCTAGAGTTGTCAACAAACTCGTCAAACCAAGTAGGTTTAAACATTTTAGAAATCCGTTCTTCAGCTAAGAGCAGAACAACTTTATTTATTTAAAAGTTTCATCAGGAAGAGCATACTGAGTAGCAAGTGCTTGTTTCCAGATACGTCCTGGGGGAGGGGGAATAGTTGGAGAGAGTTCAGACAAATGTACATATATACAGTATTTGCAGTTGAGTACAATACAGTTGTAGCAGGGAATAATTAAGGGAGCGAGTACAGCACATAATACAAAATATAAGCAAACAATATAGCAGAATTTAGAGAATTCATATTTTACAAATTATTTATAGGACAATTGCAGCCATGCAAACAGCAGGCAAACCAAGCAGGGTAGGAGGCGCAAAGATAATTAAGTGACAGACAAGAGGACGGTCAGACGGGGGAGGAGGTGCCAGGGGATTAAAAACGGGTGCAGGACGTGTGGAAGTGGACTTTAATGAAGGAATTGAAACCCGAGGGGAGGGGGCCAAGTGAATGGGGTGGGAGAGGAAGTTCCACAGATTGGGAAACCTGTAGGAAACAGCAGCCTGACCTTATGAGGTGGACAAACGAGGGACAGGTAAGGTGCGACGTCAGTGTTTCTGAGTGAATGTGAGGATGAGGGAGGAGTGGAGAGGGAGGAGGAGAGGTAGGTGGCAGGGACTGGGACCAGAATTTAGCCAAGAAGCTAGCACAGTGGGTGCGCCGCCTGTCCTCTGAGAAGGGGAGGGACAAGGATTGGTAAAGTATGCTTTGGTGGGTGTGGGGGGTACAGTCAAGTGTAAAATGGCAGAAGGAGTGGAAGTGTGCATCCAGCCTAGTTAAGGAGGAGAAGGGAGTGGCACTGTAGACCACATCACTGTAGTCAAAAATGGGGAGAATCGTTTTCTGTACAATGGCCCGGCGAGCCGGCAGTGGAGTACATCCACGTTTGCGGTACAGGGTACCCAGTTTGGGGTGCAATTTCTTGTGAATGGCCTTAATATATACAGAAAAGTCGAGGTGCCTGATCAAGCATGATTTAACCTTGAAATAAACCAGAAATCTTCCATTTAGTGTGCAGATGGTACATACCATGCGGTGTACTGCCCCTCCCTTTCGCCTGACAAAACTTCAGTTCAGGAGGGCTAAGGTCTGGAGTAACAATGAGAGTACATACAACCTGCACTGGGTATTGTGGGAGAAACAAGGTGCATATGGAAGCATGTGAACATTGTGGGCATATAGCCCAAACTTGCCCCATCATGCAGTGCTAGCCATCTTGCCACCACATGGAGATTGGCGGCTCAGAAAAGTACCCATAGCAGATCATTCTTCACTCTCCAATTCCTGTGTGTCCCTCTGTCCTAAAATGTCTCTTTTTATTATCTCCTAACGTTTACCTGCTTCCTGTGGAGCCAGGAAAATGTAGACTCTGCCTCCATACTGCAGTCGCAGGCGAGCAGGCATTTGCAGTGTGTACGAGATTCTGAGAGTACAAAGCTCTGATTGGACAACACTGAAAGATTTTCTTCACTGCCTGGTCAAATAACTAAGATCATGGAATAGATGAGGTTGGCTACCATCTTCCATCAAAACTTGACCATTGCTCAGAGCTTTGTGTAGCAGGCTGTCCCAAATGTTCACCATGCTGATGACCAGTAATAAAGCCCAAGGTTGGTTTGGGTTGTAAGTTCAAAGTCCAAGACTGTTTGAAAAAGCAGGGTAATGAATTATGCTTGATCTGTCCCCTCAGCAGTGTCTGGAATCCCCAGGATCCTTACATTCTCTTGTCAGCTGCCATTCTCAAGATGGTCAAGTCTAAGGCACAAGGGTTCACTGTCAATACCGCATGACCAAAATAGCATGGTTCATTATAGCGCCGATAATTCAGTGCATGTCAAATGCAGCGCTTGTGAAAACCGCTCGGGGGCATAAAAAGCGCTTGCAGTCACCTGTATGCATAAGCAATATCTGGGCAATCACAGCTAAAATGCCTCTCCCCCGTAGGTATCATTGCCCCTGCCAGAAAGCCCCAAATTGAGAAGCTTAGGTAGCAAATCAGCCAAACTACAGGCTCTCTTGGCTGTGGGGAAGGTGGACAATGCGGCCATCACGGAAACATGGGCCACCCAGAACCAGGACTGGGATATGATGATCCCAGGGTACAGGATATTCAGAAAGGACAGGACTAGGGGGAGAAAGGGGGGGGCCTGGCGATCTGCGTGAGGGAGTGGATAAGGTGTATGAGAGAGGAAGGAATGGAGGGCAGGACAGAGGCCCTATGGCTGCAGTTTCAAGACTCTAAAAGAAAGACACCGAGGTTGGGGGGTAGTGTACAGGCCAGCAGCTCAGGGGGTTGACCTGGATAGGGAGTTGGCTGAGCAGATTAGAAGAGTCTGTAAGAAGGGGGACACCGTAGTGGTGGGGTACTTCAACCTCTCTGGGTGGACTGGAACACCCCAACCACCACATGTGCCAAGGAGCAGAGATTACTAGATGCATTTCAGGACTTCTTCCTGGTGCAGTTGGTCTGCGAGCTGACTAGGGAAGGTAGGACTCTGGACCTGGTATTAACAAACGGGGAGGCTGTACAGGATCAGGGAGTGGAGGACTACCTGGCTGGGAACGACCATCATACGGTGTGGTTCACACTCGATATGGGAAGTGTAACATGAGGAACAGGTAGTAGGGTGATCGATTTTAAGGGCGCAGATTTTAAAAGGATGGGGGAAATTTTGGTTGAGCATCTGGTGGGAATTCAAACATGCATGAGTGTCAGTCAAAATGGAATATCATTAAAAAAAGGGCTAGCAGAGGCTACTGAGACCTGCACCAGGACACAGAGCAGAAGGGGAGAGCAAAGAAGCTTAGCTGGCTAACTTGGGAGGTAATGGAAGGGGTGAGGGCCCAGAGAAAAGCATTCTGGAGCTTAGAAATTGGGAGGGCAAGGGGACGAGAGCAGTACGAAGAGGTCAGGAGGTTACCAGGCTAGTCAGAGCGGCCAAGGCTTCCAGAGAGCTGAGACTGGCACAGGGAATCAAGGATGGGGAAAAGGACTTCTTCAGATACATTGGCGACAAAAGAAGAAACAAAGACCAGATTGTGAGGATTAAGAAAGATGGGGAGTGGGTGGAGAAGGGGGAAGACCAGGCAGAGGCACTGAATGAGTACTTCTGCTCTGTGTTCACAAAGGAAAGGGGGGTGCAGATACCCGGAAGGTGGAGTGGGCGGGGGGGTGCGACTGATACCAGAATTACAGAGGACAGGGTGCTGAAGGACTAAAGGCACTGAGGGTGGACAAGGCATCGGGGCCGGATGGCATTCACCCTAGGGTACATGGGGAGTTAGCGGAGATCCTGGTGGGACCACTAGCAGACCTGTTCAGTACATCACTGGACACAGGATGCATGCCACAGGACTGGAGGATGGCCCATGTGGTGCCCATTCATAAAAGTGGCTCGAAGGATGATCCAGGCAACTACAGACCGGTGAGTCTCACCACAGTCGTGGGGAAAGTCATGGAGTCAGTCCTAAAAGAGAGACTGGTGACCTTTCTGGAAGACAGTGGGCCCCAAGACGGCGATCAGCACGGTTTTGTATCGGGCAGATCCTGCCAGACAAACCTAGTGGAGTACTGCAACTGGGCTATCAGGGAACTGGACAGGGTCCTATATTAGTATATGTAGTTGTCCCAGTACATAAGGGGGGTTCCAGTGCTATTGTTGAAAACTTCAGGCCAATATCCATCCTTTTGTCCTTTGGCAAAAATCCAAGAGCGTATAGTCTACAACCACCTTCAGGACTACCTGGAATGTCACAATCTACTCTTCCCCCTATCAACATGGCTTCAGAAGGAAGCACAGTACCCTAACTGCCCTGATAAAAGTGACCACAGATATTTTCCGGGCAATGGACCAAGGCCATTCCACTGGTGCTGTTTTCATCGACCTCACTAAAGCATTTGACCTGGTGAACCATGGTCTTTTTCTCCACCAGCTTCATGTTCTTGGTTTTGATACCAGTGCATTGAGCTGGGTTAGAAGTTATCTGTCCTGCCGCTCACAGAGTTAAATCTTCATAGGTGACATTGCAGAGGGTCTGGAGGGAAAGGTATGCCTCTTTGCAGATGACACAAAGATCTGTAACAGAGTTGATACACAAGAGGGGATAGAAAAGATGAGAAGGGACTTGGCAAGGTTGGAGGAATGGTCAGACATTTGGCAACTTAGATTCAATGCAAAGAAGTGCTAAGTAATGCACCTGGGAAACAAAACCCAGGAGAAGAGTACACACAGTGAGGGAGGTACTGACAACAACAAAAATGGAAAGGGACCTGGGGTAGTCATATCAGATGACCTAAAGGTGGGTAAGCAATGTGAAAAGTCTGTAAGGAGAGCCAGGGGGATACTGGGATGCATAGGAAGGGTCATCACAAGTAGAAAAAGGGAAGTGGTTATCCCTCTATACAGACGGTTGGTGAGACTCCATCTGGAGTACTGTGTGCAGTTTTGGAGACCTCATCTACGCAAGGACATAGACAGGATGGAAGCAGTCCAGAGGAGGGCAACTAAAATGGTGCAGGGTCTGCAGCAGAAACCATATGAAGAGAGACTGAGAGAGCTTAATATGTATACTCTTGAGAGCTTAATATGTATACTCTTGATGAAAGGAGGGACGAGGAGACATGATAGAAACGTTCAGGTACCTCAAGGGAATCAACAGAGTCCAGGAGGGTAGCATCTTTCAGAAAAAGAGATGTGTAAGAACAAGGGGGCACAATTTAAAGATGGAGGGGGGATGGCTCAGGGGTAATGTGAGGAAATCTTTTTTTCACGGAGAGAGTGGTGGATACATGGAACAGCCTTCCTGAGGAGGTCGTTGGGTCTAAAACAGTGGGCGAATTCAAACATGCATGGGACAGACACAAGGCAATTATAGTGGGGGGTTGCAGGAAGTAGGCTGTTGGTTAACTAGAATCTGCAGCTTATCCAGTAGGTAGGGAAATGGGCAGACTGGGTGGGCCAAGTTGTCCTTATCTGCCGTCAAAGTCTGTTTCTATGTTAAGGTTCACTCTCTGATCTAAGACCCATTACTCATGGCATTCCTTAGGGCTCCATCTTGGGTCCTCTGCTGTTCTCACTTTTCATTAACGACTTACCCAGCTTTTGTGGAGGGGCTTCGGTACACCTTTATGCAGATGATGCAGTCATTTACCGCTGCTCTCCAAATATTGATCTAATCAGTTGAGAACTTGCTTCTGACTTTGCTTCCCCTGAGGGCTGGTTCAATCATAACCATCTTGTTCTTAACACGAAAAAACCAAATGTATGCTATTCACCTTCCTTCCCCCCTCAAAGCATACCCCCCCTTAGCATTTTGTCTCTTAATGATGATACCCTTGAGTCTGTCCATTCCTTTAAGTACCTGGGCTTCACCTTGGACTCTGCGCTCTCCTTTAGCGCACATGTATCTAACGTTGCTAAATCCCTTAACCAGAAACTTGGACTCCTCTATCGAATCCATCCTTTTCTCACCTCTGCCACCTGCCTTAAGATTGCTTCTTCATCCCTTCTTCCTCTGCTACCCTCTACTAGTTCCTCTTCCCTGTCACTTCTGACCCAGACTTATCATAGGGTTG
This sequence comes from Neoceratodus forsteri, assembly GCA_016271365.2. Lineage (NCBI taxonomy): Eukaryota > Metazoa > Chordata > Ceratodontiformes > Ceratodontidae > Neoceratodus > Neoceratodus forsteri. The sequence goes on along the minus strand of CM057455.1, from coordinate 879,814,662 downwards.
AAAGGTTTGCCTTGGGGCTAATTCCCGTACACACCACTGTGATGTCCTCTCCTCAGTGTGCTGGTTACCATATGAAGCTAAATTAAGGTATTCCTCCTTTAGTCTCATGTTTAAGCTTGTCCACAAATTCATGCCCCCTTGCCTTAGTGAGCCGATAGGGCTTAGACAAGCACCACATGCCCACCTCTCTGCCTCTCTCCCCCTCCTCATCTTACCGAACCTGCATCTAGCTGGCACCCGAAGATCCTTCTCCTTTGTGGTTGTATCCGACTGGAACTCACTCCCTCCCTCCATCCTGTCTTGTTCCTCTCTCCCTCTGTTCCAATCTAATCTGTATGACTCTCGGCCACTGTATCATGCTCCTGCTTTCGCTGAGGTCATACTCCTCTATGCCCTACTTCCTTCCCCTCCTCCTTTCTGACCCTGAACCACACCACTATCCCCATCTTCTGTCCCTTTCTCTTTATTTCCTACCTGCCTTACCTGCTTCCACTACACCCCCCCATCCCCCCGTTCCCATAATTTATTTATATTTTATTTTCTGGCTCTTAGTCCTACAGTGCTCAGTTCTCAATTGTAAATGCATATCAATTGTGATTTTGTTGGAGTTTGTGTACCTAGCTTTTTCATATCTTTGTTTTTATGGTTATCCTGTATGTCAATTTCCTGCCATCTTGTAATGTTCTCCTATATTATTTGCACTCCTGTAATATTGCACTGTTTTCTGTGCTGCTTATTGCGACCCCGGGTCGACCCTGAAAAAGGGACTGTAATTGTAATTGTCTTAGTGGACTTACCCGGTCACCAAAACTCAAACAAATAAATTTGGACTTCAGCAAGGTCTTTGACTCGGTGCCGCATCGGATGCTGGGGGGAAACTGGAATACATTGGGGTGGGGACAATAATGGTCAACTGGATCACCAACTGGCCAAGGGGTAGGCAGCAAAGTGTGGTGGTGGGGGGCTCTCATCACCAAGGGATGTTACAAGCAGGTTGCCCCAGGGTTCAGTACTGGGACCGGTGCTGTTCGGGATATTCATAGCCAATATCTCAAATGGGATCCAGAGTAGGATCAGTCTGTTTGCAGATGATACTAAGATCGGTGCTGCGGTAGATGACATAGAGGGGTGGAGGGGGGCTGCAGGAATACCTGACCAAACTACAGGAATGGTAGGCGACATGGCAGTTGGGGTTCAACGCCAAGCAGTGCAAGGTACTGCACTTCAGAGTAAGGAACCAGGGGAGGAAATCATTTGGGAGGAGTACAGGTGGAAAGCACAGTGGAGGGAAAGGATCTAGGGGTATTAATAACGGGGAGTATGAACCACTCAGCTCAGTGCAGAAAGGTGGCTGCAGAGGCAAACAAGATGCTAGGGTGTATAGCGAAGGGAATCTCCTCCAGGCACAGAGAAGTGATCCAACCCCAGTACAAGTCACTGGTCAGGCAGCACCTGGAATACTGCATGCAGTACTGGCGTCCATTCCTGAAGCAGGACATCAGATTGCTGGAGGGGGTGCAGTGTAGGGCAACGACGATGATCCAGGGACTTCAGAGAAAATCCTATGAGGAGAGGCTGGAAGAGCTGCAAATGTATTTCCTGGAAGAGAGGAGGGATGGGTGGGAATATGATCGAAACCTTTAAGTACCTAAAGGGTATTAATAGGATTAATACAGAAGGGATTCTTCAGGTCAGATGGGGGAGGGACACGAGAGGGCACATCTGCTGAGATTGTGGGGGGGGAGGAGATTCAGGTGGGAAATCAGGAGACACTTTTTCATGGAAAGGGTGGTAGACAAGTGGAACACTCTGCTCGAGGAGGTGGTATCATGTAGAATGGTGGGAGGATTTAAGAGAGGGTGGGACAGAGTGAGAGGGTGGTTATGAGGAGGGGAGGGTGAGGCAGCTGCAAGTTGAGGGGCTAGCTGCACAATCGAGCAGAATCGATAGACCGTGAGGCCTGTTTCTGCTGGCATTTGATATGTTCGTATGACCAAAATAGCGCAGTTCATTATAGTGCCGATAATTCAGTACATGTCAAATGCAGCGCTTTTTAAAACCACTTGGGGACATAAAAAGCGCTTGCGATCACTGGTATGCATAAGCAGTATCTGGGCAATCACAGCTAAAATGCCTCTCCCCTGTAGGTATCATTGCCCCTGCCAGAAAGACCCAAATCCCATTCACACTGCAGCCATCTTTAAAAAAAAAAAAAAAACTGAGGCTGTAGTAGGCAGTGGCAGATGGTAAGGATCTGACTCACCAACATGCAGTCAGCTAGCTGCTCTCTGAGCCAACTACAGGACTCTCCATCCTCAGCCTCAACTAGAAGCCCCTCTGTGCAGGTCACACCTCAGATACTCCCAGATCCCAGAGGAGCATGGTCTCCAGGATCCAAGGCAGCATGGGTTCATATTGGGGTGGGGGGGAGATATCGTGTCAAAGGAATCTGTTTGGCTTCTTTGACTGTGTCACTAAGACAGTAGACAGGGGCCAAGCGGTAGACATCCTCTATCTTGATTTCAACAAGGCCTTTGACTCTGTGCCCCACAAAAGGTTGGTCAGGAAGTTGGTGGATCTTGGGGTTGGGGGAAAAGATGACCAGATGGGTGGGAAACTGGCTGAGGGACAGAATCCAGAGGGTGGTTGTGGGGGAAGAGTTATCTGGTACCAGAGAGGTAACCAGTGGGGTCCCACAGGGCTCTGTGCTGGGGCCGGTGTTGTTCAATGTCTTCATCAATGACACCAAGCTCTGAGGGAGAGTGGACACAGCTGAAGGGATACAGGACCTACAGGAAGATCTGGAAAAGCTGGGGAAGTGGTCCAGGATCTGGTAATTTGGCTTCAATGCCAAGAAATGCAAAGTTTTGCATATTGGAGCCAAGAATCCTGGGACAGAGTACTGCCTGGGTGGAATCCAAGTATCTGCATTAGAGGAGGAGGAGAAGGACCTGGGAGTGATGATCACTAGAGACCTGGAGTGCTCCACACAGTGCAAGAAAGCTGCAAAGTCAAACAAGATGCTGGGATGCACATCTAGAGGGATTAATAATAGGAGAAAAGAGGTTATACTTCCCTTGTACAGATCACTGGTAAGGCCGTATCTAGAGTATGGAGTTCAGTACTGGTGCCCACACCTCAGAAAGGACATTAACCTGCTGGAGAAAGTCCAGAGGAGGGCTACAAAGATGATGGTGGGTCAGCAGGGTAAGGCATACAAGGAGAGGTTGAGGGCACTTAACATGTACTCCCTGGAAGACAGGAGAGAGAGAGAGGGGACATGACGGGGACCTTTAAGTACTTGAAGGGGATAAATAAGGCTGATAAAGAGAGTCTCTTTAAGTTGAGTGGCAACCATAACACTAGGGGGTACAGTCTTAAGCTGGAGGGTGGGAGGTTTAGGAGGGAGGTCAGGAGGCACTTCTTTACGGAAAGGGTGGTGAACACTTGGAATGCACTGCTGGAAGAGGTCATCTCTTTGAAGACAGTGGGCAGCTTTAAGAGAGGCTGGGATAGGCATGGGGGAAGTAAGGATCATGGGTAGGGAGGATGAGAGGAGTGGGAAGGGAGGGCAGGAACATAGCTCAAGCTGTGAACCCTGCAGTACGAGCAGTCTTGATGCACCAAATGGCCTTCTTCTGTTGGCTTCTTCATATGTTCATATGCTTCGACAGTGCCTCTTTCCAGTCTGCTGCCCTCTGCACCAATATTGTCGAACTCCACTCCTGAAAATACCCACTATGCCTGCAACCTAACCTCTTGCTCTAACACATAGAAACATAGAAGTTGACGGCAGATAAGGACTGCAAGGCCCATCCAGTCTGCCCATTTTTTCTACCTTATGAATGTGCCATAGGCCTTTACTCTGTCAATGGCCTATCTATTCATACTCATCTGTATTGCTGTCTTATCCCACACCTGTTTGAAGCCCTGCACTGTATTCATATCCACCACTTAGGCCGTTCCATGTATCCACCACTCTTTCTGTGAAAAATAACTTCCTCACATTACCCCTTAATCAACCTCCCTCTAATCTCATGCTGTGTCCTCTTGTACTGCTATTTTTCTTACATTGAAACATGTTAGTCTCTTTCACCTTCTTAATGCCCTTAAGACGTTTGAATGTTTCGATCATATCCTAGGAGGTCGTGAGAGCCTCGCTGGTCCTACCCTCCCCCAAGCCGGACCCTCACTGTTCCTCGGATGAAATTCAGTCCTAGGAGGTCGTGAGGGCCTCACTGGTCCTGACCTCCCCCAAGTCGGACCCCCGCTGTTCCTCGGATGAAATTCAGTCCTAGGAGGTCGTGTGGGCCTCGCTGGTCCTGCCGTTCCCCAAGCCGGAGCCCCGCTGTTCCCCAGACGAAATTCAGTCCTAGGAGGTCGTGAGGGTCTCGCTGGTCCTGCCCTCCCCCAAGCCGGACCCCCGCTGTTCCTCGGACAAAATGCTGGTACGCCAGACCACGCTGCTGTGGCAGAATGCCAGCGTTTCCATCTGCACTATTTGGCAAAGGACAAAGGGACTTTTAAATCTTGGCGCTATTTTAAGGGCCCCAGACAATTTCCGTCGGCAGTGCTATGCTGATAGTTTTTTTGGCCTGTATTTGCAGCCAAATACTGTGTGTTTTTACTTCTCTCTGCAAGGAGCTTTAATTTCAAAACTGCAGTTTCCCTGTGTTTTAACCGGTAATGCATGGGGCTTTAATTTTCAAATGTGGGCTTGAAACTGTCTGTATGCCATAGAGCTGTAAGCTTATAGTTGCTGGTTACACTCAGTCTGTGGGCAAAAGCAGCTAGTTTAAACAGAGAAACAAATATCTGTTAGTAAAGGTCCCTGTAACAGCATGGGTAACCCTAGATGCTGACTAAATTAATTATAAGCTGCATAGTTCGCCTGGTCTGCGTGCAAAGCGAGAAAGATTTAAAAATTAGAAGTTTTATTTAAAAGGTCCCAAATCCAGCTTAGGGAAACCTGCTCTGAGTGCCACAGTTGAAATACAATCCAGACCAACACAACCTGCAGAGCCTGTTGTAATTCGAGTCTAAGTCCTGGTCTGCACTAAAATTTGTGAGCCACTCCTCCTCCATACCTGTTAATAATTCACTGCTTTTTCCTCTTTCCCCACAGTCCTAGGAGGTCATGAGGGCCTCGCTGGTCCTGCCCTCCCCCAAGCCGGACCCCCACTGCTCCTCGGACAAAATTCAGGTACGCCACACCACACTGCTGCAGCAGAAAGCCAGTGTTTCCATCTGCACTACTTGACCCCGCCGGTGCTGCGCGCCATCTGCCCCACCACCCCCCCGCCACCACCCTAGGTGAGCACAGACTTATATAGGCTGGTGATATCACGTGACACATAAAGAAGAAACTATCAGTCCACTTTCCCTTTAGCAGATTATCTGCTTTCACCACTAGTGGCCACACTAGTCATTCCATCTCCCAAACACAGCAAGATCATTATGCTACTACTTAATCTTACCGTGCTGTGCACGCTCACACCCCTAACATCCCTCCCTCACACATCTTACCCTGTGCCACAGCCAAACCGCAGTTTTGCAGTCAATAGAGCAGCTGCTCCTCCTTACCACGCCACCTCCACCATTGGCTTACCGCATCTTTGCCCCCCTGGTTAATTGGCATCCAGGTGCCACCATCCTGCCACCCTCCTTCCACGCTTGACTGACTGCACTAAGATTCTCTTATACTAGGAGCTCTCCTGAACACTTCCAGTGACATTGTGCCCCCTGGAAGCCACAAGGGCTCTTGCAAAAAATCAAACACCTTCTCACACTGCTGCTTCTCCTAGCAGGCGATGTCGAGACTAACCCTGGACCACCCCTCCCCTCCTCATAAATTTCAAAGGGGTCTCAAAATAATGCACCTCAACATTTGCAGTATCCTGAACAAACTCACCGTCCTACAACCAAGTGTCCTAATGCTACGGCCAGATATTCTGGTCATATCCAAAACATGGCTGAAGCCCCACAGCCTGTACACCAAATTGTTCATCCCAGGCTACACTCTCATTCAGTATGATCGACAGGGTAAAAAAAGAGGGTGCAGCAATGCCATGTACATATCCTCTCATCTCCAGTTCACCCCTGTCCAGCTCTCCCTGCCCTCAGTCCATTGAATCCTTACTAATTAAACTTGCACACCCACACTCAATTCCAGTATTTGTGGCCGGGTCCTATTGTGCCCCCAACACCCCTTTGGCAGTCGTAATGGACCACCTGAGCTCCTTTAAAATCACTTGGATCAGGGGGCGAGCTGCATATCCTTGGTGACTTCAACTCAGACTGGCTCTCCAGTGATCGCTGTAAACTACACATCCATGTGATGGCACTGAATCTGTCCCAACAAATTTCTGAACCCACACGCCTGAATCTCAAATCCCAGAACTGCTCTGTATTAGACTGGGCCCTTACCTGTCACCCTCATCGAATTCTTGAGGCCGGACTCGTTAAGCGACCACTACATGATCTACATGGTAAGGAGAATATTCCAGCCCAAAGCCCCTTCCCCGCGTATACTGCTCACCAGGTCTTACAAGTCCCTTGACCTCACTGCACTCCTATTCGACCTGTCAAGCACTGACTGTTCCATCATCCCTCAGGCATCCTCAACTGAGACTGCCCTAGAGCTCTTCACTCCAGATTCCTCACCGTTTGGGACCATCATGCGCCACTGGGAAAGACCTGTGTAAGGGGTGCCCACCTGCCCTGGGTCACTGCTTATATTATTGACCAGTTACACACCAGGGACCAGGCATGGAAAACCTATAAGGCTACCAGCACCCAGGCAGCACTCCAACTCTACCAGGCACTCCGCAAGTCCTGCACAAGGCTGCTATGACAGGCCAAGGCAAACTATTTTAAGGCCCCTTTCCAATCCAACCTAAGTCACCCTGTAAAATTCTGGAAATCAATCAAAATGCTTCTCTCCCCTATGGCACAGCCCCCCAACCCGGCTCTAATCGTTGATGGCCTCACCGTCACTGAACCAGGTGCTGTGGCCTCTGTCTTTAACACCTATTTTACTAGCTGTGCATCCTCACTGCTATCCTCTCTCCCCCAACACCACTCGAGCCCGGACACCAACACTCCACCCACCTCCCCGTCCTTTTCCTTTCGCATGGTCACTCCAACCGAAGTGCTAGAAGCCCTGCAGGCGCTCAACCCCTCCAAAGGTAAATGCCCCTTGGGCCTGGACTCCAAAATGCTCCACCTATCTGCTGCAGCCATTGCCGCCCCCCTGGCCACTCTCTTCAGTCTCTCTCTCTCTCTCACATGCTGCAGTCCCAATAGACTGGAAATGTGCCACAGTCATCCCCCTTCCGAAAGGGGGTGACCCCGTCTTGCCAGGTAACTACCGCCCTATCTCCCTACTCCCCATCCTAGCCAAACTTCAGGAACATCTTGTGCTTGCCCAACTCTCCTTCTTTATTGACTCCTCTGCCTTCCTCTCACCTTACCAATCCGGATTTAGGAAGTCCCATTCCACCGCCACCTCCCTTCTATGGCTCACCGACACCGTCCTCACGGGTATGAATCATGGGCACATCACCTCAGCTATTTTCATAGACCTTGCCAAGGCGTTCAACACTGTCTCCCACCCCCTCCTACTATCCAAACTCGTCCATGCTGGATTCTCGGAAACTACCACCAACTGGTTCCAATCATACCTAGCCAGCAGGACTCAGTCTGTTAGAATTGGTTGCAATACTTCTTCCCCCCCCCCCCCAGTAACCACTGGAGTCCCCCAAGGCTTGATCCTTGGCCCAGTATTGTTCTCCATTTTCCTGAACGACCTGCCATCGATATGCCTGCATACATCCATCCACAAGTACGCCGATGACACTGTACTGTTTGCATCGGGTCCCTCCCCCACAGAAGTGGACGCTAGACTTTAGGAGGACTTCAGTGCTGTCCAGCTCTGGTTTCACTCAAACCAGCTCTTTCTAAACCCCAAGAAAACTATCTCCCTTACCTTCGGCACTAGACTGAGACTCTCCCGACTCCCCGCCACCCCCGCCTTCCATACCACTAATGGGACTCCTTTGGAGTCCTGCACCTCCTTCCGGTACCTTGGGGTCTGGCTCGACTAGCACCTCGACTTTTCAGCTCATATTGATTCAATCCACAAGAAACTGCACCCCATGCCGGGTGCCGTATATCGAAACAGGGGCTGCATCCCGTTGGAGACCCGCAAGGAAATCCTACTGAAAATGATCCTCCCTCTAATTGATTATGGCGATGTTGTTTACAGTGCCACCCCTAAGACCACCCTAGCTAGACTTGATCCCCTCTTCCATGCCTTCTGCCGCTTCACTTTGGACTGCCCCCTCTCCCCTTAATGCACCACTGTGATCTCTACAAGTCTCTAGACCTACCCTCGCTCCAGAATCAAAGGCTGGTCCACTGTGCTAGGACAACTGCTAAAGTCTGGGCACAGTCCCTCCCCCCCCATCTGGAATCTACTCTCTCAGGAACACAGACTCCTGGCTTCTGAATGTCCCACACATGACCACAGCCAAAGGCCAAGCCACCTTCAATTACCAGATGCCTGAACTATGGAACTCCTTACCGGCTGACATTAGGCACACTGACAACACTCAACAACTCAATCATCTCCTCAAGGCGCTTGTCTCCCCCACCTGCACATGCAGGCCTCCCCCCACCATGATGCCCTTTTATCCCACCCCCACCCCATTTTAACTTCCTCACTTAACTGGCCCTTCACTAAGTATTTGTTCTAGGCTCACACTCTAGTACCTGGAGCACATTAGCTGGTAGCCGATTCTTATAATTTACTTGTGATTCTGCTAGTACTCATGGGCTGTGGACCTTCATGGGTGTTGCATAGCTGCTAATTATTAGTCCCCTGGATTCACTAGCAGGATAACTCCCTTCTTGCTCTTCACACAGCTACTATACCCTGTGCGCCCACCGCTTTCTTGAAATCTAAATTGCATGATGTGCCTTGTACTGTACAATCCTTGTGTATAATGCTGTATATGTATTTATCTAACCCTGGTGTACATTACTGTATATATCCTTTCCCCCCACCCCCAAGACGTATCTGGAATCGAGCAGTACTCCGCTCAGTATGCCTTCCTGGTTAAACTTTTAAATAAATAAACATCACCTCTCTCCCTCCTATGTTGTAGGGTATACATATTGAGCTCTGTTAATCTGTCCTCATATGTTTTCTGATGCAGTCCCTCCACTATTTTGGTTGCCCTTCTCTGGACTGCCTCCATTTTGTTAATGTCCTTGTGCAGGTGCGGCCTCTAGTACTACATGCAGTACTCCAGATGGGGCCTAACCAGTGTCTTGTAAAGAGGGATTATTACCTCCCTCTTACGACTTGTGATACCCCTGCTGATGCACTCCAACATCCCCCTAGCCTTACCTACTGTTTTAGTGGGCTGCTTGAATGGTTTCAAGTCATCTGTGATGATGATGCCCAAGTCTTTTTCTTCCCTTGTGATTGCCAGCAAGTCCCCTCCCAGCCTATAGGTTGCTTCAGGCTTTCTCTTCACTATGTGCATGATCTTGCACTTCTTAGTGTTAAACCCTGACTATTTTGCCAGTTTATCCAGATCTCTTCTCATTCTGCCCACCCCATCTGGATCATCTACTCTGTTGCAGATCTTGGTGTCATCTGTAAACAGACAAACCTTACCCTCCAGTCCTTCTGCAATGTCACTGATGAAGATATTGAAGAGGACTGGCCCCATGACTGATCCCTGAGGTACCCCATTTGTGATTTGCATCTGTTCTAAATGTATACCATTTACCACCACTCTCTGTTTTCTGCCTGCCAACCAGTTTGCCACCCAGTTGACCAACTTCTGACCCACCCCGAGCCTACCCAGCTTACTAATCAATCTTCTATGTGGAACAGTATCTAAAGCTTTGCCGAAGTCAAGGTAGGCGACATCAACTGCGCCCCCTTGGTCCACCACTCTGGTTACCCAGTCAAAGAAATCTATGAGATTAGTTTGACAAGATCTTCCTGTTGTAAACCCATGCTGTCTTGGATCCTGTGCTCCTATGGATTCCAGGTGTTGCACTATCCTTTTCTTAAGGAGTGCCTCCATAATCTTGCCCACTACTGAGGTAAGACTGACTGGTCTGTAGTTTCCTGCCTCCTTCCTGCTACCACTCTTGTGGAGCGGGATCACATGAGCCCTTCTACAGTTTTCTGGGACCTCTCCAGTTCTCAGAGACTCGCCAAACAGTTCTAATAATGGCTCTGCTAGTTCCACCCTTAGCTCCTTTAGTACCCTGGGATGTATGCCATCTGGTCCCATTGCCTTGTCCATCCTGAGCTTATCGAGCTCTTGTAGGACCCTTTCTTTTGTGAAGGGACTTGTGCACACCTCCCCCGTGTCCATGCTGCTGAGCTGTGGGCCCTACCCTATCTTCTCAGTAAATACTGAGCAGAAGTATCTGTTTAGGAAAGATGCTTTTCCTTGGTCCTCCTCCACACACTCCCCCTTATCCTCTTTGATCATAGCAATACCCCCTCTGGACTTTCTCCTTTCACTAATGTATCTATACTAAGTCTAGTCCCTTTTTACTGTTCATGCTGGTGTTTCCTCGGTTTGGGCCTTTGCCTGCCTTACTGCCTTCCCTGCTTCCCTTAGGGAAGTTTGGTATGCCTCCCTATCTTCAACACGCTTCATTCTCTTATATTTCCTGAAGGCCAACCTTTTGTGTCTGACCTTTTCTGCTACTATTTCTGAGAACCAAATTGTTTTCCTCCTTATTTTGTTCTTGTTTTTCTCCGTAACACAGTGGGATGTTGCTTCAAGTATTGCATCCTTAATGCTTGCCCACTTTGCATGTGCCCCCTCAACTGTATTTCTTCTTGCCAGGGCTAGCTTAACTCTGTTGGCCATCTTATCAAAGTCAGCTCCTCTGAAGTCCCATATTTTTGCCTTGGAATGGATTGATTTAGTTCTAATGACCAAATTGAACCATACGATGTGATGGTCACTGGCCCCCAGGTGACCTTCTACCTGGAAATCTGTGATCCTTTCCCTGTTAGTCAGTACTAGATCTAGGATAGCCCTGTCTCTAGTGGGTTGTTGTACCAGTTGTTTGAGGCCCTCCCCCTGCAGGGAATCCACCATGTGTCTAATTCTGGCAGATGTCCCTGCTGGTATTGACCAATCTGTATCTGGCATGTTGAAGTCTCCCATTATCAGAACCTCCCCTTAGCTGTCATGTTTTGTATGTCTTCTAACAGTAACGTGTCTATGTCCTCCCCTTGGTCTGGAGGCCTGTAGACAGCTCCAGTTCGTATGGCTGTCCCATTTCCTGTTTCCAGGGTGACCCACAGTTGTTCTGGCTTCTTATGTGTATTCTGAATTTCTGTAGCTTTGATATTTTCATTGACATAAAGGGCTACTCCAGCATGTTTTTTATTACTTTCTTTCCGGAGCTCACTGAAGCCTGCAGTTAGGTCTTTGCTCAGGGTAGCAGGACTGATAGATTCCCCCTCACCCCTGGGACTAGAACTAGCAGGGACAGGTTTGATTCAGCAGTGAACTGCACTGGCTTGGGAACTCTGACAATGTGTATCTTCACAGGAAGCACTGAAATAATAAGCGGTAGTGAAGCTTCACATTCCTCACAGCAAAGATGTAAGGCGCTGTAATGTCGCAATCACTAATATATGCCGCGCTATTAAGAACGCGCATTAAATGTTGGCCCTTTTTTTGTTGCACTATTATGACCGGATACCAGGCACAAGATCTTATTCTCAGACACCAATCCCAATACTGTAGTTACTGTTTTGTTCACAGAGTGTACTGTGGTATGAACATCTGATGCAAAGCCAACTAATTAAGTCTCCATTAGAGTGCATATGCTGTTGTACAAGTTAACCTTCTGGTCCAGGTCTCTGATGGCTTTTAGGAGGGCAGCTTTCATCTCAGGCTTCCCCAATGCAGCTAGGTCTTAATCGCCAGGCTTTGCCTTCTCTTGCTTGCCTTTCCCAGGGCTGCAGTTTGCCATCTGCTCTTGTTTTGACATACTGAAAAATCTCCAAATTTGCAGTGTGGCAAGAACTTACTAGTAGCTACCTGACTGTAGTGGTGGACTGTCTTGGTAAAGTTAAAGTTGGTGATTTTTGATGAATTTGCTGTTCGTGCAGGAGGTAGTACAAAACAAATCTATCACTGTTGGCTGCAGGCTTCAAGCCCCTGCCCAACCATTTGAAAGTGCGATGTCACCTCCTTGTCGCTGAATGAACTCCCCTGGACTGAAGTCAGTCCTTAGGGCTGCATCAAACCTAGGTCTGCCTCAAGGCAACCCAACCACCCATTTTTTCATCTCATCACTTTTTTTGGTTCACTGATGGAATGTATTAGTAGACTGACAGGACGTAACCTAAGTAACTGCTGATGTCTTGAGGGAAGCAGCATGATCTAGTGGTTAGAATACAGGCTTGGGAACCTGGAGACCTGGGTTCAAATCCCACAACAGCCACTTAATGCTTCAGTATTTTCAGCAGTAAAAAAAATTAGCAAAAATAGGACCCCACAGCAAAGAGATGTTGTATTTCATTTGGGCTATCTTGGATAAACTGTTCAATAAAAAAATAAAGGTATGCTTTGATCAGCTCTCCTTCATTGATGGATATATGCATAGCTGACGCCACTTTAGGACGTGGGCATAAGACAACATGTATGGTTTCTGTGTTTTAATGTTACATTATGTTCTGCTGCTAAAGCTATCTAAATAAATTATATTGTTGATTCAACATGTGTATGGGAAGAACACTCTGATCCAGGATAGTTATTTGACTGCTATATCTATAAGGAACTGCAGATCTCCATAAAAAAACAAAATGCAGTTTTCCTGTTTGAAATAGTTAAAAAAAAAAAAAAAAACAAGTTCTCACTGTTGGTTGGATGTTAGAAACAAATGAAACTATCACTCCATGGCTCCCAAGAGATTTGTTGGTAGCAGCTGCCGGGAGCCATGTGCTGCTTGTCATTGTGCAAGTGACAAGAGCCTAAAGCTTCCTGTCTGCTGTTCCTTTCTCTAGTATCTGCAGGTGACATTGCTGGAACTGACCAGCGCACTGTCATCCTTTGTGTTAGTCATGTCACTCCAGTGCTTTTTATATGAGTGGATCACTGTTGTTTTTTTTTGTTTTTTTTATGCATGGCCACTTCTAAGCTCCTGCTGCTGGGAGAGGCTCTGCTTTCTTGTTGATAGTATGTCACCCATTCGTCCCCCCGCACAGACCACACATACGGTGGCTGTTATGTTTACTTTTCCACTGATAAATTATGCTGATTAATGCCATTTCTGTTTCCTCTTCTTTTCCCCTGTCTCTTTTTGAGCAGGTGGTATACTGGTGATATGCGTGGCAAATCGCTACACTGACACTTTAATACTTCATAACACTTTTGAATATAGAATAAAAACAATATCCAACTAAAAAGTTTCGCCAATCAATCCTGGCTCAGTTTGTCAGGTGACCGCTGGTCTGTCTTGTACTGTTTCACCACCAAGAGCACGGTGGGCCAAGCAGGGGCGTCCAAGTGCTGTGTGGCACATACATGGGAATCTGGGTATTCGCAATCTAGACTGGGTGGTTGTGTCAGCGTGGCTCAGTTGGTAGCACATCCACCTCTGGGCCAGACGGTCATGGGTTCTAGTCCCACACCAGAATTGTGCACATAACATAAACGTTGGCACCTGAGTGCAGTACTAGGGGGATGCTGTGCTATTAAGGTGTACCATCCTTCGAATGACATGTTTAAGAGAGGTCCCATGTGGCCATATCTGGTGCTGCCCTGGTGAGTGTCCAGGTGGAAGTAAAAGAACCCAAGGCACTTTTTGCAAGAATAGGGATTATTTTTATTCATAAGAACAAAAACAAGTAAATCAGTACATTTTACATCAGTTCAAAACAAAATGCAAACAAAAACAGGAAAAAGAAAATGAAGAAGGCTAATCCAAACTTCAAAAGGAAACATAATATGCACAGAAAAGAACATGGACCCTACCAGTGGTCGCCTTTACTTGTAAGAATTCATGAGCCTGACCCTTTATCATGCCATAATTTAATTTTTTTTTCTGAAAAAATGTCCAGAGTAAACAGATTTTTGAGCCAGGGTAAGCGCACATTCATCTTTTTGCATAACTGCACACAAGGCTGCACAAACAAAAGAGTACAACTCTGAATAGGGCATCACTTTCTGTTGCAGTGAGAACGCACATCTTGACTGCCATATAAAAATTTAAAAAAATAGCAAACAAAACCCCAATAGTGTCTGGGCCTGAATGACCCCATCCATGAGGTGGGAATCCAAAAATCATTCATAAGGAATGTGGGCTACTGGTGGCCACTGCCATTTTACTGCCCAAAAAAACCCAGATTCCTTTACATATGGACACTCCAAAAACAGGTACTCCTGCGTCTCCAGCACTTGAGTGCATCCCAAGCACGGTCAGAATCTTTCTTTCTGACTGGTATGTTTGAGGGACCCATTGACCCCCAACCGCCCATGAGTGGACAGCCACAGTATGTCCCACATTTTTTGGGGGGGGGGGTACTCTCTTCCTGACCAAAAGCTTCAAGGCGCTTTCTCTTTTATGTGGCAGTCCATTGGAGAAATCAGGAGCTACAAAAAATTCAGCTGACAAAATATGGACATGTAAGCCATTTCTGTTCAAGGTCTTTGCCATCTCTGGCAGCAGCTGCCTTTGTCTCGCATTTGTAGGCATTACTTTTATATAGCTAGGACAAAGGGTCATTTTATGTCTACCTGAAAAACATATTTTCCCCAGGTACCAATTCTTGCTGAAAGATGCCAGCCATTCCAACACTAATTGAACCCATATGCTATCATCAGCCAGTAAAACACTCTTTACATTAACGTAAAATAAATAAACTATAAAAGAAAAACACCAGCATTCCCACTTCTTCTTTAGAAATTGGTAGATAATGCCCTCCCCAGCTTCTGATGGGGTTCAGCCTACTACCCCAGAAAAGAGAAAAAAAATGCTGTACCAACTGGCCTCCAATGCAACAGGCAGCAGAAGCACAAAACACACATAAAGAAATCTCAGTATTAAGACATTTGATGAGAAAGACACACTTCTTTGTAGATATTTTCCAGGATTTCCACCACATATGAACTGAAGCTAGCGTCTTAGTTATTCAGGACTCCCAGTTATGCTGTGGCATGTCTGCAGTGTCAAATTGGATACCCAGCATGTCAATATGAGAACCTGAAACCTTATTCTCGGCTATAATAGTCTGTATATCCTGCAGAGACCCAAAACACATTCTCAGAATTACATAATGTTTCTCCGAAAGCTGTCCCTGCTGACTCATTTTGAATAAAAAAAAGTTAATGTCGTCCATGTGTCGTCCGCGTATGTCATGTCTTTCAAAGGAGTAGAGCCATCACATAGGGGAATCCCTAGGATGTAGTCATGACCCAGACATCTTCTTAAAAGAGGGTCCATTCCAAAAACGTAAAGCAGGGGGCTAATCAGTAATTTACCCGTTCAACCATTAATAAAGGGACAGTCCCTGGTTTGGGCATACAAACATTCAATGCAGCCTATAAACACTGGTGGTAGACCAAACCCATACAAGACCCGAAAAGGGTGTTTGCGTGTCAACCAGTCTAAAGCCCTTTCTTGGTCAAGGGATTGTGTGTAACCAGAAACTAACCCCAAGAACCCCTTGAACAACTCCCTCATGATGACTAAGTTATAATGAATTGTTCTGTTTGGGGTGGCACAGGCCTGATGTGTTGAGATAATGTCTGTTACAGCCTGTTCCAGCCTTTTGGCCAATGTATAATGTCTACTGAAGTACATTAAGGAGGCAGCTAGCCCTCCATTTCTGTTATCTGGTCTTGTCCCCCTTTTGGTATAGAAAAATTAAAACAGCTGGTAACTGTCCAGATGCCAAAGAAAAGTTAAGAAGTTCAACAAAAGCTGGATGCAACTCAGGCAAAAATGATCTTTGGGGATATCTCTGTCATCAGGTCACACCTATGGAACTTAGCTAAAAAGGCCCTGCAGAAGTTCTTCATGGAGCAACAGGCAGCCAGCGGAAAGCAGGGGTCTTCCAGGGCCTCCCTTCCCAATTGTCTGCGTCCTCTTCAGGCTCTCAGGCCACCAAAGCCCGGGACAAGTTCTCAGGGAAACACTATCATTGGAATAAGGACCAGCCTAAAGTCCGTTTCTCTTCCTCACCCCCCCGCAATGGTGGTCCTGGTCCCCATTGGATTCTTCCTTCTCTTCTCCTGGGATTGCTCTGCCGAACACTTCAGCGTCAGCACCTCGCTGTGTGCAGGCCTCTGCTCCTATCAGGCCCCCACAGAGGAGAGTTCTCCTAGCCTTTACAGGACTGCGGAGGGGCCATTTGTCTAGACCTCTCGAATCTCTAGGTCCACAGGCATTGGGCCCCACCGCTTCTATTATGATCACTGTTCGTCAGCACTGGTTCCGTGCCCCCTCTGTTGATACCTGTCTCAACGACGCTTCCTTTTCCCTTCATTGACCTTAATGCTATTCTTTCCTCCATTATCTTGTCTCGCATACAACAGTTTGTTCCATGGCCTGGACCATCATCGCCCACACCTTTGAGTGCTGCCTTGGCATCGATGCTAATTCGACCCGTCTGACCCGAGTCTTCTAGAGAGCTGGCAGTACTCCAACCATCGGTCCCTGCTTCAGAATAGGCCAACATCGAGGAGGAATACCACCCTGATCTCATCCTCCCTGAGGAAGAAGATGAGGAGGAAGTCTTTGAAGTGGACTCCTCTGATAGGTCTACATTTTCCTGCAAGACTGAGGATTCAAACACATCCCCAGATACCACCCCCCCCCCCCGAGGACCCCTCTTTCTTCAACGTCATGAAGCAGCTCTCTTCCACTATGGGGTTCCAGACTGAGGAAGATGATGTCAAAAGGGGGAATCTGGTGGATTTCTTGCAGATCACAGAATCTCCATCCAAAGCTATTCCTCCTGTGCTGCCAGCACCAAATGATGCTGCAACTGCAGCCTGGTACCAGCCATGCCCAGAAAGGCTGACAAGCTTTACCAGGCACCTCAGGGGCTCCCTTTTTATGCAGCCCAGCTGGAAACCAAGTCAACAGTAATCAAGGCCACTCATGACAGGACTAAGGCCCCTAAGCACCGTAATTTCCTGCCCTTTGACCTGGAATCTAGGAGGGCTAGACCTCTGGGGCAGGAGGATTTTTTCCTCTGCCACTCTAGGCCTTAGAATTGCCAGTTACTTGGCTCATTCGATTAAGTACCAGAATACCCTCTGGAGGAAGGGCAAAGCTGCTGCTCAGGCCCTCCTGGAGAGTTCTTAGAGACAAGAGCTTCTCAAAGTTCTCCGGGCCTCAGAAGATGTCAGTAAGCATCTCCTCAGAACCACTTACAATATTGCTGATACTGCTGCCAGGGCAGCTGCCTCCGGCATTTGCCTCAGAAGGCACTCCTGGCTTCATGGGCTCCTTCTGGACCAACTAAGGGAATATGTAGGACTCTGGCAAAGTCATCAACTGGTTTGAGTCTTTTCTCTGGGGCAGGACCCAGAGAGTGGAACTGGGGAATTATTCCTCAGACCCGGTGGCCCTGGCCTATGGAGTTCCCCAAGATTCGGTCCTTTTGTCCATGTTATTCGCAGTGTATATGCTGCCCCTGGACGAGGTCATAAGATGATGTGGGCTTGTTTCATTGCTGTACTGATGATACCAAGCTCTACCTGTCTTTCGCACCTGTAAGAACAGACACAGTTGATCTATTTGAGTGCTTGTCTCTGAGACCCAGATGTGGATGGTGTCAAGCTGGTTGAATCTTAACCCAGGAAAGACTGAATTGCTGGTGGTTGAGCCGGGAAGGGGGGGCGCCACTGAGGGGTATTTCGGGATTTTGCTCGGTCCATCTAAACTAGTGGCCTCCACCAAGGTGAAAAATCTGGGTGTGATTCTGGCTAATGAGCTGACACTAGAGGTTGGCGGTAGTCCAGAGTGAGTTTTATCATCTTCGCAATGTCACCCGGATTAAATTCCTTGTTCCTTCCAATGACCTAGCCACACTGGTACATGTGTTTGTTACCTCGAGGCTCGACTATTGTAATGCACTCTACCTCAGGATCAAGGGAGGTGCGTTGCAGTGCTTGTAACTGCTGCAGAAAGCGGCGGCCCAGTTGTTGATGGGTCTTCCGAGATCCTGTCATATTTCTCCAGTGCTATGTGAGTTGCATTGGTTACTGGTGCGGTGGCACATCTCCTTTAAAATAGGTCTTCTGACCTATATGGTCCTACACAGGCTGGATCCAGGCTACCTGTTGGAGTTCCTTCACCTCTTCACCCTGAGACACACTCTCCGTTTGTGGGTGGAAGTTCCCAGAGCCAGGTTAAAATCTTCAGTGGACCAGGCATTTGAAGTGGCTGCTCCGGTTCTCTGGAATGCGCTGCCTGGGTCTCTGAGGATGGCCCCTTCTGTTGAGATTTTTTAAAGTAATTAAATAAACTTTTTTTATTTCATTGAGCATTTGGAGACTAATGAATATTGGTTGTAGCTTTGGTATGTCTAGGGAATGCTATGTGAGATGTTTTTACTGATATTGGATGTTGTTCTAAATCTTATGTAATGGCACCCTGGGCCTTCAGGGAAGGATGCCACAAATGATTACTATGACTACTACTACTACTTAGAGTCTCTGGCTTTGTAGCTGACGTCCAGCAAAAGGTGTTGAATGTCCCTTTTGGGGTCACAAACATTTAGGTCCTGATGTGCAGGATATTATCAATAACCTGCAGGCCTCTGGCAGGGCTATTAGGTCTGTCCACTCCCTTTATCATATCCAACGCAGGAGCAGATGGAAGCCCTCCTTTCATAAGATATGTCACAAGTCTGGTTTCGGAACCAAGTTTCAGGGCACGCGCAGGGCCAGCACTGCCTTGCTTGCCCCCCCATCACTGGTTTCTCTGCTAACTGGAGGAGTTGTGGCCCCAGCCTCCGTTTCAGCCTCAGCCCGACTCCTTGACAGACCCACTTCCTCTTGTTTCAAGCCAGGAGGTGTTGGTTGGAGGTCGGGTCTCCCTCCATCTGTCCCAATAGACAACCACTACTACAGATGCTTGGATCCTGCAGATAATTGAAAAGGGCCATGCTCTAGAACTTCTAGAACAGCCTCCAAATGTTCCCCCGGTTCCCACCTCTTATCCTCCAGACCACACAGAGGTGCTCACCTTGTTACACAAAAGTACAATAGAACCAGTGCTCAGGCATCAAAGGAACAAGGTGTTCTACTCCAGATCCATCTTAGTTCCCAAAAGAAGAGAGGACTTGAGGCCCATTCTAGACATCAAGGAGCTAACCTTTTTATCCAGTACAAATGCTAATTCTTCTTCTAGACTGAGAAATATAAACAAATGTGCCTCAGAAAACAGGGCTCCTTTCTGCATTTCATTTGTTTATATATCTCAGTGTAGATTGTGGTTCCCCAATTCCCACACGAACACCTGATTTGGATAGCTTTGAATGCGTGGTATATTTTGCCTAAATATGTGGATGTAAACTAAATACTGTAATAATAGAACTACAGTTACAAATAAGTAAGTTTTTGTACATTTGTTCCCATTTAACATGAAATCAAACTACGTGTTTTGTCCCTCTAAAGCAGGGGTCTGCAACCTTTCCAGAACTGGGAGCCATATGCCAGATAACCACAAGATGTCCAACTGCAAAAGAGCCGCACAAAATATTTTTAAATGTGGTCATAATTATTATACATAAATATGTGACCGACATTCTCCAAACGTATAATTTTATTAACAAATGTAAGTTATTTTGTTGAAAGAACAACACAGACTACTAGAAGATGTATTTATAGCTTTTATTTAACAATAAATAATTTTTCTGTGCAAATACATAAACCGCTGGTTATAAAAAAAAAAAAAATCACTCTTCCCAAAATACAGAAAGTATTGTTCAGTCATCACTTTTTCTGTGCAAATGCATAAACTGCTGGTTATAAAAAACACAGACAGTACTGTTCAGTCACCACTTTTTCTGTGTCACCAATTTTCTGTCCAAATGCTTAAACTGCTGGTTATTAAAAAAAAAAAAAATCCCTTTTTCCAAAACAGAAACAGTATTGTGCAACAGATTGCTCTCAAATTAGTGAGATTTCTGCCCTTATATACAGTACCTTTGCTCAATCTTTCAACATTTGACTTAGAGTTGGTCAGTTTTAATAGAGTACAAACATCCAACGATCCATCACCGAGCTAAGAGCCGAATTTGTTTTTAATACAATTCATGTGTGAGAAGACTTGTTTGTAAAGTTAGGTGGACCCAAAAACTGAAAACATGCCAAAAGCAAGTCTCGTCATGGTCTTGAAATTATCTGGAAGTACCATCCAAACTTGGAAGAAGAGCCTATCAGTCTTTGGAAGCCTGTCCCTCTCGACCCACTTGTGTGCTACTGCTAGTTCTGCCCTCCTTCATTCAAAATTTTCTAGCTGTGCATTTAGTTCTCTAAATCTATCCAGCCAAATGTGGGACTCTTCAAATTCAGCAACTTCCATCTCTAAGTCGCAGTGGAGATCCTAAAATGATCTAGCTGCATTTCACCAAGATGTGATTGATACAGATGTGTCATAAACCTGAAGGTGGGTATGTATTTTCTAAGATCAGATGTTTTCCCGGTCAGCAAAAACTAACTAACTAACTAAATAAATAAATAAGGGGCTGGATATTCAAACTGCGCCATTCTGAGGCGCAAGCCCTTGCGCAGCGCAAAATAGTTGCGCGGGGTGGCTTGGCGATATTCAAAGGAGTTGCGCTATTGACGCTCGCTTGAATATCACCCCAACCACAGCCACTGTGCATGGCGCCAGTGAAACTTAGCACCGCCAAAGTTGTCAGAGTGGAGCATTCAACTGCGGTGGCCAAGTACCATTGCGCCATGCGCCAAAAATCACGATATTCAAAAGGTGACATGCAAATGGGGCCATAATTCATGCAAGCGCGGGGGCCATTGCATCTGATTATGGCCCATTGCATGCCATTAGCATTTGAGTGCGCCGATCCCCGAGGACTTGCGCCTGGCCGCCTGCCAGGCAGCAGCCGTCGGGGACCGACGCACCTTGCTGCCCGATCGCGGGCAGCAATGTGGCTCCCCCACCTCCTCCCGTACATCTCTCTGGTGGTCAGTGGACGAAATGCCCGATTCGGGCAGAATGTAAATGAACCCCGAACATGTCCCTAGTGCCCGATCGCGGGCAGTAAGTAAAGTGCCCCAGACATCTCCCTGGTGGTCCAGTGGACCGTAATGCCCGATCGCGGGCAGAATGTAAATAGACCCCGAACATGTTCCTAGTGCCCGATGGCGGGCAGTAAGTAAAAGTGCCCCGAACATCTCCTGGTGGTCAGTGGACCGTAATGCTTGATCGCGGGCAGAATGTAAATTAACACCCCGCTCAAACATCTCCCTGGTGGCTAGTGTCCCCCCACCCACCCACCCACGAAGCCCCACCACCCGCCCCGCGGCGGGTAGCATCCACCCGCCCGCCGACTGACTGCCCAGTAGGGCTGCCGCCCGTGGTGCAGAGCAAGAAGCCAATGGGCATGCAGCCCATACCGTACATGACAGTCAGATTTGTGAATCACAAATCTGGACTCATCTACTGATATGGAATTGCACGCCCACTGGCCTGCTCTGCACCATCAAGCGGCATGGCTCACCGGCAGTCAGGCGGCGGGCGGCAGGCGGTGGGATGCTCCCGGCTGCCGGGGAGCGGGTGGTGGGGCCGTGGTGGTGGGTGGGGTGGAGACACCGCCACCAGGGAGATGTTTGGGCGGGGGTGTCGAATTACATTCTGCCCGCGATCGGGCATTACGTCCACTGACCCAGGGAGATGTTCGGGTTCAATTTACTTTCTGCCCGCGATCGGGCATTTGGTCCACTGGATCACCAGGGATGTGAGCGGGAGGGAGCCACATTAATGTCCGCGATCGGGCTGGTGGGGGAGTACACTGTGCCCGCGATCGGGCTGGGGGGGCACAGGGACTGAGTTGAGGGGCCAGCCACAGGTGGCAGCTGCTGTGTTGCGCCCTGCAGCTGGCGAAGCTCACCTGCGTTGGCCCTCTATAAGCCTTTTTTTGGCTCAAGGTCCTGCAGGCTCAGGTTGGGAGTTGCGCCTGCACAATTCTGCACAGCCCGGCTGAATATCGGGCTGTGCAGTTTATGCATGGTTCCTCCCCCTCCTGTTGAGCATGCATTCATTTGCATTGCACTGTTGCTCAGCCTGTTTTCAGTGGCGCAACTGCCTCCTGCTGAATATCGCAGAATGGCGCAATGTAGGACTTGAGCGGGTTGCACATGGCGCAACCCTTTTGAATATCTGGCCCAAGATTGTTAAATCTCATCCTGAAGTTTTTGATCAGTCCACTGATGGCTTCATCAAGTACTGCAATATTCATTGTGAACTTGTGTTCTCTTGTTTCATTTTCTATTTTAAATTTACAAAGGTATTCAGAATGATGTAGTGTCCTTCTTTGTAGGTCTTTCTAGAACACTTTTAGTTTTGAAGAGAATGTCAGGACCTGTTCACACAAGGAGAAAACAGTATTGCTGCATCCTTGCAGACCAATAAGCAGTTGGTTCAAATGTCCAGTAAGATCTACCAAAAAACGTAAACCTTCTGAAGTCACAAGCTGTTTGAAATTTCTGGGTGAATAATGCCGTTCTCCTCTAAAAACTGCTTGATTTCATTCAAGCAGTCTGCAAATCATTTCAGGACCTTACCTCTGGAAAGCCAACTAACACTGTTGTACATCAGTAGGTCAGAATATTGTGAGTCCAGCTCTTCCAGAATTTGTTGAACTGCTGGTGGTTCACAGCCCTGGCAAGAATTGTGTTTACAATTTTAACAAGTAGTACCATGACATCTTCCATCTCCTTTCCAAAGGACTGGGCAAACAGTGACTCCTGATGGAGAATACAATAAAAAAATAATAATTGGGCGTTGGAGTTTCTCCTCGAGTAGTCTTTCAAGTCCCTTGTGACATCCTGGGAGCTCCACCAGTGCAAATACTCACAATTTTGTCAATGGGTAGGTTCTCCATTTGGAAATATTTACAGAGAGCACTGAAGATGTCCTGTCCTCTGATTTATAGCTTCAGGGGACAAATGGTCACTAGTTCCTCCTTTATTGCTGACCCACAAACAAAACACACCATTATTGTAAATTGTGCTGTGTCCTTGATGTATGTGGATTCATTAAGTGCCAATGAAGAGTAAGAAGATGACAATCTGAGAATCCACATCCTGCTCATTTTGTGTGCACGATCCTTCACAGTCTTTGCTGACATTGGCAAATCCTGAATTTGGCAAATATTTTTGTCCTTTTTCCTGAAGTCATCAAACAAAAATGGAACCACTTCCAGAAATACATCTTTTACAGATTCTTCATCTGTGAAAGGCTTGCCTGCACGAACCGCCTGCAGAGCTCCAGTGAAGCTGGCTATTGTCAAGTGACTGGCAGATGACCAAGACATCAGCACAGTTGCTCCTTCCCCAGTATCTTTTCCAGCTATTCAAAAGCCTTCCTTCGTGCCTGTCATTTAGGTTATTTGCTTGGAAATGATGCAGGTATTCTCATGAAGTGATGCTGGATATTTGACTTCTTGTTTGTGGCGAGAAATTCTCTACAAATCATGCAGAATTGCAGTCCCTTTCTATCGGAGAAGCCATAACTCCCTCCATGTGACAAAGTGTGCTAAAATGGGTCTACTGCTATGCAGTTTATTGCAACCCTTTGTCTGTTTGCTCTGGGCCTTGTTGTATCCTTCCCCATTTATCATCCTTGTCTTGCTGTCCTCCCCTGGACTCTGATTGTATCGTATTGTTTTGACCCTCATAACCGTCTGTATGGCTGTACCACAGCTGAATTTTTTGTTTCTGTCATGTATTGCCATAGCACTGCTGTACAATTGTTAAATGCTGTTCCTTAATCATATTTTGAGATTATGTATTAATACTATACCTCATAGGTTCTGTGATGAAATGTATTGTCATCATGTGACTTGTGTCTCCATGTCTGTAACCCTCCTGAGTTGTGCCTGAAAACAGGCAATTCTATTGTCTAGTGCACCTACCCAGTAAGAAAAAAACTAGTGCACCTACCTGGTAAACAAACACTAAATAAATAAATAATCAAGCCATTCATCTTGAAAGGTCCAGTTCTCATCAGCAATCTTTTTCTTTTAAACTGGATGCTCCATGTTTCCTTGAAATGTACACCAACGTTGCAACACTTTCTGAATAGAAGCCACAAAAAAAAGACATTAAAAAACCTATAACTCTAACTGTCATGTGGCAGGAAGTATGTCATAAAAAAAGAGCTCCACAGCTTTGAGACAGTTGAGGCAACAACAAAAAGGAAACCCAAACAAAAAAGTACAACTCTAATAAAGTCATGTGGCACGAAGTATGTCACAAACAAAAAAAGTAAAAGGAGCTCCACAACTTGATACTTTCTGAAGAAAGGCAACAACAACAAGAAAAACTAAACCGCTTTAAAAAAGTCATGTGACAGGAAGTATGTCACAAAATGAGTTTCACAACTGGCTAATATGCATTCCAAACTAAGAAAAGATCCAACCACAAACACACAAGTGGGATCCTGAGTTGCAGCCACAGACATCAGATCCACAATTTAAGTACGGTACATCACAGACTGGCAGAATGCCCAGACCTCCACTGGAGAGGTATGTGGGTGAAACAGGAACCCAGCGGGAGCCACAGGCTAAGACAGGGAGAGCCACATGCGGCTCGAGAGCCACAGGTTGCGGACCTTTGCTCTAAAGTAACATGATGATGTGTGGCGTTACAGTTGGATAGCTGCACCATTTGAGGGCGTTGTGGCAGGAGGTGGAGTGCAGTTCTTTCAAGCAATAGAACTGTAGGCTGATAGTAGACCATAACAGCACAGTCAGGAATTTCTTATAAACCCTGTGTTCTTGGTCACTTTGACATAGGAGACGAGGCTTATGGCATGGTAAGTGTGGTATATATGTATGTTTTCATTGGGACTTATGTCTGTACAGTTTGTAATTTGCTACTGTTATTGGACTGTAAATTATTTTAACTGTTTGATTCTGTGCCATTGTTTGTGGCCCGGGTCATGCCTGAAAACGGTCCTTGGATCAGCGCACTTACCTGGTAAACAAAGACTTAAATAAATAACTGAAGGGAAATCTAAACCTGGCTTTATCTTTATGAATATAAGTGGAAATTTGGATATGTGAGTAGTCTGTTTACTTTTTCTTTATGTTTTTTATCCTGTTCCCCCCCCCCCCTTCTGTTAATGTTTCTTGTTGATACTTCCTTTTTCCTACATGTCATTCAGGAACCCAAACAACAGCCTACAGTGAAAGATTTAAGCCCTGTTTACACTGCTGACTTTGCAGCGCATCAGCCAATGTGCACAGGTTGATGCGTTGAAAAGTCGGCAGTGTAAACACTGCCGGGAGTGCCGTAAGTGCTCTTTGGATCATTTTTTTTGATCTGACTTAGATGTGGGATCAGTAGCGAAGAGAGTGCATTAAATCGCAGTGTGAACGCTCTGCTGTGCTCTCTCCACTGCAAAGGCTGTTTTATTTTCAGCCCGCGGTGCACTCTCAGTCCCTCCTTGGAGTGACTTGCAGCGTTGCTAGGCTGGGCTGTGTAAACTTGATAGCAGCAGGCGAATCGGGAAGGGAGCGGTGCACATTCCACAGCGCTGCCACTGTGTAAACATGGCTTTACTCTGTGAAGCTGTGAACGTGATGGGAAGCTGGATGATTTTCTGCAAGTTGAGGGGGGGGGTTCAATACCACTGAGGCAGAAGTCATGAGAGTCTTGGCTGGCTTTGGCCAGGGCTGTAACTTTGACTTCATTCTGAAATGAGACGGCTTAAGGAGAAAAGAAGTTTGCTTTTTTCACATAGCTTAGGGACCAAAATAACAGGTAACAAGGAGCTATGTTTCTCCTGATGTAACATCTATAGTCTTCTTGCACCTGACCCTTGTTATTTATTTGGTTAATGTAGTCTGGGTTAAAGACCTGCTTTCTGCTATGTTCTTCCTCTTCCTCCAGGAGCTGACAGAAGTAGAATGTCATATTTGCCCTATCAGCTGTGTGTACTGTAGCTCAGATCCTGAAATGCTGTGGAAGATAAAAAAAAAAGTACAATATAGATAACATTTTAATTTACACTAAAAGGGAAAGTGTTAGCAAAAAAAAAGACAGTAGCAGACAGAAACCTCACAGTGATTTATTTATTTATTTATTTAGTTAAACATCAGTTTTGAAACCTTTGAGCCACAGGCTCATTTACAAAGGTACCTCGTCACAAAGAGGACATAAGAACAATAGTACAAGGGACACAGTAATTACAAAGACAAAGTTACAATTCAATTACAATTTTGTTACAGTAGAACTCATAACCCATGAACAGAATAGCATAGGGTGCAAAAACTTGGGGTTGGGGGGTGCAGGTAGAGGTAGCAGGGGAGAGTGACAGGGGAGGAGGATGATTAGGGAGGGAAGGGGGGGTGGTGGGATGCTTTGTTATGCCTGAAACAAGGACCCCTGTAGTTCTTTTCATGCTCACTGTATCCCATAGTGTTTTACAAGCCTTAAAGGAGAACTATGGTCAAAATTTGCAGAAAGATATGTTGTGCAGTGTTTTGATTTGTGTGTTCAGCTCTGGTGTATCCTTCCCTTTGTTTGCTATTAGGAGTTTTTTTCAAAATTTGCCTACTAATTTAATGGCCTCTCTAGAGCTCTATGTTAGCATGGTTTATTGCTCTTCATTGTCCTAAATTTCCTCCTGTCATATATGATAGTGATGCATCCAGGACCACTGATTCGATGAGGGCAAGTACTGCACTAGTAATCTGAAAACAGGAGCTTGATTTTCTTGCCTCAAGTAAATAACTAATTCAGTATTTTTGTTTTCTATATGTTTGTCTAGGTCTAGCCAACAGGAGTAAATATTTTGCTTTTATAGCATTTAATTTCATCAAATTATACCCAGCCATATGAAGCACACAAATCACCCTTAGGTCATCAGTGCTATAATTAGTAAAGACTCTAGCTGTTTTCTTACATTATACCAACTCATTCAGACCTCAGGTTATTGCTAAGCTGTAAATGTAGCCTTCGGTGTCCAATAGATAAGGAAAGTGATTTAAAAAT
Organism: Neoceratodus forsteri; assembly: GCA_016271365.2. Lineage (NCBI taxonomy): Eukaryota > Metazoa > Chordata > Ceratodontiformes > Ceratodontidae > Neoceratodus > Neoceratodus forsteri. The sequence continues at coordinate 879,787,405 of CM057455.1, read as the reverse complement.
CACAGTTGTACTGCTGAAAAATTGACTGTAAACCAGTACTTGCTGAGTCTATGGTTCCCGATGCATCACTGTCACAAGGGAAAGGATGCATTGTTGGAAAAAGAATAGCAACAAACCATGGTAATATGGAGATCCCCTGAGGCCATAAAACTAGTGGGAGTATCCACAAAAATAGAAGGCAAATTGAGAAAAAAATCCTAATAGCACACAAAGGGAAGAACACACCAGGACTAAACACACAAATCAAAGCATTCTGCACATCATATGTTTTTTTCAGATTTTGACTGTAGTACTCCTTTAAACAACTACATCAGCTATATGGTGTGTTTTAGCTCAAGAGCCCCCAGCAAGCTCATCAGAATTCACTTGTAATCTGGCACTTTCAACAGCCATCTTGAGTCAAAATCGTAAGATTGCAGACTGTATGATGATTATCTGTAATCGATTGAAGGAGGACCTTCAGGAGATGCCACAAAAAGGGTCTGAAAGTGACATGGGAGACAGTACTGCAGGCTGCAGCTCGATCCCCGGCCTCCACATCAGCCACCTCTCCATATACTATTGACTCCAAAGAAAAGGACATGGTGATCACTTCAAAGAAACTCTACAAAGCGCTTAACAGAATGAATGGTACTTCGCAGCGCCTTGAAGCCCAAGTCTCTGAGGATCAATGAGACTTAAGTCTTTTAAAGCAATGGATGGGGCCATCGAGTCATGTTTAACTGAATATACTGATACAGTAGGCACCCATAATGACCTTGCTGGATCTCCATGAACGAGAACAGGAGTTGGAACAACAGCTCGAAGAGCTGGAGAATCGTAACAGAAGAAATAACATCCACATACATGGTGTGCTAGAGAGGACTGAGCAAGGAGACATGTTGACCTTTATAGATTCATTAATTAAAGAATTTTTTCATCTTCCTGCAGATAAAAATCTGAATATTCAGGCACTCAGAACTCTGTTACCTCCTCCAGCTAAACATTCAAATGCGAGACCTTGATCTATCATTCTCGCTTCCCTAAGTTTTAGAGCGAAAGAAAACATACTCCACATGGCCTAGGCAAAAAATGAAGCATTTTGAGACCTTTTTTTTTTTCTAACATGACTATACCTTATGAACAGTATTGCAGTGCAGGATGGTGTTGGCTGTGCAGAACATTTTAAAACAAAAAGGACTGAAAGCATACATAGACTATCCAGCCAGACGTAGTGGTGACTAATTCTGGGATAAAACATTTTGCAGAACTTCCAGAGTCTAAAACTTATCTTGATAGTCTGGGCATTAATGTGGATGAGCTTCTTCAGTCTGCTGAATTTAAAGCAGTGGCACAAAAAGAATGGCATCAGTAGGGAGACTCCACCGCTGGTGCGCGGAGAGATAAAGCTGCAAAACACCTTTAAACCTTGATAGCAGCAAAACTTGTATCCGGTTCAACTAAGGGTTCAGAAGGATCAAGAGCGTCTGCCACCTCAGGGAGAGGAATCCTCTGACTTTTCCACACCATCAACCAGCATGGCTATCTTTTTGCTTCACTCCCTGACTTTGGGTGGGCTTCTTTCAGAACACTCAGGACTCGTGACACTTTGAATATTAAAATGTATATGTGCCGAACTCCAGCCAGATGGGGCAAGGTAAGCTGAATTTGGGGGTTTGCAATTTAGCTTTGGTGATTGTGGCGGGCCAGGGTGGTGACTGGGGCTGGCTTGTGGGGGTGCGGGGAGCTCCTTTATTGGAGCCCAGAATGGGCACATTGGACAGGGTGGCCTTTTCATGTGGAGCCCCTTGTTTGTGACTCGAGATCTTGCCTGCCTTTTTTTTTTTTTGTCTCTGTGCACTGTTGTGGTTCTCTTTCTGATGATCCCCTGCCTAACAGTAATGTTTGTTCCAGCTGGGACAACGTACAGTGTGGTTCTGCCTCAACATGGGCAAGAAATCAGTCATGATGAAGACAGGGTGGTGGACTTCAGGAAGGTGGACTTTGGTATGATGGGGCATCCTAGAAGGGCAGCTGGCCAAAATCAGTCCTAAGATTAATGTGGATCAGAAATGGGCCATTATTGGGTCAGGTCTGATTGAGGCCACAAATACATGTGCAAAACACCAAAGTAAGAAAGCTAGGACCAAAAGACCAAGCTGGTACAGCAAGGAGGTGGCAGTGAGGGTGAGGGAGAAGAGAGCAGCCTTTTACAAGTACCAGAGGGGCTAAGCAGGGAGATAGGTAGAAACTGATGGGAAGATACAGAAGTAGAGTTTTGAAGGGCCTTTGGGCCCATCGGGTGGATAAGGCTTCTGGACCAGATGGTATGCACCTAAGAGTCCTGATAGAATTGGCAGAGATCCTGGCAGGTCCCCTGATGGACCTGTTTAACACCTTGTTGGAGAAAGGGAAAGTGTCCCAGGACTAGAAAATGGTGCATGTGGTGCCTCTCCTCAAGGGTGGCCCCAGAGATGAACCTGGTAATTACAGACCGGACAGCCTCACCTCAATTGTAGGCAAGCTAATGGAGACCATTCTCAAAGAGAGACTGGTGAACGTTCTAGGGGTACATGGTCTCCAGGATGAAAAACAATATAAGTTTGTCTCTGGGAGATCGTGCTTGACAGATTTGGTTGACTTCTTCAACTGGATCACAAGGGCATTGGATAGGGGCGAGGCGGTGGATGTCCTGTATCTAGACTTCAGCAGGGCCTTCATCTCTGTGCCGCATGCCCAGAAGGATGCTTAGTAAACTGAGGAACCTGGAAGTAGGGGAGGAACTAGTGAGGAACCAGAGTGTGATTGGTTTGGGGAGACTATCGAAGCCCAGACCTGTGACCAGCAGGGTACCACAGGGCTCTGTGCTCAGACATTGTTTAACATCTTTATTGATGACATAGTGAATAGGATCAGCAGTAAAATCTGCCTATTCATGGATGATACCAAGCTATGCAGGAGAGTGGACACAGAGCAGGGGAGGCAGGAGCTCAGGGAAGATTTGTCTAGGCTCAGAAACTGATCAGACATCTGGCAGCTGGCGTTCAGTGCCAGCAAGTGCAGGGTTGTGCACCTGGGATCTAGGAATCCAGAGAACAGCTACTTGGGGAAGTTACAGGTACCAAGTTCAGATGAGGAAAGGGATCTGTGGTCATAGTCAGTGGGGACGTGAAACACTCTGCACAGTGTTGTAAAGCAGTAGTCAAGGCAGAAAAAATGCTGGGATGCATCGCCAGGGGAATCACCTCCAGGAAAGAGGGAGTCATACTGCCCTTGTACAAGTCACTGGTGAGACTACACTTGGAGTACTCTTTGCAGTTCTGGTCCTCCTATGTGAAAAAGGTCATCAGACTACTGGAAGGGGTACAGCGTAGGGCAACCAAGATGATCAGGACCTGGAGGATGAATCCTATGAGGAGAGACTACGGGAGCTCAATATGTATTCCCTGGAGGGACGGGGGATGTGATAAAACCTTCAAGTACCTAAAACATATAAACAGGGTTGGAACAGGGGCTGATTCAGTCTGCAAAGGGAAAGGGTCATGAGGGGACTTAGTCTGAAATTAGTGGGGGGGGAGATGTAAAAAGGAAATGAGGAAACACTTTTTCACCGAAAGGGTGGCGTCCAAGTTGAACAAACTACCGGGGGGGGTGGTCTCATTGAGAATGGTGGCTAGTTTCAAGAGGGGTTGGGACAAGGTAAAAAGAAGAGTCAAAACTGGTGGTAGTAGGTAGAAGGGGTGGGGGGAGATTACCCTGGGCAGGAAGGGGTGGGGGGGGGGCAGCTCCAGTGTAACTTCCTGTGAGCTGCACACTCGAGCAGACTTAATGGACCGTTTTGGCCTATTTCTGCTGGCATCTTGTATGTATGTAGGTAACTTGTGGGGTGTTAATTAGAGCACAGCAGTATAAATGTTAGGCCTATCTATTTAGTTTTTGTGGACTGGGAAAAGAGAACTAGGCAAGTCTGTCTATTTTCAGCTTTGTCCCAGGGGGAGGGGGGATACAGACAGAAGCCAACTGACACTGAACCAGATTAAGTAGTTGGTGGTATTTTTAGTGAATGGGGGAAATTTGGCCAGGACATCAGGGAAATTCTAATCTTTTTGGGGAAATGCCATAGGATCTTAAATATCCACCTGAACAACCACCAGAACAGGCGGATGGGACCTCTGTTTAATGTCCCATCTGAATGACGGGCAGATGAAAGAAATGTTAGGCCTAGCGGAGGCCTTGCAGGGTGAGCACGTGGGGAGAGCCCCAGAGATTGATGGGGGGCTCATACTTTTCTGCAGTTGGTGATGGGTGACCCCACAGATGGCCGATTCTCTCGGTTTCTATATTGGGTACCTCAGGTTTCCATGATTTCCTAAACATTTGTGCTGTTTTTGGCTTTATACACGTAAAGTGGGAAGATGGTTTGTCTTGGGGGGGGGGGCATACAGTGTCAGTCATGGATGTTGTAGCCCTTGGCACATTCTTTGGGCAGCAGTTCAGTTACCCAAGGCAGGTCCATGAGAGGTTATGTTTTGGGGTGGTCCTCTGGGTCCTGGGGGGAGCTGGCAGCCGGTTTTGAGCTGGGGCTAGCTACATAACACCACGTCACTGGTACAAGAAGTTTATGGTGACCCTGATCGCAATCACTCTTGCTTCCCCTTGCTGGCTTGGCTTTTGGTAAATGTCACAGATACTGGAGAGCTTGGACTCTCCTTGTAGATTTCTGGGGTGCATCCAGAGAGGTGATGGTGGACTTTTTTTTTTTTCTCCATTATCTATTTATGCTCTCCAGGCACGCTGGGGGCAGGAACTCTGTCCTGCACCACCCGTCCGCCAGCCTGACCATCCCTGAGACCCAACACGGATTACCCCCCATGGCAAGGCCAGGAAGGAAGCTACCTCCCTCCTCAGAGCACAATCCAAATCTGGGTAGGCCACAGTGGTGTACCAGTGGGCAGGGCGGGACCTCATGGAGCCCCAGCTGCCATTTCCACTTTTATGTGCCCCTTCCGGCACAAGGTGTAATCACAAGGCTTGGCACACGCACACCACACCAGATGGCTGCTGGTCTCCCTGCCTGCATCAGCCCCCAGCCCCCACTAGAGGGCGATCGATGGGCGGAATGACGATCCCTCCCTCCCCGAGAAAGGAGAGCAGTCCTCTGGACGCTCAGTCTTCTCTCATCCCTGATGACCCAGGCTCATTCCCGAACCCAGGTCGCTGGTGTAGCACGAGGTAAGGTGTCCAGCACCTCAACCCTCAGTGCCACTGGGCCTGTCTGGTGGACTCTTTTTAGAGCTCTCCTTTTTTCTCCTTACGTTGTGCTCTGACTGCAGCAGCTATGTTTTTCAACCTGGGAGCTTAGTACCCTGTTAGATTGCAATCTATTGGGTTGCAGCCTGAGCTGAAGAACCCTTTTATTTGGGTCTCTTTCCCACACCCTACTGCACCAAACATCAGTGGGTGTGGACTGGGTACAGTTACCTTAAGGATATCATTGTGAGTTTTTTAGTGTATTCCTGGTTAAAATGACATTGTTCTTACTTCATTCTTGTTACTTAGCATTTCTGAGCTGTTTCTATTTCTGGTTTTGTTTTGTGCATGTCTCCCTATTTCCCCTTTATATGTACACAGATTTGTGTTTGGTAAATTAGGATGGCAGATTTAACTATTATATACAAAGTATGGGATTTTAATAGTCCCATAAATAGGGCAGAGATCTAATAGGAGTTACAGCGAGAAACAGGCAGCGGTCGCTGTCTTACAGGTAACTCACCTGGCTGAGGCTAAACACTAGAAGTTTGTAGAAGTGGGGGTTGTGACTCCCATTTAGAGGCCCACCCGCACCGGAGAGAGTTGGTGATTTTAATTTGGAAAAACATACCTGTGGTTGTCCACGTGGTAGATAGAGACCCAAAGAGCAGATTTGTTCAGACTGAGGGAAGTATAGGGGCCACGCCTGTGCTCTCTTGAATCTGTATGCTATGAATGCAGTACAGGAAAGGCAGACATTTCTTAAAGGAGATTTTGGGGCTACCGTCACTGACTCCCATAGTCTGATCTTGGGGGGAGTTTAATGCTGTACCAGACCCGTCACTGGGCAGATCAGGGCGTGGTCCACTTTGCATTCCTGGACTGGTAAACTGTTATCCCGTTTTGAAATGGGACTCACAGAGGCATGGTGTTTTCTGCACTCCACAGTTTGTGGCTATTCTTTTTATTCACAGAGACGTAATATCAACTCATGTATAGACTAGTTTTTGATCTCATTGGCATGGTTACATCAGGTAATAACTTGCTGAATTGGATCCATTATGGCTTCGGACTATGCACTGGTTGAACTGTTGTCCACTAACTCCTTACCTAAAAGAGCAGTGTGGTGCATGAATGTCAACCTCTTGAATAAGGAGAAATTTAAAACCATATGTTCAGACTTGTTTGTTCCACAGGTGACTTCTATGTTAACTGAAATTTTTAAACTTTATTTGGGGGAGGGAAGACATGCACCCGACACTTGGTGCCAGGTTATTTAAAAAATATGTAAATAATGTTTTGGGGAGTATATAGTATTCTTAGTCTGTCTTTTCCCCAGTAAACTTCTCCCCATCACATAAATGAGCTCTAGCTAAGTGTGCCTGTCCTGGGCAATAATTTTAAGTAAATAAGTTCAAAGCGGCAGTGAAGAAAGTATACTGTTGGCCCAAATTAAATGCTCACTGCAGATAGAAAGCAGAATCAATGTTTCGACCGTTAAGTCTTGTTCAGGAATGATCTACAAACTGAGTGTACTTTTCCCATTGATCGTTCCTGAAAAGGGACCCAGTAGGTTGCAAAGTAGATTCTAACACGTCCTATTATTAATGTCCATTCAGTTTAACCTTTTTGTTATATTTGCAGTCCTCACAGAGGGAGGGTGGGGGTGTGTGTGTGTGTGGTTTTTTTAGAGCACCTACGTAACAGCAGATAGAGTTACAGTTGTGTGTTTTTCAAGTAGTACAGTGTGATTAAAAGCTTATAAATCGCCTACACTACATTGGTGACTTTCACTTCTTGCCAGTGATGTGACGTAGACAATTGAAAATATGTTTTTGTAGGTTTTTTCATATTCTTGACCACACACCCATCCTAACTGGTAAAATCACTTTCGTTCTTTGTTAAAGATTGCTGAAGTTATGGAACATGTATTTTTTTTTTTACTTTATTTATGCCCTCTTCTCTCTAATTGGCCCCCTTCTTCATGTTCCCCCACAGCCCCATCATCTCTGAGACTTACCCTGTCTGCAGTTGCCCCCGTGTCTTTACCCCCCCCCCGGTGGAACTCTTTCATTATGGCTGATGGGTGTAGCCCCTCCCGTGCCATTAAGCTAGCATGCTGAAGATGGGAACCGCAGTCCACCGTGTGGGGCAATTGAAGAGAACTGTTTAATCTTGCAGTGGCTGGGGGTGTTTTAGGATTTTGACACCAGAACAATTGTTCCTATTTTTAGCAGGACCGCTTGCTAGCTTTTGGCATTATTAGGTGTAAACATTTCTAGATACAGCTTAAGTACCGGCTCCAGTTTTCTTAATCATGAACCATACATTTAATAGAGTGGTGTCTCTTTAAACCTAGTGGTTAAGAGTAAATGTCTGATGCTCTAGGTCCGCCTCCTGATTGAGGTGAAATGTCTCAAAGCACTGGGGAGAGACTGATGGCTGTTGCATTCACTTTTAAATGAGGAAGTTTATCTACCTAATCCCATTGTCAAGTGCTCATTCATTGTTTTGGGCAGTTTCAAGTCATTTTGAGCACCCAGTTTTGCTGTTGGACATCTGTTCAAAGGTTTCTGCAAGTATTTCATAAGGGCATCCTTCAAGCTGTCTGAAGAAGCACCTAATTCAATGTTAAGGCTCATCTACATATTATAATAGAATTTACATAGAAACATAGAATTTGATGACAGATAAGGACCGCTTGGCCCACCCAGTCTGCTCATTTCATTACCTAATGGATAAGCTGCAGATCCTAGTTAACCAGCAGCCTACTTCTTTCTATTCCCACCCCCTAGAATTGCCTTATGGCTGTCCCATGCATGCTTGAATTCAGTCACTGTTTTTGACTCCACAACTTCCTCCGGAAGGCCGTTCCATGCATCCACAACCCTCTCTGTGAAAAAATACTTCCTTACATTACCTCTGAGCCGCCCCCCTTCTATCTTCAAATTGTGCCCCCTTGTTCTTGCACACCTCTTTTTTTGAAAGATGCTACCCTCTTGGACTTTGTTGATTCCCTTGAGGTACTTGAAAGTTTCTATCATGTCCCCCCTCTCCCTCCTTTCCTCAAGGGTATACATATTAAGCTCCTTTAGTCTCTCCTCATATGTCTTCCGGTGCAGACCCTGCACCATTTTAGTTGCCCTCCTCTGGACAGTTTCCAACTTGTCTATGTCCTTGCGGAGATTGGGTCTCCAGAACTGCACACAGTACTCCAGATGGGGTCTCACCAGCTGTCTGTACAGAGGAATAACAACTTCCTGTTTTCTACTGGTGATGCCTCTCCCTATGCATCCCAGTATCCCCCCCCAGCCCTCCTTACTACCCTCTCACATTGCTTGCCCACAGTAATTTGAAGTCTGAAGGGATATTAGGTCCATTATGTCCATCCCCTGGCTTCATAAGTGGGTATGAAAACTGTATTTTGTGCAAACATGTACCAATTCATAGGGATTCCCAACCCACCCCACTATGCAGGGTACCTGTTGATTCCTTTGGTAAACAGCAATTTGTCCTGACTTACCCTGATCACCTGTGCTGTCTTCATACCATGGTCTTCATTGGTAGGTTTTTCATCACCCTCTGGGAGAGAAATGTGCCTCTTAATGTTTATTTTTATTTATTTCACTTTTATTAACCAGGAATATGCACTAAGACAGTCAAATACCCATTTTCAGGCACAACCTGGGAGATCACATACAAAATGGTAAGACAACAGTGCAATGACATATAACATCAGGAGTAGTACAGAAAGATATTTGACATGAAGTTTCACAAAGTTCGTATGAGTACATTGAATATAAAGGTAAAGATGACGATACAATTTCCGGTTACACTTTGTCAGTTAACTGCAGTGTAGTTAAAGTGTAAGTGCACTGTAACTGCATTGCAACTGCAATGTAGTTGCATGTAGCAAGCCTGTAACTACAGGGTAACTATGCTGAATGTAATTAATGATTAGTTACATTGAAACAGACACTTAAACTAAAGTGTGACCGCACTTTCTACAAGACAGAGCAGCAAAACCTAAGGGCAAGAGCAGTTCACCACTTTGAGAAGATACTCATGATACCTGCTACAGAACAAAGCAACGGATGGGCACAGTCAAAGTTCAGAGGGTATAAAGTTCAATAACCTAGGAGCCGCATAGTAGTGATGTGCAAATACATAAATTATGTATTTGTCGAATATTCAACAAATACAGCCCAGGTATTAAGGTATTTGACCATAATGTAGTACACTTAAAAAATGCTGTAGACATGAAAAAAACAAAAGATAAGCAAGTAACTAAGGAAGCTTTGCCACCCTATGATTCTGTTGAAATAGGGATTTGAAACCCCCATGATTCTGCTGAAGGTTTCTGGTCTCCTACATTTTGGTTAGTCCAATTAAAATAAAACAGCAGTTGTGGCATCTTGTTGTGTGCTAGTCTGATCACTAATCAGAAGTCAGACATCTACAAAATGGGGACATTTTGCATTTGCAACCCACCAGTGGAGTGTAGGGACTAGGGAGTAACAGATCTGTGGCTGTCTGTGAAAGAAGGGAGAAAAGTAGAAGGGGAACAAGAAATACTACAGTAGTTGTTGGGGTAGCATCAGTACACCATGATTAGTCCTACCTGCTGCTGCAATCTGTTATGGGTGCCCAGCAGAGGACAGGACTTGCATGAGGGAGCACATCTGTGTTACTTTAGCTTTTCCTTGTCACGGCTCACCTGTCACACTCATGCCAGCTCACAAGGGATTAGCAGTTTACAAAGCGGAGAGCTGGTGAGCCTGGAGGATCAGAGCACTGATGACAACAGAGATAAAGAGAAGGTGAGGCATGAGGATGGGGCTGTGAGGGTGGGCAGGGACTGGAGGAGAAAGCTATGGTGGTGAGATTGTTGTATGGAAGTGGGGAGAGGAAAAGGTCAGGCACTCGCTCACCTGGAATCCAAAGGAGAAGGCAGGTAGGGTTGGGAAATGGAGAAAGGGCAAAGAGTCAGAACAACAGAAACAAATTAAACCCCTTAAAAGTGTGCCAGTGAACATTTCTGTGTTGCTGGCCAGCATGGAATAGTAGGCTGCTGTGTGTGCGCATATGCATGCAGAAGGTAGCGCTGCTGCAGATGAGAGACACGCTACTGCCACTGCTTTGTGACCAGGGCCTGCGGGGGATGGGATGAGATGAGGAACCTGCTGTTTTGGACCACTGTGGTGGCTGGTTAGAACTTCTAAAATAAATTGAGTTACATAGCTTTGTAGAGCTCTTTGAGCAGCCTGGGGTTTAACTGAGGGAATCTCAGTCTCATCGAGTGCACTTACGTTGAATACCTCGAATACACCACAGTATTCGGGTATTTGTTGAATATGCCTGGTATTCAAGGTAGTTGACGGCTAATTCTAATTCAATGGGCACCTCTACCGCATTGACAAATGAAGATTCACCTATCCTCATACTGAGTTTAGGGACAGAAGTAGAGCATGCTCATCAGATCTCAGAAGATACTTATAATGAGCAGATCTGAGGAGTGAAGCCAGGGATAAGGGCAGGCAATTTTGTACAGGATGCTACAGAATTACGCCTCCAAATGTATAGTCACATAGAGAGGATTGGAGAAGTAAATAAAGCCTGGTGTACAGGGAACAATGATGGGTAAGTTGGTAGGATGCCTGTGTGAAGTGGAAAATATTGTTATAAGTAACATCCCACCTAAGGAGAGTAGATTTGGAAGCAGCCAAGAATACAGGGGCCCCATAGAGGGGTTTGGGAAGTAGCATCCCACGGGCAATGGCCAGACAAGCTTGGGAAGTGAGGTTATGACTGACTTTATAGGAGACACCCAGCAGGCAATTAACAGCATTACAGAAACACATCATATAAAGCAAGAAATCAAGTGAGGGGTCAAGTGTGACTCCAAGGTAAGTGAAGGAGGAAACTGAGGGGACCAAGTGTCAATCATAATAAACAATGGATAAAAGGGACAGACAGAGCCTTAATCTAGAGAATGTTCCGGACAACAGAGGTTGGGTTTTAGTCATATTTAAAAGCAGTTTGCTTACAGTCATCCAGTTATGTACAGACCAGACAGATTTTAATTGATATGATCAATGTCATTTAAGCAAGTGTAGAGGACCAGGTCATCTATGTGTAGGATTGCAGAGTAGTGGGACAGGCAGTGACTTACAGAGTTTATATCCAGGACAAATAGAAGTGGACCTGAAATAGATCCTTGAGGAACCCCTATAAAGGTTGTGGCAGGTTCTGATAGGGAGGACCCAAATTTGACTCTCTCAATGCATTCACAAGATAATTACTAACCCATGGGAGTGTAATGGGCAAAATTCATAGCCTGGTAAGTTTGGAGCAGAGCAGAGGATAGCCCACCAGGTCAAAGATGTTTGTTAGGTCTTTAAAGACTACAGCATTAAGGCTACCCTTACCCATGGCAGAGGCAGCACTGTTTGTGAGTGTGAGGAGGGCAGTAGTAGTGCTATGTCCCTTTCTGAACCCATGCTGCATGGGGGAGAGGTGGTAGTAAGAGGAGAAACAACTAGTGAGCTGTGAGGCAACAATTTTTTCCAAGTAGTTTAAGACAGGAAGGATGGCAGTGGGCCTATAGTTATTGATAAGTTTGCCATTGGTTTTGAACATTGTTTATCCTCCTGGCTTTGGGTCGGATTGGAACCTTCTTTCACCAGCTGCCAACACCCATATACCATCTGGCCGAGATCCTGACCTCCACCCAGTGGACCACCTGCCCACTCACGACACACTGCTGTGCTGCCCCAAGCATACCCAGAGGCTGGGTACGCCTTCAGCTCCTTCGGCATTTCTACCCTGCAGATATCTGGCCACCCACGGGGGAGGTGAAGACTGATGATGTCCCCACTTGATGGTGGCACAGATCCGGTGGTGGATATGGTCGTCTGGCTGAGGCTTCATCTTCCCAATCCTATGCCTCCATTTTCCCTATTCTTAATGTCCGACCCCCCTGCCGGAAGTGTGCAGCAGGATAGGCTGCTGGGAAGCCTTGATGCAGCCAATCTGAGACCACACTCCTAAGGCACCTCTCGTAAGCCGTGGATCCACTGAACTACCACCTGCGGTCACCCAGGTGGCAGTAAAGCAGCAGGATGTAGCACCCTCCCTCCCCGGAGGAGAAGAGCGTCCTCTGGGAGGCTCCATCATCTAACCCTGGCCAGCCCTCCAGTGGCTCAGTATCGTTTCCGAAGCTGGGTTGGCAGTGTTGCAAGCGTTAGCTCTACTGTTACGCTGGTGGGCCAGCTGATTCCATTTCTTAAACACAAGGACTATGTAAGAATATTTCCATAGTTCAGAAACAACAACAGTGAATAGTGAAGCATTAAACAGCCTGTCCGGGGCGGGGGGCAAGCTTATGTGCAGCAACCCTAACAAGTTTAGGCTCAAATACCATCAAAGAGCCTGGGGAAACAATGATAGGAGAAACGCCTTGAATATCAACCATCACGCTAAAGGCCATAGTGGTTTCCCAGGATGCAGAAAATGCCTTTGACAGGGTTGAATGGTATGTTTTTATTTGCTATCCTTAATGCAGCACATTTGGGCAAACAAAATCATGCCATGGATCAAAGCCAACACTCCCTAGGCCAGGGTCCTGACCAGTGGCACAGTTTCTGCACTATTGCATCTGTGCATGGGCACCAGACTGGGGTGCCCTTTATCTCCTTTATTAGTCACTATGGTAATAAAACCTTGCCAATATCATCAGAAAATCTGATAACATATCTGAATTTCAGTAAAGTAATCACTACTTGTGTAACCCCCCTGCAAATGGGGGTTCCCAAAAGACTTCCAGGAGCTTGCTTGAATGCTCCAAGCCTGAATGGTGTTTGGCGTTTAAGCCATTTATCAGTGAGTGTTTTTAGAGCCTCTGGTACTGTCTCTTTAAGAGCTGTCTGCTTGCAGACATAATTAGTTTGTATGAGGGGGACTGTGTGCTTCTCTGTTTGAGTACCACTCGAGCTGCTGCCAATTCACTCCATTTTTGCAGTCACTAGGAGTACAAAGGGAACCTATCTGAAAGATGTAACTGTTTGCCAGAAATAATTTAGAGTAATAATGAAAATACAGTTTGTCTAACCTGCTTTCTTTACAGTCAGAGCTGTGTTTGCCTAGTTCCCCATTCTAGTTTTGAACTGCTGAACTGGACCAATCAGTGTGGGTAAGCTAGCTCTAAAATGGTGCCTTGAGACAAATCAGAACTTGGACTCATAATCTGAGCCAGCCACAAGAGGATTGTATGGGCAGTGACTCTGGGAGATGTAGTTTAGACTTGCGCTTTTTGGACCAACAGCAGCAGTCTATTGTGAGGACAGCCAATCCAGTCAAGAACTGGGAGGAAATCAAAGGAAGTGCCGGTTTTGTCTGTTGGAGTTTCAGTTTAGATCTGGCAGTGAAGGAAAAGAAACCCTGTGCTCCTTCAGTGCACAGTTTCAGTCAAAAAACGTGTGTAAGGCCCAGAGTTCCGTCTGCAGCTTGTGTAACTGCTTGTTAGGACTGAATCCGTCCTGTGAAAAGAATCAAAGGATCTCTGAAGAGTAGAAACCAGGCTCACCCTGTAGAAGACTGGAGAAATTGTTGAATTGCACTCGGTCTGTCAGGAACTGAATCTGCTGTGTGTTCTCCCGGGTATTGTGCAGTAATTGCGATCGGGATAGAGAAGCAGCCTGCCTGGTATAGTACTTTCCTTTTTTACCATATAAATGTGTGAGGAGTCTCTTGGAGCTCAAGAGTAGCCCTGCTGACGTTGAAGGACCCTATCTTGTTTGGAGGTCGTGAGTACTAATTCAGGGTCGCTCCCTGTTGAATTGCCACATTAAATCCAAATGGAATCACTGTACTGCTGACTGTTTAAACTAATTTTTCTTTTCACTGTGTGAAAATTTCCTACTAGCTGCCACGGTTTGGACTAGCCACTAGGGCTTGGTGCCCAGGGACAGTAACTGGTAGGGATAGGTCCTAATGCACAGAGCCATGGGTAGATAGTAAAGTGATAAGCTAATTAACCTGATTTCCCCTGTCCTTGTTATATCCCCCTAAATAAATCAGAGCTGCTTGTTTCAGCAAAGTTATACTGCCTGAGTATTTGTCTATGTTAAAGTACTGTACTGTGATTGTTGCACTGTATCTTATTTCACAGGAGGTCCCAGTGCCGGAACTAGTCCTGGGGGTAAGTGTATACTGTGAAGGTAATTCTGATATATTGTGTGGGCCACTAGTGGGAAGAAAGGGGGGTTGCAGTGTCCCAGAGGGCTGTGACCAAGTAAGTTTAACTATTGCAAACCCTGACCTCTGGGTGGAGGCACCCGCCATTGGATCCAGGCCCCTCAACCTGTTAGTGGCAAATCAGGCAGGGGTAGTAGCCCCTGGGATAGCGCCATCTAGGGGTTACACTTGGAAATATCTCTCTTTGTGGACAATTTCCTACTAAAAAAATCCAGAAATAGAACTAAAAACGTCTTGCAAACAGTACAAGAATATGGAAAATGTTCAGAATACTTAGTAAATTGGTTTTTGGTCTGGGTCTGAAGTGCTTCCCATATACTCTGTATGAGTTTTTAACTTGACTATCAAATGTTTACCTTGTTGTGTGATGTTTTTTACTTGCCTCTCTGTTAAATCATGCTTTGTCTGAATATTATTTTCTGAAATCCTGTTATACCTTGCTTTGCCTGTAATTTCCATGTAATCTCCCAGGTTGCATCTGAAAATAGGCATACGATTGTGTAGTGTGCTTACCTGGTTAACAAAAGCCAAAATGAATTAAAAAAAATAAATGTAGCATTAAACACGAATATTTCCCTGTCAAAATCCAAAAATCAGCAATATCATATCTAGGAATATAGCTAGCAATTTAAAAAGAGTAATAGAAAAACATATAAATCCTTAGTTACTGCTATTGGACAGGAACCCCGAGTAGGGAATAACAAGACTAGATGAAATCTGTAACAACCTACTACAGGGAAAATGTTACCCCTGAATTTACCACCTCTGAGCTTTAGGGCGTGCCTGCGCCTGCTGGAGGGACACCAGATCAAACATCTGAGTGTGTTTAATTTCATCGATACCCATGAGTGTGTGGAAAACTGAGATCATGTCCCCTCGCAGCCTTTTGTTCTCTGTGGTGAACATGTTAAGGACCTCTCTCCTGTCATCGTAGCTTTTGTCCCCCCCCCCGCTATTATCCCTGACTGGTCTGGCGGCCCTGCATTGCACTCATTGCATATCGACTCTCAACAGTTTTTTGTTTGTTTTTGGTTACAGATCTGTAAAACTTCTGAACCTCCCTGCCAGCCTGCGACCTTGGAAAGTGAAAAGCATTTTGGGTCAGAATATGTCTGCCAAGAGCCCCTTCATTTACTCACCAATTATTGCACACAACCGTGGGGAAAACCAGACAAAGAAAATAGGTAAGTGTTTGTTGTTGAAAGGCCAGTGGTCTTTCCCAGTCATTTAATTTTAATTATTATTTTGTTTTAATTTGTGATTTATTTAATTGCAGTTGTCCATACTACCATCTATCTAAACTTTTGATAACATCGCTATCAAGAGTTGTTGTATAATTACCAGTTTTTTTTAGGTAATAATTATGTGATGGATGCACCTCTCAGTTCTGTCAGATGTCCCTGATTTTGCCTCAGAATCTCCCCTGTCTGTTCTAAAATGTGTTTGTCACTGAAACATGGGAATCTGAAGCACAAAATAATGTCATTGCCTTCCTTCAGAAAATACTTTTTATTTATTTTAACACTTAGTCACTTACAGTTGGAGCTTCCCGAGCTGATCTTGACTGTTACTTTTAAGGCGGTGCCCACAATATTGATAATTTGTCCGAGTTTTTTAAGCATATCCCTGATTTCTGATGATGGGAGCTGATAGGTGTGATGACAGTGTGTGGTGTTATCACCAGTGGCATCACACATTAGGAACATATGGGGCACAAGGCAGGGCTAAGTGTTTTAAACCACTGTGAGTCTATCTGGAGCTAGCGCCACACCTTCAGCAAGGTTGATTTTTGACTGTGAAATGTTTTTTATGTCCAAGTTCTTTTTATGTTTATACTGTATATCTGTAGGAGGGTGGATGATGTAACATAATGCTGTTGCAGTTTTGTACAAGCATGGAACAGTAGAAAAGCTTGGAACAGTAGCGGTTGCTATAATCTGTAAAATACATATTAGTGACTGCTGATGTGAAAAAGATGATTATGAATGTTATTGTGAATAAAATTCATCCATAGTAATATTTCCAATACTGCGTTTTGTAATTATTTAGTTAAATTAGGTGACACCGATAGGCACACAGAGCCATGGCTCATTTCCAGGTGTGACCCAAGGAAAGGATAATGCCTGAAGATGAGCCCATGTGTATGGGTTAGTCAAAGTGACTTACATTTTAGCGACATGTCAAAGAATTGTGCAAAATTAAATTGTTAGTCCTGTCCAGTGTATTGGATATCTCCATTTAAAGCAGCAGTGCAGCAAAATTGGGCAAAAAATTTGACCCTACCTTTTTTCTTTTCACCATAAAAGATCTCGGGCATCATCCAGTTTTGTTTAGTGGTAACATTTTCTAGTTACACCAAAAATATGAGTATTTTATGAACGTTTTAATTTTGGTTTTCTTAATGAATAAAGATGGCTGCCACTTTTGACTTAGAAATAGTACTATAGGCCGGTCCAGTGCCATGGAGGGTTAAGGTGCTTGGTGCCTTCCCTTCTGTGACACTGGCGTCCCATGTTCAGGAATGAGCATGGGTTGCTGTGGGTCAGCCCGGGGGTGGGGTTGGGAGAGGATTGAGCAGCTGCCTGTTAGGTCTCCTTTCCCGGATCTAAGTGGTTGGCCATCTCGGCTCTTGGCTGCCACCAAGAGGAAGCCAGGTGGTAGTCCATGAGAGCACGAGCAGCAGACAAACGTCACGGCATGGGGGGAGGGAGTCACTGTCCCAGGATGCATGTGCACCTCCACACGCATGTTCTTGCTCGAGTATGCTGCGGCTGAGTGATGGGCAGGAGAAAACAGTGGCTAAAGGAAGGCATAGTGGGCATTCATGACACCCACACACCATGCCTCAACCCACCACATCACCAGGGTACCTGTCGGCAGAACTGGATTTAGGCATTGGGGGAGAGGATGACCCTCCCCCTCCTCACCCCAGCACGGGAGGAAATCCATGGGGGTATTGACAGAACAAGGTAAGCTTGGGGTGATGGATGGTGGAGGTGGGAGTGGGGAGTGGTGGAGCAGGAGGCGAGGGGAGCCAAGCTTGCCATGGCCAGGAGAATATGACAGATTATAGAAAACAAAATAGCATTGTACACCTGCCAATCGTTGGGGTCGAGAAAATAATAACAGTTTATGGTGCGCAGCATAGGAGGTACCTATCTGTAGCTGAAACAATTTTTTGGGAAAAACCTTTTTCATTGCACTGCTGCTTTAAATAAGTGGAAGCATCAAGTTCTGGGGGGTGATTTTAAATATACACACGTGTGCGCGAACACATACACTTTAGATGTTCAGTGCTCTATCAGTGCTGGCTATCACTCCAAATGCCTGGGATAACTCGGGGATTCTGGGATGCTCCTGCTTGTTTTTATTGCTGGAAGGGCAACCTGCCTAAATTGTATAAGTTGGATCCCTTGCTAATTTTAAAAGTGAGTAAGTCATTTTATAATGTTTGTGGAACAAAACCACAGGTGGGTCTGCTCTACAAAAAAATAGGTTTATGTTTTATAGGATTCAGTTTACAGACTGGAGTAACATGCCGCTACTTGGAATACTTGTATGAAAGGGAGTTGCTGAACTGGCTGCCTGTTGCAGTTTAGTTGAAATTTATTTGGGTAACTTGATAAGCTGATTGAATGAGGTTCATTTTTCAGGAGTGAACCGGAAAGATCACAAAAATTAAAACAGTACATGCATAAAAATGCAGAGGTAGAGCAAAAAATTATACATGAACTATAAAATACAAAAGATCTTCAGCAGTACTGTATACACTAGTAAAAAAAAGATTAATTAATGGTCTTCAAATTTAGGAGAAACAGGAACACTTACTATTTTGATAGTGCCCCTTTAGTATGGGGTTAAAGGATGTTATGGGGAGAGATCTAAATGTGAAGGGTATTCAGTTCCAAGTGGTGGCTGCAGGTCAAGGGCATTGGAAGCAGCTTTTGGGCAGACGACTGGGAGTGGAAATTACAGTTAGTGTAAATCAGTTGATTCAGTAACAGTCAGGATACTCTCTATTCAGATGTCTGTGCACAAAACAAGCAGTGGTTTGATTTTAATATTGCATCTAAGGGAAACCATCTCAGGTTTAGCAGGTGAGAAGGAATTGGTGGTGTTAGGAATCATCCTCACAGAGCTAAGTGGCCTTTTTCATTTCCAGGATTTCTTATGCTGCTTTATCCTGCATATAGGAAAGAACATTATCTGTAAGCGAGGCTAGCATGTCATGGCTTATTAGCTCTAGTGCCACCGAACAGGGCATAGTACATTCCTGCTGTTCAGCAACGTCTCCAGGGGCTTGCCATAAATGTTCCCATCAAAAATGGAGTGCATTGACGTTGATCAAGATGGCGCTGGCTAGGGATACAGGGTTCGCAAGGGCATTTCATCTTCACAGGCTCAGCATGGAGCCAAGCACTTCTGTCAGGCAGTGAATCTGCATTGAAGTTTCAGGAAAGTGGAAACCATCTGCCCTCCGGCTAGGTTATAATGAAAAAACAAACAAATCCAGAAATGGGAAAAGATTTTTTTAAGTTGCACTAGACTGTTCTCTTGATTTAAGAAGTGTGGCAGCTAGTATTCTAACATCAGCTACAATATGTGATTTATGGTCTTCCACTCATTGCATTTAGTCTGCTGTGCCCCCAGAGACTGTAGGTATTTTTAGACGTTGCCCTTTCCACTGTGCTGCTCACGGACTCCCTGACCTCCAAAGAGCAGCCTTTTTTTTCATCTGATTGTGGTCCCAGAGGTCAGCTCCCAATGAAAATTTGCCTGACAGTTATTTAATTTGTTAAGCTTGGTTGTTTTAGCATTGTCACAGTCTGGTTCTCTCCCAGAACTCTGTTTGCACTGCTACCAGTTTTCACAGCGCTTCAGACGCCTGAATGGTTCACACTTGTATGCTGCCAGCATCTAGCTGGACTCTCACTCAGGTTATCTCCAGGTGTGAATCCCACTAGAGCCACTGCTCGTATAGTAGAGTGCTCTTTCCCAAAAGGCAAAGGACCCACCCCTTTTGTCATAGCTGAGAACACTCTGCTGTGGATATGATAGTTGTGTAACCTATTTCTTCGGAAGCAGATCACAGACTTGCCAGTTTACTTCAGGTTATAGGTTCATTACACCTGAAATGACTCAATCATAGCAAGCATGACATGTATAAAATAAAGTACAATTATGTAAGAACCTACCATAACAGTAGATCTTCGAGAGAAGCTCTTGCAGCAGGTCACACCGGTAGGACTAAGCTGTCAGGTGCCAGAACAACATGGAAAACTTCTAGTTAGTCTACCACATGGGACTACCCACCACCGACGTCAGACGCTAGTGTCAGCCTGTCCAATAAAGATGGGTGGTTCCTTACACCTACTTCAGCTCTCCTGCCAGAGACCCCAAATGGGCAGTAAATGGAGAACCGAGGAGGTTCCCGAGAGCCAAAAGAAAGGCAGAAGTGGTGCGAGTGAAAAAAAAAGAGAAGGAGGGACGGAAAGCAGGGCCTGCTGCAAGAGCTTCTCTCGAAGATCTACTGTTACGGTAAGTTCTTGTGTACTGTACTATCTTACTTTGAGGAAGGCTGTTGCAGCAGGCCATACCAGTAGGACTGAGTCCCAAGCAGTACCAGGTATCACCAGGAGAACAACACTCTGAGGAGGACAGGTCAGCAGCCAAGAGCTCCAGAGAGAAGGCCCTGAAGTAGTGGGTAAATACTTCTGATAATATACTTCGGACATAGGATAACAGAAGGCCAAGGCCCATATGGTTGCCCCCCAATGCTCAGTGGAAGTTACATAATTCGTTCTCTTGGCTAAAAGCATCCAACTTTTGTTTAAATGTTGTCATGCTTGGAGCATTAACCAGATCCCCAAGGAGCTAATTGCATAGTCTAATGGCCCTTGGTATGAATGAATATTTCCTAAGTTCTGTTTTAGAAAATTATTCTATGAGCTGACAATTGTGGTCTCTGAGATTGTTTTTGATGTCCTTGTACACCAGGCCCACTTAGAATTGGGCACTCTAACAGTTTGAATAGGAGTAACATATCTCCCCATGATCTCTTGAGGCCTAGGTCCCAAAGTCCTAATTTCCTTAAGAGATGCTCGTATGGTAAGTCCTTACAGCCAGGGAGAAGTTTAGTGAACCTCCTCTGAACTTTTTCAATCATATCCTTATCCTTTTTGAGATGTGGACTCCATGCTTGGAAACAGTAGTCCACGTGAGGTCTAATATAGGACCTATAGAGGGGTAATAGTACTGAGCTTGATCTTGAGGTGAAGGACCTTCGTATGCAACTTAGAAGATGTCCTATTTTAGATGCTACTTGAGCACTGGGCTTAAGATCATTATTAATAACGACACCCAGATCTTTCTCTGAGGTCACAGATCTAATTGTGTTCCCATTTATTTGATATACTTGCCTACCATTATTGCTACCAAAATGTAAGATAACACATTTTTCAATGTTTAGCTGCATTTTGTTTATGCTTACCCATCTCTCTGTATTTTCAAGATCCCTAAACATCTCAGTCCTTCGCTCCTTAGTGTTGACTATTCCCCCCAGCTTGGTGTCATTGGCAAACTTCTCCAATTTGTTATTATTTGAAATCTTAAGATCACTTATGAATATACTAAACAATAGTGGTCCCAGGACAGTGCCCTATGGCACCCCACTAGTCACAGCACCCTCCCTGGAAACGTTACCATTAATTCTTACAGCCTGCTTCCTGTTCGTTAACCAGCTCTGGATCCTTCTGACTAGACATATATCCACTCCCAAGTCGAGCAGTTTCTTTACCAAAATGTTACGTGGGAGTGCATCAAATGCTTTTCTGAAATCCAGGAACAGCACATCTACCCCGTTGCCTTGGTCTATATTAAGGCTTACAAACTCATAAAAGCTAGTCTGATTAGTGGCACATGGCTTGTTATTAGAGAAGCCATGCTGTGCTCTGTCAGATAAACCTCTACTCCTTAAATCATTGACCAATTCGTTCCCTAATTATGCTTTTGATTGTCTTGCCCACTACAGATGTTACGCTAATGGGCCTATAGTTACTGGGATTAGCCTTACTGCCCTACTTGTGGATAGATATTACTATGGCTGTACGCTAATCAGCTGGTACACAGGCATTTAATAGAGATCTTTTCCCAGTATCTGCTATCCAGGGTGCAAGTACTGAATCAAGTTCTTTCAAAAGTTTGGGGTGAAGGCCATCCGATCCAGCTGATTTGTTTACATTGAGGCCTGATAATTTATTAAGAACCTTATCAGTTGTAATTATCCCACAGATGGTGGAACTGGAGGTCAAGGGCCCAGGAAGTTTTTCAAGTTGTTCAATGGGGTTATATACTGAACAAAAATACTTACTAAATTCTGTGGCCATTTCCTGAGGTGCATTATACGTGATGTTACTAATTATAAGTGGCCAACTGAGCTATCGTTTCCTTTTCTCTCATTTATGTAGGAGTAAAATGCCTTGTGATTATGCTTGGTGTTGGCTAACCTGAACTCTGTCATTATTCTTGACTTCCTTATTTTTTTTTTGCTCCCTCCTCCTCGCAGCCCCCATCTCTTTGGGAGTCACCAATGACCTTTTCAGCCCTCGCTCACCTACCTGGTGACCAGTGCAGTCCATCCCTCATGGATCCGTGGTTGTACCCCCCAGGCGGGGTACGGGGTGGGGGCCCATTCACCCCGAGACGTCCATCTTTCGTTGGGATGCTGTCTCTGGGCAGGTAGGGGCATTGAGGGTCGGGGCCTGGTGCTCCATCTACTAGGAGGCCGCGAGGTGTTTTTCCCAGTGTTCTTGTGATGTACCGTGTCCCCTGATGTCAAGGCGCTTATGCGCCAACGCCTGGGTACATCGCCTTCTGTTAGGCTTCTGACTTGTTATATCTGGTTCCAACTCGATCAGACAAGAGCCGAGCTTTGGTCCCCTTCTTCGAGAGGACGAGCAGTCCCTTGGGACGCTGTTTTTCTTTCAAGCTGCTCCTCCAGCCCCGCGATCGCCTCAACCTGGTCGTTACGTCAGTAAGCGGAACTAATCATTATTGGCACAAGGGCCGCCTTTGACTTCCTTTATTTCATACTTAAGTTGTTTAAGTACCATTTTATAATTCCTAATGTTGATGGAAACAGGATTCCTTTTCATTTTGCTATAAGCAGACCTTTTCTTACTGCTAGGCCAAAATTGGCCCTGCGCCTAGAGGCGATGTCCAGACTGTAATGCTTGGTGAAGGTGTGGACAGACCTCCAGGTGGCTGCTGCACAGATGTCCACAGCAGACACAATTTTGAAAGAAACTATAGAGGCAGCCATACCCTTGGTTGAATGGCCCTTAACCACTCCCGGAAGGGCCTTGTTGTACTTGCGGTACCAGTAAACAATGCAGTTCGCTATCCACTTACTGTAGACAAACACTGTTTGGAAACAGGAGTGCTATCTCTCAGGGCGAATGAAGCAAACAACTGATCAGATTTCGCTTGGTGCGGTTCGTATAGTACCACAAAAATCCTATGTACATCCAAAGAATGGAGCAAAGCCTCCCTCTGATTAGAATACTCAGGAAAATAAATTGGAAGGTGGATGGTTTGATTCAAAGTAAACTCCGACACCATCTTGTGTAGAAACTTAGGATTAGTACACAAACACTTTGTGAAAAACCAAATAAGGCTCCTTACAAATGAGAGCCTGGAGCTCAGAAATCCCTCAAGCAGAAGTAACAGCAACTAAAAAGAGCACTTTCCACAATAGAATGTGCAGCTTGTAATTTGCAACCAGTTCAAAGGGAGGTAGAGTGAGTTTCTCCAGCATAAAATTAAGGTCCCATGGAGGGACCTGGTCCTGAATGGGAAGTTTCAGATGCAGAATGCCCATGAAGAGTCACGAGAGACACTTCCAGCTGGGCCACAGATTTGCCCTCGATAGGTACATGGTACGAAGAGATGGCAGAAAGATATACCTTGAGTGAGGAGTACCCCAAGCTGGAGTCCGAAAGGGAAACACTGTACTCCAACACCTGATTCACTGGGCAGGTGAGAGGGTCCAGTTGGTGTGCAGCAGCCCAAAGGGTGAAATGCTTCCATTTCGTAACATAAGTGGCTCTGATGGAGGGCTTCCTAGCAGCCACCAAGACGTCTGCGACCCTAGATGATACTCTAAACCAAGTGATAGCTAGGTCTGCAGGAGTGCTGGAGCCACGCATGGAGATGCAGGGACTTCAGGTCTGGATGGACTAGGGTGCTCTGGTCCTGGGTGAGCATGCTGGTGTACAGGGACAAGGGGACCTGAGGTTCCACCGCCAGCTGTTGCAGCAAGGGGAACCAAATCAGACATGGCCAGAAGGGAGCTATGAGAATCATCTCCACCCCTTCCAAATGGAGCTTGAGCAGAACCCTCTGTAGGAGTGGGAAGGGAGGAAAGGAATACAGAAACCTCCTCTTCCAGGAGAGGGACAGTGCATCTCACCAGAAAACTCCAGGCCCAGGATTGAGCGAGCAGAAAAGTGGCAGTTTTGTGTCGAGTGGGGATGCAAACACATCCAACTCTGGATGACTCCACCTATTAAAGAGATCTTCGACCACCAAGGTAAGAAGCTCCCACTCGTGAACTGCGACCTGAAGAAGCTGAGACTGTTGGCCAAGATGTTGTGGACACCTGGAACACGTACAGTCAAGAACTCCAGACCGTTCTTTATGGCCCAATATCAGACTATCATTGCCTCCTGATACAGAGAGTAAGAATGGGTACCTCCCACTTGTTGATATAATACACCACACACATGTTGTCCATCTGCACCAGCAGCAGACCGGGGAGGAGATGAGACTGAAAGGTCTACAGAGCATAAAGGACCACTCGCATCTCCAAGACACTGATATGGAGACCCTGTTCTAATTCCATCCAGGTACCCTGGATCTTATCTGTCATTCATCACTGTTGGGTAGTGAGCTGAAGGATCAGGACCCGCGAGAGCGTTTTTTTTTTTTTTTTGCAAGGGGAGGAGTCTACGTTGGGATGGCGCCACCCTCGAGGCAGATGTATTATGTGGTGCTCGCGGGTTGGCCAGTAACCGACACCGACTCCTCCTCAGCCCCAGTTCTGCTTCTCCCACCGTCGAGTGAGGAGCACGACCTTGCATGTGAACACCATTTTGATCTGTGTCCTAGTCCATCGGTTAAGAAAAGTTCTAGTTCTACTGCTGCGTTGCTCGGTGATCGACCAGTAAGATCTTTCCTTTTATTTTCTTCGTCGAAGCAGAGTACTGGTATTGGTTGTTATTTTTTCCGTCTGGTCATGTCTGATTCAGGGGACAAAAAGAGATCTTCCAGGGCAGGTCGGCCTCCAGTGCATCGGTGTCTCTGTGGCCGACTATGCTCTGTTACAGATCAGCATGACCATTGTCTTACCTGCTTGGGACCTAACCATGATCTGGATAGATGTGATGCCTGTTTCTCCATGGATCATCGTGTGTTGGAGTTGCGTGCGTTAAAAGTCGGATGTGCGCCGCCGACTTTCGGGGGATAGGCACGTACCTGGGTTGCTAAAAGCAGGGTTCTTGACCCCTTCCTCTGGGTCCCCTCCCGATCCTGTACTGCCTCTGGAGGAGGAGGTTTCTGCCCATTCTAGACGTGCCTCGGTGGGAACCCCTTCCATGGTGCAGGAGGCCTGGCCTGACCCCCTCAGGGGTCAGGCAGGAGGCACCGTCCAGGCAGTTGCCTCCTCGGAGGCGAGGGCTACCCCGGTGTCATGATCTGAGGCCTCCAGGCATGGCCGCCCCTGATCCTGGCACCACTTGCAGCGCTGGAGATAGGGACAGTGGCACGGGGCCGGTCTTTGGTACCGTCTCTGACTCTGGCACTATTCGCAGTGCCGGGGATGGGGCGGCGCTGTGGGCAGCGCTGGGCCGGCTCGCGGAACCACGGCTGAGAGGGATCGGGGAGTGTTCTGGGTTTGAGCCTCCTCTGGGGAGGATGATGCTGAGGCTGGCCCAGACTGGCTCCTGGGTTCTTTGGAATCCACCAATTCTTCCTCCTCCAGTGCATTGGCTCCCGGTTTAGCCTCCTTCCGAGGAGCGGATGGCTTCTGCTGATTCCAGGGTCGATGGCACTGACCAGTCCTCGGGTGCCCCGGGGGGGCATCACAGGGCAGCCTGGAGTCAGTGGTGCATCTGCCAGCTGGGGAGGTGTACCCCCTCCTGTGGCAGTTCTTGCTGACCCTACTTCTGGGCCGGCTGGAGCGTCTCAGACAGGGGAGGATGCTCTACCTCCAGCTGTCTCTCAGGAGTCAGCTATGGGGTGTCGGTTGCCTCAGCTAATGTCGAGGAAGAGGGCTCTCTCAGAGTTCGAGGGGTTATGGGGATGAATTCAGGGTGGCTCCCTTTCCTGAGAACCTGCAGGGGTTTGGAGAGGAGTTGCAGCGCTGGTCCGACCTTCTCCCCCAAGGTCTCCTCGGGAAGGAACTCATCTATTGAGGTTAGGGGCCGCCCTTCTGGGCTCATGCGGCCCCAGTCACCTCGTGGGGTAAGGATTTTCTTTTCGGGCACAGCTCTGGTCATTTCAGCTCAGTTGAATGGCCTTCGTCTGACGGAACCACCGGGTCTCCTCCTCCTCTTTTGAGGTCTCCCGGCGGGTCCCCTAGCCCGGGCAGAGGCTGTGTCCTTCCCCGAAGGTGCCTGGCCCCTTTGCCTCTGCCAACCCCTCCCTGTCTCCCAGGTCACCCCTTACCTGGAAGCAGTTTAGGTCCACTGCTGCACTATTCCCCACTTACTACCAGTCCATGGATCAGGAGGTGTTCCACCACTCCCCAGTGCAGCCGGAACCTAACTCTCCGGGCTTGTTGGCTCCCTCTTCTTCCTTCTCTGAGGGAGAGGAGTCCTCTGTCCACCTTTCCTCAGCTGCTGATCTTTCCAGCTATCAGTGCTTCCTGTCAGGGTTGCTTGATGAGCTCCAAATTTCCACCCTAGGTAGCCACAATCCTGACTGGTCAGCGCATGCCTTCTTAGGCGAGTTCAGTACGGCCAACTTGTTGGTTCCCGCCTGGCCCACTCCCTTTCAGGAGGCATCGTACCGGGCCTGGTGATGTCCCTCAACCCAAGCACCAGCCCCAAGGAACCTCCACCAGAGGTATTGTGCACCCCTTGGGTCTCCAGGAGCCTTGCCTCCCCCCTCCCCCCCTGCAGGTGTGACTCTCCTAGACACACACTCCGAGCATAGAAGCCCAAGGCGTGACCAACCCCCAGAATCTGACTCAGCTGAGTTTGATTTTTGAGGGAGGACAGTCTTCTCGTCGGCACACCTTCTGATGAGTTTTTCAGCTCATCAGGCCCACCATGCTGCCTATAACAGGCACTTGTGGTCTCTAGTAGGTCAGGTCCTAGCCTCTTTGCCTGACTCTGAGGCAGCCAGACAGGCCATTGCCCTCTCCACGCGGGGCCTGGATTTTGCGAGGCACCAAGCAAGGGCATCTTATGATGCTAACAAGGTGTCTTCCAGTTTGGCGGGGACAGCGATCTGCATCAGGCGGACAGCGTGGCTTCATCTCTCCTGGTTGTCACCCTTGGCCCGGCGTAGAGTGACTGCCTTCTCCTTCTGGGGAACCCATCTCTTTTCCCGTAGGGTGAGGCGAGAGCTTCAGGGGTGCCTTCCCTCTCCTGCTAGGAGAACTTCGCCTCACCCAGAAGACCAGCCTCAGGCCTGTTAGGGTTCCCTCCTCCAATGTCTCCCCCACTGGAGGCTGAGGGACTTTATCCCTTAGGGAGGTTCTGGGCCCCCTTTGGGAGGCTTGGTAATCACCCGACAGTGATGAATGGTGAAGATTGACACAGATAAGATATGAAAATTACATACCTTCATAATTCTTGATCTTTCTGTGTATCTTCACCATTCATCACTGAATCCCGCCCACCTTCCCCTCTCAGGCCTCAGTCTCTGGGCAATTCTCCTTCTCCTTGTTTGTCTCTCAGTCTGGACCTCAGTCCATCTCCAGCACCTCCTACCCCCTTCCCCTTAGGGGTCATGTTTTTTTTCCCCTGGGTTGACAGACAGGGAGGTTTTCCTGTGTTGGGAGTCTCCAGAGCCCCTTCTCAGTCCAGATTATTCTTGGATTATCCTTCTTCCTCTAACCTAATCTTGAGGAAGTATAGAGGGGGGTCACTGGTGGCTCCCTTAGTTGTTCCCCTCCAAGCACGACCCCATATGTGGTTTACTTTTATCCTCTCCTTGTTCTAGGAGAATATGTGTTCCTATTCGGTTCCTCCTCTGGAGGTGACTCCCTCTCTACAACAACTAAAAGTCAGTCCCTTGGGCTTTTCCTCTCCAGGGATGTTTCTAGTGGTTTTCCACTTCAAATTCTCTAGGCAGGAAGGGGAGACACCAACCCGCCCTTAGCCCTCTGGGTGACTCAACTGCCTCCCTCTGGATTGGTGCCATTCTGCTGCTCCAGCCTTTGGATCCTCCTCCAGCTTAATTGGTCCGGTCTGAGGCATAACATCCTTCTTGAGCAGTCCAGGGCCATATCCTCGGGAGTGGTGTCTCCTCTATCCTCCCTCTCTTCTAACCCTCACCCTTTCACCCCTTCCTTACTCGCACAGAGATTGGGCCCTCTTGTCCCAGTCTCTTAGGCTTCCTTCTCTTCTGTCCTCTATATGGCTTATTCCTTCTTTTGGTTTTACATCCTTTCCTTTTGCTATCTCTCGGGTTCCCTTGCCCCCCCTTCCTATTTCTCTGTCTCTCTCTCTCTCCGTCGTGCAGAACTGGGGCTGAGGAGGGGTCGACGTCGGTTGCTGGCCAACCCATGAGTGACACTTAATACGTTGGCCTCGAGGGAAATACTGTCCTGATGTCGACTCCTCCCCTTGCAAAAAAAAAAGCTCCCGCGGGTCCTGATCCTCTGGCTCACTAGCCAACAGTGATGAATGGTGAGGATACACAGAAAGACAAATAATTACAGTAGGTACGTAATTTTCATTTCTGGTGGTTGGCCACATGAGCACCCCATCCCAGGCCTGATGCATCCGTTGTGATGATCTGACAGGGGCTTGAGAGCTGAAAAGAGACTCACTGGAGGAGGTTGGCTGGGTCCAGCCAACACAACAGAACTCTCCAGACCGGGTTGGAGACCAGGAGCAACTGGTCCAGGTCATCCATGCTTTGGTCCCACTGGACCCTCAAGGTCCAATGAGGAACCCGCAAATGCAAGTGGGCCTAGGGAACTGTGGCAGTGGCTGCCACCATGTGGCCTAGAAGGCACAGGAAAATCCTGGTGGGGACAAAAAGGCTTTGCTTTGATGGGTGTCCAGGATCGCTTCTGTGTGTTGAAGGCGCTGGCAAGGAGAGAGGCAGGATTTTGTCAGATTGACAGTGATCCCTGAGGCCTGAAAAAGATGGAATGTGTATTCCAGAGTCTGAACTAGGTGGTCCCTGAGCAAGCTGCTAGCAATCAGTCATCCAGGTAGGGGAACATGTAAAAGCCCTGCCGTCTCAGAGTAGCTGCCACTACTGCCAGGCACTTGGTAAAGACCCGGGGGGCTGAAGAAAGGCCAAAAGGGACAGCCTGGAACTGAAAATGGGCTCCCTGAAAGTGGAAATGGAGGAAGCGACAATGTGTAGGAAAGCTTTGGATGTGCAGGTAAGCATCTTGCATGTCCAGAGAGCAGAGCCAATCCCCCCCAGTGCAAAATGGGTAATAGCCTCTGGAGAGTGACCATCCAGAAGCGCTTGTGCTCAGTGTACAGATTCAGATGGCCCAGGTCCAGGATGGACCACAGATCTCCATTTTTTGGGGGGACAAGGAAGAAGTGGGTGTTAACCACCTCTTCCCCAGTGACCTGGTGGGATGGGCTTTATAGCTCTGGTTTTGAAGGAGGGCCTGAATTTCTTCCCAGATGAGGGCCAGGTGGGCCAGGAGTAAGAGGAGTTTACTGGAGAACTTTCTGGAGGCCACTCTGGAAACTTAAGCGTGTAACCATCCTCTGTGATCTAAAGCACCCAGGTGTCTGTGGTCACTCCCAGTCACCCGTCTAGACAGAGGGAGAACCGACCCCTGACCTCCTCCCCCAGATCTTTGGCTGGGGGTGTTGGCTAAGGAGTGAGGAGGTATGGGGTGGGTGCTGGCAGGGCAGCTTCAGGTGCCGGAGGAGCTCTGGTGGCAGCAGCTCTGGGGGATGCCATGGCCTTTCGCTTGTGCTGGGCTTTGGCAGACTGGTTTCAGGACTGCTTGTGGAAGGACCCACAAAAGGACTGACATTGGCCCACCCTAGGCTAGGTGTAATAGAGCGAATGAACTGACTTAAGGGCTCACTCCAACTTCTGCAGGGTGGAGATGACTTACTGGACATTCCCCCAAAAAAGGGTGGAACCCTAGAATGGGGCATCCAAAATGCTGGATTGCATATCCGAGGCAAATCCAGATACGCGAAACCAAGAATAGTGGCAGAGGCAGACCCCAGCAGCCACCCTGCACCTG
This sequence comes from Neoceratodus forsteri, assembly GCA_016271365.2. NCBI lineage: Eukaryota > Metazoa > Chordata > Ceratodontiformes > Ceratodontidae > Neoceratodus > Neoceratodus forsteri. Next base: position 879,757,458 of record CM057455.1, on the reverse strand, counting down.
GAGGCATCCATGGCATCATAAGCAGCCTGGAGAACGTGGTTACCAACACATGAGCCAGACTTCAAGGGTTGGGCAAGCTGCATCTTGGTGGGATCTTCAGGCAGTGCCTCTACCAGGTTCCTAGCTTGATCCCAGAGGACATTTTAATATTGGACCATATGGGCCAGGTAATTAAGGGCATGGTTAGCTAAGGTAGTAGACGCAAGCACGCGCTTACTCAGGTGGTCCAGCTGCCTAGATTCCCTGTCTGGGGGAAGGCACTAAGGTGCTTGGGCTGCATTTATGACCACTGAATCAGCCTTGGTATGACCCCCTAAGAAAGGTTTACTAGTAGGGTCATGGTAAAGACTGGCTGCATTCTTGGACAACAGAGTGGTAGAAGAGGGATGATTCCATGTTGCCCTTGTGACATTCTTGTAGGAGTTTATCATGGGTGGCCCACTGCCTTAAATACATGGCCAGGCGGTGCCTCTCCGGGTCCTGCTCCTCCGTTTCTCTGCCCATGATGGACTGGATGTGGTGCATGACATCCATAAAAGTCGGGTCATGGGAGGGTTTAGGAACCTCTCTGGGAAGGTCCTCTCCATCCAAAGACTCCCCTGGTGAGGAGGAAGACCCAGAACAATCAGAGTCATCCTCATTGGTCTCTCTCCGACACTGGTGGCAGACACTCGTGAGAGCCAGAGCTGACATCGGGTCAAGACTCAGAAGACTCCAGTGTTCAGAGTTCACAAGGCCCCGCCCGGCCCGGATCCTGAGGTGGCGGGACACCAGAGGCAGCCCTTGAGAAGCAGGGACTGCCTCTGGATAAAGAACCACCACCCTGAGAACAACGCATCATAGTCCACCGGGGTGGGAGGTTATACACCAATGAGTAGAGATAGGAAGTCACCGGGTAAGGGTATGACAGCGGCAGGGCCAGTGTACGGTACCCAGGAATAGGACTGCCCTACGTCCAGCCAGTGGGTTGCAGTGTGGGCTGCAGCAGAGGCGATGCCGGTGTCAGGCCCACAGGCTGGGGCAGCAGCAGTACTGGTGGCAGCCCAGCAGCCGTCGGCCAGGAACATCCAGGGGAGGGACCCACCAGCACAGGCCTAGCTGGAGAAGCAGGTGCCTGGGGGGAATGAAACCACCTTGGCAAAGGCAGAGGCAACACTGGGGAAGAAGAAGCAGTGGTAGCCTGCTGCGGGTGCTGCCTTGAAGGACAGACTTGTCGGTGGCTCAGCAGGTTGCACTCTCGCCTCTGAGGCCGGAAGATCAGAAGGCTGTAGGTTCTATCTCCACTCCAGGCACTTGGGTTAAATCCCAATACTGACACTTTAGTGCAGCATGAGGGGGATGCTGCACTTCTGAGGTGCCGTCTTTCGGATAAGACGTTAAACCGAGGTCCCATCTGCCTGATCTGGTGGTAGTACAAGTGGATGTTAAAGATCACATGGCACTTCTCAAAAAGAGTAGGGGAATTTTTTATTGGACAAAACTGCAATAAGACTCACAAAAAAACATTTGTACATAGCATAACATTTCATCGGAACATTTTCTCCCAAAAGAAAAAAACACTTAACCACATACTAAACTTATGCATGCGAAAAGAAAAACATATAGCAATATCATCCCAACACACCCTTAATGTGGCACAAACCTTCACCCAATCCTCTTTCACACCCTATGTGCTACAGCTCACAACCTTTCTCTTATACATCTTCATCATCTCTGTGTATACTACACTTACTAATGTATCCTAACTATATTCTAACTCCCAATTTTTAGTCTCTGGGTATTTCTCACATTTGACATTTGCTTGCTGCTATGCCTTTTCCTTAAGGCCTACATTAAATATCCATAATAATTTTAAGAAACATCATATCATATGGATACCTACCAAATTTGTCATTTACCTAGATACTTGTGTATACTTATTCTTTAGACTATACAATATGTACCTACTTACTTATTCTTTCCTGTTTTACACAGTAGGCTGAAGAAAAAGGGCATCTAGCCAACCCTTCCAATATACCTTAATCATGGGTTGAGGTAGAGTTGCACGCTCTTTAATATATATGTGGAATGAATCTCCTGTTCTATTCTACTTTTCATACATAACAAAGTTATTTGTTTCTGTTGCAACACGTATTGGCACCTGGTTTGCCATATATAACCATTTACATATAGCCATAATTACTCTAAGCGTGCCTTTATGGTAATTCCTCCATTCCCTCCCATCATATTGCCCATAGATTAATATGTCATATGTCATATTTTGAAGTTGAGGGATACCCTATGTACCAGCTAGTAGTGGCCAAAAACCCTCCATATATGGACATTCAAAAAATAAATGTGACATGGTTTCAATTGTTATCCCACATCCCTCCCTTAAACATGATTTATCTTGAAGGCTTTTATGGAAATGATTACCTCTTATATTCACTCAGGAATGGCAACCTAATCAAAGGGAGTCTCATACCTTTGGCGGAATTCTAGCCTCTATTAATTGTGTGGTTACATCAGAGAGCTTGGTGTTATCTGGTACTGAGACACATGGGGTCCCAAAACACTCAGTTTGTAAAATCTTTTGATAAAAATGTTTTCCTTGTAATATGTAAAACATCTGTAGTAGTTATATACCAGCCTTTTAATTTCCTACATATTTCCATTAAATAATTGGACATACTCTCAGGTATTGCCCGAAATCTCCCCCATTGTTGAGGCCTTCTCCTCTACTTCTTCAGCACACACTTGTCCACCTCGTCCTGGATCCAAAGGCTCCGCTATCTTGGCCAAGGACCAGGATGTTAGAGGTTCCCCTACAGGTGAGTAGGGGAATTTCCCCAGTGTCCTGGCCAAATTTCCCCTATTCACTAAAAAAAAATCACCAAAAGCTTAAAATCTGGTTCAATTTCAATTGGCATCCATCTGTATCCCTCTCCCCTGGGGCGAGGCTAAAAATAGTCAAAAAATTGTCTAGTCCTCCTTTCCAGTCAACAAAAACTTATTAAAAATAAATAATGGTCCCAGAAACCAATGAAGGTAGCGCCGTGGCCCAGGGGGAGGGGGGGACGGTGGAGGAACACAACATTGGCCTGGCTGAGAGCCCATGGAAGATATGAGCCTGAGCGTCAGGGGCTGGGGAGCAGGAGGTGAAGTCCCTGGCCCCGAGGAGTTGCTGTCTGAAATATCAATGAGGGCAGGCAGCTGAGCCACCAGGAGCCCGGTAGGGGAGAGAGAGAGAGAGCTGGCAGGGCTGAAGGGGCCAACCCCCGGTGGGAGGACGACCCTGTCGCAGTCGAGGGTTTGTGGGGTGACTGCAAGCTGGAAGCAGACCAGTTCCAGGGTTTGTCCCAATGCTTGTAGTTCCAACTGGCTTTATGAGAAGAAGAGGAAGCCCCGGAAGACTGTTCCAGCGAGGCCGAAGAGCTCCTGGCCTGCAGCTCCTTTTCCATCACGACCAACTTCTGCTTCAAAAGATGTCTCTCCAGAGTTTTAAGACGATGTCTCCAAGTGGCCTTATTGAACTTTTGGCAAAATCTGGCAGGCTTCGGCATCGGGATTACATCACAGAGCTGCTGCTGTTTGGTTTCAATTCAGGATTCTCTTTACAGAGAGTGGGCTGCTGCTCTGACCTTGGGATTACATCACAGAGCTGCTGCTGTTTGGTTTCAATTCAGGATTCTCTTTACAGAGTGTGGGCTGCTGCTCTGACCTTGGGATTACATCACAGAGCTGCTGCTGTTTGGTTTCAATTCAGGATCTCTTTACAGAGTGGGCTGCTGCTCTGACCTTGGGATTACATCACAGAGCTGCTGCTGTTTGGTTTCAATTCAGGATTCTCTTTACAGAGAGTGGACTGCTGCTCTGACCTTGGGATTACATCACAGAGCTGCTGCTGTTTGGTTTCAATTTAGGAGCTAAACACTGGGTATAGTTAGGGGTGTTGAGTAGGAGGGCATACCAGGAAAGGAACAGCAGCAAGTGAAGAGGTGACTGCCTCTCAGTGGAAGGGAAGTAAATGCAAATCTAGGAGCTTTATTACTTCTTCTCAGATTGATATTGCATTAGGAAAGGAGGAGTAGGAGTTTGAGGAAGGTTGTGCAATGGCTACTTAAAGCCTGTTTTTGAGTGTGGATAGGAAGGATAGGAATATAAAAAGCAGTTGCTCAATATATCTAAACATGTGCAACAAAGGAGGTAAGAGAAATAAAGAAAATGTTTTGCACTGATAGAGGAGGGAGAGGAGAGACTTGGGGGAGTGTTTGGTATCCTGCATCTGGAAGGGTGGGGGGTCGCTGGTGGGCAACGACAGCAATGGGTAGGGTGGTAGGCTGCAACAACTGCGGTGCACCAATCTTTCTAAAAATTGCCTGGAGTGTGGGAGGATGTTTAGTGTGCAACCACATAGAAAAACTTGGAAAGGAGATTGAGGGTCTGCAGGAGAAACTAAGACAGGCAAGGCAGATTGGGGGTGGGTTTAGCCCAATACTGGAGGGAGGAAGAAGGGGAGATGAGGGAGGGCGATTTAAGCCAACAGTGGTGAGGAGAGGGTCAGAAGAAGGGAAGCGGAGATAAAGGGGCCCAGGCCAGGAAGAACAATTGCCGGGGAAACCAGGTCAGGAGACAAAAGACAAATGGAAGGAGGAGATGGGACTTGTGAGGGAGGCAAGAAGTGGCAAAAGTCATGGAGTGGAAAGGAGAGAACAGGTTACTATGAAGAGAGAGGGAGCGGGCATTTGTGAAGGGCCTTCAGAAAATAGTTGTGCACTGCTAGAGAGGAAGAAGGTGGAGGAGGGAAATGATGAAATTAGAGGAGTAATTAATAAATGCCTGGAACAAACTGGAGCGGGGGGAAGTTCTGCTGGGAGAATTGCAACAGGGGTAAAAGGGGGAAATAATGTGCAGGAGGAAGAAGAGGAGCTGGAAATGAGAGAGGGAGATGAATGGAAGCAAGCAGGGAGTAAGAGGGGTGGAATCTTAGTGCTGGGGACTCAATACAAAGAGGAGTTAGGTGGGGTAGCAAGGGGAGAGCATAGTCGCATTTGGGTGGAGGCCATGCCAGGAATGACAGCGAAAGGGTGGGACAGTCTGTTCAGAAATATGCTAGAAGGGGTAGGACATGCCTCATTTAATTATCCATCTTGGGACAAACGACCTGGCTGGACAAGACAGTAGATACAGTCCAGAGGAGGTTTGAGAATTAGCACAATTATGTGAGGGAGCAGGAAGATCAGTAACTTTTCAGAGATACTTCCGTGCCAAAGGCAAGCACAACAAGGAAGCTGAGAATAGAGGAATTTAACGGATGGCTAAGAACCTGGTGTTGTGCTAAAGGGTATGGGCTGTTGGAGGGGGGAGGGACCTGGGAGGACAGTAGTGTCTATGCCAAGGACAGACTACACTTGAGTGAGGAGGGAAAGAAAGTGTTGAAACAGAGGATGGAGGAGTACATAGAGGAAGTTGGGAATTTAAACTAGAGTGGGGTGGCAGTTGGGGAGAGATATGCAGAGACCACAGGTTGGGAAATCATATGAGCTACCCCCATAACAGTGACAAAGGACAAATGGCAAGTACTGTTGGTGATGCTAGGAAAGGAGGCAGGATGGGAGGGGGAAAAGGGTGGAAGGTGGTTACACTTAATGCTAGGGAGCTTGGGAGGAAAACTGCAGAGTTACAGGTGCTCATGGCAGAGGGAGAGGTGGACATTGCAGCCATCACGGAAACATGGGCCACCCAATACAATGACTGGGACCTGTCTGTACCAGGATACAGGTTATTTCGTAGGGACAGGGTGATTGGGAAAGGAGGGGGGTGGCACTATATGTGAAGGAAGGACTGAAGTGTGTAAGGGAGGAAGGGGAGGAGTTTAGTACGGAGTCACTTTGGATGCAAATCCAGGATTCCAAGAAAAGGATTCTTAGAATGGGAGTGGTGTACAGGCCACCATTTCAGACAGAGGAGTTAGACAGGGAACTAGCGGGACAGATCAGGAGGACCTGCGAAAAGGGTAGTGTGGTGATTGTGGGGGACTTCAACATGCCAGGAGTGGACTGGAGCACCCCAACAACTAGGAACAGAAGGGAGCAGGTACTGCTGGATGCCTTCCAGGACAGCTTCCTGCTGCAAATGGTCAGTGAACCAACCAGGTTAGGGAATACCCTTGACCTTGTGCTGGCAAATGGGGACTTTGTGAGAGAACTTATAGTGGAGGAACCGCTGTCAGGGAGTGACCACCACTCAGTATGGCTCACATTGGATATGGGCAAGGAAGGAGTGGAATCTGGCACGATAGTGCTGGACTTCAGGAGGGCCGACTTTGGGAGGATGGGGGAAGTGGTAAAAGGGTACCTGGCCAGAATTCAATCTAGTATGGACACTAACCAGAGGTGGGAGCTCATAAAGCTGGGGATAGTGGAGGCAACCAAAACCTGCTGCAAAGCCCAGAGCAAGAAGGCTAGGGCTAAGAAACCGATCTGGTTGAGCAAGGAGGTCATGGAAAAGGTAAGGAGGAAAAGAGCTGCCTTTAGAAAGTACAAGAGAACAGGGAGTGGGGAGGAGTACTTGACAGAATCGAAGGAGGTGACAAGGGCAGTAAGGGGAGCCAAAGCATCTACGGAACTCAGGCTGGCACAATGCATTAAGAAGGGGGAGAAGGACTTCTCTAAGTACATCAGGGAGAAAAGGAGCTGTAAGGATGACATAGTAAGGATTAGGAAGGAGGGGGGTCGGGTGGAAGCAGGGTGCGATAAGGCGGAAGCACTAAATGAGTACTTCTGCTCAGTATTTACTAAAGAGAAGACGGGGTGACACCCAGGGGAGAAATGGCAGAAGCAGGTGGGAAGTGGTGACAGATGGGGAAATCATGGAGAGCAGAGTTCGAGAGGGTTTGAAGGCACTGAGGGTGGACAAGACGCCAGGCCCAGATGGCATCCACCCAGGGTACTGAAGGAGCTGGCAGAGGTCCTTGCAGGACCTTTGGCAGACCTATTTAATGCCTCACTACATTGGTGTGTACCTCAGGACTGGAGGATGGCTCATGTGGTGCCCCTCCACAAGAGTGGCCCCAAGGATGAACCGGGAAACTATAGACCAGTGAGCCTCACATCCATTGTGGGTAAGCTAATGGAGACCATCCTGAAGGAGAGGCTGGTGGCCCTCCTAGAGGCCAAAGGACTACAGGACAGCAGACAGCATGGCTTCATACGTGGCAGATCCTGCCAAACCAACCTGGTCGAGTTCTATGACTGGGTAACTAGCAACTGGACAGGGGCCATGCAGTGGATGTCCTGTATCTGGACTTCAGTAAGGCATTCGACTCAGTGCCACATGGAAGGCTGGGAAGTAGTTAGTAGGCACAGGGGCGGTGCAAAGCTGGTGAGATGGGTAGGAAACTGGCTGCAGGGAAGGCAATGAGGGTGGTGGTGGGTGGGGAGCTCTCACACCCAAGGGCAGTGACGAGTGGTGTTCCACAGGGCTCGGTGTTGGGACCAGTATTGTTTGGGATATTCATTGTAGACATATCATGGGACGTCAAGAGCAAGATCAGTCTGTTTGCTGATGATACCAAGGTAGGCGCGGTGGTGGATGACCTAGGGGGATGGCAGGGGTTGCAGGATGATCTGGCAAAGCTTGAAACCTGGTCAGACACCTGGCAACTGGGCTTTAATGCCAGAAAGTGCAAGGTGCTGCATTTTGGGATGAAGAACCCAAGGAGGAGTTACCAGCTAGGGGAGTGCAGCTAGCCCAGACAGAGGAGGAGAAGGATCTGGGTGTGCTCATTACAGAGTCAATGAACAACTCGGCACAATGTAGGAAGGCAGGCTGCAAGGCCAGCAAATGCTGGGTTGTATTGCAAGGGGTATATCCTCGAGGAGGGAGGAGGTGATTCTGCCACTGTATAGGTCATTAGTTAGACCACACCTGGAGTACTGCGTGCAGTGCTGGTGTCCGTATCTGAAGAGGGACATTGTTACTGGAGGGGGTGCAGCGCAGAGCGACAAAGATGATCAAGGGGCTAGGGGACTTATCATACGAGAGGAGGTTGAAGGAGTTGAACATGTACTCACTGGAGGAGAGGAGAGACAGGGGGGACATGATTGAAACCTTTAAATACGTGAAAGGAATAAACACAAGTACAGAGGGGCTGTTCAAAGTAAGGGAAGGGAGGGACACCAGGGGCCATGATATGAGACTGGAGCGAGGAAGGTTCAGGAGGGAGATGAGGAGACACTTTTTTACAGAGAGGGTGGTGGCTGGGTGGAATGCGTTACCTCCTGAAGTGGTATGCAGTAGAACAGTGGACTGCTTCAAATGAGGATGGGACAGGACAAGGGGGAGGGTTAATGAAGGGGAAGGGTGGAAGGGAGGGGCAGCTGCAGAATAAGGGCTGCTAGCTGCACATTCGAGCAGACTTGATAGACCTCTAGGCCTTTATCTGCTGGCAAATTTCGTATGTTCGTAGCTGGGGCCTAGTCAGATGAGACACACAGAGTGGCTGTCTTTTTCAGGAATCTGTTTTCCACAGGCACACTTAGTGGAGCGGTCAGAAGACGAGACTGGTGGAGGAAACAAATTCATTGACGAAAACACTGAAAAAATTATTGTTCAACACTCAAGAAAAGGGAAGATAAAAAAGTGCTGAAGCGTGGGTAATGGCAATCAACTATAGCTGCGTCGTCCACTAAGGTCCAACGTGTGCGGGTCAACGGCAGGAAATGAACTGAGGTAGGTGTGGGAGACCACTTGCCTTTACAGGATATGCTGACGTCAGCGTCTGATGTCGGTGGTGGGCTGTCCCCCATGGTAGACTGCTAGCTAGAAGTTTTCCATGTGGTCCTGGCACCTGACAGCTTAGTCTTACTGGTGTGGCCTGCTACAAGAGCATTCCGCAAAATAAGATCATTTAATATGTCACAATAAATACATGTGTTGCAGGATTACACACACTAAAGACTACAGGGAATAAGACAAAGATCACACAAGAAAACCTAACTCAAAGCTAACAAAATTTCAAAGTAGAGTAGCTTGGACCGTCTCTCCTACAAAACAGGACTACCTCAGATTTGTGTATTTGCTTGTGCTTGCATTGTCATCCTGGCCCTCTGCACAGCTGGAAATGTCTTACTCTGTCTTGCCCAGTTTACATTTAAAATTGGTCTTTTTTTTTTTTTTTTTTTTTTTTTAAGAAAGGGACTCTGTCATCCCAAAACAAAAGCCTTTTAGATTAAACGACTACTTCTGCCCACACCCACTTGTTCTCCCAGGGACAGCAGATTTGAAAGAACCTGTAATCTTACAACACATAACTTGAAATGTTTTGCAAAGAAAATAGTAGAATAAAATAAAAAATACTGAGTTGCATCTGTTACAAACATGTAATCGGGTCTCACACTGCTTTTTGCATCTTTTTTCACCCGTGTGTTCTAGGGAACTACAATTAGTGTTCTTTTTCCCTCAGTTGTCAGTGTCTGGGATCCAGTTTGTGTTTAAATCAGATTAAAAGGGTAGAAACACAGAACGTGATGGCAGAAAAAGACCCACTGTCCCATTCATTCTGCCTAGTCCTGCCTGTTACTTTTGCTGTGGCCCCAATGACCATCCTTCTCCCTTCCCCCCCTTTATACTTGTCCTGCCCGTATCAGACCTTCATGCCTGCCCCACGCATTTTTGAATCCACTTAGTGTCCACTACTCTTTCTGTGAAAAAGTACATATGTTGGCACAATTTTGTTTATTTTGACATCTTTAAAAGGTACATCTACAATATGTATGTGTTTCAGGGAAGGCTAAACAGAATAAGGTCTGTTCAGAGCCAATATGACTGCCCAGAGCAACTGTGGTGCTTTTGTGTGGGTGAGAGCAAGTAACACCATAGTCTGAGCTCTCACCACGCTGGAGCCTGCTGTGCTGACAATGATGGCTCCAACAGATCTGCATATGGCGATATTCGCGCATGCGCAGTTTGTGGAAAGTAGTGCGCTGGGTGGGGCTGAGCGCCGCGGAGGGGAGCTGTATCCATGGAGGGCTGGGGAAGTTCAAGTTCAAGTTCAAGTTTACTGTAGGAAAACTCAGTTGAGCAAGCTCATTCACGTGTCTTTTGACACAGACAGGTAGTTACAGATTGGATAATTGAAGAAACAGTACAAATTCAAGTACAGAATTATGGGCAAGCATTAACATGTTGCATAAAAATGTCAATGACACAAAACTACAGTACAGAAAAAGGTACAAAGTGCTTGTTTCAGGGAAGAGGAGACACTCACACCACAAGCGACTTCAGCGCTTTGGACAGGGTTCACATCACTGTAGGAGAACACGGATGTCTGTTCCACTTTTCTGCTGCAGTGATGTGATCCCAAATGACTGACTGTAGGCTCCGTCCATGCAGCTGTAAAAATCAGGATCTGGTTGAACCATCATCTTGATTTCTCTATTCATGTGGATGCTATCCACAAAAATGTCATCCCACACTTGGTGTGCTTTACAGGAATATGAAGAGCATCCCGTTTTCATCCCACAGAGAAAGATCCTCTCATAGGTGATGCTCCCTATTTTTGACTATGGTGAGATCATTTACAGTGCTGTTCCCAAGTCTACCTTGGCTAGACTAGACCCTTTTTTTCACTCCTTCTGTCAGTTTGCCTGTGACAGACCCCTGCACACTCATCATTGTTCTTTGTACAACTAACTCCCTTCCCGATCTTGGGCATCTTGCCCACTGTCTCTTTATCTCCAAATTTTGGTTTGGCTACCTCCCCTCTTCCTTGCCCCTGCACCCCCTACATCTTACTGCCTTTACTAGTCTGGCTCTCGCTCTCTCCAATGGAATCCTCTGCAGGTCAATATGTGTTCTCTTTTCTCTTCCCTGAACTCTGGGTCTCTGTTCCCACATCCATTCGCTCTGCTGCTACTCTTTGCACTCTGAAATCTCTTATCCATGATTTCACTACTCATTCCTGCAGTTGCACCTGACTGGGTCCTGGGATTTTGTGTGAAGCCCTCCGCCCTACACTGTCACTAGTAAAGCCCCCTTCCCCTAGTTTCAGACGCTACCCCCACCCCTTCTTAGTAGCGTATTGTTGCACTTGGTATATTGTTCTTTTTCTGCATCTGTTGTGTTGCATATTTCCCTCTCTGAAGCATTGCCTGTGATTTTATTTTGTTATACTTATATCCACATTATTGCATTCTTCTGAACATTGTATTTTGTAATTGTACTGTCATAGCTTCTTTCCCGTCCCCCCAGGATGCATCTGGAAACGAGCTGATACCACCTCAGTATGCCTATCCTGGTAAAACTTTTGAAATAAATAAAAATAATAAATTCAGTGAGTGACAGTTTGGGTCCACATCTCATAACTTGTGATCCCTGTGTGATTTTTTTATACAATCCCTGTATGATGTGTGTGTGTGTGTGTGTGTATGTGTATATGTATATATATATTGCCACCTGCCTATCTTTAGGGTTTAGCCTGGTGTCAGTGAAATACCCTGTTCCGGCCTAGGAACCTCAGCCATCATGTAGATTTTGGATCTTTTTTTTTTATTCCCAGTTATGTTTGACTTTCCACCTCCCCAGCCATGGCCCACAGCATATGTAGTTGTTAGCATGCTGCACAGCGCCTCTGCAGTGAGAGCATGTTCTCTTGCTCAGCACCGGGGCTCTTTTCCAGCACTGAAAAGTAGCTTAACATACCTTTTTATGTGGGCCAGCCCATGCCGGGTTCAGGGTGCTAAATAGCAAGCCAGTGACCTGAATCCAAAATTGTACCCTAGCTGGATGACACTGGCTGGAGAAAGAGGAAGGTGAATTCTATGCTGTGCTCTTCTCCATAGAGGGGGAAGGTTGCAATGCCTCTCTGTGTGGCCGCCTCCTGGTGGATGGTGCTGTACTTGGCTGAGTTCATATGCAGGTAGAGAAGATGCCGAGGAACCCTGCATCTGGCACAGTGGCCTCTCCCTTTCTGATATTGCCAAGATTTTTTTCAACTTATGTTGTATTGCTTTAATGAAAAATCACAAAACACACAACACAGAAGGTGTACATAGAACTGGCATACAATACAGTCACAATATGATTTATCATGCATCATTCTCTAATTGTTACTGAAGGAAATTTCATAAAGCAAAACAAAAAGCGGTTGGCAATAGCCTAAATTACCATATAGCTTTGGACTATGTAAATGAGTAAGTCCTGCAGAGAGTCTGGAGCCATCTTCAAGTGGCTGAACATATGTCCATGTGTAAGAACAATAATCCAGGGATAATGTATTCAACAAGACTGTATCATCTACAGCAAAAAAAAAATTGTAAATGTCTGAATATGGCACAGACCAGAAAGAAAAAAGAATGAGATGAATAGCTGTGAATAAGAAACATGATAGGCTAATAACTGAAGATGAAACTATCTTAACCTTGTAACTTCTGGCACTAACATTTACAACAAAACAAGAGGTCATAAAATGGTGGTGGTTGGGGAGCTCCTTAACAGTCCTTGTACATGGCCAACACCATATTAAAATTCAGTGCCTAGGACAAACAAAAACAAAGATATGTAGTCCAGAAAACAGACACAAGCAGTCCAGAGTCCCCAATTTGTAAAATATAATCGCCATGTCAACATTCTGTACCACATCACAAAGCCTTCCACACCAGTCAGTAAAGTCTTAAAACCCATCAAGATAGCTTATAAATCAATGGCCACATCCTTGTTCGCTTGCTTGGAGCCAAAATTGGCTTTAATTTACACATACAAGTTCTCAATGTTTTGGGGAAGGGTTCAGAAAAGAAGTTGGACCTGCCTGAAAATGTGACTTACAGCTTTGCGGGAACTGGAAGTTATGTATTTCCATGCTGTTTCAGCACATCGCGGGTAGCATCAGAGCCTTTTCTTCCATCCTGAGTAGTGGAACTGGTGTCAGGGAACAGTAATTGGTACCTTTTCGTGAACCCCAGAAGTCTGAGGGAAGAGTATAATGGCTATTTTGGAGTGTTCCTGCTGGTGCCAAGATGTTATTCGGTATACTTATTGAACTTCAATTGGGGGTCTAATTTCAGTATCTCATTAAGGAGAGAGGCAGCATAACTTTGTGGATCCGACCCTTCTAATGTTTCAGGTACCTCTGTAAGCCTGATATTTGCTAATCAAGTCAGATCTTCTATATGCTTCAGCAAGAGCACCTTGTTTTCTTTTTTGCCATTGTTTATGTCCCCACCCCACCCCAGCTGGGGCTTTCCCACCTCACTCCCCAACCCTGTCACCTGGCATCCCCAGACTTACCAGCTCCCCCAGCAGGGTGGCGGAGTACCAAGTGCATTCCGCTGACAGGATCTGGTTGAGCTGTGCCAGGTCACCAGTGTGGAGTCTGAGAATCATCCTGCTAGCTAGGGTGAGTCTCCATTTTTCCTCCCTTCCCCATGGTGCAGAGGAGCCAGCATGCAATGACGTTAATGGCAGTGCTGCAGTGTGCACAATTCCTTATGTAGCACGCCGGATGTCTGCTGCACTTCCACCTACTGTTTGTAGTCCCAGTGGTCCGTCCCTCAGTAGCTGCTAGGGGCAGGGTAATGCCAGATGCTGCTCCCACCACACTTCACCACAAAGGTGGAGAGCAGTTTATCGGACGTTTAATCCTTCTCCACCCCACCCCCCAGCCAACCCTTCAACGACCCAGGCTCAGGTTGCAAACTAGGATCACCAGTGTCATAAGCGGTAACTCTTACCGCTACACCAATGGGATGGCTCGCACCTTGTTTCTTTTAATCAGGCCAGGTATTATATTTAAGGCCCTCACTGCTGTACCAGCTTGTCCTTTGCTGTACTATCTGCCATACTCACCTAGGTTTTGACTGCAGTCTGTCTTAACTGAATGTCATCTATCTTTCGGTCCAAATCTTGGACTACAGTCAGTAGCGTATGCTCAGCTTCTCCCTCTGCAGCAGAACTAAATGGTGCAGATTTCATACTAAAGCTGCTGGCAGTCCTGGCCTGCTGTTGTTCTGGGGGTTCTATCTTTCAAGGCTTTCCATGGATTTCACAGAGATGCTGTAGTATCTACAAATTAATACCTGTCTCAGACCACCCACTGCTGAACAAAATAATAATAAAAGTGTAACCCCTAGATGGCGCTATCCCAGGGGCTACTACCCCTGCCTGATTTGCCACTAACAGGTTGAGGGGCCTGGATCCAATGGCGGGTGCCTCCACCCAGAGGTCAGGGTTTGCAATAGTTAAACTAACTTGGTCACAGCCCTCTGGGACACTGCAACCCCCTTTCTTCACTAGTGGCCCACATAATATATCAGAATTACCTTCACAGTATACACTTACCCCAGGTCTGGTTCCGGCACTGGACCTCCTGTGAAATGAGATACAGTGCAACAATCACAGTACAGTACTTTAACATAGACAAATACCTCAGGCAGTATAACTTTGCTGAAACAAGCAGCTCTGATTTATTTAGGGGATATAAGGACAGGGGAAATCAGGTTAATTAGCTTATCACTCTAATAATCTACCTATGGCTCTGTGCACAGGCCTATCCCTATCAGTTACTGTCCCTGGGTACCCAAGCCTAGTGGCTAGTCCAAACGTGGCAGCTGGTAGGGGCCCTTTCACACAGAGAAAGGAGAATTAAACAGTCAGCAGTACAGTAATTCCATTTGGATTTAATGTGGCAATTCAACAGGGAGCGACCCTGAATTAGTACTCACAACCTCCAAATAAGATAGGGTCCTTCAATGTCAGCAGGGCTCACTTGAGGTACACAAACCTCTTCACACATCCATATAAAAGAAAGCACTATACCAGGCAGGCTGCATCTGTATCCCATCGCAATTACTGCACAATACCCGGAGAACACACAGCAGATTCAGTTCCTGACAGACCGAGTGCAATTTTCAGCAATTCCTCCAGTCTTCTACAGGGTGAGCCTGGTTTCTACTCTTCAGAGATCCTTTGATTCTCTCACAGGACGGATTCAGTCCTAACAAGCTGTTTACTAGCTGCAGACCGAACTCTGGGCCTTACACACGCTTTTTGACTAAACTGCACACTGAAAAGCACAGGCTCCTTCCTTCTTCACTGCCAAAGCTCAACTGAAACTCCAACCGACAAAACTGGCACTTCCTTTGAGTTCCTCCCAGTCCTTGACTGGATTGGCTGTCACTCACAATAGACTGCTGCTGTTGGTCCAAAAAGGCACTGAAGTCTAA
The DNA here is from genome assembly GCA_016271365.2 of Neoceratodus forsteri. NCBI lineage: Eukaryota > Metazoa > Chordata > Ceratodontiformes > Ceratodontidae > Neoceratodus > Neoceratodus forsteri. Next base: position 879,742,258 of record CM057455.1, on the reverse strand, counting down.
ACTACATCTCCCAGAGTCACTGCCCATACAATCCTCTTTGTGGCTGGCTCAGATTATGAGTCCAAGTTCTGATTCGGCCCAAGGCACCATTTTAGAGCTAGCTTACCCACACTGATTGGTCCAGTTCAGCAGTTCAAAACTAGAATGGGGAACTAGCAGACACAGTTCTGACTGCAAAGAAAGCAGGTTAGACAAACTGTAATTTCATTATTACTCTAAATAATTTCTGGCAAACAGTTACATCTTTCAGATAGGTTCCTTTTGCACCCTAGTGACTGCAAAATGAAGTGAATTAGCAGCAGCTGAGTGGTACTCAATCAAAGAAACACACAGTCCCCCATACAAACTAATTATGTCTGCAAGCAGACAGCTCTTAAAGAGACAGTACCAGAGGTTCTAAAAACACTCACTGATAAATGGCTTAAATGCCAAACACCATTCAGGCTTGGAGCATTCAAGCAAGCTCCTGGAAGTCTTTTGGGAACCCCCATTTGCAGGGGGGTTACAAAAGGATGTTAAAAATCCACTAAAATGAGAGAAAAATGATGTTTAATAATACTATGGATGAAGAGCTACTCTAAAACATGACTAGCCTCAATGGTGCTGATCTCCACACCCCAAGGTTGGGTTTCTAAAATGAGTGGAAAACAGGAGGATTCAGCAAGCGGCAGTACCTCACCATACCATGTTGGGACCCCCAAAACCTCCCTCCCTCCCCTGATTAGATTTAGTCTTGACAGCTCTTGAGGAAGACCTTACCAGGAAGGTTCATTCCTCTGATGTGGCGGTGGATCACGGGGAGCAAGTTGACACTCAGCTCAGTCAAAGGAAGACCTGATCACCCTGTAGGAAAGGCAGGGAAATAGTATAGTAAGTCAAAAAAAAAAGTATCTTGTTTTGTGCCATAAAGTTCTAACAATGCACCTACAGTGAGTAGAAAATGAAGGAGGAGATGACACATTTTGCACACTTGTACTGGAGAGTGGTGAAGTAGATGGTTAGCTAAATTCACACCAATCAGGGGATACAAGGCAGGTGATCACAAGGAATTAGACTTCAGACTGTTGCTTCTGTGCCTCCACAGCTGATTTATTTGTACCACAAGGGAAGACGTCTTACAGCTAGTCTTCAGGCTGTGTTTAATCGTTTGGGAAGGAGAAATTACACATTTATCCAGTGACTCTGATAAATAATTTAGGCCTTGTAAATATTTTAAAGCAAGACAAATGCATCCAGCTGGCAGAGAGTTGCTGATGACTGCAATATGGGAGCCTGCCTGGGGCTGGGGGGATGTAGATAGATTCAGGTTTATGAAAACAAGTTATTGATAAAATCCATTCAAAACAGATGAATTCCTTGGAGGTTGACAGCTAAATATAACTAAGAAGATGAGTGCACAAATGTGGTGCTCTGAGTAAGTGAGGCATGTTTGTGCTTGAAGAAGTGTAGTCCATGTGTGGACAACATAAATGGGGGGACAGCAAGGTTTTGAGTATGTGTTCTTTGTTTTACCTACTTAGGTTTACTTAATCATTTCAAAGTTCCAAGTGCGCTGTTTGATTTTCCGCTTGTTTCTAATCTCCCCCAATAGCTGTCCAGTTGGGATTTGAACCCCAGACTGTACTGGCATTGACTTGATCTATAGGTAGTCTATTCTATTTATCCACAACTATTTCTGTTAAAAAAAAAAAAATCTACCTTATGCCTTTCTTGAAACTACCCTCCAGTTTGAGGCTGTAACCCCTGGTGGTCATTTGTCCTTTTATTCTGAATAAACCTGGCTGTCTATCTTCTTATATCTTTAGATCAGTTTGTAAGTTTCTGTCGTGTCCCCTCTCCCACTTGTCTTACAATGGGTAAGTGTTTAGGCTTCCTGGATACCGTCCGTCTTCCGTTTTTTGTTTTTTTTTCATTTTTTTTTGTAAGATCACACAGGTACAGAATATAAAAATTTCACGTGATACATAATATTACATCCGCATTTAGAATATCAAAGCATTATAATAAATACAGATACTCTTATGGGAGTAAAAGAACCCACAGTTCCTTCTTCTATGTTCATGCCCGACGACGGGCCTGGTGCCAGTGGTCTGTCGCCGGGGTCAGGCGTTGGGTCCTAGGCTCCGGGTTTGGGAAGGTTCCAGGAGCCTGGCATCCTCGATGTCACCCGCCTGGTCTTCGGGCCATGTAGCGTCCTGCTCTGTAAAGTCCCTGTGACTGGCATCTGCCAGTGACGGGGGGGGGGTGGTCTTCCACTCTGGAGAGTGTGATGCCGACGTCGGTCTCTTGGCAAACACCTTCGGATCCGGTGAACGCCCAGCCGGTGACTGGCGTCTGGCTGGTGTCCTTGGATCCAGTAAGCGCCTGGCCGACTTGGAGTGCTTAGCCGACCTCGGGTGCTTGGCCAACGTTGGGTTCGACACGCGCTTCAGGGACGTCAGGTCCTTGGTCTTCCTAGGAGTTGGGTCAGGACCTCTGGGAGGTTGGGAGACCGATCTGGAGTCGGTGTCCCGATGTCGGGTAGAAAAGGAAGATTTATGGTGCTCTGAAGATTTGGAAGAGGCCTTGGAGGGAGTGGCAGAAGCCGAGGGCCTCGAAGTCTTGATAGGCTGGAGTGTAGAAGAGCCACCTGAAGCCCTGACCTTAACCGGGGGGGGGGGCTGAGACCGAGCCCTGGAGGGAGAGCAGTCTGATCTAGTGGAGCCTGAGCTGCAGGAGTCCGAGGTCCGGTTCGGGGATCTGGACCTTACTTTCTCCTGGTGCTTGTCCTGGTGTTTATGGGCCTTCGAGGAAGATTCTCCCCTGGAGGAAGGTTCTTGGTCCATCCTTTTCAATTTTTCTTCCAGAAGATACGCCTGGAGCGCATACTGATGGCGGATCCTGGTGCGGCTATTGAACCCTCGGCAAAAGGTGCAGGCCTTGATATCGTGGTCCGGGCCTAGGCACCGCACGCAGGAGGAGTGAGGATCCTTGAAAGGGATCTGTTTTCCGCAGGCACACTTGGAAAGCTAACCCTCAAGCGAAGGAATTGGAGAGGACATCAGTTTGAAAAACACAGTAAGTTCTGTAGTCGTCGTGTGCTAGGTAGAGACCAAGAGGCTGATGCTGGCGAGTCGACGGCGGGAAAAGAACTTGGGATTCTGGGGGACCGCCCCCTTATGTACTATGCCTGACGTCGGTGGTGGTCCCCGCTGAATATTGCTAGCTAGAAAATTTCCGTGAGGTCCTGGCGCCTGCCGGCTTCAGTCCTAATGGTGTAACCTGCTGCAAGAGCTGTTCCCGAAGATCTACTGTTATGGTAAGTTCTTACGTAACTGTACTTTCTTCATACACACCCCTGGTCTCAGAGTTCCAGTGAACCAACCTTTGATGCTGCCTACATACTTTCCCAGCTTCCAGAACGAAGGAGAGTGCACCCTTCACTCTGTGGATGTTGAGAGCCCTCATTCTGCCCAGATAGAACTAAGGACTTCCGACAATGCAAGCAACTCATTGTCTCCTTCAGTCCCAACCAGTTACATCAGCTAGTTACAATTAAATGCATTTCTGCATGGGTCATCGCTTGCCTCCACCAGTGTTACTGTATGGCGTAGGCCAAATTGGAAGGCCAAATTCATGCCCACTCCACCAGAGCAGTGACTGTGTCCTTGGCGGAGATTCATTCTGTTCCCATTGCTGATATTTACAGAGCTGCTACCTGGAGCGCAGTGCACACTTTTCATCAAGCACTGTGCCCTGGATGTCCATGCCAGGCAGCATGCCTCTTTTGGCAGGACAATCCTTCAAGGACTCTTGTCCTGAATGAGCTCTAGCTACTGCCGCCCTGCCTTGGGGTGGGGGTGGGGGATATCTGAGCTTGGTTCTTGAACCCATCTGTGTCTGAGCTTAGTTCTTGAACCCATCTGTGTGAATCAATGGTGAAGATGTGGTACAGGAAGATAAAAAAATGATGTACACACTGTACTTCTTGATCTTCTTCAGCCATCTTCACCACTGATTGACACGCCCAGCCAACATCCCCCAGGCTCACTCTCTCTCTGTTCTTTGGACTTCATCCCCTTGTTTTTGGTTTGGGCTGTGAAAAAAAAACTGTGTTGTTGTTGACCCTTCTTATATAGGTCAAAAGGGCTATCTCATCCCCTTTTTAGGTTTGATGTTTTACTTTGTTAGGTTACACCGCACCTCCTTGGTATAAAAAGGTACTGAGGCAGTTGACGGCTGGTGCCGAGGTAAGCCGTGCAGCACGAGCTAGTCTCATGGTGCCACGCATGCGTGTAGCCTACCTTGGTGCTGGCCCTCCTGAAGATTTTTGGCTCCTGCGGGGCCCTAGCGCCTCCGTCTCAGAACCCATCGGTGTGAATCAGTGGTGAAGATGGTCCAAGAAGATCAAGAATTACAGTGAGTACATAATTTTTATTTATCAGGAAAGACATGGGGTATGGAAGATAGTACAAGAGAAAAAAATAAAATAGTAATTAACAGCATTACAAAATATTATTCATATGCAAGAATACAGAACCTCAAAGGAGCAATATCCTAAACATTGCAAGGCGTATCCGTACAATAAGGTATATGCAGTAGATAAAAACGGAGTTTCTAGGGACATGGATATGTTGTTCATCCACACTGTCTGGCAGGTTCCTTGCCGCTTTAAATCTTGCCGGAAGGTCTTCAGGCTGGCTTCTCCCACCCACTCGGGTGGTAAAACTCTCGGCTCCGCCCCATGAAGCCAGATGTTCCTTACCGCTTGAAGCTCAGGTTCCCTCCTTAACGCCTGCGTGTTAGACTGATCCTAATTCTTCAGTTAGGTCCGAAACTCATTTTAAAAATTTCAAGACTTGGTCTTCCTTTTCCCTTGCTGCGATGGACCATCGACTCCCGGTTTTCGGCGGTGCCCATGCGGGCAGAAGATGTCCAGGATGGATCCGCACTCCACGTGCGTCTACTGCCTCAGCCTAGAACATGATCTGCAGGCCTGCGAATCTTGCTGTTCGTTCTTGGCCAACGTTTTGGAGGAACGCGCTGCCCGGTTGAAGCTCGGGTGCCCAGAGAAGCGCTACCCGCCGGTTAAGTCGAAAGAGACCCATTGGGTGGTTACCGTGGCGGCTGGCTCGGCTGAGCAGCTCGAGCAGATGATCGCCTTCGAGGAGGAGGAGGTGGCCCAGGCCACATCTTCCTCCTCCTCCTCGGTCGCAGCATTTATCCCGCTTGCCTTGGGTACCTCGTATTCTGCTTCATTCAAGGAGCTTTGCCATTCCCTTTCCACGAAGGGAGAGGGGCCATCGGGACATTCCTCTCGGTCCAAGAAGAAGGATCCCAAGGGTAAGTCCCATCATCGGCATTCGTGGGAGCGGGAGAGGTCCCCTTCCCCGGACAGGCGATTGTCGACTTCGGTCGAGGTTGCGGCTAAGGCTACTGGCTTCACGGCGTCCCCGTCAGGTCAGCCAGCCGAGACAGCCGTCGGCGCGGTCGAGATATTTCTCGACCCGTCAGACGGTTTGTCGACTGGTGAGGCAGACAACCCGTCTTCGCCGGTTCCCCCGGTGGAAACCGAGGATTTACCTGTGCCATCGGTGCAGCAGTCCCCGGTTAAGACGTCCGAGCCAAGGGAGGAGCAGGTGTCCCCGCTCCCTCCCAGGCCGCCCTCGGACACACCGAGGTTCTCGGTCTCGGACCTCTTCGGTCCAGCCGATCCCGCCGACATCGGCAGTCTCGGTCTCGGCACCGAGGTATGCGGCAACGCCGCTCCTCCTCATCTTCCTCCTCAGATGAGGAGAGGCTTCGGCGCAGATTGCATCAACGCTACGAGGAGCTGATGTGGCAGCAGTTACTTTTGTCCGGGGCTAAGTCGACTCCGACGCCTTCCCCGGCCATCAAGTGGCTGTCACCCGATCGGCCGAAGCAACCTCTCGCTGCAGTCGAGATGCCCATGTCTGGGCCAGTTGTTCGGCCTAAGCTTGCTGCCCCACCGATTGTGGTGGAACCTCCGCCTCCACAACCGAAATCGGGGGCACCGACCAAGGATTCTCGGTCGGCTCAAGGCCTGCCCCACAGGTTGTCGGTCACCCTCACTCCCAACCATCCTCGGCAGGTGGAGGGTGACTCAGGCCCTAGGCAGCTCTTCGCGGACTCTTCAGAGTCCAACGACTCCTCCCTATTCTCCAGGCAGGTTGACCTGGAGTCCTCCAGGGGCCAGTCACTGGACGAAAGCCCTTCGTCCTTTATGGGTCTGCTTCGGCTCATCTCGGAGTCCACCAGGATGCAGCTCGAGCCCGTGTCCAAACGCGGCCAGTATCCCCTGACGGAGATACTGGACCGAGGGGATTCACCCACGGAGGCCTTTCCTGTGGCTGAGGCCATTGTCGGCCCAACCTTGGAGCTTTGGCAGTGGCCTGCTTCCTGTCCTGCACCCTCGGCCAGGATGGCTAGGAAGTATGCGGTCCCTACTGGCTCTCTGCCCGGGTTTTCGGAGCACCCCTCTGCCGAGGGGCTGGTCACCGACAGCGTTTTCCGGCGTTCCGGGAATGCCAGGGACGTGGACAAGCCCCCCGACAAGGAGTCCGAAAAGCTGGACTACACCGGGCACAAGGTGTATGTTGCGTCCTCCATTGGCCTCCGCCAGGCCAGCTCGGCGTGCTGATGGCACACACTTTTCCACGCCTCATGGGCTCCCTGGATGGTGATCCCTCATCTCGGCCCGACCTCAGACCACGGTCCGGCGGGTCCGGGACCAGGGTAGGGCAGTGGTGAAGCAGCAGCTCCAGACAGCTCTGGACATAGGGGATTCCTGTGCCAGATCAGTGGCGGCCGAAGTGGCCATGCACCGCAGGGCATGGCTGAGGATATCCACCTTTACGGCGGATACCCAGCACAAGTTGGCGGATGTCCCCTTCTTGGGGACCGACCTCTTCGGCCCTGGAGTGGAAGGTCACCTCCAGCGGATCGAAAAGTCCAATGCCACCCTGGACTCGGTCACCTCCGCCCAGAAGGACAAAAGTCGCCGTCAGCAGCAGCACAAGCCCTTTCGCCCTTCTGCGCCTGCGGCACATCCGGCCCAACAGCACCAGCATCAGGGCCAGCAGGCTCGAGCTTGGCATCCCAAACCCAAGTCCGTGGCTTCCTCCAACAGGAAGCAGGGAGGTAAAGGCCCAGGAGATCCCTCGGCCGGTCCCTCCTCCAAGCCTGCCCAGTGACGGGTTGAGGGGTGTCGCCCCCAGCCTCGTCACTCCCCCCTGGGTTCCCCTGGGGGGATGGCTCCGCCACTTCCTTTCCACCTGGTCCACTATCACCACGGACCGCTGGGTGTTGGAGGTGGTAGGAAAGGGTCTGCCTCTGGAGTTCGAGCAAACCCCACTCTTTCGAGCCGTCGCCCCTCGGGGAGCTACGGGGTCCACAGCCTTGCTGTCGGCCTGCCGAGCCGATATTGCCCTGCTCCTCGAAAAAGAGGTGATCAGGAAGGTGGCGGATCCTCCTCCAGACCCGGGTTTGTGTCCAGGTATTTCCTGGTCCCAAAACGGACGGGGGCTGGTGCCCCATTCTCGACCTGAACAGGTTCCTAAGGTCTCGGACCTTCAGGATGGTCCCTCTGGCTCAGATAATCCCATCCTTGGAACGAGGCATGTGGTTCTGTTCCCTGGACCTCCAGGATGCGTTCTTTCACGTTCCAATCTGTCCGTCTCATCAGAGATTCCTCCGCTTCAGAGCGGAGGGATCCTTTACGAAGTTCGGCTATGCCCTGGCCTCTTCCTAGCTCCCAGGGTCTTCACCAAATGCATGGCAGTGGTGACAGCATTCTCAGCGCTGAAGGGTCGGGTGTACCCTACCTGGATGACTGGCTGATTGCAGCCCCCTCCAGAGCGGAGGTGGAGCGGTCCAGAGATCTGGCCCTCCAGATTTGCTCTCAGATTGGCCTCCTCATCAATGAGGCCAAGTCGAAACTCGTGCCAAAGCAGGTCATACATTTCATCGGGGCAGAGCTCGACTCTCTTCAAGCCAGAGCTCGGCTCCCGGCGGACAGGGCCGAGGTTCTTTCCTCCTTTGCCCAATCATTTCTGGTTGGGCAATGCACCTGCCCAGGACGTCCTGTGCCTCCTGGGCCTCATGGCGGCCTGCACCAGCGTGGTCCATTGGGCCCGCTGGTACAATGGGGACTGGCCAGCCAGTGGTCATAGCGCTTCGATCCATTGGATCAGCTAGTGACAGTGACCCAGGGGATGTGGAACGCTCTCCAGTGGTGGACCGTTCCGGCACATCTGCAGGAGGGCATCCCATTTGTCCACCCTGAGCCGATGGTCTCTCTATCGACCGATGCCTCTCTGATGGGTTGGGGTGCCCATCTGGGGGCACAGAGCGCCCGCGACTCTGGTCCCCTCAGGAGTCCTGATGCCACATCAACCTGCTGGAGCTTCAAGCGGTTCGTCTAGCCCTCACCGCCTTCGCTCTGTTTCTACGGGGTCAAGTGGTTCAGGTCCAGACGGACAATACCATGACCATGTACTACCTAAACCGCCAGGGCGGGACACGCTCCATGCCTCTGTGCAGGGAAGCTCTCCACATTTGGTCTCGTGCGCAGCCTGGAGGCAGATCTCCTCGCCATTCATGTGGCAGGAGCCTCCAACACCCTGGCCGATGCTCTAAGCCAGATAGGGGCTGCGTCTCACGAGTGGTCTCTCCTGCGGAGTAGTACAGATCTCTTCTCCCACTGGGGCATACCTCAGGCGGACCTGTTTGCCTCCAGGAGAATGCAAAGCTGAGACTGTTTCATGCCGCCCCTCAGCAGGGCTCGCTGCAGGGGATGCCTTCTCGAGGCCGTGGACCCGGGCCTCTTCTCGCCCTTTCCCCATTTCCCTTGAGCCACAAGGTGCTGCTCAAGGCGAGGAGGACAAGAGCAGGTGTTCTGGTAGCCCCAGACTGGCCCGTCAGTTCTGGTATCAGATCGCCTCAGTCTCAGCTCAGGCTTCGAGGCGGCTTCCAGCCTGCCCGGACCTGATCTCAGTCAATCAGGGGAAGGTATTCCATCCGGACCTTAAATCCCTGCACCTGACGGCCTGGTTCCTGAGCGGCTAGAATTCCAGGCCTTGGGTCTTTCCGACGATGTCCTCAACGTCGTTGAGGCGTCCCGTAAGGAGTCGAGCAGAAAATGCTATGCCTTCAAATGGAAGAGATTTTCCATTTGGTGTCAGGGCAAGGGCCTGGACCCTTCCTCCTGTTCCTTGGCAAGCATTCTGGACTACCTGTGGTCCCTTTCTCAGCAAGGGCTCTAGTCGCTGACCTCATAAGGTGCACTGGCAGCCATCCCTGCTTACCGGCGGGCCGGAAGCAGTCGGGCGCAGGAAAAGGTGGCCGGGCACTTTTTCAAAGGCCTTGATCACATATCCCCTCCAGTGCGAGAACCTCCACCTCCATGGGATCTACTGCTGGTATTGGCTAAGCTCATGGGCAGGTCATTCGAACCGATACACAAGTGTGACATCTCTCACCTGTCGTGGAAGACCACCTTCTTGGTGGCTATCACTTCAGCCAGAAGGATGGGAGAGCTCCAGGCACTTTCCATCGAGTCTCCTTATCTGGTCTTCCACAGGGACAAGGTTGTCCTGCGCCCCCACCCGAAATTCCTTCTGAAGGTGGTGTCGGAGTTTCACCTTAACCAGGTGTTGACTCTGCCGGTGTTCTACCCTAGTCACACCTCGGAGGCCGAATATAGGCTCCATACTTTGGACCCTAGAAGAGCACTGGCTTATTATAAGGAGCGGACAGCTGAAGTTCGGGGAGAGGTTCGCCAGCTGTTTGTCACCTATGCTGAAGCTGCACCTGGCAGACCTGCAGCCAAGTGGACGATAGGCAGGTGGGTCACCTCCTGCATAGATCTCTGCTATAGGTTGGCGGGCATGGAGCCTCCCAGAGGGATAAGAGCTTATTCTACCCGCCATACCGCTGCATCAGTAGCTGCTTCCAGGGATGTCCCTATCCAGGAAATCTGCAGGGCTGCTACCTGGAAGTCAGCACACCTTCATCACCCACTACCACATCAACCTTGAGTCACGCCGGGATGCTGGTTTTGGGGCCTCGGTTCTCCAGTCTTTATTCCCTAAGTAGGGGGTGTGCGCCTTGCCTCCCTCCTCCCGGAGAACTGCTAGGAGTCTGCCAGACAGTGTGGATGAACAACATATCCATGTCCTAGAAATACAGGTTACTCACCTGTAACAGGAGTTCTAGGAATGGTATATGTTGTTCATCCACCACTATCAACCTCCCGGCTCGCCGCGACAACCTGGCTTCCAGCCGGGCTAGATCTACGTCATGGGGCGGAGCCGAGTTTTACTACTCGGGTGAGTGGGAGGAGCCAGCTTGAAGACCTTCCGCAAGATTTAAAGCGGCAAGGAACCTGCCAGACAGTGTGGATGAACAACATATACCATTCCTAGAACTCCTGTTGCAGGTGAGTAACCTGTATTTATATATGAGGTATATATAAACTGAGTTGGATATTTACCCTGTACTTGTTTATTGTATCCTATTGTTTTGCATGACTGCCTTGCTTTGTGAGCCTCACTGGCCCAGGTCATGTCTCAGAAACATAGACTTTGACAGCAGATAAGGACCACATGGCCCAACCAGTGTGCCCATTTCTCTACCTATTGGATAAGCTGCAGATCCTAGATTTACCAATAGCCTGCTTTCTCCTACCTCCCTCTAGCATTGCCTTATGTCTGTCCCATGCATTCTTAAATTCCCCTACTGTTTTAGACCCCACAACCTCCTCAGGAAGGCCATTCCATGTGTACACCACCCTCTCTGTGAAAAAAATACTTCATCACGTTGCCCCTGAGCCATCCCCTCATATCTTCAAATTGTGCCCCCATGTTCTTGCACATCTCTTTTTCTGAAAGATGCTGCCCTCTTGGACTTTCTCGATTCCCTTGAGGTACCTGAAAGTTTCTATCACATCCCCCTCTTCCTCCTTTCCTCGAGGGTGTACATATTAAGTTCTTTTAGTCTCTCTTCGTATGGCTTCTGGTGCAGACCCTGCACCATTTTAGTTGCCCTCCTCTGGACTGCCTACATCCTGTCTCTGTCCTTGCAGAGATGGGGTCTCCAGAACTGCAGACAATACTCCAGATGGGGTCTCACCAACTGTCTGTACAGAGGGATAACGGTTTCCTGTTTTCTACTGGTGATGTCTCTCCCTATGCATCTCAGTATCCCCCCCCAGCCCTCCTTACTGCCTTCTCGCATTGCTTGCCTACCTTTAGGTCGTCTGATATGACTACCCCCAGGTCTCTTTCCATTTTTGTTGTTGGTAATACTTCCCCCCATTGTGTGCTCTTCCCCTGGATTTTTGTTTCCCAGGTGCATTACTTTGCACTTCTTTGCATTAAATCTAAGCTGCCATACCTTTGACCATTACTCCAACTTTGCCAAGTCCCTTCTCATCCTTTCCACCCACCTCCCCCGTGTATCAACCCTGTTGCAGATCTTTGTGTCATCTGCAAAGAGGCATACTTTTCCTTTCAGTCCCTCCACAATGTCACCTGTAAAGACATTAAAGAGGACCGGTCCCAGTACTGAGCCCTGCGGTACCCCACGAGTAACCCCCCCTTTTCTTTGGAGTGGACTCCATTTACTATTACCCTCTGCATCCTGTTGTCCAGCTAACTTTTTAGCTAGGTTACCACCCTGGGACCCACTCCCAGGTTGGCTAACTTGTTTATTAATCTTTTGTGTGGGACTGTGTCAGATACCTTGCTTAAAGTCTAGGCAGGCCAATGTCCACAGCCCCTCCCTGATCTACTACTTTGGTCACCCAGTCAAAGAAATCTATTAAATTTGTCTGACATGACCTTCCCACTGTGAATCCATACTGCCTTGGGTCCTGAGCCCCGTTGGCCTCTAGGTACTCAACAGTTCTTTCTTTAAGAAGTGATTCCATAATTTTCCCTACCACTGAGGTCAAACTGACAGGTCTGTAGTTTTCTGCCTCTGCCTTGCTCCCACTTTTGTGAAGGGGAATCACATCCACTCTCCTCCAGTCCTCAGGTACCACACCATCCTCCCATGATTTGTTAAAAAGGGTAGTCAGTGGTGTCGCTAGTTCTCCCCTTAGTTCTTTTAGACTTCTGGGTGAATCCTGTCAGGGCCCCATTGCTTTGTCCACCTTCAGTTTTAGGAGTTGTTTTTTTTTAAACTTATATTTTATTGCTTTTTCAACAAGTTAAAATATAAGCTGTTCCATCTGAAATCATTACAGACATTATACCTTGTACACACTGGTACAATCATATGGCGATCATCTTAGGATATCACATTGGCATAAGATTTAGTTACTTTGAGGGGGTATCCCTTTTAGTCTAGTACTGTACTTTTATATTATTAATGTGTGGCCATTGCTGCCAAAAGCAAGAACAACAATATAGTAAGATTTTACCCTAGTCAGTATTCCCATCATAGTTGGATTAGTGTTCTATAAAATCCACAGCTTATACAGAGATAGTGACCCATGGGGAATAGACTTTTAAAATGTCTGCTTAACTAGAAACAAACCTCTATTTTAGAAATATCAAAATGGCTCCCTTACAAATAGTTTCACTTTGGGAAGCAACTGAAAAACAGCTGAAACATTAACTAATGAATTTAGTGCCTGTTAATACTGTATATAGTCTCAGGTAATATCTTGTCAGTGTCCCATACTACCTTTGAGCTCACATTCTCAAGAACTATGTAATCTGATGCTGCTTTTGTGTGGTACATTCAAGCTTAACACAGTTACTCACGTAACCCAATAGGGCGGGAACAGGGCAGTGGCGCTGTCTCTAAGTACAAGCTCCACGAGGGTCTAATAAAGAGGAGCCATTTTACTGAATTTCAGATTGTCCAGACCAGAACTATGAAAATTAAGATAGTCCACAAGTCATGGTGCAGTATTAACAGACAACATCCTTTTTTAAACCAACCAAACATTTAACATTTTTTTTCTCAGAAAGGCAGTGTCCCGATAGTGATTCCTTTATTTTACACTTGCCCTCTCTCTGTAGTCTGCAGGTCCGATTCCTGTCTTCCTCCGTTGAAGTATCCAATTCTCCCTGATGATTGTTGAATTCAGCTCTTGTCTTTGCTGCCAATTTACCGGCTGCCTGGGGTCAGACTGTATATAAACTTTCCCCGTAACAAATTTTCAGCTTGGCCGGCAATCGTCATTGAGTGCTGGATCCCCAATGCTCTAAGTTGCATCTGGACTCCATCAAAAGCTTTGCATCTGCACCTCATGGAGTAACTCAAGTCAGAGAACAACTGTACTGCATGCCGTTGATGCTTCATTGTTTCAGCTCGATAGGCAGCTTGCAAAAGGTCATCTCATTCCCCCAAATCCACTAGAACCACCGTTATTGTTCTTGGAGGAGGATCATCTCCCAAGTGTCTCAGAGGGGTTACACTGTAGGCTTTCTTAACCGCAAACTCTGTAATCTGAAGTCAGTCTGTGAGCCACCCCGTATAAATGATTTTAAGTTCATTCCTTCTACCCCCTCCGGCATACCGACCACTTGTATATTCATGGCCCTTGTTTGATTTTCTAAATACTCCAAGCAGTACATGATGAGCGTGTTTTCTTTAACCAGCCCTGATACAGCCGTCAGTGCTTTATTGGCTGTATCTGTGGTTGCTTTGGTCTCCACTTCGGTGGTTGAAACTTTTGCCTCCATTACTGTGAATTTAGACACCAGTGACTCTATTTTTAGATCCATGGCCTGGATTGCTTTGAGAAGCACCACATTAGTAGGCTGTGTTGCTCTTTCACTCTCTGCAGCGGTTGACAGTTTCATTTTCTGCCAGGCGTGATTGCTTGGGCTGATTGTCTTTTTGACTGCCACCTCTAGTATTTTTACCCATTTTGTTATTGTTCGGTATCAGTGTTCAGCTGATCTTTGCCTTTCTGATAAAGCCTATTTAAGTGCAGTTCTTTCATCCAAAAGTTAAGTTTTTAAAGGTTTGAAAGTATAGCAGACAGAGCTGTCTCCCATGCGCCTTTCCAGTTCAGCAGCTGGCCACCCCCAGTTTTGGGAGTTCTTTCAGAACCCTTTCTTCTGTGAATGGACTGGGTATCGATCCCAATATCCAGAGTGCTTCTATTGACTGGTTTTGGTACCTCCCCCTCCTCTTCTTTTGTGAATACTGAGCATAGGTATTCATTCAGTATCCCTGCCTTTTCACTGTCACCCTCTGCCCACCCTCCTCCCCTTTACTAAGCCTCCCTATTCCTCCCTTGGTCTTTCTTCGATCCCTAATGTACCTATAAAAGGTTTTATCCTCCTTCTTAACTAAGTTGGATCTCAGAGCAGGCCTAATAAAATGAAAGGGTCACGGGTTATCACAATGCAAGATATGTTTGTATAACTATGTAATGCATCCTACAGAACACAGAAATTAATGGGGTAAATGAGTGGTAAGGTGTTATTGATAAGGATTGATGTGAGTGTCGCGGGGTGAGCAGACTCTGTTGTAACTGCTCATTTAGTTTCCGTCACTCAGTTGGTAGCACTGCTGGCTTTAGATCAGGTTGCTCAGACAGTCGGGATAAAGTCCTGCATTAGGCACTTCGGTTAATACCCAATGCTCATACTGCAGTGCACTTGCTGCACTTGGAGGTGCCGTCTTTTGGATGAGACGCTAACATTTCTGCCTCTGATGGCTGTCCAGGAGGAATATATTTATTTTCTTTTTGCCTGGTTTGTGTATCCTCTTCCTATGCCTACAGGCATCCCATTCCTACAGACTTCTGAATGCTGCCCCTGCTACCTACCAGACTCATTCCTTTCTGCCAGCTAGGGAAACCAATCCAAACCTGCAGCCACACATTCTGGGGCCAGCTTGTCCCTGTCGGGCACTCTTCAGTTGTTGTGGAGGAGCAACACCTGAACTTCACTTCATTGTTCTCTTGGTAGGCTTGTCCCTGTGGGGGAGCCTCTCCATGACCTGGAGGAGAAGAGAGCACTGGTGACACTTGTGCATGCGTGTGGGTGGGGGACCGTAGGGCTGTCATTTGACATACTTCTGCGGCATTTCTGCTTTTTCTCCCAGCCCTCCCTCTAGCTCATGCATGCTTTGACTGGCCTGGGGGAGGGTGCCTGACAGCGTGTGGTCACCCACATCATCAGAGGCACCTCCACCACACCACCACCACCAGGAGCCACTAGAGTGCAGTGAGCACTCTTCCCTCTAGAGGAGAGTGTCTGAAGGATGCTCTAAGCCCTCTCTGCCTGCCTCTGCTCCAAACATCCCTGGCTTGGACTGCAAGCCCCTGTCACCAGCGTGCCAGAGTGGATGCTTCTTTAATAACACTCAGCACCACTGAGCCTTCCCATGGTATATTTTTAGCTATATAGGTTTTTATCCCCGACTGGTAGCTCATCTCAGGCATATGCCCTCTTCACAGGGATATACCCTGATCAAGTCAAAGTTGCCGTTATTCAGATCATTACTCTTTTCTTCCCCCTCATGTTTCTTTCCCTTCCATCTCCCCTGGTAGGGGCGGTGCCTCAGTTGGCTTCGCACCCCATGGCAGGAGCATACTCACAGGCCCAGCCACAGGAGTCATTGTGGTGGCAGAACCCGCTGCCAACCCTCCCTGGCCGAGATGCACTGCTGTCTCGATCTTGGCCTGCCTCCTGACATGACTTGCTGGGCTGACTTCTGAACCCGAGACATCAGTATGCTGCCGCTGGGCAGTCGGGATGGCCACCTCCCCATGGCATTTTTTAAACAGTGGGGTTGCTTTTTCTGGTGACTTGGCCAACATTTCCTCTCTAAATAACCCAGGTTCAATTCAGTATGGCCGTTTGTGGTATTAGCAGGCTGTTTAGTTTTTTTTGTTATTATTTTTTACCTGTGGCTCTTGGTCTGCCTCTTTCACGTCCGGCATCCGCCCATCTCCGACGCCCGTCTGGCTCTGCCGCCCATTGAAGCCCCCCCTGCCATCTAACCCCGTGGCTTGCCCCCCCGTGGCGGTGCAGCAGGGAGTCCCCCTTACTCCCCACTGACACAGGATCCAGTACCTGGGCAGTGGTGCCACCAAGGCCAACCCGCTCCTCAGATGGCCATCAAGCCGCTATGACCAATCGCCATACTTTTCCCTTTTTTCTTTGATGTGGGCTGGGGCGTGTAATGATGCCAGTGGAAGGGGCGCGCACGCGCTCCTTCCTGGTGTCCTGCCCCAAGCTTACTCCAGCTTTACAGTGCCAGCGCACCGCCCCCTGGCCTCCGCCAGAGGTCACTGGAGCGCCGACTACTGAGAGCCCCCCTCCCCCGGAGAGGGAGAGCAGTGTACGGACGCTCAATCCCTCTCCGACCCTGCTGAGCCGAGTCCGTTCCCAAACCCGGATCGCCAGCATGGAATGAGGTGTGGCGTCCAGTGCCTTAACCCTTGGTGCCACCGGGCCAGCTCTGAGTTTAGTTTTTAGTTTTTCTTGCACAAATAATCCTTTAGGCAAGTGCCTATTAATCAGTGGATCTAGAGTCAAAACCTATTAACATACATAAAGAAGTACACAGCACAAAATTACAAGGGTAAGTTGCTACTGTATAATTCTGACAGGCCACGAATGCAGTAACATTGTATTGTAAAGTGCTTGAGGATACAGTGTGAGTGACAGGTGTTTAATAAAAGGAAATTCTGTTCTGTACTGTTTTTATTCTATTCTATTCTGTTCCACTCCAGTCTCCTCTAGTCTATTCTACACAACCGTATAACTGTCATGTAGAGTTGTTCATGCGCCAGCTGATTAAAGGGCAGATGATCAACCTCACTTCTCATTACCAGGGATGCTTCTCTGACCAGGATAGTTCCAGTTTGTGTGTGTTTTTTTTGGGGGGTTGTTTAATTTTATTACCTGAACTACTGGGGCACAATGTTATGCTTTTAACCGTTTCAGTATCATTTACTTTTTTTATTTATTTTTTTTAGGTGTTGTTTATCCTCCTTTCCGCCTGCTGGCTCGCTTCTGTCCTCCGCCAGCCCCCAGTCGCCACCTTGCCCCCCCCGGCACCCCTCAGGCCCTGTATCCCTCCACCAGATTACCCCCCGTGGTGGGGTGGAAGGGGGCTGGGCCGTCCCCTCCCCCGAGCACATATACAGAGCAGGCCCAAGAGCTCTGTGAGGGCATGGTGCTGGAGTACTGTAGGGGCTTTCATGAAGCCGGCAGCCAATTTTTCCTTTTTTCTGTGGTTCCCTCCCCCTCGCGGCTGTGAACTTGTAGGTTACGATGCCATGTTGCTCGTCTCCCTGGCTCTGGCGCTACCCCCATCCTCCACTGGGGGGCAGCCAAGGAGCAGGACGACATGCCCTCCTTTCCCCGGAAGAGGAGAGCTGTCATCGGACACTCGATCCTCTCCCTCCCCTGCCAACCCCTGGCGGCCCATACTCCTTCCTGAACATGGGTCACCGGCGCGGCTTGGGGTGTGGCGTCCAGCACCTCAACCCTCAGCACCACCGGGCCGGCTACTTTTTTTTTATTTTTTTTCAATGTGCCAGCAGGATTACAGGAAAGGATTTCTGGAACAATGTCCAAATAAAATGTTGCTTAGATTAATATTTTTATTAAGGGAAGTGTCCCAGTGGGTTATCTCTTTACCTTGCTGTAAGGAGTAGCTGCAGTTATGTTCAATCACTAACATAGCAATTTGCAGATCAGTTTGTTTTGTTTAAAGGGGCACTCTCAGCTTTTCCCCTCGTTTTTGTATCAGAGTCTTATCAGTGCACCCCGTGCCCCTATCTATCACATATGCCCCACATAATGTCCCTAAATGTGCCACAAGTGAAAATGCTTGCCATTTTCCTTCTTTTTGTAATATTTTACTTTCCAGCATCCCGACCGAAAATACCCAGTCACCTGGAAGCAGAGGTATGCCTCGAGCATGCGTCTGACATGGAGAACCGGCACGAACTTCAATTTTTTTACATGCCCACACTGAAAAGCTAGTTGTGGCATGTACTTTACAGTGCTGAACTAGATTTGCTGTTTTTTCTACAAAACCGAGCACTAGTAGTGCCAGGAAATACATTTAAACACAGGCACCGAAGTCCTGCGTGTACGTAAAAGCAGGCTGCTCCTGCGCATGCCTGGGATCTGTGTTTCTTGCCACTTTCCGCACATGCGCGGGATTTCGGCGCCTGTATTTAAATGTATTTCCTGGCACTACCAGCCCTCGGTTTTGTAGAAAAAATAGCAAATCTAATCCAGCATTGTAAAATACATGCCACAATTAGCTTTTCAGTGTCGGCATGTAAAAAATCGAAGTTTGTGCCAGTGTTCCGTGTCAGACGTGCTCTCAGCATACCTCTGCTTCCAAGTGATAGGGTATTTTCGGTTGGGACGCTGGAAAGTAAAATATTACAAAAAGAAAGAATATGGTAAGCATTTTCACTTGTGGCACATTTAGGAACATTATGTGAGGCATATGTGATAGATAGGTGCACAGAGGTGTACTGATAGACTTTGTTATAACGAGGGGAAAGCCTGACAGTGCCCCTTTAAATTGCCTTAAAGTACCTGTACTAATTGTGGACAAGTAGCCATTCACAGCTGCTTTTCACATGTCACAGTGCATTACCTGCCACTGGAGGGCTTGGAAAGATGGCCCGTTGTCGTCCCTACCTCCTTACAGGTTGTATAGGGAGAAAGTGAAACCAAGCTCTTTTAAAATGAACATCTTTATTTTTTCATTGACTCATTATTGCTTAAAAGTATTAAAAAAAAAGTTTATTTGATAAAACATGGCTTGGTTTTAGTTCTTCCTGTGCAGCAGTTAGGGAGGCAGGGATGGCATCCTATTATCATTCCAGCTCTGCTCTCTGCTAAGGAGAAAGTGAGACAGACACAGAGAGGTCCACAGGCCTAGGGGATGGAAGGTGGGACAGCGTGGCCTGCTGCAAGAGATCATCTCGAAGATCTACTGTTACGGTAAGTTCTTGCGTAACTGTACTATCTTACCTCGAAGGTATCTCTTGCAGCAGGCCACACATATGGAACAAGTCCCAAGCAGTTCTGACAGCTGAAGAAGTAGACTGGGTGGCTGGAGACCAAAAGCCTGAGAAAGTAGGCCCTGAAGCACAGCTAGGCCGAAACGGGCCCTATGCCCAGAGGCAATGTCCAGACTGTAGTGCTTGGTAAAGGTATGGACAGTACTCCCAAGTGGCAGCAGTGCAGATCTCTGCAGCTGAAACTTTCCTGAAACAGGCAACAAAAGTGGCTATGCCTTTGGTGGAATGACCACAAACAGTGTCAGGAAGGTTCTGTAGCAAAACGTGATACGGCTGGCTAACCATTTGGACAAGCACTGTTTAGAAACTGGAACTCTTTCCCAGGAGCGAAAGAAACAAACAGCTGAAAGGACTTCCTGCAGTCCTCCGTACAGTGTGTATAGTAACGCAGAATTCTGTGCACATGGGAAATGTGGAGCAATGCTTCCCCTGGATTGGCATGCTCTGGGAAATAAACAGGCAGGTGGATGGATTGATTTGAAGTAAACTCAGACACCACTATAAGAAGGAACTTAGGATTCGTCCACAAAGACACCTTGTCTTTGTGGAAAACCAAATAAGGAGGCTTACACATAAGCACTTGAGGTTCGGAAATCCTTCGAGCAGAAGTAATGGCAACTAAAAAAACACATTCCACGACAGTAAGCGTATTGCATGTCGAGGCTGGCTCAGAAGGAACCAAAGTAAGTTTCGCTCACACAAAATTTAAGTCCCAAGGCAGGACTGGATTGTGGATAGGAGGCTTCAAGTGAAGAATGCCTCTCAGAAATGTACGGGGCATCTCCAGTTTTGCTACCGTACATCTGTCAGCAGGCACATGGAAGGCTGAAATGGCAGACAGATGTACTTTAATAGAGGAATACTTCAGACCAGGGTCTAAGAGGGATAGCAAGTACTTCAGAATCTGATTCACTGGACAAGAGAAAAGGTCCCGTTGACACGAAGCAGCCCACAGAGCAAAGCATTTCCACTTCATGGAATAAGTGGCCCTGGTGGAGGGCTTCCTAGCCACCACCAGGACATCTGCCACTTTGGGGGACACCCCAAATAAAGCTATGGCTATGTCTTCAGGAGCCAGGCATGAAGATGCAGGGATTTGAGGTCCAGATGGACCAGGGTGCCTCACTCCTGGGAGAGCAAACTGGTGCACAGAGGCAGGGGCACCGAAGGTTCCACTGTCAACTGCTGCAGTAGAGGGAACCACATCTGATGAGGCCAGGAGGGGGCAAAGAGGATCATAGTGGCCCCTTCCATCTGGAGCTTGATGAGAACCCTCTGAAGTAGAGGAAAGGGAGGGAAGGCGTAAAGAAACCTCCCTTTCCAAGAGAGGGACAACGCGTCTTGCCAGAAAACTCCAGGCCCTGGAGCGAGCAAGCAAAAAAGTGTCAGTTTTGCATTGAGTGAGGATGCAAAAAGATCCAGCTCTGGATGACCCCATCTGTCGAACAGGTTAGCAGTTCCCCCTCATGCATCCTGGACTGCGACTGACTGAGCCTGTCCACCAGGATGTTTTGGATGCCTGGAACATGGATGTCCGATAGTTCTAGACCATGTTCTAGAGCCCAGTACCAGACTCTCATCACTTCCTGGCAGAGGGGATACTAGTGAGTGCCTCCCTGTTTGATGAGTTATGGACTATACTGATGTGGTCCATCTGGATTAGTAGAAGGCCCGGGGACAGCAGAGTCTGGAAGGCCTGTAGGGCATATAGGACTTCCCACATCTCCAGGACATTGATGTGGAGAGTAGTCTGTGTCCTGGACCATGTTCCTTGTGTTTGGTGGGGACCCAGATGAGCCCCCAGCCCAGCCCTGAAGCATATGTGGTGAGAATGTGCTGAGTGGAAGGGATAAGGAAAGAAACCCAATTTCAACAGGTTGCCAGGTTCCAGCCATCAAAGCAGAACCTTTTTGACTGGAGAGGAGACTAGGACCTGCTGTTCCACATTGTCAGTGCACTGATCCCACTGGACCCTCATGTGCAGTCTGCCTAGAGGGACTGTGACAATTGCTGTAGCCATCAGGCCCAAGAGCTGGAGAAAGGTTCTGGCTAAAACATTTCTGCTGTTGTAGAACAAGTGGGCTTGAGCCCTTTAGGTGGTCTGCCCTGTCCTGGGACAAGAAGACCATGCCCTGAGTCATATCCAGAACCACTCCTGTGTGCTGAAGGCACTGGCAATGGGACAAGATTTACTTGGGCAGGTTGAACATAATTCCCAAGTCCTGGAACAGTTGGGTTGTACGTTCCAGAGTGTGCACAGATGCTCCCTGGACTGAGATTTGAGGACCCAGTCATCCAAATAGGGAAAGATATAGAGCCCCTCTCTCCTGAGGGCTGCCGCCACTACTGCTAAGCATTTGGTGAATACCCGAGGGACCGAAGATAAGTCAAAGTACAGGGTCTGGAACTGGAAGTGTGCTCCCTGGAATTGGAACCTCAGGTACTGCCTGTGGGAAGCACACACTTTGATATGCAGGTATGAATCCTGCATGTCGAGGGAACATATCCAGTCCCCTTAATGCAGATGGGGCAGCAGTCCTGGAAGGGTCACCTTCCAGAATTTCTTATACTGAATAAAGAAGTTTAGCTCCTGAAGGTCCAGGCTGGGTCTGGGATCCCCCATGCATTTGGGGACCAGAAGGAAGTGGAAGTAGAATGCCCTGTCCTGCTGAGTCTCAGGGATGGGTTCTATGGCCCTTTTGTGCAACAACGTGCGACTCCTCCAAGAGCATTGGAATGTGTCCAGGAAGATAAGATGACTGAACCAGAGGCTTCTCCAGAGGCCCCTCCAGGAGCTCTATAGTGTGGCCATATTGTATGAGCAGCAAGACCCAGGCATCTCTGGTGATCTCCCTCCACTTGTCCATGCACAGGGAGAAATGACCCCCTACACCACCTCCTGCCCTGCCGGGGGACGAGGGGGGTTGAGCAAGGAGTCATGCTGAAGTAGAAGCTGCGGCTGGGGCCAGACTGCCTCCCCTGGGAGCTTTTCCAGTGGTGAAGGTAGGCAGGGCAGTGGCTGCTCTATGTTTACCCTGAGGTTTGGTGCTGGACTTGGCCCTATGGGTGGCCTGATGAAAGAGCAACCACTGACCAGTTCTAGGCTGGCTGTGGTACATAGTTGACTGACCGCAATGTGCGGCCAGTGGCCTGCAGGTTAGATAGTATATCCTGCATTTCTGCCCCAAATGGTTTATATCCTCTGAAGAGGGCATTCAGGATGGATTGTTGCACATCTTGGGCAAAGCCTGACACCAGCATCCAAGAAAGTCATTGCAGCCAGATACCCTCAGCGGCTGCCTGGGCCGAGGCATCAGCGTCGTCGTAGTTAGAACGTAGAAGGTGCTTGCTGATGTCTGTCCCAGTTGAACGTACTGAAGCAGTTGCTGTCTCAGGGGGTCCTCTGGGAGGAGTTTGGCTGCTTCTTTGGCCTGAGCCCAGAGGTGGTTCTGATACTGGACCATATGGGTGATATAGTTCAGGACCTTATGGTTAAAGTGGCACAGGCAAAAGTCCTCTTGCCAATAAAGTCCAGCATCTGGGGGAAGGGAACTGAGGTGTTTGGGCCTCTTGGTACAGTTGTGGGCAGCATTAATGACCACAGAATCCACCAGGGGTTGTTCTGCGAGAAAAGGCTTCCAAGCGGGAGCCTGGTATAACTTTGTCCACCATCCTAGGCATGGCAGGGAACAAGCTGGGCCAAGACCAGACAGACATGTTGGCATCCTCAAAAGGCTCTATCAAAGGAGGAATGGCAAGAGGAGAGGCATCCAGCAGGCCAAGGTAACTGGACAAATGGTGCCAGATAGGGTCCTGCTCCTTGGTGTCAAACCCCATGGCAGCCTGCAACTGTCTCAGAATGGAGACAAAGGAAGGGTAATCTAGAGAGGACTGCGGGATATACTTTGGGGTCTGCTCGCCACCTGATGACACCATGCAGGTGGAGTGGGAAGCGGTAACACCTCCTTCATCTCCAGCATACCCTTCATCCTCATCATCAGGGAGAAGGAGGGCTGGGTGGTACTCATCCTCATTCCCTGGGTCCTGAGGGGGGTTAGAGGGCACCCTATCCCGAGATGCATGCCATGGCTCTGTACGGAGAGGGGTTGCGAAACAGGCACAGTAGGTCCCTGTGGCATCAGCCTTTGTGGGGGAGCAAGCCGAGTTTGTATGAAATCCCACAGGGAATGAAGCATGGCCTGGAAATGCACCGTGACTGGTGTTGAGATACCTATTGGAATCGGCTACGGGAGAATCAGGGCCGGTGTCAATGGTGGAGCTGGGGAGGACGGCTGGGCAGGCCAAGGCCTGTGGGGCATCTCCCCATCTTGAGTCATCACCAGGGAAGGTGAGGACGACCAAGGAATGCCCCAGGGTGACACCACAGAAGACAGGGGCCCTGAGGCTGAGACAGTGGACAAAGAAACAGCCAAGGACGATGTCTGGGAGGAGGGGCCTGAACCCCTGAGAAGGCTGAGCCTGCACCAGTTGAAGTCAAGCTGGTGGAGCCTTTGACTGGTGGCCCAGAGAGCGGGGCTGGATCAGCAGGGGCTGAGATGCCGATTGGGGCACCCAAACTAAGGAACCGGCCTTCGCCAAGTGAGTTGGCGGGGGCTGCCAGTGGTAGCCCTGAGGGGAGAGGGCATGCGAAGCAGAGGGGGCCACCCCCAAAGTGGAAGACTGCTCCGCCATGGTCGCAGTGTGAAGGAGCGAATGCGAGCAAGTTGTGGAGGACTGGTTCTTGGCACAGTCCTTGTCCCAGTGTTTATGCTTCACCACCCCAGCCCTGCACCACAGTCTTAGGATTGATGGCACTTCCAACACTGCAGCACCCTCACCACCCCAGACCTGCACCACAGTGTCAGCATTGATGGCATTTCCAACCCTGTAGCACCACCACTACCCAGCCCTGCACCACAGTGTCAACATTGATGGTATTTCACCTATTTTGGAAGCAGCAGTGCCAGCCGGGTACTCCGTGATACACAGCCCGAGGAAGGATCGTGGGACTGGGGGGTGGCCATTTGTTTTAAATCTAGCTTGAACCTCATGATGCTGTCTACGAGTCCGATGCGGTTCTTTGAATGTGTGTCTGCCCAAGGAGGTGCGGGTAAGGGCTTCAGTGTCCTCTTGCTCTGTCGCCCCCAGGTTATGATGGCGATTTTTACGAGAGGTCGAGGGAGCTCGTCATGGCCTGAGGTTGGAGTCCCCAGGTGGTTGATCCTGGGGACTTCAATGCCTGAGTCGATGGGGGCTCTCAAATTTGGGATAAACCTCTCAAGGCATGGGTGCACTGGGCCTGACACAAAAAGTAATGACAGCGACACACTCGGGAGGCCACACATTGGATCTGTTTTTTCCTTTGGAGTTAGATATTTTGGACCTTAGTGTAGATCTGGTGGTTTGGTGGGATCATAGCACCGTGAGTTCACGTTTAGAGCCCCCCCCCCCCCAGTTGATCCGGCCCCTGTGGAGATGGTCCAGTACCGGTCGTTAAGGGGAGTATCCTCAGAGGACCTTTTGATGGTGCTGGACCTATCGGGTGTGGAGCAGCTTGTGTGATGGGGTTGGGGGAGGCAGTAGTGGCCTATAATGGGGCGGTTGGTGTGGTCTTTGACTCAGTTGCACCCTTACATGTCCGACCCCTGTCTACTTGTTGGAGATTTCCTGGTATGATGAGAATCTCCGAGGTTTAAAGACTAGGGGCCGGGAGTTAGAGAGGCGTTGGAGGAGATCTGGTCTGTTGGGGGACAAACTGGCCCTGAGGTTGCATTATATGGACTATCAGGGGTTGCATTATATGGACTATCAGGGGGCAATCTCCTGTAATAAGGCAGAGTGTTTGTCATGGGAGATTGCTGCAGCGTGAAACAGACCAGCTCAGCTCTTCTGTATGGTGGACAGACTTTTACATCCAGGCCATCTACATACGGGGGAGCAGGGTCTAGTGCAAGGTGTGAATAGCTGCCTCTGTTTTTCACTGATAAGGTGTCCTCCATCAGGGCTGAGGTCTCGTTGAATGCCTCTTAAAAGGGTTGCAGGGTCTTGCCTGTGTCAAGGCGGAGCACTCCTCCTGTCTGGGATGAGTTTGAGCTGATTGGGGTAGAGGAGATGGTAGAGGTAACCTCTAAGTTGCGGCCGACATACCGTGAGTTAGATCCGGGTCCAATTCGCCTATTGGTTGAATATTTGGACCGGATGGGTCCTGTGATTGCTGAGGTAGTCTTGAGTTCATTAAGGAGTGGGGTTTTCCGTTAGCCTTAAAAGAGGCTTTGGTTAGACCACTCCTGAAAAAAACATCTTTGGACCCGGACTGCCTCAACAACTACAGACCTGTTTCGAACCTCCCGTTTTTTGGGAAGGTTATAGAAAAGGTGGTGGCCGCTCAGCTGGAGAGATGCCTTGCTGCCTCCTCTGCCTATGAGCCATTCCAGTCTGGATTCTGAGCTGGGCATAGTACAGAGACGGCCCTAGTGAGGGTGCTTAATGACCTCCTGATAGCGAGGGATCAAGGGACCATACCATCTTGGTTCTTCTAGACCTCTCTGCAGCGCTTGACACCGTGGATCATGAGGTGTTACTGGACCACCTGTGGTTCTGGTGTGGTCTGTCTGGAAATGTCATCAACTGGTTCAGATCATACCTCACAGACAGATAGCAGAGGGTGACCATAGATTTCTCATCAAATCCTAAGCCTCTGTGCTGTGGTGTTCTGCAGGGGTGATCTTGTCACCTCTGTTGTTCACGGTGTATATGCTGCCTCTGGGAAATTATCAGGAAGTATGGGCTGAGTTTTCACTGCTATGCAAATGATACCCAGCTGTACCTCACCTATGCACCCAATAGCCAGTTGTCAACCTCACATTTAACAGCTGCTTTGAGGGAGATCCAGATGTGGATGACCCACAATTGGCTTAAGCTAACCTGACAAGACTGAGGTACTGGTGGTGGAGCCAGGTCAACAGGACGGAGGGGGGTGTGGGGCATTACCCCCTGACCTTGTGCTGGGGAGTGTGCCCCTAGCCCCCTCTAGGCAGGTGAAGAGCTTGGGAGTATTCCTGGATGGTGACCTGACACTTGATACTCAGGTGTTGGCCGTGGTGAGAAGTGGGTTTTATCATCTCAGAAATATATCCTGAATTTGAGCCCTGATACTGCCTGAGGACCTGCCCACACTAGTGCATGCTTTTGTCACTTCCAGGTTGGACTACTGTAATGCCCTGTACCTAGGGTTATCTGGAGACAACCTCCACAGACTGCAACTGGTGCAGAACAAGGCAGCGAGACTATTGTTGGGGGTGAAAAGATGTGCACATATCACCCCAACACTCCGCGAACTGCACTGGTTGCTGGTTTGGTGGAGCGTTGTCTTCAAGATAAGGCTTTTGACCTATAAGATCCTTCACGGGAGGGGTCCAGCCTATCTGCAAGAGCTCCTTGTGAAGTACTGTCTGGCCCGGGCCCTCCGTTCTACCGGGGGTGGCCTTCTTGGAGTTCCCAGGGTTAGGCTGCGGCACTCAGGAGATATAGCATTTATTTATTTTATTTTAGTCTTTGGTAACCAGGTAAGGCCCACTAGGCACAAGTGCCTGTTTTCAGGGGCGACCTGGGAGCACTGGGTGGTTAAGTGACTTGTTCAGTCACACAGTATGCAAGGGGAGGTTGTCAGAATCAAACTCAGGTCTGGTTTGCTGGATGTACCAAGCTCGTTCATACCTCATTCCTCTAACCTGGCCATGCCTACCCTATGGAACTCCTTGCCTGGCCATCTGAGGAGGCCCTCTGGGACACCTCTAAAAGGGCCTCAGATCATATTTATTTGCTCAGGCTTTTAACTGAATTTTATGTAAACCGGTCAGCATTTTTAAATAGAGAAGAGGTTTATGTTACCGTAAATATTTTATTATTGTTGTTTTAAATTTGTTTGTTGTATTTTAAATATTTTGAATCTGTTCTTATTGTGCAGCACCCAGAGTCCGAATGGAGATGGTTACTAAATAAATAAAATATTGATTGATTGAAAATATTGATTGATTGATTTCCAACAGTGTAGCACCCCCACTACCCGATCCCGCACCACAGTGTCAGCATTGATGGCATTTCCAACACTGCAGCACCGTCACTACCCAGCCCCGCACCACAGTGTCAACACTGATGGCTTTTCCAACAGTGCAGTGCCTCCACTACCCCAGCCCTGCACCACAGTCTCAGCATTGATGGCATTTCCAACATACAAAGTAGCCAGCAGAAGAGGGGTGCAGCCCAGTCCTGATGCTGTGGTGCAGCACCTCCACCATCCCAGACCTGTGCCATAGTGTCAGCATTAGGTTACAGTCCAAGCCCAGGTATGCTGCTAAAACCCACAGCATGCTACCAGTTTTACCACTCTGGCATGTTTTTCTTTAATTCAGTTGTGTTCTTTTTTTGTTAACACAGATTTCCAATGGGTGCAGGGAGATGTGTGCGAAGTTCAACTGATGGTCTACAACCCCATGCCTTTTGAACTACGGGTAGAGAACATGGTAAGTACAGTAGATTTGCTTATGAGATGTCATTCCTTCAGAGCTGTGTCCAAAATGAATTCAAACAAATTCAGTGTGGGATTGGGGAGGTTTTCATTTTGGCGGTGCATCAGTGTTAAACTGTATACAAGTTGGCAGTGTCACTGTAGGTGACATTTTAATTAATTAACACCAAAGCTGCCAGATCAAGTATTGTACCAAGCTCAAGCTACTTAAACTGGGAGGATAGAGGGTACAGTTGTTTTTTTTTTTAAAGTTCTTATTTTCTTGTTTATAACCTTCAGATACATCTGTGCATAAATAAAACCATTAGGGATATAGTCCTTTACGGCTTCAGCAATGAATCCGCTGGTCCCATATTAACAAGGATACAAGGTGCATACCCCTAACTGCGATACATCATTTAGGGGATATTAACCAGATACATTGCAAAATGGCATTTAGAGAATAAGTTGTGTTATATTATTTGTAATTTTGACCAGGAAACTTGTACTAAGATGACAGCCCAAGAGCAGCATGGCTTGTTCCCAAAACTAAAGTTTTGATTTTAAAAGAGGTCATTAGCACATCCCTGAACAGGGATAATGAAACCATGCATGATCTCAGGCATGTTATCCAGATATGAAAATATATGCAATACACATGCAAATTGCCTTATATCTTCACGCATACAAAAACAAACACTAAGAATCTCATAGTAATAGCAAAAGGGAAAAATTAATAACTCTTTGCAGGTACCTGACATGTTATGGATACTGCATCATAAGCAAACATTGCAGTATTACAGACAGAAAGTTGATTTATAGTGAGACAGTTATCTTCAGTTCATAGCAGTATTCCCATAGCAGTATTCCCAGTATTCCCAGATTTAACAGGAATTAGTCTGAGAAGTTCTTCCCCTGTACCTCTGGTAACAAATGATCTTTATTGAATATATCCCCTCCATTGGGCCACACCTTTGGAACTGTAAGCTGTCGGCATCAGAACCACTCATAAACCTTTGCTAGCTAGGGGGCTGCCCACGATGATGTGTGGCTTCAACACTTATAAAACCAATGATCTAATAAATAAATAAATAAATCATGGGCATCCCCATTGCTTCTCAGTTCTTTCTCCCACCATCGACCACTCATGGGACCTGCAGAAAAACAGTCATCATTTCATTGACTTTATTATTTTCTAAAACTTAACTTTACCTTATCGATGTTGTTCTTTTATGTCATCATCGGAAAAAAAAAATACTTAATTTAGGTTTTGTACCTCTGGTTACAAGATCTACAGGGACAATGCTCACATGGTTTTGTTTGCTATTTGGGCCTGTCCCACAATGTCCAGGCCTACAAGATCTGCCTGGGATTCAACCAAGGCCACAGGGATTTGCCAACAGAAAACTCTAGAAATCTTTATCGCCAGTAAGGCCATGGAAGCTCAAGCCAAGGCCATGGGCTCCAAGCCGGCTTCTCCTTCTTGCTGGGCTGCCTCCAGGAAGGGAACTCCCTGGCGTTCTGCAACATTGTTGCCGCCACTGTCATTGAGGACTGAGGACAAAAACAAGGATAAGTCATTGTCAAAGTCGTCTTCTTCCAGCCATCACCACAAGGATAAGGATGAAGTTCCTACCTCACTTGTGATGTCGAGGTCTCCATTAAAGGAAGGTAAGTCCTTGTAGTCATCTCTTCTGGCAGTAATGACTATCGTCTCCTGACCATTGATGAGACACCAAGGTCAGAGTCGGACTCTGGTGCTACCATACCTACTATGAATAGTATGCAGCCCCCATCATTGGGTTCTACCCCTTCAGTAGTCATTGTCCTGAGCCCTTTACAGGATGCCATTGACTCCCAGGTTGTGGTGGCGTCTTTCTCTAAACTATTTTGATGCCTAATACCAGTACTTCTGCTGATGATAACAGCTGTCTCGTTGATTGGTCCTCCCCCATTGGAACTGTCATCAGTGGGATCCAGAAACACACCTTTCATTCCTCCATTGTAGTTGCCGCTTCTGTTGCTGGCTCCATCAGTTGCTCCTGTTGTTATTTCAGATGACAAGGCAGAATACAGTCCTGATCTGCTTAATATGTAAGAGGATTAGGAGGAGGATGAAAGCCATAATGATCACTATTGAAGGGGGGTTGCTTTCCAGCTCTGCCCTCTCTTCCTGCAGCAAGGACTGTGTGGTGTATACCCGCAAATCTCCTCAGGAGGGTCCCTCTTTTCAAGCTTTACTCAGACAAAGAATGTCATGGGATTTGAAGCTGAGATCGAGGAGGACTCCAGTAAGAAAAGTTTAATGAAGTTGTTGGATGTTCCCACTGCACCCTCCATTGTGGTTCCTACTGTATATCCTGCCTTAGAGGCCACAATCTTTGCTGTGTGGCATAGGTCTGATACCTTTCCTGCAGTACCTAGAAAGGTTGATGAGCAGTATCCTGCTCCATTTGTTAAGTAAGCAGTAACCCATGACAGGGTGTGTGGTTATTGGGGATTAATCAATGCCGGTGCGTTGAGGCACAAGGCCAGAGGCCAAGTGTCCTCACAACTTGCAAAGAAAGTTTATCAACAAAAAAACCCCAGAAAGGTGGGTTTTTTTTTTTGCTGTTTAAATAACACAAAAGGCACTGTATCTTGCCACCTTGTAAAATAGTTCCTCACAAACAGTGTATGCTGCACTGCTGTTATGCACATAGAAATGTTAGAAATACAGCACTGATATGATTTCTGACATTTCTGCTGCATGACATGCTTTCTTACCCTTCCTATGCCCTGTACTCAGTCCCCTCCTCCACACACACACATACACATATGCAGTTCTGTTCTGTGTGTCTCTCCCTCACTGTGCCACGGTGTGCCTCTCTCTCTGTAGCATATGGCAACTGTTTTCAGGAGGACTTCTTTACTGGCTGCGGGTACTTGCTTTCAAATGTCGTTCTTTGAGGAGGTAGGATCTGATTGTCACATAACAGGCAGGAGATCTAAACTGTTCCATAGAGACGGTCTGTGTGTGCAGGGAAGACAAGTCTGTAGAGAGAACAGCTGGACAGAGAGACACAGAGAGACACAGAGAGACACAGAGACACAGAGAGACACAGAGAGACACAGAGAGACACAGAGAGAGACAGAGAGAGACAGAGAGAGAGAGAGTGAGACAGACAGAGAGAGAGAGAGAGAGAGAGAGACACACACACACACACAAGAACATGGCAGCAACTTTCCATGGAACAGAGTGGTGTGTCGTGAGTCTCTCTCTCTCTCTCTCTGATTACAAGTTTTCGCTGTGCCTCTAACCGTGCTCCTCGCGACCGCTATGTACAGAATAAGGGAGTCTCACTGCAAATCGCTTCTGTCAGTGCTGTCTGTCACTGGCCCTCTCTCACACAGACAGCGACACACTACACCATGGCTTTGCAATGCCGGTGACAAAAGGTGACCGGAGCTGCGGGCGGTCACTGATATTCCTACCTGTAAAAGGTTGTGGTATGGGGACAGCAGCTATAGAACAGCTGGCACAGTGGAGATCCGTGGGGCTAGTGGGTGGGTAGCCCTGTAGCACAGCGGGGGCAGTATTTACTAACGCAGCACTACAGTATCCACACAAATATGAGACAGACAGAGAAGAGCAATTATCGAGAGAGAGAGACACAGAGACAGAGACTAAATTGTCTTTTGGATGATTCTCTCTCTCTCTGTCTCATGCTGCGGTCCAAAATCTCCAGCAGTGACAAGACAAGACATTACAGAGAGAGAGGCATACAGTCACATTCTTCCGACTTACTACCGCATGGTCATGAACACACAAACGCTACATTAAGGCACCGTGCAAGTACAAACAATCTTGCAATCCCGTCTCTTTCTCTCTCTCTCTCCCTTTGGGGGCCTGATAGACAGGGCAAGTCTCTGCTGCTTTTCCATTTCTTTCCCGCTCGCCACCCATGCGGAAAACAGAAGCCAACAAAGAGACAGGTGGGACAAATATTGCAGGACGGGACCAAAGAGAAAGACACACCAATGGCGGGACACATGCTGTAGGACTGGGCAACAATGGCAACAGCGCGCACACATGCCGCTGCAGAGGCAAGGACTGTATGAGAGAGAGAGACACAGGAGATAGCAGCAACTCACAGACAGAGAGACACAAACACTGTGCACTGTTCCTGTGACCGGGAAGATGACACTATCGCTGGGTCCTCCGAGGTCTGCGGGGTGGGTGGGGAGACAGAAAACACTGAGGGGCACTGTACTTGTCTTGCTGCACACATGTATGTACTGTGTACTTGCCCCAGAGAGAGAGAGAGAGAGAGAGAGACAGTCACGTCCATTGTGTGTACCTCAGGACGTCTCTCTCTCACTTGGGGGATAAATGGCTGCCTTTGGAACTGTGGTTCAGGCACAATAACAAGCGCTGGCTGCTTCTTGATCACTTTGCTGGGGCCCCTTCATCACTTAATATGCAGGTAACTGAAATTAATGAATGGTCAGGTGGTGGCTGTTTGCCAGTGAGCTCACAGATAGCGCCCTGCCCCTGTTATAAGCCTTATTATGCTTCCCAGCCTGATTCTGTGGTTATAATGGCTGCTCATGACTGCTCTAGAGCCCCTAGACACATGAGCACTTTGGCCCCTGACAAAGAATCCAGGAGGCCGGATGTTATGGGCAAAAGAACTTATGCCTCTACATCCGTGGGCCTAAGAATTGCAAACTACCAGGAGAATATATGATTAAATATCAGAATAGCCTCTGAAGTCTGCAATGTCTACCATTCAGTCTCTGCCTGATGATCCTGCGAGATTGACTTGCTTAAAGCCACTGATTGTGTGGATACTGGAAGGTAGCTGTTACTCTTTGCATATGATGCTTCTGCCAGGCTGCTGCCTCCAGCATATGCCTTCACAGATACTCCTGGCTTGTAGCTGGATTTGTTACTGCTGTACAAGAGACTCTGCTGAATGTCCCTTTTAGAGGCTCCAGGCTGTTTAGGAGTAATGTTGAAAATGTTCTATGTGAGCTTCAGTCCTCCAAAATGACTTTGAGGTCACTCAAATCTCTGACCCCTAAATTTGCCAGGGGGTGTGGGAGGGGCTCATTTTGAATGCCTGCTGCCCATGCCTTCCATCAGCAGCCCCGTGCACAAACCATGGTGGTTGTCCCCTCCTTCTCTCCCCCTTGTCTTTGCAAAGGGTGCCAAAAGGTATTGGTCAAGGCAGTGCCCCCATCGCCATTGGTGACTTCTGACTTCCCACTTCCTCCCTTCCACTGCCACTGTTGCCTCCAAGGGTGTGAAGTAGGGGATGGATCTCTCTTCACCTGTCAAAGTAGAGGAGATCATGACAGGCAGCAGGTCCTGGAAATTTTGGAAAGGGAGCATGCTCTGGAGTTGCTTTCTACCCCTCTAGTTCCCTCCGCTTCCTTGTCATTATCCTCTGGGCCACTTGTCCCCTCTGTTAGAGGAAGTTCAGTCTGTAAGTTCTAAGATCTATGAGCATGTTGTCTTCACTGGATACAGAAAAGAGCAGTGGTAGAAGTTTGGGGGTTGCTAGTTTAGAATGGTGCATATCTTTCAACTGTCCCCGATTTATGCCTCAAAATGTTCATCTATCCCTCCTAAAATTGTTGGTTTAGTCACTGAAGAGAGGGAATTGCAAGCACAAAATTGTGTCGAACATTGAGGCTACATACTTGCTCTTATTCACAAAAAAATTTTTTTTTCAACTTCAATTTTTATTCAAAGATAAAGACACAAAGATATTCCATATCTCCACTGGAAAAAATTACAATTCAAGATCATTTCTAGACTCTCAGAGCTGCTGAGAATGTCTCATTTGTGATCTAGTTTTTCTTCTTTCTCTCTTTAGATGTCCATCACATAAGGAACTTCTTTGTTGTGCTGAAATAAAGAGATTCCATCCAACTATTGCAGCTATCCCATGACTCTTAAAGTCCAGTTTTTAATTTTAAAAGATAATTTGTGTCCAATATTGCATCATTTTTAAATAACAGTAAGAAAAAGTAAAACTTTACATTTACAATAAACATATGGCATGGCTGAAATCTAGACTGTATTTGTGAGTTACTTCTTTTATATGTAAAAGGCTGTATTTAGTTCATATTACCTCCGATATATTCATGCAGGATCTGAGTCAATAGGAAAAGACCTGCTGGGATAGGATGGATATCCCCTCTGTTTCTTCAGTGAGATGCATGAAGGGCAACCATGTACTCTTAAATGTATATCCTTTTAGTTGGAGTTCAGCTGTTATCCTTTCCACCCATGCCATGTCTTTTATTATCTCTACCCGTTCACCTAAAGTGGGTGGGTCCGGATTAAGCATTGTCTGGTGATTGCTTTACAGCTGCTGCCAATAAGAGTCCCACAAATTATTTCTGTCCATTTGTCCTTCTTCCTTTTGGGAATAAACCCAATATCATTAATTCAAACATGGGAGGTCCCTGGGCCCCAATCATTTGCTGAAGCCTTGCTCCCACCTCCCTCCAAAGTGTTGGGGTGACATGCAACACCAGGTATTTGGGATACACTAGCTTGAAAGATGGCTGCCAGGCTGGGCGTGCTGTTGCTGTTCTCTTTTTAGTTTTAGTTTTATTTTGTTGCTGTTCGTTTTATTTCTATCTATTTCGTTTTGAACCCTTCTGTTATTTTCGGTTTTACCGTGCGATGTCGTTCACAAATTAGTGACTACGGTGAGAAGCCGGAGGAACTCTTGTATTGTTTGTTCCTCCTCCGTTATCGTTGTTGGGCTTTCACGAAGTTTTTAGACCCAAAGACTTCTTTGCTGTAGTGATTAACTGATCCTTGCTTCCTTGTTTAGGAAGAATTTTGTTGCGTGTGGAGGGCGAGGGGCTATGGAGAGTTAGTGGAGCCTGAAAGGAGACAGGACTCCTCTTGTGAATAGAGTCCAGGCGAGAATATATGGGGATACAAGGGACAGTAAAGGATTTCACTGGTTATCGTTTTCACCGTGGTAATTATGGCAGTGAAGTGACTGGGAACTATATTTGGTGTTTGGTGACTGCAAGAAGCCCGACTCGGCAGGTGTGTTCCTTTGAGATTTGCTGCCCGGCAGGGGCAGCTGGAGTATTCAAATAGCCAGAGAGTTGGCTAGGGTACTGCGCTCCCTTGGATTGCGGATACGACTGCAATCACAGCCTATCTTGGGTTGCTTTCTATTGGGGTGTCAATATTTCCTGAGGATTGTACTTAGCTGGAGTTAGTGGGCATAGAGTCCTCACGGAGATTCTCCTAGCAAGACCTGGCGCACAGTGGATTTTGGACTAGAAGTTTTATGCCCAGTGGAGTTATTTAGTGGATTTTCTTTTATTTCTACTTCATACCCTGCGCTGTTCCTTATTCTTTGGATTTTATGGATTTTGACTTTCTAGTGGATTACTGATTACTGTGATTTTTGCACTTTTCTCCGAAGTCTCCTGATTTCCCCCTTTTGGATTTAAAACTTCTTTCTTTTTTGGGCGACTGAGTGGTGAGA
The DNA here is from genome assembly GCA_016271365.2 of Neoceratodus forsteri. Classification (NCBI taxonomy): domain Eukaryota; kingdom Metazoa; phylum Chordata; order Ceratodontiformes; family Ceratodontidae; genus Neoceratodus; species Neoceratodus forsteri. The sequence continues at coordinate 879,707,211 of CM057455.1, read as the reverse complement.
GGACTCTGTGTCCATACATTTAATTTATTTGTTTCTGTTACAATTTCCATGTTGTAGTTTACAGTTGGCAGTGAGAAGTGACCAAACTATCCTCTCTCCCAGGTTGTGAGAGGACTGGAGGGGAAGGAGGAACTTCATGTTTTGGTTTTTATGGCATTGAGAGAGCCATATTATTCTCTTTCCTTGGTTGTGTGAGGACTGGGGAGGAAATTTTATTTTATATTTGTTTTGTTTATTTATTTCTCGTTTGGGTAGTGAGAGAACCTAAATGTTTTATTTTATTTTTATATGTTATGTATGTGCGTGGGGGTCTACAGTTGTCTTTAGATTTAGGTACAAATTGATCTAGTTAAATAGGTACAGGGTGGTGTCTTAATTGTTTTATATTGGGTTTGTTTTATTGCATTTATTATTTGAGTATAGCTGCAGCATGTGCTGGTCTTTAACCCCCACAGAGGTGAGCTATTCATCCTCTTCTCTTGATGCCCTTAGCCTTTTATTCTCCCCTCAATTTGAGCTCTACCAGCACTGTAGAGCACTGAGCAATGCGCGTGGAGAGGGAGAAGGCGAGGGTTCGGAACAGGAGAGGATGGACGAGGGTGGCCACTATCGGGGTGGTTGGATCTAGAAGGTGCCCTGGGGCGAAATGGAATCCAGATCATGGGTCGTCATGTCTGGTGCCCATACTCAAGGGTACTACTGAGTATGGTAGGCAGATGGTCCGGACAACCCGCGAGGTTCATCCAGCTCGGGCAGTGTTGTGCAATACCAGGTCCATTAAGAATAAGACTGCAGTTATTGCTGATCTTGTTGGTATGATGTACCTGACTTGCATCACCGAGACCTGGTTGGATGATAACTCTGGCCCCATTTTGGAGGCTGTGACTCCTGCCGGGTACTCTGTGATACACCACCTGAGATTGGACCGCAGGGAGCGGGGGGTGGCGATCTGTTTCAAGACTGAACTAGACCTCATGGAGGTAGTAATGAGGTTGAGTCTTTTGAGTGTACAGTAGTAGCAGGTGTAGGCTTTCGAATTGCTCTCATGTACCGTCCACCCGGTGATGGGAAGCGATTCCTTCAGGAAGTGGCGGACTTCGTTGTCGACATGGCGTTTGAATCGCCCAGGTTGATGGTTCTGGGCGATTTCAACGCCTGGGTCGACGATGAACTCTCACAATTTGGTCAACACTTCCTCCAGTTAATGACATCTCTGGGCCTTTCACAGGTGGTTTCCACTGCTACACATAAATTCGGACACTCATTGGACTTAATCTTTCTTCTTGGGATAGAAACTTCCGACGCGGGGGTGGAACCAGTCAGGTGGTCAGATCAGTACACCATGGGGTTAATTTTTGCACCCCCTCTAGAAGGCCTACCCCTGTGGAGATGGTTAGGTACCGCCCTTTATGGGATATAAATTCCCAAGGCCTTGTGGCAGTTCTCGACCTGTCGTCCCCCGCATTGGCAAGCAATAATCCGGAGACTCTTGTGTCAGCTTATAATATGGCTGTTACTGTAGCTCTGGATTCTATTGCTCAGTCCGTGTGCGCCCTCTCCCCTTTACCCCAAGTCCCCTTGGTTTGGCCAGGACATTGAGGAGATTGCGGCGTAGCGGGGGTGAAGGTTAGGCGTTGCTGGTGAATGTCCCCTCTTGATATCGACCACCATAGATTGATGGACCATTATTTGGTCTATCAATCTGAAATCTCCAGTAGAGGCAGAATTCCTGTCCAGGAGATTGGGTTGCTCGGAATCGACCAGCTCGACTATTTCGAACTGTGGACAGACTGTGCAACCCAGCCTGTCTGCAAGTTGAAAAGCTTTTTCGCAGTTAGAGTGTGATGAGCTTGCTCGATTCTTTGCAAATAAGGTGGCTGACATCAGGGTGGAGTTGCAACCAGCACACACTATGGGGGTTGCTGTGGAACGGTGCAAGATCACTGTGCCTCAGTTTTCCTGGAGTTCCTTCAGCCAGCTGGAGTTCATGGATGTCATGAGGATTATCCAGAGTGTGCGCCCTACGTGCTGTAGTTTGGACCCTGGACCGACCTCCCTAATTTTGGGTTGTAGTGATATCATTGGTCCGGTCCTTGTGCGGATAGTCTGGTGCTCCTTGGAATCGGGTGATTTTCCTAGTTCCCTGAAAGAGGCGGTGGTGACACCACTCTTGAAGAAAGCTACCTTGGACCCAGACTGTTTCACAAACTACAGACCTATCTCTAACTTTCCTTTTGTTGGGAAGGTGATTGAGAAAGTAGTGGCAGCTCAGCTGGAGGACCATTTGACCATCCATGACATCTATGACCCCCTCCAGTCCGGTTTTTGTAAAAGACATAGTATCGAGACAGCGCTGGTTCGGGTGCCCAGTGGTCTCCTGATGGCAAGAGATCGGAAGAGCTGCTCCATCTTGGTTCTTCTTGATCTCTCTTCAGCCTTTGACACCATGGATCATGTGGTGTTGATAGAATGCCTGAGGCATATATGTGGAATATCGGGAACCGTCTTAAGATGGTTCACCTCGTTCCTCGTGGGGAGATCACAGAGTTCTGTCTGGGTTTTTTTCCTCGGACCCAACTGCTTTGTTGTGTGGAGTGCCTCAGGGTTCAGTTCTGTCACCCATGTTATTCACGGTGTATATGCTACCCATCGGAGACATTGTAAGAAAGTATGGGCTGAGGTTTCACTGTTACGCAGATGATACCCAGCTATACCTTTCTTTTGCACCCAACCAGGATGGTGCTGTCTCGGTTTTTAGCAACTGTCTGAAAGAAATCCATGAGTGGATGGACTCTAGCGGGCTGAAGTTGAACTCAGAAAAGACAGAGGTATTGGTTGTGGACCCAGGTCATCGGATAGGGGGGTTGGGTGTTGGTGCACCTTCTGGAATTGTTCTTGACGGTGATTCTCTCCCAACCTCCGAACGGGTGCGTAACCTAGGGGTGGTTCTTGATGATAGATTGACACTGCAGTCACAGGTGTCTGCTGTCATCAAGACTTCCTTCTACCATCTCAGGAACATCGCCAGGGTTAGGCATCTGGTTCCGTCTGACGACCTTTCAACTTTGGTCCACGCCTTTGTGTCCTCGCGCCTGGACTACTGCAACTCCCTGTATCTAGGGCTTTCAGGGGTTGAACTCTGTCGCCTGCATCTAGTGCAGAACGCTGCAGCCCGGCTTCTGGCGGGCTTGAGTAGATCCTGCCATATCACTCCAGTGCTGCGCGAACTGCACTGGCTGCCAATATGGTGGCGGATCACCTTTAAAGTTGGTTTACTGACTTTCAAAGCCCTACATAGTCTGGGTCCAGTCTATCTGAAAGAACTTCTGGTTCCTTACTGCCTGGAGCGATCGCTTCGTTTGGCCGATGAGGGGTTGCTGGAAATTCCAAGGGTGAATTTTAAATCTTATGGTGCTATAGCTTTTTCATATGCTGCTCCCACCCTTTGGAACTCTCTACCCCGTTGGTTACAAGAGTGCACTTCTGTGGTGGAATTTAAGAATGGATTGAAAACGTTTCTCTGGCAAAAGGTCTTCTTGGAGAGTTGATTTGTCTACTTGATTTGACTTTTAATTGTATTAAGTATTATGGAATTTTATAATGGTGGTTTTTGATTGTTTTAAATTGTTCGAAGCCTTGAAATCAGAAAGGCACCTTATAAATAAAAATTATTATTATTATTAAAAGAGTTGCAAAACCTGACATTCCCAAAAAAATATGGTAATGGTTTCCTATCCTCCCACAGTTCCTGCAACACTTATCAGATTTATTACTGTTATAATGCTTAGTTCTTGTTGGGGTATTAAAGAACCTCGTTATTACCTTCCATCGAAATTCCTTCCAATTGTTGGAAGCTGAATTTCGAAATACTCCCTCCCGTATTTGGTGCCAGCACGGGAGGTCCCAATGTAAACCTGTTTCTCTTTCCCAGTCTATTTGGCATTTTTGAGGTGTTTGATCTACTGCAGTCATGTAATTTTCCACCAGTCTGGAAATTAGATGGGACTCCCTAGAACCCGCTGCCGTATCTAGAATTATGAGCTCTAGGGAGTGGGGATCCTTTTGTATGTCTGCCAGGTTAGTCCCAGTCCTCAGAAATGAAACCACCTGGAGTTTTCTAAAAAAGTGGGTAGTGGAATTTTGAAGTATTTCTGTATTTCCCTAAAGGTCTTAAATTGTCCCTGTCGGACAACCTGTGTTTTAAACAAAAAAAAAAATAAAAATATTAAGCCTAGTCTTCTCCAGCACATAACTATATGATCTAACTTTGGTGGGGTGAAGGAAGGGCATTCAGTAATTTCTGTCCTGTTAGAGAGGGAAGCTCATAAACCCAAATCTTTTTTAACCTCTCCCCATATTTTATACATCTGTGTTACCCATGGACTGGTTATGTCTTTTGCAAAGATGATCGGGAGATCCTGCAAAGTCCACCCCTTGATCCACTTCTGAACAACTTCTTGACTCCTGGGATACCCAGGTATTATTGGGGTCTTTTCTAAGATGATCTGTCTATGGCATAAGTTGGGCCATCTTATAACATGCTTTAAGGTTGGTTAATCCCAGGCCTCTCCTGATTTTTGCTTTTTGTAAGGTGTCCCAGGCTATTCTTGCCCTCTTATTCCCCATACAAACATGTGGAGGGCCTTAGTGATTTTTTTCCATTCCAAGCTGGGGATGGGGAGGGGCAGAGAATTAAACAGAAACAAAAAGCATGGCAGAACATTCGTTATAATGGAATCTATCTGGCCCATCAGGGATAGGGGCAGAAGCTCCCATCTCTTAAGGTCTGTAAAAACCTCTCTAAGTAATCTCCCATAATTTACTTGATATAACAGTGTCATGTCCATTGGTACATGTATATCCAAGTATTAAATGTTGGACGTCACCCATTTAAATGGTATTTGCTAACATACTAAGAAGCCAGCAGAGTAGGCCCTATGGTCTGTCAAGTCTGCTCGGGGATCAGTGCCCATACAGGGCACCGTTACGGCCTCCCCACGAGGTCCCCATCCCCTGGTGAGGTTCCGAGATGCACCCTCCTCCTATACCAATCCCAGCCTCTCTTGAACTCCTCCACAGTTGCAACAGCCACCAGCTCCTCAGTAGTGCATTCCAGGGTTCCACCACCCTCTCCGTGAAGTAGCATCTCCTAGTCTCTCCCCTTAGTTTCCCACCAACCAGCCTCATTGAGTGTCCCTTGGTGGTTCCCTCCTCCCTCAGCTGAAGCACCCCATCCTGGCACCCTATTTGTTCCTTGCGATATCTGAAGACCTCAATCATGTCCCTCTGTCCTCGTCTCCTCCAGAGAGTACAGGTTGAGCTTCTGAGTCTCTCCCAAAGGGCCTATCCCCCAGGCTGTATCATCCTGGTCGCCCACCTCTGGACCTTTCCAGAAGAGCAATATCCCTTTTCAAGTAAGGGACGCCAAAACTGCATGCAGTATTCAAGATGCGTTTAACCAGGCAATTATACAGCAGAAGGAGCACGTCACGGATTCCTCAAGGCTATCCCCCTGGCTATGCACCCCAGCATTTTGTTTGCTTGGGCTGCAGCCCTTCTATACTGCTCTGAGTTGTTCATTTTGGCATCCACCACCCCAAGGTCCTTCTCCCCCCTCGACACCTGCAGTGTCTCCCTCCGAGGTGTACTCCTGAGCTGGGTTTCTGGCCCCAGGTGTAGAACCCTGCATTTCCAGTATTAAACTTTGGCTTCCAGGCAGTTGACTACCTCTCCAGAGTTTCTAGGTCCCTCTGGAGGCCAATCTTCCCATCCACCACCGCCCCCAGCTTTGAGTCATCGGCAGAGGTTCATCTCACTCCTGATACCACTTCTGATGTCTGAGATATAAGCATTAAACAAAATTGGTCCAACACTGATCCCTGTGGGACCCGCTAATGACCATTCTGGGAGATAAGACCTCCTCCCACCAGCCATCACCTTCTGTACTCGACCACCAGCCAGCTTCCTATCCACCTGACCATCTGCATCCCCCATCCTCATCCCCTCCAGCTTTTCCGGCAGTCCGGGATGTGGCACCGAGTCAAACGCCCTGCTGAAGTCTGGACAGAGGAAATCCACTTGCCTGCCCTGATTCAGTGCTATCATCACCTATTTCGTAGAACTCCACCAGGTTGGTCTGACATGATCTGCCCTTAACAAAGCCATGCTGGTGATCATCTAGGTGACCCCATGCCTTCAGAAACTCCTCCAGCCTCTCTTTTAAGATGACCTCCATCACTTTGCCCACCACCAACGTCAGGGTTACTGGTCTGTAATTTCCTGACTCTTCTTGCGAGCTACCCTTGTGTATATAGGCACGATATGGGTCATCCTCCAGTCCTGGGGTACCCAAACAGACTGAAGGGAGGAGTTATAGAGGTCCGCCAGAGGTGCGGCCAGGGCATCCGCCAACTCCTTAAACACCCTGGAATGGATCCTGTCTAGGCCTGGTGCCTTATTCGCTCTCAGGGCCCTAATGGCTTCCTACACCCTCCCCATGGGGATTTCATCATCCACCCCCCCCCATCTGCCTGTCCCCCTTGCCCCCCCAGTAAGTCGCCCTCCCCATCCCTCCCTCCTAGTGAAGACTGAGGAAAAATTGTCATTTATTACCTCCGTCGGCTCCCCTGCCTCCTCCACCCACCACTCCTGACCTTTGCCCACTAATCTGCCCCTTCCCTTTCCTTCTGTCTCTAATACACCTGAAGAACCCTTTTCACCCTTCTAATCCCGAGCCAGCCTCTCTATGCCCCGCATTAATCGAACCTCACCACCCTGGTGACCTTCCTGCAATCACATCATACTCCCCCTTGTCTATAGCCCCGAGAACACTTGTATCGGCTGTTGCAGCCTTCTTTTCCCTCACCGCATCCTGGACCTCCCTTGTCCACCAGCTCGGTCTCCTGGTTTACCCCTCTTACATCACTCCCTCGTGCAGGCCTTGGTAGCTTCCAGGAGCCCTTTTAATAACTTCCCACTGGCTCTGTGTCCATACCCAGCCTAATCCCATTTAGGTAGCCCTAAGGATGCACTCCATACCCCAAGTCTGCACCTCTAAAGTCAGCTACCTTCATTTTTGTCGATCTACCCCCCCAGGTCCAGGGATAACCAGACCATGGCGTGATCACTACCTGCCAGTGGGTCCCCTACTACTAGATCCCTGATGAGCTCCCCATCCGACAAGACCACATACAGAATGCAGCCTCCCCCCTTGTTGGGTCAGTCACCAGCTGGGCAAGAAATGCATCCTGGAAGACGTCCAACAGACGCTGCTCCCTGGCAGTGAGGATGCCATGGTTCCCCAGTCTGCTCCGGCATATTCATATCCCCCAGCACCACAGTTCTGCTCTCACCCTGACTACAGTGGTCCCTAAGGTTTGCCACCAGGCCTCTTCCAGATCCCCCCACCCTAGTAGTCTATATACCACCCCCATCTTCACCCACCTGCCCCTAGAGTCTGAAGGTGACCCACAGAGCCTCTACCTGCCCCTGCATCCTCCACCTTACAATTCCAATGCCATCCTTAATGAAAAAAGCTACGTGCCCCCCCCTTTTGCCCACCGCCTTATTCTTTCTGAACGTGGTGTAACCTAATAGGTTTAAGTCCCAGTCATGCCCAGGGGTGACCCAAGTTTCAGTGACAGCCGCCACATCCACTCCACCCTCCAATAGCAGCGCCTGAAGCTCGGATGTCTTGTTTCCCATGCTCCTGGCGTTAATCAGGACCACCCTCCATTGGGTCCCCTCAACCCACCCTGAGGGCTCCCAGGTCACTGCCAACAAGGGTCCCCTTGTGCAGTATCAAGTGCTCCTGGTCTATGCACCCTCCCTCCCGATTGGGTGAGAGAGCCAGGACCATCCTGGCTGAGCCTGCCAGGGAGCCCAAGCTCCCCCCCCGACAAGTTTAAACCCCACCAAGATTGGATGAATCCTACCAATCTATGCTTCAGGACCTCTTTCCCTCCTGAGCTGAGGTGCAGCCTGTCCCTTGTGTACAGTTCCTTTTCCTCCCAGGTTGTCCCCAGTCACCCACCCATACCCCTGGCCTTGCACCATTCACCAGCCATTCATTTACTTCCCTTATTTTTGCTTATTCCCACACTGGCCTTAGGTACCGTAGGATCTCCGAGAAGGAGACCATGCACCCAACAGCCTGACAGACTGGCTAGCTCCCAAACCTAGCCTGAATCTCCAGCACACTGTTACCCTCTATATCATTTGTACCCAGGTGTACTAATAAGACCAGGGTTCCACCACACTCTTTTGCCAGAGCATAAACCAGATGCTTGGCTTTGTGCACTGTCAAGCCTGATAAGCTCTTGATCTTCACACTACACAATATCCCCTTCCCCCGTTCCTCTCACCCAATCCCCCTTATCATGGAGTCGCCCAAGAGGAGCACCCTTACCCCCTCCTTTTCCCTAGGCCTACTCCCTATCCCGGGTACTGTCCCTAACCCCACCATCCCCTATTCCGTCTTCTCCCCTGCATGCCAATCTCCATCCTGCCTCTTCCATTCCTGCTCCTTCTCCTCACTGACCTGACCTCCCCAGCCCCTTCCGCTATGGCACTCTGGTCCATCCCCTTAATACCCCCAGAAACAAGGGTCCCCCCCCCCGCCTACAGCTCATTCTCCTCACTGACCTGTCCTCCCCAGCCCCTTCCCCTTCTGCAGTAGCACTCTGGTCCAGCCCTGCAGTACCCCAGGAACAAGGTCCCCTTTCCTCCAGCTATTTCTCCTCACTGTCCTGTCTCCCAGCCTCTTTCCTTTTCAGCACCCAGGTCCATTCCATGTTTCCCCAGGAACAAGGTACCCCCCACCCCACAAAGGAATGCTCTAGCCCCTTCCCTACCCTCCTTTGTACCACTCTCCTTCTCTCTGCTTCCCGTATTTTCCTGTGCCCTTGAGCTCCCCCTCATCCCCCACTAGGTCATCATCCACCCTTTCCAGGGCCTCCCCACTCCAAGCACCCCCTCCTTTGCTGTCCACGTCTCCTCCCTTACCCTCAATGTCCTGCCCCCCAACCCTCCCCATCCTCCTACCAGTGCTGGCATATCCTCCGTTACCCGCTCTATCCGCATCTCCCTGCAGGGGAGCAGCTCTACTGCACCTGTCTGCCGAGCTGTTCTCCATTCCCAGTTTACCTGCCCTCTCTGGCGCCTCCTGTGTTCCAGATTCCTCCCCCTCCTCCTCCTCGTTAGATTGCACCAGGGGTGCAAATCTATTGTTATACACTACGCATATTGTCTTGACTCCACCCGCTGGTTCATTCCCTCTATCAGCCCTCTTCTGCCCATACCCCAGTCCCGTTCTCTAACCTTCTGCCAGGTTCCTGGTCCTTATCCTGCCTGAGGCCACCCCATCCATACAACTAGATTCCCCCTTTCTATGAGCCGCTCCAGTACTCCCCTTTTTGTAGCGCAGTCCACGTTCTCATACCATCCACCTCCTGTCTGCTGCTACCTCAGTTTGTGTGCCACCTGACCCACTACAAAACCTCACTCTTCCCCTTCAGCCTCCCCAACACCCCCCCAGCATGGTCACCTTCTTTCCTCCCCTCCCCTGCTCGATCCAACACCGTCTTAGCCACTTGACCACCTTCCTGAGCTGTGCTAACGTTGCTACACCATGCAACCCCCATCCTCCAGGCGGGCCAATACCATGGCTGACCCACATCCTGCACACCCCACCACCCTCCCAAAGATGCCGGCCCGGGTGGTCTGTGGCCCTTGCCTCATACCCAACCCCATCACATATCGATTTTCCCTCCAAGTCAGGTGCCCCATCCCTTATCTCTAATTGACCTAGCACAGTCAGAGCATGTATGACCCCCCTCACCAATGCCCGCAGTGCCACCACAGAGTGTGCTTAAAAACTGTCCCCGCAAACAACTGCAAACCACGCATAAAGGCCCCCCAAATTAATAACCCCAACACAGGCTGAACAAAGCTCCATTAGGTCCTGGGTACAAGATCCACTTATTAAAATCACTTCTTTTTTGTTGTCATTTGTTTTGAACCCTGATAATTGTCTGTATAATTCCAGAAGATTATGTAAAGTTGGAAAGGTGTTACTGGGGTCTTTCAAATGTAACATTGTGTCGTCTGCATACAGAGATCGTCTATTTTCTCCCCTTCCCCAATACCTTCTATCCCGGGGTGTGTTCAGTTAGCTCAGTCAAGGGCTCCATGCTTAGAACAGACAGGATAGGTGACAAGGGGCAATCTTGCCATGTCCCTCGTCCTATGGCTATCCTGTCTGAAACCGTCCCATTTACTCTAATCCTTACCTGGGGTTTATGATTAACTGCCTTAATCTATGCACGAAATTGGTCTCCAAATCCAAATTTAGCAAGAACCTCCATGAGAAAGTCCCACTCTAAGTGGTCAAATGCTTTTTCCACATCAATCACTATCGCCACCTGTTGTTCCTTGGATTTTCTCCCTTGATGTATAATGTTGAGGCATCTCCTTATGTTAATACAAAATCACACGTGCCCCCACAATGCAAAGCACCATGGGCTGCATATACAAATCTACAGAATGTTATGCTGGTCAACTTTAAGCAGAATTGCATGGTGCCGAAAGGCCTCTCACACAGTTTGCAAAGGGTGCTAACAGAAGACATAGACACATGTTTCGTCCTACCAGGACTCATCAGTAGGCCTCGTCTGTTTGACACCCCAGTGGAATGGACCAGCTACCCTAAGGCAGTGTGCCTGGGATATGTGGTGAACCCATTAAAATAAAAACATTTAAAGACAAGAACCTCTGTGCATAAACACTGAGGGCAAGAGGTTACCAAAGGGCATTTGGCTGGGAAGCCAAGTTTCAAGAAAATACAAAATCACACATGCCCCCCACAATGCAAAGCACCATGGGCTGCATATGCAAATCACCACAGAAGCATATGCAGCCCATGGTGCTTGCTTGTGGTACATGTAATTTGTATTTTCTTGAAACTTGGCTTCCGCCAATGCCCTTAGTAACCTACCTCAGTGTTTATGAAGATGTCTTTATCTCTTATGTTGTCCTTTAAATAACTATTTGGCACAAATCCCATCTGGTCCAGGTGGACCAGGCTAGGTAAGACCAAATTAACCCTGGTGGCCAGTATTTTGGTAAATATTTTTGAATCGTCATTAAGGAGGAAAATCAGCCTATATGATGCACATAATTCTGGAGATTTGCCCTCCTTTGGAAGCACCACAATAAAGGCGTCTTTCCATGAGTGAGGGAAATCTCCTTCCTCTTCACACGAGTTAGACTTTAAGCAATAGTGGGCTTAATTGTTTACTAAATGTCTGATAAAACTCTGCATTAAATCCATCAGGTCCAGGGGATTTTCCTGTTTTCATATGTTTCAAAGTCTGTATAACTTCAACGGAGGTAATTAGGGCTTCTAGTTGCAACCTAAGTTCTTCCGTTAACTTGGGAGATTGGCTTTGGCTAAGAAGTCGTGTACCCTTAACCTCTCTGCATTCTTTTGATTTGTGGTGTAGAGGGTTGAATAGTATTCTTTAAAGGTGTTGGCTATTTCTTCAGGAGTGTAGTGGGTAAGATTTTCTATCCTTCTTTTGTTTTAATTTTTACATACCTGTCTGCCTATGACTTCAAAGCCAGAAGGCCAAAAGGTGACCAACCTTATTGCCCCATTCATAATATTTCTGACTAGTATATCTGAGCTTGCCCTCGATTTGTTGGTCCAAACTATTTTGTAATTCTTTTATATTTTATTAATTTCCTCTCAGTTTTCTTACCCCGTCCCTATTTATATTTGTTTCCAGCTGTTTTAATTTGCGTTCCAATGCAGCCTGTTTTCCTTATGTTGTTTTTTTAGCTTAGAAGCATATGAGATGATTTCCCTCGTTACTACTGCTTTAAGCCTTTCCAAAAACATTTTGACCCAGTCCTTCCATTGTATTATGCTTTTGATAATCTTTGATTACCTTCTGTGTAGTCTCCCGAAAACCCTGCCTTCCCAAGAGGGAGGAGTTAATTGTCCAGAAGGTGCACCTATCCATCTCCTAACTGTAAACTGAGGAATACCGAGTGGCAGACACTAGTTTGAGATGAATAGTGCTGTCTTTATCTTATGGAGATCTGGAATTCTGCAAAGAAAATAACCTGTTCTTGAATATGAATCATTAGGACTAGAATAAAAGGTGCATTCCTTTATGGAATGATTAATCTCGCTCCATGTATCTGAAAGAGCCAATTCCTGCATACCACTCCGAATTACCTTACTCATTTTTATGTTGATTGCGCATAAGCGCAAGAAACATATTGCAGCAGCTTTTGCAAGAAGCAGGTTATGGAGGTGCAGCACGGTTGTGGCCAATGCCTCCACAGCCTTTAAAGGCTTGGCCTGCTGTCCCCAATGGTGTGGCATGCTGCTGCTGACACTAGTTCAGCCAGCGTGCCACAACCTTCTAAAGTTTTAGCCGCTACAATCAGGGACCGCCTCGTCATTGCAGGGCTGTCCTTAAATCCCCATCAGCTTGCCAGCAGGAGCCAGTCCCGTCGGCATGTCCCCCATTTCTTTCTGTGCCGAGGAGGGTTCCCAATCCCCTCTGCATTATGTCCCCCTCCCAAAAAGTCTTATTTGCGGACAAGGAGCCCCTCCCCATGCGGCATTATACTGACCAAAAGTATTTGCCGACAGGAGCCCTCCCGTCAGCATAATTCCCCAAAGGTTCATTTGCTGACAGGGGATCCCACTCCCCGTCGGCATAATCCCTCCCCCAAGCACCCAGTAGACTTGTGCCGAGGGGGTGCCCAATCATCATCGGCTCTTGCGCCCCCCCTTTTGTGCCGACAGGGGTGCCCAGTCCCCATCTGCTACAGCTGCCCCCAAAAAAATACTATGTTGGCATGCTGGGAGACCACCCCAGCATGCCAAATGGTTCTGAAAGAAGAAAACCGTCCCACGGTGGTTTTTATTCTTATACCCTGTTTAAAAAAAAAAAAAAAAGGTCCCTAGTCATCTCCCTGCCCCCCTCCCACAACCTGCACCCACCCACTGCGCACCCTGCCTCCCCACACTTCCCCTCACCCCATACTTACTTCTGGAGTCCAGCGTGACGATCTTCGGTGGACCGGGAACACGTCTGCACTCTTCAAAGCCGATTGTGAACTGAAGAAATGCCAGTAAGCTGTATAATGGAATAAATAGGGTTTTTTCAACTTTGATGCATATCTCAGTCATTTTTTGGAATGTTGGCACCAAATTTTCAACATGGGGTTTTTGGGACCCCTCCTCATGAGTTCTGCCACTGTCATGGCGTTGATTGGCCCGAAAGGTTAATTCGCGGTCACTGCGTGGAATCACCTTTGGGGACCGATTAATGAAATAACAGTGCCAGTATTCATGAGGTGGGCTCTCAAAAAGCCTATGTTGCAAATTTGGTGGAAAATCAAAAATATTACTGTTTTACGAGCATGCGTTGCACAGTTGCTACGCACACTCGTAACTTCGCGAATTTGCAATATTTTCACGCCACATTTTCAACATTTACATTTTTCCACACCTCCTTGTGAACAGTACAGCTGTCATTTTTCACATCCTGGCCGAAATGTGTTTAGCATCCAGCGCAGAATAGCAGTCAGTCGCTGTGGGAAATCGTGTTCGGACACATTAGAAAATGACAGTGACACGCATTCATTAGCAGAGGTCCTAAAATGCCTATGTTGAAAATTTGGTGATGAAAGTCCATAAAATGAGTGTGCTATGAGCATGCGTTGTGCAGTTTCCACGCACGTGCGTACCTTCGCAACTTTGCTATATTTTCCCTCCAGATTTTCAACATTGCCATTTTTAAACTCCTCTTATGAACAGTGCAGCTGTCATTTTTCACATCCTGGCCGAAATGTGTTTGCACTCTTCCAATGCACAATAGAGCGGTTGCTGTGGGAAATCAGTGTTCGGGACACCTAAAGAAAATCACACTGACACTGTTCATGACCAGAGGTCGTAAAATGCCTATGCTGAAAATTTTGTGATGAAACTGCATAACATGACTGTGTTACGAGCGTGTGTTGTGCAGTTTCCACGCACCCTTGTAACGTTGCAAATTAGTACTATTTTCACGCCACATTTTCAACACTGACATTTTTCCACATCTCCTTATGAACAGTACAGCTGTCATTTTTCACATCCTGACTGAAATGTGTTTTCACACTTCTGGCACAGAATACTGCAGTCACTGTCGGAAATCAGTGTTTGGGACAGATTAGGATCGGCGAGTGAGAGAGAGGTGGCTGAGCTCAACTGAGCTCTGTCGGAACTGCTGCAGATTTCTTTGTGGGCAGGAAAAGGTGCCAGCAGAGCAGAGCCCAGTACAAAAGGGCAGCCTGCAGCACCGGGAGACACAGAACGAGCGAGTGAGGGAGAGTGAGTGAGTGAGCTTAACGGAGCTCTGTTGGGACTGCTGCGGATTTCTTTGTGGGCAGAAAAAGGCAGCAATGCACGCAGGGGCCCAGTACAAAAGGGCAGCCTGCAGCGGTGGAAGAAACAGAATGAGTGACTGAGAGAGGGGGAGTGAGCGAGCTCAACGGAGCTCTTTCCTGACTGCTGCAGATTTCTTTGTGGGCAGAAAAGGGCGGCAATGCATGCAGGAGCCCCATACAAAAGGGCAGCCTGCAGCACCAGCAGAAAAGGAACAGGGCGTGAGTGAGGTTAGCAGAGCTCTGTGGGGACTGCTGCAGATTTCTTTGTGGGCAGAAAAGGTGCCAACAGAGGCAGGAGCCCAGTACAAAGGGCAGCCTGCAGCACCAGGAGAAACAGAATGAACACGTAAGACTGGGGTGAGTGACTTCAGCGGACTCTCTCGGGACAGCGACAGATTTGTTGTGGGCAGAAAAAGGTGCCAACACAGGCGAAGCCCAGTACAAAGGGCAGACTGCAGTGCGGAGAAAGCGCAATGGCGAGTGGGGGTGGCGAGCTTTCGGAGTTCTATCGTGACTGCTCTGGTTTGTTTGTGGGCAGGAAAAGGCGGCAATGCAGGCAGGAGCCCAGTACAAAGGTCCAGCCTGCAGCACCGGCAGAAACGGAATGAGAGCGAGTGAGAGGGGGGAGGAGTGAGCTCAACAGAGCTGTGTCGAGACTGCTGCAGATTTCTTTGTGGGCAGAAAAGGCAGTAATGCTGCAGGGGCCCAGTACAAAGGGCAGCCTGCAGCAGCGGAGAAGCAGACGGCGGTGAGGAGAGGGGGGGGTGAGCGAGCTCAGCGAATCTATCGTGACTGCTGAAGAGTTCTTTGTGGGCAGAAGAAGGCGACAAGGCAGGCAGGAGCCCAGTACAAGGAGGCAGCCTGCAGCGGCGGACAGACAAGCCGAGTGAAGCGGGGAATGAGAGCCAGCTCAATGGACTCTGTCGGAACTGTTGCAGATTTGTTTGTGGGCAGAAAAAGGCACCAACAGAGGCAGGAGTCCAGTACAAAAGGGCAGCTTGCAGCACCAGGAGAAACAGAATGAGCGAGTAAGACAGGGGGAGTGAGCGACCTCAGCGGAGCTCTATCATAACTGCTTTGGATTTCTTTGTGGGCAGAAAAAAGCAGCAACGCAGGCAGGAGCCCAGTACAACAGGCCAGCCTGCAGTGCCGGCAGAAATAGAATGAGCGAGTGAGAGAGGGGAAGTGAGCGAACTGAACGGAGGTCTATCATGACTGCTGCAGATTTCTTTGTGGGCAGGAAAAAGCGGCAACCCAGGAAGGAGCCCAATACAAAAGGCCAGCCTGCAGTGCCTTCAGAAACGGAATGAGCGAGTGACAGAGGGGGAGTGAGCGACCTCAACGGAGCTGTGTCAGGACTGCTGCAGATCTCTTTGTGGGCAGATGAAGCCGCCAACGAAGGCAGGAACCCAGTACAAAAGGGCAGCCTGCAGCAGCGGAGACACAGAACGAGTGAGTGAGGGAGGGGATGGAGTGAGTGAGCTCACGGAGCTCTGTTGGGACTACTGCAGTTTCTTTGTGGGCAGAAAAAGGCAGCAATGCATGCAGGGGCCCAGTACAAATGGGCAGCCTGCAGTGGCGGGAGAAACGGAATGAAAGAGTGAGAGAGGGGGAGTGAGTGAGCGAACTCAATGGAGCTCTATCGTGACTGCTGCAGAATTCTTTGTGGGCAGAGGAAGGTGGCAACGCAGGCAGGAGCCCAGTACAAAAGGGCAGTGTGCGGCACCGGCTGAAACAGAACAAGTGAGTGAACAAGCTCAACGGAGCTCTGTCGGGACAGCTGCAGAGTTCTTTGTGGGCAGAAAAAGGCACCAACAGAGGCAGGAGCCAAGTACAAAATGGCAGCCTGCAGCGCCAGGAGAAACGGAATGAGCGAGTGAGACAGGCGGAGTGAGCGACCTCAGCGGAGCTTTGTCGGGACAGCTGCGGATTTCTTTGTGGGCAAAAAAAAGTTGCCAAAGCAGGCAGAAGCCCAGTACAAAGGGGCAGCCTGCAGCAGTGGGGAAACAGAATGAGCAGTGGGGGGAGAGAGTGAGCGAGCTCAGCAGAGCTCTATTGTGATTGCTGCAGATTTCTTTTGTGGGCAGAAGAAAGCGGCAACGCAGGCAGGAGTGCAGTACAAAAGGCCAGCCAGCAGCGCCGGCAGAAACGGAACAAGCGAGTGAGAGAGGGGGAGTGAGCGAGCTCAACGGAGCCATCTCGGGACTGCTGTAGATTTCTTCATGGGCAGAAAAAGCCGCCAACACAGGCAGGAGCCCAGTACAAAAAGGCAGCCTACAGCAGCGAGAGACACAGAATGAGCAAGTGAGGGAGGGGGAGTGAGTGAGCTCAACAGAACTCTGTTGGGACTGCTGCGGATTTCTTTGTGGGCAGAAAAAGGCAGCAATGCACCCAGGGGCCCAGTACAAAAAGGCAGCCTGCAGCAGTGGGAGAAACAGAATGAGTGACAGAGAGGGGGAGGAGTGAGCTCAGCAGCTCTATTGTAACTGCTGTGGATTTCTTTGTGGCCAGAAAAAGGCAGCAACGCAGGCAGGAGCCCAGTACAAAGGCCAGCCTGCAGCGCTTGGCAGACATGGAACCAGCGAGTGACAGAGTGGGGAGTGAGCAAGCTCAACGGACCCGTGTTGGGACTACTGCAGATTTTTGTGGGCGAAAAAAGTCACCAACAGAGGCAGGAGCCCAGTGCAAAAAGCCATTCTGCAGCGCCAGGAGAAACAGAATGAGCGAGTCAGAGAGGGGCAGTGACTCACCTCAACAGAGCTCTGTCGGGACAGCTGCGGATTTCTTTGTGGACAGAAAAGGGTGCCAACGCAGGTAGGAGCCCAGTACAAAACAGCAGCTTGCAGCACCGGGAGAAACACAACGAGCGACTGACAGAGGGCCACTGAGTGAGCTCAACAGACCAACGCAATCAACATTCAGCATTGACAAATGCTTGTTTTATTAGTGGAACTGATTTACGAGGACCTGTCCATTCTGGGATTCAAAACACAATTAAAATCTCTTTCCATCAGTATGAGCCCCCTCCCATGCTGGAAATTTTCTTAAATGTAGTATTATAGAAAGATGGGCCATCCTTGTTGGTATATATTGACCAAGTGGATACTGGGATGCATAGAAAGAGGCATCACCAGTAGAAAACACTAAGTTATTGTTCCTCTGTACAGACAGTTGGTAAAACCACATCTGGAGTACTGTGTACAGTTCTGGAGACCCCATCTCTGCAAAGACATAGACAGGGTGGAGGCTGTCCAGAGGAGGGCAACCAAATGGTGCAGGGTCTGCACCAGGAGACATATGAAAAAAGATTAAAGGAGCTTAAGATGTATAGCCTCGAGGAAAGGAGGGAAAGGGGGGGACATGATAGAAACTTTCAAATACCTCAAGGGAATCAACAAAGTCCAAGAGGGTAGCATCTTTCAAAAAGAGATGTGCAAGAACAAGGGGCACAATTTGAAGATAGAGTGGGGACGGCTCAGAGGTAATGTTAAGAGTATTTCTTCACAGAGGGTTGTAGATGCATGGAACAGCCTTCCTGAGGAGGTCGAGAGTCAAAAGCAGGGGGAATTCAAGAATGCATGGAACAGATAGATATAAGGCAGTTCTAGTGGGGGGTAGGAGGAAGTAGGCGGTTGGTTAACTAGGATCTGCAGCTTATCTGTTAGGTAGGAAAATGAGCAGACTGGGTGGGCCAAGCGGTCCTGATCTGCCATCAAATTCTGTGTTTCTATGTGCACCCTCTGGGAAAACCGCTCCCCTGAGACCACCACTCCTCTCCCTCCCTTCAGTTTTTCCTCCTTTAAGATTTCAAATGGAATGTCTCTGCGGAAAAATATTCCTGTACCTGCCTTTTTCCTGGAAGAGTGTGAAGACCCCACCACTGTGCCCACCCATGCCTTCTGAGCTTTAGGTGCTCTATTGCTGACAGTCTTGTCTCCTATAGGAAACGGATATCTGCTTTCAGCTGATTAAGTGGTGTAGGACTTTTGTTCTTTTAATCGAGGAGTTAAATCCCTGAACATTCAGAAATACGATTTTTAAAGTCCCCATTTGTTATGTGCATAAAGGTTTAATATATCTTTTCAATTCTTATAAGGCAGTGGTTCTCAAATGGTGAGGCCAGACTCCCAAGGGAGGCCCCAGACTGTTCCAAGGGAGGCCCAGTTAAGTCTGAGAATGTATTGTATTAAATATTGTACCTCCTAACCTTTCTTCAACCAAATGTGTGACAAATCATCAAACGTGGCACTGCAAGCTCAGAACGCTGTGGAAATACGTGTACTAATGCTCATAATGCTTGCTGATAATGTAGCATCTTGTACTGTTATAAATGTCTACTTAAAAGTCTCCGTGGTTGATGTCACCTTCTCAGTGTGGGACAGAGGGTTTCTGAGAGATAAAATGAGTGGTGTACCTCGTAATGTGTGGCAGTTGAGAGGTAGTATATTAAACGTTTGAGTTTTGATGTTTTGTGTGAAGGGGTGAAGCAGACTAAATATGGATAATGGCAGGTGCATTTCTGTATTCAAGCACAGATTTGTGACCAGGAAAAGCTCATTGAGCCAAAGCTTGTTACTAGGTGTGTATTTATATGTAAATTGGTAATTAGTAAGGCACACTGAGTCAAGACGTGTTTTTACAGTAGGTGTTTATATGCAAATTAGTGACTGCGAAAGGTGCACTGAGTCAAGGCTGGTTTCTACAGTATGTGTTTATTTATATGTAAATTGGGAGTGGGTAAGGCACTTTAGCCAATGTTTGTTTCAGGTGTGACCTGGGGTAAGGGTATAAGAAGTTGCTCAACAATAGAGTAGGTAGTTTTTATTTTAACATAGTGCCTCTCCTGGGCTCAAAGCACTTTACAGTCTATATGAAATGTGACAGTACAAGCCCAGAAATCATACTTAGCAATATTAGAGAAAAATAAACTACAATTCTAGTCATATATAATCGGAATAAAACAGTCTTAATTACCTAAAGAGTGTGCCAGATGGGTCCCCACTGGAAAAAGTTTCAGGCCTGGGGCTGCCCTGCAAATGCCTATTATCATCAGATTTTAGGTGGGAAGGAGGAGCATAGTGTTAATGGGTTAACATCCTAGCTTTAACGTTTTGAATAAGCTGTCATTTGTGAAAGCAGCACTCTGCTTAATGCGTCAGTGTATAGAAACGTAGTGCAGCCGTGAAATTGTAATTGCTGTGTCTGCTGTTACTAAATGCATACAGTTTACTTGACAAAACTGGATTCATTTTGATTTTCTACAGTGATGCATAACACATTTTTATGCTTAAAACTGACGTTCAATAAGGCAGTGGGTTTAGTAGTGTTCAGCTGAAACGTGATAGCGTGCATGTCTCCAGAGACAGGCATCTTTTCCAAGTATCTGTGTTCTGTGCTCTGTGTCCCTCGACTCCTAACCACCAGACTCATTTTAGGAAATGCTTTCTGATGTGAGTGTTTTTTTTTTTTAATTTAAAGCAGACTAGCGGTCCTATGAATTTTACCTACCCTTTTGCCCCATTTCGGACAGCAGAACCCAGTGATATTTAAGGTCTAGTGTGTACATATTTTTAAACCTAAGAAAAATGAGTGTGGAATCAGACTTTTTGCTCTTGGTTTAAATCTTTGCATCTCATCAGCTTGCCTTTTTTGGCTACAGCCAAGTCTTCTATTGTTGTCTCTTAGAACCCATTTTCTTTTGCCCAGTAATGCTAAGGAATTAAATTGTTTCCCCCTTTTCTCATCTTTGCCATTTGATCTATCTGCTCTGATCTACTCATCTCTGATTTCCTCTGTAGGGAGGTGGGTATTTAAGTTTGAGATGCACGGAGAAAGAAAAACTGTAGGAAGTATAATGAAATGCAGTTGTCCATTTTTTAAACTGCCTCTTGATAAAAAAGTAAAGAAGGCTACAGTTAGAGAACTGATGTTTGTGACAGGGTTGAATAAGGTCCTGTCCCATTTGTTACTGAAAAGAGTTAAATGCAAGGATCTGTTCTGTGTCCTCCTTTCTGTCTCTTGTCTGTCTGGTTGGCCAACCAAATGTGTTCTCGTGAGACCTAGTTATTGATCACTCCGATGCTCTTGTGATTCTCTGCCTCTCGCTACCTCTGCCTTTACTTGCTGTTTGTCTTTTCTTTCCCCTTATGTATTTGCATTTATAAAAATATATGTGAATATTTGTGTGAAACTGTAAGTGATACTGAGATCCCTTAGTTTGAAACTGTGTATAGTTATACTGTTGAAATGATTGCAAAAAGCTATTTGGAATTTAGGAGGTTAACCTTGACATGCAGCCCAAACTCTTTTGCAGAGTTGTCAACAAGAGGCCAGTTCTGGGACATCATGTTCTATTTTGTTACACCTGCAAGAAAAGAAACTTACAAAGATCTTCCTGGACTAAAAGTCTCCACCACTCATTCACACTAATGGAACTACACCAGAGGCGCTAGGACCCAGCGGGAGCCAAAAATCTTCAGGAGGACCGGTGCCGAAATAGGACTGCGTATGCGCGACGCCGCAAGACTGCCTCGCCCTGTGTAGGCTATCTCGGCATCGACCATCCAACTGCCTCAGTTTCTTTTTTCCTGCTGTTGAGTGCACTTCAGTGATGATGTCGCTCGCCCACCAGGAGTCAAACTTCTCATTTATATGACAGCAGAATATAGTCGTTCAGTTCATTTAGTTTAGTATTATTTAGTATTTTATTTATTTAAAAACAAAATTCTGAAGAAAACCTCTCTCAGCCTGTCATTGATGGAGTCGACCATGGGACGGTTTCGGTGACAGTAGGGAGACTTCGCTAGAAAGTTCTTCTGGCAATGGGGCTGTGTCCAGTCCACGCCCTTTGCAAGGGGGTTTGACCACGGGCAGTCCTCCTGAAAGCACAGAAAGAAGCTGACCCATTCCTGATCTCGGTCAGGAACCCGGCGCCCGCTCGACCTTGAGCTCTTCTCTTCCGTGGGAGGAAGAAGAGCAGTGCCACTCGAGGCTGCCCTCTGGTAGGTCTGCTAAGGGTTTTCAGTTGTGGAGGGCGGATCCATCCGACCCCTCCTGGGTTCCCGGTGGACTCCGTTCTTAGCGGCTGGGCTCTTTGACTCTTGGAGCCCCCTCTCTGTCCTCTGACAAGGTTTTCTGGTGGTTGGTTGCTCCACTGGGCCCCACTTATGGAGCAGTGAGTACAACGTCTGTCTTGGCTGCCATTTCCTGTGGACCTGGTTCCGGGGCCTTCTAGTCTTGGGGCCACTGGGCCAGGGCGGTTGAGACAGCACATCCGTTCGGTGCCGACGACGGAGTTTTCTCCCTCTCAGGTACCGACGACATCAACGCTAGTTCCATGTGCCTTCCCCCCCCTTGAAGTTTCCATACAGGGGCCGGAACAGGTACCATTTTCCTCCCCCTTTTCTTCTAGGTATGACAGGGGTCTGGGGTTGTCTGAGCCATGTGTGGTGTCAACACCCTTGGTGCTGACTTAGGTGTCAAAGGGCCCATTGGCACCACGTGTGGCTCATACCTCGGTGCTGCATGCGGCTCTGGCCTTGGTGCCGTGTACGGCGTCTGCCTCTGTGCATCACGAATCGGTGCCACGTGCAGTGCCAACTTCCTCGACACTGGTGGGGGCTCCAGTGACTCCTGTGTACCGCTGTCCTGGGCCAGACCTCAGTCTGGCAGGATTTCCTCTGCCGTCTCAGCTGGAGGACTGCTATGGGTCTGACCCTGACCTGGTTCTATTGGACGATGCCAGAGATGACTCTGGCAATGACCTGGAAAGCAAGCCTTCAGTCTCTGCTGAATCCATAGTAGAGGATCTTTCTTTCCAGTCTCTCTTCAGGAACGTTGGATCGGCCATGGCACTTCAAACCTCAGGGTCATTTCTCTCAATATGAATACACCCTGTAGAATCCCCTTAAGGAGGTGGTCGAGGGCCTCCCAGAAACGGAGGTCAATTTGGAGCTTCTCCAAATGATTACCAGGGGCATATAATCCAACAATCATCGGTTGAAAGCTGCTATGGATGCCTGTGATGCTGCAGCATGGGCAGCAGCTGTGGGCATCTGTATCAGGCAACATTCCTGGCTCAGAACATCTGGCTTTTCAACAGAGGCTCAACATCAAGTGATGAATGTCACCTTCAATGGGGCTTTTTGTTTGGCCGTCCAAGTGTAACAAGCGTTGGAGGCTGCTCAGAAAACTAGGACTGCCATTAAAACAACCAGATCGGCTTCGATGGCCCCTCAAAGGGGGAACTGCCGACAGTTTACGTAACAGGCAGTTCTTTTGGGGTAAAGGCCAAGGAGCCTCTAATAGAAACCAGACTCCTCAACTGCAAAAGAAAATGCAGTAAAAGCACAGGGCCAGAAAGCCCCAGTGCCACCCTCTGAAAACCCGCCCAGGTCCCACCTCAGCTGTCCGAGATTTGCACCACTACGGCAGTGGGAGGTCATCTGACTCGGTTTTACAACCAGTGGAAATCCATCACAATGAACAAATGGGTCCTCAAAATCATACGAGAGGGATTCTTTCTCAATTTTGCAGAGATCCCCCCAGATCTTTCACCCAGGCGGCAGCAGTCTGTCTACCTCTCAGTCAGACCTCCTTACTTCTGAGATGCAGGGCCTTCTGATCAACAGGGCAGTAGAAGTGGTTCCACAGGCACAACGTAACACAGGTTTCTACTCCCACTACTTTCTGGTTCCAAAGAAAACAGGCAGCATCGCTGATTCTCAACTTCAGAAAGTTGAACAAATACCTGTTCAGGGAAAAGTTCAAGATGATAGCCTAGGAACATTACTTCCGCTGAGTCATCAGACACTGCTGGTATTCCTGGACATGCAGGATGCCTACCAGCGTCCCAGTGCACCCAAGTCACCACAAGTATCTCCGTTTGTGGCTCTGAGTCAGCACTACCAGTTCAGAGTCCTGCCCTTGGGCTCTCCTCGGCACCTCGAGTCTTTACAGAGTGCTTTGCAGTTCTTGCCGTGCACCCCAGAAAGCTCGGCATTCAAGTCCATACCTTGATAATTGGCTTATAGCAAGCCCATCCAGACAAGAGACACAGGAAGCAGTCGCCACAGCTTCTCAGTTCCCTACTTCCATGGGGGTGCTACTGAATCTGGAAAAATCCCAGCTTCAACCCTCATAGCAGCTCCTCTTCATAGAAGCCCTCCTGGACACCTCCAGGGTGCAAGGGCTTTCCTTCTGGAGGACAGGAGAAATGATATTCTCCAGATGGCTCAGTACTTCAGGGGGAACAATTCTGTTCAAGCACTGTCAATGCAGCAGATGTTGGGACTCATGGCATCGTCCGTCTTCACAGTGCCTCTAGCTCAGCTACATATGAGGACCACACTGTGGATGTACAGCACTTGGTGGTCACCAACTACACACCCAGTCCTTCCACATAAAGTGGCCAGCCTTTGACAAAATCACTTGCATGGTGAACACAGGAAGACAAGCTTCTTCAGGGTCTACCTTTGCCCCATTGGAATCTCAGATCACCATTACCACGGATGCATCTCTGATCGGTTGGGGGCTCACTGTTAAGATCTCCACACTCAGGAGTGTTGAGCCAGGAGAGTCTCATCTACACATAAATGTCTTGGAGATGAGAGCTGTCCTATCGCTGTCCGAGCCCTGAAGGACATCCTCTGTCGAAAAGTAATTCTCTTTCAGACGTCAACAAGGCTGTGATGTATTACATCAACAAGCAGAGTGGAGTGCACTCCCTACTCTCTGTGCCAGGAGGCCATGAGGGTGTGGGAGTGGTGCCTCGACCACGATGCCTTGATTCAAGCAGTCTACCTGCCAGAAAATCAGAACGACCTAGCGGATCACCTCAGCAGAGCGAAGGCAGATCCGCTTGATTGGTCGCTCGCACCAGACGTCATGCCGTGCAGACCTGGACCTTTTTGCATCCCCACTCAATGCAGAATTGCCTTTATTCTGCTCCAGAAATCCAGAACCTGGCATTTTCTGTCAGGATGCATTCAGACTGCAGTGGACAATATGCTTTCAGTATGCATTTCCTCCTCTTCCATTAAGTCAGAGGTACTGCTGAAACTGGAGGTACAAGTGGGCAGGATGATTCTCATCGCCCCATACTGGCCTCGGCAGATATGGTTTCCATTGGTCAACAAGTTCTCAGGCGTCCCTCGAGGCAACTTCCCTGTGAATGGACCTCCTGACACAGGGATCTGTGGTCCATCCCAGCCTGCGCTCCCTTCATCACCACACCTGGCTCCTGAGAATATAGAAGTGGGTAGGTTTCAGGTCTCTCAAAGGATCTCAGAAATCCTCTTAGTGGCACATAAGCCCTCCACTAGGAAAACTTACGGCAAAGTGGAAGTGGTTTTCATTTGAGTGCAAAGTCCATCCTGGACCCATTTTGTTGACCACCAGGTAAATTGTTGGAGTACCTCTTAAACCTGTCCAGTGCAGGGCTGCAATACTGAACAGTGAAGGTACACCTCTGCCACGATTTCCGCTTATCATGAGTCATTGCAGAACATGTCGCTGGCTAAGTTACGCTAGTCAAGAGATTCCTCAAGGGCATCATACACACTAGAGCCGGTCAGAAAACCGGTGACTGTGTGGGATATCAACCTTGTGCTAGACATGCTCACCCGTAAGCCTTTTGAGCCTCTAGACACCTGTGACTTAAAGTTTCTGACCTGGAAGGCTGCCTTCCTGGTGGCCATTACTTACACTCATGAGTCTGGAAATACATACTTTGGTCACTGACCTTCATTACATGGTATTTCACAAAGACAAGGTGGTTCTTCTGACCCACCCAAATTCCTTCCCAAGGTGGTTTCAGAATTCCACCTTAACCAGCCCTTGGTTCTGCCTACTTACTTTGCTAACCTCCAGAATGAAGGGGAACACACCCTTCACTCTTTAGATGTTAAAAGGGTTCTGCGATTCTACATCGACAGAACTAAAGAGATTCGCAAATCCAAACAACTTTTCATATCTTCAGCATGGCCCGGCTGGGTCAGCCTGTTGTCTTTGGATGCATCTCTGCATGGTTGGTGGCATGCCTTCGTCACTCCTACTCAGTGTCGCAGGTCAAGTTGGAAGGCCGGGTTTACGCACACTCTACCAGAGCGGTTGCAGCACCTCTGGTAGAGATTCATAAAGTACCCATTACAAATATTTGCAATGCGGTGACTTGGAGCTTGGTGCACACCTTTGTGAAGCATTACGCTCTGGATGTCCATGCCAGACAGCACACTTCCTTCAGCAGGATAATCCTCAATGGACTTCTGTCCTGAGTGAGCTTGGTCTCCTACCGCCCTACTCAGGGGATTGGTTTTTAGCTCAGTACTCTCCCATTAATGTGAATGAGTGGTGGAGACTTTTAGTCCAGGAATATATGGAAATTACGTACCTACTGTAATTCTTTATCTTCCTGAACGAAGTCTCCACCACTCATTCACGCACCCACCTACCATCCCCCAAACTCTCTCATCCTGTTTCTGGTCTTCACTCTCTCGTTGACTTAGGCTGTGAAGACGTTGTTGGGTTGACCCTTCTTACACAGGTCATCCAGGCTATCTTATGCTCGGATTAGGTTAGTTTCCTAGGTTAGTTTACGCTGCACCTCCTCGGTCAAAGACGTACTGAGACGGTTGGAGGGTCAACGCTGAGATAGCCTGTATGGTACGAGACAGTCTAGCGGTACCACGCATGTGCAGTCTATCTCCGTGCCAGCCATCCTGAAGAGTTTTGGCTCCCGCTGGATCCTAGCACCTCCAGCATAGTACCATTAGTGGGACTGAGTGGTGGAGACTTAGTCCAGAAGATCAAGAATTACGGTAGGTACGTAATTTCCATTTCTGGTCTCTTAACTTGCTCAGGAGGCAGAAATAAGAGCAGCAATGCTTTTGCTTGAGTGAGAGAGAGAGAGAGACTGAGAAACTGAAACTTGGAATTCAAGATTTCCTCAGTCGAAGGACTTTGTTTTCTCTGTTTGTACTGCCTTTGTAAATAGTTATATTGAATAATTTTTATTTTTATTTTACTGTTATTGGGGAAAAAAATGAAGCGTTAAATGCAGTTTTTTGGTTTTGTGTTAGTTGTTTAACCAGGACTAGCACACTAAGCTAAAAGCTTTTTACAGGTGCGACTTGGGAGCACAGGGAAGTTAAGTGATTTGCTCAGGGTCACACAGTCTGCAAGTGGAGGCTGTGGGATTCAAACCCAGGTCTGGTCTGCTGGATGTCACCAGATTTGCAGCTTAGAGCCTTAAACCACTATGCTATACTGCCTTCAACTATATACCCGCTCCTGGTCATCCTATGCTTCTTGACTTGTGCCTCGACAATAATGTTAAGATTTTAAAAATAGTTTGCATAAAAATTGGTTCATTTCTTTTTTTTTTTTTTCCCTAATGTATGTATGCTCCTCGGTGTCCACCGGCACCCCACTCCTTCAGGAATCCTAAGCTGTCCCCGCTGCCTGTCGGACTCACCCTTCACTTTCTGCTGTTGGAGACATGTCCAGCTTACAGCCGTAATGTCCTGGGCCAGGGACCTCCTACAGTCATTGTTGAGGGACATCTTTTCCTGGACTCTGCCCATCTGTCCTCCCTTTGGCCAGGTTGTTCCTTTGAGGGCCTCTCCATGACCCTGGAGGGAAAACACGCTGAGTGGCTGGCTGAGTGCTGCAGGGCTCATGCACAGCTGGGGTCCCATGTTGTGGGGGGGCTGCTAAGTAAGAATCTGGCTGGGTCTGTTGTTGCTGAGACCATGGCCTGCACTGTCACTGTTTTGACCCCCTCCTATTTACTACCCTTTGAGTGTGAGGGGAGTAGAAGGAGACAAGTCTGATCCAGACCTTGTCATTTCCAATGGTGACGAAGATGATTCGTACTATGATCTTGAGTACCAAGAACTTGTTCCTGTCACCATATCTCAGGTGAATCTCTCCTTTCAGGATCTGCTCAGAAATATGCATTCTGAGCCAGCAGGCATTGACCAGGCTAGGTGCCTCCAACTGGAGTTTCTAAATGTGCTTAATATCCTGGTCTCTCTTAGTTCCTCCCTTCCAGCCAGCCCCGGAGACACTCTCTGAGGCTGCTTGGAGGAGGCCTGCCACTGTGGCGGCTGTCCCCAAGCAGGCAAACAAGAAATATGCAGTGCCTAAATCTAAGCCTGTGTGTTTCACTCAGCTAGTAATGGATGCCATTGTTATTCTGGCTGAGAATGGCAAAGCCATAGTGCCGAGAGGTCGCCATGCACCCCAGCAACAAGGAGTCACGCAAGGTAGACACCATGGGAAGTGGGTTTATGCCTTGGCTACCCTTGGCATAAGGATAACTAGCTACCAGGCTCACTTCTCTTAGTACAATTACACCCTCTGCTGCAAGCTTAAATCTCTAGCAGAGGCCCTGCTAGACACAGAGGCAAAACAAGAGATGCTGCTTTCTGTTAAACAAGGTATTGAATCTAACAGTCACCAGCTTAAAGCCTCTGTGGATGCCCTGATACAGCAGCTGGCTCCGCAGCTGCAGGTATTTGCATCAGGCAGTGCTTCTGACTGCGAACTGCTGGTTTCACCCCATACGTCCAGCAACAGATCAGTAATGTGCCCTTTGATGTCATTTCTCTGTTTGAGCAGCAGGTGGAGCAGTCTCTTAAAGTGTAACAAAATGAAAACAACTATTAAGGCTTCAGGCTGTCTCTCTATTATGCACAAAGGGTAGAGGATGAGGCCCTTTTCACAGCAAGCAGTCCCCAAAAACAAATCACAACCTCCCAGGCACAAAAGAATGCAGCCAAAGGCACAGGCGCTAAGAGCACTCAGTGCCACCATCTAAAGCTCTGGCCCCAGGTCTGCTTCAGCTCCCAAGGTGGACCATTCCTCTCCAGTAGGTGGATGCCTCACATAGCTTTACCGTCAGTGGGAATCCAGCTCAACTGCACAGTGAGTTCTAAGGATCATCCAAGAAGGATACGCCCTGGAATTGTTGGAACCCCCGGCCATCCTCCCAGAAGGCATCTCCCTTTCAGCTCACATGTCAGAGCTTTTGGCACAAGAGTCTGTGGGACTACTGAGAAACAGAGCAGTGGAAATGGTAGCGAGATGGAATGGAACATAAGAGTTTACTCCCACTATTTCTGGTACCAAAGAAATCAGGAGCATGTGCTTCATTCTCTATCTCAGAAACCTGAACAAATACCTGGACTAAGAACATTTCAGAAAGATTTTTCTGGGATCCTTGCTACCTTACCGGAAACATTAGGATTGACTAGCATCACTGGATATACAGGATGCGTACCAGCACATACTGGCACCTCCAGTTCTGCTTGGAAGGGCAACACTACCAGTTCAGAGTCCTACCCTTTGGGCTTTCCTCGGCACTGCAAGCCTACGAAGTGCTTTGCAGTGCTTACAGCATAGCTCAGGAAGCTAGGACTCCAAGTCTTTCCATATCTTTATAACTAGCAAATTTCAAGCCCATCCAGACAGGAGACAGAGCCCACGGCCAATGTCTTGAGATGCAAAGTGTCTGAGACTCATAAGAAACACATCTCCACATAAATGTGCTGGAAATGTATGCAGTTCCATATGGTCTCAAAGCTCTAGTGAACTTGGTCAGCTGAAAGACAGACCTTTTCTAGAGGGACAACAAGTCTGTCATGTACAATGTCAGCAAGCTAGGAGGAGCATACTCTTACTCTGTCTTCAAGGAGGCAGTGAGAGTGTGAACATGGTGGTTGGAGCAGGGGATCTTTTTTCTTTTTTTCGTATAGCTTTTTGCTCCTTTGTGGCCACCTACGCCATCCATCAGGCCCCCTTGAGCTCCCAACCCTGTAAGCCTCTTCTCCCCCCCCCCATCATCTTGCCGGTGGGGATCCATAAGGAGCAGGGTCCAGGAGTGTCAGGAGGCATCACACATGGCCACAGACAGACATAGGTTTTTATGTGTTTTCTCCCATCCCGATCCGGAGCTGTGGCTTACACAGCAGGTGCATTCACTCCCGAACTGCATTCTACCTCCACCTTCATGACTAGCGTCAGTCCCAGACCTCTGCTCTGACACACAGCCTGTACTGGGTGTCCGCCCGAGGAAACAGGGAGCTAGCCTCTAATCCAGGCTGGGGAGCAGCACAGCGGCTGCTACTATCATCTCCCAGCCCATCCTCCCCTCACCAACCCCCTCTCACTCCCAAACTCGGGTTGCCGGTGTGGCGTCCAGCACCTCAACCCTTAGCGTCACTGGGCCGGCCTGGGGCAGGGGATCTTGCTCTAGGTGGACAGGCAGTATATCTGTTAGTGTACTGGAGCACTCTGGCAGATGAGTTAAGTCAAACAGAGGCAGATCCTCAAAAGTGGTCGCCAGCACCAGATGTCAGAAGATCACTATTCAGTGTGTGGGGCTCCCCACATGTAGACCTTTTTGTGTCCCCACTCTATGCCAAACTGCCTCGATTCTGCTCCAGAAATACAGGACATGGCATCTTCTGTCAGGATTCATGCACACTGCCATGGCAAAATCTATTTCAGTATGCATGCCCTCCAATCCCTCTCACCCAGACAGTGCTGTTCAAGCTGGAGGCATACAGGGCAAGATGTTCCTGGTGGACCCTGCTGGCCTCAGCAGATATGATTTCCTCTGTTGCGTTGCTTGTCAGTCAGTAAACCAAGGATTCTGCCACTCCAGATGGACTTACTGACCCAGGGTCAACTAGTTTACCTAACATACCTGCATTCCCTTCACCTTCAGGCCTGGCTCCTGAAGAGATTGAAATGAACAGCTTTTTATTGTCTCTGAGGGTCTCTGAAATACTCTTGGCTGCTCGTATACTATCTATCAGGAAGACATACACAAACAAGTGAAAAAGATTTTCCACTTGGTGTTCCCAAACCTCCATGGACCCTTTCAAGTGTCCACCTGAAAAGGTTTTGGAGTATTTGCTGGACCTTTCTGATGCTGGCCCTGCAGTATTCCACAGTTAAGGTCCACCTATGTGCTATAACAACATACCACAAACCTGTAGGTACCCTCTGTTTGGCACAACTGCCACTGTTTTAGAGGTTCCTTAGCAGTATCCTGCATACACCTCCCATCTGGAAGCCAGTGGCTCCCTGGGATCTCAGACTTGTGGTGGATATGCTCTCTTGCAAGCTCTTAGAGCCTATTGTGACATTATATTTCTAACTTGGATAGCAGCTGTAATCTTGCCTACCTGCTTTATCAACTTCTGGAATGACTCTGCACTCACTGGGCGATAAAAGGGTCCTTAGGTTTTATCTGGACAGGACAAAGAACTTCTGAGACATTGACAACAGCTTTGTCTCTTTCAGCCCTTATTGTGTGGGATAGCCTATTACAGTCAAGTGCATTTTAGCTTGGGTTGCAAGTTGCCTTTGCCACTCCTATGCCATGGCTCAGGCTAAAATGGAGGACAAGGTACATTCTCGCTGAACCAGAATGGTTGCCATTTCCCTGTCATAAATACACTTTGTACCTATTGTAGAAATTTAAAAGGCTGCAACTTGGAGCACAGTTCATACTTGTACCAAGAATTGTGCCCTGGATGCCATGCCAGGCAGGATGCCACCTTTGGCAGGATACTACCTTTGGCAGGATAGTTCTGAATGGATTACTATCCTGAGTGAGTCCTGAGCTCCAGCCTCCTTAGTCCAGGGGACTTTCTGAGCTTGGTACTCTGACCAGTTAGTTAGTGGGAATCTGTGGAGAAGATTGATTCTTGGAAGATAATGAAAGTTGCATACTTACATAACTGTTGATCTTCCTGAATACCTTAACCATAAACTACCATGACCATCCAGCATCCTCGCGGACTCAATCCAGTATTGCTGTGTTATGATCTTTACCCCTTTGTACTTGGTTTGAGCTGTGAAGACACTATGTTACTGGGTTTGGTGGCTTTTTTTTTTTTTTTAATTTACTCTACTTCTTCCTGTCTCCCAACAGTCCACATCGGTCCGCTGGATAACCCCCTCTGGGAAGGGCTGCTGAGTGCTAAGGGTCAGTGTGAGAGTGAGTACTGGTCAGCAGTGTGGGACCTGCGGTGGGTGGTGAATGGCATTCCACACAGTCAACGGTCTTTCCTTTTTTTCTCCCTGCCCTCAAACGTTGTGGAGGGTGTATGTCTGATATAGTGTTTGCGGGAGTTGTGTAACCCCTCCTTTACCACTGGCTTCGCCTGCACCACCACCATGGTCACCTAGGTGGCAGTACTGCGGCAGAGTCCAGGAAGCCTCCCTCCTTGAGGAAGCGAGCATCCACTGGGATGCTCAACCATCCAACCCAGCCAGGCCTCTGGTGACCACGCTCATTTGGAACCCGGTTTGGCAGCTTTGTGGTGGTAGCCCTAACATGGTGCCAACAGGCTGACCCTAGTAGCCCCTTCTTACATAGGCCACCAGGGTTAACTTATGCCCTTAAGTTAAGTGCATATGTTACTTGTTAGATTCATACTGCTCACCTCCTCAGTAAAAAGGGTTCTGAGGCGGTTGTGTGCTGGCACCACTGTATACCAACAGGCTAAGCGTGATGATATGCATGCTGGACCTACTACATTTCCAGTGCCCCAAGACAAGAAAGTTCTGGTTTTGTGGGATCCTAGCACCTCTGGCACTATGGAGAAGATACTGGGAAGATCAGCAGTTACACCAAATGACGAACTCATTTCCCTGAGGTTTCAGTTTTTTTTGCATAACATTGAATGTTGCAACTGGCTGGGTGGCAGAAACAAACACAATAGTCTATTTTTCTTTTGTTCTTTTGTTCTTTTTTTATTGTCTTTCAGTTCACGCATTCTTGTGTAAATTGGAACCAAGTCCAAATTGCTGTGGTCGAATCGATTAAAGTCAATCAATCCATGAGCACGTATAACTGAGATTACTGGCATTCCTAGGTAATTAAGAGCAAATCAAAATTAGTAACTGTGGTAAGCAACACACAACAAGGTGTTGGTTATGCAGTGATAAATGCATGCCTAGGAGCATAGTGGGCACAAGGCCGCCAGGCCTGTATAGTTAGAACCTTTCTGAGCCAATCAGCTTTTTTACTATCCGTTTTCATTTTGTTTTGTTGATACTGTTGTAGGCCCACTAGGTCTACCTCATAATCTCCCTTTTCTTTGTTTGCTGCTTACTATTTGTATGGTTTCTGGGTATCCATGTCATTTCAGTCATCTAGGATTTCCACTTGTCTGGGTGGCAATGCCTTCACAGCTCCCATGCTCTGGAACAAACTACCTGCCTCCTTCAGTCCCTATTTCTCTTCCTTCAAATCACACTGGATGACTCCATATGTAATTGTTTAGTTGGGTGACCCCAAGGATGACTGTCCTTTCTTCTCACATCACCTGTCAATACTGTCCCGTAGTACTATGCTGAGCATTAACACAGTCTGCCTGTACCTCATGTACTGTATATTGCACTTGCACTTTACTTGCATCTGTTGTATTCCATTTGCGTCTCATTGTATGCTTGCACTAATTTGTATTCAGCTGTATTCAGCGCATTCCATGTATTTTTGTTTTATTTTCCACACCATTCACAGTTAATGTAATTGTAGTATCTGTATCACCTATTGCCATCTTTATGGCCGGGTACGATGCCTGAAAGAGTCCGCTGGATCAGCGCACCTACCAGTAAATAAATAAATAAATACATTTCCACCTTTATGCACTGTTGAGCGGCTTTGCAGTGAATGACAGAACTGACATCACAGAATATCTTGGAAACAAACAGAAGTGAAGAGGAATAATGTAAAGAAGACATAGTGACAGTAAAAAAGTAGCAAAAATAATTTGACAACATAAAAAAACAAAGTTGGCTGGCGCTACCACAAGCTGGTTCTGTGTTATAGTTGTAGACGTGTGTTATAATTTGTTACTATTATTGCGTTGGGGTGGACATAGTGACAAGTGTGATGCACACCCTATGCACATAGTGACACATGCACAGACACATTAATATACACACACTGACAGGTACAGAGCAGCTCTGAGGTCATTCCCACCGAAACGTCAGCTCAGTGTGTGTGTATGCGTGTGCACACATGCACACTTTAGTCCGCGAGTGCCTTACTTGCTCATTTGAATTTCACAAGCAAATAAAAAACCTTTTCTGATTTTTGCACCTCCAACTGTGTGTACTTTATGCCATATTGTCAGGCTTTCTGGGTGCTGTAACCTTAATGCGAGTCTGGTATAAAAAATCTGCAGTATATTTGAAGCCATCCTTTTTTTTTTTTTTCCTTCCTTGCAAATTTTGTAGCTGTAAAAAAAAAAAAAAAAAAAAAAAATGCCAACCTAAGGTAAGGCCTTGGGAGGCTTATGCATATCAGCACAAAGTGTTTGGGAAGTGACGTTTACCAGAGGCCTCTGCCTCTATTGTAGCACTATGCCAAGATCTTTCATATACTCCCATCATACAATAAGAGCCAAAATACATGGCTTTAATGGCCACGTGATCAGTTTACCACCTCACCCAGACATACAGCCAGTACTGAATAGAAATGTTTTCCTTCCACCACCTATTTAACTAATGCATTAATTAAATATTTTGACACAGTCTCGCCAGTTAAAGTAACTCCCAGTGTCCCCAGGTGAAAAAAGAAAAATACTTTTATTAGGTTTTGGATAATGTTAGGTGAATCCAGGGTAGTTGGAAATGCATTGAAGGAGAAGGGTATTGGATTGTTGTGAAGTTTGGTCCATGATGATGATGAACAGGCACAAGTATATTTCAGAGCAGACTGTCTAGTTCAGTCCCTTCTCCCCACAACCATCAGAACTCAAAGAGTGTTGC
Source organism: Neoceratodus forsteri (assembly GCA_016271365.2). Classification (NCBI taxonomy): domain Eukaryota; kingdom Metazoa; phylum Chordata; order Ceratodontiformes; family Ceratodontidae; genus Neoceratodus; species Neoceratodus forsteri. The sequence continues at coordinate 879,672,969 of CM057455.1, read as the reverse complement.
ACCTAATAGCAAGTCCAACAGACATTAAAAAATACTGAATATGTTTGAGGTTTGGGATTAATTTAGTTAAATATTGTCTGGTTGAAGGACACCCAAAAAAAAAAAGGAGACTTGGTGAGTACCACGATTGATCTGGAACTGCATTATGCTCGGACACTGAACAGTGTCATTTTTCTTATTGGCAACCTGGTGGAATGCACCCGACTGTCCACAACATCTGCCCAAAACTGCTGGCATTGGACTTGCGGAATTACCACCTGACCCAAATGGTCACCACTACCAGAAAACCCAACCGTCATGACGGAATGACCACAGATACACCAACATGCTGGCACAGCTTCCTATGCTGCTGTAGTGCCCACCTAAGACACAATTCTTAGGTTGGGAACCCTCCGTACACCTGCTGCTAAGATGCTGTCTTTGGAGAGTCTTCCCAGGTGTCGCACTTCCTGACAGCAAGTAGAAATACACTTTATGCCATGAAAATGTACAGGCCATATTGTCATCATCCAGATGATCACAGCTTAGGCATAAGCAATCGGATGATCAGTTATAAACACTGTTTTTTCATAAAGTACTGCAAATGATGCCATCATTTAACTGTGAGGTATCCCAGGTATTACTGTAGTTTGCACCGTGATATCTCTATTTAGCACTTTCAAGGTAACATGCTACAGGCTGAGGAAAAGGACATCTAAATTCAAAAGTACATATATATACATAAAGCAAGAAATGAAGTTGAGAGGAAACTTCAATTTTTTTACCTTCAAAGCTCAGACCTGCTACTATAGCAGAGTAGCTGTCAGGCTGGTCATTAAAAGTTTGGGACTAAAAGATTTACTTTCTTGCTAAATCTTAGAGTTGAATCAACAGGATGAAAAACTAAGTCAAAGTATTACGTCTAGCTGGGCTCTGCTCCAGAGACAGAAAGACAGAGAAAGGGAAGAGTAGAGGCATAATAAGCTGACAAGCATGTTACTCAGTAGCATCCTGCTGACTGGAGTCTGAGCTTCAGAGTTGCAAAGATGGCAGCAGCAGCAGCAGCGGCTGAGGATCCTGAGCTCAGTGAAACCCTTCAGACTTGGCAGAATATACCAAGTAGTAGAGTGCTTTTAACTGGTGATGGTGATGTGTAACTGACTGCCAGACTTCTGTGGTTTGTCACACAGTGGCTTTGAGGGAAGTGCTTGTCACTGGTGGCAGAGTGGGCACCCAATCACCAGACTTCTGTTACTTGGCTACAGAGTGGCTTGGGGACAGGTTTGCAAAATGTTCTTTCCCAGCAAAATGTGTGTAGTGCTCTTCACTGGCTGTGGGGGTGGGTATCCGACTGCAAGACTTATGTGGTTTGGCTGGAGAGCAACTTTGGGTAGCAGGAAAAAGCACTGACTGCTGGACTTTTCTCATTTGGCCACAGAGTGGCTTTGTGGAGGAGGTGCCAGAATGCTCTTTCCCAGTGGTGGGATAGGCACCCAGCCAGACTACAAGATCGAGGAGTCCCAAGGGATGATTTTCTGTCCCTCTTCCTGTCCTATCCAGATCATGCACATAGATTCAGTGCAAAGAAGTGCAAAATAATGCACCTGGGAAACAGAAACCCAGGAGAAAGAGTACACAATAGCAGGGGAATTACTAAAACAACAATAATGGAAAGGGACCTGGGGTAGTCATATCAGATGACCTAACGGTGGGCAAGCAATGTGAGAAGTCAGTAAGGAGAGCTGGGGGATACTGGGATGCATAGGGAGAGGCATCACAAGTAGAAAAAGGAAGTGGTTATCCCTTTGTATAGACTGTTGGTGGGATCCCATCTGGAGTACTGTATGCAGTTTTGGAGACACTATCTCCACAAGGACATAGACAGGATGAAGGCAATGCAGAGGAGGGCAACTAAAATGGTGCAGGGTCTGCATCAGAAACCATATGAAGAGACTGAGAGAGTTTAATATGTATACCCTTGACAAAAGGAGGGACAGGGAGACATGGTAGAAACTTTCAAGTACCTCAGGGAATCCATAAAGTCCAAGAGGTAACATCTTTCAGAAAAGGAGATGTGCAAGAACAAAGGGGACTGCTCAGGGGCAATGTGAGGAAATGTGTTTTTCATGGAGAGTGGTGGGCGCATGGAACCACCTTCCTGGGAGGTTGTTGGGTTTAAAACACTGAGAATTCAAACATACATGGGACAGACATAAGGCAGTTATAGTGGGGATGGGAGGAAGTAGGCTGTTGGTTAAATAGAATCTGCAGCTTATCCAGTAGGTAGGGAAATGGGCAGACTGGGTGGGCCAAGCGGTCCTTATCTGCCCGGCAAAGCCTATGTTTCTATGCTTCTATAGAAGTGCAATGATCAGGAATGTGCTGAGGTGGAATTTTGGAACAGGGGTCTTTGGACACCATAATCTCCTGTGAACGTACACCAGCATTCTGTGGGCGGCATAATCACCTGTAGACACTCACCAGCATTCTGTCATTTTCTAACAGATGCTGGCGCATGTCTGTAGGAGTCAGCATAGACTGGAACTTTTTATAAACAGTAAGATTACAGAATAGCTTGGTCCTATGGACCAACTTTAAAAAACACCCAAGGCATACCAAGAGAAATAATGCAATGGAAGGGAAGCAACAAGGATATCGAAAGGCACACCTATCAATATTTTTTTCCTATCAGCTTTAAAAACAGTGGGGAGGATATCAGCCTGGCCCTTTTATTTCAAAGCTATAATGGCACCTGAGGTTTTCAAGCTTCTTCACTCAATGTCTGAGAATACTAGTGTTGGGTGGACCACCTTGAGCCTCGCCTTCTCAAGCTTATGGCCTCATATATTGCCTCACCTTTGGCAAAATATTTACCTTGTCCCTCTTGCAGCATGTCCTAGACCTCTGTAAAATAGCTCGCATAACTCCGGTTTTCAAAAAGGTGACAAAAGGACATAAATAACTACATACCCATTGCTATTCTCTCTGCCTTGTCTAAACTACTTGAAAAGGCTGTTGCCTCCCAAACACTTGACTATCTGTCAAAGTTTAACCTACTTTTAGATGCTCAACATGGTTTCAGAGAGAGCCATAGTACGTCTACTGCCCTGCTAAAACTCACCTCGGACATTCTCTCAAATATGGATGCAGGGCGCCTTTCTGGAGCTGTTTTTATTGACTTTACAAAGGCTTTCGACCTGGTAGACCATCCTTTGCTCCTATGTGGCCTGACAAACCTGGGCTTCTCTACTCCGGTTGTAAAATGGTTTAATAGCTACTTATCTAACAGGTGTCAGATGGTGAAATTTGACTCTGCTATATCGGACCCTGCAGCAGTAAGCATTGGGGTACCTCAAGGATCCATCTTGGGACCGCTCCTGTTCTCGCCCTTTATCGATAAGGTTCCTTGTGCCCTTAGTAACTGCTCATCTCTGTTGTATGCAGACTATCTTGTCATCTATACCAGCGCAAACAAAGTTGATGACCTTAACACTGCCCTCTCCTGCGACTTCAAGAATATCCAAAACTGGCTCTACGATCATAAATTAGTTCTAAACGCAAAGAAAACAATGACTATGCTTTTTGGCTGTGTCCCTAAACTTAGGACCGGTCCTTCGACACTTACGGTCCTCGACATGGGTGGATCTCAATTGGAATCCATCTCATCCTTTAATTATCTTGTGGTCTTGCTGGATCAATCCCTGAATCTTAACCTTCATATTCAAACTACCTGCAAAGCAGTAAATAATAAACTGGGTGCTGTGTACAAGACTAGCTATATGCTAACACCATCAGCTAAACTAGCCATTGCAAGGGGAATTCTGCTGCCTACCCTCAACTGTTGTGCCCCCATCATTGGTGTTGCTTAGAAAACCTCCCTTCAGAAGTGGGATGTTACTGACAATAATATATGCCGCTATGCATCCTCTTCCCTGCGAGTAAAGCATCGTTGTCAACTTTACGATGACCTGGGCTGGCTCTCCCCTATGGCTTCTAGATATTACTACATTGGCTCTCTTGTTGACTCTATTATCAGGCTGGAAACCCCAACAACACTGGCGGAGATGCTGCTTCCTCTCACCTCCTCTCATGAACTGAGATCAGCTGAAAATCCTTACTAAAAGTCCCCAGATGTCATACCTCTAAAGATGCAGGTGCTTTTCGACATGTGGCTTCTCAGTTGTGGAGTACACTTCCCCTGGAGGTTAGGCAAACTGGATCCCACCTACACTTCAAGACTATGTTCCATCGCTATCTTATGTAGGCTGACCACTGTACTTGTTTTGATCCACCCTAGCTTTCCTGTTAGGCCCCCCTACCTCACTGCCCCCTGTTTCATGCCCTAGGCACTTGTCCATAAACCCTACTTAATTTTGGACCTTGGTGGACTGCATTTCTCTTATGCCTTGTCTGCTCCTCCTACCTTCACATATATTCTAATCTCAACCGTTTAGTTGCCACCTGGATCTCCCTTTTGTTGCTCTATCTATGTTACTATCATTCCTTTTAACTTATTTCTTTAGCTGTACTTGTTCTACTGCTGCATCGCTTATTTTCTCCATATGATGTAACTGCTGTTAATTCACTGTTAATTGTAATGTGGCCCTGTGTTTCGTGCTTGATTATGTTTCACTATCAAACTCTCTGCATCTATGTATAAGTTTGTCTCCTAAAATGTAAGGTTTTTTTCTCATTGTTGGAAATGTTCTGTACTCATTTCCACGATGATATGTACTCTTCCGTTTACGTGCCTGAAAATAGTCACACTGTTGGCTAGTGCACCTACCTGGTAAACAAAAACTAACTTAAAAATAAATAAATAAATAATAGATCTTACTTTGAGAGGGCTGTTGCAGTAGGTATTCTCAAGTAAGACTAAGCCGCCAGGCGTCAAGACCCCACAGAAAAATCTCTAGTTAGCAGTCTCTGGCGGGGACCGCCCCGCGTCGGGTGACCGGCATCATCCGATGTCAGTATAAAGGGGGCTGTCCTGACTCCCGCCCTCCAGTTCTTTCCCGCCATCGGCTTGTGAAAGTACCTCGTAGAAGAACAGCGCTCGCTTATCTTGCCATTTGGATAAGTATAAACCTTTTCGACAATTGTTTTCCTTATTCTGATGATTGTGTGTTACTACCTTGCTGGACATGTATGGGTCTAGCGCCGCCAGATAGTACAAAAACAAGTGCGACTTGGGTGGATCCCAGCTCCCTCACGAGGACGGCCATTCCTTCTGCCTCTTCTGTCTGGGCTCAGACCACCGGGTGGAGGAGTGTGAACACTGCCGAAAATTCAATGCTGCTACTTTGAAACGAAGGCAGCAGTCGCTGGAAGCCCATTTGCTCAAGAAGAAAATGGCATCCAAGGAAAAAGAACTGAAGAAATTGAGGCAGGCGTCAACTTCTCCTGAGGGCCATCACAAGAAAAGGAGGGACAAGGAGAAACACAAGGATTGGGATTCGCCATCCACAGTGGCCACGACTTCGGCTGGAGTCAAGGCTCTCCAGGTAACTTCCCCTCTGGGAGATCGTCCTTCAATGGCTGCCTTAGTGGTATCTAAGCCGGCGTCGACCCCCCTGTGCAGCTCGGGCCCGACAGGAGCCTTTGGGGCAAAGGAGGCCCGCACTCTCGCTACGGCCTCTAAACCCAGACCTACCAGTCAGAGTGTGTCCGATAAGCAGGGCATTGGCCCCACTGACATCTACCCAGCCAGCAACCTGTCGTCAGGCTCTCCTTCTACCTCTGATGCTGGAGAGTCGCTGAGCGCACACCTGTCTCATTGCCTACTGAGGTCCCTGCATCTCCTCCTGAGGAGTTCACTCCTCCCTCCCTGGCTGGGGTCAAGAAGCCTGAAATACTGCCATCGGGGGTGTCCCCCCCGACGCCAGATCCTCGGACAACAGACTCAATGCCAGACAACCCGACGTCACCCTCTGGCATACCGCTTTCTGACGTGAACCGTCAGACCTTCTGATTCCTATTTTTGGTGGTCCCTTTCAGGCCCTACATCCTTCGGGCTGACGCCTGATCCATCTGGTCTGCCTGCAGGGCCGATGACGGAGTCTTCTACCCTGTCGGAGCCCCCGGCGCCAGGATACCCGACACCAGCATACCAGACACCTCAGTACCCGATGCCGCACTACCCAGTGCTGCAGTACCCAGCGCCAGGCCTCCCACCATCAGGTTATGGATACCCTTATTACGGGTTTCCAGGTTATCCATATCAGAGTCCCCCTCCCCCTTCTCCACTTACCCCACAGCCTCAGGTGGACTTGAGGGAGGTCTTGGCCTCCTGGTGGGCTGAGGCTAAAACACAGATCACCCAAGAGGTTGAAAAATGTATACAGACGCTGGTCCCAATGCCAGACCCCTTACATCGGCGTGAAGAGACTCCCCTACCTCTGCCTGACACCAGAGCTGAACCTTCTGGCTCTCGGGCCAGGGAGGACATGCTCCCCCGGGGAACCCCCAGAGAAGGCGATCCTCCTTCTCCTAGTGAGGATGTTTCTCCTTCTGTATCATCAGAGTAAGATTTGGACTCCGGATGCTCTGACCTAGAGGACAAGCCCTGCACTCCAGATAGAACCAGGCCGAAAGGTTCTCCGAAGCCCCCTCCAGAAGATCCTTCCTTTCTGGAACTGCTGAAGAAAATCCAGGCTGCCTGTGAGTGGCGATCAGTGGAGCCAGACCCCCAGCGTAAGAAGCTTGCAGCCCATCTGGATCTCCAGAGACTTCTCCCACCTGATTTCACCCTGGATATAGCTTCATGCGGATCTTGTTTCCACTGTTTGAAGCAACCTTCCTCAGAAGGCAGACAGGCTATACCAGGGTCCTGAGGGAAGGACTTCCTCAGCCTTCACCCCAAGGCTGATTCGGTAGTGATTAGTGCCGCATACGACCGATCAGCCAACCATAAGCACCTTAGCTCGTCCCCTCCTGACAAGGAATCCGTCTTCTGGACCAGTGCGGGAAGGAGGTCTGTGCTTCTTCCACTCTGGGCATGAGGGCCCTCAACTACATCGGCCACATGGGGAGTACCAGAAGGCTATCCTTAGTCAGATGGAATCAAAACTGGACTCCTTCCAGACTCCCAGACTAAGCAGGTACTGGAAGATCTTGTCCGCTCTGCGCATTCGGCCTGTAGACACGTGCTTCGTGCTACATATGATGCGGTGGACACAGCAGGCAGGAGCTCGGCCTTCGCCGTATCCTTGCGGTGTCATGCCTGGCTCCGAGTGTCAGGTCTGGCCCTTGAAGTACAATCGGCTATCCACAATGCTCCCTTCAGAGGGTCTGTGCTGTTTGGCAGTGATGTCAAGGACATCACCACCAAATTTCAGGAGAAGGGTTTGGCATTAAAGTCTGTTCAGACAATGTACAAACCCTCTCAAGGGCAGAAACGGTCCTTTCGGTGCCCCAACTGCAAAAGGGCTAAACAGATGCAATCCAGACATCCCAATAAACGTAAGGCCACGCCAGCTGGTGAGCCCTCCCCCCCCAGCAGAGCTCCCGGCCCGCCGCTACTCTGCCCTCCGCCTCCTGACTGCTTGCCTGTCCCTGCCTCTGTCAGTTCAGAGGAACCAGTAGGGAGATTCTCCTCCCATCTGCCAGGCTGGGAGAGGATAACGACAGGCGCCTGGGTGCTCCAGCTGATTGCAGCAGGTCACTCGATAGAATTCATTCAAAACCACCTCCTCCCTCTCATTTCCCTACTCATCTGCAGTTGGTACTGGAAGAGATAACTCAGTTCTGTTGAACAAGGCAGTAGAACCTGTTCCCCTCCATCTTCAGGGGGCAGATTACTATTCTCACTTCTTCCTAGTGCCAAAGAAAACCGGAGATCTGAGGTCCATTCTCAACCTCAGCTCCTTCAATCAGTTTGTGGAGTGCAAACAGTTCCGAATGCTCTCCCTCCAGAGCCTTCTTCCCATGCTTCAGCCGGACCTGTGGCTATGCGCCCTGGATATGCAGTATGCGTACATCCATATCCCCATATGCCACTCTCACCACAAGTACCTCCATTTTTGTTTACAGGGGTCCCACTACCAGTTCAGGGCCCTCTCATTTGGTCTATCCTCAGCCCCTCGAGTATTTACCAAATGCCTGGCGGTAATGGCGGTCTTCCTGCGTACCGGGGGGGGGAGGTTCAGGTCTTCCCCTACTTGGACAATTGGCTTCTGGCAGCCCCATCCAGAGAGGAACTCTTGGACTCCCTTTCCCTCACCCTTCAAGTTTTCTCTGACATGGAGATTACAATCAACCTTGTCAGGCCCCATCTGATCCCTTGCCAACGGCTGCAGTTCATAGGGGCAGTGTTGGACACGACCCTGGGCAAGGCCTTTTTGGCCCCAGACAGAGCCGAGACACTGTCAATCCAGGCTCGGTTCGTATCGGGTCTCAGAACGGTCGGAGCCAGGAAGGTCCTCCGCCTTCTCAGCCTGATAGCAGCCGCCATCCTAACCATCCCACTAGCTCTTCTCCACATGAGGATCTCTCAGTGGACCCTACGGACTCGATGGGATCAGTCCCAGGATGACCTGGATCACGAGATCCTGGTGTCTGACCCTATGGTCAGGAACTTAAAGTGGTGGACGGTTGCAGATCACCTCAATCTGGGGAACCCATTCTGTAACGTCCTAACCACCCAGACCCTGATGACTGATGTGCAGGGGCAGGCTGGGGTGCCCATCTTGGGTCTCATCGGACTCAGGGCAGCTGGTCTCAGTTCGAACAGAGACTCCATATAAACGTCCTCGAGCTGAGGGCAGTCCTTTATGCCCTCCAGGCTCTCCTTCTGGTTGTTCGTCCCAGTCATCTTCTCATACAATCAGACATGTGTGTTGTCTGGTACCTCAACAAACGGGGAACTCGTTCTTATCCCCTCTGCCAGGAAGCCATGAGACTCTGGCACGGGGCGTCCCAGCACAGCCTTCATCTGACAGCTGCCCACATGCTATAGAACACTCTCGCGGACACTTTAAGTCACTCGTCAGCCAAGTCTCACGAGTGGGAACTAGACCAGATTGTGCTAAACGACATCTTCCGGCATTGGGGGACCCCTCAATTGGACCTTTTCGCCTCCCCCAACAAAGCCAAACTTCCCGTCTTCTGCTCGCTTGCTCCAGGGCAAGGCATTTTTTGTTGGGATGCGCTGTCTCTGTGCTGGAAGGACAAGTTAGTTTACACCTTCCCTCTGGTTCTTCTGATCCCGAGAATGCTCAACAAGCTAAGGTCGGAAGGGGCGAGAATGATCCACATCGCTCCTTTCTGGCCAAGGCAAGTCTGGTTCTCTCTTCTGCAACAGTTTTCAGAGGAACCTCCTTTTCCTCTACCACTGTCGCAACACTTGCTGACACAGGAACAGGGGACCCTGATCCATCCAGGCTTCAATTCTCTTCACCTTCTCGCGTGGCTTCTTCAGATGTAGCTAAAGCGTGCTTTGGATTTTCCCCCCACGGTAGTAGATATCCTGGTGGTGGCCAGAAAGCCTTCCGCCAGGTCCACTTATGCCATGAAGTGGAAACACTTCACTGTCTGGGTGGGTTCTAATAACCTAGAACCCTTTTCTTGTCCAGCCAGTAAGGTTCTGGACAACCTTAGACACCTGTACGACTTGGGCCATAGTTATTCGTCAGTGAAAGTACATCGGCAGCAGTTGACTTACCACGTCCCTTTCGAGAACAGGATGTTTGCTAGCTAGAAGTCTCAAGACTTTTCTGCGGGGTCTTACCTAAGACCCCTGATTTGCAGCCCTGCTCCCCTTGGGACCTAAATTTCATTCTGGAGAAGATTACTCTCCTCCTTAGAACCCTACAATGGACACAGAGCTAAAGTTTCTTTCTTTGAAAACTTTATTTCTGGTGGCCATTACCCCTCAACTTGGAGGATTTCTGAGTTGCAAGCCTGATGTGTAAAATCCCTATTTGATTTTCCACAAGGATAGAGTGGCCATGTGTACCAATCCTAAATTTCTTCGAAAGTGGTGGCTGAATCTACTCTGAATCAGTCCATCAAGCTTCCAGCCTTCTTCACGGATCACTCCAATCAGAGAGTACCTCCTCCATACCCTGGATGTACACAGAATTCTGAGATACTACACTCACAGAACTAAAGATCTTGGAAAAACAGACCAGCTCTTTGTGTCTTTCGCTCACAGGAGAGAAGACAACACTGTTTTCAAGCAGTGCCTTTCTAGATGGTTGGCCAATTATATCACTTTCTGTTACGACAAGTATCACAAGACCCTGGGTCAGGTCAAAACTACTCCACTAGAGGGGTTGTGACCTCTGCTGCTTGCTTTAAGAATGTGTCAGCGGCTGAGATTTGTGCAGCCATAACTTGATCATCGTCCATACCTTCAAAAACATTACAGTGTGGACATTGCCTCTTGCTGCAGAGCAGGCTTGACTAGCTGTTCTGCAGGGAATTCTGTCATGATCCCTGTCTAGAAGCTCAGCCTTTGTGGATGGTGTTCCTCCTCCTGCCTTCTCTTTGTTCCAGACTGCTTGGGACTCGGTCCTCCTTGAATACCTACTGCAGAGCCCTCTCGAGTAAGATAGTACAGTTACGTAAGAACTTACCGTAATGGTAGATCTTGGAGAAACATAGAAACAGATGGCAGATAAGGACCGCTTGGCCCATCTAGTCTGCCCATTTCCCTACCTAACTGATAAACTGCAGATCCTAGTTAACCAAGAGCCTACTTCTTCCTACTCCCCACTAGAATTGCCTTATGTCTGTCCCATGCATTCTTGAATTCCCCCACTGTTTACGACCTCCTCAGGAAGGCTGTTCCATGTATCCACAACCCTCTGTGAAGAAATACTTCCTCACATTACCTCTGAGCTATCCCCCCTCTATCTTCAAATTGTGCCCCCTTGTTTTTGCACATCTCTTTTTCTGAAAGATGCTACCCTCTTGGACTTTGTTGATTCCCTTGAGGTATTTGAAAGTTTCTATCATGTCCCCCCTCTCCCTCCTTTCCTCAAGGCTTTACATCTTTAGTTCCTTTAGGCTTTCTTCATATGTCTTCTGATGCAGACCCTGCATCATTTTGTTCTCCCTCCTCTGAACAGCCTCCACCCTGTCTATGTCTTTCTTGGAGATGGGGTCTCCAAAACTGTACACAGTACTCCAGATGTGGTCTTACCAACTGTGTCTGTACAGGGGCCAACAACTTCCTGTTTTCTACTGGTGATGCCTCTCCCTATGCATCCCAGTATCCCCAACCCTCCTTACTGCCTTCTCCATTGCTTCCCCACCTTTAGGTCATCTGATATGACTACCCCCAGGTCCCTTTCCATTTTTGTTGTTGTCAGTATCTCACCCCCCATTGTGTACTCTTCCCCTGGGTTTTTGTCTCCCAAGTGCATTACTTTGCACTTCTTTGCATTGAATCTAAGCTGCCATACATTTGACCATTCCTCCAACCTTGCCAAGTCCCTTTTCATCCTTTCCACCCCACCTTGTGTATCAACCCTATTGTAGATCTTTGTGTCATCTGCAAAAAGACGTACTTTCCCTTCCAGTCCCTCTGCAATGTCACTTATAAAGACATTAAAAAGGACCGGCCCTAGTACTGAACCCTGCGGTACCCCACTAGTAACCCTCCTTTCTTCACTGTGGACTCCATTTACTATTACCTACTGTGTCCTGTTGTCCAACCAGTGTTTTAACTAGGCTACCACCCTAGGACCCACTCCCAGGCTGGCTAATTTGTTTATTAGTCTTTTGAGCGAGACTGTGTCAAATGCCTTGCTAAAGTCTAGGTAGACCATGTCCACAGCCCCTCCCTGGTCTACTGCTTTGGTCACCCAGTCAAAGAAATCAATTAGATTTGTCTAACTGACATGAGGCTGTTGCAGTAGGTATTACCTTCCCTCCCCCCAACCCCTCAGTTTTGTCTTTCAGATATGGGGGCCAAATCCTCTTCTCTCCTGTCAGACCTTTGGCTCTTGGCAGGAAAGAACTGGAGGGCAGGCATCGGGATCACCCCCTTTATACTGATGTCGGATGATGCCGGTCACCTGACGTGGGGGCGGTCCCCACCAGAGACTGCTAGCTAGAGATTTTTCTGTGGGGTCCTCATGCCTGGCGGCTTAGTCCTACTTGTGAATACCTACTGCAAGAGCCTCTCTCGAAGATCTACCATTACAGCAAGTGCTTACGTAACTGTACTTTACTGTATTGAGGGAAGGCATTTGCGGTCCTGCTTTTGCATTCCACACCTTGCAGGGAATCTTGATTAAAAACATGCATTCAATATTGTAGAGGTGCTTACAAGGCAGAACTCGAAAACACTCTGTCCACATAGGGCAGTTTGAAAATAAAATGAATACGCCCATTTTTAAAACTTCTTGGTTTATTTCTGATCAGATGTCAGCTTGTGGCTACAGCACATTGAAACAGGCATGCTTGCCAATATTTGAGTCCTAAAATAAGAACATTCAGGGAGGGGTGCAGGAATTTTGTTGGATGGACTGCATAACAAAATGTTTAGCATCCCCTATCCTTACCTTTTCTTTCCTACCTCTCAGTCTCACAATTCTATCCTGCTTCATGCTTCTCTCATGAAATCCATAGAATATAAAATTCTCCTTTTGGCATCTTGGAACATTGAGGAAGGTAAGGGTCCTTGTGGGTTTATTTAGTTTATTTGTTGACTGGGTTAGTACACTGGTCAATCGGACCTTTTTCAGAAACGACCTGGCCTAGGTAGGCAGAGAAAAGGATGGAGATGAGAGAAACTTTGTTATAAATTATTTATTTATTAGAATTTTGATAACCGGGTGGGCCCACTGAAACAGTTAAGTCCCTTTTTCAGGGGGGACCTGGGTAATAGCGACAATTCAAAGAGTAGAACACAAATACAGAGGGTGCATACAATTTCATCAGTAGATACAAGTACATTTGGGTACATGAGGTGATATAGATCGGTAGCAGCTAGATCAGTGTGCAGTAGGAAAGCAGTTTACATTGGAAAAGCAGTTAGAGTCACAGTACATTCTGGAATATGTAGTTGGTCCAATAGCTTTGGCCAAAGGTTCCATGGAGGTCCTTCGGCGTTCATTGAGGATATGACTTTGGAAGGGCTGGGGTCAGCAGTGGAGTAGACTTTAGACCATGGAGTTCTGGTAGGTCTGTTGCAGAATGGAGGTTGTAATAAGCAGCGGTATAGTAGTGGTGTCCAACATTATGAAGTAAATGAATGTAACCATTATGTATCGTACATATTTACAATATACACAAGCTATTTACAGTATATGGGAGAGGGGAGAGCGGGGGGGAGAGGTTATATAAACACGATGGGAAGTATAGTTTCAAGAGTAACTAAAAGTAAAGATAAAAAAGTAAATAATTGTATACAGTTTCAATTAAGTGGCACAAAACATGAGTTAAACAGTTTGTTTTGTAATAATGCAATACTGGTGCTGATATAGCATAGCAAGTGCAAGCAGTGGTAACATAGCATGTATAAACTGACAAGGCAGTAGGTAGAGTGTTAGGCTGCACAATTACAATGGGATGCACTCAGAATTTATTATCTTTGTATTTAAAATTTGGTAACCGGGTAGCATGCACTGGTGACCATGACCCTTTTCAGGCATTATGCAGGCAGGATAATCACAATATACAGAAATACCATATATATGGTTAACAACAGCATTACATTATAATCCTACACTAATACAGTTATAGGGGTGCGGTCACATCGCTATAGTTAGGGTTCAGTTTTCTATGTTAAACTCAAAATTTTGTACTTTAATAACTGTACAACTGTTAAAGCGATTTGCATGATATTTTGCACGCACCACCAGGGACCATAGATCTCATGATGTGGAACATTTTGTTCAAGTTGGATGCGTGGGCGTGGAGATACAGTGTGTCAATAAATGTGAAAATTACAATTTTTTTGCCTAATTTTGTCACGCTGTTGTGCACAAACAGTGTGGAATTTTGTTCCGAAATATTTAGAGTATAAAGGTCTTGGGTTACAGATGTGCGTTTTGAAGAGTTGGTGAAAATTTTTTTTATAAATTTCAAAGTTTTCCATTATTTCCTATGGGACCAGTTAGATGGTCCACTCGAAAAAGTATTCTTTATTGCAAGTGTGGAACCCTTTTTTGCAAACAGGGAATCCTTTGCTGCAAATACGGAATCTTTTTCATGCCACCGCCATCTTGTTTTCAGTTAGAGGTGACAACAAACTTAAATAACTTAAAAAAAAAAAAATACATGGGTTTAGTACACAACAGCAGTTGTCTTATTCTAATCAGAACCCGTAGAATCTGATTCTGGGGTTAGTTTTTTGATAAGTTACTTACAAATGTCTCTCTGTTTTTTTTACATGCGGAAATCCTTTTTTGCAGTTTGCAAAAAAGGAGTTTCCTCTTCACAGATCATGGAAAAGGAATTGTGAAACAGAATCCTTTTCCGCAATTTACAAAAAACTTTTTCCCACAAATTGCGAAAAAAGGAATCAGAAAAGGATCCTTTTGCAATTTGTGAAAAGGAATTTAAGATAGCTGTTTCTTTGTCACTCCACAGTTCACAAGCGGTTGTTGATTTTGGTCTAACATTTTCAGGGTACAAAGGGCTTGCTCCACAGATGTGCCTTTGCTGGTTTGGTGAAATATAATACTTTGCTGTGGAGTTCTGCAGGTTTAAATTTTGGTTTTGTTTCCTGTAGGATAACATCGTACTGTGAGGTTTACATAGTCGTTTCTATGTCACTATGCTGTGAAGAGATTGTTCCAGTTTTGCCCTGAAATTTTTCAGGGTACAAAACATTATCCACCGGCGTGCCATTTGCTCGTTTTGTGAAACTATTAATTTGGTGTCCAGTTACACAGGTTTGACATTTTGCTGTGTTTTATGTAGGATAACATTGCATTGTGAAGTGTTTTTTGGCACTGCACACTACAGGATGGGAGCTCCCACAGGCAAATAAGGATACCAGTACACTGTCTCAAAAATTATGCATGGATAGGAGAACAGGGCCCGGAGGGCCCTCTGCTCCGACATGCAAATACAGATACCATTATGGACTGATGGGAGCACAGGGCCTGGAGGGTTCTGCGCTCCAACAGGGAAATAAGGAAACAATTACAATCTCAAAAATGATGGATGGATGGGAGCACATGGCCCACCGGGCCCTGCACTTCCACAAGCAAATAAGGCCACGATTATGCTACCTCAAAAAGTAAGGAAATTCGTAGCAAAAAAACTTTGTTAATGCATCAGTTAGGGTTCCAGTGACAAAAGTTGGGAAATGTGGTGTTAGGGTTTCCAACCCTAACACCCCAACCTGCACGCACCAGTAGGTGCCCAGGGGGTGTGTCTTGAGGTTGTCAGCCCTAACGCTCACCCCATTCTCCTATACTGTACCCATCTCATCTTATTTACTCATGGAATGGGGTGAGTGTTAGGGCTGATAACCCCAAGACCCCCCCCCACACCTGTTTCTGTGTGCAGGTGTAACTCCTCCCCACTGCCCCCCTTGTTTAACTTGCAGGGCTGCTCCTCTCACCACACATGGTGCTCAAGAGAGGGATGGGGGTTTACACAAACAGTTTACAGTACATCTACTTCTGAGCCTGCCATACAAAGACAGGCAAACCAAGTGTGGAAACTACCTGGCTTACACCTGGTGGGGCCATTTACCATGGCCGTCAGCCTAGGTCCCTGGGAGAAAACGTTTGCTCACAGTTATGCTAGGTTTTCACTTCTGCACAGGGGTACCCAAATAAATCCAGACACAGTGGAAGCAGTAACAGTACTGTCCAAACCAGGTTGGGATTTTAGAGTGTGGCTTTTATTCACATACACAGAGAATAATCACAAAGCAAAGATGGTCCCCACAGGGCTACTCCTACTGGTAATGCAGATTACTGAGGTACAGAGAACACACACACAGCGAACCCTCGGGTTCTGACTTGAACAGCGAACTCTCTGATTCTGAATTAGGAGATTGGCACACACAGCCAGTTACTGGTACACTTCCCTTGTCTAGGCACACACGGCCAGTACTAGGAAACTTTTCCATATTTCATGAGGAATACTGGTGGCACACATGACCACCAAAGAGCATCTAGGCTCACAGAAAATCCAACCCACGTCTGGGTAACTATTTCCATCAGGCACTAGCCAAATGCACTGAATAAAAATCGAACTGGTGCCCAAACTGAACCTGGAGAGGTAAACTGGTTACTCGAGATGGGGGGGAAGGGTCTCCCACCTTTTGCTTCCAAGTTTATACTTGGCCATTCATCTGGTTAATAACACCCTAACAGAAAACTTGTAGATGCTATCTTGAAATGTTTTTCATACTTAACATACTACATGACTAAAAGTTCTGTACTTGGACAGTCTCTCTCTCTCTCTCGGCTCCATAGTAGGCAGACACTTTTAAAACAGAAACAGTCTAGGTGACAGAGTCCCTTTTGTCAGAGAAAATTCACCACAAGGAATGCAGGTGCCCCTCCTGGGCTGAACACAAAGTACTCACAGTTTCTGAAGTTGTCACAGGCAGCTTCACTAGACAGACTGGGTGAGGGGATTGCCCCTGAACCCTGAAGATCGCTCCATCCCTCCTGGGATGGGGCAAAGAAAAACCCATTTGTAATGGTTTCCACCACTTCAATCTCTGTCTTCTGTGTTGTTCTTCTAGGGTGTGAACAAGCTACCCAACACACAGTGGTAGCTCTCTCTCAGAGATAAAACTGAGGAGCTGCTACAGGTTGCAGCCTCCTCCTGGAACTCCACTCTGCAGACTGACTGAACATTCTAAAGCTATCTCCCTTGCAGCTAGCTTGAGTGTGACTTGCGCTGCTGCGACAGTTCCATGATTACATCATCACTCCAGCTCAGCTGAGATTGAAAAACAGAGTGTGACACTGTGAAATCCATTTACCTGGCATTTCACAAGCTGCCTTTCCCTGCCTGCCACTGGTTGTAATGGGATTCCAGTAACCCCTGGGAACAAGGGGGTTACACATGGTGGGAGTGTGGTGTTAGGGTTGGAAACATTCCCTAGGTTTTGTTGCTGGAATCCTAACTGATGCATTAGCAAAGTTTTTTGCAACTAATATAGAATCATAGGTTATGCTGATTTACAGCATGAGTTAAGCATCATGCAAAATAATCTTGAAAGCATGCAGTTGTTCACAGATTGGGTTAAGCTAACATAAGTATTGTATACAATGTGGAATTAAGCCTTTTTAAAGCAATGACACCCTGTTCCATTGTGCAGGTGTTGTTTATAGAATGTTTTAACTGATATATGGATCTGGACTCTTTAATCCTAAATGGAATGTTTTTCCACGCTTTAGTTGCAGAAAGGGTGAACGATTTTTGACTCATGGAGGTTTTGAAGAGGATGAGTTGCTTTTGCAGCAAGTGATGATCATAGTCAGTTATCACTATTTTGAAATTTCATTATATCAAAAATTAGCCCATCTTTCCCTGTTTCAGCAAATTACAGCCATACTACTGAGAGATAGCTTATCTGTGTCTTTGAGTGGTAGCTACTTCAGTTTTTTTTATACATGTAAAAGTGATGCTCTTGTGTTTTTTGTCCTAAGAGCGAACCTTCAGATGGTGTTATACAATGTTATTCTCTTGGATAGAATTTTATTTGACTCCCCCTCCCCCCCAAGATGAGACTTCCATAATCCACAGAGAGGAGTGGGTAGCTTTTGTGCAGTTACCCTTCTCCTGTCATCCGTAAGTAAACCTTTGACGGCATACAAAGCCTGAGTGTTTTGTGCAATTGAGTAATAACATGTTGCATATTGTAATCGTCTGAGAGGTGGGAGTCAAAGTAAACTCCCAGATGACTGAACTCACTCACCACTTCCAACGTATTATCTCCATGTCTCAGAACCTGAAATTCATTTTATCACATTTTTCTTTTGAATCAGACTAAACGCATCATTTGTCTTCCTTTTTATAAACAGTTTACCTGCAATCTTTAAACCATGTTGCCGTACTATCATATTCTAGTTCTAATGTATTTAACTCCTGATGTCATTCTTTGCCAAGTAGAGGACTGCATCATCTGCATAAAAGTGAGTTTTAAATCATAACAGGTGGCACATAATTTATGAATAATGAGAATAACAAAGGGTCCAGTATGGACCCTTAGGAAACCAGAGGATACTGGGTGTGACATTGATAAGACCCTTTACCTGGTGCTTTAGATTTGTTAAATAACTAAATCTGTTTCACTACAGGTGGGCCAAAACCCACTTGGGCCAGCCTTGGCCGAGAAAGGCGATCGACCAAATTGAATGTTTTGGTCAGGTCCACAACCACCACACCTGTGTATAGTCTGCTCTCCATATTTAGGTGCAGGTCATTTGAGAACCTGACTAAGACAGTCATGGTACTACAAACCTTCCTGAAGCCATGCTGGGCCGATGACAAGACTTTATGTGTTTCCAAGTGTTCTGTAAACTGCATGTGTAGTAATCTCTCCTGGTGACCCAGAAGCTGTGATTTAAAGAGAGGGTGGGAGGGGCAATTCTAATTCCCACTGGAAGGGTGTTCCAGAGTGATGGGCCATCAGAGGAGAAAGCCATTTGCACATGTTAGAATTTATCCATGGTATTTCATGCAGAAGGCGATCAGCAGAGTGCAAGTCACGTGGATTTGTTTTTGTGCCTTAAGAACTTCGAAAGGGAGAGGTTAGGGATGTGTAGTGACATATCAGTCCAGCAGCAGAGGGTGAAGTCCCTGTGCGCCTGTGAGGAGAAGCTAGCCAAGGTTGCTATAAAGGTCACTGTGGTGTGTTCTAAAAGGGGCCAATGAGGCAAATCGGCATGTGTTGTTGTAAATTGTGGTTAGTCAGGACATGTCTTTCATGGTGGCTTGGGAGCAAGTGGGAGAGGCGTACTCCAGTATAGGCAGCATAGTTCTTTTGGAAATGGTGAGGCAAACTTGGGATGGCATGGAGTCCTTCAATCTGTATGCTAAACCCAGTTTTTGGTGAATTCTTTTGCTCAGAGAATCAATGTGGTCCAAGTAGATGAGGAAGGGTTCCGGTGTGACTCCTAGTTACTGTACTTGCAAATGTGTACCTACTCCATGTTTCTGCCATCAGAGTAGGTAAGATTTGGGGAAGGACTGATTGGAGAGATTCAGTTTAGAGCCAAATAGCATGGAATTTAGTCTTTTAGATACTGAGTAGTAGCTTGTTTCTCAGGAACCAACTTTGGACGTGGGAAAACTCATTAAAGTTCTGAGAGAGTTTGATCAGTGGCTTTGAGGTATGGAAATTATGGAACTCTGATGAAACACCTCCTTGCTTCCTCTGCCTGCAGCTACATGAAAATCTTGTGCTAACCCTATATGAACCTGCAGTCATCCTTTTTGTCTTCCCACTGGCAGCCATGACTCTTAACGGTTTTGGCTCCGCACTTTGAAACGTATTTTTAACTATTTTCTGTGTACATGAGCAGCAGTTAATTTTTATAGTACTCTTGCCAGCCTATATACATATTGTACTTTGAACATTGTCACTTGTATGCTAGCTGCTTTGCCTTTACTGAAACTATTGTCCATTTTATTTTTTTATGTTACCTGTTCTGTCTTCACTGTATTTTCACTATTATGTGTATTAGTTTCTCCATCCCTGTGTTTCTTGATATATGCTTTCCTTTGTATTCTCCCAGGTTGTGCCTTTGGCTCTGTCCACACTAGTGCTGTTAAAATGTTTTAACTCACTTAAAACTTAAGCACCTCCAAACTCGCTACGTGTCCACACACTAATGTGTTTCAAACCAAGTTTAAGCCTTGAAAGTATCAGGGCTTTGCACAATTTTCAAAATATTTTGAAACTAAACTCTGTTTACTCACCAGTGTGGATGCATTTCCATACCGTGTTAGCTGATGTTTGTCCTCCAAGGAGCTACAAGGCACTGCTCCTTTATCCCATGGTATCTTATTGCCATTAACGAATGTGCAATATGGCTCATCACTTCAGACTAGAAAGTGTGAGTTGCTACACATGGATTAGCTCTTCTCTTTTCATTTTTCTTTCAATAAGCTTTTTATTTCTAGCATATCTGGTAACCAGAAGGACCAGCATAACCATACCTCCTGTTTTGCATTATGGGACAGAAGATGCGATCAAAAGGAAGATGGTTTGTAAACTGTGATCTTCTTTGGGTGCATCTCAGTCATTGGGTTATGCCATAGGAACCTTCGCCATCAGTGAAGGGGAACCCACATGGAAGACTTTTCAGCAGTAGAACTGGGGCCTCCCACGCCAGTGACATCTGCCAATGTCAGCAACCCTATATAGGTGTGGGTGGCCTTGCTCCCTCCTCAGTTCTTTCCCGCCATCGACTTTCTTGCACAGTCTCTGTGGAAACTTTATCGCAGTTTTTGTGCCTTTTTTGGCCTACAGCCATTTTTTCTTCTAACCCTTACCAAAATCTGTTTTTAGAGATTTTTTATTTTTGTTTATGTTGAGAGTTAATCCTTCTTCTTCTCTTTTCTGTAAGCTGCCACTGCGGAAAGAAGATTGCCTCTACAGACAAACACTCTATGCTGTCTTAGGCCTGACCATGACGTCTCAGACTGTGAGCTCTGCAGAAGTTTAATCAAACAACACTCAGGCGATGCAAGAAGGCTCTGAAAATATTAATGGAACAACAGGCAGCCAGCTCTGGGCCTGGGTCCTCCAGGGCCCTGGCCGCCCAGTCACCCACCAGATCTTCAAGCTCCCAGGCCTCCAAGGCCCAAGACAAGTCCTCAAGGAAAAGTCATAAAAAAGGCCAGGATCATCACTGCTCCTCCTGGCGGTGAACCTGTTCCCCGTCAGCCTCTCCTTCTTTGGGGGGTGGCTCTTCGTCATTGTCGGCTGCTCTGACAAAGAGACCAGCTGTCCAGGTCTCTTTTTCTACCAGATCCATACCGACAGCTCCTCCGCTAGACTCACAGTGCACTCAGCCATCGGCCTCTGGGTCATTGGCTCCTCTACTATTGGCCAGGCACGTCTGCCCTTCTCCTTCAGGGCTACAGGCTTGTCGGGCTCCCAGGACAGTGGGTCGTTGGCTTTGTGCCATCTAACCTCCCCCATCCATCGACAGCCACTATGGACCCGAATGACGTACTGGTCAAATTCACAAAGTACTCGTTCAGCAACTGGGTGCCTTCAATAGGCCCTCTTTGCCAGCACCGTCAATGACAACTTTGTCGTCAACCCCTGTTCATCGATCCTGGGAGATTCCCTGTGGCTGACGGTGGTGAATCGGCGTAGACCCAGATGAGGAGGGCGGCGTCAAGGAGGACTATCCCCTGACCTTGTACTCCTTGATATGGAGGATAAAGAAGAGAAGAAGAAATCCTCATTTCAGATAAGTCCATTGCCTCCTGTCAGTAAGGACTCTGTCAAGCATACTCGAGGTCTCCTCCTGAGGATCGGCGTTTAATATAAAGCAGTTGTCTGCAACAGTGGGTTTCAGACTGAGAAGAGGATGTCACCAGGAAAGACCTGGTGAACTTCTTGGAGATTCACAACTCTTCCCCTAGGATAATTTCTCCTATGCTTCTAGCTCTGCAAAATGCCACTCGGCAGCCTGGCAAAGGCCAGAAATGGTGCCAGCTATGCTACACAGGGCAGACAAACTTTATAATGCCCCTCAGGGCCCTCCTTATTTTGCTGCCCAGTCTGAAACTGATTCTGTCGTCATCAAGGCAGCCCATGACAGATCTAAGGTGCCTAAGCACCTTAGTTCCCTTCCCCGGGACAAGGAGTCCCACAGGATTGACCTTTGGGGCAAAAGGGTTTACGCCTCCTCTACTTTGGTTCTGAGGATTGTCAGTTATCTGTCACACTTGGTTTAATACCAGAATACTAACTGGAGAAAGGGCAAAGCTGCCGCTCATGCCCTTCATGATGGCTCCCAGAAGCAGGAACTGCTTCAGAGTTTCCAAGCTGATGAGGATGTTAGCACACACCTCCTCAGCACCGTGTATGATACGGCCAATACCGTGGCCAGAGCAGCTGCTACTGGCATATGCCTTCATAGGCACTTCTGGCTTTGAGTCTCTGGATTTGTGGCTGATGTGCAGAACAAGGTGCTTAATACCCCTTTCAGTGGCACCAAGATGTTCGGCCCTGATGTCCAGGACCTTATAAATGATTTGCAGGCTTCGGGCACAGCCGTCAAATCTGTCCGCTCTCTCTACCATACTCAGCCACATGGTAGAGGATGGTCTACCTTTCATAGACAAGCCAATAGGCCAAGATTGGCTCCCCGTGCCCAGGGTAAATTTAGAGCCCAGGCTCCCTTGCCTGCCCCCTTCAATGCTGGAACGGCCGCCACATATCCCAGAAATGACGGACCAGCCTCTGCAGCTGGTTCCACCTCAGCTTGACTCCTTGCCAGACCCCCCTCTTTTGGTCCAGACCCAGGAGGTGGCGGTCGGTTCTCCCTCCATCTGAATCAATGGAGAACCATAACTTAAGATGCAGGGATCCTGCAGAACATAGAGAAGGGTCACACCCTGGAGCTTATCCAGCAACCTCCAGACTCCCCTTCCCCGCCCTCCAACTATCCCCCGGCTCACTTGTCTGTTCTCCAGGAGAAAGCACAGCCTCTTCTGGTCAAGCAGGCACTCAAATTAGTGCCAAGGTATCAGAGAAATCAGGGGTTTTATTCCAGGTTTTTCCTGGTCCCCAAAAAGACCGGAGATCTCATGCCCATCCTTGATCTAAAGGAACTCAAGCTCTTTGTTCTGTACCAAAAGTTCTGGATGGTAACTTTGCCAGCCCTTATGCCCCGCCACAAGATCGGGGACTGGCTCTTTTCATTGGACATGCAGGACACTTACCTGCACGTTTTGGTCTTTCCTCCTCACAGGAGGTTTCTTCATTTTGCCTTTCAGGGCGAGCATTGCCAGTTTAAAGTGCTGCCCTTTGGCTTATCTTCTGCGCAGCATGTCTTTACCAAGTGCTTAGCAATGGTCGCAGCAGCTCTCAGAAGAGAGGGACCGTATGTCCTCCCTTACCTGGATGATTGGCTTCTTAAGGCCCCATCCAGGGAACAGCTTTTGTTGACTCTAGAGCATACTCTCCAGCTCTTCCAGTCTCTGGGCATTACTGTAAGTCTGCCCAAGTTGGTTCTAGTACCATCCCAAAGACTTCAGCATATAGGAGCAGTCCTGGATTCCGAGCAGGGGAAGTCACTCAAAGTCGGTACATTCCTGCCAGGCTATACCTCAGGTTGTTGGGTCTAATGACAGTGGCCATTCCCACCATTCCACTGGCCAGGCTTCACATGCACACCCTTCAGTGGACCTTTAGAGTGCAGTGGGACCAGCACATGTACGAGCTGGACCAACAAGTCCTGGTCTCCTCCCTAGTATGCAAGGTACTGTAGTGGTGGATGGACCCCTTCAAGTGGTTCCGTTCCAGATTTCTTCCCCGCATCAGATCCTAACCACAGACGCTTCGGGTCTAGTCTGGGGAGCACACCAGGGTCCCTTCCAAACCCAGGGCTCCTGGTCCCAGTGGGAAGTCGCCCTGCATATCAGTGTCCTGAAAATGAGAGCAGTGCTCTGTGCCATGCAGGCATTTCGGGAGCATCTTGCTCCAGGCCAACTGCTGGTGGAGTCAGACAATCTGAGTGTCGTCTACTACATCAACAAGCAGGGCACGACTCACTCGTGCGCCCTTTGCAGGGAGGCCATGAGAGTGTGGTATTAGACATTGGAACACTGTCTGGCACTCTCTGCAGTTCACGTACCAGGCATCCTAAACACCCTAGTGGACAGTCTGAGCAGGACTCAGTCCAGCATGCACAAATGGGAGCTTTTCTCATCCATAGCAGAAGATCTGTTCAACAGATGGGGTCATCCAGAGTTGGACCTTTTTGCGTCCCCACTCAACCCTAAACTGCCAAATTTCTGCTTGCTAGATCCAGGGCCTACAGTTTTCTGGTGAGGCGTGTTGTCCCTCTCTTGGAGCGGGAGATTTCTGTACTTATTCCCTCAGTTTCCCATAATTCAGAGGGTGCTGATCAAGCTGCAAATGGAGGGGACCAGCGTGATTCTGGTAGCTCCATTCTGGCCTTGCCAGATATGGTTCCTTCTGCTTCAGCAGCTGGCGGAGGAACCTCTGGTCTCTCTGCCCCATTGCAGGATCCGGGGAACCTGGTACATCCCAACTTCAGGTCCCTCCATCTGCATGCCTGGCTCCTGAGAACATAGCCATTGCTAAGTCTGGGGTCTCTAACAGGGTGGCGGATGTCCTGGTGGCTGCTCGCAAACCTTCCACCCATGCCACCTCTGCCATGAAATGGAAGCAGTTTGCTATCTGGGTTGCCAAACATTCCCTAGGCCGTTTCACCTGCCCAGTGAATCATATCCTGGACTACCTGATTTCTGTGTCTGACTCAAGCCTCCAGTATTCCTCCCTCAAGGTTCACCTTTTGGCTATTTCTACCTTCCATGAGCCTGTGGGTGACCGCATGATGCTCAGCTGGATGTCTCCTGTACCTTTCTAAGGGGCATCCTGCAGTTGAAACCCCCAATTCATTCCCTGGTCCCTTGGGACTTGAATTTTATTTTGGAAAAGTTGACCCTGTCTCCTTTTGAACCAATCATGGCTTGCGATTTGCACTTTCTCTCTTGGAAAGCATTGTTTTTAGTTGCAATTACTTATGCTCAAAGAATTTTAGAGCTTCAGGCCCTCTGGTGCGAGGAGCCTTATTTGATTTTTCGCAAAGACAGGGTATCTTTGCACACAAATCCTAAGTTTCTATCCAAGGTGGTCTCTGAGTTCACACTTAATCAGTCTGTCTGCCTTCCTGTTTATTTTCCTGGGTGTGCCAGTCCAGGGGAAACACAGCTCCATACGTTAGATGTGCACAGAACTTTGAAGTATTATCTGCTTCGGACAAAAGAGTCTACAAAGTCAAAGCAGTTGTTTGTTTCTTTTGACCCAGGTAGAGAGGGTGCTTCAGTTTCTAAGCAATGTTTATCCAGATGGTTGGCAAACTGCATTGTGTTCTGTTACAATAAGTATGGCAAAAACATACAGAAGACAGAGAGTGGTGGTAAATGGTATACAGTCAGAAGAGATGCAAGTCACAAGTGGGGTACCTCAGGGATCAGTCCTGGGGCCAGTCCTCTTCAACATCTTCATTAGTGACCTTGCAGATGGACTAGAGGGTAAGGCTTGTCTCTTTGCAGATGACACCAAGATCTGCAACAGAGTAGATGATCCAGATGGGGTGGGCAGAATGAGAAGAGATCTGGATAAACTAGCAAAATGGTCAGAAGAGTGGCAACTGGGATTTAATGCAAAAGTGCAAGATCATGCACATAGGGAAGAGAAACCCTGAAGCCACCTATAGGTTGGGAGGGTTGCTAGCAGTCACAAAGGAAGAAAGAGACTTGGGCATCATCATCACTGATGACCTGAAATCATCAAAGCAGACCTCTAAAGCAGTAGGTAAGGCTAGGGGTGTTAGGGGTGTATT